>JAJMSC010000004.1:0-1493472 GCA_030578495.1 Starmerella sirachaensis | reverse complement strand
AGGCTCGGCTAGTGGTAATGCGGCGTTGGACAGGTCTAGAGATCGGGCGCGCCGCTGGCGCTCGAGGCGAGTATAGTTTCCCGTTGCATTAGTTGACGCCCTCGGGTGCTCTCTGCTGAGCTCACTGGTGAGCTATAAACAGCTCATGCGTTGTTCATGCACGATCTTGCAGCTGCGTGCTAGCGGATCAGAAAATACTCACGGGTCTCTACCTAACCAAACCCTCACGGGGAGAAAATATAGCAGACTCAGGATCGCAGTGGTTTAGATTTTTCTGCAGTGTCGAAGAAACATTCTATGGAAAATGGGTTCAGTGGCCGATTCAGAGTCGCGTTTTATTAGCATGCTTATCCTGGCATGCTTTTTCCCAACTATAGCAGTCGCCGTGGAGTTTGGGTGCGGGAAGGAAGTCTGTATGAACCTTCTTTGGGGAATTATTCCGTTTGGCGGGTTTGTTCATGCAGTTTATCTTCTAGGTAAGGCACGCGAAGAGAGATATACGCGAAATGGTCCAGACGCCGAGGCAAGACTGAGCGGTTACGGCCAGCCAGCTCCAGGTGCGCCGAGGCCAGCCGCAAACGCCCCGACAACAGGCTATACTGGTGCTAGTGAAAAGAGGCCGACTACTCAAGTAACTGCATCCGCTGCTTCCTCAGAATCGCCTCTGGGAACAGCGGCTCCGAGCGGAATTTCTCAGACAGAATCGAACGCTGTCGGCTCAAATGCTCTGCGGGTCGAACCATCAGTGAATAATGTCCCAACAACTGCTGCTAGTCCTCCTAGCTACTCTGATGTCAAGAAGGCTCCTGCGCTTCAGTCATCTACAGTATAGAGCGTTGTAAGCCGCAGCGACGTATAGCCCTGATAGTATGGGCTTTGCCGAGATAAGTATAGGCCAGTAGTATGAGATTAATTAAGTTGAGTTGAGCTCTCGGGGCGCGAGTATTAGCGTTAAAAGATTGTCCGAATGTCAGTCCCTTCAGCTTCGATGGCGGTGTCGGTTTCTAACGCTCTCAAAATGCTTTGCCTACGGCTGTACTCTCCGTGACTCTTGCTCCATGCAGACACACCCAAAACCATATGCACGGTTCCTGGAGTTCGCCCGCGATGCCATGCGGAGGCTGAGCCGAAACCCTCGGCTGGGATAAGTGTTCTCATCCGAGAGGATGTTCGCAAATTGACAGCATGGTCTGATTTGCTAATTTCGCAGTAGCTGAAAGCATCCTTAGGGGCGGCCAATATCGTTCCACTCGCCATCGAGGTGCCTTTGACACAGAGTACTGTGTCAAGGGTCGCTGTCGACTACATACGTGTGTCATACAGCGACATGTAACCTGCATATACCCCAACCCCATTTATACATGCGGCGATCTGGTCAAACTTGAGCGGTGATGAAATGCTTGGCGGCTACTATCAGGCATGGGATCGTCAAGCATGGTGGTAATGCCGCAGGGTCAACGTAATAGCGCTAACCCTGCATTCGGATAGTATGACGCGTGGGTGGGGACTTGCTGAGCCTTAAAAGGCAGGTAGATTTGCCCGTCGGTACCAGTATCGAGACCTACCCCCCCAAAATGTCCGTTGCTGATTCTACTGCACACTACATTCTCATACTAGTAATTGCCGTACTCATCCCGTCTGTAGCAGTCGCTATCGAGTACGGGTGTGGAAAAGAAGTTCTGATGAATCTTCTTATCGGCTTTATACCGTTTGGCGGTCTCGTTCATGCTGTGACTCTCATCAATCGAAAGCGCTACCCTGAAAGGTCTCGTCCAGATCCTGAGGCTGGTCGTCGAACGACGTCCGGCTACTCTCGGCCCTCGCAGCCTTCTAACTATTCGTCCCAGGCTAGGACTTCTGCGCCTACCACCACGTCAGCTCCTACTACTGGGTCGGCTCCTATTAGCGCTAAGTCGTTCCCTACGACTTCTGAATCTGCAATTGACGAGAAGAAGCCCTCGGTGGTAACACCGACACCGGTAACGGAGTAAGCAATCACTTTTAATGATTTAATCAGGTATGGGTCGCAATTCACATATATATAGCCTTATATGGTTGCATCTCCCTATGCTGTTCTGGCCCGAATATGAGTGGAACAAGTGGCCACCTTTTTCCATCTTTACTTGGAATGTAGAAAATGGCAGTCTATCCGGGCTAGCAAATACCTGCTACCTCTCATCTGCAGTCCAGATTCCTCGGCTCACATGATTGACGGTACCACTGATGAAAAGAAGTCCTAAAGTATTGGGGCTTCAATGGTGGTGTGGTTAACTACCCATATAATCGTTCTAGATATATTCAATGGAAGGATTTGAAGTTGAGGCTTAATATTACGAAGACTTTATATTCCTATTCTAAAGCTTTTTAGCTTCGTGTTTCAGTTCTTTCTGAAAATGGCATCGACAGCGCCGTCTCACGGCAGATTTATAAGCCTTGATGAACTTTCTGCACCGTCTGTTCATTTTCAATTGGTTCTTCCTATCCAAAAGCGCGTGCTGGTTGCCTCGCTTTCGTCATTTGAGCCACTCCCTTGCTGGCGCGCGTCCGCTCCTCTACCAACACTCTAATCCTCTTTAATCCCCCCGTTTTCTGAATGACAAGAGAATGGATAGCGGACAAGAATCACCAGGCTCCGAGAAAATCTGCCGAGGCCATTACCTTAATGCCACAACGTAAAACACCATCTTCAGCTTCGCATGCTAAACATAGCCCATAGTCTGGAAGGTGGCACCCTGAGCCGCATTTGTCACCACGCCCCCCTAGATATTACAGCTAACGAATCTGACTAGTCTAAATCAGCACGGATAACCACCGCTTGCGATGCCTTCAAATAAACTGCAATCGACACGTGTTTCAAACTTGTTCTCTTACCACAAACACGCCGTAAATGCATTGACATTGGGGGAGATAATATTGCATTACTAATCCATTAATGATGACCAGCATAGCGTAAAGCGCTACGTCCATCATTACTACTAACAACCTCCATTAGACTGTCGAGGTATTATAAAGTTGCATTGAGCTATGGGATCCGTCGCAGAGTCACCTTCACGCCTATTTTGGCTCATTGTGCTAGCCGCCTTCGCACCATTCATGTCTGTGGGAATCGAATTCGGGTTCTGCACTACGGACTTCTGGCTGAACCTCGTTCTGAGTCTCCTCATCCCGTTCGCTGGCTTTATCCACGCCGTTTACCTTCTCTGTATGGCACGCTACTCCAATCCGGACGCTAACGGGTATGAGCGCGTCAGCACCGATGCCGAAGTTGCCGTCTTGAGCACTCCGAGGCATCAATTGGTTGGGTCGCCGGTTCCAGCACAGTCTGAGCCTCAAGCGTCATCTCAGCAACAGCAGCAGGTTCCGTCGCCGTCTGCTGCGTCGGAACCGCATCCGCCACCCTACAGTGCGGGCGCCGACGTTGTCACTGGAGATCACAAGATCCAGACTGGCAACTAGAAGCATCTTATTGACAACACGATATAAATACATACATATTTATACATATTTACTAGAAATTCATTGGTAACACGGCTATATGATCGTGCAAGCATGGGTTGCGCGTATATCTATCCCTCCCCCTCAAGAGAATCCGATGTACGCATGTGGCGCGACTACTCCTATGATTACGTGAGCAACGCAATAAATACATACCCACACCCCTTTCGTTATCTACACATTTTATTGTCTAGACATATTGAAATGGCATCTCTTGCGGGTTCCCCGAAGCGCCTTTTCTGGCTTATTTTGCTTGCCCTTCTGATCCCTTGGGCCGCCGTGGGTACGCAATTCGGTTTCTGCAGTCGTAAGTTCTGGGTGTCCATCACACTCTCTATCATTGCTCCCGTTTCCATCATGACGTGCGCCGTTGTATATGGCGGCGATGTGCCGGCGGACCCCAGTCCATTCGTCGTGCTGGCCGTGTACGCGTGTACTACGTCGAGTCTTATCTATGCGATCTACAACCTCGTCATGGAACGCTATTCGACTCCACAGTCTGCTGTGGGTGGACCAATTCCGTTGTCGGATGTTGAAGCAGGCCATGGGCAACCGACGGCATCGTCGTCGAGCGAAGCCGCTCCTCCGCCGTATGACCCGAGCAGTCAGACGCAGGAGCCTGTCGGGCGCGTCAAGAACTAGAATCAGTAGTTATCGATTTATGTTTGTGTGATTTTTATTTCATATTTCGCCTTCTAGTGTTGTGGTGTTAAGACAATGTGTATGGCATTATTTATAGCTTCAGGCACCCCCCTGTGTGTGCGCTGTTTAAGCCACGCATTTCCGTAGTATGATATATTGCGGGGAGGTCAGGGCTTCGCGAGTGGGTTACCTGGTGGAAGTTGGATGAAATAGAGATAGTTATTTTAGCTTAACCCTGAAGAAGGTAAATACTCACAGCTATAGACCATCCATTACCCTATTATACCATAGACACTAGAGATTATTAGAGCTTCAGACGTTCGAACTCCTTGATCACAGCATCAAGCCCCTTGAGCTCGGCATCATACGCCTCGAGCTTCTTGTCGTTTGCCTCGCGTACGGAAGCCTTGACCTTTTCCTCATAGCCTGGGACCTGGGTCTGCTTGACAACGTTTTCGCGCTGCTGCTGAACCTTGTCAATCTTGTCGTGTGCCTTACGAACTTCTGCGTCAAGGTCGACATGTCCCTTGACTACAACGAACGCACTTACCGTAGGCGACACTGAGCCAACTACGCAGCCCGCCGGTGTGTCCTGGACCTCTGTGATTTCCACCTTACCAGCCGGCTTCACGATCGATAGAATCGACGTATGCTGCTCCTTGAGCATTTTGTATGCAGGTCCTGAAGCAGACACAATGGCCTCGCCATTCTTGACAATGCCGTAGTCCGCAAATAAAGATCTCAGGGTCTTTGCCACCTCGAGCACAAGCGTGTATGCCTCGTCGGCCTCCTCGTTGAATAGCTGCTCGAGGGGGAACTCAGCGAGAGCAATTGTCGGCGGCACTTTTGCACCGGCCGGTTTGGGCAACCGTTGCCACAACTCTTCGGTGAGGAACGGCATGAACGGATGAATGAGACGAAGCGCACCGTCAAGACCCGTGTAAAGGGTGTCTTGCGCACTCTTTCGCTCTTCGGGTGTTCCCTCTAAGATCAGAGACTTCGAGTTCTCGATATATACATCGCAGAACTCGTAGAGCCAATAGCGGTACACGGCAGAGGTGGCCTCCATGAATTGGCGCTTGTCCAAGTTCTCAGCTGTGAGCTTGCCCGCCAGTGACAGCTTGTGGAGAATCCACTTCTCCACCAGTGTACGGCCTTCATGGGGCTTAGCCGGCGGCTCGTAGTCCGGGCCGAGGCGCATGAGAGCAAACTTCGTCGCTTGATAGATTTTGTTGCAGAACTTGCGATAACCCTCGACGCGGTAGATATCAAGATTAATATCACGTCCGCCAGTCGTGTAGGCACAAAGTGCAAACCTGAGAGCATCAGTGCCGCACTCTGGGATGCCGTTCGGGAACGAGATGCTCTGGCCCTCCTCAGCGCGCTTGACCTCGCGCGGATCCAGGTTACCTAGCCTCAGTTTATCATGCAGGCCCTGGAGAGAGATACCAGTGATCACATCCAGCGGATCCACAACATTTCCGAGAGACTTCGACATCTTGCGGCCTTGAGCATCGCGCACAAGCGAGTGGCAGTAGACCTCCCGGAACGGGACTTCACCCGTAAGCTTAAGGGAGAGCATCATCATGCGCGCCACCCAGAAGAACAGGATATCCCAACCAGTCTCAAGCATGGACATCGGGAAGAATCTCTTGAGATCAGCAGATTCGAGATTTGGCCAGCCAAGCGTACTCAGCGGCCAGAGGCCACTGCTGAACCAGGTATCCAGCACATCCTCGTCCTGGTGTAATTTGAGAGTCTTCGCATGATCAGGGAACTTTTTGCGAGCCTTTTCGTATGCCTCTTCCTCGGTGCGACCAGCAACCCAGCTAGTCGTCTCAGCATCATCTAGCACTTTACCCGGTTCAAGCTCGACAAGATAGATCGGGCATCGGTGACCCCACCAAAGCTGACGGGAGATGCACCAGTCTTGGACGTTTTCCAACCAGCGGTAGTACTCGTTCTCCGAGTTCTTCGGGTAAATTGTGACCCTACCATCCTTGGCAGCCTTCACAGCCATAGACGCAGGCTCCGCCATGCTAACCCACCATTGCGGTTTGAGAACGGGCTCAATAACATCCTTCGACTTCTCGCAGAGCGGGATCGACATGGCATTGTCCTTCTGCTCTACAAAGAGGCCCAACTTCTTCAGGTCCTCAATGACCTTTGCACGCGCATCAAACCGCTTCATTCCAGCAAATTCCGGACCGGCATTTTCATTGAGTGTACCATCATCATTAATCACAGAGATGAACTCAAGGCCGTGCCTTCTACCGGTCTCAAAATCGTTAGGATCGTGAGCCGGCGTGATCTTCACGGCACCAGTACCGAATTCCATATCAACAGAAATGTCATCAAGAATGATGGGAATCTCCCTGTCAAGAAGAGGATGACGCACCCTCTTGCCATGCAGGTGAGTGTAGCGCGGATCCTTGGGATGAACCGCTACGGCAGTGTCGCCGAACACAGTCTCTGGACGCGTTGTGGCAACTACAAGCTTTTCGTCCGAGCCCACGACCGGGTACCCGAAGCTTGTAATAACACCGAACTCGACAGGGTGGTCGTAACCAGGGATATTTAGGTTGGTACGGCCAGGTACTTCCTTGTTATCGACCTCGAGGTTTGACAACGTCGTCTGCAATGCAACACTCCAGTTGACAAGGCGCTTCGAGCGATAAATAGTACCGTCATCAAACAGTCGCACAAACGCCTCGTTAACAGCAGCGCTACGCTTCTCATCAAGGGTAAAAGCCTCACGAGTGTAGTCATATGATGCGCCAAGCGCACTTATTTGTGCACTGATGCGCGCGTGATATTCCTCTTTCCACTTCCAAACAATTTCAACAAACTTTTCACGGCCGTAGTCGTGCCTAGTCTTGCGTTCGCGGTTCCACACATTTTTCTCCACTACACTCTGCGTGCTGATGCCTGCGTGATCGAACCCGGGGATGAACAAAGTGCTGCGGCCACGCATGCGGTTGTATCGAACAAGAGAGTCCTGTAGCGCAATCGTCAGCGCGTGCCCGATGTGGAGCGCACCGGTGACGTTCGGAGGCGGGGCTGGCAGTACGAACTTTCCAGCAGGAAGAACTTCTCCGTCCTCCTGGAGCTTCGGCTTGAAGAATCCCTGATCTTTCCACCACGCATACCACGACGACTCGACATTCGCCGGAACGTAGGCCTTTAAGGAAGGGTCATCCAGGTTCACAAGGACCTTCTTTTCACCCGGCTTTGTAGTGTCAACGAACTTGGGTGCCTCCTCCTTGGGCTTTCCGGTCTTTTGCTTTGTCTTACCAGCAGTCTGGCCCTGGGCTTGACCCTTGCTTGCCTGCTCGGCCTGCTTCGCCTTCTTTGCCTGGAACTTGGCTAGCTTTTCAGCTTTCTTCCGCTCCTTCTCGAGCTCTTTCTCGGTCTTAGGTTTGGTATCTGGTACCGGATCCGTCATTGTGTGCTTCGTGCGCAACCAGGGCCTAGCTCGCACCAGTGAAAGTCGGGATAACCGCAGCGTTTTCGATGACTGAAAAAACAGACTACCTTAAATTTCGCCGCTCAATCCTCTGGCTGCGAGCTGGGAGGTGTACGATGACTCAGAAGAGGGAATCGAGGATTTTAGCAATATTCTGTAACCTCTTCGGTTCAGCGCATCGTTTTAGCCACTAAAGTGAATATCACCCTTACCCTGATTATATCAGGCCAAGCCTATATCGTAGCTCGCACTTGTGCGGCTCCATTATTCGGGTCACCGTGATGCGGAGTAGGAGACCGTAGGTCATGGACCGTTTTCAAATTAGCACGTGACGAAATGATAGGACGCCGTGCGGAGCTCACGCGCCAACAACGTCTGAGGAGGCCGTGAGGAGAGTGCCGCGCGTGCACTGCCGCTGTCTGGGCGTGCGGGTTAGCAGAGATCTTAACCGCTATGCGCAAAACCCCATGTACACAGATAGTCTTATGCTACAACGAAAAAGTAATAATTGCACGAATCATGTCTTGGGCTGAGACATTGCCCCTTGCCCGTTCCGGCATCTTACCGAAATTAAGTGGCCTGCGTTAGCGCGTCAATTAACCACAGTAGCGACCCAGCGGCCTAGCGCGTGGTACTTCACGCTAAAGCTCTACTTACCCTGGTTAACTTTACCCCTTCTGCGTTGCAGAAACCCTTGATCCGAGACGATGTGTAGTGCGCAGCATGTCTGGCACAACGTCAGGCAGGCGGAGAACCCCTCAAGCGAGATCTTAGCCAGGCGAGGTCAGTGCCGTCCCTTGCATTAAATCTAACCAGGTGACTAATATGCGCGGGATTGCGGCGCCATCGCTGCGGGTTTATATTATGATCCTGGCTCTGAGGGAAATGTACCCTGTGTCTGCGAAATCAAATGACGAGAAGGAAGATCTGAAGACTCTAACGTATCCGTGATGTTAAAGCATGTATCTGTTATGCTTGAGACTGATGATCAGCCATTCTTTACTACAGGAAACGTTATCTCGGGGCGTATCGTCGTGCGTGTGAGACGCCCTGAAGTTCGCCTTGGCAGAGCGTTCTTGTCCCTAACATGTGAGGAGACAATTGGCAAAAAGACGCATTGGCACTACTCTCAAGTCCAAACGATCGATGAAATTCCCCACGAGCTCGCGAGGGGCAACTATGACTTTGACTTCAACATCCCGCTTCGTACCGACATCGACACCTGTCCGTCAGAGATTTTCCTCGATACGAAGCACGGTGAAAAGTTTGGAGTGTTCTGGGCCATTGATCTGCGGTTCGACCATGCAATGATGCTGAATACGCGCACCCTCATTACCGTGTTTCCGGAGCGCAGCATTACTGCCGCTGTTCTCGACGACTTGGACCTCGAAGAGGCATCGGATGGCCCGACATCGACGCGGTTTGATGTCATGCAAGAGAAAATCGCAGTGATTGTCTCTTCTAATGCCGACGCAGACTCGAAGCAGCCAAAGCTGTGGGTCCCGCTGGTGAAATTGTTCGGAGAGCAGTATCGACGTCCCCGCGCAGATGAGCTTGGTGAGATTACAGCTAAGATGAAGATGTACATCCCCAAGTCCGGGTTACTGCAAACACCTCATAAAGCGCGGATGGGTGTGACCGCGCACACCACAGTGGGTAATACGCTCGTCTTAGCAGACTGTTCGGTGAAGCTTGTCGCTCGCGTCACCGTGCTGCGCACCGGCGAGGTCCTCGAAGAAGAAACCAAAATATATCAGTGCGAGCCGGAGATCATTTTGCCCCACGGCACCGCGAACCTGTCCGACGAGTTCGCCGATCTCGAAATCCCGGCTACGCCGGAGTCCACAGCAACTGCAGAGCTTACCCTGGACTATGAGCTGCATACCACGTTTGTGTTCCGTGCGCGGAATATGTTAAACATGTCCCGATGGCATACCGTCCGATGCCCGGTCAAGGTGCTGCCAGCAACGTTTGGCATAACTTACGAAAGCGGAAGCACCAACGGGCTCATTCAGCCCCCGCCATATCAAAGTTAATGTTTCTGTCTTTTTATGAGTGTTTTTATGCTTTGAGATTTAAGGATCCCGGGTTCAGTTCGCGGCTGGAGTTGGTCTCCCACCAAGCCCCTCTTCGCAGCTCCTGCGCAGGGCTGGTGTAAATCTCTGATGAGTACGAGATTAGAAAGAAGACCGTCGTCGACCCACCTTTGGGGTGGGTGGGAGAGAAGTTCGGCATGCATGGGCGCACCTTTCGGGGTGCTCGAATCGAAGGGGTAAACGCCGCCGTTATCATTTTCTCCAGGAAGCAAGTGATTGTGAGCCTACATGTAATGTATAGATTGAATTTTATGATAAGTCCCAGGCCCCAACTATTCGCGATAGGGTAGACTCTGGAAAACCCGATGTCGGTCGGCCACGCCCTTGCCTGCATGTATGTGCCTAGATATGGTTCGGGTGTGTTTTCCAATGAGTGATCAGCTGCTCACGGCAAGCCAGGGCGGTGTCCGCCGGACCTGCAAATCAGGGGTTACAGGGTGGTGGGTAATGGTGGTGGGGGGGGGGGGCTATAATTCTTAGTCGTGGGTGTGTACAACATAGCAGTAGTGCGCATGTGTGGGCCAAGGTACTGCTACTGGCGCAGTCGGAGGCCGTCTCAACTGAGCATGGATATGCGAGGCATAGTGATGATCATTCACCGAGGCTTGCCCAAGGTGGCGGGAGCACTTTTGGGTGGGAGACGCATGATTGTGATACACCTTACTACGTGCCGTGCTTGGCGTGCAAGGGCTTTGCGGCACATTTTATGCAGGGCCAACCCTAAAGGGGCCGCATCACCTGCTCTGCTCTGCTCGCTTCGCATGTTAGTGTGCCATGTGACGCGTCAGCGTCGACAAAGTGCAGCTAAATGCATAATGCAGAGGATCCGATTTAACTAGCGTATTCTAACTCGAGTGCGGGAGTGAGCTCGGTTGCTCTATGCCTTTGACGAGCGCATCAGGGCACATTCCCAGCCATAAGGAGCGCTTTCGGTGCCAGCAGTGCTCGCGTTCATTCCAGCGGGTGGAGCATCTTCGCCGACACGAGACCTCGCATTCAGGGAAGCGTCCGTTCGCGTGCCATGTTTGCACGGCAACGTTCTTTAGGGGTGACGTACTTGTGCGCCACCTCAGAACTGTCCACCAGATCGATGTTTCTGGCATCCGCGACCTCGAGTCGAGGAAGCGCCTGGGGATGCATCTCACGCAGATGCCTGATGTTCGCCACCAGTCGCTGGCATCTGCACAGGCACAGAGCCCGGAAGTGATTTACCCTCAGCAATTCCTGCCCTCTGGCCAGGGATTCCACCAATACCAAATGATATATGGCCCGGCGTCGCCGATTATACCGCTGCCGTACACACCGCCTCTATCGACGCCCACGGCGGTGCCGGGAATACCTCAGCTTCCCCCCATGGCGACTCACATGCAACAACAGCATCATGCACACCACCAGCGAGGTCAATTCATACAAGCCAGTAATCCCAGCTCGGGATTGGTGGTGAGTGAGCCCCCACAAGTGCCAGTGGGTGCGGCATCGCCGCCCGGCCCCTCACCCGCTAATGTGGGTATCCCCATGTCATCAAACATACCAACGTCGGCTCTCCCGGTTCCCCAACAGCCACCGTCGCAGATTATGAGTGGACCGGTCCCACCGCCACTGCACTTGCTTCAGCAGTCTCCACCACAGCAGCCACCGTCTTCAATAGTACCGTCACCGTCAGCAGCCACTGTGAGTAGTGACGAAAAGCCCATAACCCAAGTATCAATGCTGCCATATCATGAAAAGATGAAGTACGTCTCACCCGCTACGTGTCAGTCTCCAATGGGCACTGACTCGAACCTAGACACATCCAGTGTCACGCACTCGGAGGTCTCACGACCCACGGAGAATTCTTCTAATGTCCGTGCATACAAGAGTGACAATAATGGGATGGACTCCTGTGCGCCTAAAAGCGTAGCGAGTCATCATGACGCACCACCTCCACATTTAACGTCCCCGCCTCCCGAGCCCTTCGGCAGTAGTGATTCCGACACCGGGCGTGAGGAGCAATTCCCTATGCCATATATGAAGCTTGCCGAAGACTTAGACTCACCTGATTTATTTGGGACACATGTGCAGAAGCTCCTCGGAGTGTCTTATCCGCGATATGATAGGACCCCCCCTGGATCTCGGGGTTCGATGCTAGCAGACAATATTGCCCATAGCATGTCACAAGGGTGGCCAGAGGCAAGTGCGCGGGTCGCTCCTGCCCCTGTAGTCGGCCTTCCAGGGCCGGGCAGAGGTGACAAGTCACGTCGCGAGTGTCCAGCTTGTGGGCTTCCATATCGGACACCTGATGGATTCCAAACCCACAGACACAAGATCAAGTCTATTGAGAGCGGCCCGGAGTTTGATTTTACCTTGAGTTTGATCACCGGCCCCCAAAGTAAGATGTTTGCAGGGCCCACCGGACTGCAAATGCAACGCTACCTTCTCTACTACTGGAACCTGTTTCACGTCGCTATACCGATTCTCCATCCTTCTACATTTGATCCGTCGAAGAGCCGGCCCGCTTTACTATTTGCGATGTGTGCTCTAGGCGCTCAAGCCAGCGTTGAGATGTCAATGGCGCAATTGCTGTGCTATAACTCGGATCTTTTACTCATGCAAGACTGGGAAACCTTCGTTGCTTCTGGCGTGAAAGAACTCAGCCAAGAGGACTGGCTCTACTACATCCAAACAGCGTTCCTCATAGAGAGATTTTCACTGATCGTGGTCAAATCTCGTCGCAGCTTCGCGACTATAATGGCTATGAGAGGATTTCTAGCAAAGCTGATGGCGAAGTACGTGCGTAAAGAGGTCATTCAAGTCAAGCTTTCGAGCCAAAGGTCTCCAAAGAGCATGAAGGAATGGGTTATAGGCCAGCAGGTTTCCAGAGTGTATTGTCTGGTTCATCTAATCGAGGTGATATACCCCCTTTCTTTCGGACTCAGACCTCAAGTGCAGGGAAGCGAGGCGAGTAATGACTTACCGCTACCTTGCTCTGAGCTTTTGTGGAATACAGCTTTTGAGGACGAATCGATATGGCGGCGTCACTTGGATTATGACGTTGCAAATGCCCACTCAGGGTCACCCTCAACGTTTGGGGATATTCTTGCTGGAGTTCATGAAGAAAGCCATGAAAAATCCCGGGAAATCTCAGAACATTGGCGAGTAACTCCATTCACACAGGCCTTATTTACGTCACTGTTTTCTGTTAGTGTTGCAAATCGCGGTGGTGGCCTGGTAGTAGCGCAGAGTGACCTGTTCTGGGAGAAGCTGAACGTGGTTTGGAGTATCATAAAAGACGGGGATGCCGGCCTGGGACAGTTTGAATACCGTGGACCGAATGATGATATGGTTTTAAAATCGTTTGGGGCTATAATGGAGAGACAGGGGTGTAAGTCCTCGTTTAGGACTGGGCTCGAGCGGCTATGGAATGTCGAACACCCCCTTACCATCTTGGCATCAGCAATACTGAGTTCTATGCAATGTGGTTTACGAATGAACTTTTTTGACGTGAAATACAACATGTTACGTTTCGATGCTAGTGCCTCAGCCGATGCGATCGAAGCTGCGATGAAGAACACTCCGACTAGAAGCGCGTGGCAGTTACTAAGGTTTGTAAGAAGCGCGATTGAATGGTATAGATTCCCGCTTATAATGGGTTCCGAGGGGATGCAGAGACTTTCTCAACAGCAGACATATGCATACTTGCGCAATCCAGCCGTTCTCCTTGGTTTGAGAAATATCGTTACATTGCTTACCTGGGTCTACAATATAGAGAGATCACTAAGGAAAGATCCTTCCGAAGTCCCCGAGGAGCACAGAGATGCTTTTCTCATCATACAATCTACTTGTTCAGAGGCAGGGAATACTTTATGTACTTCCGCTCCCTTACCGATTGACTCTAATTTGAAACCAAGCTTTGGGAGACCTTCAGTAACGTCAGTGCTGCTGCAAGTAATTGCCTCATGGTCTTCGAATTTTCGCGATTTTGAAATCGCCAAGATCTTTTTCAAGTCGTTAGAGATCACAGCTAAGCGTTTCGATCAGAACAAGGATACATGGGAATAATCTGTCTGCTACCAGCTGCAAATCTACACCAGGATTGCATTGATATACAGGCCTAATGCGGGTCGCTCTGCTTACTGCCCTTGAAAAACGGCTGTGAGCCCGTGCGGGTCTAGGCGCTACGACACTTGTCCCAAACGGGTAACAGGACATGGGGGGCCTACTAAACTTATAAGGGCAAGGAAAAGGGTTATCCATATATTTATTATTTAGAAGACGATTTTATCGACAGTTAGGACAGATAATGCAAATTTAAGAAAAATAGCAGGTCTACCTGTGAATCCAGCTTCAGATTGAGACCGAAAACATGTCATATAACTCCCTCCATGTGGAAAGACATCGTACTATGATTCACGTGATTTAATCATTGAGCTACCCTAGGATGTACTGCATGCTGTTTTAATCGTGATAGCTGCGAGGCTGGGGAGCTGCCTGAATATCGAATACTTAAAGAGCACCCACGAATATCGGAAGCTCACCTCAAAACAATTGTAGACATGCGAGTCGTTTTGTCCGTTCTTTTCTATCTTATTGCGCTTGGCTTTACATCCGCTTCTCCTGACAAAGCCGTGGAGGCGGACGCACATGCGGGAGAAACCCCGTATACCACATTTTACTGGACATCAACAGGGCAGGCCGATTTTAGCACCTATAGAACAACATCTTACGTGACGGGAGTGAGGGTCTCAACCTATGTTTCCGCGAGCACCAGTGAAGATATTGCGGTTTTCAGTTTCCCGTCAACATCGAGCGCCTCCACCAGTTCGTTGAGCACAAGTGCGCGAACAAGCCATATTGTAAGCAGCTCGGTAACTTCCAGTTCTTCTGATGTGCCAAGCACTTCAAGTACGTCGAGCTTGCCGACTTCTAGTACATTACATGTCAAGACGTCGACAATAATAAGTACAACCACGCGTTCCAGCACGTCCACCACTTCATCCAGGACGTCGCTAAGTACGTCTTCAACATCTTCCAGAACGTCATCGACATCTCACAGTATTCCTTCGACGACTTCCAATGCCTCTACCATTTCCCTTACGCCTTCAGCATCATCCAGTATTTTCACATCGAGCAGTACATCTTCGACATCGACTAGTGCGGCTTCGTCATCGAGCAGTACCTCTTCGACATCGAGCAATACATCTTCGACATCGACTAGTGCGTTTTCGTTTTCGTCATTGAGCAGCACATCTTCGACATCGACTAGTGCGGTTTTGTCATCGAGCAGTGCACCTTCGACATCGACCAATACATTCATGACGACGACTAGCAGATCCGTCAATTCTCCATCAACTATATCCACTACATCGAGTCATTTACGTGGCACCACGCTTTCTGAGTCAACTACATCGGAGCCGAGCAGTTTGCAGTCATCTTCAATTAGCAGCACAGCGAGCCATATCTCACAGACAACGTCAAGTGGTACTTCAAATATCTCGTCACCATCGGCGTCTCAAACGAGTCCATCAATGTTCCCCTCCGAATTGCGGAATGTATCTAACTCGGCTTCATCGAGTACGTGGACAACTCTCGTGATAAGGTCAACAAAGACTCTAACCAAAGCATCGGGCACGGTGTCTTTGCCGACGACGATAGTAACTATAAGAACATTGACGACTTTGGTCCCGTGTGTGCCATCTTCGAGTGTCCTCCCCTCAATTTCTTCAACACTGAGTCTGTCAAATCAAGGCATCATACCGTCTTCTAGCACCAGAAGTGAGAGCGGGGCTTTTAGCTCGTCTCGGCAAAACAATCCCAGCTCAAAAGGTCAAGAGGGCACCCGTCCAAAGTCTAGTACGACCTCAGCGTCATCATTGGTTCCTGTCCATCCTTTCCAGCCTCAGTCAAGCAGCGTGACTGTCGCGTTTTCCAATTCTGCTATTCGGAGTTGTGTGTCGCATCCTGTTTTAGCGATCATGATTATGACAGTAAGTTTGTTATTAGTGGCTTAGCGCAGACTCTTATCCATGTTCTTATCCTCCATCAATCAACAGCATTAGCAACTTTCATTAGATACCGAATGCCTAAGCCCGTCCTCCTCCTAAATGCCCATGTACAAAAGGTGTTGCATGATAGCACACGGCGGCACAGAGAGATCAACGAAGTACGAGGAAGTGGTATCCAAACAGCGTATCAGAGTCTGGCTCTACCATTTAAAGGAGTCTAAACCCCACGGTTGAACCACACGGTGCGTCCTTTGAATTTATCCTCGAGCTTGTCACCCGAAATGACGGTCCGTTGCGGGAAGACGGCCAGAGCAAGAGGAAGGACGGTGAAAGAAGTTGCCGCGATCAGGCCTAGATTGACTGCGGTTACAACACGGTTGGACTTGCCGCGTAACGGCCCTAGTTGTAAGCGGTATAGCGCAAGAGCAGGGACGACCATGATAGGCGTGGCATTGATGGCGCGAGACAACCCGGTCTCTCCTACCGCCCGAATAGCAGCTTTGCGAGACACGCCGAGATCCTCGTTCGTTTTTACGTCCCGAACAGTGATCCCCTTGATTATTTCCTGGCTACGCATCACACCTACGTTGACAAGTCCAGCTGAGACTACCGCTGCAAAAGGAATCAAGCGCATCAGAATTGCTTTCGTAGATGGTGAAATCTTACGCGCGTTCGCCACGAGTGGCTTGAGTCCGACTGCAATACTTACGCTGCTCGCAACAGCAATAGCGTAACTTTTAATGAGCTCCGAGGAAGAGATGGGGGCAGACTTGTTCGCATTTGCATAGTTTACAGCAACGTTAAGACTCTGGTTCGCCCACTGCCAAAATACTGTGCCGCTCAGCCCTAAGTTTGGAGAAAGCATTCCTGCAGTGATGACGAGATTTGACAGCACGTTCGAGCTCATGCGAAACGGCAGAAGAATAATTTCACCAGTGTCTGGGTGCACACTAGAATCCACAAGCTGTTTTGCTTTCCAGAAGCGCTCATCGAGGGGCTTACCAGAGTCGGCATAAGTTTTCATGGTCATTTGAGCCTCGCGGATCTCCGCATTCGAGTGGAAAAGCGTGAACGGGGATGCTGCCGAGGCAAAGTGCTGTACGCGACCCCAGTATGTATTCAGGTCATACCTGCTTTGAGGAAACGCTGGCGTCATTGAACCCTCGACTTTTTGTTTATATCACTGTGTGGATCTAAGTACGACGGGGCGTGGTGGCAGATGTGCACCTGCGTCTGCTTATGAGAGCAACATCGTGGAAGCTGACGGACAGAATGAATGGGTCATGAATAAGTTCATGCGGCTAGAGGCTGGGGAACCTACACTTAGCTAGCTGGTATACGCTGAGGTAGTACTGCTTTGTGGGGTTGGGCTCGAAGTGAAGTTTGTTGATGACAGTGCTCGGAATTGGAACAGATATTTTACGCACGGCAAGGTTTGCCGAAATAATCAGCCGAAACCCACAGCGTCTTGTAAGATTTCAGCACCGAGTTCTGCATCCGCTCGAGCGTAAACATGGGATTTCCGAAGACGCACAAATCCGCCAGCTGGCATCAGCATGGGCGGCGAAAGAGGCATTATTTAAATGCCTGAGCCGGCCTGACCAGCGGCACGTGCGATTCAACAAATGGCGCCGCGTTTGGGGACCTCATGGCTACTCAATGGTACCTGATGAACCCCGAGACGACGAAATTCTCGTATCTTTGAGCCACGACGGCGAGTACACAGTCGCATACGCTATACGTCAGTCAAAAGAAGTCCGGGTGCTGGAGTAAAAGGGGACCCGCGACAAATGACAAGTACTCATACCCAAGATAGTACGTCCAATGGTCCTTTTATGTGTATATAACAACTTTACAGAGTAAGATTATTTGCATTAATAGCCTAGAAAGCAAGAATGGACCAGTTTCCTCGCCTCTTTACTCCCATTCAACGGTAGCCGGCGGCTTCGAGGTGACATCGTAAACCACACGCGCGACGCCGCGGACCTCATTCACGATGCGACGACTCACATTCTTCAGGAACGCGTAGTCGAACTCGTACCAGTCGGCCGTCATGAAGTCCCGCGTTTCGATTGCACGCAGCGCGATTACCTGCTCGTAGGTGCGCTGATCGCCCATGACACCAACCGACTTTACTGGCAGCAGACAAGCAAAAGCCTGGCTGATTTTATCATAGATTCCAGCCTTTCTAATCTCCTCGATGAAGATGTAGTCAGCCTTGCGCGCGATCTCGATCTGGGAAGGCGACACGGGACCAAGAATACGGATAGCAATGCCTGGGCCTGGAAACGGGTGCCTCCAGACGAGGTCGTGCGGGATTCCCATGAGCTCGCCGAGCTCACGGACCTCGTCCTTGAACAACTCACGGAGTGGCTCAATGAGCTTGAGCTTCATATCCTCGAGAAGGCCACCGACATTGTGGTGGGTCTTGATCGTTTGAGACGGGCCCTTAAAAGAGATGGACTCAATGACGTCCGGGTAGAGGGTGCCCTGCAGGAGAAATTCGATTTCGTCGTCAGAGTTTTCTGGCTTGATCTTAACCGCCTCACGCTCAAAGACGCGAATGAAGGTGTTGCCGATGATCTTGCGCTTCCTCTCCGGATCCGCAACATCCTTCAAGTTGCTCAGGAACTCCTCACTGGCGTCGATAACAGTGAGATTAATTCCGAGACCCTCCTGCAGCGTCGCCTTGACGGTCTCAACCTCATTCAGACGCATGAGACCATTGTCGACAAGAATGGCGTGGAACCTCTCGCCAATCGCCTCCTTCATGAGCTTCGCAGCCACGGTGGAGTCGACGCCGCCGCTAACAGCACCAATAACTTCACCTGTCGGGCCAACCAAAGTTCGGATGCGCTCGATCTCGGTCTCGATAAAGTTGCGCATATTCCAGTTCTGCTTCGCGTGGCAAATTTTGACAGCGAAGTTCTCGAGGAGCTTAGTCCCACGCGTGGTGTGTGTGACCTCTGGGTGGAACTGGATTCCCCAGATCTTCTGCTCGAGGGAGTGAATCGCGGCGTACGGCGAGTTATCGGTCGAGGCGGTGATCTGGAAACCGTGTGGAAGCTGGCGCAGCTTATCACCATGAGACATCCACACCTGCGAATGATCAATGTCTGTGAACAAAGCATTTGCACGATCATGGACTTCAATCTCCGCCTTGCCGTACTCGCGCTCGCTGCTGGCAGTGACGGCGGCCTTGTCATGCGTCCAGGCGATCTCCTGCAAACCGTAGCAGATGCCGAGAATCGGCACATCAAGGTCGAACACAGCCGGGTCAACGTGGGGGCTGCCTTCCGCATACACAGAGAACGGCGAGCCAGAGAGAATAACACCGCGCGGCTTCCAGGTCAATTCGCTGATCTTCTGCGTGCAGGGAAGCATCTCCGCATAGACGTGGCACTCACGCAAACGGCGCGTGATGAGATGTGAGTATTGCGAACCAAAATCAAGGATCAATATTGTGTCAAACACATTCGAAACTTCAACTGGCTCAGCCATTGTGACAAGTTCGTGCACAGAAATACCTGGCTGGATGTAGATAGACTCAGCACAAAAAAAAAATTAGTGGTTAGGTCATAACAGCTCCCGGGGGTGCGCAGGACGGGCCTGGGATATAGCCCGTACCCTATATATTGAGCCATGCCTAGAAAGTCCTGCGATCAGGAGGCGCGGGAGCGACGGCAGGCAGTCATCCTAGATAGGTTGGTGTGTGGGCCTGGGACACAAAGTCTGGTAAGTGCTGACTGATTATGCAACGATGATGACTCAGAACGTTACACCAGTTGGGTGCACCAGCTGCGTGACAACGGCGCTGCTCGAAAACGCCCAGCCCGAGCCGCACTCACCACCTCACTCTACCTTGCCGTAACGAGCGTTGCTACTGCGGTTGCGGCACACCCTGATATTTATCTGCTCTCGCTATCCAAGAACCCGGAAACAGACATAAGTGTGCACACACAGTATTCATAGGGCGCAATGTCTTGGGAGGGGTTCAAGAAGGCCATGAACCGCGCTGGCACGCAGGTTATGATGAAGGCTGGCCAGGTCGAGCAGACGGTCGACCGCGAGTTTGACCTCGAAGAGAGGCGTTTTCGCGTTCTCGAGGCCGCTGCCACCCAGCTGCAGAAGGAAGCCAAAGGCTATCTAGACGCGCTGCGGGCCATGACGTCTGCACAGCTTAAGATCGCGGAGACGATCGACATGTTTTATGGCGACTCTGGCCAGCGCGACAACGTGTCTAAGCACTACTTGACCACTGTGCAAGAGATTGATGAACAGACTGTCAAGGAGCTGGATGAGCCGTTCCGGGAGACGGTACTCGAGCCTACAACACGGTTCTGCTCATACTTTGTCGACATCAATGAGGCAATTAAAAAGCGGAACCACAAGCTCCTCGATTATGACCGGGTTCGCCACAAGACGCTCAAGTTGATCGACAAACCAGCGAAGGATGCGTCGAAGCTACCGCTGGCTGAGCGCGAGGAGAAGGCTGCGAAAGAGGTGTATACACAGCTGAATGATCAGCTCACAGCCGAGCTTCCTCAGCTCATTGATTTCCGTGTGCCGTACCTCGACCCAAGCTTCGAGGCTCTTGTCAAGATTCAGCTGCGTTACTGCACAGAATCCTACACGCGCCTCGCCGAGGTTCAGCAGTATCTCGAGCCGCAAGTCCGCGATGAGTATGCGAACGGGCAGCTTGACTCCTATGTTGAACACGCACTCATGCAGATGCGTGAACTGACTATCGTTGGCCTGTGAAGATATTTATTTATCCCTAAGATTTAAATGGCTATGCATTCTCCACAATTTCTCGCCGGCTACATTCATTGCAACATCGCCCGCTGTTGCCACCAGCATTCCATGTCTGCGCTGTGTGTGATTCAATTTCAGGGATCGCCGCCCCTGCCTAGCCGTGCCCCGTTCCTCGACTTCGGTTCATAACCGACGCGGTGGTTTTTTTTGGTGGATAAAGCAAAGCCTGACATGCTACATAAAAGCCCAGATACATTCATTCTTGAAGCTCACGCGCAAGCGACAAGGATATATTAGATAGGAAGGTCCACCTGCCTTTACGCCTGCCTCATGGCGTGTGCCCTTTACTCAAGGGTAAGGTCGTCAACGAGAGAGACGGTCATAATTTTTCAAACCATGAAGAGCGTGCAGTTGGAGAACCCTGTGGTTTTCCAGATCAATGGCCACCTCAACGAGACTTTCCCCGCATCCGCCGGCGGTATTTTGCTAGGTACTGGCCCGAATGAGCGTCCGGCCCGGGACACTGTGAGGGTCACTGAGAGCTTCGCGCTCCCGCAGCATATTGTTGAGTCGAGCGGCACAAACGTGAAGTCTGACGAGGCTGTTTCGTACACGAAGTCGATGATCTCGAAGCTTGAGTTTGTCGGCGCCGATAATCACATTGAGGGCTGGTACCTGAGCAGCTCTGTTGCAGCGATCTACGACGCGCAAGTGTTCGACAACCTGTTTGCATTCCAGGAAACGAATCCGGACTCTTTTTTGCTTGTACACGATGTGGCCCTCAGCCGTGCTACTGGTACTCTTGGTCTCCGCGCTTTCCAGCTGAGCGAGGAGTTCCTCGCCGTCCGTCGTGCCGGATCGTCCAAGATCAGCACTGAGCAGCTGCTAGAGAACGAGCTCGACTACTCTAAGCTGCTTGAAGAGCTCAGTGTTGAGATTGTGAACCCGGCACTTGTGGCTGAATTTGTCTCTGCGCATGCGGCTGACCCTGGATTCAAGTTCGAGTCGCTGCGTGCTCCGCGCCAGGACCTTCTTGAGAACAGCGCAGACTCTGCGATGGAGGCCGTTGATGACTTCAACTACGAGCAGGGTAATTACAACTACTACCAGCGTCAATTGGTACGCGAGAAACAGAAGATTGCGGCGTGGCAGGCTAAGAGGAAGGCCGAGAACACCACTCGTGTTGAGCAGGACCAGAAGCCGCTGCCCGAGGACGAGTGGAAGTCACTGTTCAAGCTTCCAGAAGAGCCTTCGAGGTTAGAGAATTTGCTTCTCTCTGCGCAGCTTGACGAATCTTGCACACAGGTCGAGGAGCTCGCTGGTACATCTGGTTCGATGATCGTCGCTACGAAGTACACCGCGTAGATTTAATGAACGAATTGCAACTACTATATCTACCTCTGCATATATTGAACGGAAGGAAAATATAATTTAGGAGGTGAATGACACACTGGACTCGTGCCATGGCTCACATCTCTTGAGAGAACTTGTTATGCGTATTCTCATATATCGAATTAACTACAGATTGGACTAAAGCACCGTAAGCCACGGGGGAACGGAATATCGTTGAAGAAGTATACCAAGCAACGAGATATCGAGGTGCGAGGCCACTCTACGCAGCGGGATACTCAACCAAATACTCGGGCTCGTTGGCGCCATTATCTGGCTGGGGATTCGCCTCCCGGTACGGATAGCCATATGGCTCGTATGAACCAAATGGCTCACCTCCATATGGCACGAAGTAGCTCAGAGTGGTATAACTGACTGGCGGAGGAGTTGGCGCAACGGGGAGCGTGAGGGTCGTGTATTGAATCGACGCAGGCGTAGGCTGTACTGGAGAGGGGGTCGCTCCGTTGGCAAACGACGGGAGAACGAATGGTCTACCGCGGGAGCCATCAAAGTATCCAGCCCTGTAGCCCCAATCTGCTCCTTGCACGTATCCAGAGGTGAATGCGGCAGGAGCCGCACCATCGGTCGGCGCACATTGTGCTTGGCCCTGGCTGAACCCATCCTGATAGCCCTGGCGGTACTGCTCGTCAGTTTGAGTAGGGGTAGTTGAGCCGACTATCTGTGCAGTCGTCTCGGTTGGTTGGGTCAATGTCAGCGAAGAGTATGAGTATCTTGTCACATAGACAATGTCGTCATTATTGATACTAGCCTCTAGACCGCGAGCCGCACTTTCCAGTGCTCCCTGATACAGAGCTTCGCCTGCGGGAAGAGCCTGGCCTAGGATGGTTGGATCGACGCTTCGTGCCTCGAACACCTTCTTGTGTGTTGACACAGAATCCACATCAGCGTCACTGCTCTCATCGTCGTCGCTCTCATCGTCACCGCCATCATCGCTGTCGCTATCATCACTATAATCACCGCACTTGTCATCGTCGTCATGACTACTATTACCATTGCCAGAGCTGCTGTTTGGTTCGGACGACACGCTAACCTCGAGATCATCTTCGGACGTGCTTTCATAGTCGAACGAGAATTCTCGATGACTGGGAAGCCCCGTCGATGAAGAGAAAGGGAGAGGGCTATGCGATCCAACTACAGAGGGCTTCGTGTGCGAAGCTGAGCCACTGGTAGTAGTATTGCTAGCTAGGCTACTCGTGATGGTTGACAAGACAGTGCTATCACTCTCATCGAGGCCCGTAGAAATTAGATCTGAGGTTCGGGCACTAACGACAGCCAGAACGACGGCAGCGTAAATGCTATTCATGGTAAGCTTCACAAAGGTGTGCTTTTCTGGAAACTCAACAAGCGGCTCTTTATACACCAACGTGCAGTGCCGTAGACCGCATCGGCTCATGCACGAGCGCTTATTCTCAACGAGCGTCCAATGCAGCCACTACAATCGAGAATTGGACTGACATATTTTGTGTTCAGGAACCGCTGCAGTTAGCCGTCCACCATGGAGTTAAAGTCAACCCTCCAATATCTCAATCTCGGTTTCGAAAAGGATCCAAGATTACAACTATAGAACAAGTACAAATCATTAAAAAAAACAAATATGAGCGCTGCAGACGTACTCATTGGACAGCTTCTGGACCTAGATAGCTGCATCTTCGGTTGCACTCCGACCACAAGGCAGCAATGTAAGCGGTCAGACACACACAACGCATCTCTGCTAGCACAACCGCTACGATGGGGCGGTGCCTACAAGCAATATATATCAGGTGACTGATGAGACTGAGCCAGGCAGGCAGGCACGAGCGACCCGTGTGACAGCTGCTGAGTCAAGCAGTAAAGGGTAGCAGACCGCCCCACTAAATATGGGAGAGGTCCCCCTAGAGATGTAATTTGTCAGCACTGTAGCGGAAGGCGGTGCTGGATAGGGGGAAGGGCAGGCTGAGATACCGAGCAGTTTCCGACGTCAGCCTAAGTCGTGTCGCTCCAGGTCTGGTTGATGCTCGATCCCAATGAAGCAGCTAGCCTGCTACAGGGGCCACCCGAGTATACCGAATCAGAGCGCGCTGTAGAGGAATTTGAGATTGACGATCCGGATTATGAAGATATCTCTGGGGATCGGGAAGTGACATGGTTTGCGCGGATGACGCGGTTCGGCAAGCGCCAAATATATATTCCTGTGCGCTATATCATCGACCCAGTGGCCCATTTATGGCACGCAATGGATAGACGCATCGATATGTTCATTGGGAGGTGGGTTAATCCTTTATTGATTCGCCGGCTTCTTGTAGCCTTCATTGCAGGCCTCATATTATTTTTTGTCTATTATACGCATGGGGATTCATTGCTCAGGACTGGTGTGCTTCATCAGGATCACCGAAAACTAGGTAAGGCCCTTGCAGATGCTATCTCGATAGACAAACTTCAAGAGTCCGCTGAGTTTTTCGGACAGATGCCCCACTTTGCCGGATCTGTTGGAGACCGATCGACATACTCTTTCGTGAAGGACACCTTATCAAGCCTTGGTCTCATATCCACGTACGATCCACACGACGTATTCTTGAGTCATGGCAACTACACAGTCTGCCAATTGAAACGTGGCAACGAGGTGCTATGGGAGTCTGAACTTTTAGAGGGCCAAGCGATTAAGGAGCCGAACCCATCACAACAACAGCCGCGTACATCATTGGCTTTGAGTTTACCTGGTTTGGCTGAAGCACCACTTGTTTATGCTAATTATGGCTCTGATGATGATATGAAGGCCGTGGAAGTCCGCGGAAATATAGCATTGATAAAGCTTGGGCGAGAGGATGCCGGAGCAATTGCACTGCGAGCAGAATCGCAAGGGGCTAAAGGATTGTTGTTTTTCTCGGAGAAGCACCCAACTGCAGCAAGCTGGCCGGACGGCCCGGATTATCCGCCGGATGCGGTGCAACAAACCAGCCTTGGGTTTCCTGGGCGATATCCCGGCGATATATTGAGTCCAGGATGGCCCTCATCGATGCAAATAACCGTCTCAAGGGACAAGGCCCACATTGCCCACATACCGGCGGCGGCGATATCATGGAACGATGCTGCTCCATTGCTGAACGCCTTGGTTGGTCACGGTCGGCGAATGGACCAACTTTCGCCTGAATGGGCCAACCACGGAGCACCAAAAGAGGTAACGGAGTGGTGGACGGGTCCCCAAGAAGGTGACAACAAGGTCAGACTAGTCGTAGAGCCGTGTGCTGAGGATCGCCATCGGATCACTAATGTACTAGCCCAGATTGTTGGAAAAGAGGCAGGAGACCGTGCAGTAGTCATTGGCACCCGTCTCGATAGCATGTGCTACGGCTCGAGTCAATTGACGGGTCTCACCGTACTGTTGGAGGTCGCCCGCCTTTTTGCGCACCTGCGATATACCCATAATTGGGAGCCCCTGCGGACAATTATATTTGCTGCATGGGACGGCACCAGTCATAACTATGCCGGCGCAACTGAGTGGGTGGAGATGCGCGCCCAGAAGTTTGCGGAGGAGGGAATTGCCTACATAGACCTAGACATGGGTATCAGTGGGCCTGACTTCATTTCTCAAGGTCACCCGTCATTCGAGATCGAGGATCTGCTTAAACAAGTAGGGCTTTCTAGTGGAAAGTCTTTGTATGATGCAGTCGATCGCGAGAAATCTTTCCAACCCATCCCAGGATACGGAAACCACGTAGCGTTTGATGCGCATACTGGCATCCCGACGATACGATTCGGTTTCCAGGGACCTGTGGCACCGCTAGACTCCTGCTATGACACAATGGCATGGATGAGTAAATTTGGTGACCCCGATTTCAGCAGGCACCGTGCGTTGACGGAACTTGTAGCCCGGCTCACACTTGAGCTTGCGGATGCTCCTCTTATACCATTCGACTTTTCGCATTTTGGCTCAGAGCTGATACGATACGTAGGGAATTTAGAGGATGAGGCGGCGGATGTATTTGGCAAGGGGTTCATTGGCGAAGACCGCGTGGTTCAAGCTTTGGGCCTCGTCAAGACCGCCGCTCACAGACTTGCAGACAACAGCATTCCATACAGTGCCATACGAAGCGAGTGGGAAGACTATTGCGAGCTGAATGCAAACCCGTCGACTG
Organism: Starmerella sirachaensis; assembly: GCA_030578495.1. Taxonomy (NCBI): domain Eukaryota; kingdom Fungi; phylum Ascomycota; class Dipodascomycetes; order Dipodascales; family Trichomonascaceae; genus Starmerella; species Starmerella sirachaensis. The sequence goes on along the minus strand of JAJMSC010000004.1, from coordinate 1,467,515 downwards.
GTGACGTGCCGGATATCCCACCCGTCACACGTGTTCGAGGCATCTGGAATGAGCGCGCGGCTCAGCTTAACAAAATGATCTTGGATCATAACGGAATTTTCAACCGGAATTGGTATAAGCACCACGTATTCGGGCCAGCATACGACTATCGGTATTCAGACACCCTGGGTGGCACTTTTCCGAGTGTGCGGGACGCACTCAATCTGCACTCAGCTGACGTTTTTGTCGAAACGTTAAGAGACGCCGCAAGCCATATTGAGCAAGCTGCTGCTATCTTCGATGCTATGATTTAGATAAAAAGCGCGACGTTCATGCCTATGACCCTCATGCCTGAGAGAACAGTGCCACCATCTTATGACCTAAATCTTAAAATAGCCATACATTATCTATCCATCTACAAAGATATCTTGGCGCCTTATCAGTCCCCCCTCGCCACCTATCGAAGCCTAGTCCATACATCGAATAATTTTCATCGGCGTACATGATGGCCGCGGAAGCTGACCACAGAAAGCATAGCAAGCATGCCGCTGCACCTTCGTGCATTTTTGAGCTAAGGAACAAGAATCAACCGTCTTTTTGCACGGCTAAGCGGAGACATTCCTGTCAGTTTACTGGGCGCAGCAGGCTTTCCCGCCCTAGTGATACAGCAGGGCGGCGCGCCTGCATGCATGAACGCCCTAAACGTATGGTACCATATGGTACCACAATGCAGACAGCAGAAGCCCATCTTACAGGTCACGGCACCGGGGAGTCATACCCAAGCCCAATTTTGCCGAGGCTCGCTTTCCCCACCTACAATGCGCGTACCTTGTTGCCCCACAGCATGCAGAATTTGGCAGACCAGGGTGCCCCCCTCTTCAGCCACCGCTTACCTCGCCTAGGGGTGTTGAGCTCTTAATCTTCCCGACCCAGGACCCACGCTTTACCTTCCGCCACATTTCGAGGAGGAGGGCCTACAATATCATGCTTGGCTGGATAGTGCTAGCGCTGGTAGTGCTGCTGATATGGCGGATTTGGTCGGGGATGGCGGGACAAGAACCCGACTTCGCTGTTAACGAGTCTGAGGCTGTAACTATAATGGATTACACGCCGGATACGCTACAGAAATACAACGGAGTCGATGACAAGCGCGTCTTCCTCGCCGTCAAGGGAAAGGTCTATGATGTGACAGCCGGATCCGCACATTACGGTCCAAACGGTCCCTACGCTGCGTTCGCTGGGCGCGATGCGTCCCGGGGTCTCGCGAAGCATAGTTTCGACGTTGAGATGCTGACACCGCTTGACGAGCCCATTGATCGGCTCAGTGACTTGACAGATGCGGAGCGCGACGCCCTGGACACATGGGAGGGCTTCTTTGCAGGAAAATACCCATACTGTGGGCGACTGGTGAACCGGTCTTAGCTACGTATACCGCAATATCCCAGATGCAGATTGCCCATGGGGGCTATATCGTGCAGATATACGCCGTCTTGGTCACGTTATTCGCATGTATCCTTGTTGCGCTGCTACCTTATTCAGCCACATTCATATGAGCGCGAGCCCCACTCAACAAGGTTGAGGAGTAAATAGGCGATTCTAGTTAGACTATGTTTGCAGGCTATACTTTTTTCTTATGTTTAATGATAATTTGTGAGTGCTGAGGTTTTCTGTCGGATGCTTACGGCTCCGCGGAAAAATGCGTGCATTGTACGTGACTGACAAGGCGGAGTTCGTCCAAGGGTGGCATTTCTCCTGGCCAGATGCCTGCCCAACCCTAGAAAGCTTCTAGCCGTTTAAGCACGCGTTCTCTTTGTGAGCGAGGGATAGGGTGACGTTCTAAGGAAGTATATGCATGCTAGGATGTACAAAGGGAACAACGACAGGCCCTAGAACGCTGATGTTTGCCACGGAGTGGAGGTATAGCTCCAGCGCAAAGTCTAGCGGCAAACGCAGAAACTATGGGCGGGTTAGAAACGTCTATCGGGTTGATCTGCGGAAACCATACGAAAGGCTCTAAACTCGAGCTGGTTATTGGTGTACCTGCGAAGTATCGTTAAATAACGCATCTAGATTTAGAGCCGAGCACGGCGACGTCGATTCTGCTGCAAGAGACCCTCCCTGCTGCGCTTAGGGAAATCGCGCCCGTGCGAAGTCAGAATTTGACAGCTGCAGGGCTAGGGAAGGTGCCACTAAGAAATATGCACGATCGATGATGCCTGAACCCCGAATGCAGCAAAGAAAAAAGATGGTCTAGGCCAATTGGTACTAGAATTCGCTGCCTGCCTCTGATCCTTTTCCGCTAAGTCATAAGCGAATCTGGGAAGATTCTGAAGGCTCAAGCAAAGATGCCGTGCCATATGCGTCTCGGGAGCAGCGATGACAGCAAGGGCTAGGGCGCATGGTTGTGATACCTGGGCTGATGCAGCCTGCTTCTAATCATGTTAGGGTTTAAACTACCCTCAATCGCGGAGGCAACCTGCCAGTTTAACGTGCGACCTGAACATAGCACCATCCACACTGCAATACTAAATCGACTCGACGAGACCGGCTGGGACTGAGGGTAGCCGAGCATTGTAGTCTTGTGCTTCATCAGTCTTCTCCTCTCGCTGCCAGCGCCAAACACTCGTTAACAGAAGTTAACCTGAAGGCTGAGGCATGCCGTTGAGCAAGCTTGGAGAACAACACAAGCAGTTCAGGTGCACGCACCCGGGGTGCGATAAAGTGTTCAACCGCAGGGACTATTTAGAGCGGCACGCGACGAATCATCTCAGTGTTAAGCCCTTCATCTGCTACCAGTGCAACCGTCACTTTAGCAGAAAGGATCTCTATGACAATCATCTCACCACGAAGCGGCACGCGCGTGTGGTAGGCCTTGTTGTTAGAGATAATGAAGCCCAACAACAGCACCGACAGCCGCCAAGAGGCCTGTCGTCTAGCGAGATCAGAGACCCCTCGAAGGTGCCGTATCAACCGGAAGCGGCTGGTCACGCCGGAGCCGTATCGGCAGACGGGCAGCCGCACCAATATCTTTATCTTGACGGTGGCGAATATGATCAGCGCGGCCTGCCGCTGTATGCTCCTCAGCAGGACGTTCCCTACCCGCCACTGCAGGGGGAGTCTGTGGAGGCTGGGACGGGTAGCGCTAATTACAACGGCCACACAATAGCTGCATCTGGTATAGCCTCTGCTTCTGGGCTTACAGCAGGACTGACCACTGGGGCAGGCCCATGGGCTGTTCCTCCGTTGCTTTCCCATGCTGGCTACGCAACTTCGCATTATGACTATCGGGGCTCGCACAATGGGTTGACACCGGATTTGACCTCTGTCTATACACCTATTGATTCCTCGATCCCATCGATGCGTCAAACACCGACTGGCTCAGTATTTAATGAGCAACCGTCGGGTAGTTTTGACTGGGTAAGCGATCCTTCATTGAAAAAGGGGTTGACGGGGAAGGTAACCACGGAAGGTCTTAGAATTGGAGGTACCACGGAGTCCGAGGGACCCGGTAGATTTTCTAACTTTGCAGTGTCTTTTCCGTCTGGTGAAACTTCTGCCGAAAGCCGCTCTGAGTCCACGGAAGAGTTCGGCGACGACTCCCGTGGAAGTGGGGACGAGAGTCTTAAGGATCTGGGCGCTAAAGTTGTTCAATCTATTAGAAACGAGAATTGGCGGGTGGCAGACGCATTTCTTCTAGAAAGTAGTGATGAGGAAGAGCCAGTGGCGGTGCAGGAAAGCGGCCGCTCGCCCTCATCTATTGTTGAGGCCCTAGGGAATGCCGTTGGTGACAAGCGGTATGGATGGTTCTTTGACGATGCATTTGAGTCTGAGAAGGCCAAATATGGATACGACAGGTATTATACAGAGCTCGGTAAGATATACCAGGATCGAGCTGACGTGTTCAGAAGGAGCCATCAACAAGATGTCGAAAGAGATGCTTCCCAAGATGCAAGACTGAAGAAAATTGACCACAAGACAGTTTCGGTCCTTTTTTCTATCGCCCGCGACCTCCCTTCTGACCTTCGCGATCCAGTGGTCGTGGAAAACCTAATAGGTGCAGCAACGCGAGAAATCGATGTTCTAGGATACTTTATCCACCAGCCATCGTTGGATTTAAAGGCGGCGCACCCTGCATTGGTGAGTGTGTTGGTTCTAATGGGTTTGTCCATCAGTGATGACCCCCGATTGCGGCGCTATGCCTCCTCTTCTTGGGCTAACGTCTTTCTCTATGCATATGAAGCACTCCTCGGAGTGTCCAGCAATACCAGGTTTGACATGTCGACACTGCAAAGCTTCCAAGCAATTTGCTTGCTGTTGAGATACGAACGCCTCTTCCAAGACGGAGATGAGTCGATTATGACATACCACGAATACTCGCCATCTTCCTCTCTTCAAATGTTTTTCTTGCGGAAAATAGTCCCACTTGTCCCTCATATTGATGAATTTGCTGCGCAGACTAGGAACCAGCCTATTTGGGCTACAGTGATGCATGAGGGCTACATGTTTCATCAAGGTGCCGAATCCTACGCCCAATGGCGGGAGTGGATTGTGTTTGAATCGTTTAAGCGTGTGGCTCACTACGCGTTCTACTGTCATAAGATGAGACTTCTGGCAGAGCCTCGAGAGCGGCAGGTATCAATCTTTACCATGAATATCCACATGCTCTGCCCTGATGCTCTCTGGCGGGCTTCCAGTGCTGATGAGTTCTTCGTCATAGTAGGACCTAGTGGCATTGTGACCAGCATTCCGTATTTGGGACTCATCAAGTCCTTAGTACGCTTTCCGCGAATTGCGCAGGGCGAGGAACCGACTCGGACGGATACGTTGGACGTTAGGTCTGACCATGCCAGTGTTGCAGAGAAGGCGAAGTGGAGCTTGTTTGCTTTGAAAACAGTGAGCTACGGTCTTGGGGGAATACTCTCAAAGATTTCAGGCCTTATTTCGAATGGGGACGAGATGCTACACGCTATGATGCGTAGTCAGGGACCGAAAACCCAAGGCGGAACTGGAATGTCAATCTATGACCGAACTTTGCAGGCAAGGTTATATCGAGGGTTGGACGTCTGGTACCACCACTTTGTTGCATATCGGGGATACTCGATGGAAGGCGTGCTTAATCTCCCGGTGTCCGCGACGATAGCTTTGCTCCAGGAGGTGGCAACTCCGCAAGACATTTTCGCCAATGACCAGCCAGAAACATCTGTGCTTGGTGTTCTCTATACTCTTCGTCATTTCTCTAGCTTCCTTTATGTTCATCAGGACCTTCAAATCGTGCTTCAAGTCGACTCGAATTTGAAACGTTGGCTAAAGGACAGTCAAGGACAAAAAACGCTGGATCAGCTCCTCGACTATTTGTATATGCCACTTTATACGAAATGGACTCGCACGGGCGAAGCTCAAGCACTTATTGGAAACAGCATTCTGAACCTTGCTTGGTGGCACGCCATTGCAGGGCAAGTCCCAGGTGGGGATGACATCTTCTTGTATGTGATGTATTACATGTCCCTTTTGTCTGTTTGGCTGTATGATGTGGCACTTAACGACTCACGCCGTGCCGCAGGACAACTCGTGCAGGATATTGCGCCGCTAAGACTGGAAGGCTGTCGGTTTATTCATGATGGTGCGGAGTACCTTCGCGAGCTTCACGGAAGTTTGTCTGACCAAAGTCGAGTGCCAACCAAAAGAGCAACCAAGTCAGCGCTGCTTATGGGGATTTGCTCGCTCTACGGGCGAAAGGGGGTCAAGCCTCTCGCGCATATGCTTATGGAGTTGCTCCTTGTGATGGCACCAGAGCATACAAGCGAAGAGCTCTGGGGTGCTGTTGCCGAAGCTCGCCAATTCAACAGCGTAAGGATTGAACAGGCTTTGGTGAACCGCCGTGAGAAACTACAGACGAAGGTCACATTGGACGCAATGGCTTTATCCGGAAAGAATAGCAGCACGGATGTAGGCGCCGTAAGTGGCTCCGAGAAGTCCAGTGTATCATCTGCTGCCAGCTTCTCATCGATTGCATCGTCGACAATACCTGTTAAACGGACATCAACATCATCCACGTCTGAGCCTATGCCATCGTCCGCTGATTTTGAACTGCCCTCTCAATCGTTGCACGATGGAGTTGACTCAGGCGCTGAAAGCGATGCGGTGGTAGTCAGTGACTCTGGCATTGATGCGGATGATGAACTTCGCACTTAATTATTATATTAATCGGCGACCTTGTTTACGAACTCTTGAAGGCCGACTATAAGCATTCATTTTTACGTATATCCCGATATACATGTATATATCCCGATATATTCTAAAGTATTCGCTACTTACATGTGGCCTTGAGATCCGGTGAATCTGCCAGCGGCGCGGAAGATTACACATTAGAAAGCGATTGACAATGTATTCCTTCGTTTTAGGGGCTTATAACCTAATGGCGACACAGAGCAGAACGCGGCCTTTCGTTTTTACGTGGGTGCATGTGTGCACCTCATAGCAGTAACGCGTTGGGCTGGTTTCGATATAACAAATATTACGTGAGGCCGCCGCAGACCGGGTTCCGACGGAACTCCGAGCTACTAAAAATGCGGGGATTTCCGGCTGTTAAATTCACTTACTTCCTCTGACATACATGATACTCCAAAATTCAAGTTTAATTCGGGAAAAAACTAGTTTTCCGACGGACGAGAGAATTGGCGTGCGGTGTTTTGCGTCTCCTAACTTGACTATTGCTAGCTGGGACAACCGTCTAAATAGTAAGAAAATCAGCATCGCCGGCGACTATCAGCTAATCATCTGCAGTGAATGTATTTTGGGTTGGTGTGATGTGGTGTACAGACGGTATTCATGAATAGCAATGTAGGTAGCATAGCTTCGTGCTTTCTTGTATGCCGCAGCCCAGGCGGGTCTAGGCAAAGCGCCCGGATACGGTAGGTCACGTGTTGTAAAGCAGCTGGTCCTATGTCAGGGTTGGATCATCTCTAACAGACAAGCTAAAGCTCTCAATGGCCTCCGGATCCGGCGCTGCGAGAGAGCTTAAGGTCACTGTAATTGCCGCAGATGCGCTTTACAAACGTGACCTTCTGCGAAATCCCGACCCGTTTGCTGTCCTGACCGTGGACGGTGCGCAGACCAAGAGTACTACAGTGATCAAAAAGACGTTGAACCCGTACTGGAATGAGACGTTCATTGTTGAAGTACTGCCGACTTCCACGCTTGCTTTGCAGGTTTTTGACCATAAAAAGTTCAAAAAGAAGGACCAGGGCTTTCTCGGCGTCATTAACGTCGCCGTGAAGGATGTGATTAACCTTGAGCAAGGCGGTGAGAATATGATAACTCGCGACTTGCGCCGTAGCAGCAACAACAAAGACTCTCAGCCCGTGAGCGGCCGCTTGCTTATGTCGGTGTCGACGAAAGGCACCTCGTCGTCGCGCTCGAGTAATGGTGGCGTTGTGCCGCAAGCCGCCACGGCAGGGGCGGCTTCCACTGCCGCGCCGGCGGCATCCAGTGACGTGGGGAATGCGCCTGCCACGAACTCGTCTGCAAACGATGCAGCGCGTGGTGCACCTTCTACAACGCAGGCAGCGGTGGCTAGCAACACACCAGCGGGACAGCGCACGCTCTCGCCGTTTGAGGACCAGTATGGCCCGCTTCCAACGGGATGGGAGCGACGTACTGACAATTTAGGCAGAACGTACTACGTTGACCATTCCACACGTACGACGACATGGACGCGTCCGGCTAATGACGCCGGAGAGCGAGCAGCAACGGCGCGAACGTCCAATGCGGAGGCTGAGCGTCGCCAACAGCAAACGCGCTCCTTGCCTGAAAACCAAACAGGCAACTCATTTGGCAGTGCGAACGGATCCGCTGCGTCGAATGGCAACGGATCTGCCACGCAGGTTGTGAACACTAGTGCAACGACTGCAGGGCTCGGCGAGCTGCCACCAGGCTGGGAGCAGCGTGTCACACCTGAGGGCCGCCCTTATTACGTCGACCATAATACCCGGACAACGACTTGGGTAGACCCTCGCAGACAGCAATATATCCGTCTTTATGGGCCAAATGCTCAAGGGTCTACTATCCAGCAACAGCCTGTCAGCCAACTCGGACCTCTGCCATCCGGGTGGGAAATGCGCCTCACGAATACGGCTCGCGTCTACTTTGTTGATCACAACACGAAAACCACGACCTGGGATGACCCGCGACTGCCGTCGTCGTTGGACCAGAACGTGCCGCAGTACAAGCGTGACTTTAGGCGGAAGCTGATTTACTTCCGTTCGCAACCAGCGCTGCGTATCTTGCCGGGCCAGTGCCACATCAAGGTTCGTCGAGACCACATTTTCGAAGATTCATATCAAGAGATCATGCGTCAGACCCCTCAGGATCTGAAGCAGCGCCTGATGATCAAGTTTGACGGTGAGGAAGGATTGGACTATGGTGGAGTTTCTCGTGAGTACTTCTTTTTACTGTCCCACGAGATGTTCAACCCCTTCTATGGCCTGTTTGAGTACTCGGCTCATGACAACTACACGCTTCAAATTAACCCGCACTCCGGGATAAACCCTGAGCATCTCAACTATTTCAAATTCATTGGTCGAGTTGTTGGACTTGCAGTGTTCCATCGAAGATTCTTGGACGCCTTCTTTATCGGCGCGTTCTACAAGATGATCCTAGGCAAGCGTGTTGTGGTTGAGGATATGGAAGGTGTCGACGCTGAGTTCCACAGAAATCTCGAGTGGATGCTTGACAACGATATCACTGACGTGCTTGAATTGACTTTCTCGGTGGAAGATGACAACTTCGGCCAGAAGCAGGAACTGGACCTGAAGCCGGATGGACGCAACCTGCAGGTTACAAATGACAACAAGCTCGAATATGTTGAGCTTGTAACGCAATGGAAGATCGAGACTCGTGTCCGTGAGCAGTTCCAGGCTTTCAAAACAGGATTTAACGAGCTGATTCCAGAGGATCTTGTGAATGTCTTTGATGAGCGCGAGCTTGAGCTGTTGATCGGCGGAATCTCGGAGATTGATGTAGACGACTGGATGAAGCACACTGACTACCGTGGATACTCTGAGAATGACGAAGTTATCCAATGGTTCTGGAGGTGTATTCGTACGTGGGACTCGGAGCAAAAGTCGCGGCTGCTACAGTTTACGACTGGCACTTCGCGCATCCCCGTCAACGGTTTTAAAGACCTGCAAGGCTCTGATGGTCCCCGTAGATTCACCATCGAGAAGGCAGGTGACTCGCGCTACTTACCGAAATCGCACACCTGCTTCAATCGTGTGGATCTTCCGCAGTATAAAGATTTCGATACCTTGGTGAAGAAGCTGGGGATTGCCGTTGAGGAGACGGTCGGCTTTGGCCAAGAGTAATCAAAGGAGCTTTTTTTAGCTGGCGGTGCCATCATTGATATACATGTTCATTTGTGTTATGTCCCTGCGCATACGTATTCTAAAAGTACCGACAGACTAGTCTAAAATGGTGGTATTCAAAGTGGCCGTTTTTGCATCGCGCAACCGTTTTTCTATCTTTTTTAAGTTAATGTTTTATTTAGCATAGTCGTATAAAATAACCATCCCATTCAGAGCTCTGTGACGTGTCTGTCGTAGATTCGGGCAACGTCCGTGGGGGTGGATGGTATTTCAAGGTAACAACAAGACAAGGGCTAGGATGATTTTTTAATGTCGTCGTCGCGGAAGGAGATTTTCATTCGGTCGGCGATTGACTCGCAAGCTCTCGCCTTTGGCAGCTTTACACTGAAAAGTGGACGCCAGAGTCCCTACTTTTTCAATCTCGGCAAATTCTCATCTGGGGGTGCGCTCTCTGCTCTAGCCACTGCGTACGCCCAAACGATCCTCGAAAAAGGCGTAGAGTTTGATGTTCTCTTCGGCCCTGCTTACAAGGGAATCGCTCTAGCTGCACTCTCCGTGGCAGAGATTGCTAGAATCGAGCCCACAAAGGCTGATCTGCAGTATGCTTACAACCGAAAGGAGGTGAAAGACCACGGTGAGGGCGGCTCATTGGTGGGCGCCCCACTGAAGGGTCGCCGCGTTTTAATTATTGACGATGTGATCACGGCTGGAACGGCCGCATCTGAAGCCGTCGACCTCATTAATAAAGCTGGTGGATCCGTGGCTGGAATCGTGGTTGCGGTTGACCGCCAGGAGAAGCTTCCGAACTCGGACACGTCTGCGCTTCAGGATATAGCGGCAAAGCTGGACATTCCTGTCTTCTCTATAGTGTCCTTCTCGGACATCATAAGCCATATGCGCGGGTCACTGACGCCTGAGCAACTTACTGCTATGGAGACATACAAGCGTGAATATGGGGCGAAGGCCGAGTAAATCTAGCATTAAGTTAAGGATTTGCTGTTCATCATAAATATACAATAGAGAGGGGGCTACCTGCGCCCGAGTCGCTTTTTCACTTGCGCAATCTTTCGACCAGGAATCGGTCCGCCCGCCACTGGCGTTGATTCGCGAGATCCCGATGGTGCACCACTAGGCTGCGGCTGCCCAAAGCTAGTTGCTAGCGAGCCACCATTCGGCGCACCAAATTGAAATCCTGAGGCGGGAGGCTGTCCGAACGAGCCTGTGGATGCCTGCTGTTGTTGAGGTTGACCAAAGCTGAATGGCTGTGCGGGCGGGCCGCTGGTAGTGTTTGCGCCGAAAGAGAAAGGCGCTTGCCCCGTAGTCACCGGCGTAGTGGTGTTGCTCGCATCTGGTGTACCGTTTAGGTTGGAAGCGCTTCCTAAGCCGTTATTCGCACCATTAGCTTTGCCAAAAGAGAATGGAGCTGCCGCGGTTGTCGATGACGCAGACCCACTTGCTGGCGCGCCAAAACTAGTTGTTGGTGCATTTGCTCCGAACGTGAATGGCGCGGAGCTGTTACCTCCCGAAGGAGCTGAGCTGACCTGTACAGAGGATTTTCCATTCTCACCAGAACCTGTCGATGTAGAGGCCCCAAATGAAAAGCTAGGTCTGTCGGCGGCGGCGGCCGGCGCAGAAGGAGCCGCGCCAAACTGGAAAGGCTTACTCGGTTCAATTCTTGTTTTCTGTGATTGCCCAAAGACAAATGGCGTACTTCCTGTCCCTTCGTCACCTCGTTTACCCGGCGCACCGAATGCGAAAGCAGATGAGGAAGCTGGCTTCGCAACTCCTCCCGCTATGTCCTGTGGTGGAAGCGACGGTGTTCCGTCCCTGGATGCGGCTTGCTTATCTGAGGGTGCCCCGAACGTTACGGCAGGCTTCGAATCAGAGGCCGCAGAGTTGCTTGGCGCGCCGAACGAGAATGTTGGTTTCGAATCAGAAGCTTGCTGAGCTGGTAGTTGAGGAGCGTCAAAGCCAAAAGAAGGCTTATTTGGCTCTGCGCTATCCGTCTGCTTGGCTCCAAACACGAAAGGTCGCTGCGCATTGGCATCATTGAGCTGCGTCGAAGCTGCAGGTGCGCTCGACGTTTCGGTACCGATGTCAGAGTTTGAAGCTGGCTTCGAGCTGAACGTGAATTTTGGAGCTTCCCCAGTCTGACCGGAAGTATTGCTTTGACTACGAGAGTCGGCAGAAGAGGCGTTGGCCCCAAACGAAAAAGTGAGGTCTTTTGCAGAGGGTTTGTTCGAGGTAGCAGCACCAAAGGAAAACTGTGGCTTGTCTTTATTGCTGGAATCGCCCGAATTGAATGAGAATAGAGGCTTTTTAGGTCCCTCAGATGAACTGGCCTTGCCGTCGCCATCAGTTGATGCGCCGATAGATGTAGGACCAGGAGCGCTTGGCGTCCATCCTCCGAATGAAAATGATGGTTTGCTCTCCGAGCTCAGACCTCCAAAAGAGACAGCGGGCTTCTCATTCTCCTTAGACGCAGCAGTGGCAGCAGAGAGAGAGGAAGGCGCAGCAGAAGGCAAAGAACCGAAAGAGAAGGATGGCTTATCGGTGGAATTAATAGCACTTGTGCTTGTGTCAGACGTAGACGGACCACCAAAACTGAAAGCAGGCTTCGGCGGTGCCGCTACAGGCTTAGATAAAGACTCGCTGGACCCCTTAATTCCCGTGTTCTGCGATGGTGTCTCCCCAGCAGTGTTTTGCCCAAACGAAAACGAAGGTTTAGTTGAGGCGACCACTCCGGGTCCGGAGCCTGATGGAAGCGCAGGTCTAGAAGGCTCGGTCCGCACATTCTCGTCCAACTTCGGTGTCTCAGATTCGATCGTCTCGAACGCACGTTTTAGTTTGTCACTGGCGACCTGCGGCCTGCGCAGCAGTGATGCCGAAGGCGGACCGCTGTCTTCAGGCTCGGGCTCGTCCTCATCTTCGCTAACATCGAAGTTAGCTGAGATGAATCCGGGACGATGCTTACGGTCGTCGGGGATGCTACCCAGGTCCACCATCGGCTTGCTCACAAGTTGGATGCGATGTCTTAGGGGCTTCTTTCGTTTTGGCTTTGAGATTGCAGCATTGTTATGCCAAGAAGGAGTAACCTTGGTCTTCCGACTTTGGGCGAGCCCGCGAGGAGATGCAGATGCATTTCCGGAAAGCAAGGGTAAAGCTTCAATTTTCTCATGATGTGATGTATGGGGTGTCGCACCGCTACCAGACTGGGCGGATGGTCGTTCACCTGTCTCCATTTCAAGCGTCTCATCAAGCGGGGTTCGCTCGGCCAGGCGCGCACGTTCGCGTAGTGCCTGACGATATGCTTCGACGATAACGCTCGCCGGCATCGAGACATTGGATTGCGAGCGGTAGAGCTGCGAGAAATCAATACTCGGTTTACGTGGTACGGGAGGCTGCCTCATAGATGCAAGGCGAGTCGACGGCACCACATTGGTCTCGCTTGTTTCTGGCGTCGCGTTGCCTAGAGAAGCTTCGGAATCCTCCTGGTCTGGGGTCTTCAGTAGTTCGCTCTTGTCAGCAGGTGTTTCGCTGGGACGACGTACTGCTCTAGAGAAAACTTGGGAAATGGATCGCGACAAAGACTGGAAAGCGGACTCGCGACGGCGTCCAGTTGAGGCCAAAGCTTCCTCAGACCGCTCGTACGGCTTGTGCCGCTTAGCTTCGGGCGAAGGTTGTACTCGCGGCATTATGGCCGGATGACCTATCGCGGATTGGACGCTTGTTTATCGAGTGCCGACCTAGGTTGTGATCAAGGAATTTGTGGGTGCGCTGAATCTTGTAGCGCCGTCGGTTCAGTCACGTGCAAGGCTTGTGAAGCCATCGAAGGGTTTGGGCGTGTTTTCGAATGGCGGCGAAACCTTTGCCAGAGAGGTACCAGGAAAAGAAAGTAGGTCTTGCGAAGGTGCTTCGGGAGAAAGTCGAACATGGTCAGTTTTTCTTGTGAGGCATGTAATGAGACGATGGTCAAGAAGAAGGTGTTGCCACATCTGAACCGCTGTCGTGCAGCAGTGACTTGTATTGACTGCTCAAAGACTTTCCCCGGTCAAAGTTTCAAGGACCACAATCAATGCATTACCGAGGACGAGAAGTACCAGGGCAAGCTGTATCGAGGTAAAAGCCAGAATGCCTCGGCACCTGTGGGAAAACTTCAGCAGACCAAGTCATCTTCCACTAGGCATTCTATCGCCGACTCGTCTGGAAATCTGGAAAAAAGCGATGCGGCGAAGCCTAAGGAGAAGGGCCCAGCGAAAGATCAGAAAACGAAGGGAACAATTGTGAAAGTCTCCAAGGAGGCTCCGCTAAAGAAGGTCATCAAGAAGCTCCGAAAAAAGCACAGCGTTGACAAGGATGCCCTGCTTCACAAGCTGTCCGTGAACAGTGAGGGCCAGCTTGTGCTCAACCTCTAGGAGACTAGTTTATTCAAAACACGAAACTCTATGATAATTTATTAGTATTCAATGCCTGGATACTGAATAGCCCGAAAGAATTGTGTTAGCCAAGTCCAAACTAAAGAGCCTTTTCTTCCGCGCCCGAACACTTAAATGAAATTAACCTGGAATGCTTACATATTGCTTGCACAAAACAGCTTCTTCCAGCTGGACACGCTTAGGCTAAGCTTGGAGCATGATCGAAGAGCACACACGTGACAAATATTTGCACTTGAGCATTTCGAGGCGCCATCGTCGACGAAGTGAGCGAGGAAGCACAGCTAATGTCAGAAAGAGTTTTGAAGTCATACCGGGCTCTGATTAGGGCGTCAAGGCTCGCATTCCAAGGCGACAATGTTGCTCTCAATGCGTCGCGCGATAGAATTCGCAACGAGTTCACACAGCCGGGACCTTTTGACAGGGCAGAAGTGCTTAAGAAAGTTCAGATGGCGAAGGATGTGGCACACATTCTAAGGAGCAATGTCGTCCAAGGAAAGCTAAATGAGAAAGGTAATTACAAGCTTGGCATACACAAGGAAACAGAATTAGGAGATAATGACGATAGGTTCAACTACGTCGTTGCCGATTCTTCAGGTCCGACCCAGGGCTGCTGCGGTGGCAGCAGTTCGAAATGATTATAGTGAGGGTCATCACAATACCAGTTGACCAATGGTATTTAGTTTGTTGCACAGGGGGTGCGAGATGGCATGGAAGCTGTTGAATACAACAGGACTTACAGTCTCTAGAGTTATCGCGGTCTGTCATTTTATTGTATATAAGAATTACAGGAATTAAGTATTTTTGAAATCATGAACATTCAATATCATTACGTCTGCAAGTGTCGCAGGTATCGAGCTCGAAGAGCATTCGATGGTAAGAACTTACATTGCTGGACCAGCCAGTAGGGTGTAGAAAAATAGACGTGATCGTGGAACATTGGCAAACACGTCAGATGGATTCCTATCGACGCAGCTGGATCAATAGAAGCCCGATTAATAGCACGAGCTTTGGGGATTGGGAACTAGTCTGGGCGAGTCTAGAGTCAGGAGAAAACAGAACCACCAGCTGAAGACCAGACAATATAGCAAAGTGTCACAGCTTATCTGCACGACTGACGAGCTTAGCCGCTCGCGCGGCATCCTTACGCACAGTCCGCCCCCCTTTCATGTATATTTTTGCAGCCGAAAGCAAGCCATCTTTTGAGCCGAGACTTCCAGCGATTTCATATGCACGCACTGCCATCGCGTCAACTTGTTGAGCTGAGAGACGAGCCCCAAAGTTATTAAGGGCCTCGATAACACGACCACTTACAGGAGCCGTCACCGAGCGCAGCTCCTTCGCGTCTACTGCCATCAAGTTAAGGGGTGGCAAACGCGCATGATCTGCATAAAGCCAGCCCTCAAGGCAACCAAGCTCGATGAGAAGTCGAGCGATCTGGCTACACCAGGGCTCGCTAACTGCAGCGATAAGGTGCTGTTCCGCTACGTCATTATAGCCAACACTTAGAGCTTGTGCACCAGCTATAATATGCTCCTGCGGTGTATTCAACGGAGAAAAGCTTGGCAGTGGAAACACAAACTGCCCTCCTGCATCCCATGAGCGTGAGACGGAATGGGAGCGAACGGGTTTCGGCGGAGAAAGAGTCGTTTCAGGACAGCCCGATCCACCGTAAGAATGCCCATACCTCTCGTGGCGACGCTGAGCCTGACTTACTACATGTAGAGACTCGGATGGGGGGATGAACGGCAGAATCTGGTGATGCTGGAGTGGCTGCGGGTATGCGCGGTAATGTGCATCGTCCCAGAGGTTTTGGGGAGATTGCGGCACCGGCCGCAGCTGGTAGCGCAGAGAACCTGGCTGCACAGCGGGGCTGAGCGGAGGCGGCACCAACCTGGGAGACACTAACGGGCCCGTCGAGCAATCTGCGTCATGGAGAGCATCACTTGCATTTCTTGGCGCTTCCTTGGCGGCTGAACTAAGTGCCGCAGGTTCACGGCACGAGTCCTTGTCATCAACGCTAGGCCCAGCATCAGGGGCGCCGTGCGTCGCAAGATCGCTTGCAGTTGAGATAGAGCGACTCTGGGGGGCATGAGCCGCTACTGGCGCAGCAGCCTTTAACGTTGCGTCAATATCGGACCCAGGCCGGCACGAGCCGTGATCAGTCGCACGGCGCACGGTTGAAGACTGCATCTGCAAGGCTTCAGCGGCGCCGATACCATCATAGTCGATTGCGGCGTGAGTAAACTCTTCTGGGAGAGGGAATTCTGCAAGTATTCCTGACTCGGTGGAAACAATGCTTGTTAATGAATGTCGCAATCTCAGCCGGCCGAGCGGGGACTCGGCGCCCACCTCTCGGCTGTCAATGGGCATGGCCTATGGGGCGTGACGCGCGCTACTAATTATGAAAGCGAGGGCGGCATCGCAGGAAGCACGTGGCAATTCTAGACCTCGCTGCTTATGCAGCGAGTCTCTGCTGAGATGGGGAAGCATTAGAGGGCAGATGGAGATGAGGGGACGAATGGCTCTGGAGCGGGTACCCGAACCCACCCCGTGTTTTCGATATGCGGTGATCTTATGGGCCCCGATCTGTGGCCAAGCCTATGCTTGTGCGCGTGCATCCCACATCTTTCTGCAGGACAATGAACGGCGCTGATTGAAAAAGTTGGCACGTGATAGCGCCGTTGCCTTGGCAAGCACGGCACTGTTCGCGGCAATGACGGATGATGATGCGCGGAATACGATTTTCATTGCGATGAGAAAATATCTACGTATGGACTCGGAAGTATCACTTTCAGGTCCCGCTGGACGACAATTGTAACCGCCGCCCATAGCCGCTGACGCAGAAAGTTTCGGGTGTACCTGATCAGGGTTAAGGAACTTACTGATGACTACCATGTCAGAGCTCGTGCCTGATTCTTCCGCGTGACCCGATGCCTCAGCGCGTTAGCGGCATGCAACTCCAGTGAACCATATTCTCAGCATGCGGCGGCTGCCTGGCCCCCGCCGCCATGCTGGGAGGCGGTGTAACCGATCCCTTGCACTACTGCATAGTGGGGATTGCGGTACGTCTCCGGTGATACCACAATCGATGTAGATCCATAGTTACTTGGGCTACATTGGAATGTTTTTCACTAGCATCCGCCCTCACTACTGCGACCAATGAGGTGGTGCTAAGATGTGCCTGCGACATGCATGCACCTGACTCACTACGGCTATTGGGCAAAGGGTCATCGTATCCACGGTGCCATTCGTGTGCCATTCACGTGGGCGGGGCGCAGTCGGAGGGCATATCTGACCACGGTGAGTCTGTTTCTGGTGCTGTAACCTAGCCGCGATACATATAGTGGCAAGGTGCAAATCAAGGCGGGTGACTGACTGAGACTAAAGTTCCCGATCTTATCACTTGCTGGCTCAAGTACACGCTCGCATTTTTTATCGAGGTGAACTCTGTTAACTCAAAAGACCAACTTTGTTCTGTTCTCTGAAACCCCCGCTGCTGTCTACCTCCGGATACGGAACGTTTTCCCCGACCCCTAGCCGCTAACTCGTCCTCAGTGCACGCGCGTCGCAATCCGTCACTACATTGGTAGGGCCTGCTAGTTAAGTAGCGAAAGAGGAGCATTCTAAGACTACAAGCTCACCGTTCTATCTCTTGATGGAGACGACGCTTACACTCCGTAGCCGCCTCGGGTTTAATGAGGTTGGGCTATGGAAGCAGTTTTGCGCCAGGCGCTTGCACCTCATTCATACGCTCAGCCTCAATCTTAGAAAGGCTTCGGAGCAGGAGGAGCAAGTACGTGCGCTTGCTGCTGAGCTTTGTGCTGAATATGGATTCGCCCCAACTGCACAGGGTGACTTCGAAAAGCTACTGATTGCAGGCATTCAGAGTGTACGCCGTAACCAAAAGCGGTCCACTCGGCACATGTACGGCTCATCTAGCTATCACTTCTCATCTATTACATCTGCTCCTCAGGGTCTTGGTGTTTCACATCTTAGTGTTCCGAACGGACAGGTATCGTCTGTTCCTACCGTAACGGGACCCGCTGGCACTGCCGCTCCGGGCGGCAGTCAACCAATGAATGCGGCACGCCCACCTGGGTTTAGCTCGCCAATGAGCCCCCTTGGAATGCACTCGAGCTCGGTTTCGGACGTACAAATGCAGCAGCAGCGAAGCTCGGCTACATCTGATCATCATTCATACGAGCCGTATGCATGGCAGGAAGCCCCGCTCTCGCAGAGCCTCGCAGCACGCCTTGAAGTCATTCGTGACCTTATAATTGCCGACGCAACGAGGCGCATTGAGCTCAATTCGCCCTCCGTGGCATATATGAGCGCGCAGGGCGTGCTGTCGACGGCTGTGGCGTCAGCTGCAATACATGCGAAGCTAAGCGCTGAGAGGACTGCACTTCTTCATCAGTCTGTGCTCGATGGCACCGTGCTGGATGCGCTGAACCGCGCGTTAGATCCCCGACTCACGCGCCATCGCCTTCTTGAGCGGCTTGGCGCGCTGGCTGCGTCGCTCGTGCACGGACCTGCCTTGCTGTCTGCGATGCAAGCTCTTTTTGTGAGTCTTGCGCAGTCTTCTCAAGGTTCGATTGACCGCATTGTCATGGTGCTGAAGCCAATGACACCGATACATCTCGGCATGGTCTCTCAACCGGCAATGGGTCCGCCGTTGCCTGCACAAGCGCCACAGGGTCCTCTCTTGAGCGCACAGCCAATGCAGCAGGCACCGCAGCCAACTGTAGGACCACAACCAATTCATATCGTTCCTCAAATTCAGGTCAACCCGGCATCCCAGCAGCAGGTGCCGATTATCGTCGAGCAAGATCACGCTTCTGGGCCCTCGTTGCCTCAATTAGCTTTGCAGTCTGCATCACCAGCTCATGGCGCGGAGATGCCACCGCCGCCCACTATCACCCAGGCCCATACGCCGCCGACGTCTCGGACCAATAGCGCCGACCATGGCTACGTTCCAGTTCTCGCTCAACAGCCGCAGCCACCGACCCCACAGATTGTGCCTGGCTTACAGACCCCTGGCGGCGCGATGTCGATCGAAGTAAGTGGGAAGAAAATTGAGACTGCGCCGCCACAGATGCCGTCACTTACGACATCCGCGCCTCCGTCGGGCCTGCCATCTTTCGCACAGTCTGCAGCGTCTTCTGATGGTAGTGTGATGATCCAGCAACCCCCAACGCAGCCGCATGCACAGCAGCAAGCTCAGTTTCCTCCTCAATCTGTTTCCCCATCGCAGGATGCCCCCCGGCAACAGCAGCATCAGCAAGGTTTGCGACGGTCGTCCAGCCACGATGGTAGCGATGCGAGTGAAAGTGGCGCTTCAACACCAGCATCGTCGACGCAATCTCGGTCTAGCTCGGCCTCGTCGTTAAATGTCAAGCCGCTCGCATCTCCATCACTGTCTGCTCCATCCTCGGGACTACCGCCTGTTCAATCTGTCTCTGAGTCAGACCATACTGCATCCCAGAATGGTGGACTGCGAACGGGGCCTGATCGGCTGGTCTCGATAGAATTCCACGGTCGCGTCCTTGAGTTGACATACTCGCCCCTTAAGGCGACTCCTCCGACACTCGGGGAGATCATCGACAATGCACGCAAGTCGTTCTCGGTATCACATAGTGCCGTCGTAAGAGTTAAGGACCAGCGCAGGAACAAGATCATCGAAACTAATGACGAGCTTATTGATGCGTTCAGCCAGCCAGAGGTCCGTCTCGAGCTTATGCTTCCGCCGCCAATGCTTCTCGAGATGCCGGCGCCGTCATCCACTAGATTCACAACGTTGGCGCCGACACTTCGAGGAGGACCCTCAGCATCCACGATTTAAGAGCTATGTATCGTCTATTTTAAGATTCTGACATTATCCAAATATTCAAATAAGGTAAGCGCCAAAAGTCGGTAGCAGCATCTCAATTATGGAGTTCCTCTAAGCCAATACAGCTGCTGTTCTCATTCATGTTTTTTGGGAGACTGCCCTTGCAAAGCAGCAATTTCCGGGTAGGGACTCCGGTTCTCCGCAAGGATGTAGGTTAGCGTTGCCTCGCTTATCGGTCGCACACGCAGCATGTCAATGATATTGTCTAAGAGAATTGACTTGCCGAAGTCGTTTTGCTCGAACCCGACGTTCGCGACGTGGATGTGGAGATGGTAGTATGACGGCTGATAGTGGAAGTAGAACTTGAGTTGCGACCGGTCGAGACCCCATCGGTCCTCGACCAGCTTAGAAGTTGTGTCCCTGATGTGCTCCAGAAGCGGGATATCATTCTCGGTGAGAGCACGGATGCTGTGTAGATCCTCGCGCATGACAAGCACAAGCAGATAAAGCGAGCTAACGGTTTTGCGGTCCCACTTTGAGTTAGGAAGCAGCACAAAGTGCTCGTCCTTGTGGAGTACCCGATCGGCTTCAACGCCGCGAAACAGAATACCGCGCACCCAGTCGAGTCGGTCGCCACATTGCGTGCGAATGTAAGGTTCGACGACAGCCCGATAAAGTTCTGGCGTCTCGGTGAGAGAGCGCAACGGCACATCCTGGTACTTTTTAATATGGGTCTCCGTGGCAGGCCACACTACGTCGAGGTATAGCGTCTGATCTTCCTCGAAGGCACCGGTCCCCCACGAATACACATCGTTAGTATCGAAGGTCGTGAGTTTCGTGAACGGAAGCGGTTTTCCCACTTCGAATTCAGGCAGCGCGAGCCGCTGGAGCTTGATCAGAGCCGGCTTTTCTTCGATTTTGCCGAGAAGAACGGTGTGCTTCGTTGTAGCATCGAATTGCAGCACTTCTTCGAGAACGAAATCCTTCAATCTGTCCATTATTCAATTTTCCGTTGAAAGCCGCGTCGGTGCACGCTCAATATGGTTGCGTGATGATGATGATAATGATGATGCCGAAGCAGCTTCCCTAAGCTCCCCTAGATCCTCCAGCCTTAATGCTGCTGATTTATGCGCTTACCTCGTCGTGGACCCACCATCACCCCTCGTCCGACCTCCACTAGTCACGAGACCTCCGAAGGCTAGAGGACGAGAGGACGGCAGCTAACCAGGCGGATATGGACGAGTCCTGGGATGCGGACTTCGATGGCGAAATAAGAGTCCCGGACTCTGTGCGTGACGTTAGTGACTACGTGCGAACGGAAAGCATATCAGCGCGGCAGCTTTCCGTCATCGTTGCCCAGCTCAAGCGACAACTTACCCGCACGATACCGGATGTGGACGAAGATGTGCTTTCGCGCGCCGTAGCACTAGTACAAGCATCTACAGAAAATGCTAATGATCCATTCTATTCCAGTGATACGTGGAACCAATGCAAAGACCAACCACTTGCGGTTGAAGGCAGCTCAATCGAAGAGATTTTGAAGGGCGCACAGCAAATTGAAGCGGATATCAATGCTTCAGAAAGATAGCTCCTCATGATTTCCAAAGATAAGAAGAAATGAAGGGTAGCAATTGTAGGGTCTACTCTTCGCCATATACCCATTGTTATTTTTTCTAATTGCATAAAGTCTATAACGAACAAAGTGTTAATGCTGAACCCGCAAAGGCCTTGCATGATTTTGGTCATTAATCCGGCTGTGGCCATTATTCGAGGGCTTCTTCCGCCTCTTCATCACGACCACTGTCGTCGTCGTCACTTTCATCGTTGTCATCAACGTCGACGTCGCCCTGCTCATCCTGGTCTTGAACCTCTCCACCGTGGTCTGACCCGCTGGAACTATCGTCGTCAGAGCCGACGACATAGTCAACTTCTGCAGCGTCCTCTTCTTCTTGAGATTGGGTTGCCTCGCCGTAATCTTTTGTCGCCTGTTCCAGCTCTGTAGGCTCCACCCGTTGACGCTTCGCGCGGCGAGCCTCAGCCATACTTTCGTCGGCAAGGCCATTGTCATGAATATAGGTGAGAATACTATTGTAGGATTCATGAGGGATTTTCTCAAATTCGTAGGTCTTCTCGTCGAGAAGCTGAACGACAATATTGAACGTGCGGCTTGTCACAAGTGTAAAGCTGACGCTGTCAATCTCAGCAAGCAGTATCAACACCAGTGGCTTTTTGAATCCGTAGAAGATGAAATCGTCAAGGAAATACAAGAGGCCCTCCTTTGCCCCGATATATGCTAAAACGGCACGCGATTCCTCGACCGCGGTGTCAGAGTACTTTGTGTACCGCGATAGAGATGAGACTAGCCCATCTGGCGGATCAGACGATGTAAAGACAATAAAAGGCCCGCCCCCACCGAGTTTCGTTAGCACAAGATTCCATTGCTTGCGAGGGCGTCGCGGGATAGGCAGTTGCAAGAAAACATTAAAAGTATTCCATCCACCTTGCTCAATCATGTCCGCGCCAGCAGAGGTTCTTATACCATTGCGTTTGGAAATTTCAACCGTGACCGACTTACGCGTGGGAATGACCTGGGATACATGCTCGTACACGTCTTCGTACTTAACGGACGGTCCATCGCTCTGGTGGTGGGCTGTAGTGTCCTGCGTGGCTGGAAGTTGCTTATCGATCTCACCGAGAAAGAAGGCAACCACTGCCTCAGCGTCGGCACTTCCCGAGTCAAGAAGACGTTTGATGCGATCCTGGATCGGCAAAGGGATTGTTGCCCAAGCCGCAGCGTGCCGTTCCTCCATATCAACCGGTATAAACGAGTTACTACCGCCAGGGCCTAGGGTGCTCAATGAACGGCAATCTGCTGTGGCATATCGCGACCCAGGCGTAAGGAGGAGGAGGAGGCTTGTGGTCTTTCACGCGTTTTGAGGATAAGCATGTGGCTATTCAATAAAAAAGGATCGATAGAGAATATACAACTAAGATATAAAAGAGAGAGGCTACTAACTGAGAAAGATCGACTATAAAGGATATTTCGTCCCTGCTACATCTGCGCACCTAAGAGGAATCTAACCACACGCTCAGCGGCTGCTATACTGCTGTTGACGCTACTACACTTACTGCTGCTAAACACATTTCATTATTTACGTTTTACAAATGCACGATAACGGTCCGGACTCGTATAAGTGCCAACTCCTGCCGCAGACAATCTGCGCTGTCCGCCTCGTGGAAAATTATTGAGGGGCACTGTTGGCTGCAAAACAGAAAAAGAAGCTTCCAGGCACGCCTAATGAATGCATCGATGCAGACGACGGTAGACGTTCGGATCAATAAAATAAAGGGACCCAGCGAGAATTTAAGAAATCGAGTGCTCGATCGGCGCCGTTTAAATGCGACTAAAGCGCTTTTTTGTTCTCTCTATGGACAAAGCACCGAAAAGGAGACGCATGGAAGTGTCGGGCACTGCGCAGCGGTAGAACCCCAAGAAGAAGCCGATACACGAGAGAGACAAACCAGGATCTGGGGCGGGGCATGGAGGTGAGCGGAGCTGTCAGAAAAACAGTGTACACACTCGTTCCGCTAGACTTACGAATGTCACACACACAGTGTGGTGCAGCGGGGCCGTAGGAAAAGAAGACATGAGTGTGGTGATGATGCACTATGATGTCACTCTCAACGAACCTTTGGCTTGCGCTTCTTCTCCGTTGGCTTCAAGATTTGGAACGAGCAGAGTAGACTCTCATCAACAGACATCATGGCACCGGCATTATCGAAGTCTCCGCAATAGTTGGGCGCGCTGAACAATGTAACAAGTTGACGTTTCGAAAAGAATTCGTAGCCATCTTCAACCACCTGATGGGCACGGCAGATGAGGTCGAGGTCATGCTTTTCCAAGAATCTATTGACGACATCTGGTCCAAACGTGAAGCTGATTCCACGGTCATTCTCTCCCCAGCCGGTTATATCCTTGTCCGGGTCTGACCAGAGCAGGTCGCACAGCAAGCCAATCTCAGGAATGTCAGTCGGGCGCATGACGCGGCGAATCTGATCCATGGACTTGAGGTCCGGAGACAATCCGCCATGCATCGTCAAAATCTTCTCGTCGATGATCGCTGCGATAGGCAGGCAGTTGAAGCAATCCGTGAACGTGCGCCAAAGCTTGATGTTGTAGCGGCGCTTGCACTCATCGTAAAAGCCGTAAATGCGGTTGACGCTTGCTGACTCGTGGTTTCCGCGTAAGATGAAGAAGTTCTCGGGGTACTTAATCTTGTACGCGAGCAGCAGGCAAATCGTCTCTAAGGACTGCTTGCCACGGTCGACGTAGTCGCCAAGAAACAAGTAGTTCGCCTCCGGCGGGAAGCCGCCGTACTCAAAGAGACGAAGAAGGTCGTAATATTGGCCGTGGATATCACCACAGATCTTTATGGGTGCGTCAAGCTCAAGCAATATTGGCTGCTGGATGAAGATCTCTCGCGCCTTCGTGCAGAGCCACCGAATCTCGCTCTCTTGCAGGTGTACATTCTTCCCAGGGCGAGAGCCCCGTACCTCCAGCAGCCTGTCAATGATAGAGTCCAGATCCGCGTCGGCAACGTCCGCCATTTTTAACGAAATAAGAAGCGTTCGTGTTTGCGAGGGGCGCCGATTAGGTCACCAGAGCTCTGGGTGTAAGGAGGAAGAAGGATGGTGGCGGGCCTAGGGTTGCCAGACGCGATGCGGCGTGCCAACCGCCTTCGTGGCCTAAGTTCGCGGTAAATAATACGATCCTCCCGGCTTATCAGTTCATAGTGTAATGACGCTTCACAAGAGATGATTGATGATTATTGACATTAAATCGAGGCGCCTGAGGATGTGCGGGTCGGCACCACGGCCAACACACTTCGGGGATTGGATTGTAACACCCCCACTATCTCCCCCCCACATGGCCTTAACCACTCTTCGGTGGCGCGGAGTGCCAACGTTATATAACTATACATATGTTGTAACACAGGTGCACTTTTCTAGCAGCGTGCTCAAAATCTGCACATTACGAGGTGACGTCGTCGTGCAGCGCTCCACACCCCGGAAGACTCTCTCCGCGCCGCACACGCGACGTACACCCATGCGCACGCGTCAAGCAGGTAAGTGGTTGGTCGGCTCGCGGCGGCTCGCGCGATCTGGGCTGGGCTGGGCTGGGATGAGCTCACGTTACTTGCATCCGGCGTTTCGCCAAAACCGCCCTGAGCTGTTGTTCCGCGAGTGAGCGGGCGTTGGCCCTCCAATAGCTGGACGAGGCTCGCAGGCCGCCATAGCGGTGGCAGAGAGCCCACCCCTTGATCACAGCCCCACCGCCACCGTATGCAATCTCTGCGCGTCACGATTGCGACTCAGAATACGGAGAGGACGAATCTGGCCACCCCAAGTAGATAACTTTGCTCACTTTCTTTTGTCGATAGCCGTCGCAGTATATATATATCGCCTACTCAGCGGTTGCTTCAACGTTGATGATTGAGGCCTGGTGCTCGGGCGCGACCACGTGCTCGCCATGGGCGTGATCGCACAAGCAGAAGTCTAGAGGCATCCAACACTTCTATAAAACTCGCGGTAAAACAGAAGTCCACTACATATACAAAGCACAGGTAAGAACTCAATCGCTTGTCCACTATCCTTGAGGTGGCAGTCTCTTGTCCTGCAGGGTCGCCAGGGACGGAACGGGACAGATGCAGCCAAAGCTCTCTGGCACTTTCGCTTACAAAGACCGAAAATCTCCCCCCTATCAGCACCTCTCTAGCTCGGGTACGTGAAGGACGCGTAGTTTATGACGATGGAAAGGGTAGACAGCCCGCTGGCGGGGCGCCGACCCGGGAACCTTTCCTCAGTTCCGAACCACGGGTCCGTTGGTTCGATGGGTTCTGTCAACTCGCTCGGGTCGGTGGGCTCGATGGGCTCTTTGAGCTCGATGGGATCGATGGGCGGCAACGTCAACGCTGTCTCCTCCATGGGCTCGGTCGGGTCCGGACCGGTGGGCTCTATCGGGTCTGTTGGGTCTGTTGGCCAGTTAAGCGGGCTGGGTTCGCTTGGCAGCGGTGGCAGCGTGATAGGCAGCGGTGTTGGCTCTGGTGTCGGCTCTGGCCCCGGCACGCCGCTCACTTCACTTGGAGCATCGTCCGGTGCGGCAGACAGCCGTACAGCGGCGCCTTTCTGGCTGGAACTGAAAGGTGTGGAGCGATGGTTTGACACGTTGGACCAAGGCGAGCGTATGACGCTAATGACGTCGCTGTTTGCGCGCTCGCCGGAACACCAGCTTCATCGCTACTCTGCCACAATCGAAAAAGCTTTGCATAGCGTGCCATCTTCTGCGAGCAACCTCAGCCGGTTTGGGGTTGCTCAGAAGGGCCAGAGCGCTGCGTCAACCGCGGGCTCTGCGGCATCACACTCAGACGTCCCTAGCGCGTTCCGCTTCCACTCCCCGATGGCAGGTGCGCAGACAGGGTCTGGGTCGGCCACGCCCGGATCATCTGCGCAAGCGGGTGGCAATTCGTCGTCGGCGTCAACTTCACAAAGTGGCACTAGTGGTGGCAACCAATCACGAATCCCTGCCCCGCTCAGCGTTGGCGCCACTAAATCAGGCAACTCCTCCGTGCAAGGAGGCTCAAACAACAGCGCCGGTCAGGGCTCGTTCATGTCGCCGCTCAGCGCTCCTATGTCTGGCTCGTTTTCGAGCTCGCTTGCGTCAACCGGAGACCTCTACTCTCAGGCATTTTTGCCTCTTCCTCGTACGCAGGCATACTCTCCATGGGGTCATGAAATCCGGCGGCCGAAAAGTGCAACCGCCGACGCATGGCCGGATGCGACCACGAGCAGGGTGTCGCCAACTCTGCAATCGAGCACGACTGCGTCAGGCTCGCCTGCGCCCTCGGCGCTATCATTAGAGGCTCCGTCATATGCGCCTGTAGGTCAAGGCCCCTCAGTCCACTCGCCGATTGGCCATCCAGTGAAGCCATGGCGGACATTCACGCCACACCAGCCGTCGAATGTCGGGATCGGGCAGGCTCCCGACCCTCCCACAAACACACAATCGTCAAGTCTGGCCAACAATGCTCCGGGGCCCATTTCTCAGAGCAGTAGTAGCATGTCTGCACCGGCATCGTCGGCTGCGAGCATCGCTGCACCGGGAACGGTGACGCCGTCGATCTCTCAGCAGTTTGGCAGCGCAGCCCCAGGAACCAGCAGCGCCTCTATCGGTAACTTGGGCTCGAGCTCTTCTGATAGTGGCTCCGTCGGCCTGACGGGAACTCCGCCGTTTGGCGGGCGCGCCAGTTTGGGAGCCGGTGTAAACTCCGCCAGCGGAAATAGCGGAGCTGAGTCTGCGCCAGGGTCCCCGTCTTCCGCACGTGGTTCAGCGGCGTTGACCAAGGATCAGCGCCAAGGTAAACGAGGAGCGAATGCTATTGATGTGGGTTTGCTCTCTGACATAGGCGCATGGCTGCGCTCGCTTCGCCTTCATAAGTATACGGGAAATCTTGCCGGGATGCGGTGGCAAGATGTAATCCAACTCAACGACGCCGATCTAGAGGCTCGCGGTGTGAACGCCCTTGGTGCGCGGCGCAAACTTTTGAAGATGTTCGAGGAAATTCGCGCGGCCCAGGAGGCCGGGCAAATACCGGGCGAAACCAGTAAGTAATCTTTTTACGCACAAACGCACAGCACTCACTCACTCTCTTTAATCTATCATTGTATCTATAGCAATTTTTTGCGTACAAAGAGACGTGCACAGTGGCACAGTGATGTTTGTTTTGTAGAGGGCGTTCGTCCTATTAAAGCCAACTGGTTATAAGAGAGCTAGAGGGAGCACAGAGTAACGCTCGCAAAAATGACTGAATAAAGAACAGCATATTGCCGTACGTTCGTTTGTGGTACGTATAGAATAAATTATTGATAAGACATGCCGAGCAGCAAACCACTGTACGAAGTGGGCGGGCACGACTCGTGGATATGGTTATGAAGGCTGGGACGTCGCATTGAGCAACCGCTTTAGAGCAAGCGCTCTAACCAGCCGAATGCGCAGTGGAGGACAACGAATGAGGCTTACTGATCGGTCTCATGCATGCAGCTATGCCAGTCGTGGCGCCGGCTAACGAGAAGTTCGTCGTCATGTCTAGTTTTCCTGTACGCTGCATTTCCTCCCATCGTGTGAGATGCATACGCGCATTTTCGGCAAACTGGCAAAATTGTGGAAGCTGAACGCTCAACCATTCAAGGTAGGGTACAGTGATCCCGGAGAGAAACCGAACCTGCGAGTTGATCAGTGACTGGGAGGGCGGCTTTAGCATGTCGAACTTGATGATGGGGTCAATATTCAAGGCATGGCTAACAAGAAATTGCACGCGCGACTCCATGAAGATCGCAATAGATGATGGCTCATTTGGAGTACGACCAGGCCGGGCAATGCTAGCAAAGTCCGCGAATTTAATCGCGTGCTCTATCCCTGGCTTGCCTTGGAGATATGATCGATGCTTCGACAGTTGCGTAGCACGGATGTATCTATGGATTGGTTTCAGTAGAGCGCTCAGAGAAGGCCATGTTGCATTCAAAAGAGTCTCAAAGCCCATATAGTGAAACTCTTCAAGACTGGGGAATTGCCTCGAGAACTCGGGCGCCGCCGCAGTCAAAATCCCATATTCCAGTCCTGGGTGAAGTAGATCATGCCCTATGCCTGCTAGGACTGTGCCTAGTATATCAGCGGCAGGTAAGTTCCATGGGTCTAGCGTAGTCATGAGGAGGTATATCGCCTGTGACACATCAACACAGTGTGCGAACGAGTGAAAATAGACGTGTGGCTTGTAGGCCGTGCGCACCAGCGCAAGAAAATACAGAAGGCTTGAGTCCGAGGGAACAACCTGGGGAGGGATTCCCGGTAGTGCCAGTGTATTCTTCATGACAATAAATAGGGCTGTCAACAGCTCATCCGTGCTCAGTGAGTAGACGTCAAAGCTCCAAGTGTTGACACTGCGAGATAGACGTGCATAACTAGCAGAGTCGATGCCAAGGTCATTCTCTATGTCTAAAACGGTAGAGTCTTCCAAGTACCGCATATCGTTAAAAGGAATGTAGATCCCGCGCTCTCGAAGCATCTCGCTCGTGTCGCGTATTATGTCGAACTCGCCAGAAGACGGCACTTCTACACAAGGTGGCAAGTGCGAAATCGTGACATTCGGCGAATTTGCTGTCACAAAGCGGGTCATACCGAGAAGAGCCGTCTCATCCTCCGGTATGCTGATGAGGAGGTGCTGTGTTCTCTTAAGTCTCGGGTAAAGAAGCAGTAGACGACGTCGGAACTCCTTCGCAGTGCCTGCAACCTTACCTGAATTGTCCCTTCCAGGTAGATACGCCAATACCAAGGTAGCCATGCTCCGACGCTGGCCGTGGTTGCAGTCCAGACACACACTTCCTTCCCTTGGTTAGAGCGTTGGGCTCCTCTGCTTAGGCAGCGTCGGGGTAAAACCGTTATCTTGGGTACGGGGAATGCGCCCGTCTTTAAATAAGCTCGCGGGATTTAAGCTCATATGCAAAGCTCATCGGTCTCCAGTGTCTGCGAAGATTGGGGGGTATTATGAGGGATATTGACGATATATTTCGCCCACTTTCGCCCCTGTGCATTGCGCCAGTGGAATCGCTCCCAATGACGAGCTTCCAAGGATCATCTCAACCTCTTCCTATTGCAGCAGCAGCAACCTATTTTCGCATTAGCCACGTGATTAATCACGCAACTTCCGGGAGGGAGGGGAGAGGTGGTGACAACTGGCTTAGGAAGGGTCGCGCGGCGATGAACGCCCATCGCTGTTAGCGAGGACAGTTAAGGGTAGTGAACGCCGTGTGTGTTGCCAAGCCGCGCAAGCCGTAATAGCCGTGCGTAAGCGGCCAGTTGGAGCCACACGCCGTGCGTGCATAAGTGGGATGTAAGCGGACTCTAACCGCCGTGAAATACCGCTGGTGTAGTTTGATCGTCGTTGCATGACGTACGGAAGAAGCTGATGCAGTAGCTGCTTCCAGGACACTGCGATGCGCATGCATACCAGTGGATTTGATAGCAGTGACATCGAGCTATTTGCGCTATCAAGCTGAAAAGTATGTTTAAAAGTTAAATATAATGACTCACCTGTAGAAATAGGGCGGCGCTACTCTCTGCCAGGAAGACAGCGCTAGACTAATACGCATAAAGGCCCCGTTCGATTGCTTTTATCATCCAATCGTCGATGTGGCCGATTTCGAGTTCATCCCCTTGATCTACTTGCGCGGGACCCTCGAGTCTTCCCACGCCATCCGCATTTAGATAAGGGTAATTATCGTCCACAACAGGGCTACCTGCAGACGCTTGGTTAGCCGCCGCGTCGCCGATCGCCTTGCCTGGCGACGAAGGACCAGGTGTCGCGCGAGGCGTTGCGCTTATTCTTTCTTGCTTCAATTCTGTAGCATTTGTCGGGTCTAGAGCTGGCGAATTAACCGAATGGTTTATTGAAGGCTCGTTGAATTCTTCAATATCCATACGGGCCTCGCTCATAGCCAGGTTCGCAGCAACTTGATCATCCTGGTCTTCCGTCTGAGCCATGGCAGCTTCAAGTCTTTTAGTGGCCCCACCCCCTAATTCTTGTAAGGTCTTCATAGTTTCTAGAGTTTCCGAAGAGGTATCGCGGCCGGCGCCATCCCCTAAAATGTCCTGAACACTCATGCGAGTAAAATATTCGGTCGTAAAATCACCTTCTTGAATAACGACATTGTCTAATATTGTTTTCTGCGTTGCCTTACGAAGAATGTTCGACTCAATCGTGTACTCTGACACGAGCCGGTAGATATGAACATCTCTAGTCTGCCCAATTCGATGACACCTATCCTGGCATTGCCGGTCCATTGCTGGATTCCAGTCTGAATCATAGAAGATCACTGTATCTGCACCTGTGAGATTGATACCCAGACCTCCCGATCGAGTCGACAAAATAAACACAGGAATAGCGGGATCCTTGTTGAATCGCTCGGTCAAAGCTTGACGTTGTTCGATTCGAGTTGCACCATCTAGTCGAAGGTACCTCCAGCCGTGAAGATTCAAAAACTGTTCCAACACATCAAGAACGCGAGTCATCTGTGTAAAAATCAGACAACGGTGACCATTACTGATGAGATCTCGTAGAAGTACTGCGAGCTTCTGCAATTTTCCACAATCGTATTGTAGCAGGCGCTTATCGGGGAATGCCACGGAAAGTCGCACTTGCGACTCGTGGAACATTGGTGACTCAAGGGGTCGCCGAAACCGAGGCCCATAAACGAAGGTCGCCACAGGGCCAAGAAGCAGCTCTGGCATATCTAGTACCACCACTGCTGGAGTCACAAAAGCAAACCTTGTAATGATAGGGTTCATTTTCTCTTGCCTCTCCTCATAGGATAAGACGCCTTTTCCTGGTTGCTGGAAAATTCGAAGCTTCTCCCGTAAATCACGACCGTATAGTGGAACCCTCGATGTCCTGAGTTTATTCAGATATAGAGCCCTCTGATGTTGCTCAAGTCTACGCATGCGTCTCTTCGAAAGGTCATACTTCACCCACGCATCTAAGTCGTAGAAGTTGGGTTCTGCCTCCATCAAACCCCCGTTTTCTTCGTTGATCTCAGCCTCAAGCTCCTTATTTGCAGCAATATTACTCCGTGTTAAAGCTTCCCTTTTGGCATCACCTTCCATATTCAAGAACATCATATTGTACAGATCGAGATCTACCTTAACGTCTGTGTCAAGGGTAAATTTCTTAACCACCAATTCCCCATAACCCGAAGCAATAGACTTGTCTATAGCGTATGAGGTAACGATTGGTCGTATCTCAAACAGATCTGGATGGTTGCAGACCTTTCTCAGTTGCATCAAGCAATTTAAGATCGACATGAAATTTCCAGAGGCTAGCGTCGCCTTCGTAGCTGCTCGAGACATAAAATCATCATATAAGTAACGTTGGCGCTTTGAGAGCCGGCAGTAAACGACATGCTCATATTTGCCAGGCATTTGCTTTTCGACGTCGACCTTAAGTCTGCGCAACAAGTACGGTCTCAAAACTTGGTGCAGCTTGGCGATCGTGGCGCGCGCTTCATCATCAGCCTCTTCACCCTCTTCGACCATTTGGTCGACAGGTCTGGCAAACCATTCCTGAAAATCATCTAAACTCGCAAATCCAGCCGGCATCATTTGCGTGGCGCGTGTGCTGGGCATTAGGAAGTAAAGCAGCGACCAAAGCTCGACAAGGTTATTTTGCAATGGTGTTCCTGTGAGGAGCAGCCGGTGTTGTGCGTTGAAGTTTAACAAGGCCTGCCACCTCTGACTGCGGAAGTTCTTGATATTATGAGCTTCATCAAGAACCATATACTGCCACCTCTTTCCACGGAAGACAACTTGATCCTGAATTACTAGCTGATAACTGGTAATGCATACATGCCAAGTATCCTCCTTATTCCAGCCGCGACGCTTTTTCTTCCTCTGTTGCGGAGATCCAAAGTAGGTGAGGATCTTAAATCCAGGGGCGAACCGCTTAAATTCCATTTCCCAATTGAGCATTACACTGGTTGGGACTACTATAAGGTGTGGGCCCCAGATTTGCTTCTCGCATGCTAGCCACGATAAAAGAGCAATGGTTTGAATTGTCTTCCCGAGTCCCATTTCGTCAGCGAGAATTCCATTGGTACCGGACTGGACAAGCCCAGCAAGCCAGTCAAGACCATTACGTTGATATTCACGCAAGTGACCCTTTAGAAGGAACGGAGGCTCAATCCTGTGCTGGACGAGATCGTCCTGTTCCCCTGCCTTCTCAGCTTCTTCATATTTGCGTTCTCGTTCTTCAGCCTCCTCCTCGATCCCCAGCGGCACATGCTCAATTTCCTCCTCAATCTGAGCTGGTATAACATTGTTTGGCTCATCACTCTCGTCACCTGAAGGGATTCGCTCTAGCGCCTTTGCCGGGCTATCCTCAATCGGTTCCTTCGACTCTTCTTCAGCCTCAGAACGTTCCAACTCTTCTTCAGCCTCGGATATTTTGGCCTCCTCCTCATCATCATCATCCACAGCAGCGGCTCCTGCAAAGAGTGATGCCAAGTTTGGACGACCATCATCATCATCAGATGCAGATTCCGACTTATCGCTTTCTTCATCTGAAGACAACTCTTCACTTAACTCTTCCGAGTCCGGCACAGACTCAGAGTCGTCTCTCGTCTCCGCATATATGCGCAAGGCTTCTTCGCTAGGCTTGTCTAGCCCCGAATCATGAAGAGAGGACACGCTTTCCGGGTCAGAGTTGCTATCACTTTCCGAGTCAATTTCGTCTTGGCTGAGGTCAGGAAGATTTTTATACTTCTCTCGAAGCTCCTCAACAGTGAGCATGTGGTCATCGTGGTCCCAGGCAGGTGAACTTCGCGATTCGCTTCCCGCTCTGGAACTATCTTCAGCTTTAGCAGCTTCTGATTCAATCATCATATCCAAGTCCTCATCCACTTCTTCGTCGTCGTCACCGTCTTCCTCATCGTTCTCCACGCCACTTTCTCCATCGTAGAAGTCGATGCGTGATTCTATGAGCTTGGCCGAGTTATCCAGAATTTGGTTAAGATACTCTTTTCCTTTTTCTCGTTTTTCTTCGGCAAGTAAAGCCTGTCTTCGCTGCTCCACTATTTTTTCCGCGAGTTTCCATTTTTTCATTACTTCCTGCCCCAGGCGGCGAGCAAGCTGCTTCAGTGAACGCTCGAGAAGTTTCCGCTCGCGATCTTCAGCGCCCGCCAAACGCCTGAAATACTGCTCCACACTTTGCGAGTTTCGCTTCAGAATACTTTGGTGGTACTTCCTGAGGTTTGCTCGAAGCTTGGCGTAATGTACAGTTTGCGACACCATGTTATCATAGAAGCTTGGAACATCAGGAGATGGTGGATTGAACTTGGGGATTTGAGCATTAGTGCCGACACCATGCTTTTTAAGTTCGTCGAGGTTCCCATTCTTTTTCGCTGAGAGCACGCGTCTATATGCCTCAGACTCGGCAGCAACGCGTTTTTCCCATTGCTCGTCCTGAATTACTTCGTTTTCATCGCTCACCGTTCGGTAACTGGAAAGAAAAGCACCCAAACTACCACCGAAGGCCGGCTTCACGTAGTGTATTGGATGTGTGATCTTGTTCGCATGCTTTGCTCTTTTAACCGGTAAGGACTGGTCCGGCCAGCCGAGATCTGAGTCGATAATAAAGCACCCAGTCTCTTTCGGGGGAGGCGGTGGGGGTACGCTCTCAGAGGCCTTGCGCTTCTGTCTTGCCGCCGCCTTTGTTGGTTTCGGCGCAGGGGTCGGGGCCGGAGCAGGTGCAGGCTTCTTTTTCTTCCCTGATGCAGCCCGTATATTCTCGACCTCCTTGCGAACAAGTTGCACGCGTTTCGTAGCCTTACGCGTGTCTGCTTTCTCCCCAAGCGCCTCCCAAAGATCGAGATGGTTCGAATTAACAAACCGTCTGAATTCGGCTGATTTGTCCTTCTTTGCCGCTACGGGATCAAATCTCGCAAGCGAGATGTAATTCCGGAGCTGGAATAGCAACCTTACTTTAGAATCATAGCTTTCAGCAAGCGCAGCGAGGTGCTCAACACTGCTTGCTGGTGGTGCTGGTTCGGTTCGGGGCATCCCGAGGGTGTCACGACGTCAGATTCAGGCAGTTCAGAGAACAGACCTTATACTCCTATGCGGCGTAGTCTGGAAAGATAAGTGGCCCGTTTTCGCCAGATAGGCGATGTTAAGTGTTTCTTCCTTCAATCCGTGAAAAGACAGGAGTATGACAAATGCAACACAAACACGACAGTGTCTTTTCCAGCCAACGCCGCCTTAACCTACCTAGTCATACCCTCTTCCCCACCCTCTTCGATCGGGCAGCTGCTTCGGCCTGGTGTGCGCCACCGAACACATATTCCATTCAAATTAGAAAAAAATGACATTTCGTAAGTACTAGCCTTGGGTAGTGAGGGCATGCAATGCATAGCGTCGCCCGATCTCGCAGATATTGCAGGATTGACCGAAAGTGCTGTTTCCGCGTTTGGGGGCTGTAAGCACCCAGTTCCGTCCCTCTGCGCCATTGCCTGGGCTGACTAGGCCACTTTCAGCCAGTCTGTTATAGTCTTTTTGGTGCTCTTATCGTTTATGAGGCACCCTGAGAGGCACGAAACTGGTAGCACCAAGCTTTACCGAGAAATTCCACCTCATGCGCCGCTAAAGGCGGGAGTGGTGCCTCACTAGTCACCGCCGGTTTAGGGCAGGTGGAGCCTCGCATTTTTCAGAGGACCACCAAGTTGATGAAGAGAGCATTCAGCCAGCGAGCGGCTTTCAAGGATGCCCCGTCTCTATTCGGGATCTTCCAGGAAAAGACGGTGCTGTCGAATTTATTGACCAGCCCGAAATCTGTGAAGGACTTCCCGTTCGTGCCTGCTGTAAGTGAACTTCAGCGTCTCCAGCAGGACTCCACGGCGCCAAGGCGGCCGGTGGTGCACCTACCCGTGCGAAAGGCCACAGAGGCGACCGAAGCATCTACACAACTGATGGGTAGCCCTGCAGTTTCCTCAAAAGAGCTGGATCAGTTTCTGAGTGTTCATTATTTGACGAGCGTGCCCCCGTCGGAGCGAAGAGACGCGATTCACGTTGGTCTGAATGATCTAATCTCCGCTTCGAGTGCTAACAATCTGCGTACTCTAATGCAGTATCTCTCTAAGTACTGGCAGATAGGCTTATGGGGAGTGCGCCCAAGCATCCATGAAGCACGCGGCCAAGCACGGGCGGTGCTCCTTCGCTCGCTCGACATCCATCAAGCGACAGAGCATTTCAATGGACGTGAGCAAGTTGGAATTGTTGACTTCCCTAGATTCGAAGCGTTCGTGTCGAATTTTTTCAACTACCTAGGCGTGGAGCACCTGCCGCATGACGAGCTTGATGATCTGATGTTGCGTATCTCGTCTAAGTCGGGATCCCTCGAGGAGGCGACTAAACAGCTCTCGGGGATTGAACCAGACCGTGTGAGTGAGGATACGCTTGTATACTATTTGCAGGCGCTGGCGGCGTCGCGTCCTACGAATGAGAGTTTGAGGGGAGTGAAACGCGTGCTACTCAACCAGCATACTGGTCCGGTCGCCGTGAACTTTCTTTTGACGCGTGTTCAGAGCATAGATGACTTCTTTGACCTATGCGAGCACATCAACAGGTCTTCCCAAAAGTTAGAGGTGTATGAGAGATGCCAGACGGGCATGGTCTCCACGCTTCTTCAGATCTCCGATAACCGCTTGTCTCTGATGTTTGGATTTATTTCCCGCATTCAGCATGCAGGTGTGCCACTTAACGCTGAGACGATAGATGTGGCACTTCAGGCTAGCATGGCCGCGGAGAATACCTCGGCTGTTAATCGGTTGTTGCCCTTGGCTCGCGCAGGGAGCCAGGTAGCATCCTCCGCAAGAGAATTGCTGCGTAATGAGTAACGATACAAACTACATATGCGTCGGTGTCGACTATCCCCTGGCAAGACGAACCGAAGCAGGCCACTGTATATAAGAGATGAGACTATGGGTCATTTAGCTACCCTAAGATTTCAAGCCAAATCAGAATGGAGATCCATGGGGAAGACAATGATGTGGGACTAACACCGGTAAAATGTACATGCTTATGATTAGACTGATTCACCTAGAGCCACCATCCTGCGCACCGCTCGTGCCATCTGCGGGGGCTTGTTGTGGTGGGGGATCCGGCCTGTGGTCGTAGATTACTTTGTGCCTGGGTTTGAAAATAAGAACAAGAACCATTCCGAAGACAATCAGTGACAGCAAAAGGATGACGCGGCACTTTTGTGTCCGTTTCTGGTAGCGCTCGCCTTGCACGAGTTGCTGATCCGCGCCTTTCACTTGGTACAAAGTATGCTCCACATTGTAGTCTATTCGATCGATAAGCGCACCCTGATCTATTACCATCGTTTGTAGGTCGCGGAATATATCTGCAACCTCGAGGATTGTGTCCGCAACGCGATTTATGCCCTCCTCTCGCTGTGCTACCTCAGCGTCCTCAAATGTGGCTGTGTTGCGTTCTAATGCCTGCTGGGACATCAGAACGTCATCTTCCATAGTCGTATTGTTGTTCATGGCCGAGTTAGAACTGAGAAAGCCGGGCAGGTCCTGGATCTCGTCCTGCTGCAGCGCCTTAAGATAGGTACTTTGCATCTTCCGAAACATAGTGGAACAATCCTGAAGCTTTGCGGCCATGGATATCTGGATATTATGTGCCATGCGCGCCAAATGAGGCTCGGTTTGTGACTTCTCGACGTCTCCGAACGCCTTTACCAGCGCCTGGCACCGGTGCAGACCACGGGTGATCGCAACTGTCAGGGCTTCGATCTCCTTGTCGACGGCAGTCCGGTCGTCAAATCCGGGGAGGGCATTCTTTCGATGAAGAGGCTGAAGTTGTGCCATTTCTGCCTGGATCTGCGATATTGCGCGGTCGAGCTTATCGGTGATGTCGATCCATTGTGGCGGCATGCTCTCCATCTCTATGGCCTCACCTCCTATTAATGGGTCCTCGTAATTGTCGGCTCTGTCGCCATGGTCATTATATGGGTGGTGCGTATAGCTCTGCCGGTACGAAATAAACAAATTCGTCCGGTCTCGAATGAACGCCATGGTGACGTGATACTAGTTTGGCCGGGGATGTGTTACGCGTTTCTTATGGCGGGTGAGGTGTACAAGTTGTTAAGCGTGGGTCTGGTCAGCATGCCTCAGCTGCTGGGATGAGCAGCGAAGCGACCGTAGTAGTAAGTCCCCCTCCCCCCAAGATAGGCCTGGGTTTAAAGGCTTCACGGTGTTTTATCGCCTAGCAGACAGATAAATGCTCACTTTTTCTAGCTGACAGCTTGCCCGCCGGTAGAGACCTCAAAGCTTTTGAGCCCCAACGTGTTGCCCTTCTGATATATATATACATATATACTGTGATCACGCATGTGATCGTAAGCAGCTTGGCAGTTCCACGCGCATCGCTATGAGAAGTGTGGTCAATGCTTGATTTCCCTATAGATCTTCGGGATGCTCATTTCTGGATTCAGTACTAGATTTACGCCTACCCAACGAGGGTATTCCACCCCACCTCCACTTATCGTCTCATCATGCCCTGAGAGCATCGTACGTAGCCGCCTGGGGCTTGTGACGGCTTGCACCCTAGACCTGAATTTTCACGGAACAAAGTAACATCTGATCTAGTTCCTCTTCCTTCCTAGACTGAGGACGATTGAGAAAATGGAGCCTCTGACGCATCACACGATCAAAGATGGCTGGTTCCGCGAGATCAGCGACACCATGTGGCCAGGTCAAGCCATGACGCTCAGAGTGAACCAGATCCTGCATGTTGAGAAGTCGAAGTACCAGGACATCCTCGTGTTCGAGAGCACTGATTACGGCAATGTTCTCGTGCTCGACGGAGCTATCCAGGCGACGGAGCGCGATGAATTCAGTTATCAGGAGATGATTGCCCACCTCGCGCTATTCAGCCACCCCAATCCGAAGCGCGTTCTCGTGGTCGGCGGTGGTGACGGCGGTGTTCTCCGCGAGGTCGTGAAGCATCCTGAAGTTGAGAAGGCTACGCTTGTTGACATTGATGAGCAGGTCATTGCGGTGTCCAAGAAGTTCCTGCCCAGCATGTCAGTTGGGTTCCAGCACCCGAAAACTGAGGTTCACATCGGCGATGGATTTGAGTATCTCCGTAACCACAAGAACGAGTTCGACGTTATCATTACGGACTCTTCTGATCCCGAGGGCCCGGCCCACGTTCTGTTCGAGCAGCCGTACTTCGAGCTCTTGAGCGAGGCGCTTACTGAGAAGGGCGTTATTTCGACCCAGGGAGAGTGCGTATGGTTGCACTTGCCGGTGATCAAGAACGTTGCAGATTCATGCCGCAAGGTGTTCCCCTCGGTAGAGTATGCCTACACGACGATCCCCACTTACCCGTCTGGCCAAATCGGCTTCATGGTGTGCTCCAAGGACAAGAGCATCAATCTCCGGACTCCACTTCGCCGCTGGGACGAAAAGAAGGAGCTTGAGCTTCTCCGCTACTATAACTCAGAGATTCACAAGGCTTCGTTTGTTCTGCCGAACTTTGCAGAGAGAGCCCTCAAGCAATGACACGTATGTTGTGAGCATTCGCATGATGATTATCCCAGCCAGTGAGGGTCGAGCTGGCTGACTTCGTTTGAGGAAAAGCCGACCCCTCTCCTGTGATGAGATTCTTTTCGTGTTTTGCCATTGTTGAGGAGTACGATTACAGGTAATATCTTACAATAGAAATTCTACTTATAAATTAGAGCTTCTTCCCGGAGTACAACTGTAGCCAGTGGTGGACATATGCAGCTTCTACAAGGTCCCATGCCTCCAGCGATGCAGAGGCGTCTATCGTGGTAGTATCGGCGAGGGATCCGTCGGGCCCGGCTCGCTTTTCTGAGGGTGGCTCCCAAGGCACAGGGTATAGAGCACTGGGGAAACCTGGACGGGTCGTAGATATCTGACTTCTGTTCTGCGTCCATTTTCCGTCGACCTGCTGCAGCTTCGGACACTTGGTAACAACTGTGCTTGTGCTTGCGTGGGCCTCTGTCAAATTAGTGTAGACTTCAGAAGCAAATTCACCGCTCTTTACTGAATTTGACAACTGTTGTTGTGCTTGTGAAGTGAGTCCTTGGTCACGGCTATCCAGGACCCTGATTAACGGGAGCTCCGCAGCGAGCTGCTGTCCAACGACTGTGAGGCGATTTCCATATACGGAGACTCGCTCGAGCTGCTTACACCTCGATAGAATTGCGATACATCGGTTGTCCAGCTTATTCAAGGCAAGATTGAGCGATTTCAAGAATGGAAAGCGGTTTGCAAAATCGAAAGGCAGCTCTCGAATCCCGCATTGAACCAGGTCAAGGTGCTGCGTCGCAAAAACAAGTTTTGGGGTAACGCCGAGGGGCCAGCCACGGCGCGATCCACCAAGCTTCAAGTCTCTAGTATTGCAAAGCTCACTCCAATTTAAAGGCTGGGAAGCTTCACCCCTGGCCTGCTCCCAGCTGAAGGTCACAAGATTACCTGCCACGGATTCGAGGTTACGAATGCCTTTGTTGCCATCCATCAGTAGGGTCTCAAGGGCAAGCCAGCCCTTGCAGTCAATCACTGCTTCATTGAACCGGATATTAAGCTCACGGAGGTTTGGTAAAGGCTCGTCGAATGCGACAAGATTATTCCCTTCGAGGTCGAGGCTCTCTAGGTTGGGTGCTTCTAATGTCACTGCTCTCAATTGGTTTTGAGCAGCGTCCAGCTCCACGAGCATACCGAGGTTAATGTCGAGAGTTGTGAGCTTATTCCCGCGGACGTTCAAGTTTCTTAGCGCCGTCAAGGCACCAATTCCTCGCAACGATGTGAGACCATTGTTACTGACATCTAGTGAACTCAGTGCCCGTAGATTTTTCAAGGGCTCAAGGTTTACCAGCTCGTTGTTAGCCAGAATTAGGGTGGATATAAAACTGGGAGAAAAAACATTGAGAGACGATATCAGATTCGACGTCAAGTCGAGATGAACAAGGTTGAATGGTAAGCCCTTGACATTGCGCACGGCATTGTTGTTCAGAAAAAGAGTTGTAAGGTTTGGCACAAACTTGTCCAAGCCGACAACAGATTCAATATCACAGTCGTTGAGATCAAGAGAATCCACCTCTGTGAGCTCTGCCGTGCGAGTGCGTTCTCGGATTACATTTGCTAGGTGTTCATACGCAACGGAAAATGAGACGTCACGCTCAGCAATGGATTTGTCGTAGCCAGGAGCTCCGCTGAAGCTGTGCTCCCCAGAGGGTCGAGGGATACCACCACCAGACTTTTGCGGTGAGACGTGAGATGGCCGTGGCCGACGATCGAACTTGAGGAAGTCGTATGCTATCGTATAGTCTGGTGACATTTCCAGCGCTTGCGACAGGCTCTGCGACGCGCGTGAGTTAGTGCGACGAGTATTCCTATCGGTCGAGGATACTCTATCACTTGTACTGAGCTGCTCTGAGCTGGTTATCTCATCTGGATGGTAATTGTATACTGAATTCCGGAACGAGTCGCTCTCCATTGGCTCGCTGCTCATGGGCTGCTGAATCCCAAGCGCGCTCACCTCTTCCTCCGGTACAACCCTCGCTGTCGGCTCCCTGCGCTGCGGCGAGTGGTGTGGAGTGTTTTGGGTAGCAGAGTCCGGTACCTTAGATGTGCGTGATTTTCCTGAGCCGCATAGTGTTCTCGAGCTGGCACGATGAAGCTCACGCAGTCTGTCACCATGGGGACCGCCTGCGGTATCCCAGTTGGAGATCCCGGCAGGCAGGGAATCCAGAGTGCCGGAATTGGAATGATCAACGAGACTACTGGTGGTATCAAGCTGATCTGAGGGGTATGGAGGCTGGAAGGTTTTGGACATACGATGAGCAATAGATGTTCCTTGGCTCGTCAGTTGCTGCTCAAGCTCATCCAGACTTGACTCAGGAACAGCGCTAAGGTTTGGCCGGAACTGAAGGCCTTGAAGCACCTTTCGTCCCTCGCTCTGTAGGTGGTCGGCAATGTCAACATCCGACTCGTTAGCGCTGAAATTAGCGGTGTGGTTTACGCTTTGGTCTATGCCAGAATTTGTTACAGAGTTAGCAATGGGATTTGTCGGATGAGCAGTGCTGCTCCCAGATGTGCCACCCGCACCCATGCTAGAAAGCAAGTTTCCCAAGCGCTCATTCGTATAAGTATCAGGGCGACCAAACACTTTCAGACGACGGTTAATCGGCCGCATTGGAGCCGAATCATGAGACTGGTTGCTGTCGTTACGCAAACTAAGCTCCGAGGCTGACGTATCACTCATGTTATCGGCTTGAGCTGCGGCAGTCACTGGTGCAGACGGCAGTGTTGAAGACCCAACAGCCTCTTCAGTCAAATCCTCGAGTTGTGGTGGATCAAAAAGGCGGGTGGCGCCATAGCTCTGTTGCTGCGCTTGAGGAGGTTTAATCGCTTCCTTCCACTGCGGTGTGTTCTCTGCGATCCTTGTTTGGATTGCAACTGTAGGCTCCGCTACTACGGACTCGCCTGAATGAGAGGCCGATGTATCAAACGCAGGGCCAACGCTATCATCTTGAGCCCCCTTAGAAGGCCATCCATCAGGCAGTTCGCTGTTTATCCACGACATTTGGGCCCGATGTGACTAGCTAGCCCTTTAGATTCCTTGTTGACCTCAGTGTTGTTTATCGTGAGGTTAGGGACGACGCGCGTCAGCTGAGGAAGTACTGAAGGCGGGGCCATGTCTGCCTCAGTCTCGAAGCGCATGGCAAAAAGGTCTAGCGGGATATACGTGCAACAGCCCCGATGTCGAGAGGACGGAGGTTCTGGTGAATTGTTTTCACGCTTGTGAGCTACACTACGTACAATCTTTTTACCTTATATGGGGCTTTGGCTAGCGAGGCGCGTGGAGACTGCCACGGGTAATATCATTAAATGCGCTCACTCTCACCGAAAATATAGTGAAAGACGTCCATGCAGTACGTTAGATATACCTAGATTTCTGTACCGGTCAGTGTCATACAAGAATAGCGTTTCTGTAGCGTTTCAAAAAATTGCTGATATAGAGACT
The DNA here is from genome assembly GCA_030578495.1 of Starmerella sirachaensis. Classification (NCBI taxonomy): domain Eukaryota; kingdom Fungi; phylum Ascomycota; class Dipodascomycetes; order Dipodascales; family Trichomonascaceae; genus Starmerella; species Starmerella sirachaensis. Next base: position 1,425,245 of record JAJMSC010000004.1, on the reverse strand, counting down.
CCGCGTGGCAAGGGCAGCCTTTTCCCATGGTGGAAGTGTCGGTTCCAGACGGGCTGCCTCAAGCGGCCGTGGCCCGGCTTGTGGCGTTGCGCCAGGAGCTCGAAGAGGGATATATAACCGATAAAGGCTATCGCAAGCACCGCGACCAAGTCCTGCTGCAGTATGGAGCGCTGACGTCGGGGTCGTCAGGGTCCATGCCTGCAACCGATGCCGTCACCCACTCTCGTCGTCCAAGTGGGTTTGAGAGTATAATGTCCTATCAGACCTCAGATTCGCACGGTGGAATACCTGGTGAGGGAGAAACACGGCTTGAATTCGGCCTTGACGGCAGGCCATTAGTCGACTGGGCAGAGCTCGGCGAATTGCAGGACCCTCTCCCGCCACGAGGGATCCCAGAGACCGCTAATACGGATCCTTTGAATGTCAAAGTTCGACTAAATACGTTCGACAACCTCCCGTCTATCCTCCGGCATCGCGGCAGAACGAACGGAGACATTATCGCCTTCCAATGTCTCGACGACCGTGGCAAAGAAACCAGCTCAATAACGTGGGGTAAGCTCTCCTCCCGGTCTGAGAAGGTCGCACAGATGTTGCGCGATGGAAGTGGTCTTTTCAGAGGTGACCGCGTGGTTCTGGTGTACGCGAACTACGAACCGATTGATTTCGTTGTAGCTCTCATGGGGTGCTTTCTAGCTGGGCTCGTTGCAGTACCGGTGTCACCCGAGCATGCCAGTGCCTTTTTGGCCCCGGTGTTGAAGACTGCTCAGTCGAAGCTCGTGCTCATGTCCGAGCACCTCCACAAGCGGGTATCGCGCACGGCTCCTTACGCACAGCTCGCTACGACCACAACATTTTGGAAAACAACTGATTGGGGGTCGTTCAAAGGGACAATTCCTCCACTCCAGGTTCCTGACCTAGCTTACATCGAGTTTTTAAGGGGTAGCAATGGCGATCTAAGGGGGGTCGTGATGTCCCACCGCACTATCCTCCACGAAATGCGATGTCTCACAGCATTGACTCAGTCGCGTGAAGGAGGTGGACGTGGTTCGACCGACCGTGTTCTATGTAGCCTTGATGTGCGTCGCTCCACTGGAATGATCCTCGGTATCTTATTGACTGTCTACGCTGGTAACCAAGTTTACTTCCTCTCACCGTCAGCCATGGCCACCCCTGGTCTATATGCTCATCTTGCGTCGAGGCTAAGAACCACAATATTGCTGTCGGATTATTCCGCATTGAAAGGAGTGTGCTACAACTACCAGCGTGAGCCTGCGGCGACGAGGAAATTCGCCAAAAGACACGATCCCAGCCTTGCGCATGTGCGTTGGTGTCTAGTAGACGTGCCAACTGTGGACCCAGAGTTCATGGTTGTCCTAACAGATAGGTGGTTGAAACCTTTGGGACACAAGAACCCCCATGCTGTGGTGGCCCCAATGCTCACGCTAACCGAGCATGGCGGTATGGTCGTAGCCACTAAGGACTTTCTCACCCCTGGTGGCGGTAGCTCAGAGGTTCAAATTTCTCGTGAGGCACTTGAGCGCAACAGGATTGAATATACTAGCTCGGAAGATGCCCTTCGCGTATGCTCTTTTGGGTACCCAATTCCGGATGCAACTGTTGCTATCGTGGACCCCGAGACCAATATCTTGAGTCCCCGACAGGTGGTGGGCGAAATCTGGATAGACTCTCCGTCTTTGTCCGGTGGGTTTTGGGCGAATGCAGATGATACAGAGCGCACCTTTCATGCCAGGTGTTATGGCCCACAAGGAGAACTCCCCATGGAGTTCCTCCGAACCGGTCTTCTTGGATTCGTCAAAGGCGGCAAGGTATACGTGCTTGGAACTCGCGCTGACCGTGTGCTCCAGGTGAGCAATCAAGGCCCCCCGCGGTACTACTACTCACATCAGCTCCTAGAAACGCTGATGAAGTCGGTGTCGGAAATCTACGATGGCTGCGTCTTTCAGGTCACGCTTAACCAAAGGCCCCAAAGTGATGAGGGCACAAACCTTCTTAATGTTGTGCTACTTGAGTCACCTAAGGCCCCGCAGCAGCCACGGCGGGCTAACTCGCTGTTAGACGAAATGGCCGCGCAAGTGATTACCGTTCTTCGAGAAGTGCACAAATTTCGCGTGTGTGTTGTGCTACTGGCCCCGCCCAACTCAGCCCCGCGGACCATCAGGTCGGGCAAACCCGATATCGCCAAAGTCGCTGCGAGGAGGCAATATCTTCGGGGTCAGTTGATCGCATCCCACATAAAATTCGACCTAGACAACGCGGGCCTAACGTTCGCCTCTGGTGATGATGTCAAGGGCGGAATCTGGGGTCGCGCGATCTCTCAGGTTCGAACGAACCAGCTGGAGTCGGCGGGAAATGACAAACAATACTCCGGTGTGGATATGCGCCAGAATGTTCTTGACGACCGCATGGCAACGTCGTTAGACAGCTTTAAGTCGCTTGTTGAGCTGCTACAATGGCGTCTACAACGCCAGCCTGATGAGCTAGCCTACCTTAGCGTTGGTCTTAGCAACATGACCAAGGAGACTAGCTGGCGCCAACTAGGCTCTCGTGTCGGCGCTGTGTACCATTACATCACCAATCATCTACGAGCGCGAGCCAATGATGTCGCTTGTCTCATTTATACGCATTCAGAAGATTATGTGGTGACAGTACTAGCCTGCTTTTTAGCAGGAATTGTTGTCATTCCTATCAGTCCTATTAACCTCGAGCGAATTGCTGAGGATGTCGGCACTCTTCAAAAGGTCATCCGCCAATTCAAGGTAACGCTTCTACTTGGTAATACTGAAACGCACGGTATGATGGAGGACAAGCAGCTTCAATCGTATCTGAAGTCGAGGCAGCTCAAGCTCCCCAAACTGCACAACACGAGTAAGGCCAGATTTACGGAAGATGCTAAGCAAGTTGTGGCGATTAAGCCACCGCCAACCGGCCCCACGCGCACCTCGCTCATCTGGCTCTACTTTACCGCTGATCACGATTACGAGGCTAGCTATTTCACCCAGCAGCAAATCTTGGGGATGTGCAAGATCCAGAAGGAGACCTGCCAAATGAGTGCTACCAAGCCAATCATCGGGTGTGTGCGCTCAGTCTCCGGTCTTGGGTTTCTGTATACATGCTGCTTAGGTGTATACATGGGATCATTCACCATACTAATAAGCCCGGTAGACTTCGCTCAGAATCCCGCGGTATACTTTGTAACGAACTCACGCTACAAGGTGAAGGACGGTTATGGAACGCCGCAGATGCTGCGCCATGCAACTAAACAGCTGCAGAGGCCTCGCGGGTTCGATCTCTCTGATCTCCAGAACCTAGTGATCCCGTTGACTGGCCGTGCAGACCTTGACCTCGTGGGGCAAATGAGGCTTACATTTGCTTCCGTCGGTCTAGAATCGGTGACTGTGAATCTCGCTTACGGCCCGGTGTGCAATCCTATGGTGACTACCCGGAGTTACATGCTTGTTGAGAACATCGATCTGTGGCTTGATCCAGTTGCTCTTCGCCAAGGCCTTGTGAGCGTGGTCAATCCGAACAATGCACCGAATGCCTTGCACCTTGTTGATAGTGGTATGGTTCCAATCAATACTCAAGTGGCCATCGTCAACCCCGAAACGCTTCGTCTATGCCGCGTCGGTGAAGTAGGCGAGATTTGGGTCGTATCAGAAGGTAACCAGATCGCCGAGGCATCTCAGAGCCACTCCGGCGTCTTACCAATTGTATCCGCTGAGATAGCTGACGGCGCTGCCGGAATTAAATACATGCGTACGGGAGATCTTGGATTTTTACATACGGTGACAAAGGGCCCGAACCTGGAGATGCAGGTCCTCTTCGTATGTGGTTCGCTACGAACGACACTTGATATTAATGGTTTGCAACATTTTGCCGAGGACATTGAACTAACCATGACCTCTTCGCACACTCAAGTCGCTGATAGCGTTATAGCTATGTGTGGTGGTATTCTGTGCGCCATTATCGAGACTCCACTTAACGCAAAGTACTTACCCTCGCTCGCGGCTGTGATCTCAAATGCTGTGATTTCGGAGCATGAGTTCGCTCTTAATGTTATCTCCTTCATTCCAAAGGGCTCAATGCCCCGCAGTCGACTCGGCGAGAAACAACGCAAAACCTTGCTTCAACTGTATACTGGCTCAAGAAAGCCGGAGCCAGGGTCCACCTTCCGCACTGTGCTTGACTTCACCGTGAAGCCTGTCGACTTCTAGTCAACCAGGAAGAAATTGTCGGCCAATGTTGCCAACTATCCACTCCGCCAAAGCCCTCGGACGCTATATATTTATGTACAATAAGGAGCTGAGCAGTGCCGCAACGCACCCTCAGCCAAAAATGCCATTCATGATCAAACGTTTACCATTTATTTTCACTCTCTCCAGGGAGCCGCTTAACACGTTTCTGCTCCCAATTGTCAAGGTCCATATGTTGCAGGCGGTAGTACTCTTCACGCAGATCTACCTTGCGTTTCCTTCCTCTCAGATTCAGCGATTCTTCGTGGGACATTTCCTGGATGCGGCGATCGTGTTGTTCATATCGCAGAGCTGCAAATTGGGTCATAAAGTACGTCCCGATCATGATCATCGAGAAGAAGGGTATTCCGAAGTACACGAGCGAGTTATTTCGTACGCGCGCCAGATACTTTCCCCAAAGGGAATTGTCTCTTCTGGCTTTCTCTTTGCTGGATATGAATTTCTTGTTTCCCAGCATTTTTAGCAAAAACTCCGTGGCGTTTCTAGCTTTCGAAGATTATACTGCTACTGTGGGATCTGTCAGCCCACCCCACCCCCTCGGTCACACCTCTCCCTCCTCATGAGGGTCAAGGCAAGACAGCTCCCGTCATATCGACATATCTTACAAAGTATGCTATGTGATCAGTCTGCGTAGTTGGGCGACTAATTTAGAACGACTTTTCCAGAGACGGCTCGTGGCCATCACTGGTTGCGGCAAAGTGAGGATACTGTGCGAACTATTAGCGGTTTAAAGATATCTATCAGGTTATCAGCAAGGTGTACACCTTTAGTAGCATAAGTTCTCTCAAGAGACTTACATACACAATCTCAGCATTTCCAAGTGATCTGGAATGATGAAATGAGCACTGAGGCAATTGACCTCTCAGTGAAGACACTCTTGGTCCTCATAAGCTTGCTGCCCGCAGAGGTTGTTCATACCCTCCCCCAATTCCACCGGTAGTGATTTATCAGCAATTGCCCGACACATAAGCCTGGAGCATGGCTAGCCCAGTTTCTAGATTGCGATTCGTGAATTCGGCTCTTAAATATTCCACCATGGCCCCCGCAAAGCACTTTGACTATGTTGTTATTGGTGGCGGCTCGGCAGGAGTCGCTTCAGCTCGGCGCGCCGCTTCGTATGGCGCGAAGGCGCTCGTCATCGAGGGAGCGCGCATGGGTGGAACCTGTGTGAACGTCGGCTGCGTTCCCAAGAAGGTGATGTGGAACCTAAGTGATCTTGCGACCAAGGTCTCTGTTTACGCGAAGGAGTACGACATTGAGGCACCCTCCACGCTGAAGCTAGATTGGAAGGCGTTTAAGGGACGCCGAGATGCGTATGTGAAGCGCCTCAACGGAATTTACGAGCGTAATCTAGAAAAGGAAGGCGTTGAATACGTTTACGGTTGGGCTGACTTTGTCGATGAGAAGACTGTGTCTGTCAAGCTGCGCACTGGCGAGACCGTACAGTACACCGGTGACCACATTGCGATCACAGTGGGGGGCAGGCCCTCACGTCCAGCTGATCCGAAGTCAGCGTCAGAAATCGGCATTGATAGTGATGGCTTCTTCGCACTGGAGGAGCAGCCGAAGTCTGTTGCGCTCGTTGGTGCCGGCTACATCGCCGTTGAACTAGCTGGCATATTCAATGCCCTTGGCACCGAGACGCATCTGATCATCCGCAACGACTCTTTCTTGCGCGAATTTGACGATGTGATCGGTGAGACTCTGGGCGAGATTTATGAGAAGCATGGGGTGAACATTCATAAGTCTTCTCTTGTTCGTGAGGCCACACGACTCGATAACGGCAAGATTCGACTCCAATACTCGTGCAATTCGAGCCAAAAGGTTTCTGAGGAGCTTCTTGATGATGTAGAGGATAATTTGGAGACCCTAGATGTCGATGAGGTTGTGTGGGCCGTAGGACGTCAGCCTGTTACGTACAACCTCGATCTTAAGAAGATCGGCGTTAAGCTCGACGCGCGGGGCAAGATTATTGTCGACGCGTACCAGAACACCAGTGTGCCGAACATCTACTCGCTTGGAGACGTGTCGGAGAAGGTTGAGCTCACTCCTGCAGCCATCGCAGCCGGTAGGAAGCTCAGCGACCGCTTGTTTGGTGGTAAGACAGACGCGAAGCTTGACTACACCAATATCCCCTCGGCCATCTTCTCACATCCGGAGGCCGCGAGCATCGGTATCAGCGAAAATGAGGCCCGCAGACAATATGGTGATGAGAATGTCAAGGTTTATACGTCGAGGTTCATCAATATGTACTATTCGCCTATGGACCAGCACCTCAAAGACCCAAGCGTTTACAAGGTTGTCTGCACTGGCCCCGAGGAGAAAGTTGTCGGTATCCACATTGTTGGCGACAGCTCTAGCGAAATTCTTCAAGGCTTCGGCGTGGCCGTCAAAATGGGCGCCACAAAAGCTGATCTTGATAACTGTGTTGCTATTCATCCCACTGCTGCCGAGGAACTTGTTACTTTGAAATAGATTGATTCAACTCACTCCATGATGGATGGATGTTAGGCCTTTGATTGATATTATTTACTTATTTTGGTGTCGCTATATACAGATTTTCTTTTCAGTCGTGGTCAAGGCCCTCGTGGGCCCAGTCATGCAGCTTTGACGTGCCGTTGTGGTGCCGCGGAGGTGCTCTATCATGTGATCCGCCACCGTGAGGCGTAGATGACTAATATACTTCTAGAGCCTCTTAGTAGCGGTTCAAGGAGGTAGCAGGATGGATTATGGCATCAGGGTCGGGAGGGGTAACATGGCTTTGTGACTTTTCTCCATGAGATAATCACATCTCACGCCTCACACGACGACACACACTAAGTTGGTAATGGCAGCGTTCGACGAACCGTTCACAGACGATGAAGAAGATGTCTGTCCTCTGTGCATTGAGGAGATGGACATCAGTGACAAGAATTTCAAGCCCTGTCCGTGTGGATTCCAGATATGCCAGTTTTGCTACAACAACATTCGGTCGAACCCCGACCTGAACAACCGTTGTCCAGCATGTCGACGGACTTACGATGATGAAAGCATTGAGTACAAGACTTTCACTGCGGAAGATGTCAAGCGGGAGCAAGAGCGCAAACAACGCAAAGAGCTCGAGCGCAAACAGCGTGAGCGCGAGAAGAATAAGGATCATCACGAGCCGCGAAATGGTGACCAAAGGAACCTTGCTGGTATGCGGGTTATTCAGAAGAACCTAGTCTACGTGATTGGGTTGAATCCGAATATCCCAGCTGATGAACTCCAGCAGATGCTTCGTCGTGATGAGTTTTTTGGCCAGTACGGAAAGATTCAGAAAATTGTCATCAACAAGAGGGTAAGCGGGAATGGTAACCCAGGAATTGGTGTCTATGTCACTTTTGCACGCAAGGAAGATGCTGCTCGTTGTATAGCTGCTGTCGATGGCTCGATCAATGATGGTAAGTATCTGCGCGCAGCCTATGGAACGACAAAGTATTGCTCATCGTACCTACGGGGCCAGAATTGCCCGAATCCTAATTGCATGTTCCTTCACGAACCGGGTGAGGAGGCTGACAGTGTCAACAGGCATAATAAAGAACACACACACTCGCAGACATCAGGGCCTGCAGCCGCCACCTCGCATTCTACGCATACTCAGGGTAACAGCAGCACTAATAACAGTGTCCCCCATCCCGCAGGGGGAAGCTCTGCGTCTCACCATGTGCCACCTGGCGCTACACTCACCGCTGCTCACACGCCGGCTCTTCCTGCCTGGGGAAAGACGGTGCCGCAGATTCCTTCTGTTCAAAAGCTGACAGCCCCAGAGCTGCCGAACTCGGCCGAGGATGCGTTGCGTGTTCTCTCATTGAATCTTGAATCGCTCGCGGCGACGAACTGGGACCTGCAGTTCGTCAGCGACATTGTTAGCGAAGATACGCGCTTCCCATCACTATTTAACCTTCCCCTTGACGACAAAAAAAGACTCAAGGTTTACAATAGGGCTATGGCGGATCTTGATAAGATCAAACCGCCTTCCGTAGAGGTAACGCCCGAGCCGACCGAGCCTGCCATATCACGGCAAGTGTCGCAAGCAGCTTCAGATACATTCAGCGGCAGCGAGTCGACTGACAATGAAAGCAGGAGCTCAGAGAAAAAGAACAACAATAGCCAGCAGTTGCTAGCGCATCTTATGCGTGACCAGCAACAGTCTAGGCCAGAAGGTGTGTATTCGTACTAGAATTTCTTTTCAACCCTTTTGTTTATAATTTGAACTTTGATACTAACACCTTTTTTTCAGATGTGCGGAAGCAAATTTTGCCGTCGAAAGTAACCAGTGAACTCATGGCCATTTTGGACAAGTCCGGAGCGGGGCGCGGAGGGGACCTACTGCAAGGCGTTGTTGGCGAGACCTTGCGCAGCGTCGCTTCTGAGTTGCTTCAACCGGCAAAGCCGGTCTCAGTCGAAGTAGATGATACGGTGGAGTTTGATAAGAGCAACTTGGAAGACAATGGTCCATACTTTGATCTGACGGACATTCCAACTGAGAAACTGGTAGGAGATGTTGAGCCAAGTGTGTGGGCCGCCATTGAGCAGCGAACCTCGCTGCTCGATTTGCAACAGCGACGGGAGAAGGAGTTTTCTGCTGCAAAGGCCCAGACGAAAAAACGCATGAAGAGACTTCGCGTGTAGCCAACCTCGTGCGTTTCCTATTTAACTTAGCACCTTCTTCCACTATATATATGATCTACTATTTATTTTGTGTGAACCTGTGAAATCTAAGACGGGCAATAGTTAAACAAACATTCTCCTATTTATGTGGGAAGTATGATCTTCGCGCTGATGCGCCCGTCAAAAATGATCTCTTCGCAACGCCATTGCGCGCAGTAGTGCCTCTATTATTACTGTTTACGGGCTGTTTATCGCTGCCACTGCGGCGTGAAAAGCTTTTCCATTGTATCGTATTCTTTTCAAGCTCATCATCTTCGTTAGCGCCTGTTGTCAATTGAGGTGGTGGAGCAGAAGGCACCCATTTACCAGGTGTGCTCTTCCGTGTAGGGTGCTGGCGCTTGCTCTTCAAGGCTCCAGATGATGTTGGGGGTTTCGTGTGGGCTTCATGAATACGATTGAGAGGCCGAGACTCTGTTATAGTTGGCTCTTCCTCGTAACGTTCCTTTTGGCTCATAGTAACCCCTGCAGAATCTGGTTCCTCCAATAACTTAGGCTCAGATGTAGCAGAACCTCCAGAGATAAGTGGTATGGACTGCGAAGTCGCGATTTCATTTACCAGCATATTGGTTTCCGCGCCTGCTTGACCAGTTGTGGTATTGAGAGGCACCTCAGCGCTCCTATCACTGTCAATGCTCTCATTGTTCGGAACATCCTTTTTGAGTTCCTTTAGGAGGCTTTCGAGTTCCTCCTCTACTTCTTTAAGTTCCTCGCTAGGCTCAGCCCTCAGCGCCAGGCGAACCTCAGCAAGCTGTGCTTCGTACTCACCGATTTCATCCATGTGTGCTTCGGCGTTGTTCATTTCTGCGCTTCCTCATGCACAGAGTGATGCGGGCCTCAGACGCTTCTCAGCGTCAAACAGGGTGTAGGGGGTGATATGCTGGAGGGGAGCTTGTAATGGAGAGTACCAGGGTTGTCATGTATTAAGGGCAGCAGAATCGACAGCTTCAAATTGGACTAATAGTTAAACCTAGAGCTATATGAGATAACCAGTAAATTTGCAAAACGGGTATGGATGCAAAGCCGCATCTAGCATGAAGTATCAAAGACTTACCACTACAACGGATGAAAACTTGGTTAGACTCCCGAGGTAGACAGAATTCACTCGTTATAATGGAAAACAAGGTAGTTAGGAAGGCCCCAGACAGTGCGCCCAAGGCGCTTGACCATTTTTGCGAAACCTTCGGTCTCAATAAGGTGGTAGAATGCGAAGGGAGGGAACATAGCGCCGTCGCGATGTACATCGGCACGAACCATGAGAGCGGTACCTCCAACTCCGTCGAGTTCCATCTCCAGATCTCGAGGAGCTGTTTCACTGTAACTCATAGCCATGAGCTGGCGGTACGTCGGGATTTCGGCATACCCTTCGAATAGCACATCGTCTGCACCAAGATTGTTCGCCAGCTCCTGCGCGGTGTCGCTGTCGACCCAGGAGTTGTAATCATACGGCCTCATCTTCTGCTTGCCATCCTCCTCATACTTCTGCCAACAGTTCGCCACAAGCACATCCTTGTCGTGTGAGGTCATGTCCTGGATCAGTGTTGCCGGAGACTCGACGATGTCACCGTCTAGCCATAGCACCCAGCTAGTGTCAGATTGGAGCGTCGTGAACACGAGTGAGTTGCGAGCGAGACTCATGTCACGGCGACGCTCCTTTTGCGTGCTAAGAGCATGGCGATCGGCCTCGAGTTGCGATGCTGGCGATGGCGTGTCCTGGCGCAAAATCGTAATTCGGCGGAACTTAGCAGGCGAGTTCTGCACCTTGTTTACTGCGGTGTTGAGCCGCTCGAGTACACGGTCACCGTTGGCATCGTTTGGTACAATGACGCCGACGTCTATGAGGTTGTGCGGATACGACAAGCCCACCAGGTTGGCCCACCAGTCATCATAGAATCTAGCAAGCGGCGTGAGAATGAGAACCTTCTCGTTATTAGCCTGGGCCTGGCTTGTCGACGTCAGCACGTTCATGTCGTGAATGTGGATTTTACCATCAGCATGACGCGTTGGAACGTTCGCGCTCCCGATAGCGACAGGAGTCGAAAGGGATGTCGAAATTAAGTGCAAGAGTACGTAGCAGCCGATGAGCATAAGTACGACGGGCACATTTGCCTTGGACACCACCCGCGACAAGCCTCCGCCAAAGCGTTTGGGCTCCATTAGGGGGGATCAGAAAGATTAGAGCACGTGAAGCCTTGGTGTGAACTTTACTTAGTTTCAAAACACGTCGTCGTGCGGTTCATTAGTAATCCAACAGGAGTGCGAACCGAGACGCGAAGCAGGTAGACGAGTTGGCAGGGGCGCACTACACGGTATTGCTAAACCTCGGAAGTATTCCCGTGACTTTTTTTGTGGGCATCTCTTGCTTCCTAAGCGAGCGAGCGAGCCAGCTAGCCCGGCTGTGGAGGAGACATGTGCGGCTGGCTCATAATAAGAGGCGGCGGCGGCTGCGGTTGGCCGTAAAGGCGCATGCGGCTCCGGTCGAAGGTCAAGGCTTCGGACGGTCCGTTCGGTCGGGAAGTCCCTGATGACATGCGGGATTTACGAGGAATTAACTGACTTGCTGCATAATTACTCGAGCTAAGTTTAGAAAGAGGGAGCGCAACATGCGATAGTTGTCCATGGCTGACACCCGCAGCGATGGCATCGAATCGCAGATAGTGGCGAGATAGTGCCTTAAGCGATACACGCGTTCCGTAACCGGTCGATCGCGCTGCAAACTTGCACGGCACCGAGGGTTGAGGTTGCAAAGTAACGTCAGCAGATCACCAGAAGGACCCTTACTCTAGTTCGGTTATATCAATCTAGAGGCTTGGTGTTGCGCTCCCTTCATTGCCGGTCTGCCCGCTGTTGACGCATATGGACGTGACCAGCCGTTAACTGCGGCACCGCCCGGCGGACTGACCTGCATACCCTAGTTTTGTCGAGCTGCAGAGGTATATGACTAATATATGATCGGCGACGACAAAAGGTGAAGTGATTGTTCAATAATTATTACAGGACGCACGGCTCGAGGCTGAAAACCTCCTGCAGAAGCATATCATGCACGTTCATATCTCTCTCAATAACAAACTTTTAAAACCGAGGCAAGGTCAGACTCTGCTGTGTGAACATATGGTAATAAAAGGGCAACGAAACAATACCTGACTCGTAGGCCAATCCACTCCCATGCAATGCAAAACTGACGGCGACGATCACCAATGTACTACACGTGGTTTCAGACCCTGGAGGGGCCACAAACGCACCCCTGCCCTGAATGGAGCGTTTCTAGACCGCATGTACACAAGGAGCGGTTTTTGTAAGACACCAACCATCATTGCATAGCCCATAGGCCGTTGTCGCCACACGCTGAAGTCGTGCGCGATGACTAAATGTGCTCCAGCGGCAGCAAGCTAGGACGACGATCAGCTTTCAAGACCTTTTGTTAGCAGCCCAAAGCCACACGGACGCGGCCCACACGACAATGGGCAGCCCAAGAACGATTGCACTCAGTCCGGAAAATGGCAAGAATGTAGCATCATATTAAATTAAAATAGCGGCACAAGAAGATTGATAATGTGTAGTGGGTGTTGCGCTATATATCTTATGCCTATCTCAGAACATCTATATTAATTCATGCATCTCGTCGTGAGAAATAACTAAGATGCAATCTACGCACCAGATCGCACCCACTACGACAACTTGCCTACATTTAAGCTTATCGTATGGGCTCGCTAATGTTGGTAAGCCCGCCTTTGCCGTTAGCTGCGGCGAAATGCCACCATGTTGACACTCTCCAGAGTCGCTGGCTTACGGGATGTCGGTGCGTGCGTGCACGCATGTGCAGATCCCCTGCACAGCAGATAAGATGCCGGCTGCTGCCCTACCGACGATCGCTCTGAAAGGGTTCATGACATAGTGCATGCATATAGCGAGGGTCCAGATGCACACTTTGAACTTGACTTTTAGAAGGCGCCGAAGTTCAGATACACGGCAAGTCTCTATCGTAATACGTACTCTGATTACATGCAAGATGAGCCGGAAAAACAGAGGACAGGCGCCAGGATCCCAGATAGCTCCAAGTATTTGGATGCAATGCCATCCGAACCGAGGTCACCGAGAAGTACGAGGCTGAGCGACAATCAGGCAGACCCAGCAAGGCGTCAGCAAGATTTAACTCCGTACAATTCAGCTCAGTTCTCTAGACCGGAGACAGTCAAGAGAAGCGGTGACCCTGGGCCTCTTCACCCTGGTAATAGCTACGGCGAGATGGCCCCGCCAAGGCATAGGGCTTACCCACCTTCATACGATACATACGAGGCGATGCCACCTCACGATGTGTTACCGCGTATCACTCAATCCGCGCCCTCTTTTCAAGTGTTGGCAAGTGAGCCATCACACAGTAGTGTCGAGGTGGCTTCTCCTTATCTCGGGGAGTCTTATTCGGAGAGCCCGTACTCCATCGTGGCACCGTATCCGGAGACTGTGTACCCCAGCGGTGCGGCACCTATGAGGTTTGGAGATACTTCAGGTAACCCTCGGTCTATTCACGGCACCGTACCAATATTTCCCGGGCCTGACGATACCAGACAATTCCATAGACATGTATCGTCACAGCTCGACGAAGAGGATTCACACGACTCTGCCGCCCAGTATATGGACAGCATAGGCGCAGCTTCAGCCCTTTATGATGAGACCACCGCCTCAATGAGACCCAGCAAAAGCGCTGACGAGCTCGAGGGCCCGCCAAGAGCTCGGCAGGAGCCACCATATAGTCTGACCCCACATGAGATGTCGTCGTTGCGTCGATACACGTCGCCCAGCATCATGTACCACGACGCGAACCGACCAACGCATCCAGACTCAGGTGTGCGATACCAACCTATAACATCCGTGGACTCCTCCAAGGTCTCTTCCCGCATGTCACCCGAGTCATATGAAAATGCCGTGAAGAGCGGAGACTCGAATCCAAGATCTATCCAATTAGATGATCAGCAGCCGCCTGGTGGCGGCGTAGGGCTTCCCATGTACAGTGCTGGCTCACTAGCGGGACGACGAAAGACCTCTGCTGGCGAGACTCAAGGTTTGTACGATTCAGAGGCAATGCTCGGTTCTCAGAGAGGGTCCAGGCGAGTTTGCATGACTTGCGGTAAAAGCTTTGCTCGACCCTCAGCACTGCGGACGCACATGTACACCCATACTGGCGAGAAGCCTTTTAAATGCGACTATATCGGCTGCACGCAGTCATTCTCTGTACAGTCGAATCTCCGCAGACATCAGAGGATTCATCAAGATAAAAAATGAAGGTGAACTCTACGTTTCCTCTAATAGCATCACCCGCCACGCGAGTGCTCCCCTCAAGATACTTTCTTCACTACGTGGAGTTGAGAACAGGGAAGGCGCGTGTGGTGGGCGCAAAACACGGAGCTCTCCCGCAAGGCACCATGAGAGAGCCGAAAACCTCAAAGCCCGGACTCGTTCGGCCTATATTCCCTGTAAAATTATTGTCCTTTACGATTAGAATTCTGAGTAGGCGGGGAGAGTCTCTTCCATACCTTCTTGTTTCGCCTGCTCTGCTTGAGCATAAAGCCGTAGGAACACCTCGCGATATTCAAACGCACCGCCGTTGACCATTGTAAGCTCGAGCGTCCACGAATCAGATTGAGGCTCGAGGCCATCGGGAGCAGGGCCAGAGATCATCGTCTCCCACTTGTATGGGCCGAACCAGGGTTGAATGAATCGATGGGGTTTCGCAGACACAAGGGGAATACGAGCACCATGAAATGCGCGATCGCCAAGGCCGCGTACGTTGTAGGGAACGCCATCCCGTGTTTTAGCGCCAACGACGATATGCTTATTTGTGAGCCTTATCTTGCAGTCGGTAGCACGAACTGTTGTCCCGCCAGACGCGGATAACTTAATTGCAATGCTAGGGTGTTCCCATCTTACAATTTCATGATCCTCCAGCGGGGGAAGCATCGTATCGTCGCCAGTGGCAATGATACTGCGTTAACTCGCCTGTGCTGGCATAGGGTAAGGTCAGGGCATTCGAGTAATAGTGCCGGCCAAAGTGTTCATCCGGGGCCGCAGACATAGCGCTCTTAATACCTGTATCTATGACCTTTCAGTGATCGCTGTGTATAGTAGAGGCAAACCCGAAAATGTCTACAATGCCCACATGGCTAATTACTTAGCAGTGACTGTTGAGCTCTTACTGGTGAAGTCACTGCCTTGGTCATTTATAATTTGTAGAAGTTATGCAAAGATGCGGAAAATCGTCATCACATTTCCGCAAAGTGAGTCCCTGTGTATTAGATTTGAATATCATCGACGTGGGACCATTTCACTCACCTTGGACCTGGACTAGCCTAACGCCCCAGCGCTGATCAGGCCCGGTCCTGTATCAATTGTGTGATATGTACGCCTGGTAGAACTGTATTTATAGGCTAAACTGCACTATCTCAAATCCTAAGAATAATCTCGATAACCACACCTTGGCACTATCGGGTGAGCCAGGCAAGCTGCTCAGCTGTGATCAGATCAAGACGCTGAGGTAAGGGCAAATTTTTTTTTCGGATTTCATAATTTTTTGGGGCTCCTCGACTAACCTTGAAACTCTGCGTGCGAACTGTTGCCCATTGTTCAATGCAACTGACGTGGAAGGACATTCCTGTGGTTCCCAACCACACTGAGTTCCAGGATGTTATTCTGAATCGCACCCAGCGTAAAACACCCACGGTTATCCGTCCTGGCTTCAAGATCCAGCGCATTCGCCAGTTTTACATGCGTAAGGTTCGTTACACCGGAGACGGTTTTGCCGAAAAGCTCCAGCAGATCGTGGACGGGTTCCCGAGAATTAATGACGTGCACCCATTTCACAGAGATTTGCTTGATACTCTGTACGAAAAGAATCACTACAAAGTGAGTCTTGCCTCTCTCTCGCGGGCAAAAACTCTCATCGAGCAGGTTTCACGAGACTATGTGCGTCTGCTCAAGTTCGGTCAGTCCCTTTTCCAGTGCAAGCAACTCAAGCGTGCTGCACTTGGTCGCATGGCCACAATCGTGAAGCACTTGAAGGACCCGCTGCAGTATCTTGAGCAGGTGCGCCAGCACTTGGGTCGTCTTCCCAGCATCGACCCGAACACACGTACTCTGCTTATCTGCGGCTACCCGAACGTTGGCAAGTCTAGCTTCCTTCGGTCCGTCACACGGGCAGATGTGGATGTGCAGCCATATGCTTTCACAACGAAATCGCTCTATGTTGGTCACTTCGACTACAAGTACCTCCGTTTCCAGGCAATCGACACACCAGGAATCCTAGACCGCCCTACCGAGGAAATGAACAACATTGAGATGCAAAGCATTTACGCTATTGCACACCTGCGTTCTTGCGTTCTATATTTCATGGATCTCAGCGAGCAGTGCGGCTTCAGCGTAGCCGATCAAGTGAAACTCTTCCACTCTATCAAGCCGCTGTTCGCTAACAAAACGGTGATGGTCGTTGTTAACAAGATCGATTTGATGCGCCCGGCTGATCTTGACCCTGAGCGACGCGCGGAACTACAGTCAATTATTGACCAAGACAACGTAGAGATTCACGAACTTAGTTGTGCAACAGAGGAAAACGTTATTGCCATTCGCAACAAGGCATGTGAGAAGCTGCTCACATCTCGTCTGGAGCAGAAGATGAAGTCGACAGCTAGGATTGCGTCCCTTATGAACCGTATCAACGTTGCCAGGCCCACGAAGCGCGATGATAAGGAGAGGTTGCCGTACATTCCAACGAATGCGCACGATCCTGTCACGGGCCCGCTATCCAAGGAAATTGAAGTGGAGAACGGCGGCGCAGGCGTATATCAGCCCGACTACCACGAAGCGTATATTCTTGAGGATGAGAAGTGGAAAAATGATATCGTGCCTGAATTGCTTAACGGCCGTAATGTTTACGACTTCATTGATCCTGAAATCGGTACCAAACTTGCCACACTCGAGGCTGAGGAAGAGCAACTCGAGAAGCAAGGTTTTTACGACAGCGACTCAGATGCGGAGATGGAGACTAGTGACATTGAGGACATCCGTGCAAAGGCTGAGTGGATCCGCAAGCGGCACAAGATCATGATGAATGATGCAAGGATGAAGAAGACGGCTGCGAAGAGCACGCATATTCCCCGCAAATATGCGAAGCGCACAACTCAGGGTCTCGAGTCTCATTTTGACGACATTGGCATGGATGCGACTGCTCTCACAGAGAAAGCGAGGTCGTTGTCGAAACAGCCAATGACCGGCGGTGGCGCCGATGCTGTGCTTGGCGCATCTAACGACAGTGTCAAGGAAGGTGGCCGTGTGCCGACTTTCGACCAAGACGTCGCCTCACTCCTCGGTACAACTAAGAGCGGCAGGAAGCGTGGTGCTAAGGAACGCCTCATACAAGAAAAGAAGTGGACTACCGATGGGCGCAAGGGCGCTGGCGACCGCCGCATCCAAAACAGCATGCCAAAACACTTGTTTTCTGGTAAGCGTGGTATTGGCAAGACTGACAGGCGTTAATTTATTTAATAAATATTTGGTGCGTACGATACATAGCAGTTTTGTGTCTAAACGACGTTTGGGAAAAGTAGCAGCCCGTTAGAATATCTTCAGAAAAGATCGTCAATGTCGTCCTCCTCTTCTTCTTGCCCGACTTCATCCTTCATCGTGGCTGTCGTCGACTCACCGCCAGGAGACTTGGCTACGAGCTGTTCCGAACCATCTTCTTCACCGGACCTCGGATCCGTTTCAGCAACATCTCTAGCACTAGATGCCTTGGTACGCTTAGCTGGTTTAGACGATGGAGGACGATCGGCTGTTTCTGTATTAAATTGTTCCTCATCCTGCTCATCGTCTCCCTCATCTTCGTCGTCCTCTTCGTCCTCGTCTGGCTTGGCGGGTTCGATCTCGGCATCCTCTGCTTCTTCTTCTTCTTCTGCATCCTCAAGCAAGCTCTGCTTCTTCTCTAGTTCGGCTCTGAGTCGTGTGACCGCATCAGTATGGCGTGCACGCATGATATCGTTGATGACATTGCCCGCAACGCGCTCTTTGGCCTCAATTGTTGCTTGCAACTCCTTAATTTCCTCCTTGAGCTGTTTGCTATGTTTGCTGTGCTCTCGTGCTCCATCATCAGAGGCGTCAGAACCGTCGTCGTCATCATCGGAACCAGAGCCGCTACCGGAGGCAGACACGTCCTCATCGTTTTCACCTTCAGCAGCATCTGTGTCCATCATCACTCTCTCTAGCTCCTCGTCGAGGTCATCGTCGACGTCCATGTCACTTTCGTTGACGCGCGCAGCGGCAGCCTTCGCCGCCTCCGCTAGGGCCTGCTGGGCAGCTACTGCCGATGCAGGAAGAAGCTCAGTCTTCACTTCCTTGGCTAGCGCATCTTTTGCAAGTAACTCGTCTACCTGAGCCTCCAGATTCTCGATTGCTTTATTGCTGAGATGCTTTTGGAATCTGCGGTTGCGAACATTATACAGAGGCGGCGTGAGACCGTGAGGGTATGCCGTGGGGTCATTAGTGAATCGGCTCAGGTCAGACATGTCAGGCGCCGGATCTCCAACTTTATGTGTCACCAAGAGGATCTGGGAAACGTCCACAGTCTTGAAAATATTCTTACGGTCAAAAGTCTTATGCACCTCGGTCACTGTGGGTAGGTCCATGAGCTGGGCAGCAAACGAAATTCCATCAATCGTGACAACTGCGCGTCTCCTATCATCCCAACGAATCTGAAGTCCACTGAGGTCGTTCTTTTCATAGGCTCTATGAAGCGTATCGAGCTCAGGTACGCCGGGTAGCATCCTCAGCACAATTGCCTCTTCAATCACAGGGTCGTCCTCACGATCAGGAGCCTCAGCATCGTATCCCTCATTTGTCCGGAGCCTAATGCGCATAGGCTTCGATGGTTGCTCGAGATTCAAGCTTAGGCGAACGGGTTTTGCCGGGGCCTCCACGTCCTCCTTTGGGGGTGGGCTTGGCGGGGCCTGATCTGGGTCAGGCTTAAGTTTGAGCTTCAGCATCGATTATATGAGGCGAAGCGGAGCCTACACAGTCGCCGAGTTCTGTAGAGAATAGCAACACACTTGCGCGCTAACCTCGTGGCTCGTTGGTGCTAGGCGGTCCAAGTTGGTTACATGGTACTGTTTAATCAAGACACTTATCTGGCCCTGAGCTTGTACCTACAGTAGCTCCTCCACCGTGGTGCCAGGGCGAAAGTTTAGGCTGGTGGGACCGCGGGTTATGGGTGGGACAATGGCTGTCGGGGAAAACTTTTTGTGGCACTGGTGGAACACACGTACACCAGCCGAGGGTTTGTTTTGTTATGCAGAACACAAAAGGTGAATGGTCCCATGCAATAAAGAGACTCTACTCACGCCGAAATTTCATTAACTACGACAAAAGCGTGGAGATTGTGCGTAAGCTCGGCTACCCCGACTTCTATAACCGAAACACCACCATTCTCGATATTTACTCTGGAGCCGCGGTTTTCAGTGCTGCGTTGCACAATGAAATCAAACCTAAGACTCATGTTTTAATGGAACCATATCCGCATTACCGCAAATTCTTGGACTCACTTGCCGATCCTCCGCGCATCTACTCTGAAGTCGATGACCCGTATCGGTGGTCTACATTCAAGAAGCTCATTGATGAGGGTAAGTTCATACCTGAGTCTCAAGATCGAAGCCATGTACATAATGAGCTGCTTTTTACGGGCAATCTTCTTCATACCCAAGGAGAGCAACTCGTCACCCAATACTTGAATTGCATCAGTAACCAATCATGGATAGAGCGCTACGGGCGCGTGCGGCTTTTGTTATGGATGCGGGCGAAGACAGCAGAAAAACTCCTGGCTGGTCCAGGGGAGAAGTTTCGTAACCGCGTGGCATGCCAAAGGGAGTCTTGCGCCGACGCCCGAGTAGTTCTACATGCTTCCGAAAAGTCTGGGGACGCCAAGTATCCGGTCTTGCTTAAGAACCCATTGATCACAGATTGGTCGAGCACTGACGATTTTGCGGGGTCGAAAAAGATCGATTTGTCGCTGGTAGAACTCACTCCCTATCAGGATCGCGTCGAGCACCTAGATGAGTTTGAATATGTGATAAAGATGCTATTCATTCTGCGCGCAACCCCCCTCGAACATGCGCTGAACTCACTCGGTCCAGGAGCTGTTGAGGATCTTGGACCACAGCTATCGGACTTGCTGCATCTAAAACCAACTGACTTGAGTCTGGGCCAGTTCATGCGCATCACCGAAGTTTTTTGGAGGTGGCCATTTAAGCCAGAGATTCTCATGGACTTTTACGAGGAGAGCAATCTGGGCCTTGGCCGCTCAGGTGAAATGTAACTGGCTGAACTTGTTGGCTGTGATGAGCGCTTTAACCTCAAACCAACAGAGTAATATTATGGGTTACTGTAATGTTATCACTTTGAGTAGTTTGTGTATGTGTATATAATTAAAATGAGACCGTAACGGTCGTCACGTTTCCTGGAAATGTCAATTCAGGTCCTTGTACCGGGAGTTGCCAGACCCTGCTGAAGCTTCGTCTTCTCGGGTTGATCCCCTACAAGGTCAACATACTCTGGTGCCGGTTTCCCAACCAGTTGCAAATAAGCCTCTTCAAACGCTGCCTCAAGCTTGTTCGCGTCATCATAAACAATTGAACCTTCGGCATTGTACCATCGTGCGTTGCGGAAAATGATCCTCCAGTCGTTCGCGAACTGCTCAAAACTTTGGTAATACTTGGCATTGATACGTTTGATAATCGTTGCGACCGCCATTGGTATACCAACAACTTGGTAATAGTCGGGGTACATTGCTTTCGAAGGAAGCTCAAGGAAGAGTTCAATACGATACCGCCCTTCAGGATCCTGGACAGATTTCATGCGCTTCACAAGGTGACGAGATACCTCGGTTAGCTGCTCGCGAGCCTTAGGGGACATTGTCTCCTTAACCCGAGGGGGTCTTCCTTTCCGTCCTGGCCTTGCCTTAGGAAGAGCGGGAGGCGCGTACACATGCGCAGCAGCCGTTGGAAGAGACGGAGGCGGCGACGGCGAGTCCTCAACCAGTTTAGCTCGCTTCCGTGGCGGTAAGCTCAGCTCTACGTCATCTGGCCGCCATGCAGCACGTCGCTGACGAAGATGGTGACCACCCTCATCAATTGAAGACAGATGCCTTGCAGCAGACTCAGACAGCTGCTGATCGACGTGCGCGGCAGTGTATTGTTCAGGGAGTTCACTTTCAGAGAAAAGACGTGGTAGAGGATCGTGAGACTCCTCCTCCTGCCGCTCTCTATCCATCTCAGCAAATAGAATCTTTTCATCCTCCGTGCGTGCGAGCATTGCATTCAGATCCTCATCATCAATTTCATCACCGGCATCATCCTTGGACTCATTCTTCGTCTCCTCTGCTTCAAGCAAGGTTCGAAGGAAGGCTTCCTGCTCCTCAGACGTACTCTTGTTATCGAATTTGCCTGCCTGAATGACTTTACCATCGATGTCTAGCTTTCCCTGGGCGCGTTCAAGAATATTTTCCTCTATAGAGTTCTCAGTAATCAGACGCAGAATCCTGACTTCATTAGTTTGGCCAATTCGGTGCGCACGATCCTGGGCCTGCAGATCTTGATGGGGATTCCAGTCTGTGTCGTAGATGATTACCGTATCAGCTGTTTGAAGGTTCAGACCCAGACCACCAGCACGAGTACTCAAAAGGAAGCAAAAGTACGGAGAGTCGGGGTCGTTGAAAAGCCTTAGCAAGTCAGATCGAGAGTCAGCTTTCGTCGTACCATCAAGGCGAAGGTATTTGATGCCCCTTAGACGCAAAAAGTCTTCCATGATATCCATGATCTGCGTCATTTGGAAAAACATAAGCGTCCTGTGACCTGTCTTCATGAATTTAGGAAGAACACGATCAAGTAGCTCAAATTTTCCGCTGACCCTCCACAGCAAATCATTGTTCTGGCCACCTGGATTGACAACCTTCTCAACTTCCTCGAATACGAAAGGATGATTGCAGAGCTTCCTTAGCTGCATAATCCTATTGCTTAGCGACTTGATACCACCAGTGATACTCGCGAGCGAAAGTGCATTGTGGTCGAGAAGTTGCCTGTAAAGTTGTTGTTGAAGAGCACTTTTCTTGCACTTGATAACCTTTTCAATCTTGTCCGGGAGATCCTGCTCGACATCCTTTTTCAAACGACGAAGCAAGAAAGGCCTTAGGACCTTATGCAGGCGTCGGATGATTAGTAGCTTCTCTTCTTCGCCCAAGTCCATGCGATCAGTCGATCCAGCTTGAGCAAATGGCTTATTGAACCACTCCTCAAAGCTCTTAACCGAATTGAAGATTTTGGGGAGCACAAAGTTTAGCAAAGCCCAAAGTTCAGGAAGATTATTCTGGAGTGGAGTACCAGTGAGGATTAATCGATACCGACTCGAGTAATACTTTGCGAGAGTAGAGCTCAACTTAGATTGAGCATTCTTCATTCGGTGACCTTCATCAATGATCATATGCTCCCACTTGATTCGAGCGAATAGAGGCCGCTCCTTAATAACATACTCATATGTTGTCAGTAGAACTTGGAAATTTCCGGCGCGAATCTGTGGCTGAAGCAGCCTGCGCGAGGCGGGTGGGCCCCTGTATACGACCTTACGCACAGTGGGGGCCCAGGCATTAAATTCAGAGTTCCAGTTTGTTAGAGTAGAAAGCGGAACAAGCACAAGGAAAGGACCATCCACCTTTTTCTTCTCGATTAGGTAGGTAATAAGGGCGATGGACTGAATAGTTTTTCCCAGTCCCATTTCGTCCGCAAGGATACCATTAAGATTGTTATTGTACAACGACACCATCCATTGCAAACCCTTCAGCTGGTATTCTTTGAGTTTTCCGCCCACAAGAATACTAGGCTGTTCAGTGACTTGCTCCTTGACCCGATGAGCAACTTCATAGTAATCAATCTTTTCACGGACATCGTCATTGTCCTCTTGAATGTCTTCCTTCTCGCCTTCATCATCTTTGCCTTGCTGATTCTGCACGGCTTTGGCAAGACCTGCCAAGAACTTGTTGGTTTGCTTTAGGAGGTGAGTGATTCGGGCATCCTTAGTTTGGTCGATCAACTTGAGATAGGCTTCTTCATCATTGGCCCGCAAAAGCTGGAGACGCTGCTTAGCCGTGCGTTCGTATCGCTTGCGCTCCTCGCGTTCAACATATTGGTGGAATGCAGTGATTCGAGTTCTTAATGTCTCTCGCTGGGTGCTCCGCTTCCCCTCGTATGCAATAAGAGATTCGCGGTGGGCAAACACCTTCTGTAGTTGTACATGCTGAGACATATTCTCAGCTTTCCGCCTCTCTAGTGCCTGTTCGTTCACGAATTTCTCTACCAAAGCAGCGTCGTGCTGCGTCAACCGCTTCATTCTGGAAAAGTGCACTCTGTTCGACCTATCAATTGCTACAGAGTTGAAGTATTGAA
Source organism: Starmerella sirachaensis (assembly GCA_030578495.1). Taxonomy (NCBI): domain Eukaryota; kingdom Fungi; phylum Ascomycota; class Dipodascomycetes; order Dipodascales; family Trichomonascaceae; genus Starmerella; species Starmerella sirachaensis. The sequence continues at coordinate 1,401,814 of JAJMSC010000004.1, read as the reverse complement.
CGTGGGTTATCAAGTCTCCACGCACAGCTCGTAGATAACCAATGAGTCGAAGACGACGCAGTTCAATCTCTTCCTCAATGGTCAGTGCGGGCCTGGCCTCCAACTCAGCACGGCGATCAGCTACCTTTTGATCAATCATACGCTGTCTCTCAAACTTCATGTCCTGCCCAGACACACCTAACGGGAGCAGCGATGGTACCGTGAGCATTTCTTCATGCTTCTGTAAGTCCTCGAAGCGCATAACCTTTGCGATCAAGCTCTGAGGATCAACGGCTCTGTCGAAGCCGAGATAGGTGAGCATCTCCATGCCAAGTGAGGCATCACCGCCGCTCGAGCTTTCAGAACCTGAAGTCAGTCTTCGACTGCGGTTAGAAGTATGAAGGTTCGCACCACCGGCAACCACGAACGCAACATCATCCGACTCCCCAGAACCTCCAAACCCTTGATGCAAGGCATCGTCCTGACGCTGTTGCGCCTGGAGCTCGTTGTTTTTGAGCCGTTTCGAGATCTCTAGATCGATGTTTTGTTGTTGCTCAAGCTGTTGATTCTTGGAATCGGGACGCACGCTATTAACTCGTGAAGGGAACTCTGAGCCATGAGACCTCGATAGCACTCCAGGAAAGTCTGCACCTGTTGTAAGCGGGCTCTGTTCATCACCCTCAGCCTGTACACTGACGGTACCGCCCTTATGGACATGGTCATCAGGTCTAACAGGACCTGACAACGAGCCCGTCTGCGCACCCACCATTTGCTGAGAGTGAAGAGAAGGTGAAGGGCGTGGTTGCATTGTCTCCTTTGTCACACTTGGCGCGGCAGTAGGTGTTCTAGCAATGTCAGAGGCTGACGAGTCGACGGGCTGACTTAGTTTCGGTAAAGACTTAGCAGCGGAGTCTGGTCCAAATAGCGTATCACGAAGTCCCGGTGGAATGGCCTGTCCCGCCTGAAGTAGTCGGAACGCATTATCTTGATTTTCTAAAATGAAGGCCTCGTCAGCTGTCAAGAGCTGATCGCCACCACGACCGCCTTCCGCACCGTGCAGAGAATTAGTGACTGTAGTTGATGTTGAAGTTGGAGCACCTGAGTCACTTCCACCAGCGACTAGAGAACCGACACGCCCTGCAGAAGCAGGTCCAGACCCTGGTGCGGATCCAGATACATGAGGTGCTGGAGTAGACGGCGTTTGCTGTCTCGGTACACCAGGCCCGCCAGTCATTGCCTGCGAAAATGAGCGATGCGATAAAGCAGGAGAGTGTTGAAGCAGGCTTCCCGTGTGATCAACTGAAGCACGGTGTGCAAGAGCCGGTGACGAACCCGCCCCGGCTACCGATGCCACCGGAGTGCCACCTGGTCCGATAGGACCTTGAAGCGGCAGCGGGCCTGATGGCGGCTGTGAGGCTTGTTGAAGCGGTTGTTCGGCATGTGAAGGTTTGGGATCTATGCTCTCAGTGACGTCATTGAGAACATCCATCAAGCCCGAATCGTCTGCATCGTCCGTGTTTGTGTAAAGTTCAGGATAAAAGAGATTTCCATCGCCTCCGGTCTCTCCGTCGCCGAAGAGATCAGCTCCACTTCCTTCTGTTCCAAGGTCGCCTGTAATGTCGTCTATGTTGAGCCAATTCATGCTTTCCCTTTTCTGTGCCTCCTCCTCAGCTTGCCTACGCGCTTTCAGTTGCACCTGCTCTTGGGCATGAGTGTCAGCCTGTTGCTGGGCCTTTAACTGTTCCTGTTGCTTCCTTTTCTCCTCATCAATAGCGGAGCCGGGTCGAGGCACAGGAGTAGCCGCTTGTGCTCTTCTTCGCTGATCGTACCCCGGCGGGTATCCCATTTGCTGGGGCATCTGCGGGCCCATCCGTCCCTGCGCTTGCGCCATTTGTTGGGGCCCCATTTGACCATGCATTTGCGGTTGCGGCCCAATATTCTGCATCTGGCCCATCCCTCCGTGTCCCATATGCGGCGAGAGCGCAGAAACCGGGGGACTGCCGTTCGGCATCTGGCCAGACATTGGTGACATTGGCGGTGGGCCCATCGAAGAGGGTCCCATCTGCCCCATTTGAGCCATTTGATTCAGCTGGTTCATTGGCCCCATTTGATTCATTGGCGGCCCTGACATCTGTCCACCACCGCCCCCCGGATGGGGGCCCATGCGATGGCCGTGCATCTGCGTTCGATTCATCTGTGGGACATTGTTTTGAGGTCCTGCCGCCGGGGGTCCTCCTCCCATCTGCGGGGTCATGTTGTTTGGAGGTCCATTCGGCGTGCCTTGTTGGGAAATCTGGCCGCCGGAAATACGCGGGCTCATTGGATTTGCCGCGGTCTTGGGGTTATATAGGCCTTGAGGACCCGCCGCAGGGGATCGTTGTCGCGCATACTGTTGAAGGAATTGGCTCAGCGCTGTGAACTCCTCGTTCTGAGGGGCGGCCGGCCCCAACTGCATGCGCAGTTGGTTCCAGCGCATGTACACGGCATGTACACGTTGCCTCTGCGCACTTGGGTCGCCAGGAGCGCTCATTGTTTCGACAACCGGCGCTAGTATCTACTGCAGCGGGACGGCGTCTTCCTGTCCACCGAGCCGTAACCAGTCGCTGGTATATGGGTGGGGAGCGTTGCCCTTCAACACGTACCAGACCCGCATCGCGTATTTATGATCACATGACACGTCACTTAGAGCTCTGTCATAAGGACAAACGCGGAGAAGAGGCTACAGTGGGCACGGGTAGGTGTGCCTTACAAAGAATAAAGGGGTAAAGGCACCTCTGGGCATGTCCTCCAAACCCCACTGTCATTCCTCGTGCTTTCTAAGACGATCTTAGCAGCTAGTCGTATCCAGGCCTTTCAGCAGGTGGTGGGGATATAGCTTTCCACCTGACAAACTCATATGGGTGGAGGAAAGCTTAGCCAAAAGACGTTCGCATTGGTTTAAAGATGGCTCTCAATGCTACAGGTGATTATGGAGAATACATAGTTCCTCGCAGATAGATTAAAACTTATATGAGTTGGGTCGCGATCCGTGCACTGATCTTCAGTCGCGCCATGCGTGAATGTGTGATGAACCGTTCAATCTATGATGATGCTGAAATTGTTCATTTTGCGCCCATCGCGTACCTTTCGCTTTGCTATTCTGGTGCCGCTACCAGTTGCGCGCCGAAGAAGCCAATACACAAGCTTGGCCGTTTTCTTGGATTCAACCTTCTCAAATCCAATGCTATCAAAAATTTCGTCCATGACTTTATCATTGCAATATCGTGAATTGTCAACGCACGCAATTGGGAGTACCAGAAACAGCAGACCACCTGAATCGAGGAACCTATAGGCGTGCTGCATCATTCGGCCTCGGAGTTGTGCCGTTGGAACGTAGTTAACCACCAAGGAGAGTGATATCACGTCGTATTTTGTGGGCGTCATCTCCATGAAGTCAAGCTGCTGGATTTTAGGATGCTGCGAATTGAGGTCAATTCGTTGATGTGTAGTGAAGAGACCGCTTCGCGCACATGCATTGTCAACCTGTAAACAGCCGACCTCGAGAAGGGAGCCTCTAAAAGATGAGGGAATCCATTCTACAAGTAATTTCGACGAGTCGCCGCCCCTCAGTTTGGATTGCCCGGCAATAGAGGCTTGTTGGTAGTTCGCTAACCCGCCCAGATTAGTGAGTTCGGCGTCGATTTCTCGTTCTGCGTCAAGATCTGCACTGGCCTGTGCAGCAGATTTCTGCTTTAAAAGCACATGAAATTTCCGAATAAGTTTGCGAGCCTTTTTTGGTTTTACAGTGCCCGCCCTCGCCCGTTTCCCACTGAGTGTGAGCTTTTTAGCCATGCGGAATCTGTGAAATTTCGTCCTAGGCGCAGTTCTGTTCACGCCTTAGGCATATGACTAATGGAAACTCACCATGTGAGTGGCAGCGGCCACAGAGCCAAGCCCGCCAATGTGTCACAACCCTGCTGCGCGCGCCTTGTCAAAATGGGGTTAGCAAATAGAGCGCGAGCCGCCCGGAGCTGAAATTTTACGATCCCAGGTTGGCGGCTAATACCAATGTTCGAGAATGCGGAGGATGAGGTTAGGACTGGCCGCCGAGACCTTTGTCTCTAGCGCGCAAGACAACCCTCACTTTGTCATTAACGGCTATCTGGCTGATCTCATTAAAAAATAAATTTGTGGGTAGGTTTTATAGCCCTGCAGGAGTATACCGTCACACGCTCTACCCATGCATGTAAATGTAGGCTGCCCAGCAGTAGTGGGTCGATCTAAGTGCCGCCGCGACCGACTCATGCGAGGGGTTTCGCCGCGGAGGATACCCTAATCCCGTCCTCCTATGGATCAGCCTTAGGGTAGTTCCGATCTAATCAATCTAGCTCAAATCATCGCTCAATCGTTGAGTGCGTTATGATCGAGAAAATATGGTCAGAATAATAATCTGTTGGCGTCTTATGCCCTCTTGTGAGCTGCTGCCTGTGGTCGAACTTTGAGCAACGATTCCAGTGAGGTCGACGAGGCCCCTGCTCAGCAGAGCCGCACCCAGCGGAAAGCTGAAAAACCTACTGCAGGTACGGGTTGTACAAAAATCATAAACCCTAAGTAATAAGTCCCTACCCTGCATCTGATGCTTACTCGGCTGCTGAAATATGATGTGCGAGATCAAAGAGATATAAAAAGACCGTCCGCGTCAGGCCGATAATCGCTCACGTCCGATTCAGCGGAGAAGCAAGCAATGGAGGACGTTAAAGATGAGACAGTCGTCAGGCAAGCGCCTGGGCCTGAAAGCGAGTCGGGGCAGGCGGAGTCGGAGCCGACAACGCCTATCTCCGAGGAAAAGCATAATGTCAATCGCCGCGAAATGGCAGCTCACTTAAAGTCTCCAGGTGTGCAGCGCATGGAGGCTATTTCTTCCGTTATTTCAACGTGGGACCGCGTTCATATGTCTTTCAGTATCTTTCTTATTGCCTACGTCTACGGTCTCGATGGCACTGTTCGGTACGTATATCAAACGACTGCTTCCAACGATTTCAAGGATCACTCTCTCCAGGCCACTATCAACGTGGTGCGCACGGTAATTGCTTCTGCCGCCCAGCCTACCGCCGCGAAGATCGCTGATGTGTTCGGCCGTATCGAGCTGATTATTGTTGCCATTGTGTTTTATACGGTCGGTAGTATCATTGAGGCCGCCTCAAATGATATTAGTGCCTTCTCTGGTGGGTCTGTTCTATATCAGATTGGATATACGATGATACAGGTGCTGCTCGAGGTTATCATTGGTGATACCACGTCTACGAGGTCGCGCGTGTTTTTCAGCTACTTGCCGGCTATTCCGTTTATCATCAACACTTGGGTGAGCGGTAACATAACAGCGGATGTTCTCTCTCACACGACTTGGAGGTGGGGTATTGGTATGTTCTGTATCATTTATCCTGTGTGTGCTTTGCCGCTAATTGCTTCTCTTTGGTGGATTTCTCGGAAAGCCAAGAAACTAGGTAAGTTGGAGGGCTATAAGACAAGCTGGCAGGCGTTTGAAGGTACTTGGTGGGATTTCTTGGTCGAGCTGTTTTTCCTTATTGATGTGCCCGGAATCATTCTGATGATTGCAGTGCTCGCCCTTCTTCTTGTCCCACTAACTCTGGCTGGTGGTGTTCAGGAAACCTGGAAGAGTGCCCACATTATCGCCCCGTTGTGCGTTGGCTTTGGATGCATTCCGTTCTTCATTGCTTGGGAGCTATACGCCCCGCATCCGTTGTTCCCCTTCCGCCGTATGATGGATCGCGCTATTTGGGCTCCTCTGGGAATCGCCTGTTTGCTTAACTTCGCATGGACTCTCCAAGGAGATTATCTCTATACGGTCCTTCAAGTTTCTTTCAACTTTTCTGTTTTGGCTGCGACGCGAGTGTCGTCTTTGTACTCTTTTGCCAGTGTAATTGCCGGTCCAATTGTGGGAGGTTTCATTTGGCTGACCCGCAAGATCAAGATCTACATCGTCTTCGGTGTTGCCATCTTCCTCTCAGCGTACGGAATTCTTTACCACTACCGCGGTGAAGCGTCTCCAAGCGGCAGAAGTGGCATGATCGGCGGTCAGGTCCTTTTAGGAATCGGCGGAGGCTTCTTCCCCTACCCGACCCAGGCAACGATTCAGTTCCATGTTGACCACGAGCGTCTTGCTGTAATGACTGGCCTCTACCTAGCCTTGTATTCTGTTGGATCTGCACTTGGTAACTGTGTTTCCGGCGCTATTTGGACTCAAACCCTTCCTGGTCAACTCAATAAGAACCTCGGGTCTCTCAACTCAACGCTTCCGGATTACGCCTATGCGTCGCCCTTGACTGCAATCCTTGAGTATGGTATTGGAACTCCAGAGCGAACTGGAATGATTGCTGCGTACAATCATGTCCAGCGGCTGCTTACTTTGACCGGCCTGTGCCTTTGCGTTCCGCTCTTTTTGTTCACATTGGTTCTTCGCAACCCTCAGTTGAATGACAAGCAATCCCTCGAAGTTGACGTCACCAACGGATCCTCGGATGAGTCGAGCGACGTTAAGCTGAGTGACGAGGAGTCAGATCCTGATGTGGCCACTGAGACTCCTGAGTCTAAAGATCCTTCTCTACCAGACGCGGGCAAGAAGAAAACGTTGTGGCGCCGCTTCAAGGTCGAATTCCTTTAGAAACTTTATTCAAAGACATGATTTTATGAGCTTTTCTTTATTTACGACTGATTGATTAATACCTCTTCTCACATAATTGTCAAGGACATAGATCCCCTTAGTTCAACGAGCGCATGAACAATACTTATTTTTATATCTTTTTGCTGAGCTCTCCTCGGCATCATTAGACCCTGTCTTCATATACCAACAATGGTTCGCAACTCCTATTCATGGATTCCCTGTTTGTCCATCAACTTGCTTAAATACCCTCTATTTTCCTTTAGTGAAGCCTTAGCCTGTAATGGGGAGGTGGTACATGGGGAGCTCTGCAGTTTCTTGTTTAGCTAAGAGACGTGTCCAGTACGAGTCCTGGGGTGAGCATTTATGAGTACGCGGTAACGTGTATCTTGTTGGCTTTTAGGAAGGCGGTACCGGTCAGGTTGGCCACAACGCAGCCAGCCGTTCTTATCCAGGACGGCGACTGGATGGCACGGCTCATGCTGGCAAGTTGCGTATGCATGGGTGAACTTTTTTCTCGCAATGTTTTTTTTGGTCTTGAATCCATGATTGCGGACATAGGCGTCCAATAGCCTATTAGAAACCCTATCATTAGCCAGGGGTTTCCATATCCAGGGTCTTAGCTATCCGCAGAAGATGTATGATTGATCCTACGCGATGCAACTGCACTCAAAGAGTGGCGTTTTTCTATAGTAAATACTGATAAAAGAACTCTGAGATACGCAGTAGCTGGACAGACAAGGGAAGCGCGGCTAGGAGACGAAGACCAAGCTTAGATAACGCAATCGATTGTAGGCTGACGTCGCTCAAGTCGGCAGGTCCACCCCTTCTGATACACTCAGCACGTTATCGCGCCACTCACAGCAATTTTTTGGTTTCTGCTTCCGCTGCTAACTCAAATGGGCACAATCGGCCGCCTGGTCCACTATTCTTTCGATGCCATCCTTGTCTCGACCATTATTGCCGGGGTCCGGCGAAGCTCTGGCCTCACGTTAAAATCGAACACTGTCGAGAATGAAGATGCCAGAGGATTCGTTCGTAAATACCTTGAAGTCGGGGAATGGATGCTAGATACATCTACAGCTCTGATGTCTGCCAGCGGCTACTTCGAGAGGCGCTTGCCGTGAGCTTTGCTTCCTAACACGGCGTAGTCACCACACGTTGTCTATCACCATAGTTCCATTTTATTATTCTTATACGTCAAAGCATTCCGGTAAATTCTACAACATGAGCACGAGGCTAACCAACTATAAGGCTATTGTAGCAGTCCATTTGAAACGGCTCAAAGTGATATTTATGTTCAAAGCTAGTGTCGCGCGAGTGGGTGCGGATGGAAGCAACCCCATGACGCAAAGAAATCACTGCTCAATAAGAACTTTTTCCTTCTCGAGCAAGTCCGCCAGGCTCCCATCCTGCGACATCTCTACAAGGATATCGTGGCCACCCACGAACTCCTTGTTGATATATAGCTGGGGGATGGTTGGCCACTTGCTGTACTCCTTAATACCTGTTCGCAGCTCGGGGTCCTCGAGGACATTATACGCCGCGAACTTGGACGGATCAACTCCTTGGTAACCAAGTATTTGGATAGTGTTGCGGCTGAATCCGCAAGCAGGCGCCTCCGGCGTTCCCTTCATGAAGAGGACAACCGGCGCAGACTTAACAGCCGAATCGATGGCATCACTAATTTCCGTGGAGAGGAGACGCAAGCCGAAAAGACGCTGAGAGCCGGTTTGGGCCACCCGGGTGACTAGTTGAGGACGAGCGAAAGTGCGGAACATCCTTTCAGGTAGTGGCAAATTAGACCTTTGTGATTAGTAGTAGTCGGTGGCTCTGCGGGAAGGGCCCAACTTGCCCCTTATAAGACCCTGCATAATCTGAAAGGCACAGTGCATATATGCTGGGGAATACAGCGATACTCTACTCTGGTGCCAATTTCTTTCCGAGGCTAAGTTAGATGCGGTTCACTACGTCGAAGCAATTTCTTTCGCGATCTGACAGTATTTTGACGACTAGTGCACGAAACGCAAATAACTATCTAGTGTCTACTTATTCGAACATCCCGCTGGTGCTCTATTATAATCGAGCCCCCAATAGAGAAGCTGGTTGTTATCCGACTCGTGAGGCTTTCTGAAGAATTTGGCGATGACCGGTGGATGCTGAGCACCGCTATTTATCAGTTAGCAGTATCATGGGTTTAATACCGGGCCCGTTCGACGCTCAATGCCACAAACAGGCTCGTCTTACAAGGCATGAGCGAGTCTCATTTACGGTCTTTGCCGCCGGGGCAGAGCAGTAATTCTCGGAGTGCCATGCCTAAGGCCGAAAACTCTCAAGGGTCAAAAATCAGGCCTCAACGATATGACTCCCGGCCTTCTCAGGCCCTCAACTCCCAAGCCCGAACTAGCTCAGGCTGGAAACAGAAGAACCAGCAGGCTCTGGGGTCTGCAAGGTGGCGGGATCGGAATACTCCGCCAAATAAGGCTGTCCCACGCACAGATGACGTGGGAGCTCAGCCAGCACCACCAAGACGGACTGACTCGCGCCAAACTCATAATGCCGGCTCGAAGCGAAAATGGAGCGGGAACTCTCAAGACGCGTCGCTCAGGGAAACCATATCCAAGGACAGCGATAGCAAGGAGGTGCTGAACAAAATGTGCTGGCAGGATGAACCTCCATTCAAGTATGTGTCGCAGGTAGGTCAGGGCACGTATGGCAAGGTATACAAAGCGATGAACCGTGTCACCGGAAAAATGCTCGCGATGAAGCGGCTACGGCTTGAGAATCAGGCGGAAGGCTTGCCAATAACCGCAGCGAGGGAGATCAAGCTGCTGGAGGAGCTCAACCATGAAAATGTAATTGGTCTTTCTGAAATCGTGCTGTCTAGGGGGGACATCTACATGGCGTTTGACTACGTTGAACATGATCTCGCTGGTCTTCTTTTAAACCCCGATCTCAGCATCCAGCCACCTCAAGCCAAGTCAATTATACGTCAGACTTTATCGGCGCTTGAGTTCTTGCATAGCCGCTCCGTCCTTCACCGTGACATCAAGGGATCTAATATTTTGGTGACAGTGGATGGAACAATCAAGTTGGCAGATTTTGGGCTTGCCCGATATATTAATCACGAACACCCTGGCGTCAAATACACAAACAGAGTCATCACGCTATGGTACAGGCCACCAGAGTTACTTCTCGGCAGTGAGCATTACGGCCCTGAGGTTGATACTTGGGGTATTGGCTGCCTGCTCGTCGAGCTTTTCCGGGATGGCCCATTGTTCTATGGTAAAGACGAAGTGTCCCAAGTACAGGCTATCTATGAGGTGCTTGGAATCCCTGGGGATGATCAGTGGCCAGAGCGATCCTCATTACCATGGTTTTGGCTCATAGAATCTATACCGCTCACTGGTGCAACACCGGCATTTCGCCTGGATAAAGTTTTTAGTGGCGATAATGTGACGCGTGCGTGCTACGAGTTAGCTAAGGACCTGCTGGTATGGGACCCTCGGAAGAGAATGAGTGCGACTGAGGCACTAAAGCATGAATATTTTAAAGAAGAGCCTCAGGAGGCGCGCCTAGATCTGCGGATGGAAAAAGAATGGCATGATTGGGAAGCCAAGCGTAGGAAACGCGGAGGGGATCTGAGCTCACCAAGCTTATGATGACCACTGTATAATAACACTCGCAGAGCGGCGTTAAGCCTAAATTTGTTCGCGGCATCCTTCCCTTTGGTTAAATCAGTATATCAAGTCTCATGCAATACCGACATAATTAATTCGATACGCCCCGCCCATACAAGGGAGCGTATACTATTAAAAACTATTGGGTAATTTTCTTTTGTCGTACTAAATTTACAATTGAGAAAAACTTAAGTTCATCCGCAAAACCATGAAGGTAGGCTGCTCCCGCCTAAAAGTCATTGACCAACCTCTCCAAGAATAGCGCATCCTCGTACACCTGAGATCCCTCGAGATTATACGTCTTGGCATTACTCAACATCAGCAGTAGATCTTTCTTCACTTCATCGAAAGAGAAGTATTGATCAGAGTCCAGTTTCTTGCGTATTTCTGCCAGCGAGATCGGCTTTTTTATTATTTTGAAGTAGTCTGGAAAATCCCTGCGTGATGGAATCTCAGCAAAAATGGCCGCCCGCGACCTAGGAGGATCGTCAGCTGTCTGCTCCATGAAGTCGGCAAGAAGCGAGTTGGTGCGCTCGTTGAGCTCCGCCCGTTGCTCATCGGAAAGTTCATGCTTTAGTTTTTTCCGGTCATTGGTTCCATTAACAGCTGGGGAAGACATCCTCTTACCGCGGTTAGGACGATGAGTCTTGGACTTAGTTGTAACGATCTCAGCCTCTGACAGTTCGTCAACGTCGGGCTCATTCTCTGCTTCTTCAGGTCCGTCGTCGATTTCCTGTTGACGCAACCACTCCTCTTCGGTCAGGCCATCATCAAAAATAATTCGTCGCCTCTCGCGGCGATTGGTCAGTTCTTCACGAACAGGGGTTGCGAACCGTTCCTTCAAATCTTCCTTGTATATGTCAGGCAGTTCGTCAGTGCTGAAGAGTCGAGGGTGGCCTGTTCTTATGACCTCAGCAGCATTCTCCTCGTCAATCGTACGGAAATCATAGATTTCACCATCATTACGAGCCAGAATCTGATTCAGCTCTTCATCATCCATTTCTTCTTCTTCTTGGTCCTTGGTTTCACGTCGAGATTCTTCAGCCTCCATGAGATTACGAAGAAATGCTTCTTGTTCCTCGTTTGTACTCTTGTTGTCGAACTTGCCGGCTTGGATGACCTTGCCATCAATCTCAAGCTTTGATACCGCACGATCTAGAATGGCTTCTTCGATAGTATGATCAGTGATCAGACGCAAAATTCTAACCTCCTTTGTTTGACCAATGCGGTGGGCACGGTCCTGAGCTTGCAGATCCTGGAAGGGGTTCCAATCCGTATCATAGATAATGACTGTATCTGCAGTCTGGAGGTTAAGACCGAGACCACCTGCACGAGTGCTCAGCAAGAAGCAAAAATAAGGTGAGTCCTCGGCGTTAAACAGCTTAAGTTTCTCAGACCGCTCATCCGCCTTTGTACTTCCGTCCAAGCGTAAGTACTGGATGCCGCGGAACCGCAGATAGTCTTCCATGATATCCATGATCTGCGTCATCTGAAAGAAAATCAGTACCCGATGTCCTGTCTTTCGGAATTTCGGGAGAATACGATCTAGGAGCTCAAATTTGCCAGCTGTCCGCCACAGCAGCTCATAGCGGAGGTGGGTGGGATCAACCACTTCTTCAACCTCCTGGAACACATATGGATGGTTGCAGATCTTGCGCAATTGCATGATCTTATTATTGAGACTTTTCATACCTGACCCCCTGCCATTGTGGTTCTGCTGGCCTACTGACCCAGTATAGATAACGTTGTACCGAAGCATCTGGTCGTACAAAGCTTGCTGTAAGGCACTCATCTTGCACTTGATGACACGCTCAACCTTATCTGGCAAATCCTTCTCAACATCCTTCTTCAACCGGCGGAGGAGGAATGGGCGGAGAACTTTGTGCAAACGACGAATAATAAGCAGCATCTCTTCTTCAGTTAACTCCATCTTATCCTGGCCACCCGTATTAGCGAATGGGGTGTTAAACCATTCGTCGAAGGTTTTCTGAGAATTAAAGATTTTTGGCAGCACGAAATTCAGCAATGCCCAAAGCTCGGGTAGGTTGTTCTGGAGCGGCGTACCAGTAAGAATGAGGCGATGGCGAGAGTGATAGTGATTTACCAGCGTAGAGCTCAGTTTCGACTGGGTATTCTTCATTCGGTGACCCTCGTCAATGATCATGTGCTGCCAACGGATCTTGGACAAAAGTAGGCGGTCTTTGATGATATATTCATAGGTTGTCAGTAGAACCTGGAAATCTCCGCTGCGAATAATAGCTTGCTGAGCCTTGCGTGCGTTGGGAGGGCCCTTGTAAACAACTTTTCGCACTGAGGGTGCCCACTTGTCAAACTCGACTGTCCAGTTAGTGATGGTAGAGAGTGGTACAATGACGAGGAACGGACCAGGCCACCGCTTTTTCTCAATTAGATAGGTTATAAGCGAGATGGACTGGATAGTCTTACCAAGACCCATCTCATCAGCCAAAATTCCATTCAGGTTGTTGTTCACAAGGGAAATCATCCACTCTAGTCCGCGGATCTGATACTCCTTGAGGTCACCCCCCACCAGTATCGAAGCCTGCTTCGAGACTGGTTCCTTGATACGATGCGCCACCTCATAGTAGTCTATCCTCTCCAATTCTTCTTCGGTGGGCGGAGCAGTGCTTCCGCCGGCCTCGGTTTGTTGCACTCGCACAGCTTCGCTAAGGCTGGCCAAGAATTGATTGGTTTGGCGCAGGAGGTGGGTGATACGCGTGTCCTTGGTCTGATCAAGGAGCTTGATATAAGCCTCTTCATCGTTCGAGCGCAAGGCCTGGAGACGCTGCTTCGCCGTGCGCTCAGCGCGGCGAGACTCCTCGCGCTCAATCTGGGTGTGTTGTTGAGCAATGTGCTTAACAAACGCCGCCTTGCGCGCGCGGGCTTGCTCCCATTGCTGGCGAAACTCCTCGGCCCTCCGAAGAGCAGCCTTCGTCAGCTCGATTTGTGAGTGACGCGCATGCTGCTCACGCTCGTGGCGCTGCCTTCTAGCAAGCTCAGCGGTGAGCGCTAGTTCTTGCGCGACATTGGCCCGAATGCGCCGGTTCATGCCACGTAGGAGTTGGCTCTGGCCAAGGAGCGACCCCTCCGCCGTCGCGGCCGTGTTGTACAGGAGGTGTTGGCGCAGCGACTTTTGTTTTGTCAGGAGTCGCAGGCCCTTCAGTTCGTTGAGGGCCTTGAATTTAAGGTCATCGGAATTTGCAGCAAGCTCATCAGGAGCGATGAGATAAGGAGAAGATGCATCAACGGTTCCGAGATTGCTGGAGAGACGCTCAAGTTCCACGACCCGGTGCGCGAGACGATTACGCACTACGGTTTCTGGCACCTCGTGCTGCTCGCCAAGAAGACTGTCTACCCTCGCCTCTAGCGAATGTCCGATCTCGCGTTCATCCGGTGCTTCGCAACCTGGCGCGGCGGCAACAAGGTCGTCGCGGATGTGCACTGGCAGATCCAGGCCACGGACTAGCAGCTTGAACGCAGCGAGCTGCGGCTTGAGTTCGGTATTATCTTGCGGAACACGAACACTATTCAGTTTGTCACGGTTCGCCTCGAACGCCCGCTGCTGGTCAGCAATGTTCCGAAGCATCGCCGTGAGATGGAGCATCTCCTGATTTTCGGGACGCGGCTCAACGCCCATTTTATGGAGTGCGTTCCATCGTATGAGCAAAAGCGCGAGCTGTTCCCGCGATTTCGGGGGCTCTATATGGGTAATCACGTCGTCACCTCCCATTTTTGGTTAACTTAGTCCACAATAGGCTAAGAGGCTGGACTCTGTGGTCGTGGCTCCCTCTCGTGGTGTTCCACCTGACGTAAAACACGACTGTGTCTCTTGAGATGACGGGACCGTGTTGGTTTTGCCCAATCTTAGCGGTGCGCACGACGTGAGCTTGTGGGAGCTTCGAAGAAAACGGACGCGCTGACTCAGGGTACAGTGTCGTGGGTTAGGCCAGAAAGGCCTGCCGCGGGACTCGATGGGCAGACAGTTTCGGTGACAAGGCGCGAGGGAAAGTCAAGTACCCAACGGGCCCGCAGGCGTAAGCTTACCATCAGAAACCCACCTCCGAAGAGTAAAGGGCCAGTGACGTATAATCTCGCAGTACCAGCACGTAAAGGCTTCTACTCAGCATAACTTCGTACATGGCGACTGATTGAATTGCTATCTATGCATAGGGATCCACCAATCCGATCGTCGAGCGGGGCGCGCCGGCTTCACTATCACTGGCTCCGCCTCACGTGCCGGATGATGCGTGAGGATCAGCTCAGTCATGGTCTCCTATACACGATTTATGGCACGAGGCGCGCGCGGTCCGAAGACACCTGAGGAAGCGCTGAGCAGGGCACTGTCGAAAACATTGCGTCATGCGGCGAAGTCTCAAGGCTTCTCTCAGGACGAAAATGGCTGGTGTGTCATTGGGGAGCTGTTAGCGAAGCCGCCTTACACTACCCTCGACGCCACACCGGAACGTGTTTACGCCGTGGTCGCAAGTGACAAAAAGGGGCGATACGAACTGAGTCAGGACAAGCAGAAAATTCGAGCCGTGCAAGGTCATAGCGTAGATGTGGATGTTGGCCTAACGCCAATTGTCCAGGAATCTGATCTGCCCTCTGTAATCGTGCATGGAACAACTCCAGAAGCATGGGAAAAAATAAAAGACTCCGGGTTACACAAAATGGGGCGTCAACATATTCACATGGCGACGGGATTATTTGGCGAGCCAGGTGTGCGCAGCGGCATGCGCGCGAGCTCCAAAGTGCACATATACATTGACGGCCCCGCTGCCCTACGCGATGGAATACAGTTCTATCAGGCCGCTAATGGGGCTATCTTGAGCCCGGGAATTGACGGAACAATCCCGACTGCATATTTCAAGCGCGTTTCGAACGCGAATCTTGACCCACTTGCTTAGTCACTGTTCGACCTTGTGAGGCTCTCTGGCTCTTATAATCCGTATGTTAAGGTTTAATTGATAATTTGATAGAGCTTCAAGGCCCGGGAATCGCTCACGGTGCGAAACTATTCCAGGCTATAAGATCTTGCAGCCACACTTGTTCCTACGATAAGCGGTCGTGAAACCTTGGGTATATAGCATGTGCACAGCTCCGTGAATGCCTGGAGTACTCGACTCAATGGTATCACACAATGCCAAGAGGGTCTGGACTCTGTCTCAGATCCATGACAAGAAACTCGGGGAAAACTTTCTTGAAAGTACATCGCAGATTCGCTGTGGTAGATACTAGGAACACATGAATCAAAACCAATCTAGAGCCTAAACTGTAACTGAGCGCCAACAAGGATATAAAGTACTATTCTCTGAGAGTCCAAGCGCAGTAGCATAGTATCACTAAAGGAACCCGCAACAATGCATGCCGTATTCGCTCTTTTTATCTTTTCTGCTGGGCTTGCGCTCGGCGCTGATGCTCTTAGCCCGACCGCGGTTCAGCGCTCACCGTGGTATGTAAAGGCTGCTTCTGATCAAATCGTGAACTACTGCTTCTGGTGTGGCATGATGGGCGGCAGTGGTGGATATACCACGACGGGCGGTGGTCTCCCGCTGCTTCCCTCTACCGTCTCCTTCTCTAGTTTGTTTACCGACGTGTTCACCACCAACACCGCAACCACGCTGACGACCACCATCCCAGGATCTGTTGTGACCATTTTCGGAGCTCCCGGCGTTGCGACTACCACGTTCGAAGCTGCCCAGACCTTCACTTCTGTGTTCACACCCCCCGATGTCAGCGGAACAATCGGCGACATCACGGGCGTGGCGACACTTGCCACGCCCACCACGACTTCAGGCCCGCGCCCCAATCGTCTGGAAAGGATCGAGGAGTACGCGCATGCTGTGGCCGAAGCGCTTGTCGCTCCAGCTGAGATGACGAGCATGCTGTCGAGTGCCTACAATGCCATTTTGGACCGCGGATTCATTCATGCCTCAGAGGCCCGTGACTACATCCGCCAGGCGAGCGCTGGGCTCAAGGCTCTTGAGACCGACCCCGCCTATGCTAAGCAGAGCGCCCGTCTTGCTGCACAGCCCACTAAGATTAACTTGGCGAGAGGTGTTGCGAAAGCCACGGCAAGCCATTCTGCTGGTTTCGCTAAGCTCCTTGGCGAGCATGAAGGTACCCAGGCTTGGAGCGATGCCAAGTCTTTGGGTAAAGAGTTCCTGGCCGCTTTTGGTCTTTAAGAAGCAGAGAAAGGTATGTAGCGTTTTAAGCAATTTGATCACTAGGACGAGGCCACGAGTAATAACTCAGGTATAGTAAATCGCAGGTTCAAGCAGAGTCCTCGCCTGCTTCATGATCCAGTAGGTCCACAATCGTAACGCCTCTATCTTCCGAGCACGAGCTTCCGCCGTTGGCGCGCATAGTGTTATACCCTAGCCCTGTATGGCGTTCAAGCCGGGTCTTAAAAGACCTAGTGCATGGTTAGGTTGCTTCAGCATACGCGAGGTATTTTCGACAAAACCACAGGACTTTTGGGTATTTATCCTCTTATCCAGGCCCGATGCCTGTCTGAAAATCCTACCGACGCGTTGCAAGCTAGGTCTGCGTCGGCAATTGTTTTCATTTTCCCCTTTTGGGAACCTCTTAGTCACCTGCCTCACAGCCGGTGTTTACAAACACTATCCTGACCCATCCGAACCGTATAAGATCTGCGAGCAGGCTCAGGCTCGACACGACACAGCAAAACGAGAGATTCCGACCTGAGCGATACATTGCTCTTTCCAGGCCTTAATTCCCTTTACGCTAACATTCAGGGACAAAAGACAAGGGAGCCAGTTCTGAGTGTATAATTAAAGACATTCAGCAACGATCATTGACAATGGCTGCTGATACCCTGCAAACGCCAGTCCGGGCAGGAACGACCCGCTTCGACAGAGGCGACGCTGGAAGTCGCCCTCTTGGAGTGCTGGATGGAAACCGTTTGGCTGATGCAATCAATCCGCCGCTTCGTAGCGCTTCAGCTGCTGGAGCGGGAAATGCAGTAAAAACGCCAGAGGTCCCATTGAAGTCTCAGGTGCCACAACCACAAGCGCAGCAGCAAGACAAAAGGCGGAAAAAGGTGAAGCCCAGCTCTTTGTGCCTCACCCCACCATCAATCATTCAGAACAACGCCGGGCAAAGCTACCAGCGTGGTTCCTGCATTGGCGAGGGTGGTTTCGCTAGGTGCTTTCAGGTGAACGATGGTAACGGCGAAATATACGCTGCCAAAACTTTGGCGAAGGCAGCCCTAGAAAATGAAAAGACAAGATCAAAGCTCCTCACGGAAATAAAGATCCACCAAGCAATGCGTCATCGCAACATTGTTCAATACATTGACAGTTTCGAAGATTCCAAGAACGTTTATGTGCTTCTAGAGATGTGCTCAAATCAGAGCTTGGCCGACATGGTACATCATCGCCGTAATCTTAGCGAAACTGAGGCTCGGTTCTTTTTCGTGCAACTTCTTGGTGCAGTCGCCTACATGCACTACCGGGGCATCGTTCACCGAGATCTGAAACTCGGCAACATCTTTATAGATAAGGATATGAATCTGAAGGTGGGTGACTTTGGGCTTGCTGCTAGCGTAGGTGGCCGGCACCACCGACGCTACACCGTCTGTGGCACTCCGAATTACATTTCCCCAGAAGTACTCAAACGCCCCCATGCGCATGGCCTAAGTACGGACATTTGGGCGCTCGGCGTCATTCTATACGCCATGATCGTTGGACGCCCGCCATTTCAGGAACGAGATGTTGACCAGATTTACCAACGTATCAAGCACCATGAGGTGTGCTTTCCACCAGCGCCATCGGCATCGCTGGCGGAGGCACGCAATCGCGTCAGCCCAGAGGCTCGCGACTTCGTAGCGCAGCTGTTACACCCAGACCCAGAGCAGCGCCCGAGTATCCAGGAGTGCCTCGATCACCCGTGGCTCCACTCTGGCACTTTCGTGAGCACAATTCCCATGTCAGCACTGAGCTCGAACGTCTATCTGTATGCGACCCCGCAGGAGTCTGCCGCTAATTTCCAGAATGCTGTGCGGCTCGCTGGCCTTGACGAGCTGCGCAAGGTGGCTGAGAAGGCCCCGGCAACAACAATCGTCAGTGTGAGCGCTACCGAAATTGAGCATACATCGAGCCAAAAGGTTTTGCCGAACTCTATCTCTCCTCCATCGACGAAGGACAAGTACCACGCCGTCGCAGTGCCGGCGGAGGCAGTGCCAGATATGCAGCAGGAAGACGTTCCTGATTATGATAGCCCAGTCGTTGGGCGTCTTACGCAGAAGCCGCGAGAGAATGTTTTCAATAACAGTCCCGGAGTATATCGGTCATCCCGCTCGGAAACTGCTGACGCCTACCGGCCTCGCTTCGGGTTTTCGAAGGCTCCATTGGCTGCGCGCACGTCAACTGGCGCAGCAGAAATCAAGAGCAATGTCAGTGCTGCAACTTCGGGACCAAGCTCACTTGCTTCAGGTGTACCATCAATTGCTTCCTCATCAGTGTCGGCTCGCCCGGCTACGAGCGGTCCCGCCCGCATGCAACAGCGTCCAACGTCGACCAGCGTTAGAAATGTTGTTGGCCCGCTACGAAATTCCCTGCGCTTAACGCTGAACACGGTTCGTGGTGCACTTGACACGCACGTTCAGGACAGCTCCGCTGCGAGACGCGGTGCCGGCGGCCCAGTTCCTCCAATTTCGTCACTGAGCCGACCCGTAGAACCGCCGGTGTTTGTAACTCGATGGGCGGACTTTGAGGAGAATTGGGGAATGGCTTACTGCCTGAGCGATGGGAGTGTCGGTACTCTTTTCCGAGATCACACTAGTATGCGCATGGACCCGATGTTTCATACCTACGTCTACTTTGAATCACGATCGCGGCCAGGCTTCATGACGCAACACCGAACTGCCGCCGACACCGCAGATCCGCGCCGTGCGAAGAAGGTCGAGGTGCTCAACTACGTTCGTCGTTATATGGATCGCGAGCTTGGGCACGCGGTAGAGCCCACTCGCGTGGGCGGGGACGTCTCACAAGGTGAAATCGTCTATGCCCTTCACAAGCACGCTGATCATATCATGTTTGTGCTCACCGATGGCACGATGCAGTTTAACTTCAAAGACCATAACAAACTGGTCCTATACGAAAATGGTACAAAGCTAGGTCTCATCACCGACTCGCGCCAGATCTTCGCGTGGACATTGTCTGATGCACTTACGGCTACCCGCGCCCCTCACTTCCAGCGTATCAGGCTGCCTAACAAACTTGCCACGATGTACTCCGCCGTGCGCGAATACTACCGGCAGGCAGAGTAAATACAAATTAGGCGATCGCCGGGTGAGCTGCCTTATAATTCCCCTTCCCATAAATATATTTAATCACGGCTCTCTATATACCACAATCAATGAAATACTGACGAGAAACCATATCCAAGCAAGAGAAATAAAGCCCCTTGAATCGCGAACCGCGGGACAGGCAAGCGTTGTGCAAGGTTGTTCTTTCCTTTGTTTTAGCCGGTAATCTAACTTTTCTTTGTTATCCGCGAGTGCCGAACACACGCAGGCGTTTGATGCCTCCGTCAGGGATCATGATGATTTTGACATGAGTCGCAAGACTAGATGAGTTCACATCATAATGATGTTCCTTATCTGCACTTGTCTTCGACACAGGTACAATCTCGGTCCATTGGGCGTTGGGCAAAACGGCCTCCTCATTGGACTGGACTGAAGTAGCCTCAACCTTAATACTCTGCGGGAAGTTTCCCCTGAAGAAGGCAGTATCGACCACAATTTTTGAGATGCTCGTCGGAGCACCAAGCTTTACAATCGCCCAGTCGGCGTGGCCTGGTTCGCGCGACCGGCTGGTTTCCCAGCCATCGCTCATATCATGGCCACGTCCAGGAAGGAGCAGGTTGTCAGCACTGCTGAAATGTTGATCAGACACAGCGATAGTTGTGCCGCCGTTTGAGATCGCCGCCATGTCAATAACCTCCTTGGCGTCGGCCGGAAACACGGGAACAGGCTCGCCCCAAACGCGGAATCGTGCAATGCCGCCATCGGGGTACATGTGCAGGCGAACATGCGAATATGCGTCAGTGGTTAATCCGTTCTTACGCAAGAAGTAGTGCTCCTGGCTTGGGCCACACTCGTGCCTGGCGATAATCTCTTCCCAAGTCTCCCCATCATCCTTTGATCCCTCGACTGAGATGGCAGGCGCGTGGTTGCCGCTGAAGTAGGCTGTGTCAACCTCGACGCCAAGGACTTTTGCCGAACGCACGCCGAGCTTGATAACAACCCAATCGGAGGGCTCAGGATTGTGTCGCCTAGTCTCCCAGCCGTCGTACCACCTTCCACTCGGAACAAATCGGACCTCCACCACGGGTGGGGTAGGCTTGATGAGGTTCGATGCCTCCGCGAACCATTCGTCGCTGTGGGCAATCGTTTCGGCCCCCAAGGCCGAGCTACTGACGCAAGTGTAATGTGCTACTGCCTTGCTGAAGGCGTCTTTAGGAACTTTTTCAACTGCAGCCATCGATCGAACCTCTTGTTTAAAAATCAAATCAGCGTCCTTTATAACACATGCACGTCGCGATAACGATCCTTTCTTCCTCGATCTCTCTTAATCGTGACTCCGCGGGCTTTCTCGCTGCAGGGCCCAGCGTCAGCTCCTCCCCTCCGACCCCTCCCCACCAAGCTAACATAGCGTGGGAATAGGACACGTCATACTGTCAGAATTCTAAGCCGTCGTCCGTGGAGATCGGGTGATCACCTCCAGGGCTGAGGACACTGAGGTTTGGTGAAAAAAAAGTTCGACAAGGCTTCAGGCCGAAATTGTGGGTAGATTTCCAATTCCTCGGTGCATTGACAACTTATAGTATAATATAAGATGTCTGAAGCTCATATTCCGGCATGGAAGCGTGCTGGTCTTAAGCAAGCAACTACCAAGCAAGCGAAAAAGCAGACCACGGAGTACGATCCACTGAAGGAGGGCTTGAAAAGAATTCACGAACATGGCGACGCCAAGAAGCCGGCTAAACCGCCAAAGAAGCTCAAAGTTGCGAAATCGGAGCGTCCTGCCCCTACTCACGAACTCGATCAGCTTGCATACCTACGCCAATACACAGAGGACCGAGAAAACTGGAAGTTTTCGAAGCAGAAACAGAATTGGGTGCTCAAACATCTATTCTCCGACATCAACGATGACAAGTATGACACCCCTGTGCTCAACTATGTATCAGGACTACAGGGATCGTCGCGAAACTGGGTTAAGGATGACGCAACGGAGGTAATCCGTACCTGGAACGAGTTCATGGCAGAGGACCTCAAATCTCGAGAAGATTCTGTGCCAGGAGATGGTGATGCAGGCATCGCAGCTGAATCTGGTGCAGCAAATAATGACAAGCAACCAATCCCGCATACAGACAGCGCTAAGTCAGAGCAGCGTGAGCCTGAAGTTCCGGACGTACCCCACGAAGCAGTCAGCGCCGATGACAACAAAGCCAATGAGCCAGGAAAATCAAGCAAAGGGAAGAAATCTCAGAATAAGCAATCCGACCCCCCGGCTAAAAAGATCCCTAGCGAAAAAATGGTACGCCGCGCACGGGACATTGTAAAACTCATAACCGGCGAAACGCCAAAGCTCGAGCTCCTAGATTAGCGGCCTCAGGGGAAGGATTCTGCCACTAGCATAAGCTCGCTCTCTATAGTCAGTACGCAGGTTTCGTACGCTAATGTAGATGAGAAACAGCACCAACCCGACTTACAAAGTTATAAGCTCCAAATTGTTTCACATTTATTTGTAGTTAAATCATTTTACGACAAACAGGTTTATCTGTGGCGATCCAAAATGCGGTCAAAGGATCTTTACGCTTGAGTCCAAAGACTAGGCGTGTACTGAGCTACTCAAATAGCTCAGTCGTGCGACTTCTGCGCGTACGGGTTGCGCGGGTCGTTCACGTACTCAGGGAGCTGGCTCATCGAGCGCGCAACGCCCGAGAAAAGATAGAACGTAATGCCAGCACCGGCGAACAGCGGCCAAAGCGGCTTCGAAATCGGCACAGGGTAGCTCTTGAACATGACGACCGAGAAATGTGAGGAAGAGGTATTGAGCCAATCGCGCCCGACGAGCTGCCCAGCCAGGATCGTGATGCTGAGTCATGTTTATCACGTGTGTATCTTCTGCCACTGGTGCTCATGTCGCTGCTTACCAGGACCCCGCGGCTCCTCGGCACGCCCCAGTTGAAGCTTGCCGGCTGGCTCCCTAGGGCACGGAATTGGCTGGGTCGAAGCGACACGGTACCCTTACGCAGTATTAGGCCAGAGATAGTGCGGCCGAAGCGGTTTTTTCTCCATATCATTCAAAAAACCAAGCAGCCTTAATTTTCTCGGTGCCCGATGTCCGTGGGCCCCGAGTCATATTCAGTTGCGAGAGGGAATATCCCTCCGTTTGAGTCGCCTAGGTTTTACTTCCTATAGACTTTGCGACATAGAATGAGGGAGACATCTATATGTTTTACACAGAATATATGCGTATTAAAATATTATTGCCAGATAGAGCTTTCAAACCTTGGAGTCCCAGGATTCCTGCTTTCTCAGATACCTAAAATAGTTGCGTGCGGAGAGAGAAGCGATGGCGAGACCCCGAACGCCTCTTCCGACAAGTTGTAGTCTCTAAATATTGGCTGGCCTTAAGTTCAAGATTTGCTTTGATGTTCGCAGGCGTAGGGAATCTATGTAGAGCACTTGCTAATTATCTATCTTAGCGGTGGCATGCTCGGCCGCATCCAGGGCCATCTTCAGACGCTGGATCAGGTCATCCTTATCTTCCAGGCCAATGCTAATTCGCACAAGGTGACGGTCAACACCGCACTCCTCGACGAAATCTAGTTCCTGGTAGTGAGCAATGATAGTGTACGGGCACCCAAGGGTGAAGTTTGTTCCAAGAGACGGGCCCTTGGCAATGAAAAGTGTGTCGTAGAACGCCATGGCAGCCTTGGGCTCGTTAAACACTATGGACAAAAGTCCACCGTACCCACCATCCGGATACTTAATAGCGTCATAGTTAGCCCGTGTCTTCGATACCTTCGGGTAATTCACACTCTTGATTAGCTTCGCAGGGTGATTGTGCATGACATCGCAAAGGACATCTACCACTGCCGAAGCCGTTTCGTTTATCCTCTGATTTCTAGCATAAAAGTCCCTCGAATTCCGTTCGAGATAGATGGCATCCTCAGCCCAGAATGCATCTTCATATTGGCTGTCGATGGTGGTTTTAAGCTTGTCGTACAACGGGCTCAAAGGATTCAAAACAAGTCCACCAGCCATAACGTTACAGTCTCCACTGAATAGTTTTGTGAGGCTAGACACCGTGATGTCGGCATGACTTAGGGTGTCGACATTAGCCATGTTGCCTACTGTGTCATCGACAATAAGCGCAAAGTCATACTTTCGAGCAAGCTCACTGAGTTTTCTCAGGTTGGGAGTGTTCAATAACGGGTTTGACGGGACTTCACAAAATACTGAGCTGATATTAAACTCCCCAGAAGCAAGCTTTGTCTCAAGCTCAACAAGGTCACCACTGTCATCACCAAAGGGCAGGAACACCGCTCCTGGGCCCCACTTCTGTAGTATCTTTAGGGTGTCTGTGTATGGAAAGCCGAAGCAGACGGCCTGCTTGTTCGTTGATGCCGTGCTGAACGCTTCCATGACAACCCGGTATGCAGAGAAGATGGCAGTCATGCCTGTGGGATACAGGTAAATATCCTTGGGTTCTAGAGGTACCCTCCCGCGACGTGCGACTTCTTCGGCGATCCGCTTCTTAAGAGCAGGCTTCGCCTGATCCACCAGCTTCACCGATAAGTACCGACCAAATCTCTCTTCAACGAATATCTCTTGTGGTTGAGTGGCCGACGACGACGCTTGCTCGGCATCCTTAGCAGGGGCTTCCTCTGACGACGTTCTGCCTTCGTTCTCCTCAAGGCGCTCCTCGAAATACTGAGCCAGTCGGCTGGATACGCCCTCACCAGTGTGCTGCCAGTACTGCTTAGCAACGCTGAACAACTCAGCGGGGAAGAAAACTACCGAGACTTTCGCATCAAGCGCATCCGGTGTAGGCTTAGGATACGAAAGTTGCAGCACGCGCACAGACGCCTCCGGATGTCGTTCCTTAATGAATGCGCGGCAGCGGCGCGCAGCGGCGTTAGTCGAGAACAGCATCGCGCGCTCGCCCTCTCGCCCGTAATCATGCTCGAGCCGAACCACCAGCTCCTCGATCTTGAAGTGTATCTTGAACCGTGGGTAGCCACTACGTATCTTTTCAGCGAGGTCTGCATCTCCCTCCTCATAGGCTATATTATGACTCCATAATGGTAACGAGACGCTTACGGCGTGAACAGCATTCTCTGGGATGCTCACAGCCGCATCTGTGGGTGGGTATTGTAGTGTATTCATGTCAGGCCACCCAAAAGGCTGTCTTCCACAATTCCTCGAGGTGAGTCAATAAAAGATCCCCACTGGAAATCTGTACGCCGCCGAAGATACATGATGCAGCAGCTGATCTGACAGCCCTGATCGAGTGGCCAGAGTTCACGTGCTCGCTCCGTCGCCCCCTACCCTCCACGGCTAGTCTATCAAGCCAGAACCACCGGGTCAGCGATTGGGTGCTATTTAAGTTGGATCTGGCTGCATGTTCGGCTATCCCCACTCAATTCCCCTGCATTTAAAAGCTTGGGGGGACTCGTCTCGCACTGTGTGTCTATAGCTTGTACGAGGTCGCGCAATACAGGTGCCATTACGATACGCCTCTCACACCAATCTTGACGAAATCGAGCGGTCCCGCGTTTTATGCCGCCGAAAAGCCTTTTTCGCGGGCTTACATTTTGCTTCCATCCAAAGCGCACTCTGTATAAACTGAATGCGATTAAGGCTTCTGCTGCTGCGCGGTTTGGCGCAACCATTGAGGAGCAGCCATCTGCTGAAACTACACATGTGCTAGTTGCGCCAGGTTCAACAAAGGCATCGTTTTGGGACAGCCTGAAATCTTTTCCACTGAACGAGAGCTGCGTCGTAGTGAGCAATGATTGGTCAAGCGATTGTATTGACGCAAACGAACTCATTAATACCGATCCCTATATCGTCCAGCCCCCAGGAGATACCATGACTGACAGAGGTTCCCCATCTATAAGCCCTACCATTAGCTCGCGAAAAAGTTCTGCGTCCACTAAATCTAGCCCAGATCCCGCCCCTCGAGCACAAAGTGACACCGAGCTGCCGGGAACAGTGGTTGACAAGGGTCTCAAAGGTTTGACCCGCTCTCCAAACGTCGCAGTTAGCCCAGAGCGGCGCAATGGCTCGGGATTAAAACGCGCCAGCCGTGAAGATGCTCTACGTAGCCCTGACTGGTTCAAAATAGGTCAAAACACCTTGCCTATTGCGCAGGCTAAACGGCGGCAAGTACCCTCGGCTGTATCTCTAATAGGTCCGTCGTTACAAGCGACAAGCAGCCATCATAGAAGATACAGTGGCAGTGATCGCAGTGGCACAAGTGACCCCAATTCTAGTTCTGAAGAAAACTCGGATCGTGCGGGCGATTCCACTGACAAAGATCAGCAATCAAATAACCATGTCATTGAGGTCTTAAGAGAATTGGCCGCTTCACGACGCGCCAATGGGCAGAAATTTAGCGCAAAAGCGTATGATGATGCAATCAATGTAGTGGATAACTCGGATTCTGTCCTGTTTACCGCGAAGGATGGTACCAAAGCTGGGCTAACAGCCCGCATGGCCCAACTGGTGGAAGACATCCGCAAGGGCCGGTTGCCGCCTGGGGCTACTGTCGCACTTGGTGAGAAAGCGCGCGTACTGCAGTTGTTCTCATCTGTATATGGAGTAGGACCTCACGTATCCCGTCACCTATATGAGAAGGGCTACCGCACTCTGGAGGACATTGCGCCTCACGTCGATGACAATGGAAAGGTATCGATCGCGCATCATGAGGATTTCGCGGAGCGAATGTCGCGTGCAGAAGTAAGAAAGCATTTCGAAGGTGTCGAAAAACTACTGCGGCCAATTGATCCGGAAGTGCAAGCATTTTGCATGGGATCTTACCGCCGTGGACAGCTGGATTGCGGGGATGTGGACATCATTCTGACCAAAGAGGGTGCATCCATTCGAGAGCTCGTCCGCGTCAATAAGGCTCTACTCAAGGCGATGTTTGCCTCTGGTCTCGCCCTTCATACGTTCTCCACTGGCACTACCAAATGGCTCGGCGCTACTTCGGTTGTAGGAAAGTGGCGGCGCATGGATATTTTACTCGTTCCCTGGCAAGAACTCGGTGCGGCAATGATCTATTATACTGGGAATGACTGGTTTAACCGCCGTCTGCGGCTGAAGGCTAGTAAACTCGGGATGCGCCTTAACGAAAAGGGTCTGTTCCGCATGGACGGCGATTCGCGTGAGCTCGTTGAGGGGCACGATGAGCACCGAATCTTTGAGTTGCTACACGAGAAGTGGTTCGATCCGACCAAGCGTAACATCCGATGAGCCATTCCATTGCGTTCTCGCCCATTGCAACATTCTCACTCCGCATTTTGTCTCTGTATTCTTTATCACATGCCCAATTTCTAGCTCTCCCATACATTGGCTACGATCTGACCCTTCGCTAGTCGGTGTGCGCATCACTTAAAACAACGGGTTGTATTGCTCTACTACTCTTTAGTAGCACAAGCACATATGTTTCTACAGAAAACCTGTTCATTTCTCAGAATACTCAGTAATACAGAAAGAAAAGTACCAGAAATTACAAAAAAAAAGTTGTTTATAGGTCATATATGGAACTTAGTCCTTCTATTCAGTTAAAGCCGCGTCGTGGGGCTGCGAGCGATTCATTTGTTCGAGAGCGCTGTAACACCCGGCAGCTCTTTGCCCTCGAGCAGTTCGAGCGACGCACCGCCGCCCGTCGAGACGTGCGAGATGTGGTTGACGACGCCGAACTTCTTCACAGCCGTCGCAGTGTCACCACCGCCAACGATGGTGGTGGCGCCATTGTCGGTGGCCTTAGCCACGGCCGCGGCCATGGCGGCAGTGCCCTTGGCGAAGTTGGCCCACTCGAAAACGCCCGGCGGGCCATTCCACACAATAGTCTCGGCACGAGCGATTGTCTCGGCGAAGGACTGCGAGCTCTGGAAGCCGACATCGAGGCCGAGCCAGCCCTTCGGAATGCCGTACTTGTCGTTCGCGGTGCCGATATCGGCATCGGCCGCGAACTTGCTTGCAACAACGTAGTCCTCCGGGAGAACGATCTCAACGTTGTGTTTCTTCGCATTGGCAACGATTTCCGGGGCAATCTTCGCACCCTCCTCGTCGAAGAGCGACGCGCCGATCTCAACGTTCTCGAGAGCCTTCTTAAAGGTGAACGCCATGCCACCGCCAATGATGAGCTTGTCGACCTTCGGAATAAGGTTGTTGATAAGTTGGATCTTGTCGCTCACTTTAGCACCACCAAGAATAGCGAGGAAGGGACGATCCGGGTTCTCGAGCGCCTTGCCGAAGTAGGCGAGCTCCTTGCCCATGAGGAAACCGGCCGCCCGCTGCGGGACGTCAACACCGACCATTGAGGAGTGGGCACGGTGCGCAGTGCCGAAAGCATCGTTAATGTAAACATCGCCCAGCTTCGACAAGGAGGCACGGAATTCCTCGACCTTCTTGGGGTCGGCCTTGACCTTCTTGCCATCGGCGTCCTTGTGCGATCCCTCCTCCTCGGGGTGGAAGCGCAGGTTCTCAAGCAAAATCACAGTGCCCGGCTTCGGGTCGGCCGTGGCCTTCTCGACCTCCGGTCCAACGCTGTCATCGAGGAATTCGACATCGTGATGAAGGAGCTTGCGCAACTCCTCGGCAACCGGCTTCAATGAGTACTTCTCGACGCGCTCGCCGTTGGGGCGGCCCAGGTGCGACATCAGCACCACGCTCTTCGCGCCCTGCTCAAGAGCGTACTTGATAGTTGGGAGCGCGGCAACAATGCGCTGGTTGTTGGTGATCGTCGTTCCGTCAAGAGGGACATTGAAGTCAACACGGATAAGAACACGTTTGCCCTTCAAGGGAACGTCCTTGATCTGAAGCTTCGAAGCAAGAGACATGGTTAGCAGATGGTTTTGAGTGTCTTAGTTTTGACTTAAGAAATGCCCACAGTCTGGTGATAGATCAGAAGGCTTGCCGGGAAACCCGTTGTATATATACATGCAGACGCGTGATTGCCTCATGTAATACCAACCGCCGAATGAGGTTCGGGTTCGTTACCAGCGAGTTGAGGGCAAGGGAAAACGTTGCGCCTTAGTCGTATTGTGGCAGTTAAGTGGCTGCAAGTCAAACGACGAAACACGATGAAGTTATGGCCAACATGGCGCCGAGGACCGGACTTCAAGTCCGAGATCCCGCAGGTTGTCGCTAAAATCGAGTCAGTTTCGGGAAAGCTCCGCTACTACAACGCTGCGGAACGGCATTGGCCCGCAAGAATCTGGCTCGCTGCGCTGGGCGTCGCCCTGCTACACATCACCTGGCTGGTGGCCCAGCGCACTCTTGGATTCGGATACGACGGTATCCGTTTTAGAGATGTGATAGCCCTGATTTTGGCTCCTACTGCTACCTGGGGCTTTGTGTTCGTCGTCAGACGGGGCTTGCGCTGGCGCACGTCGCGTCTCAATTCGCAGCTTAAGGTCTTGGTTGATCGCCGCAAGAAGCTGGTTGAGGAGTACAAACGCAAGACTAACTTTGACGAAATCATCAAGCTAGTCGATCCTAATTTCGACGCGAAGCTTGCCGAGGCAACTTCCGTCGATCCTCGAGGCAAGCCGGCCCGCGGTGCGGGCTCTAAGCAGCCTCAAAGTCCTGCTAATTCTGCTGCCCGACAAGGCCAACAAACGCCACCTTCCTTCGCCAATAACAACCAACCCCCCGGCGCCAACTCAGCTAGCTCACCCTCCGTTCAGCCTGGCGCGAATGGGGCAACTGCGGCGGGTAGTTCTCCTGCACCCCCGACTGCGGTGCCAACGGCACCCTACCGGCGTACATGGGTGGACCGAATTCTTGATGTAATAATTGGTGAGAACGAGCAGAGTCCTGCCAACCGTTATGCGCTCATTTGCCCGATATGCCACACACACAATGGTTTGGCACCATACGGCATGCAGGCGGAAGATGTGGTATATCGCTGCTCTGTGTGTGGGCACCTGAATGGTGACAACGCAGAAAATGTGTTAGCCAAGTCGGTAGATGCCGCTGCGACCATCAGCGCGCTCCAGGACGAAGAGGCCGCATCAATCAGCAAGGATCCCGCTGGGAAGGATGAGAAGACGCAATCTGAACCAGCACTAGACGATCACATTCTGGTTTCAACTACGCCTACAAACTCTGGGGAAACTGGCCATACTGACACTGCTGGTACTACTTTCTTGCCGACTTCTAATGAGCAGAATAATGAGGACAAGACTCCAATTTAGGATCCTGAGTTCGACGAGATCGAAAATGTCAATGTCGGGAAGTAAATCTTCTGGTAGCGATGACCATTCGCACACGCCACCCAGATGCGCGAACACCCCGACGAATAATCCCGTCCCGTCGCTCCTTTAGATGGAAGGAGGGAATTTTTATTTAATATGCCTTCAGCATGATCTAATTACATTGTACACGACCCTGATAATTGAGCCTAGTTATGTCCTCGACGTCGCAGGAGGACTGTGTTATGATACGTCCTCAAACGACGGCGTGCTCAACGCCCGGGGAAGTACCCAGACAGGGCTGGAGTATGTTAACACTTAGCGAGCAGCGAATTCGATTTTTGGAAGTTGAAGCATAAGAAACAGCGCACTTCCTTTATTCAGTTGTAAATAATATTCGTAGTTCGTATTACTTCGATTTGCGCGCGGGGATTAATGCAGGTTTATTTTTCGTCTCGCGACCACGTCGTCACAACCTATT
The DNA here is from genome assembly GCA_030578495.1 of Starmerella sirachaensis. Classification (NCBI taxonomy): domain Eukaryota; kingdom Fungi; phylum Ascomycota; class Dipodascomycetes; order Dipodascales; family Trichomonascaceae; genus Starmerella; species Starmerella sirachaensis. The sequence goes on along the minus strand of JAJMSC010000004.1, from coordinate 1,371,534 downwards.
TTGTCGGGTCGTTGCGCTGGTAGCTAAGAAACCCACGCATTTCGCTGGTCGGAAGGAGGTCGAGGTACCGCTCGGCAAGGTCTCGGCAGTTCTCCTGCTGGTTAGGCCCTTGTGTTTCGAAGCACTTTTCGAGCGCCTTTCGCACCACATCGAGGGACTGCACGCGGATGGCCTGCTCACGGATCAGCGAGTCCTGCGCAGCACGGACCTGCCGGTGATCGTTATAGTCAATCTCGTCGAACGACACAGGCTGGGGACGCTCGTGTGGCATGTTACGGACGACGATGATTCTACCGAGTTACTGCCTCTGATTTCCTGCGAATGTGACTGGAGGAGTGGGTACATGATACTGTCATCTATGACCTGGTCAACGACAGATGGGGGTATCCGCACCTCATGCACGGGAGCAGCCTCACGGGGCGGCGCACACCACCCTCATCCGCACGCCCGACCGGCGGGCCACTCAGCCGATTGCATGACCGATCGCTCTGGTGCATGAGAGGGTATCAGGTAGGTAGCTCGCTAATCATGGAGAGCACGCGCACGTACATGCGCTTGCACACCATGCGCATGTACCTGTGATCGCAGAACATTGGCTGAACAGGCATTGTTGTACGCGGCGCGTGACTCCGTGTTCTAAATTCGTGTAAGGATAACTCTATGATTAGTCCTATTAAGTGCGTGACGCACCTTAAATAAAAACCCTGCTCAGATCAGCGTGCAGCGGACATGAGCAGGCGCGGGCCCAAGCGGTTTTACTGCGGGTTCTCCAGGAAGAAGTAATTACCATTGGCCTTCTGCTCTTGATCCATTTGCGAATCAAGCTTGTTGATGCGCGGGCGGAAACTTGTCGGATCACGGCGGAATGTGACCTGCAAATTCTTGAGGAAGCGGTTTACACCCGAGAGCAGCGACTCCGGCGCGTTCGCGTGGGCATCGACACCCGGCTCACCCTCGAACACGATGACACGATCGGCAAGATAGGTAGCCATGATGAAATCGTGCTCGACAATGAAGGCGGTCTTCTTAGAGTGCATGATATACCGGCGGATGACCTTCGAGCAAATAACACGCTGCTCAGAGTCGAGGTATGCACTTGGCTCGTCGATAACATAGATATCGGCGGGAATACCAAGCGACAGCACGATGGCCACACGCTGCAGCTCACCACCCGACAAGTGCTGCACCTCCTGGTCAATGATGTCATCGATCTTCAGCGGCTTGCACACATCAGTCTGGAACTGCGGGTGCAGGAACGACGCCTTAATCTTCTTAAAGAAAAGCTGACGCACAGTACCCTTGAACTTCGGCGCAATCTTCTGCGGCTTCATCGAAACACTCATCTGCGGGAGCTTCGTTCCTCCGTCTGGAGCAAGAACGCCGGCAAGCATGCGGCAGAATGTCGTCTTACCCGTGCCGTTCTCACCCATCATGACAATGATCTCAGAGTTCGTGAAGGTACCGGCCTTCAGCGACAGCTTGAAATCACCCATGGTCTTCACCATCTTCGGATACTTGAATGAACGTTCCTGCTCAGCCAACACAACGTCCTGAGCCTCGATGAGGCGGAACTGCAGCGAGTCTGGACGGAACCGCATGTTCTCCGTTGGAATGTTACCATCGAGGAACATGTTGATGCCCTCACGTACCGACGCGGGAAGTGACACAACGCCGTATACCGACGGGGTACCATAAAGAATGCATACGAAATCAGACAGATAATCGAGGACTGAGAGGTCATGCTCAACACAGATAACATAGGTGTCGTTGGTGATCACCGAGCGAATCACGTTGGCAGCATGTAGACGCTGCTTCACATCAAGATACGAAGACGGCTCATCAAACATATACACATCTGCCTTCTGCGCCGCAGCCATACCGATAGCGAAACGCTGAAGTTCACCACCGCTGAGTTGCGCGACCTCGCGCGTCCCGAGTTTCTCAAGCTGAAGTGTCTCGAGGATGTAGTCAAAATCCTCAACGCGGCAGTTCGGCGAGTCCTTGGACAGGAGCTGACCAACCTGATTCTTTGGTCCCTTAATTGCTCGAGGGATATTGTCAACATACTGAGGCTTCACCACTGCCTTCAGCTTATTATCCAGCATTCGCTGGAAGTAATTTTGCAACTCGGAGCCACGATAATGAACAAGGAGCTCCTGCCACGATGGCGGGTCATCGTAGCGACCCAAGTTAGGTTTCTCCTTTCCAGACAAAATCTTCAGAGCAGTGGACTTACCGATACCGTTACTGCCAACGAGACCAAGCACTTGGCCGGGTCGCGGCATCGGAAGTCTGTGCAATTTGAACGAGTTCGCTGAGAAACGCATGGAGACCTCGCTCTCAAGATTTGTCGGGAGGTTCGTGATGAAAATGGCGCCAAATGGGCATTTCTTTACGCAGATACCACAGCCAATGCACATGGTCTCGCTAATGAAGGCAATTTTAGACTCCGGCGTAACCTCGATACAGAACTTGCCTGTGCGGACCACCGGGCAGGAGCGCTTACACTCCTGCTTACATCTTCGCGGCTTGCACTTGTCCGCATTCACGATTGCAATACGCGTCGGCCTCTCTTCACCGGACGACATTATGCCTGAGATGAATTCAACCCGCCTTGAGCTATCAACGCCGCCTTTAGCCCTGCGTGAACTGAAAAATTTGTGTAAGCGTGTGTCACGTGAAAGCGGTTCTTCGCAGACCGGAGTGCCCGGAAACGCCGAGCTCTTCATTGGCTGAAACGCGCCTAACTGGATTGATGGCCCAACTTGCAGCTTTGTAGGCGAATGGTTTAATTTATCGATTCAAGTCGCTTTATATGCGCCCCAATGTTTATTTTCCAAGAATAGCGCACATGAAGGTGGCGACGATGTATGTCTTTGCTTGGCCTGCAGATGTCTCAGACGAGTTATGCACCGATAAGTTTCTCTTCCCTGAAGGCTTTCCCTATTCATATGTTTTAGTCTAATATAGTCAATTTTTGTCGGATATTGTTATTATACGCGCTGCTCCACGAGCTTTCACAGAATCTCTCGTCTGGGATATGGCTGTAAATTAACTAATACATCGTATCTTCCTGTGGCATTATTGACCTCGTATTGTGGGGACGACATGCTGCTTACCATTGCCGTACTGACAAGCATGAGTTAGAGGCAGCCTGGAGACCCAGTAAAGTAATCTTCATCAACACATTTGGGCGGATATTCCTAGCTAATGGTATTCTTTGCTAGTAGCTATTTCACCGTACGGCTATTTTCGTTGAGCCAATTCGCTTGAGTGTGGGGTTTCTAGAGACGCATATACCTCGAAGATAATCCGGATTACATGATGCACGCGTTAACGGCAGTTCTAGCCGGTATCAAGAGGCGGCAGAGTCGCAGCAGCGAGGCTTGGGAAGGTATACATGCAGAAGATAAGTGAATCCTAGCTCTGCATGAGCCCCAGCAGTGTAGAACGCCTCGAATCTAATGAGAAACGAATCTCGTGCCACATGCGTTTTATCAAGACCCACCAAGCCATCACCCCCATCTCTTAGCCGACTCCTCACGAGCTAAATGTGACCTGGTCGGAACCTTGCAGGCGCTGGACCCTAAACCTTCCAAGAACTAAGTATTACGAGTTCCGCTGCGGAAGAAGACGGGAAATGCTGATAAAACCACCGGACTGAGGATGTGAAAATTTTTTGGTCGTTAAACGCAAATGCATCTGTCTAGTTTGGTAGACTTTCTCCATATTTTGGCCATTGATTAAGGACATGACTGAGCTACCCTTAGCCCCCGAGTCTGAGCGGAGAAGTATACATACACATGTTATCTCTGATAACATCCAAAGACACCTCATACACCTCAGATTAAGATGAAACCTGAGCCGAAGAACTTCGACCACCACCTTGGCCAGAGCGTGCTGCGTCGAAAGCCAAATATCTTCAAGCTCTTTTACAAATACGAAACCATTCCAAATATCGCCATCCTCTCTGGCGGGCTGCCGAATGCGGGTCTTTTCCCCATAGACAAGCTCGAGGCTGCGGCTGCAGATCCAAGCAAGCTCCAAGGCTCATCTGTTAGCGATCATCAAATTCGTGCCCGCTCAGACGAGCTGGAGGCGGCGATGCAATATGGCCAGGCGTCTGGACTACCAGAGATGAGCGACTGGTTCCAGACCTGGACGGACAAGGTCTTTGACTGTCCATATTCTACAGGCTTCAAGACTATGGTCAGCCTGGGGAGCACCGATGGGTGGTTCAAGGTCCTGAGTGTGTTATCGAACGAATGGCACGACGAGTCGCCCCTCGAGCTGCGCGAAGGTCTCATCACCGAAGAGTTCACGTACTCGCTCGCAGTAGAGGCGGCGCGTACGCGCGGATTGAATATTGCACCTGTCGCTATGGACTCAGAGGGCATCCTTCCTGAGGCTCTTGAAAAGATGCTTGCGAACTGGGATCCTTCTCAGGGCAAGCGCCCTCACCTCATGTACACAGTGTCTATCGGCCAGAATCCTACTGGTGCCACCATGGGGGCCGAGCGCCGCAAGGCAGTGTATGCCATTTGTCAAAAATACGATGTTCTTATAGTAGAGGACGAGCCTTACTGGTTCCTCCAATATGGAAAAGAAGAGAAGTGCTACTTGTCTATTGACACTGATGGCCGTGTCCTGCGACTCGATAGCTTCTCCAAAAACTTTGTGCCAGGTGCACGCATGGGCTGGATTACCGGTCAGCCTGCCCTTATTGCGCGCGTTTTCCAGCTTGCCGAAGAAGCGACGCAGCAGCCTTCGGGATTTGCCCAGCTTGTGATGCTAGAAACGCTTCGGGAATGGGGCCATGATGGCTGGATGCAGTGGCTCACAAACCTAAAAGGAGAATACCAAAACCGACGGGATATCATGGTGGACGTGCTCGATAAATACAAAACCCACGATGGTAAGCTCATCCTCAATTATAAAAGGCCAGCTGCTGGAATGTTTGTATGGATTCGGGTGCAGTTCGAGGAACATCCGCTGTCATCTGCGTTCTCGAACGTCGACCTTGGCAAGGCATTCTGGGCCTTCCACGCGACGCACGAATCTCCGGTGCTAGTGACGCCGGGATACTTCTTCGCGCCTTCGCTTACTGACGTCGAGCACATGGCCCCATATATCCGCTTGTCCTATGCACCTTCGGATAAGGCTAGTCTCCAGCATGAGACCGAGCGGTTCGGAAAGAATACTCAGCAATTCTGGGAGATCACGGATAAGGTTATATTCGAGGGACTTATCGAGAAATTCCCTAAGGACTGAGAGACGAAACCCCGGATTAACAGCCCGCTGTTGCATTTGTAGCCGCGCATAAAAGAGCCCCACAATATCGAAAGGCGCTATCCATCATGCAAGGATTGATACTATAATTGTTGTAAATGCTCATATCGTTTGAACCCCTTAAAAGCTTAAAATCCAAATTCGGAGCTTCCGACAACTTAGAGCATGGTCTTTGCATGCTTCATCCAATGATTTAATACATGCCCGTTCGTCATCCCCGAATTGTGAAGGGTGATACGTATACTTCGAGATGTTTTTACCAGGGACCCCTCTCCCGATCGAGGCGGTCGGTTAACGGTGCCTGATATAGCGACACTCTCGGGTAACGCGCGTGACCACACGCGATAGCAGATAAGCGGGGCAGCACTTTAGGGTGACGCTGAGGTCATCAACTCTGCGACGAGTGGAGGCGCCAGACACTACGACTGAGCCGTGCCATTGAGAAAATGCAGTTCATTGAACAAGTTCGTGGGCGGTCCTCGCGCGAGGTCATCGTAATGGCCGCATTATTTGCTGGTTTACTCGGCCTCGTGTACCTGATTCTTCCAGACGCGGACGATGACGTCGCGACGAACTTCTGCCCTCAGCGGCAGGCACTCACCGTGCCAGGGGAATTTACACCGAGCGAACACTTCTATTCGCCTGAGTATGCCAAGTTCTCACTCAAAGCATTCCAGGGCGCACTACGTGTGCCCACCGTCAGCTATGACGATATGAGCATGGATCCAACTGCCGACCCGCGCTATGATGTCTTCAAGAAGCTCCACGCTCACCTCGAGCATACGTTCCCTTTGGCCTCGAGGCGCGTGGAAAAGGTAAATGAGCTAGGGCTGCTGTACACGATCCCTGGCTCGGACCGGAATCTGAAGCCAGTCGTGCTAATGTCCCACCAGGATGTGGTGCCGGTCGCGGAGTCAAGCCTCGACGAGTGGGACTACCCGCCATTTGAGGCCCATTTTGATGGAGAGTGGGTCTATGGACGCGGATCTGCAGATACTAAGAATACCGTGGTTGCCATTCTCGAGGCTGTCGAGGCGCTGCTAGCGCAAGGCTACCTGCCCAAGCGGACCCTGCTCGTCTCATTCGGCTTTGACGAAGAGATCAGTGGTTACCGTGGCGCTTTAGAGCTGTCGAAGGTAATTGAGCAGCGCTACGGCGCTGATGGCGTGGAGCTTATTGTTGACGAAGGATTCGGCGCGCCGGTCGTTGGGAATCTCCGCGTCGCTAGCGTTACTGTTGCTGAGAAGGGTTACATGGATATCAAAGCTACCCTAAATACTCCAGGTGGCCATTCATCAATCCCTCCGGACCACACCGGCATTGGGATACTCAGCCAGCTAGTGAAACTGCTGGAGAGCCGTCCGTTTACCGCCGACCTAGATGACGTGAATCCCACGCTGGCTACATGGCGTTGCGTGGCTGAGCATGCGCCCTCTCTCAACAAGGAACTAAGGCGCACGATTCTCGACATTGATGCGCCGCGACACCGTGAGAAGTTTGTGGACTTTCTTAGCCACATTCCTGAGCAAAAGTATCTGATTAAGACATCACAGGCTGTGGACCTTATCGAAGGAGGAGTTAAAGTTAATGCTCTTCCGGAGCAGGCGAGCGTGACTGTCAACCACCGCATCAATGTTAACAGTGGAACCCATTCTGTATACGAGCGCTTCGAAGAGATTGTTGCTGAAGTGGCCGAGCGGTTTGGCCTGGGGATTGTGTCTCAGGGCGAGACGGTACTCGAGCCCACTGAAAAGGGATACTTCAACATCAGCTCGTCGAAGTTTCTCGAGCCATCACCAATCTCGCCATACACGGGGGCACAGTGGGACCTCATTGCGGGCACATCGCAGTCGATCTTCTCCAGCGGCCCATATAAGGTGAATGAGTCCCTGATTGTGGCCCCGTCGCTGTTTCCAGCCAACACCGACACGCGCCACTACTGGTCTTTGACCAGGGCCATTTACCGGTTTACCCCAGCGCTGGGAGAGGACGTTCTCGCTTACCACACCGTTAATGAGCGGCTACGGCTGCGTAGCCATCTTATCGCGGTCGCGTGGTTCTACGAGTTGATTCTGAACAGTACATTCTAAGCAACCGAGTAACCTAATTTATTTTCCGCCTCAGTGCAACTCGTCGACGTAGGTGCATCCATGGCTTCTCACCTGGTAGCCAGCGTGATGCGGAGGTGCGTATGGACGCATCCCAACCGGGAAATTCGGTGGGCCACAAGTGTGAACGGAATGCAGGTTTGGGGCCAGGGGAGGCAACTGGCATGCATGAGCGGCTCAATGTGGTTTGAGGGAGACCCCTGTAAGGCTATTAAAGATAACTGTATCTATAGGACATAATGGGGAGGAATGGGAACGGAGTTATCGCCGGGCTAAGTAATGCAAACTTAATCCCGGGACCTCGTGCATATATATAATACGGGACTAGTGGCGATGCCGATCACATCACGTTTCCCCATCCTTCTCTTTTCGCCCTTTACCGATTATATCGAAACTTGAAATAAGGATGAAATTAATCTCGGCACTGGTCGCAGTCGCATTGTCCAGCTTGGCCTCGGCGGCGAGCCTCGATGGCTCACTTGTTCACCAGGCACGGTTGTCTCGCTTCACGCACGAATCTGTACCTGGGTATACACTCGACGAGCTTGACCCGTCGTCACTCGGACTGGACAAAGTGCCACAGAAGGCAGGTTACCTAGGCACGCCATCGGGTGACCAGCTCTTCTTCTGGCTCTTCGAGTCACGGCGCAGCCCATCGTCCGACCCACTCCTCATTTGGCTTAATGGAGGCCCAGGGTGCTCATCTATGGAATCGGTACTATTTGAGAACGGCCCGTCTTCGATTTCTGATGATGGCCAAATCTCTCGCAACAACTGGTCCTGGAATGGTGAAGCCAATGTCTTATATATCGATAACCCAGCCGGTGCAGGGTATTCTACTGGAGGAGAAGTCGATGATTCAATCGCGGCTGGCGACGATTTTAAGAACGCTCTCCGGCTATTTTACCTGAGGAACCAAGAGTTTACTAGTCGACCACTTCATATCAGCGGCGAGTCTTATGCTGGGCGATATATTCCAGTATTTGCAGAGGCGATAAATACTTGGCCGCAGTCCCCTGTCAAGGTGTCCAGTATTCTCATTGGAAATGGACTCGTGAACCCGGCTGCTGAATACCAAGCATATCAGCCGATGCTCTGTGGCCAAGGAGGATTCCCTAGCGTACTCAGTCAGGGCTATTGCGAGCAGTTGGCGCAAGAGACGCCATCGTGTGTCTCAGCTATGACTAGATGTATGGATACTGGCGAAGGCTGCAGATCCGCGGCCTCGCGCTGCGGCAGAATTCAAGGCGCATTGCAATCGCTGAATCCCTATGACATTCGCGACTCTGGATGCGCTCAGACTGCGACGGGACTCTGCTACCCTGGCCTAGACGCTGTGCAATCCTACTTCAATCGGGGTGATGTCAAACAGGCGCTCGGCGTTAACCCGTCTCTAACTTACGACGTTTGCAACAACAATCTGAATTCCGAGTTTTACAGCTCGGGCGACCCGTACCAGCCAACCTTCCGCAATGTCACGAACCTGCTGCAAAGCGGTGTCCCAGTACTCGTCTATAATGGAGACGCCGACATCATTTTGAACTGGCTCGGGGCACGAACATGGACGCATGAGCTGCAATGGTCTGGCCAGCAGGGCTTTCAAGCTGCTGCAGTCACAGACTGGGCCCCGAAGAATGGTGAAAAGCGCGGTGAGATAACCAACTATGAGAAGTTCAGTTTCTTGCGCGTGCATAATGCAGGACATATGGTGCCGCACGATCAGCCCGAGTCTGCCTACTATATGGTAAACTCTTGGCTGAGCGGCGACTATGGCTTCACAAAAAAATTTCAGTGAGTACGACAGCGACCAAGCCGCAGTACGTCTGAAGAGTTATACAATCCTACATAGATAGTGTTTAGCACATACGCAAGATGGCGCAAACGCGAGCGAGCGTGGTCAAGACGCCATGATGTCTGGGGTCTTAGACCTAGCGCGTCGTCCGCGTATGCGGAGCTGTGGATGTCTGCATATCAGCAGTCGCGCAACGAGTACGAGGAAGGAATCATCCGCGCCACTAGAATTCAGTAGCCGACGAGATGCCAGATTAGAGACAGAGTTGCGTGCCCGTAGGAATCTTAGTGGTGGAACAACCGGATTGGGTTCTCCACGTAGACGATGTTCTGCGAGTCTGCGGCCTCCAGCACGGCTTTATCCTGGACACTTCCCAGCGGAGCGTAGACGTATTTCACGCCCGAGCGCGCAGCGCGGAAGACATTGTCGCTAAACGGGAAGAAAGCGTCCGACGAGAGAGCGACGTCTGTGTTCTTCGCAAGCCATGAATTGCGCTCCTCGGCGGTGAGCGGCTCCGGGACATCCACAAATTTAGCCTCGAAGTCGGCACGCTCCGGGCCCGATGTGGGCACCTGGTTGGACACGAACAGGTCAATGGCATTCGACTTGTCCGCGCGCTTCGTGCCCTTAGCCCACTTGAACGCAAGCACCTTCGGATGGAAGCGCAACCACCAGTTATCAGCCTTATCGCCTGCGAGACGCGTGCAGTGAATGCGGGACTGCTGACCAGCACCAAGGCCGATGGTCATGCCGTTCTTGGCATAGCACACGGAGTTTGACTGCGTGTACTTAAGGGCAATGGTTGCGACAAGCATGTCAATGATGGCCTGGCGCGGTAGCTCCTTGTTTGCCGAGACAATCTCCTTGAACGACTCGGTGTCGAACTTGGCATCGTTGCGCTTCTGCTCAAGAGTGATGCCAAAGACCTGGCGCTGCTCCAAGTTGCCCGGAACGTACTCAGGGTCGATCTCAAGAACGCAGTACTTGCCGCCCTTCTTACTCTTGAGAATCTCAAGAGCCTCAGGCTCGTAGCCAGGCGCAATAATACCGTCACTCACCTCCTTACCGATGATGGACGCAGTAGCAAGGTCAACCGGCGCACTGACGGCGATGAAGTCGCCGAAAGAAGACATGCGGTCAGCACCGCGAGCACGAGCATAGGCAGAGGCAAGCGGTGTGAGCTCCACCTTGAGATCAGCAACATGGTAAACCTTGCGCTCCTCCTCGCTGAGAGGAAGACCGACAGCAGCTCCTGCAGGGCTGACGTGTTTGAAGCTGGCCGCCGCTGGAAGATCGAGGGCAGCACTGAGCTCCTTCACGAGCTGCCATGCATTGAGGCCATCAAGGAGGTTGATATAGCCAGGGGAGCCGCTGAGAATCTTGAATGGAAGCTTTCCCTGGGGAACGAACGCCTGTGCCGGGCGCTGATGCGGATTAGCACCGTAGCGAAGCGGCAGCTGCGACACATCCTCTGCATACTTCTTGCGGAAGAAGTCTGAGATGGCCGAGTCGTACTCTGCGGTCTGCTCGAACGCTTTGAGAGCAAAACGCTGACGAGTGGCCTCGCTGATGCCCTTGCCGGCGTCGAGCTCGCTGAGGAAACTGGCGTAGTCGGAAGGGTCGCTGAGGATTGTGACGCGCTCGTGGTTCTTCGCAGCCGCACGCAGCAGTGTCACACCACCAATGTCAATCTCCTCCACAGCTTCCGGGATCGTTACGTTGATCTTGGACACTGTCTCCTGGAACGGGTACAAGTTGCACACGACAAAGTCGACCTTCTCGATACCCTGCTCGGAAAGGTCTTTTTTGTCGTTCTCAATATCACGGGCGAGAATGCCACCGTGAACAGCTGGGTGCAGGGTCTTTACACGACCGCCCAACATCTCCGGAGCCTTGGTGACAGAACTGACGTCGTCAACAGGAAATCCGGCCTCGCGGATCATGCGGGCCGTACCACCGGACGCGAGGATGCGGACATCGTTGCGTGAGAGACCCTTGGCTAGGTCGAGCAACCCAGTCTTGTCGTAAACAGAGATGATTGCCGTCTGTTTTGGCATGGTTTCCTCTCTGCCGGAATATTTATTTCGGCTTGCGGTTTTGACGCGCAGACTGGTGGCCTAAACCCCCAAGCCGCCGGTCACGGGGTGGAGGGCACCCTCCCAACACCATGCTGCGTGCACGATCGCTTCTCCCCATCACCGATTCCCGTTGACGTCGTACACCTAACCCAACAAATATATACCTAGCATCAGTTAAGCATGGGGCCATAGGCGCGCGATGCCCGCTCCCAATGCCCAAAGCCTTTTATGGCCTAAATTTTGCTGGCGGAGGAATATTCGCTAGCACAAAATCGGGGGCGAAAAGAATGCGCATTATCGATCTGAACCTTCATCGTCATGTTAGCGCAGATCGGATTTTTCGTTCTCCCTGCCCTGCCAGTCAGCCACTTGGATGCAACTCAGGGCCTATCCGAGCGCGTAAGGGCTCCGGCTGTCAAAATTTAGTAGATCAGGATTTGCGGCATGACTACAATTTGCCGCGCCTAGCATAATTGACATGGATACGCTATCGGCGCCGATCCCATCAGAGCTGCGCGTCCACAGAGATCCTCGGGGTGCTAAACCATATCCGACAAATTTGGTATATACCTAAATGCTTTTTTGCGAGCCGCCCTCAACTGGGAATATACATGAGGTTCTGGTCCAATAAACTTAAGTCAGCCCCTCGAACCTGGCCCCTACTTCGGACAACCTGCCCAAGTGAGATTCGAATATGTGCAGCATGCGTGAAAGTTATCTCCACATTAAGTAAATAGTTTAGGGCTAAACGCACAGAGCATTCTAGCGAGTAGCTTAGCGGTAACGCCAGAGAGAAAGCGTGTTGTGCTTCTTCCAGATGTGACGGCGACCCGAGCGGGTCTTGTTGAAGAGGTGGCCCTTGTTGATACCACGCGACTTCTTGCCGGTCGAGGTGAGCGAGCGCGCCTCGCGGTGCTTGTGAACCGGGTTCGCGATCCAGTTGATGCGCGAGTCGCGGCGGATGGCAGCGTGCTCCGGGTCAACAAGAATGACCTCGAAGTACTTGTAGGTCGAGTCCTGGTTAATCCAGTACGAGTTAAGGACGCGCAAGTTAGCGCAGCGGCGGCCAACACGCTCCTCAGCAATAGCGCGGTGAGTGCGCTGGTTCTTAAGCTGGTTCACACCCTGGTTAGTCGGCTTACCGTAGGTGGCACCCTTGTGCGCGTGGCGCTTGCGGCCACCGCGGCGGACACGCACACGGTAGACAACGTAGCCCTGCTTGGCCTTGTAACCAAGACGGCGAGCCTTGTCCGGACGGCTCGGGCGGCTGGCGCGGTGAATAGCCGCGAGCTGGCGGTACTCCCAGCAGCGCACACGCAGAAGGAAGCGGAGGACGTCCGACTGCTTGTTGCGCGCGATCTCTTCCAAGTACTTGTAGGCTCCCATGGGTGTGTCTTGGTCTGTCGAGGATCAACTCCACTAAACTAAGGGTTGGCAGGCCGTGCAAAATTCCAGGGCTCGCGCAGAGTCGGGTCCTGGGAGGTGAATCGATTACAAATATCAGATCGAAGCCCTAAGCCCGGGTCATACATGGAAAGCAGCGTGCCAGGACGCACGGGGGTGTCTTGGAACCTTGAGAGCCTGGAGTCTCAGTTCGCTATATACCACAATTATAGAAGGATTGATATTCGCTCTGCTTTCGGAGGGCGCTGGCTCTAGTATCATAGCTCTGCTTCCACGCTCGACGGGCGCTTGACAATGATTACGTAAGATATATATTCCCGTGGAAATTGGAGACTTCACTGAAGTCAGCTGATTCGAGCTGATAGCCGTAGCATGGCGTCGTGACTTTCGCGGACGCCTGGTGGGAATGGCAGGTCTGGTGACAGAGAGACGGCGTACGTACGCGGGCCTGGGGTTATTGTTGCACCACGATCGGGTGTGGGTGTAGGTGTATTGAGCGAAGTTCGCACGCGTGAATTGCGCCTGATGAGTTCTGGCCCGCCCACCACGCGGAATCAATCTGCAGAGGGTGCGATCAATGCAGAAGGGCAGATTGATTGGGAGAGCGTTGATAACGCGCTGCAGTTCCTGTCGGGGCTGGATGTGCTCGAGCTCGCTACGCACGTTGTGAAACAGGCTCAGCTCAAGGGTCCAAAGGAGGCTTATAATGAGGCAGGCAGCGTGAGGTACCAGCTTGCGCGCGCAAGAAAAATGTACTCCGTCCTGCAGCAGACGATTGCAACCGAGAGCTACGAGTCCCAATTGGAGCAGATCGCCGAGCTTGAACGTACAAATGCGAAAAAGCGTATGCTTGCCATGGCAGACAAGTCGGTTGCTCGGGATGACTCTATGACAGACTGAGCCATGCCGTGCCAACCCACTACCTTACCGCCGTGGCTGCATTGCTGCATTAGCGTTGTGCTAGAGGCCACAACACTAACTAGCCGTTATAGATACGTATCGTATGATGGGTAAGGCTGTAAAATAAATACTTCTAACCACGATGCCGAACTGAGGACAACGTGCGCACACGCTTAAACACAGGACAGGGAAGCCTGGGGTGTGTGTTACACCGCAAGCTCCCTTGATGATTCAGAACGGGTGCTCGCACTAGCCACTCAAAGCATGTGCCGCCACAGGGAACTGGATCGGGAAGATGCTCAGATGTCCCGTATGAATGCAATTCGCCAGCCAAAACCCGCGTTTGAAAAAAAAAAATCCAATCACGTTTTGCTCATGACCGCTTAATTGCTCTCACACCACCTGCTCTGGAGTCGGAGGAAGGGTGGTGCGCCCGCGGGAGGGGAGGACCGGTTGTTTGTCATCGGAAATTTTTCAGACCACTAGATCGGAACGCCATAGATCATCGTACCAATGGCTGCTGTTCCGAGCGTGCAAGACATCCACGATGTCGCGGATATGCCGTCTACGGCTCCGGGAGTGTGGACGAACCCGCTCCTCGCCTATGTGAACAAGGCGTACCAGCAGGTGTCGGCACGCCGCGACAAGCTCGGGCTCACCAACCCGGGCACGGCTGAGAACATCAACCGTGAGGTCGCGCGCGACGTCTTCCTGTCGCCCTACTTCTACTCCGGCCTTCGTGCCGATGTGTCGAAGTCGTTTTCGCTGCAGCCGGCCTTCCAGGTCAGCCACGCCCTGTCGATGGGCTCGCCCGTGCTGCCGTCGTACGCGTTCTCCGCCGCGTACGCGAATGACAAGACGCTTCTCCAGGGCAACGTTGAGGCCGACCTGTCGCTGAGCGGCCGTCTTCACTATAACTGGGACCAGGCGAGCACGTCGAAGGCGCAGTTCCAGATGGCGCAGGGCCAGCCCGCGATTCTGCAGCTCGAGCACGACTACCTCGGATCGGACTTCAGCCTGAACTTCAAGGCGATGAACCCGAGCTTTCTGTCCGGCCAGTTCTCTGGTGTCGTCACCGGCTCCATTCTGCAGTCCCTGACGCCGAGCCTTGCGCTTGGTCTTGAGACCGTCTACTCGTCGGCGGCGTCGGCGGAGATGCCGCCGCAGGCCGCAGCATCGTACTTCGGCCGCTACGCGACACCGTCTTGGATCTTCTCCGCGCAGCTCCAGGCGACGGGCACGACGACGTTCTCGTTCTGGCGCAAGATCGCCGACAAGCTCGAGGCTGGTATCGAGACGAACGTGGGCGTGAACGCGCAGCAGGCGATGATGCTTGGTACGCCGCCGACGCTGGAGGGCACCACGACTATGGGCGCTAAGTACGAGTTCCGCCAGAGCGTGTTCCGCGGCCAGATCGACTCGCAAGGCAAGGTCTCGTGCCTCGTCGAGCGCCGCGTGCTGCCGATCCTGTCGCTGACGTTCGCTGGCGAGCTCGACCACATGAAATCGACGTCCCGCGTGGGCCTGGGTCTCCAGCTCGAGGCCGGCTCCGAGGAGGTGTTCGAGCAGCAGCAGCAGCTCATGCTTGAGGCCCAACAGAAGCAGGAGGCGGTCTCGGCCCTTCCTGGTGACACGACGCCGTCCCCGGCTGCCTCTGGCTAGGCGCCCCGTTCGCAGATGCGAAGCGTCGACCCCTCCTCAGTAGTACATATTTTTAGCCAAAACACCGTCATGTAGAGGATACTTGTTGATCTTCGGTATTGCGGCAGCCGCAGACTCTGCGATGCCCACGGAGTCGCTTGTGGTAGCTGTCTGTCGCGGCTTCTCTGCATGCTTAACTGGGAGTGGCTAGGTATAGAATAAACAAAATATATTTGAGATGCAAGGCATAAAATGCTAGTGCAGCCAGAATTATGACTGGGCGTTTTACAATGAACAAATTGTTTCGGCTCTCCAGACCCGGACGTGCGCTTGCTTAGTCCACAACGGGAATGGTATGAGCTGCTGAGCACACTATGTCGACTGAGTCGACTAGTCCGGTTCGTCCAACTAAGCGTGCCACACGGGGGTGGTTGGCGGAGTCTGTTATGCTTGCCACGATGCCAGCAGTCGCGATGGCGGAATGCATAGCTAAGGCGCTCCTCTACTTTTATTACCGCCCCTCCATGTCGCGAGAGCGATATGATGAGAGCCAACTCATGGTAATTTGAAAAGACCGCAAAAGCAGTCCTACCGCGAAGGCCGGCGAGATCCAGATTAATTGATCGTAGCCATTTTCGCCGTGCTCCGGTGCAAGCGGTGGTCGAGAGTGTCGACGCGGCCACCCATCTGTTCGATGCGCGTGTTCTGTTCTGACACCTCCTCGTTAATTTTCAGACTCAGGCCGTGCAGGCGCTTTGAAGCGTCGGAAATGCCCTCGAGGTTCTGCTCGAGCTCGTCCTCCAATGCATCGTCGTCGCTGTCCGCCTCGAACTGGTACATTTTACGCTCCGGGTTGTCACGGTTAGCGTTCATTCGCGCACGCACCGACATTTCTGAGTAGCCGACGCCGCTGCCGTTTAAGCCATCTGCAACGCGCTGCTCGGAAGCCCGCTGCTCGTTTTCGAGAGCGTCCCGCTCTAGCTGGTCGTATACCTGCTCACTCTGCAGACGCTGCGCCAGCATCTGGTTGCGTCTTCTCGAGTTGAACGGGTTCGATACGTTCGGGATGAAGATCGAGCGGTTCAGGCGCAGCAGCTCGTCGGCATTGGCCTCACCGGTGCGAGCCTGCACGGTCGTTAGATGGACTGTCTTTGCTGCGTTTCCGAGTCGCTCACCCTGATCACCCAGCATTCCAAGGGCGTTGCGGCCGGAGGTCTCTGCCTCAGCCGCGATCTGCAGCGCACGACGAGTCGACTCGACACTGTCCTGCTTCGTCTGCCGAAGCTCGCGCTTCACGTAGTCGACGTCCTCGTCTTCGCTGTCCTCGAACAGCTGCTGACCGCTCACAAAGCCTTGGCCCCCACCGTAGCCGGGCTGTGCTGCCGGGGCGAACTCAGAAGGCATCTGATTCAACTCATCGAGCTCTTCTCCCTCAGGTACCGCACCGAATGCAGGCTGCGATTGACGTGGCGGTACTCCAGACACAAGCTCGTCATCCAGGTCATTTCCACGGATAGAGCCAGCAGCACCGCCGTAGACGCTGGCGCCAGAACTCGCTCCACCTGAGCGGTCGAAGCGCGAAGTCTGCAACTCCTCATCTTCTTCCTCATCTTGAAGTTCCGTGACGGTGTGATTCAGCTCGTCGTCATCAGGGATCGCGCTCAGAACACCGCCAGGTGCAGCCGACGAGCGCGCAACGTTGCGCGGTGCCGCGCCAAAGAGGGCATTGCGAGCTGCAACGGTGGACGTAGTGGACTGGTTCGTCTGCGCGCGTGTCAACGGCGTACCAAATGAGTCGCCGACCTCCTGGTTGTTCACAGCATCTGTGCCGGGAGCGTACCGTGGTCCCGGTCTGGGCATGCCTGGATCGTACCCGCCACGACTGTTACCATTATAGGCATTGCCTGGCGCTGCGAATGCGCCGTCGTACGAGTCGTCAAGCTCATCAGCACCACCGTAGGGCTTCGAGTTGCCGCGAGGGGCTGCAGGTGTCGATGACGACGACCGCGTCTCGCCGTAGGAGGCACCGCTATATGCATCACCTCCGTATGGGTTGCTGGCGCCGCCGCCGGCAGCAGGCGCAGAAGCGTAGGGATTGCCGGCACCGTTGTTACCAGCGGGAGGTGCCCCGTACGGGTTCGCTCCCCCGGATGCGTAGGGATTACCCTTAGGCTGCGCGACAGCGTACGGGTTTCGCGGATCGGAAGTCGTCGACGTGCCCGTGCCGCCGCCATAGATAGCCTTCTGCTGCCAGGAGAACGCCTTGTCCGCCGCAGCAACGTGTCCGCCTTCAGGAGTCACCAAGTTCTTCTTGGCCTTGCTTGA
Organism: Starmerella sirachaensis; assembly: GCA_030578495.1. Taxonomy (NCBI): domain Eukaryota; kingdom Fungi; phylum Ascomycota; class Dipodascomycetes; order Dipodascales; family Trichomonascaceae; genus Starmerella; species Starmerella sirachaensis. The sequence continues at coordinate 1,353,997 of JAJMSC010000004.1, read as the reverse complement.
GAGGTCTTTCGCCACCGTACCAAACTGGCCAAACTTGGTCGGCTGGGTGCCCTCGAAGGTGGGGACATTATGCTTCTCCAGGGTCTTCTTGACTTTCTCATCATTGTGCTCCTTCGGAGCGAACTTCATAAACTTCCGTCGAATCATCAATTCGTCTATCTCCCACTACGGGCCCCCAATTTTAGTAGCAGCTCAATCGTTAGTTTTGGAAGCTGAGGGGGGAAGCCGGTGGTAGACTCTGCCACCCTCGACGCCGCTGTCTAAGCGAGGCGGGCTTGAGATGGGTGGGCTATTTGTGGCACACAAACAACATTGCGCTATCGTGTTCCTCCACCCCCCGCTCCTCCTGCTTACCCTCATGCCCAGCCTGGGCCACCCCTCCCCCATCGGCGTGCGCCATGCTCACCGTGCCTGGGAGGGCCACTCCCAACCGGCGCATCTAATACACGTGATGAGCACGGTAAGTATGTGATGGGCCGCTGGAGCCACGGCTAGTGCTAAATCTGCTAACAAGAATAGTAGCGACACGGTAGCTTTAGCGAATTCAATACTCTCACCTTCCCTGCAATGCTATAGTTGCTCCCACGACGCCGAGCCAGCGAGCTCGGAGGAACAGATGGATAATGTTTCGTCACATGACGTCAATGTGCGTGGATGAGCTGAATTACGCTCGGATAGGAGAAGATAGGTATATATAGCTACTTGAGCGGGCCGTGCGTGCCCAACGACCTTAATCTCGATCATTCGTCTTTCCGGGTTGTGATGAACGGTCAGCACAATCGTATATCTGCATCTACGCTATGAGCTGGAGGGATTGTTGTCCGTCCACGCACAAGGCACAGTTTTGACGAAGCTACGGGTAGCGCAAAATCAGCTAATGGGAATATGAATGACAGGGGACTAGCTTAAAGATGACCATTCGTCTGCTGGCGGAAATCCTTGCGCTCGTCCCAAAGGGTCTTGCCGTCGCACGAGCACACAGTCTTATCGTTCTCCCACAGACCGGCACTGCGGGCAATGATCCCGGACAGACCAGAATCAGTGTGCACAGACCGGCCGATGAGGTTCGCCAGCGGCGTCTTATCAATTGTGGTCCAGGCGTGCGCCGTCTCGTGCTTCGGCTTTGGAAGATTCAGCACCTTAAACAGGACCGAGCCGAGGCTAAGGGGAGGGTTGCTGAGGTCTCCAAACGAGAAGACGGACACGCCAGTACCGGCGTGGTCAGCATCAACGGTCACGTCAAAAAGCGTCTCGCCCGCGGCGACCTCGAGCACGCGAGCAAGGCCCTTGACTTTGCCCGATGTATCCTCAAGAACAGCCACGGCGGCCGAGTTCGGCAGCCCGCTGCCACGGATAAAGGCGTCGCGCCCGATCGCCTGCATACTGTTCACAACGTCCGACGGCGGCACCTTGCCTGCCACCACCGCTTCCTGGTTCGACAGATCAATCTCGACAGCCTCCACGGCACCAAGGCTCTGCAGCTTCTCACGCACATCCCGTGCACAGCCGGGGCCGTTCATGGGAATTGCATACCGCACCGAAAACGACGACATTGTCTCACTTGAGTTGGATTTAGACGCCCCCCTCGGCTTACCCGCGCTCGATGGATATAACCCGAGTGTCATAACACGTGATGCTTCCGGCATCATTTGCGGGGGATCCAGGGAACAATACGGCCCGCGGCACGCTGTGCTGCAGCTAGCGCAGTCCATAGTTTGGAATGCCATCTCGCTGGTGGAAGCAGGCCTTATGTTTCCGAGGCGAGGCATGAACATAATTGCTAATTCCAATTATTGCCTGTAGCGCACGGACTCTCGGGTAAACCCCGTCTTGCACCTCGGTACAAGGGCTGCTGGTCAAGTTCTAACCAATTGTGGAGCATTTATATTTTAAAACGATTTTTATAGCCACTGGATGACCGATGGTTACCCAGAATCATCTTTTCAAGCCGTCGCTGTCGATGAGGCGGCTCACTCACCCGCCAGCCATAGCCGTAAGTTGGTCCCATGCGTCTGTCAGCAGCCCCATATATCACAGGGACCCCGGTGCTCGAACCCGTAGGCAGCCTTAAGTGCGTGCGGAGCAGACTGGCTACCGGCGACGACTCTTACCACCTGGGGGGTACACGTTTCGCGTCATTAACCAGGAATGCTCTCACGGATCTCACAGTTCAGGCAGACTCTCTCTGACGAACTCGAGCAGGCCGTGTCACCGCAGAAGCAGCACGACTCCATAGGCATGATTGAGCGTCATGCGCAGCTGCTAAGGACGGAAACGCCCGCCGTCGAGGACATTGCCATCGATCTTGACTCTGGGGAGGACAGTTCGAGTCCGGAGCCGCAGAGCGCACCGTCTCAGGCAGATCCATCCCTGTCTGCGGAGACCAAAGCAGGCAAGGCGGGAGACGAACAAGTTTCAGAGGAAGTGGGCACGCACGATGCTGCAACTTCTAATACCGATGGCCATTCCGCGCCGGCGCAGAGTGAGCCAGAGTCCACGAAGGCGTATAAAGAAGACGGTGGAGAAGCTGACGCACAAGCGGCAAGCTCTGGCGAGAGCACCGATGCTAAGGATCCTACCAGCCAGCAGGATGACCGAAATGGGGAGGCACAGCGATCGAATGGTAACCAAGTTGAGCTCGCTCAGCACTCTCGACAGCAGAGCCCTGGCAAGCGCACTAGTCGGAAGACGAGTGGGCAGACGAGTCGCGCCGCAAGCCCAGCTGTGGACAAGACAAATGTAGACACACAGCATAACCCTCAGGCTTCTTCACAGGATGCATTGAAGGAAGGTAATTCAGAAAAGACTGAGGTAGACCCGCCACAATCGGGCACATCTGGCTTGGCTGGCGCGTCTGCTAATGATGCGAGTGCATCAGACGCATCAGGTCTAGCTACCAATGATACGGCAGACACACCCACCGCCCCTCCTAGCGAATTGCCCAGCGTGGTTCCGAGCCGTCTATCCAGCCCTTCACCACAGCCTCTGAAGAACCAGTCACCGGCTAAGCAGGCATCATCTGAAAAGACAAGCGAGATCTCGCTGCAGGCAAAACTTGCCAAGTTTGCCAAATATGAGCAGAAATATCCGCAACTGCTCCAGGCCTATAAAGTTGAGAAAAAGAAGAATGCGCTTGTGAAAGAGTATGAAAAGGTGCTAGGCGAGCATACGCCTTGCACATCGATTGCGGAACCGAAGGAGCTTGTACGCTACCTTGAGAGCCTCACCTCGAAAAATACGATGCAGCAGAAAGAGCTCGAGCGACTCACTAAGGAACTGTCCACGCAGAAGCGTGCCACCGAAGATGCAAAACGCGCGACAGAGTCCATGAGGCGAGCCGCGGAGGCTGCGAAAAAGACAGCAGACGCTGAGAAAGAAGAGCATTTGCAAACAAGGATGCTGCTGGAGCAGGCTCAGGCAGAGGCTGCGACGATCAAGCGTGTACAGGAGGGGTCGTCAAAGGAAGCAGATGCAGAGTTAAGGACACGCGTGTCCGTGTTGGAGGACCAGCTGTCTGCAGCAGAAAATGCCCGCGATACCTCGGCAAAGTCTCTGATAACCTTGCGCTCGCAACTTGATGAAATCACGCTACGGGCGAATGAGAAGCAGGCAGATATCGATGTGCTTCGCGATGCAGTTGCTGAGGCGGAGCGGCTATCTCAGGAGCGCCTTGAAGAGCTTAGTGCTGCCAAACAGTCGCTGCGACTCCGGGACAAAGGCAGGCGCCGTTCTGAGGATGGCATCACGTCGCAGCTGTCGATGCTCACGGACGAAAAGGAGCAGCTCGAGGCAGAAGTGGAGGTGCTTGAAAAGCGATTGACGCGTGAAACTGAGCAGCTCCAGGTCCAAATAAAGACGCTGCGCGGGCAGTTGCGCGACTCAGAGGCACACGGAGAAGAACTTCGCCACCAGCTTGAGCAACAGCAATCACTCCAGGTTCCGCGATCGTTGCGCAGTCCGGTGAAGCATCCAGTACCTGAGCCCGTGGCGCCTCGTGCCGAGGCCAGGGAAGAATCTACGGCACTTGCTGAAGCTCGTGCTGCTGCTGAAGGCGCATCCAAGGCGAACGCTTTACTCAAGCAAGTGAACGCGGACAACGTTCTGCGTATAGAAAAGCTCCAGAAGGGCCAACGCTCCTTGCTAGCAGACCTTGACCAGCTCCGCCACCAAAACGCTCAGCTTCGTCGTCGCCGTGAATCCGTGTCTAGTGCGACAGGAGCCCCCGGTGCGCTGCCAGCTAGCGCCGAAGGTGAGAAGCAGCAGGCGTACCTGCGAAATGTCCTGCTAGGATTCATTGAGCATAAGGATCAGCGTAAGATGCTTATGCCGGTACTCGCTACGCTCCTGGGGCTGCAGGAAAACGAGACGAAAAAGTTCATGGACGGTTTTGCATGAAATTCATGACTAAATTAAATAAAAAAGATTAAACAATCAGAAAGCATCACGGTCGTAATCAAAGGATGGAGTCATCTCATGAAGCGTCCCGATCGAAGGCCGGTGTTGCCGTGCTGGTTGCTGCAGCTGCTCGTGCTGATGCGATGTGGTTTCATGCATAGAAGACTCATCAAAGTAGGACATCTCCATGGTCTTCATGAGTTGCAGCTGCTCGTGCTCCCAGCTATCGCGGGACTTTCCCGTGGGGCTCGGAGTGGGGACACGTTCGACTACTGCAGACTCCGATAATGTTAGTTGAGGGACGCTTGCGGTTCTGGCCACCACTCCCTGTCCATTGGCTAGTTTCTTGATCGGATCGTTGGGGAGACGTGCAGAATTCGCGCGAGACGCGCTAAGAGGCTTCAACGGCTCCCTCTTTTGCTGCTGAAAAGGGGCGCTCCTTTGTGGCACTGCTCGAGGTATCCTTGGGGGTGCTAAAGTTCTAGCTGAGGTAGAGGAGACAACTCTTCGCGTATCTGGGGTGCTTGTGACCGGCTTCCCGTTTGCCGTGATCTTATCTCTTCGTTCTATTATGTTTCGCTCTGTCCCAGTGCGTACCTTTACTGCGGCCTGCGTGCGGGCTGCCATTGCAGCCGACCTGGGTGCCGCTATCGTGGCTGTGCGAGTCTTGCCTTGGGTAGAGCGATTTAGTAGTGCGTGCGCTGTGGCAGGCCTTGGCCGGGATATCGGCGGGGAAAACGGCTTTGCGGATTGAGCGGGTCGCGAGGCAGGGCGGGGTGTGGGCTTCAGCCGTTTCACGGAAGAACTGGCAGCTGAATGCTTCACTGCAGGCGAAATTGATCGTTTCCTAGCAAGGGAAGCCCGAGGACCACGCTGTAGGCTTAAGGCATCTTCCTCGAGGAGGTCGAGAAATTTGACGTCGCCTACTTGAAATGTCTCTCCGTTATGTGTCGAGGCCCACTGCTTGACCAGTCTAAGGGCCTCCTTGACGCGCTCTTGCTTGTTTTTTTGCACGAAGTTGCGCATCATTTCCTCTTTCCGCAACGTTTGAGCGAACCCGCGGCGGGAAAGCCGGTCGGTATCTCCTGCTAGAGCTTTCAACTCGCTCTCTATTTCACGGATTTTCATGTACCTTTCAAGCGCTTCAATCACAGTCTGCCTGTCGCTGTTGAGTGTCATATTGCCAAGCTTCGTCATTTCTGCTTCCAAAGTGGTTAACAAGTCCTCGCTCACAGGTACGTCAAGAAACGCATTACGAAGCGCCGTGTCCAAGTAAAGTTCATCCCATAGCTGCTGAATCTTCGTGCGCGCATTCCCCACAAACAGATCAAGCTTATGGCGCTTCAGCTCCTGGACCTCGGCAAGCCTGTCCCGCAGGGCTTGCAGATGGCATTCCGAAAGAACATGGCCGCCCGTCGGCTGCGGCAAGCTAGATTCGACTTCGAGTATCTTTGCCAGCGTCTCAATTTGACGAGTCAATGACTCGGCTTCCTCAGATCTCAGCCGGTGTTTTTCAGCAACGCTATCCCGCTGAGCTTTCAGCCTCGAGATTGACTCGTCATCAAGTTCGCAGCAGGGTGCTGTGGTCGGCTCGTTTAGTGCGTGTGCAAGGCTGGTGATCTCCGCGGAAAGCTCCCTAACTTGCTCCTCACGCGCAGCCTTGAGTGCTTGCAGGCTCGCTGAGTTGGCCTCCAGCGCGGCGATAACGGACTCGGCCAGCGAGTCCGGCATGTCGCAGTGCTCCAGTCTCAACTCTGAGCTCACAGTGCATACTGTGGACCACGCCTTACTTCTTCTTTGCACACGAGTATTGTATAGGGCATCGATTTGTCCAATCTCAGCAGTCAATGTGGCGAGAAATGGTTTGTATGGGCTCGCTAAGACCATTGATGGTACGAGCTCGGGGCTGCCGAGTAATTCGCATTTCTCTGCGATCTCGTCTATGAGAGAACGACATTGCCCAATTGTTACATCTAACTCCTGCGCTTTCCTCTGCAAAATAGCTTGAACAGAGGTGCGAATCTCCGCAAGTGCCTCCTCCTCGCATTGGTCCCTCGACACTGGCTCCAGCTCATTGGAAATAGAGTATAGCTCTTGGAGCACCTCGCTCAAAAAGCCGTGGAGGCGTGTAAAGTCGAACTCCATGTACTCGATAGTACTAGCCTCAACCAGCTGCGACTTTTCTTTCTAGAGAGCGCTCTTGTTTGTGGTGCGGCGATGTGTATGCGCGGGCTTCACAGTTGTAAACAAAGATTAGTAATACGATGAGCGCAAAATGGCACCGTGGTATGGCGAGAGACCAGCAGGCGCGAGCGATACAAATTGCAATACACTTCCATGATACCGTGTGGTCCTGGGCTCGCAGCGAGGCTGTGACCCATTCAGCTGCGCTTGATTAGGTATATTTGTAGAATCCGCCGCGGAGGTACCTTCTGTATTAAATATGAGCTTTAGAACCGGTCGCTTTCCTGACAGGCGGGCACCCTTGGGTGAGCCAGCCGGAATACGTGTAATCCTTGTTCGCCACGGCCAGACATCCTATAATGTCGAGAAGCGAATTCAAGGCCATGCCGACATAAATCTGGACGCTCGCGGTGAAGAGCAGGCAGAGAAACTTGCGGTCATTCTTCGCAAAAGAGAGAAGATAGATGCAATCTATTCAAGCGATTTGAAGCGCGCGTTGCATACTGCGGAGTTCATTGCCGGCGACGATCTCGATGTGATTCAAGCCACTGGCTTCCGGGAACGCTCCATGGGTCCACTTGAGGGGATGCTGCACTCTGAAGCTATCGCGAAAAGAAATAAAGACGGTATGCCAAGCTTACTTTCTTATGGAGAAAAGCAAAATGAGCTTTCGGAGCGGCTCGCTAATGCATACAGGGCTACAATTGAGGAGGCTAAAGCGAAAAATTACAAAACGATAGCTATTGTATCTCATGGCAGCGCACTTTACCACCTGATTGGGGAGCTTAAAAAGAATATTTTGCGTCCTGCGAATGGCCGCTTGTTCGCGAACTACGAAGCAGAAAAGCGATCCCGTATGGGCGTGAAGCTTGGTAACTGCTCCGTATGCATCATCAACGATAAGGACCAGTTCGAGGTCTTCGGAGAACAATGGGTTGAATCCATCGTTCGTGAGCGCGACCTCGTGTGACGCCTATGCATAAGTCGCCCGCCTTTTAAGAGGGCACTGTGTCAAACTCATTCTCGCCTATCATGCTGCGGCGAGAGCGGCGAGAGCTGCTATGGCGAAACTCGGTTATGATAACTTGCTAGTTAATTATTAGGAGACGGCGCCATGCATACCACCTGCACAGTACTGGTTTTCCCGTACCCTACTAAACACGACTAAAGCCACCCCACTGTCCTTCCCGAGATTAAGCCCTTCTTTTCGAGTCGCCACTCGCACTAATGGGTGTTTGTGATGGCAGAAAAACGAACCAAGTTCGTTTCCTTTAATATATGCGGCATCAAGGGGATTCTTAGCCGCGCTGCTCAATGGGTACCTGAGAGAACTTTCCGCGCCATGCTTGATCATCTTGACGCCGATGTGGCATGTTTCCAGGAGACGAAGATTCAGGCCAGCGACATTACAAAAGACATGGCACTGGTCCCGGGGTTCAATGCATTCTTCACGTCATCCACGGGGCGTAAGGGCTACTCTGGTGTCGTCATGTATGTGCGCGATTCAATTCGGGTCCTCAAAGCCGAAGAGGGGCTCACCGGTTGGCTTACCAGTACGCCTGGTGGTACGCCATACAGGAACAAGAGGGATAGCCTTGGACCTGGAGTCTATCCAGAAAACTTCAGCCAAGCTGATGGCATTCGCATGGACGAGCAGGGTCGTGTGCTCACCATTGATTTGGGAGCTTGCGTCGTTATTGGTTGCTACTGCCCAGCGGATTCTCAGGGTAACATGGGTGACTACAAGAATCTGTTTTATCAGCTATTAGATTGGCGAGTGAGCAGGCTCCTGGAGCTTGGTCGTAGTGTCATTGTTATGGGCGACTTGAACGTAGCCCGCGAGCCACAAGACTCGGCCCCCATCCGTGAAGAACTTCGTAAAATTGCTGGCGGAGTGATTGATGAGGAGCAGTGGAAATATGGGTCTGTTTCGCGAAAGGCCGTGAATGATTGGATCGAACAAGACGGCTTTCAGGATACGAGTCGAGCATTCCACCCTGATAACGGCGCCATGTATACTTGTTGGGATCAGCAAAAAAATGCGCGTCCTGCGAATTTTGGGTCGCGAATTGATTACATTCTAGCTAGCTCAGGTCTCCAATGTGTCGATGCGGACATCATGCCCGATTTGGTGGGCTCAGACCACTGTCCTCTCTACGCCACTCTTCTATTAGACGTTGAGAGCCAGGGCTCGTACCCGCTCCCAGCATTGAACAGGAAGTGTTCCGGGCTATGGAGCCAAGATATTAAGTCGTTTTTCAGGCCGCGAGAGTCAAAACCTCCCCTCTCTCCACCCGCAAAATTACTAGATGATCAACACCATAAAACCCTGGAAACGGCTTCGGCGGCTGTGCTTTCTGCAGCCGTTCCTTCTACAGCTGACCCATCTACAGTAGCCCTCTCTGTAGCCACACGTTCCGTGGAAGCCGTCCCAGCGGCAGAAGCCCTTGAGACGCTTATAGCTGAAGAAGGCAAGCCAATCTCACCACAGGGCCCGGCTTCAAACGCTAAGCCAGAGAGCCCTCTGATGTCTCCAACTATTCTGAGCCGTGGGGGCTCGAGAAGCACGAGCCCCAGAAAGGCCGATAGTAGTAATGATCGCCTCAGTGGTAAAGGTATCACCAAATCGAGCGGCCAAATGTCGGTGTCTAAGTTTTTTGCGATGAAAAGCGACAGATGGAGAGAGGCTAGTGCTATGAAGGTACCAGTTTGCCAACATGGGGAGGACTGCATCATCAAAAGGTCGTCCAAACCGCCGCGAAAGGGCGAGTACTTTTGGATGTGTGCACGGCCACATGGCGGGAAAGCAAATGCTGGCGGGGAGTTCAGATGCAAAACTTTTATATGGGATACAGAGCGGAAACGCCAACATTAGCCTTTAACTGCAATTCAAGATGATCAGTTCCTTGACATCAGATCTGCTGTGTCGGCGTCTGTGAATCACCATCTTGCATGGTTGTTGATGTGGACGCTATATCATATCTATGCACATTATGACTGCGTGGTTCTCGCGGTATGTCGGAGTCAAGCTGCAGGTTCAGTTGCGCTATGATGACTAAAACGCCTTTCAGCGACGGCGTCACACCACTTAAAAAAAAAGGCGAGCAGGCACTACAGGGTATCAGCACATTTTTTTGACGTTTGTTAAAAGTGCAAACACATGTCAATTCGCGCTCAGTTCGACAACTCTAATGAAGTAGGAGTGTTTGCAAAGCTCACGAACTCTTACGCACTCCTGGGAATTTCGGGATCGCAGAATTTCTACTCTGCATTCGAGAGCCGTCTTGGTGGCAAGGTCCCGCTGTGCCAGACTACGATTGATGGCAACCGCATTGTTGGCAGACTTACAGCTGGTAACAGGCGCGGGCTTCTTGTACCGGTTAACACGACGGATCAGGAGCTTCAACATATTCGCAACACGCTGCCGGATGAGATCAAGGTGCAGCGAGTTGAGGAGCGTCTGAGTGCGCTTGGAAATGTTATCTGCTGTAACGATAACGTTGCACTCGTTCACCCAGATATTGAGCGTGAGACCGAGGAAATCATCGCCGATGTTCTTGGTGTCGAGGTCTTCCGTCAGACGATTGCTGGCAACACTCTGGTGGGATCCTTTGCGACGATTTCTAATGTTGGCGGCATTGTGCACCCACAGACATCTGTGGAGGACCAAGAGGAGCTTTCTTCCTTACTGCAGGTCCCTCTGGTTGCTGGTACGGTCAACCGTGGTTCTGCTGTAGTTGGTGGAGGCCTGGTCGCGAACGACTGGTTCGCCGTTGTTGGGTATGACACAACCGCCCCTGAGCTCCATGTCATCGAGAGCATTTTCGGTCTGAACAATGAGGCTCCAGATCAGGACGTTCTCATTGAAAACTACTACTAAAAAGCTAGCCCATGGGGGGTGCCTCGTTTGTAATTATTTAATTGGAACAATGTTCATACCTAGAGAAAGCGAAGTGGAGGCTGTCAGCGGTGGTTGATCGACCCCCGCACTTCCTTAGCTGTGCATGGGAAGCCTTGTGAAGGCTTCCCCCAGATAATCATCATGCTTCCCGAAGCGCGTTCCCGAAGTGCGTTATTTCCGAAGCGCGTGTGCCGAGCGCGTTCCCGAAGAGCGGGTGAAAGGCAGTGAGGGTCACAACCCTGACCCCGCCAGACAAGCTGGACCGACTTGGCCCATACACCGCCTGGCTACTCGTTTAACCACGCAATGGAGTTTTGGGGATTCAACAGAGCAGAGAATTCCCTGCGCATCGAGGCGCTGCAGCATATTACCAGCATTGCTGATGAAGTAGATCTGGAGCGGCTCGCCAGCGTTGTTCCTGTTCCGGAATCACCTCTCGACCCGGAAGAGGTCGAATTGGTCGTCGCACTAGCGACTGGTGCGTCGACAGTGCCTCCGAATGAAACGAAGACACTATGGTCGAAGGCCACGAAGACATTCCTCGGCGCTCTGAACCTCACCATTGACATTACGGCAGACTATAATGATGCCGGAAAGAACGCCCTACTCAAGCGACTGGGCTCTTGCCCATCCCGAGTCGTGACGAATAAGCTCACGCCATATCTTTCGGAAGCGGTGTCTGGGGACTTTTTTCTGGAATTCCTTGATGCCTTTGAGTCTAAGTGGAAAAACGTAGACACGCTCTCGGGGGACCAGGTCGCTGCGGCGTATGGGGCACTGCTCGGATTCGTTGAGGCTCTTTCGAACCCAGACACCAATACAAAGGTTTTGAGCGTGGTGTATAGCCGAATTACACCGCTGAGTGAAAGCGAGTTCTTGTCGAACGTGCAGCCACGATTGGCCGAACTCACTGATGCCTATGACTTGTCGACCCAGGTGCTCATCAATGCCATTGCGCAGTATGTCGCAAGGTATGCTCATGTTGCTCGCACTCAGGATGAAGTCGCCCAGCTGGCTACCTACAGCAATACGCAGCTAGAGCAGCTCGAGAGCGTAGTCTCCTTCCACGCAGATGCCTCGTCCGGCTATGCTCCATACATTAGAAATGCGATGGCAGCCCACCTCAAAGTCCTGTCTGCTGCTCTTGATAGATTTATGGTCGAACCAAGTGTCGTGTTTCCCCATGTTATTCGAGGTCTCAGCCACCCGGAGAACCAGTCCCCTGTGTTTGGTCCAAGTATCTGCAGAATGGCGTCAATAGTTAGCCGGCGTGATGAGTATCGCCTTGGTCAAGTGCTAGAGCTACTACCTCGGTTTCTCACGTCTTTAGAGCCGCGCTGTGCGTTTCAAAGTGCGCAAGCTTTTGCGGCCAGCTTCAAGATGTTCCACATGACGGAGTCCAGTCGTGTGAAGCTGCTTTACTTGCTACTTAACGAGCTTTCTGCTGAAGAATACAAGTCGCATCAACTCCATGACGGAGAGCAAGGTGCGCTTGAATATGTCGCATCACTGCTTTCGGCTTTGATGGCATTTGTTTCGCAATTTGAAAGTACAGAACTAGCTGGGCTGGCAGTTACGGTACTTGACCAGAAATTTGGTGGGATAGACGAAGGTGTAGACGCTCAGATCGTCGTTGAATGGGCGCTTCTGGTGCCGCACCTGACGAGCGACAAGATCGGCGAGGTGCTTAACCTGCTTGTCCAAGTCGAGGAGTCGGGCAGTCCCAAGCTGATACAGGCTGTCAAGGAAGCGCGAGTGAGGATTGCGGAAAACCCTGGTGAGTACAAGGGGTATTTCGAACACCTGCTTGACCTAATTGTTCTGAAGAGTAACAAAAGCAATCCAGCCATTGTCAGGGGCATGTTTGCACCACTTGCGACACTTACCTCCAGCTCGCCACAGGTGAGAGACTGGAGTACTTTGGAAAAGATACGGAACGCCTGGTTCAACCTAGCAATTCTTGGTTTCACTGTCGATTCGCTGAAGGGTGAAGATCTCCGCAATCTCAGGGCTATTGCGAAATGGGCACCGCCGCTTGTTAGTGAACAGTCGGCAAACCATATGGAGAGTGATTTACAGATAAATCCAGTTCTGGCACGCGGTGCACCACGGGATGTTCTTTCCGCGCAAAAGAATGCACTGGCCAAGATTTTAGGCAGTCGAGCTGCCCAGCATTCTTCCACTACTCTGACTCTCTTTATTTCGGCGACCTTACTCTTAGAAGGACTCCGTGCACGCGCTGGTTCAATTGCAAAACTACCTCATTACTTAGAGGACACTGAGTTCTCCAGTGGGGAGGGTCATGATCTGATGATTCAACTAACGAGGCATCTCACTGACGGGTTTGTGTCGCACTTAGGATTCGATGATTCATTCAATCTCATTTCTGTTGCTCGCGTTTTGAGAGAGTTGCTGGTCCTGTGCTGTCATCGCGTTGATCTTGTCAGACACGTAGCAGTGGAGATGGTGACCAGAGTGGTTAATGGAATCCCAGCAGCGTTAGGCCAGCATGATGCTCTATTTGCTCTTCTAGATTGTCTTACGCTGTTAGGTGAATCTACTACCAATGCGAGTGAAGACGAGTACTCTCCTAAAGCCGTCTTTGTGGCGCCAGTATCGGGAATAAAACTTGAGTTGAGTGACCGTCTGGATGTTAGGAGGCGTACCCTGTCGGAGTTCGAGACTGCCGCAAAGCTTTGGGTTGCGAAGATTGCGACTCTTCTAGCGCCCGATCTTCGATCCAAGCTCTATACATATCTGGGTATCTCGAAGGCTGTTGGGCGCGGTCGCAAGTTTGCACTTGCTCTGCTCTCCGCAGATGATGCGAATGAAGACTTTATTTCTCAGTATGTGCTTTTGACGCGCTACGATGCGAAGCCGTGCACCGAAACATTCGAAACCGCGATGCAGCGCCTTATTGATGTCAAGTCTGTTGACGATCTAGAGCTTGCTTATACTACAGCGGCGCCACATATGCGTTCTCACTCGTTCGATGCTGTGGCTTTAGCTAGGGAAAGTGTCAGAGCTCCGTTCAGGATCTTCACGGGGCCAGCTATAGCCGCAGGCATCACCTTCTGGCACCATACAATCAGGAACCTGACTAACTTGCGGGTGGTGATTGTAAATGAGGTTATTGAACAAAGTATTCTTACTGCTCATCGTAAGATGGGCTTGTTCGGCCGTGACCTTGATGAGCAGCTCCCCTTATGGGTTGAGATGGAATACGCGCCAAGTGACAAGAAAGTCATTAACCGAGATGAGACGTTAGCCCTGAAGCACTTCGATCCGCATATGCGCCTGCTTAGCGGCTTCTTACGCAGTGGTATGTACAACTCAGTCATGATGAGTCCTGCTTATATGGCCTCCTTCGCACGACTCACTCTCGCGTGGCTCAAGGGACTGAGGAAAACAGCTTCGCTGCACAGCCTTGCTCGGGTGCTTCGACTGAAGGTGCTTTCCTTCGCGTCGGAATACTTACGTATTCTATGGGCTCATCATAACACCAATATGCTGGCTAAAAACTTGGCAGTTCAGATTGAGGCTGAGCTGTATCGTGCCGGATTGTCTTGGTACACCCAACCAGTTCCGCAATGGCCCTACGGGTCGAGCGTCCGTACCCAGGAAACAACCTTACGCTTGTTGAAAGAACAAGCCGCTAATATTGCACATGCATCCGGGGACCAGGCTGAGCTTCTCTACCAATTTGTGTGCTCGGAGTACAATGCGCTCGCAGTTTGGCACGACCCTTTGAGTTCTTCTCACCTGCTATTCCCGGTCGGGCCGTTTACTGCCAGACACGTTCAGCTGGCGTGGCAAGCTAATCCTGACCTTGCAGTCTCCATCTCCCGATGGCAGGTGGATGCTCCGGGCCTGAATCTATTACGCGAACTCGTTGAGACTAATACATTGTCGGTTTACGATAGAGCTGAAGCTCTGCAACTATACCTGGATGCTCGCAATGGGAAAAACCTCAGCCACCATGTTTTGTACTGGGCTCAGGTCAGTCCAATTGAGTCGATCAACTTGCTTCTTCCCTCGTTTGGTCAAAATCCTTACTTGATCCAATTTGCCCTGAGGTCTTTGGAAATGCACCCTATCACCATCTGTTTCTTTTACGTACCTCAGATTGTGCAGCTTCTTCGACACGACAAAACAGGCTTAATCGAGGAGTACATTCTAGAAGCTGCAAAGTTCTCGCAAAAGTTTGCGCATCAAATTATTTGGAACATCAATGCGAACATGTATGTCGATGATGATGGGACGATTCCAAATGACATGAAGCCGAAGCTAGATCACGTACTAGCAAAGATGAAACAGGAGTTCACTGCTCCTGAACGTCAGTACTATGACACAGAGTTCTCTTTCTTTGATGAGGTGACTAGCATTTCAGGGAAACTGAAGCCTTTCATCAAGAGATCCAAGGCAGAGAAAAAGGAAAAGATTGACGAGGAGATGGCAAAGATTCAACTTCCTGATGGGGTGTACTTACCTTCGCACCCTGATGGAACGGTTGTGGATATTGACAGACACAGCGGCAAACCTTTGCAGTCTCATGCAAAGGCACCTTTCCTCGCTCGTTTTAAGATCCACGTCGACAAAGATGAAGTGGATGAAAATGATGTGAGCGAGATAAAACATGAGTCGCTTGACGTTTGGCAGGCTGCCATCTTCAAAGTTGGTGATGATTGTCGTCAAGATGTGCTAGCGCTTCAGATGATTAGTGTTTTCCGGAGCATCTTCAACTATTGTGGTCTCGATGTCTTTGTTTACCCATATAAGGTAACGGCTACCGCCGCAGGTCGAGGAGTTATCGATGTCCTCCCCAATTCCATTTCTCGTGATATGCTTGGCCGAGAAGCGGTTAATGGGCTAGACCAGTGGTTCTACTCAAAGCATGGAGGACCAGACAGTATTGACTTCCAGAGGGCACGACTTAACTTCGTCAAGTCGATGGCAGCGTACTCTGTGATTACCTGGCTAATCCAGTTCAAGGACAGACACAACGGAAACATTATGTATGATGACGATGGGCACGTCATCCACATTGACTTTGGCTTCTGCTTTGACATCGCGCCAGGTGGGGTGAGGTTCGAAGCTGCCCCTTTCAAACTCACCAAGGAAATGGTTCAAGTTATGGGTGGGTCCCAAACAGCGATGCCATACAAATGGTTCGAAGAACTCTGCGTACGTGCATTCTTGGCAAGCCGCGTATTTGCTGATGACATTTGCCGGTTGGTGATTCCCATGCTGGACAGTGGACTGCCGTGCTTCAAGGGGCATACCATTAAGCGTTTGAGAGATAGGCTGGCTCTAAATAAGACTGAGGCCGAAGCAGCTCATTACATGCGCACGCTGATCTCCAAGAGCTATGAGTCTAACTTCACTAAGGGCTATGATGAATTCCAGCGTCTAACGAATGGTATTCCCTACTAAAGTGAGAAAAAGATATAAGACAGACAAGACACCTGAAAGGAGCTGTCCAATTGTAATATTGTATAGTGTAATAATTGTTCAAAATAAGAAGTCATTCAAATAAAAAAAAACTACGTATAACATAATAACTTAACGTTCAAGGCCCTCCACTCAGATGATCATTTTCTGAGCCCACGGTGACAGGAGCGGTCATTGAAAAACCGTGCCCATCTGTGAAGCCATTGTGAAACGGCTCTGGTTTAGTTTCATCCAGCTCTGGCGATGATTGGGGTGAGTTTTTTCTTCCTTTAGGTCTACCGCGCGGTTTTGGGCTTCTCGGTGTACCGGACGGGATCGCACCCTCACAAATTTCTCGCATCCGATGTCGTTGCATTGCATCCTGGCGATTAAAGCCTTTGCCGCATGGACACACAAATGGCTTAGAATCGCTATGACATCGCTCATGACGGCGAAGGTCGTGGGGTCGCACAAAGTTTGCCTCGCATGACTTGCAGATATAAGGCCGGTCACAGAGATGAGTCTGAATGTGAGATCGTAAGTTGTAGGTTCTTTTGAAAAGGCGTTGACAGTTGGGGTAGAGACAGATGTAGACACCTTCAGTATCGGTAGTGCCCACATATTCATCCACAACACCGTCGGGGAGGCAAGAGCGACGCTTCTGTTTCGGCCGGCGCTGCTCCTCAATGATTGCTTCAGAGTGCTCTGACCGTGGTGCTGTCAGAATTGGTTGCCACGAGAAGCTGTCAAGATGAGGGGAGTTAGGATCTGGCGAAATAGACGAAGTATCACTCAATGCCGGACTGAGAAGATGCATGCTGTTCGGAGCTCGTGGCATAGGAAGCGCAATTGTATCTCCCAACTGTGGTGTGCGCTGCTGTTGTACCTGGCGTAGATTTCCTCTAGAGTAAGGGGACAAGGGCTGTTGTTGTGGGATGGGAGGCTGGGCGTATGGGGAACGAATGACTTCAGCAGTAGGTGGAGGCGGCCGAGCAAATGAACTTCCGTTGCTCGGATCGCTCGGAATTATACTTGATATGCCACGAGCGTGGTATCCGCTTGGGTGCATGATTCCTAAAGAGTCCAGTCCGGTCCGCGACATTGAGGGGATAGAGCGATGTGGCATTAGTCTCTGAGGACTCGACGGGGGAGAAGAAGGTAGATTATCGAAGTGTCCACCTGGAGCGTTCTCTGCAGTTTCGGAAATGTCTGGCAGCTCCGGTGGATCTGAGGGCAATCCCATAACATATTGGCTGAGTCTTGGCGCAGGTGCAAAAGGACCCGGATCTGTTGCAGGAATCGTCGCATGTCTTACAGGGTGAGCAGCAATAGGAACAGCAAGATCTTGGACACTGAAGAGGGTCTGCTCGAACTCAGATTCGTAATTAGCCAGATCCGTATAGTAAGACTCGAAGTCAGATTGAGGAAGCTGAACTGATCCTGGATCCTCAAATTCGCTAGAGGGGAGAGCAGGCAAGGTAGGGTGGTGACGGGATTGGCTTGCATGCTTGCCGTTCTGCACGTTCCGCTTCCCGAGCGAGTACGGCTCGCTGTACATCCCGTACTGCTGGTCGTGGTTGTTCATGGTAGTCTGTTTGCGCCGCTAATTTGCGGAACAAGTCTCAATCTAAATTATCTCAACTGTCGTTTGCGAAGTGTGAGAGGGGCCGGTCGCCGATCTCCTATTTATTTGATTAACCCTTCCTCCTCATTTTGGACAAAAGTAAACAACAGGGCAAGGGGGTAAATACAGTGTGCGATTGTAATCAGCGCAACGGCCATGGAAGTAAATAGCACGACAATAGGTCAAATAATCTAGTGTAAAGAGCTGACTCAGAGCCAAATATCACCTCTCATACGTGCGAGCAGTAAATAAACGCGTGGTTCATCCAACGAATTAGCTAAAAGTTGCTGCGTGTCTGGTAAGTGCGACGGGCAGGTGCAAATGGAGAGGATGCCCGACCCAGCATCTCCACGTCCAGCGGTGTGTAGCGGGTGGCTGCCCTTGAACGCCGGGGTAAGATGTTAATTAGCTTACAGGCCCGGGGCACTTGAGCAGTATCATGTGTCGGTCCAACGTTCGGCCGGTATCAGGTGACTGTGCCACGCTGGGACCTCTGCCCATTTACTGGGCTTCTGTACTTAGGCGAAGCTTTATTGGTCATTTACACCCCGCACGGTTCATCAGGGATACCAGCCTAGACATTCCATAATGATTCGCGCCTCGCTCCGTAAAGCCACGTTTGCTTCCAAGAGCCTAAACACGTGTACGTGCCAGCGCCTCGCTCTGCGCTCGCTGTCGACGCTGCAGCGTAGCAGTGCGCCGACCGCCACAAAACTTAGTCGCGGTGCGCGCGTGCCGCGGTTTATGCCGTTGACTGCTGTGCGCACGTACGCAGAGACTATCAAGGTCCCAGAGATGGCTGAATCCATCACTGAGGGTACTCTCAAGGAGTTTAGCAAACAGGTCGGTGACTTTGTAAAGCAGGACGAAGAGGTTGCCAGTATCGAGACCGATAAGATTGACGTTGCTGTGAATGCTCCAATGTCCGGTACCATTACTGAGCTCCTTGCGCAGCCGGATGACACTGTAGAGGTAGGCCAGGAGCTGTTCCGTCTCGAGCCCGGTGAGGCCCCGGCTGGCGGCGCTGCTCCGAAGGAAGAGTCAAAGCCGGCCGAGTCCAAGAAGGAGGACGCGAAGCCCGCACAGGAGGATGCGAAGCCCGCAAAGGAGGCTGCGCCTAAGGACGAGAAGCCGGCCCCAAAGAAGGAGGAGACTAAGGCGGCTGCTCCGAAGCCGGCGGCAAAGCCTGCTCCGTCCTCGACTGAGGCATCGTCTGCCACTGCTGCGTTCAGTCGTAATGAGACCCCGGTAAAGATGAACCGTATGCGCTTGCGCATTGCGGAGCGCTTGAAGGAGTCGCAGAACACTGCTGCGACCCTAACGACGTTCAACGAGGTCGACATGTCGGCACTCCTCAGCATGCGCAAGCTCTACAAAGATGAGATCATCAAGAAGAAGAACATTAAGTTCGGTTTCATGGGCCTTTTCTCGAAGGCATGTACCTTGGCCATGAAGGAGTGGCCTGCGGTTAATGCCGCCATCGTCGGACCCAACATTGTCTATCACGATTACGTTGACATCTCCATCGCCGTGGCTACACCGAAGGGCCTGGTCACCCCGGTTGTTCGCAACGCCGAGAGCCTTGACGTTCTTGGCATTGAGCAGGAGATCGTGAATCTCAGTGTTAAGGCTCGTGACGGCCAGCTCTCCCTCGAGGACATGGCCGGCGGCACGTTTACAATTTCTAACGGCGGCGTGTTTGGCAGTCTCATGGGCACACCGATTATCAACATGCCTCAGTGTGCTGTTCTCGGTCTCCACGGCGTGAAGGACCGCGCTGTTGTTGTTGATGGCAAGGTTGAAAGCCGCCCTATGATGTACCTTGCGCTCTCGTATGACCACCGCATTGTTGATGGCCGTGAGGCAGTCAGCTTCCTCCGCACCGTTAAGGAGCTTATTGAGGACCCGCGCAAGATGCTCTTGTAAAATTGGGTGTTTAAGTCTCTTTTTTTGAAACCTCTAAATCAATAAAGTATATAGTACAGCAAAGAATAAAGAAGAAAAGAAAAGACGGTCATGGGAAACATGTTTAGCACATCGTGTGCGCGTGACGGAGCAAATATGGAGTTCGCGTTAGCTGTCAGTTTCAAGTATAATGACATCGCAGATGTATTTAGAGTATTAGTTCACGATGCCAAGCTCCTTTAGATCGTTCCAGAATAACGCGAGCTTCTCGCTGGAGTAAGAAAGGTAATCGAACATGTCCTCTTCCTCTGTGGTAGCCTGCACCTCGTCCGGCGATTTTGACAGGATTTCGTAGCTGGGGTTTTGCTCCAGCATGTTCTGGCGTAGTTCAGAGTCAACTTCTTGCGGGGTCTGAATTATTCCCCAGAGCGCCCACGACGCGCTGACAGCAGGTCGCCAGTCCCGCGTTTGCTCCATGAGGCTTTTGATCTCGGCATCCATAACTTCTTCATTAAAGTCCGGAGAGCCATGCTCGACATAGCTTGTGATAAAGCGCAGCTGTTCCTCTTCGTTCGGATAGCGTTCAACCCAGACATGGTGGGGCATGGTTGGGTGATGGTAGTCGCCCATCCACTCACAAAAGTGGTTCGCAATATCATACGCACGAGCATTTGGGCCCGAGTATTCGAAGTCTATCACCACGAGTTGCCTGTGTTCATTTTGAGGTCGTAGGAGCGGCGACCCCTTGGGCGGTTCCAGACGTAATATGTTGCCATATTGCGTATCGTTATGGCAAAAAACAATGGGGATAGTTCCGTACTTTTCCTCAAGGTAAGCTCTGTATTTAGCGCAAGCATCCAAGAACTCGCCAAATGAGGGCCGGTGAAGTACCCTCTGCCTCGTACCTGGCTGTCGCCTTTCCAGCTTTTCCACCTGGTCAGCAGCGGCAGGGCTCCATTTTTCTAAGTCCTGCCAGATGAGGCAGCCGTGCTCCCTGTCTTCGTCACTCAAGGGCACGTTTTCATGGAGATCCCTCATTCGCTTCGCGATAAGGACGCTTATTTCTGGTTGCCGCAAGTCTTCTTTGGTGAGCGGCTTGGCGTTTAAGAACTGCTCAAATCGCCCGTTGGTAAACGTGCCGAGAAGGCGTGGCCCAATGTTGTACTTTGTTAGCACAGCAACGGTCTCAAGCTCTTTCTTACGGTCTATCAGTATCCCAACCTGCGGCCCGTACACGCGTAGTAGTAGACTCTGTGGCATTTTGTTCTGGTATGGTCTACCGGCATATTCGCGCTTCACTTGTTCCTTGATATATTTAGGCGGCTTGACCGAGTATACCGAGTTTGTGAGAGCGCCGCTAATGCGATGCATTTCGAGGTCGGGTGCCATGTCCAGATGCACCATGGACCAGCCTGGGGTTCTCAACTGGTGAATGAGACGTATCACATCCTGGCGAAAGTACTCAGGAGGAAGGCGATCATCGAGAAACTCAGGGGAATGCACGATCCCGTCCTCAGATACAGAGACGTCGCTTTGGAACGCTTCGATGCTTGTGTTGCTGTGTACAGAGTGTGCAGACTGTAAGCTTTCTGCGGAACTACGTCTGTGTAGCTTTGGCCAACTGGCTGCTCCCCGTGGAAGCATAGTGTGACCCTTCTACTGTGCTCAGGTTGACAACGTCCTAGTGCGGGCGCCTCTTCTGGGCTGGGAGGTAGGGAGAAGTGGAGCGTAGGGTCGGGTCTGGGGCTAGGCTAGGCTTCAAAGGCGGCAGGGTTTCATGTGATTAGTGCTGATGCAATTGGACAGCCGTGCGAACCGATAAACAAGCAAGCGATGAAGCGGCGAAGGCTAATATCATGCAGAAGAAATTGTTGCAGCCATCAGCCAGAGGTGCGAAGCCCTCCGTACCAACCGATTGAATTTGGTCTGACCATGATGCCTCAACAATACCTGAGAGACAAAGAATCTTAACAAGTTATTTCGCACCTTCTTAGACATGCTGTAGTTTTGAAATATCCATAAGCGGGGTGATTTATCAATTCGATAATACTTTATTTGGTTAACCTTTATTCTGATTTAGGCAATATCACAGAATTCCTAGATAAAGGTGATGTTTTAGGGCGTGCGACAGGTTACCACACACACCTTTGGTCTACCCATCTATACTCCCCAAACCCGATCTCACCGCCCCTCGGCGGGTGGCTTCAGCTCCCTTGGGTAGCGATGCCCTTGTCCGGGCTCAGTGCGCAGGCTTGGGACGATGTCCCCTTGGCCGCCGAACTAATCTGTAGTCATCAACTACTACCCAACGCTGGGCGGCTGGAAGCATTCGAGTGACGATGGCGGCGCAATTTAGCAGCAACCGCTCATTTGTGGATGCTCCATTTTTCTCAGAGCTTTCGCGCTTCAAACTGGAGACTGCAAGACTTTCTGAAGACGAGGTCCCCCTCAATGGCTTGATATCGCCACCTCAGCAGGCTGGTCGGCCACCTGCGATTCGCCTTACTGCAGGTAGTTTTGGCTCGGGAGAATCTGCGCCACAGCACCTTGAATTCAGGATACCTGGCAATTTACTCAATCAGAATACTTTGGATGCATTCAGAGAGCTTGATAAACGAGAGCTCCTGAGAGTGAAGGCCCGCGATGTCGGTGCCCAGATTCGTTCTGGCGAAGCTCTAAGCAACCCAGCTTTGCTAGCTCAGTTTGCACTTTTAACGTTTGCAGAGCTCAAAAAGTACAAGTTCTTCTATTGGTTCATGTTCCCGAGCCTGAGCTGGACATCCTCTATTGTCGATCACCCTTCACTACGCGCTTCGGCCGAGTTGGACGACGCTATGGCAAGCCTCGCAGTACCCGTGTGCCTAATCAAAGAAGCTTCAACTCTTCCACTAACAGAGCTGACAGCCATATCTCGTGATGAAGTTTTACAGCTTGGCGTTATCGATTTCGGCAGCATTGGCGATGCACTGCCTTGGCATCTTCGCAATGTTGCGGCACTTCTGTCCCACAATGATGTTGAAACGGCAGATATATACATCTACCGCTCTCAGAGTCATAGCCGGTGGATCCGCCTTAACGTAGGTCCTTTGACTGAGGAGGAATGGAATGGTCACGGTGCCGTTGGATGGGAGCGAAATAGCCAGAATAAGTTGGTTCCAAAGCTCACAGACCTTTCAAGCCTCATGGACCCACAAGATCTTGCAAATCAGGCCGTGAACCTCAATTTGAAGCTGATGAAGTGGCGTGCTGCTCCGCTTATCGATCTAGAAGCAGTGGCGGAAAAGAAATGTTTGTTGCTCGGAGCTGGTACTCTTGGAAGCTATGTTGCGCGTGGACTACTTGCCTGGGGTGTACATCACATCACATTTGTGGACAACGGTAAGGTGTCTTACTCGAATCCTGTGCGGCAGCCATTATACACTCACGATGACTGTGTGAACCAGCGACCGAAAGCTGAGTCCGCGGCCCAAGCGTTGTCACAGATCTTTCCGGGGGTGACATCCAAGGGATACGAAATAGAAATCCCAATGGCAGGGCACCCTATTATGTCCGAGGAGCGCCAGCAAGCAGAATACAAGAAGCTGGTCAAGGAAATAGAAGGGCATGATGTGATATTTCTACTTATGGATAGCCGAGAATCTCGTTGGTTGCCAACTGTTATTTGTCAAGCCCTAGGCAAAGTGGTGATCAATGTCGCCCTCGGGTTTGACTCCTACCTCGTGATGCGTCACGGTGTGCATCACAATCTTGGCTGCTACTACTGCAATGATGTCGTGGCGCCATCAGACAGTATCTCTCGGCTGACGCTTGACCAAATGTGTACGGTAACACGACCTGGCGTTGCCATGCTAGCCTCTGGGTATGCTGTGGAACTCATGGCGCAAATAATGCAGCATCCTGAGCGAGGTCAAGCGCAGGCTAACGCTTCAACAGTACTAGGTCCTCTGCCTCACCAATTGCGCGGATTTCTAAATAATCATGAGACGATGGCTATCTGGGGTCCCGCATTCCCAAGTTGCTCGGCTTGTGGTTCAGCAATTGTGGATGCTTGGAGAGAAGGCGGTTGGAACTTCGTTAAACGAGCGCTTAATGACCCTGAGTATGTGACGGAACTGAGCGGTCTAGGCGACCTTCAGCGCCAAACCGCTGATCTGGACCTGGACTCAGGCTCCGAAGGGGAGCTCGACTGAGTCCTTGCCAGGCGGAGATTACGAACACTTGCGTATAACAAAAATAGGTTATATTTTCACATAATTGTTTTCATACTAATTCACTTTCCATCTATTTTTTAAAAAAATACATAAGAAATTGCGTCGGGAGGGGACTTGCCGTTACGAGGATATAGCGGTTTCACACGATGGTATTGCAAGTCTGCTGCGCAAGGAAAGCACAATTTAAGAATATTGTGGCATCCTCATTGTTTCCAACAGCTTAAATAGATTAGTCGCTCCACGCTCTGGAGCCATAGATACGTTATTCTTCGCAGTGCTCTCTCATTTAATACACGGTGACGTCATACGCCATACATCTCCTTTGGGTAGATCTCAAGCTACTGCATTTATCATCATCGCCCATTGTTAAGATGTGCTGATTATTATTCTCTCCCACTAAAACGTGGGGCGCTCGATCTATCGTAATCATGGAGCCCCAAGCGAAACGGGCAAAGCTCGTAGACGATGAAGACCAGTCTGACAGCGGTGCAGAGGCCGAAAAGCTTGAGAAAGCTCTCGATGCGAAGGTAGAGAACATTGAGGAGGGTTTTGTTGCAAAAGACGTCGACCGAATGGAGCAGGAGGCGGCGAAGGCCGAGGACGGCGAAAATGACGAAGACGAGGATGAAGAAACCCGTAAGGAAGAAGAAGAGGATGACGTAGACCGTTACAAGACCGTATTCGAATTCCAAGGTGTTCAATATACGTATAAGGAGCGGCCTTCGGCGGTGGAAGAACGCGAAGGACGGATCGAGTTTCGCGTCGTACACAACAACGGATCGAAAGAAAGCTTTCTCATTTTAACAGGTTTGAAGAATATATTTCAAAAGCAGCTGCCAAAAATGCCGCGTGAGTACATTTCTCGATTGGTATACGATCGCAACCACGTCTCTATTGCCGTGGTAAAGAAGCCTATGACAGTGGTAGGTGGCATCGCCTACCGCCCATTTGAAAGCCATAAGTTTGCAGAGATTGTGTTTTGTGCGATTTCCTCGACGGAGCAGGTGCGTGGTTATGGCGCACATATGATGAACCACCTCAAGGACTACGTTAGGAACACCTCGAAGATAGAGCACTTTTTGACTTACGCCGATAACTATGCCATCGGTTATTTCAAGAAGCAAGGATTCACAAAGACAATATCGCTACCAAAGGAGGCGTGGATGGGCTACATCAAAGACTATGAAGGTGGCACTTTGATGCAGTGCACGATGGTGCCGCGTATACGCTACCTCGACGGCCCCAAGATCCTACTTCTACAGAGAGCAGCCATCAATAACCGAATTCAAATACGACAGAAACAGCATGCACACTCGAAGCAGGTCAGAAGGAAAGGTCTCGAGATCTTCAAGGAGAAGCAGTCGGACCCCGGCTTCAAAGGGGTCGACCCGCTTGACATCCCAGGAATCAAGGAAACGGGGTGGACAGCCGAGCTTGACGCTCTTGCACGGAAGCCAAAACGCCGTGGCGAGTATGGTGTTATGCAGCAAGTGTTGACTGACATGAGGAGCCATCCGGCGGCGTGGCCGTTCCTACAGCCAGTGAGCAAGGAAGATGTACCTGATTATTACGACCTTATTGCTGAGCCAATGGACCTCACAACGATGGAACAAAAGCTTGACAAGGACCAATATGACTCCATGGAAGCCTTTCTGTATGATGCCCATCTCATTTTCGACAACTGCCGCAAGTACAACAGCGAAACCACGACCTACTACAAAAACGCTACAAGACTGGAAAAGTACTTCAACCAAAAAATTAAGGAGCATCCGGAGTATGAGCATATGGCGGACTAGCGCTTCCAGACTAGCGCTTCTGACCTGGGTACTAAACGATCTCCAGCATACTATTAATGTGATCATGACAGCACCGAGTCCACGACACCAAACCTTAATGCAAGACTTCACGACATTTTTGCGGGATTAAACAGGTTCAATGGGTTAAGCCATTCTAATATTATATTTCTCTTAGGTTTTTAAGCCTGCTGCTCCTCCTCGTCCTCTGGCATGCGAGCAACCGCTGCCTCGAGCTCGGCGTCACCGTAAATCTCAAAGCCAGCTTTCGTCACGCGCGCGAGCTGGATATTCTTAGCCTCTAAGCTCTCCTCCATAACCTGCTTCAAAACCTTGAGTAGCAGCTGCTCGGCCTCTGGGAGTGTGATGTTTGAATGATACTGTTGCTGCAGCTCAGTCTGGGCGCCCTCACTTCCTGATCCAATTGCCTTAGCTTCGTAGCGGTAGAAGGTGCCGGTGGGCTCCGTGTGGTACAGCATAGGCCCGTCGCGGTCATCCCAGCCAGCGATGAGCAGAGCAACGCCAAATGGGCGCGACATAACCCTCTCTTGGCCCTCTCCGTTCTCACCAAACCGTAGAGCAAGATCGCACACAGACTGCGTCACCGTTTCTACGCTGATAGGCTCGTCGTAGTTGAACTCGTGGTTGGTGGACTCGACCCGCGCGTGATCAATCATCGTTCTCGCATCCGCCGTGAGACCAGACATGGCGCAGCCAATGTGGCGGTCTATCTCCTCGATCTTCTCAATACTGCCGCTCTCCAAGAGCTTCGACGTTACACGCTTCTCGACGCCCAGAAGAACGCCATCCTTTGTCTTGATGCCGACAGCCGTCGAGCCAAGCTTGATTGCCTCTAACGAATATTCCACCTGGAACAGTCGGCCTTCGGGAGAGAATGTAGATACTCCGCGGTCGTATTCGCTGCGAGTCAAGAACATGATGATTGTTCGCCCCTCGCCGTGCACCTACTTACTCGTCGTGGCCAAGTGTGGGTCAGACTCCCACCATCTTACTGTGGCGCCCAACAAACCGCAACATGTATCCAATGGGTTTGAGGGTTGGGCTTCTCGGTAGCGGAAAAGCAGTCAGGGGTGATGAGTGAAGTATGCTATCTTTGGAAGAAGCTCATATATGAAAGCTTTTCTTTTTGGCCGCATAGAAAAGTGGTTTGTATATACTAAAAATCTAGCCTGCAGTATGGTTTTGATAGGTCTTGACTTGAGTGTTCGATACCTACAAACACTCGCACCTCCCAAGTCAGCGTAATCACGCGCACATACACTGTACACAAACACACGCTACCATCGAGACGCGTCCACCAAATACAGGAGCCCAGTTGAACAGAAGCCCTGAGGTGTACTGCGCTGCCTAGGCATGTCTGAGCACACAGAGCAAGCGCACCTGATTCGGCTCAATCCCGCTGCGTCGGGCCTTGGTGTGCTGATTTCGCCGCTGCCAAGGGCAGGCATCAATCCTCGAGTGCGACTAGCCACGGACCCAGCTGAACAGACTAGGCAACTTGTCGATGATGTTATCAGCATTTTGAATGGTGGTGAGGGCGAGTTCATCAAGTTCATTGAGACTTTTGACCCAGCTGTTCTGGATGACCGCCTGAGAGGGCCGAGATTTAAGCTACACCCAGCCATCGACGCTGGAACACGAGACGTAATTGCTCGTATTGCTACAGCAGCTGGATCTGCGTACTCGGTACGAACTTTTGCGGATCACTTCAGCGACCTCGAATATGGCCAGGTGAACCAGGCGCTGGCCAGTGCATACAGAGTCCTCTATAGCCTTTACCTCGACGTTGTTGTAGAGCTTGAGAAAAGTAAGGGCTTAGAACCCACGCTTTACTCAATGTGGATGAAGCTTGAGCAGTTTGTACCGAATCTAATTGCTGCACAGTCGTTAATCATGCGATTCGTTGAGGAAACACGGTTGGCCCGAGAGCGCAAATGGCGAAGTGGCGCAACAGACCTCGTCGAGCGCGCAAACACAGCTCAATTTGTCGCTCACGATGAAAAAGAGGCCCTCATAGAACTGCGGGGAGGCGCTATCTTGCGTACCATTGCTGATTTGTACAGAAGGTCTCTGGGTGACGCTGATGCGGCGAATCTATACTCGGAGCTACTTTCAGCAGCCTCGAAGCCATACCTTCGTATGTTAGACATATGGCTCAAGCAGGGAGATATTGTCGATCCATTTGAGGAGTTTCTCATCCAACAGACCAGTGCGGCTGGAGCCGGTTCCCACGTTGATGACTATTGGGACAAGCGCTATGTTGTGCGGGCTATGGATCTGCCGCTTCAACTCAGTCCGCCTCGGATCTACAATCAGCTTTTAATATCAGGCAAGTATTTGAATGTGATTCGCGATTGCACCGGAAAAGCGCTTGATGAGGAGAAGCTGCTCGCCGACGTGGACCTCTCCAAATGCTCAACGATTGAGGATCCTCAGGTTGTGGATACGATTGCTCGTGTTTACAAACGTGCAAATAGCCGACTATTGCATCTTTTGAACGAAGACAGCACATTGAACTTGCGTGGGCTCCTCGTGTCACTTCGCAAGTTATTTTTCATGTACGACACTGAGTTGTTTTCGATATTCGCGCTGAATGCCAAGGAGGATTTGAGGAAGCTGGCAGCTGATGTGGACATCGCGAGCCTGGAGCACGCTCTAAATCTCGCGAAGGATCCTGATGATCCCTGGAGGAATTTTATAGGCGTGCGTCTGTCTTCAGAGTCACTAAAAGATGCCATGTTGTCAATCGTCGCGGGCGACGAGCCTTCCCAGAATGAAGCACGGGATAGCGGCAAAAAGTATCTGGCGCTAGACGCTGTCGAGTATGATTTTGAAGTGCCGTTCCCACTATCGGTTGTCATATCGCGCCGTTCTATTATGCGCTACCAGTTTCTGTTTAGGCATATCCTTGAACTGCGTACTGCACAGGAAGAGTTAGTACAAGCATGGAGCGAACAAGCGAAAAAGGACTGGTGGCGCTTCGTAACATCTAACGCAGATGTGGCGCATTTGAAGCGTCGTGCTAATATGCTGAGGCAGCGCAAGTTGCGTCTTGTGAACGACCTCTTATATCTCACCACTGTGGAAAGTATTGAACCAGAATGGACTGCTTTCTACGAGTCGATTGATGATTACACTGAGGTCTCACAATTTGTCGATGCGCACATCCGCTTCTTGGATAGGGCGCTACTGAAAAGCCTACTTGCCCACCCGCAGATACTGAAGATCCAGGCAAGGCTACTCTCACTCGTGCGACAGTATGCGAAGTTCTTGACCTCCAATAATGATGCCATGTCCTATGTGTCTGGGATTACTGAACTGAAGTTGAACAAAGAGACCGGTGAGCCCGTTACTCGGGAAGAAGTTGTCAACTGGGTGTCTATGTCCGTAGACCACTACGAACGCTCGTTCACGAGGAACCTCCAACGATTCTACGACCAGCTTGAGCGATACATACCCACAAATTTTGTAGGAGGGAGCAGCGTAGTGTCTATGTTGCAGCGGCTCAAAGCAATTATGCCAGAGGTAGCTGCCGACACACCTTCCACCGCTGTATCGGCTCCGCAACTGCAGAGGTCGGATTCCGCAGAGGCTTAAAACAGCCATCGGGCTTTTAATTGTCTTATTTCAAGTAAATTCGCGTGCTGCCATATCTTAAGATGATTTATTTATGTGAGTGCACTGATGTTTTTTTCTCTTTGAGACTTAGCCAAGCGCAGAGCGAACGTTGACCTCAAGCAGTGGCTTCGGTCCAGCATGCATGAGCGGAGCGCGTCCCGGCGGAATGAGTCCCGTGCTGATCTTATCAGTACTGCGCCCGGGCCTGAGGTACCCAAGCCCTACCCGTGTAGTGATGACTCGGGGCAAGAGCCGGTGTAGATTTCTGAATTTTTTAGAATTGTTTAGGGGTCTGAAAAATGTCGCTAATCGATGGTAAAGCGATTGCGCAGGCCGTGCGAAACGGTATAAGTGCCGATGTTCAGCAGGCACAAGCTGAGCGTCCTGATTTCCACCCCAAGCTGATCATCGTTCAAGTTGGTGACCGTAAGGACTCTACAACTTATGTGAATATGAAAACTAAGGCGGCTGCTGAAGCTCACATTGAGTGTGAGGTCGAGAAGCTTCCTGAGTCCACTTCAGAGCAGGACTTGTTGAATCGTATAACCGAGCTAAACAATGACTGGTCTGTACACGGGATTCTCGTGCAGCTGCCGCTCCCAGCTGGGATTGACGAGAAGGCTGTAACTTCTGCACTCGCACCCGAGAAAGACGTCGACGGCTTTGGTATAGATAATATCGGCGAGCTCTCGTCTCGCAACGGCAAGCCTCTTTTTGTGCCCTGCACCCCTAAGGGCATCCTGCACATGCTTAAGGCTTCGGATGTGCAGATCGATGGCAAGGTTGCCGTTGTTCTCGGTCGTAGCGACATTGTTGGAAGTCCAATGGCCTCGCTTCTTCGCCGTAGCAATGCCACTGTAATTCAGTGTCATTCTAAGACCCATAACGTGGCTGATCTCGTAAAGCTTGGCGACATCGTTGTTGCTGCGATTGGCCAGCCTGAGTTCGTCAAGGGTAGCTGGATTAAGCCAGGTGCTGTCGTTATTGACGTTGGTACTAACTTTGTGGATGATGCGACTAAGGCGAAAGGTTATCGCATGGTCGGTGACGTCGAGTTTGCCGCTGCTAAGGAGCATGCAAGCCTTATCACTCCCGTTCCAGGTGGAGTCGGTCCGATGACTGTTGCGATGCTGATGGCGAACACTTTCGATGCGGCGAACCGTGCTTACGCGAAGTCGAACCGTCCAGCGGTGGTGAAGCCTCTTCCGCTCGAGCTTAAGACTCCTGTGCCAAGTGACATCGACGTCTCTCGTGCGCAGAAGCCGAAGGACATTGGTGTGCTTTGCGGTGAGATGGGTCTTCTCCCGCACGAGGTTGAGCTCTATGGCTCGACCAAGGCTAAGATCAAGCTTGATGTCTTGGACCGCCTGCAAAGTCACAAAAACGGCAAGTACGTGCTTGTTGCTGGCATTACCCCGACCCCCCTTGGCGAGGGTAAATCGACTACTACTGTGGGTCTCGCTCAGGCCCTTGGTGCGCATCTTGCGAGGCCTACCTTTGCCTGCGTGCGCCAGCCCTCGATGGGACCAACCTTTGGTATCAAGGGAGGTGCTGCAGGCGGTGGATACTCTCAGGTGATCCCTATGGACGAGTTCAACCTCCATGTTACTGGCGACATTCATGCCATTGGTGCTGCAACGAACCTGCTAGCTGCAGCAATCGATACCCGCATGTTCCACGAGTCCACTCAGAAGGATGGACCGCTCTATCGCCGTCTTGTTCCTACCAAGAAGGGCAAGCGCAAGTTCGCGCCGATTATGTTCCGCCGACTCAAGAAACTCGGGATTGACAAGACCAACCCGGATGAGCTCACTCCAGAGGAGATATCCCGGTTCGCACGCCTCGATATTGACCCGAGTAGTATTACCTGGAAGCGCGTCGTCGATTGCAATGACCGCTTCCTTCGTGGTGTTGAGGTTGGTAAAGCACCGACTGAGAAAGGTCATACCCGTGAGACAGGCTTTGATATTACTGTCGCTTCCGAGTGCATGGCGGTCCTGACGCTTGCCACGTCTCTGGAAGACATGCGCGAACGCCTGGGAAGTATGGTTGTTGCGTCCTCTAAGGACGGCAGCCCTATCACGGCAGACGATATCGGATGCGGTGGCGCTCTAACAGCCCTCATGAAGGATGCCATCAAGCCTAACGTCATGCAAACGCTAGAGGGTACCCCAGTACTCGTTCATGCTGGTCCGTTCGCCAACATCTCGATCGGGGCGAACTCAGTTCTTGCCGACAAGGTCGCCCTGAAGCTTGCTGGCCAAGAAGGGTTTGCAATTACTGAGGCTGGATTCGACTTCACCATGGGTGGCGAGCGCTTCATGAACATCAAGTGCCGCGCCTCCGGCTTGTCACCGGATGTTGTAGTTATTGTCGCTACGGTTCGTGCGCTGAAGTCACACGGGGGAGCTCCTGAGGTAAAGCCAGGCGCCCCTCTTCCAGACATCTACACTGAGGAGAACGTTGACATCCTCCGTAAGGGATGTTCTAACCTTGCGAAGCATATTGAGAATGCAAGCAGTTATGGTCTCCCTGTGGTTGTTGCTATTAACAAGATGTCATCGGATACAGATGCCGAGCATGCTGTCATCCGTGAGGAGGCGCTTAAGGCAGGCGCGCAGGACGCCATTGTCTCCAACCACTGGGCAGAGGGTGGAAAGGGAGCCGTTGCGTTAGCAGAAGGTGTCATAAAGGCATGCGAAACGCCCAAGGACTTCCACTACCTTTACGACCCAAAGGCACTCACTGCTGAGGAGAAGCTTAATGTGATTGCGACGAAAATGTACGGCGCCGAGAAGGTCGAGCTGAGCGATCTTGCTCGAGCCAAGATTGAGGAGTATACGAAGCAGGGCTTCGGTGACCTGCCGATTTGCGTGGCGAAGACGCAGTATTCACTTTCGGCGGACCCAGCGCTAAAGGGTCGCCCGGAGGGCTTTACTGTTCCGATCCGTGACATCAAGGCAAGCGTGGGTGCTGGATATCTCTATGCACTAGCCGCGGAAATCATGACCATTCCAGGTTTGCCCACCGCTCCAGGTTTCTTCAACATTGAGGTCAAGCCCGACGGTGAGATTGATGGCATGTTCTAATTGCGGAGTCACGCAAAAAGGTGTACCTCAACGTCACTGTTAATTCTACCTAGTACGGATAGAATTCTAAAAAAATAGTTCAAACTATAACCAATCTCTAATGCGCATGGCACGTATGGCTTTGGTCCCCTCTTTTCGACATGTAGTGCTCCGAGAAATTCACATGACCTGCTGTAGTTTTTCCATACCTTTTGGAAGGGCGGCAGCTTTTCCGCATGTCCGGGCTGAAGCGGCGGTTAAACCAAGTGCTTCGTACTGGTGAGACTCTAATAAATGAGTCAAAGCCTGTGCGAAGGGACTTTTCGGATGTCCAGGAAATGCGCACTAAAATCAGCGAGCGTTTGAATTTGAGTGTACGTGATTTTTGCCGGACTAAGGCTGATTTCAATTACCGCCACGGCCTCGCCTATAAGATTTTGAGGACGAATCAGAATCGACTTATGGACTCAACACTTTGCAGTCATGATACCAATGCGTGGCTCAGGGACCACCAGCATCCTGTGGCAGCCCTATGGGTGATCAAATTGGCAGGCCCAGAGTCAGGCCAGGTCTCACGCAATGTGCTGCTGCAATGGCTACGACAACAAGGTCAGGTTGATGCGATGAGAACAGTGCATAAGTGGACTAAGAAGTGGGGCTTCAAGGATACTGATCGCACCCACAATATCATTGCCTCCGCACAATCCGTAAGCGAGGCTCGCGAGCTTTACAGATCCACAGAGTTTTCCTCGAAGCGGGCAAAGCAAATGTTTGGCAATAGACTGCTCAAGCACCTTATCACAAAGAGTTCTGAGGAGCCTGAAGATATATGGGGCTTTTTTCGCATGCTAAATAAGGATCTGGTAACTTTGCAAATCATGCTTGGCGGGATGGTTAGAAAAAATGGATTGCGGAAGTACAGAGACGAGCTATGGACATTGGCAATAAAGCAACAGGCTGCAAACAATCTGCAGATTGATACCAAGTTGCAGGAAACGTATGAGCGGGTGAAGCGTCTTCCTCTAGATTTACCGCCGTCCTCTGTGGCCTAAGCCCGAGCATGAGCCCCAGGGCAGCGACCTCTGCATCAATCCAATACACGTGACTCCCAATCGCGAGACGATCACCGACCATGCACCATTCCCATGAATTTTTTACTTCCTTCCCTTTTACAGGAGTCTCTTACCTGCTTGGGATGCTTAAAAAGTCCTCTTTAGAGGACTGATCGATACTACCGACCTCTTCTGTCTTAGATGTCGGAGGAAGCGACAAGCTCGAAAGGACCGTTAGACCTTGCTTGGTACAGGGATATGGCCGAGAAAGTGGATTCTCCGGAGAAGCGTGACGCTTGCTTGAAGATTGCGTCTGGTCAGGGATTTCTCGATGCGGCGGAAGCCAAAGGTATCTCCGACGCTCTTGAACTTGACGTCTCCAGATCAGCAGCGCTTCACAATCTTGAAGTTGCGAGCAAGTGCGCGGACTCGCTCAGCTTGTCTACTGTTGCACATCTCCTAGAGGGGCTCGTGCTTGAAGATATGCTTGAGGAGTTTCTTGTTGAGGCAATATCCCGACCGGGATCGGGGCTGGCGGGCGCAACTATTGATGAGGTCGGTCGTATTCTACGGTTTCGGCCACATGTTTTAAATCATAGGCAATGGGCAGAAGACGTTCTTCTCTCATTGTGACGAAAGGTATGTGATGAATGTTTTACAAACTCAGCTCACACTGATGCAAGCTTGAAGTGAATTTTTTTTATTTTTTCTGACAAACTACTAACACCAATTTCAGCATTCCCGTGACGATCTAACATCATTCATCTAGCATTGTATTTATTTGAAGAACTCATATTATCTTAATTATAAAGACGGCAATCGCGACTATCAATCTGCTTGTTGGATATGCAACGCACATAGGAGCGAGCTAGCGGTGTCGATGGTGTCGCGTTACTCAGCAAGGCGTGCGTGTTACTGTCAGCGCCAGCCCATGTGCCAATCTTATCACTTTCAGAGTGAAATTTCACCTTGTACGGTCGGCGCCCTGCTCAGTCTATGTGGTACAGGATAACTCAGAAGCGCTCAACGATCGGACTTCCAAAGAAGCTTCGCAACACTGCGTTTGCTATGGGGCTGAAGCGTCGCGGCAACGTTGTTTACCAGCGGGTCAATGCGGCCAACGCCGGCCAAATCCTTACGCTGAAGGAGTTGCTTGACGTGCAGATTGTAGATAAGGCGCTCACTCGAGAGGAGGAAAGACTCCTTCGTCGCAAGCCTCCGGGATATACCGTGGAAGAAGTGGCCTCTCAGTCGGAGCCTGTGGCATAGGCAACTTGGCAGTTGAAATCCATTGTATTGGCGCGCGCCGACTTGCCCGTTATTCTCTCACACTGATCTAACTCACCTGGAACTGCTCAGGTTGGTTTGCTGCCGGTCGAGCCTCTCGGCCCGTGGATGCATATAGTACGTATAAATCAAAGACATGAAGTTTTAGATTCTCTAGCTTGGCTAGCCTAAGGTATAATTGTATAATAAGGTGGCACCGTCTACAATGGTGGGAGACTGAATAAAGTCCCCGTTGTTGGTCGTGGTGGAAGGCCGCCGAATTCAACCAACTTTGACCGCGAGTTATAGGCATACGTGGGCCCTAGTTGGCGCGGCGACGGGCCCGGGCTCGCCTTGGCGACCCGCGGTGTGGATATGTCGGCGACCTCACCAACGCCCACGAGAGACTCGTCAATCATTCTAAGCACAGACATAGCCGTGTCCATACTCACGTCTCCTTCGCTAGCGGCACTTGCAAGAGATGTTCTCTGGCGCTTTGCTGTGCTTCCCTGAGGCCCGTCGAATGGCCGGCGGATTGGGGTCGCCATAGTAAGATGTGGTTCAAGGCTAGAGACGCTGACGTTTCCACTGCTTAATGACGTGTCAAACCGCGAAGGCTGCTTCGCGCGATATTGATTGACAGAAACTCCCGCTATCGTCATAGAGTCAACATAGGCGTCGATGTTGTGCTGCTCGGAGAGCAGGAATGCCGGATCACCGGAAGTAGACCTCTCATTCGGCTTTCCGTTCTGGGTTTCCTCATAGGTAGCCATCAGTGGTATCTCAATACGGTTGGCTGGCTTCGCGCCGGACGGCTGAGTAGCTAAAGAGGCGGCATACGCACACGGATCCTGCAAAGGGCTTAGTTTGCTTTTCACGTAGCTCTGATCAGCAAAGGCGATCGGCTTGGGTTGATTGAATAAATCAATCGTCCTCACAGGAGTGAAATTTCTCCGTCGGTGTGGTTTAGCTGTGTTCGCCGTCATATACCTGCCTGACCTAGAGGAAAGAATCAGCTTTCCTGCGAGACCCACGCCAAACCCTTGATCCCCTAAACAAAAACAACCCTTAGGGATGTAAACATACACTCGGAGCCCAATAGTAGAAAGTGTATCAGGACGGCTGAAAGAAACTGGCTCGCGCAGGCACTAACAAGTCAAGGGAGGGGGGGTTGTGCCGAAATCAGATAGCTAGATAGAATACGAGATATCCAAATTTTGGGATAACAGCTTGCTGCCAATACTCATCCATCATTCTATATGATCGCAGCAGTCAACCCAGTTTTGCTTAGGTTAATCTGTTTTATTCTTATGCTGATTTTTCTTACCACAATACTCTAGCATCATGGCAATTGCTCAATTGCTTTCAGCTCCTCTTCCCTCTCGTGGGAAAAGGGGGGTGTGTGCTTTACATATAATTTCTCTGATCATCATATCATGGAGGATGCCCAACTGGCGTTGGCGCGCCTCCGAGAGGATGCATCCACGGATGTTTCTCCACTTTTAAGTAGATACCAGCTCCGTGCAAACCTCCTTGATCCAATTTTAAGCCCAGGCCTGTCTTTACTCAGTGCACACCATCTTGCGACGGGCGAGAGCGCACCACTACGGACGGTTTACACTCTAGCTCGCATCCGTGGGTACAAAGTCATTGTACAGCGACTACCCACAGATATGAGGCTTATCCCCCAACTTTTGAAAAGCTTGAAAGCACTGGATGAGAGTGACTGGCAAGGTCAGTACGCATTACTGCTTTGGCTCTCGTCGGTGGTGCTGGCGCCGTTTGATCTTGGCATTCTGGGAGTTGAGACATTCGAGACATTGTATTCAGTAGCTTCACAATATTTGGCTTCAAGTGGCATTCAGCGAGATGCTGCAGCGTTGCTCATGTCAAGAATCCTAACTAGGGACAGAGCGCTGGTAGATGCCGCTGTTACGAGGTTTGTTTCCGATTTTCCTGTTAGCTCGCTATCAGGATTTCGCTTAACCGGATCACTACAAGTCCTTGCCGAAGTTGCGGATCGCGTCTCGGTTGTCCCTACATCCGTGAACCACTTGCTTGTGGAGGCGATGGAGACCATTGGTCGTGACGAGCCGCTGCGCTATTATGAGTCCACCATAGACGCTAAGCTGTGGCTGAAAATATTGGGACGGTCCGCTCTTCGTAACTTGGACGAGTTCGCGGAATTTGGAATTGCAGAATGTTTCACGCTATTCGATGATGCCTCGAGTCGGATACGTCTCGCTGCAGCGAAATATTTAGCGAAAATCTCTGCCAAGATTCCCAATGCAGATGGTGTAAGTGAAATCTGTCAGAGCCTTCTGGACTCGCTCGATGTGGATGTAAAACATGCCTCTCCTGATTACTGGAATGGGGCTCTAATTGCACTCGCGGAGATTGTTCGCCGCGTCAAACTCATACCAAAGCATATTTTGGCTGCTATAGTCACAGATGTTCTCGAATTCAAGGGACTCCATTTTACTCAGGACCGGATTCAAACCAAGATAGGCACAACTGTACGAGATGCGGCTTGCTACGTTTGCTGGTCAATATTCCGGACTACCCCAGATCTAGATAACGATCTCAGAGCACGACTCTATGCCAGTCTCATAGCTTTAGCTTGTTTGGACAGCGAAGTCAATGTACGACGTGCTGCCGCCGCGGCTCTCCAAGAAGGGCTGGGCCGCTATAGTGGCTCGAGCGGCATTTCTCCAGAAGAGACCTTTCATATTATGGAACACCTCAACTTCCACACAGTAAGCCTTGTGACATATTGTTATCTCCATCTCGCGCCCATGTTTTGCCAATACGACCACTTTATGACCCATTTAATCAATCACGGCGTCAACAGCTCCAGCCCTGATATGCGACGACTCGCCGCACGTAGCATTCCTATGATATCCAAGACGATTGAAGTTGAGGCAATCATTGATGCCCTTATTGAGGTACCCTCCAGGACCGCTTTCCACGGTAAGGCTCTGGCACTAGCCAGTGTCTATAGCTCATCCGCGACAAGGTATAGAGCCGAGGAAGCAGCCGAGCTGCTACATGCACACCAAGAGTCGGATCTAGCTACAGAAGCTA
The DNA here is from genome assembly GCA_030578495.1 of Starmerella sirachaensis. Classification (NCBI taxonomy): domain Eukaryota; kingdom Fungi; phylum Ascomycota; class Dipodascomycetes; order Dipodascales; family Trichomonascaceae; genus Starmerella; species Starmerella sirachaensis. Next base: position 1,316,445 of record JAJMSC010000004.1, on the reverse strand, counting down.
TCCTCTACCTAATGCCAATAAAGCCTTCACTGGCAGCTGGCTTCCTCAGTAGGATATCGACTGAGGAACCAAATGTGATCGCGGCTGCTGAGATGATGATGGAAAGACTCCCCCACGACACAATTATACATTCCATTCTTCCTGTTTGTGAAGAAAAGCTTACTGAAAGTCGGCTGTTTGTTTCATGCATTGTTAAGACTCCACTTTCAGGCCAGTCGCTGATACTTAAAGCGTCGCGTCTCCCCGACCCGCAGAGCCGAGCGTTAGCAGTGAAACGAATAAATATGAAGAGCATTGTTGGCACTGAAAGGATCATAGCTGCGCTAAATGACTACTCTGTGGATGAGCGTGGTGATGTAGGAGCTTGGGTTCGTGAAGCAGCCCTTCTCAAGGTCGAGGAAACAAAATCTGAAAACTCAGATATTCGCAGTGCCATATGGCGAATGGCTAGCGAAAGTAGACAGAAACTGCGGGTTGTCAGTAGCAAAGTCTTGTTTGAGCTTGGAGAGGTTCCAGATCGCTTTGACGAGGATACGAGCACTTATTTCTTCCAAATTTTGTCATGGTGCCCGGTTTATCTACGCAAAATTGTTACAGCTGGATTAGTATCCGCAATCGGAGCTACTGCAGCTAGTTTGACCACGATAGAAGGATCTTTTAATGGGCTAGTGAGATATATCGAAGGAGGAAATGTTTGGCCGATCAGCGAAATAATGAGTCTGAACCGGGCCACCGTTGAAAAATCGAGCGAGGTGGTGCTCACCCTTCGTCGGCTTATCGTTTACGGTATCGAAATTGACCCTTGGACGAGGGCGTTGGCAATTGCGTATAATACTACCATTAGCACGAAGCAGCTAGAATCGACAGTGCTAGATGCGATCGATATTCTTCAGATATATGCTGAACGTTCGTCGAAAGCGTTCGAGCGTCTCTTGGGCACCGTGCAGAGACATCCCAACGGCCGCGCGAGACAGAGGGCGGCGGAAGCGCTATTCGAACTCGGGTATGAGGATGATATTTTGGAGACGGCAGACTGGACGTATAGCGACTACAAGAAAAATGCGCAAAAACTATCAATCAGCTATAATGATAAATAATAATCTGAAAAGATTTTAAATCGAATCTTCGTAACTCTAGAGCGAATGTCTTGAAGGCTTTCTCAAACCACACTAGGACAGAAACCGCTGTCCGATCACGGCTACTGGTACCTGCTAAGTGGCCACGCTAACTTACTCCTCTTCGCTGCTAACATCGTCATCATCCGCGCGCCTTGCCGCAGTACCTACTGCGGCCTGAGGGGCACGCACAACATCAGATTCATCGTCTTCCTCTCCCAGCTCATCGGCAAGTTCATCCGCCAGATCGTCGAAGTCGCTGTCAGAGTGACTTCGAAAGTCGCTTTCATTAGCCAGCGAGGACTGCGCAGACGCAGGATACGCGCCATCTCTTGGTGCAATATTCTCCGAATACGACGCTGGCAATGATGGCGTCATCACTGGCGTCGTTGATGGTGTCACAGATCTACTAGTGTTCGTTGAGGACGAGTTTGTAGCGGCATTTTCTGATTCAGAAAGCGTTGATGCCATAGGAAATCGCTGCGCTGATACATTCTGCAACGAGGTCGCTTCCGCGGCAGGCTCCACCGCCGCGCGCTGCGAAGTTCGTTTTGCAGGCGGTTTCTTCTGAGTCTTTCGAGTAGGTAACCGGGCAGTAGTAGCGCGCTTTGCAGGTAATGATGCGGCAGGGCCGCTTGGTGGTGCCGAGGAATCTCTAAGAACACCTTTTGTACCCGACAGTGCCTGTGCGGCTGCCGGCGCCTGCGCCGACTGCTTAGCTCGGGCTTTTGGCGCCGGGGCCATTCGGATATCTAGATCCAGTGGATGCAATTCATACTGTTTCGAACGAGGATTGTACACGAGCACGCACTCCACGTCGCTGGCGCGCGTGGACGGGCCACGAAATGTAGGACCCGTCCGAGTTGCCCCGGACCCGTCAGGTACCTTACCCTCTCCCGCACCCTGCGACGGGAAGGACATCGGTGCCGCCTTTTCGACCTGGAATTCTCCGCGTGAGGTCCTCTTAAGGTCTAGCTCCGAGTCACGACAATCAAGTGCGTCTGGAGATACACTGTATCTCAAGGTAAAACCAGCCACTCCAGACGTTGGGGTATCCCCAGCCGTGCTATTGGAGTTAACGCCGTGCCTGGAGAGGAAGGCCTCACTCAGTGCGACGTCGTATTGCACCATTGCTTCTGTGTAGAGCTGCACAGGCCCGGATGCGAGTTGGTTCGAAGACGAGAGGAAGTCAGAAAGGATACTTCATCCACTTAGCGTTGTTCGGCCTTAATCACTCGCCCTCTCCCCTCCTCCATGTGCTCGGTTACCAGATACCGTTTATATAGTGCCTATTAATATCACCTTCTGTTTGTTACATTGCAACATTGGGCTCAAACGCACGGTGGCAGGGCTACAAATTATTTGGGCTCACCTCATCACCCGTCACCCAACTCCACACTCGGCAAGGCATAACTTGGGGGCAGTGGGTTCCCAACGCGCGTAAGAGGCCCTGTTGCTGAAGAAGCTGGGTTGGCGATCTCTGAGTAACGGGTGGTTCGTCACCAAAAAAACCAGCGATATTCAACTAAATAGAATCTTGAGGACTCGATTTGTTAATGAAGATCGTACTGGATGCGGCCGAGGAACGCATCCGTAAGCTTCTACTGAACTTCTCGCGAGAGTTCGCGAGAAGAGGCTATCCTGATGTAACGCTAAGATTCACAGGTGGTTGGGTTCGAGACAAGTTACTTGGTCGCAAAAGCCATGATATTGATGTCGCAATTGACAAGGCGACTGGCGAAGAGTTCGCATCGGAATTGCACAACTATATGGTTGCGACTGGCGAAGCCGAATCAAAGGTACACAAGATCAACATGAACCCGGAGAAATCGAAACACCTTGAGACTGCGACCACGCGGATATGTGGCCTTGATATTGATTTTGTCAATCTGCGAAGCGAGGAGTACGCAAATAGTAGCTCTCGTGTGCCGTCTACGGTGAAGTTTGGGACGCCAGCGCAAGACGCATTCCGAAGAGACGCAACTTTGAACGCTTTATTTTACAACTTGTCTACGGGACTAGTGGAGGACTTTACTGGAAAGGGCTTGGATGATCTGCGCGCAGGCGTGTTGAGGACCCCATTAGACCCTTACGAAACGTTTATGGACGATCCTCTCCGCGTTCTTCGTCTTATTCGCTTTGTTGGGCAGCTTGGTTTCAGAATATCTGACGAAACGCTTCCAGCGATGCGAGGAGAATCGATTGGTGACGCTATTCAGAATAAGGTCAGTGGAGAGCGTGTAGGCACTGAGATCCTGAAACTTGTTGAATCACCCCATGCTGAAATTGGTCTGCGCTATCTTGTGAATCTTGACTTGGGACCTCACATACTTGCAGTTCCCAACGTGATTTCCGCTGAAACACCGCATCTGCAAAGGCATTTAGACGAGCTCGAGGAAGCTCTGCCCAAGCTGAAGCCAGACCTTCAGCCACAGACCCCTGTTCAAATGGGTATGCTCACTCTAGGTCTTCTCCTTCAGGATATGAATAAAGATGTTAAGGTTGGACCAAAGAAGAAGGATGTGGCTAACGCGGTAGAGTTCGTGATCAAAGAGGGACTCAAACTGACGCGGGCCATGAAGGATGGGGTGATGACTCTTCTCGGCTCAGGTGCTGCATTTGACGAGCTTGTCGCTGCTCGCGCAGAAAGTGACCTGGTTCCTCGGCATCTCCTTGGAACGTTCGTCAGAAAAAATGGAGATCTGTGGAGGCTATGCATCGCATATAACGGCATCCGCGCGCGAAGATCTGACAGCGGCCACATTGATGATGCGAATGATATCTACGCTGCCATCAGGTCTGAGGGGTTGGAAGATGCTCATAAATTAAAACCCCTTATCGAGGGCAAAACCGTCATGGACCTTCTTCAGAAGAAACCAGGCCCTTGGTTGAAAGTAGCCTTGGACGACGCTATGAAGTATCAGCTCGACCATCCGGGCAGTAGCAGCGATGATATGAAGGAATGGCTTCTTACCAATTATAAAGCTACATAGGCGGATTTGCCTCTTTTAAAAATGCAGGTTATCACAGCATGAGTATCAGGTTAATATGATCGTCGGCCCACTCTATAGTACAGAGAAATGACCTCACGAAGTAATGGTAATGTCTTGTCTCATTTTCGGTTCAGCAGGAGCCTACGCACGGAGTTAGTCAAAAAGAGAACACTTCCAATAAATCGCACCACTGCTATGACGGCGTTAGCCCAGAGCAAAAATGCAAAGAAATAAGATATGCGTTCCCTGACGCTAGATGTCATTCCAACTGCTGCTGAATTTGTTGAAGTGATAGCCCAAATGAGAACAACATTTGAGATCAGCCATGTTACCACAAGATAAGTACGGAAAATCCGGCTGTGATCCTCTTTAGAAATGCTATTGTCATCCTTGGGTGCCTTGTAGGGTGCAAGCGCACGCTTAACGACCTGCTGGAAGCGACGGTCCACATCGGCTAGGTCGAGGACGACTTCCTCAACGACGGCTGTATCTCCTTCTCTTACCGCACTCACAGCAGGCAAGGCAGTCACACTGTCGCTTCCCTTTGTTCCCCATGAAACATCATGCCAGTTGCAGAACGCATAAACATTGAGCACATTCACAAAGCTTGACTGCATGAAAAAGTATTGGGGCATCGAGGTAAAAAGATGCCACGGATCCAAGTACAACAAAGCGGTCACAATGTAGAGTCCAAACGTGGAGCATAGGGCTACCACAACCAGGGCCGATGTCGAGGTGAAAAAGTTATGGAAGAAGTCAGCGACAGTCGTGTGCCCCAGGCCTTGCAGTTCTGTACTAGCCAACCATAATGCAATGACCAAACTGTAGTACTGAATAACGCCGAACACAACTAGCATGACATAGTACATCCATTTTGAGGCCTTTGGCTTGTTTCCAAGGGCGATCAAGAAGCTGAGGATTACGAAGAGACCGTAAACATACTTCACAATGAGTGAAATAATCGAGGAAGCACCAACGCCGAAGGGGAAAGAGTGATCATTATTGGGGCTTCCATATTCCTTTGGATTGGCAGCGAGCTCAATAATAACCGTAATCGTCAAGAAGTAAGAACCCAAGTTGAACCAAGTAAGGAACTGATTCAACAGATTGTAGAGGAACTGGAAATGCAGACCTAGCACACGAAGAGGGTTATGTGCAGAGTGATAAACCCGACCAAAATGCAAAATAGAATAAATTCCGGCAGCAAAAGAGCCGTTCAGCCATCTTCTACGCTGGCTGATGAGTTCGCTGACGCCTTGAGGAACATCAGTTTCAGCTTTGCTTCGTTTCACATAAGTAAGATGCCACTTTTCGCTTCGTTTAAAGCATACCTCAAGACACAGAATACGATCCTCGGCGAGGAACATATTCTTCCTAAAGATGCTCATAGAATCAATTCCTTTCTTTCCTAACCTGTCTGACATGGTATGATCACCATGGAAGTACTGAGCAAGTGGTCTGCCCTCCACAGCACGATATCTGTATGCACTGAACGCTCCGGGCAACACCGAAATAAAGCCGAACGTCGACTCCAATGGCTTATCAAGGATATTGCTAATCTTGTATTCGAAATTTTGTGTGGCAACAATAGGATTCAGTAAGTCTCTCTTGTGGGGACCCAGCATTGCATGAATCTCACCACATGCACCACCAACATTCTTGTCATTATAGAACGCCTGCCAAAGGTACAGCAGTGACCGCGGACCTGGTCTCGTACCAACATCAATGAGCACAACAACTTCTGGCTTCAACAGCGGGCAGAAAGCATTGAACACCCAACGATGAGAGTTGATTTTCTTCGTGTTTTCCTGTTTCAAGCACATCGTCAACTGTATAGGTGGGAGAGAGCGAGGATTCCCTTCTTCAGGTTGCACTAGTGTTTGATCAGGCAAGACACAGAGTTGTGTCGTGTATTCGAAGATATGAGCCACTGTCTCCTCGCCGTTGACGTTGCGCTTCATAACACCATCCTGATACACACCAATCGTTGCGAGCACATCAAGGACATTTTTGTCGCTTGCGTCTATACCATCCATGACAAGAACGACCTGAATCTTTTTCCAGGCCTCCTGCGGACCACCCCAGAATGCTGATCGCTTCAAACGGCAAATGTCTCGGATGTTCTGCATCACACCATAGAGAGTACGCGTAGTCAAAAGCTTGTCTTCATTGTAGTATGTCAAACAAATGAGCAGCTCCGTGTCGCGGCCATACTCCATGGCTCTCAGTGAGTAGCCATTACTCGGACGGAAGTCATCTGGGTCGCAAGTGGCAGCCGTGTACCTCATGTGGGAGAATTCCGTGGTACCAGTTTCGACGTCACGGTACTCAGGCAGCACAGACATGCGAACTGCTGATGGAACCGGATACTCTGAACGGAACACCTGGCCCTGCACTAGGCCTACCTTTCGGGTGTTTGCGCGCTTAAGCCTACTCAAGTTCTGGCGACGGGCCCAGCTATTTTCGCTTGCGCCCTCTTCTACAGATCCTTCACCAGTAAGCATAGAGCGTATACCGCCATCAGAACCTGCATCAGAGCCACCATGACCTCTGATGTAGTTACTCACCGGGCGTGTGCTAAATCTACGCTCTTCATCCCCCCACTGCTCCTTCTCCTCCTCATCTTCAGGATCAGACTCCGGGTAGGGAAGCTGAGAGTTTGTGTGCTGGTGAGTATAAGGGACAATTTGCGGCAGGTCGCTCAGCGCAGCTCCTTGAATCTCGGAGTTGTCGAAATCAGACTCCTCTGCCTCCTCGAGATCTAAGTGGTTTGCGAGGTCCCCGCTGTCCTGGAGGCCATACGGCTCGTAATCCGCGAACGGGTCTGCCGCTTCATCTGGGTGTGAATAGCGCGCCATTCCGTGTCTGCTTTTGCCCCAAAGTCTTCTCTAGCGGCACAGCAGCAACGGCAACGACAATAATAAACAAGGGTTATTAAATAAATGTGGGTTTATTTACAAAATCACAAACCCCTTGCCCTCCTATCACGTTTTTTATTGGCACTCCTTGCCAGGCTTTCATCTGCGACATGCAGGTGGGCTAGAAATTGTAAACAGCGTGACTTTAGTGCGTACACGACCTATCGGGGGATGGCGGTAACGTTATGCTTCTCGTCTCATGGTATGCACCGACGATGCTGGTGGAAGCGCTAGCTCGCCATGACGAGTATCTTGATCTATTAATATACCCAAAATTTAAAGTGCGTGCACGAGCCCATGCATAACCTAGTGTCAGCAACACTTTACGCTTACGCAGGAGGTTGATGGCTCGCGTCGTCAGTAGAAGCGCGCGCCTTACAACCTCTACGCAGGGTTCGGGCGCGCCGCGTCGCCTGCTAGGTGATACTTACGATAATATGCTCAGACTACGGCCGCAGCCTTAACATAGGCTTGGCAACAGCCAGAAAAATATTCTCTCTGCGTGGTCTGGGATGTTTATAGTTAAATGGCAACTCCAAGACGAGAAAGCTTGGTTGTAACCTTGATTTAATGCTGTATAAATAGGTGCTGCGCTCTACCGTCACAAGCGATATGTCCGCAAAAATGCGATAAATCAGGAGAGTGTTCTCGGGTCATCGATCTCGTACTTGGTCCTGCAGACTGGACAATGTTTATCGTTGGGTACAGTCTCCATAATGCAGAGGCAAACCGAACAGACATAGCCAATTTCTATCACTTTGTTTGTCAAAAAGCATACGGATCCAAAGTCAACGTCCGGCTGTGTCGGTAGATTCACGTATTGCCGCACTGACGGCTCGACCAGAAAAACCGAGGTGAAAAACTCGACGAGACCCCGAGCACCATGGGACCGCAGCTCGAGATATGATCCTCCCGTGAAATCTGCTGCTTGCTGCAGAAAAGATTTCGACGGTCCAAAGTTCGCTACGTCAATTGGCACCCGCAGCTTTTGCGCGGTGAAGATGGAGTTCATCGCCGGAATATACTTCGACCCTACCTCTGTGCTATTCGCGCTGACAGTCAATATATGGCCCCGCATCGAGCCTTTGGTTCGAAGAATGCGGTTTAGATAAGTGAGGGCCAGCGATAGGCCACCCGCAATAGAAGTGGTAGCACTAAGCTTCTCAGTTGCGGCTGCGTCGTCTATGCACCGTTTTACACCCGAGATGACCATTTCGTCAAGCTGCCGAAATTGGGGGACCATGGTTCCTTCGAGCACCACGGTGCTTGTCGCAGGCTGTGGTGGCACGGCTGTTAACGAGTCGTCCAGATCAACTGTTGAATGGATCAGCCGAGCCCCAAGACCGTTGAAACCAATCAGTGCCAGCTGATTAGCGCTGTCCAGTGCAAGATGGGCATTCAAAAATACAAGCAGACTACTCATCACATCCCAAAATGGGGTTTTTGACTGACGCTCCCACCCTTCCCCGTGCAGGTCGAGCACGAGGATGAGCATGGATGCCGTCTCATCCTCTAGGGGGTCGGGTGCGGGCCCACGCGCTAGTTGGGCTGCAGTGTCATCGACAGAGTCCATTCCACGCCAAAGACCTATTAGTGTTTTGTGGGGATTTAATGCTTGCGTCTAGCTGGGCTGACACAGGCTCTTAGGACTTTGTGGGAACTGAGTCCACGACGCTAGCTGTATTGTGCGCGCGAGCTCGATGACCGGCGGTTCTCGCTAGCGACCAGATACTGCTAGCATTGGAAGCTTTCGGGGAGCATGGGACCTGCATAGAATATATTATCAGCCAGCTGAGCTGCACAGACTTCTGCTATGATCAAGAACTTCTAGTCTGTCTTTTGGTTTTGCGTGCTCTTTCTTTCTCAATGTTACAAAGATCGCTCGGGTACCTGAGGGGTTTAAAGCGAGTCAATTCTTGTGTCTAAATCTCGCTACAATACGCGTTGGAGAACAGATGGTGCTCTGACATGATCAGTTCTTCGCAACCGAGCACAATCCCGCGCGAAGTATCTCATCCTTCCATAATAGTGCGTTGCGTCGCTTCAGCATGGTATTCATGCAGGAACGACCAGCCTTTACAAACCTTAACCTTGCGGGCCTGCAGTTTGTTGCATATATGAGGATAAGATTTCAGAGAAATATTTTGGTGGTATAATGTTGCGGCGTAGTTACTTGGAAAACAGGTTTTGCTCATCTTTATAGACATTGACTCCTAATCACCCGCGGTTGCATATATATGCATACCCCTCCCTAGCGTCTAGCGCACGTAGGTCACTGGGCCTAGCCGCACGTCGGTCATGTAAGCTTGCAGTCAGCTACGGTTCTCCTCTATAGATTCGTGTACAAGGTCGTCACAAACAAACTGCACAAGGCCGTTATACACTGGCTCTCTCACCTGCATTTGATTTTATCTCACAAAGATGGTACAGCTGACCAGTTCAGGTGGAAACACCCGCCCTCCAGCCGCGGCTGGTCAGCACCATCAGGTAACGCCAACCTCGGCAGCCGCCACCGCGGTCCCAGTGCCAGTTGCTCTCCAAGAATCGTCCCATTTACACTCTCAAGTAGATGATTCTTCGCCATTGGCCTCTCCAACGTCCACCTCGACATCCAAGCCTATATCTTCGCGGCGCCCTACCTCGGGCCCGACCGTGTCGTCGACGACTTCAACCGCAAAGCCGTCATCCCTGGCCTCTGCTGCAGCTGCCGCTACCGTGCATCAAGCATCCATGAAGCAAAATCCTGGGCGTCCTCATCTTAAAGTATTCCCACCGGGGAAGCTCTCTACTGGTTCCTCCACACTAAGTCCGACAAGTCGCTCGCCGAACAGCGACGCCGTGTCTCAACCGCCTTCTTCAGAGAGTGGAACAGAGGAACATGTCGGCGTAAGATCGGCTGAGGTTTCCGTGGCCCCGATAGGGACCCGGCGGTTTTGGTTTCGCAAGAAAAGTGGAGGATCAGCGACTAGCTTGATAGTTGCTGCTGACGAGCTTGTTGATGATGTGAAGACACGCATCTTAGCGAAATACCCAACTTCTCTACAACAGCATTGTGATCCTGCCGATCTTGTGATGACAATCGCGCAAACGACTGGTACTCGGTTGGAGCTCCAACCGGACGAGAATGTCGTGGCAGTGGTTGATCGGTTTTACCCACTAGGTATGAAGATGAATGACGCTGTCGAGGTAGGTCCTCCGTCAGCTACTTGGGCTTCACCCATGAGTTTCTATGTGGCTGGTAATGGGCCGCACCCACTTGCCTCGAACCAAGCAGGGTTGAACACTGCGCCAAGTGTCTCTAGCAGGACAACTCCAAGAACAATGCTCCAAAGAGCGCGAAGTTACAGCCATTCACAGAGTACGCTTACACAGTTGAATCAGTCCAGCCAGACGAATTTGCATGCTGGGCTTCAGTCACCCACAGTTTCGTCGACCGCCTTGAATCAATATGGATCTGATGGAGTACCTCCGTTGCCCCAAGGACTTTCGATGAATGGAGGCGGGACCCCGACGCCTTCTTTGAGTAGCGGCCATAGTGCTGCTTCATCTAAAGCCACAACTCCTACACAAGAGCGACCCCAGTATGGGATGACACCTCCACCACCTCCGCCTACACAAGGAACGACATCAGCAAATCCGGAATTGTCGCCCCCTTCTCAAAGGCCCTCGCGAAAGTCTCATAGTGGAACAAGCGTCCTTCTTTTGCCGCGGCAGCTCGGTGCTTCGTCCAGTAAGTCTCACCAGACGCACGAGAATGTTCGTGACACCAGTGAGATGATGCTGGTTCCAATCACAGGAAAGTCAGGCGATTCTAAGCGTGGGGTAACGCATAGTGATACACATGATTACTCTAAGAATTGGTCCGATGAAAAGGCAAGCACACTGTCGCCAGCAATTCCTGAAGAGCCGTCTCATATGTCGGCTTCGTCGCTCTCTCAGCTTCAGCAGAAGCTGACCCCCAGCATTGAAGTAGCGCAGGGCAAGTCGAGAATTGCCCCTCAGATCAACATTCTCATAGTCGAAGATAATCCGGTGAACCAGCGCATCTTGGAAGGATTCTTGCGGCACAACAAGGTACGTCATGAGTCTGCGAAGAATGGTCGCGAGGCGTTGGATAAATGGAAAACGGGTGAGTACCATCTTATCTTAATGGATATTCAGCTTCCGGTTATGACAGGTCTAGAGGCAACGAAGGAAATCCGACGACTAGAGATCTTGAACGGAATCGGTGCATTCCCCCAAGATTCGAAAGAACAGCAACGTACGAGTCCGAAGTCACCTCATGACGTGATCAAGAAGTCGGCCGGCGGGTTCCGGTCCCCTGTGATCATTGTTGCGCTTACTGCCAGTAGTGATATGGATGATAAGAGTGAGGCTCTTGCCGCAGGATGCAATGACTTCTTAACGAAGCCAGTGAATTTCGTTTGGCTAATGAAAAAGATAGTTGAGTGGGGGTGTATGCAGGCTTTGATCGACTATGATGGCTGGAAGAAATGGAGTGACGTAGAATCGGCGTCTTCGGCGGCCACAAAGTCGATCGCAGGTGCGACCGGCCTCGGGGGCCCAGTTTCATCATCATCTACTGTCCGAAATACCTCGTCCTCGGCGATACCATCGCAAACTCCCGTCGCATAGAACAACTGAAGGGCCTGGCAGGTCACAAAGCTTGCCTAGTGCTTTCCTCTAACAGGAGGACACACTCTGAAAATGATATCGTAACGCATCTTAACCTTGAATTTAGGCTTGAGCACTGGCTATTTAAATAGTGCATGTACTTAGAAAATAAATATCTGTTCGCTTTGCAATTGCAGCTACACCACGATGGTGCAGTCGCACTCAATAAAGCGAGGTTTTGGGTTGATTTTGCCTATTGAGACGATGCTCATCCTGCTCTAAGACGCACATTAAACGGTGCGGCTGAGGCTGGCACAAGGCGAAAGAAAATAAAAGAATAATAAGGGACGCTCAACGTGAGGTGGCATTATCATTTTGGGGAGCCAAGGCAACGGTCATACGGTTCAGGTAGCAGTTACAACATTTCTATGCTTGCGCGTCGACTCCCATGCGCGACTCATCACCGGCATGTTTTTTACTATCCTTAGCGTCTCCGCTTCCTTTAGCGACAGCAGTGAGAAGGTCTTCGAGGATTGTGTCCACCTTGTCTTCATCACTCGAGGTGCACTGTGCGACAACCTTCCGGAACTTTGCCTCTCCGTCCAAAGAAGCAGTAAGTAGGTCACTTCTCAGTTCTTCCAACATCTGTTCATTTTGTCGGTAGGCTTTAATGCGAGCCTGCAGTAGTACTGGTGGTAAACGCGTGAGGTCATCCTTAGGATCCACGCGGAAGGGCTGATCGGCATCGAAACTTACGTCGGCGTCTACTTGTGCAAATTGGTGGGCATTTTCCGAGTGAAACCGTGAGTCCTCCGTGCTGATGGCCTTGTCAAGTGAAGCAAGCCGGGCCTTCATTCCCGCCCGCTGGTCGCGCAGTTCACTAAGCTGCTTTCTGCGATCCTCTAGCGCTTCAAGCTGATCAGATGTTTCCTTGAGCTTTGCGTGGGCATCTCGAAGAACATTATCTTTGCCATTCAACTCCCTCTGCAGTTTTGCATCAAGTTGCGCCACTGCGTCAACTGCTCGGCGCATAAGCTCACCACGGCGTTCAGCTCCGTCCATTGGCGCACGAGACCCCGAGCGCGAATGGCCGTTACTGTTCTCTCCAGGACCGACCGATCCTGCTCGCGATGCAGGCCTTGACTGCACAGTACCGAACTGTGATGCTCGCGCTGAGGTCAAGCTAGGAGTTGCACTGCGAGGTGCCTGCTGAGCCAAAACGCCAAAGTCAATCGGACGAAGGCCCGCACGATTCGGCAAATCAACTGAGGCTCCCACGTCAACGAGTTGCTGGGCAATTCGGCGTGAGCCCAGGCGAGCCGCAATATTAAGTGCTGTATCACCGTTTGCATCCTGCACATCGACAAGCTCTTCCACCAACCAGGCAACACCGCCAGCGCCGCGCCGTTTGACGGCCCATTCAAGCAAAGCTTCAAGATAGTACCTAGACGCATCACTTCTCCCTGGAATTCCAGCTGTAAGAGAAATATGATGCAAGACTGTCCTACCATGGGCGTCTCCGAGATGCAAGGAAGGAAATATGAGGTCCAGTAGCTCAGTGAATGTTTGGTTGTCGCTATTATTCGTGACTAGTACTGCCCGCACCAAAGGAGATTCTCCTTTACGGTTACCACGACGGCAGTTAGCACCATGCTGGACAAGATCTGACACAAGACTTATGCGTCCAAGAGCTGCCGCCCAGTGCAACGCCGTATGGCCTGCGTCGTCGATGGGCACATCAACCTCAACGTGGGTGACGTGATGCTCACCAAGGATGTCAGTGAGTGGTCGTGGCTCTCCACGGTTAGCGCTGAGGAACAGTTCAGTAACAATGTCCCGCGAAACGTCGGCCAGTTCTCCTACCGGTTCCAAGGGTGGAAGCGTCTCGAGCTCAAGATCATCATCGTGCATCGAGATCGCACCTTTACTTTCATCCCCTGTCTCCCTATCATTATTAGGATCTGTGCTCTCCCCGCTGACCTCATTCTGGCCCTTCTCGCTAGCGATGCCGTTAGATGCATGCGTCTGGAGTGAGTCCTGGCGATCAGCCCTGGTCCCTATGAAACCGGAGCCGTCGCTACCCTCGGCACCAGTGGACTTAGGAGCGGCATCTGATGAGCCCTCTTCGGATTGGTTCATGCGCAGGGGTGAGCTCGAAGCCGGCTGCGATTGAAGCTCGCGAGCCATTTCAAGGCGGCGTCGCTCGACCTCCCCTGGGCTTGGCAGCTTGAACTGGGGGCGTTGACTGAGATCGAAATCAAATAGCGGAGCCAGTCGGTCATGTACGGAGTACTGGATGGCAAGACTTCGCGCCTTGTTGAAGGGAATCCATGTCCCTTGGTACTTACCTGTGCCGCCCTGGATCTTCTCAAATCGGACACCGACGTCACGGTCAAGAGCCTTCTGGCGCCGGGACCTGTCAAGCCCCGCAAGCTTTAGAATCTGCGTTGCGTTCATCGAGTCGTCGCTCACGCGCCGCATAACTGTGTGGCCGCCGACGTCGATCTCAATCACATCGACGTTTGAGTACTGCGCCAGCGCGACACCGGCAACATCTGTCACCACACGAGCGAGCGGTGGCCCGTGCGGTGTCTCCACAGAGCCAGCTTCGTGTGCGCTGCGGGGAGTCGTAGGCTCTCTTCCCACGTAGAAACTCGGCTGCGCGTCGACCATGGTGGACTCCACGTGAGGCAAGGGCAAGTCTATCGCGGTAATCTTTCTCGCGCACCCTGTCTGCCCGCAGCCCCCCACCCACCCAGTTAGAAAGGGCGTCCGGCGTAATTCCTCATGACAAAAGTGTTGCCAACTACTGGCACAAATTCGAGTTGAATTCTCAAGTGATCCATACGGACTATAGAAATGACCCGATCGACCGATGACCTAGTGCTTGGTCCACCAAAATCTATGGGTGAGGGGGTATGACCAGTACATATAGATAGACTCAAATTTTATCGCATTGTTATTATCTGATTAACTGCAAAAAACCGCAGTGTTTTATCAGCGGTTAACCGCGAGGTCCACACGCGCGCTTTTCGATGCTACTTTAATGACGCGGTAACGCGTCAGCTGGATGCATGGTAATGCCGCCCACAGCAGGCACGTGGATAAGCCTGGATGCTGCCCCGGTCACCAGGCCGTGATCCCCGCGTCCCAATCGCCGCTGCCTTTGAATGCGAGCATGTGCCCAAGTGCCATACAGCGTTGACCGTAACCAGGGCCCACCACCGCTGAGACTGGAACACCGCTGCCTATGAGCCAAGCACTATAAGGTGATTACTTACGGGGAGTTACTGGCGAAATAGAACTAAACTGACTACAGATGAATTCACATAGGCTTGGTGTTTTGGCATATCGGTGCGGGAGGTTGTGGTTTCGTACAAATCGTCTCTGATCGTAGCCGTTTACATGGCTGATAAAGATCAAGATCACGGCCTTCCTAGCTTTGCGACTGCCACGTGCTTTGCGATTTCCCCTGCTTCATGCTCCAGGCTCCGCAGGCTGTGGCGTTTGTACAGCCGCTTCTAGCGCGATCGAGCGAAATCAGGACTGCCAATCCCATTGTATCTTACTTTGGCCTCTACAGAGCCGTTCAGCAAGTTCTCGAGACAAAATTGCATGTCTCTGACAAGGAGGTAGCGGACTTCGCCACGCAGCTATTGAATGAGATAGAAGACTTGAAACAAAACAATCCGAAGCTACAGACTGAAGATGCAAAGGAGATACTGGCTGCGGATGACGTCGCCGAGGCGTACGTCCTCGACTTCGCCGCGACCATTTTCGACCGCGCCGATGGCGCGACTCGTGAGCATCGAGTAACGAAGGCAACAGGCGCAGGTTTCGCCGCTGCTGCTTCGTTTCTGTCTTTAGAACAGATTTGGGGTGAACTGACCCCGGAAACTGCAGAGAAGATCAAATATGCTAAGTTCCACGCCGCACGCATTCTAAGAGCTGTCAAGAATGGAGAAAATCCGAATGATCTCTACGAGGATCTCGAGGTGCCTGCTGAGCTTGCCGATTCGCCATCCGTGCACTCAAGTGAAATTGAGGCCCCACCCGCTGTCGACGCTGAAACGGCGGCGAGTAGAGGAGAGGAGCTAGCCACAGATGAGACAAGTCTCTCTAAGAGAGACGAAGATACCATGTCTACCACGCCAGAAGCTAAGCAGGTTTTAACACCTGTTCAATCTCCACCTGGTGTTGTCAAGGGAGACTCTGAACCTGCAGACACAGTGCCAGCAGTGAACGAAGCAACTGTGGCCGATGAGGGTGCGACTGGTATGGCTCTGCCGCAAGCGCCCACCGAAGATCCTCGAAATGACCTCTCGCTTCCTGAAGCGCCTCATGATCAACCTCAGGGAAATATGGAGTCGGATCTTGACCCGCTGCGCCACGTCCCCAGTGAATCTGACGCTACGATTCACATTGTCAAGAAGCAGGAGAGGCAATCGTCGCAGCCCGTGCCGACGCCTCCCAAGAAGGTACCAGTAAAACCTCAAAAACAATCTGCAACTCCGAAATCTGCAATACCTCCGCAGGTTCACAGCCCAGAGCAAGTTATGCAACTGACAAAAGTGACGGGAAACGCCCAGAAACATGCCAAGTATGCGATATCAGCACTTAATTATGACGACATTGCAACTGCAATCTCGGAACTTGATGCCGCCCTGGCCACCTTGAAAGCTTTCCAAAACTCCAATTGAGACGGCGGTTTTCTAATCGCGGTGCTGTAATACAACACTGTCGCTATGATTAATCTTTGCAGTAGTTAGCCATTAATTTTGACCAAGCACTTGGTTCGCAGTTGTATAATTTGAAATGAAGAATCAGATGTGCGAGTGTGATTATAAGCCTTTGGTTATGTGTGTTAACCACTTTCAATGTTCCTTCCATATGAGATACGACTTCCACAGGCACGCATGAGTAACTCTCACCCTTACCTGATATCTTGTCTTCTGTGTGGCGCGGGAGCGCCTAGCCATGGATAGCACAGGACTTTCAGCAAAGTTTCAGCGAGCATGTTGCATTTCTACATTTCTCGCAACTCAGAAGAGGCCGTGCGATGCGTCTGCGCTTGTTAAATCTGGCTTGAGCATGCTCGACTTGGCTCAATTCAAATACCTCCTACCTGACGAAATCGTTTTCAGCTATGAAGACATGCCATTCGATGCTGTTTTTGGTGATGAACCTTTGCAGCTGCTGGTATTTCACTTTAAAGACAAGCGCATCCCAGTAAAGAAGCTTGATGCTGTACAAAATACTATCAAGGGAAGACTTCGCCGGTTTGATATGGCACTCCAGCAATTTAAAGCACGTAGAGGTACGCTAGAGGCACTACCGGAACTAGCAAGCATCTATCTGCCGAAAGAAGATCCATTTGCGGAAAATTTCAAGTCCCCAAAAATCTCAACTAAGGATCACCGTACTCTCTTTGATGAGATCCACGCTAGCCTCAGCAACGTTATTACCGACACGACCTCCCCTGCACGCGAGGCTCGGTTTGGGTCTGTCCCTGATGCTTTGAATGAATTTGTCAAAGCTCGAGGTGTCGAACAAGTTTACTCACATCAGGCTGCAGCAATGTCACACTTGCTCAATAATCCAACCAAGCATATCGTAGTTAGCACCGCCACAGCATCAGGGAAGTCGCTGATATTTCAAAGTCTTGTTGACGCAGCACTCTCAAGCTCGGCTGATGCTTCAGCCTTGTTCATTTACCCCACCAAGGCATTGGCGCAAGATCAGCTCAGGTCTTTTGCATTTCCAGACGCGTATACGTTCGATGGTGATGTCGAATGGAAGCAGCGTGACATTGTCAAGCAACGGGGCCGTGTGCTATTTTTGAACCCTGACATTCTTCACACAACATTGCTTCCCAATTTTAGTGACTGGGCCCGCATCTTGAGCGCAGTAAGATATATTGTCGTTGACGAGATGCACTACTATTCTGGTGTTTTCGGTGCCAATGTGGCCATGGTTCTAAGACGGCTTCGGAGGATTTGCACACAGCTCGGTGCAGAGCCCTGCCAGTTTATAGGCTGCTCTGCAACTGTCACTGCACCAGCAGAGCTGATGTCCACGCTCACAGGCTTACAAGAAAGTGACATCATGGAGATTGGTGCCAAATCAGATGGCTCACCCAGTGGTGCAAAGCGTTTCCTGTTCTGTGCGACCGATTTCATGTCTCCAGAGGACCCTACTAGCGGCCATGTCCATCCAATAAAGGAAGCAGCGCCTCTGATGTGCAAGATGGTCAGACAAAATATGCGGGTGATCGCGTTCTGCCGGTTCAGGCGTGAATGCGAGCTCTTGCTCCGCGCGATATATGAAGCCGACCCAGACCTTAAGCAACTCGTCATGGGATACAGAGGTGGGTACTCGCCTGAGGATCGTCGCCATATCGAACATCTCATGTTCAGCTCCAAGCTTCGCGGAATTGTAGCGACTTCTGCTCTCGAGGTCGGAATAGACATTGGGAATCTTGATGCAGCACTTATAGTTGGCTTTCCTCATTCCGTGTCGAGCTTCAGACAGCAGGTTGGCCGTGTGGGACGTCGGCAACGTGACTCTCTTGTCGTATACTTCGCTGATGGATCTGTCCGTGATCAATTCTATGCATCTAGTCCTGACACAGTGTTGCATGGCGATATTCCACGAAATCCATTAATGTTGCATGCTAGTATAGTGCGCTCACACGTCCAAGCTGCCGCATATGAATTTCCCATGACGGATGATGATTTTAAATTTTTCCCTGCAGTAGATGACATCTCCGTCGCCAAACTCGAAAAACTGGAAAATGGTTCTTTCGCTTTTCCTATGAAACCAGCGATCAATCTACGTAAGTCTGAGAGCGACCGTGAAGACACTATCGTTGTTGATGTTATGACCAACAAGATTTTAGAGCGAGTCGAGTTCGAACGAGTAGGCTTCACTTTATATGAAGGAGGAATATATGTTCACCAAGGCAACCCCTATGTTGTCACACACCTTGATGCTGATTTGGCGTTCGCAAAAGTCAAACGCACGAATGTGAAGTGGACGACGGCCCAGCGGGATTTCACGGATGTTGATCCTATGTCAACGATTTCCTCGAAATCCATATCCGAATTAGCCGAGGTCAGCCGTGGCAGTATTAAAGTCAGCACGATAGTTTTCGGCTTTTTTAGGATGAATGAGGCACGCCAAATTATTGATAGCGAAGATTTGAATCTCCCTCCTAATGAGTCTATGAAAGTAGGCCTTTGGCTTAACTTGCGCCACCACATTCTCGATGTTCTCAAGGACCGCCAGCATCACATACCTGGCAGCATTCACGCAGCGGAACATGCTATCGTGTCAATCTTGCCCACTTATGTCTCAATGGCCCCTGGTGATATAGGAACTGAATGCAAAGCACCCGAAAAAGAATTTTCCAAGCGACAGACCCAGCGCCAGCGACCAGCTCGTCTTATTTTCTACGAAAAGTATGGAGGTGTTGAGGGGAACGACGTTCTGTCAGCCGCCTTTCACAACTTCCGTGATATTTTGGAAAGAGCTTGTGATGTTGTTGATAAGTGTATCTGCGAGGAGGGTTGCGGCTC
This sequence comes from Starmerella sirachaensis, assembly GCA_030578495.1. Classification (NCBI taxonomy): domain Eukaryota; kingdom Fungi; phylum Ascomycota; class Dipodascomycetes; order Dipodascales; family Trichomonascaceae; genus Starmerella; species Starmerella sirachaensis. The sequence goes on along the minus strand of JAJMSC010000004.1, from coordinate 1,297,228 downwards.
ATGTGTTGCGATGGGCGGGTGTACCGAGCACAATGCCGTCATTTCAAAGTCTGGTGCGCGAGTAATTCTGCGACTTCTGCTCTCTCGTGGGCTGGAAGATATCCCGCGTGGCCCAGAGCCAAACCTCCCTTCACAAACGACGGAGACAGTAGTCCCTGTGGAAGCGCATACAGGAGGGTTTTTCCCTCAGAAGCTGGACAGCCCTCATCCTACTCCATCACCCGCACGATCTGAACATGAAACAATTAAACAAGAAGAATTTTAAATGCTACGTTCATGTTATGATGGATTATTTAATTTTTTCAGGATGAATTCCTTCTATTTATTTCTATGTAAAATTATATTTGATCGCATTAAATCAATATCGGTTCCAACATAAGGATGGCTTACATGGTGCATAAACGAAAAGAACCTAAATGTCGATTAATCGCTCACTTTGATCACCAGGAGGTGTGGGCTGCATTTGCAATTCTTCGAATTGATCGACCAACGATGTTGACCTCACAAGATTTCGCCGTGACTCAGGTGGTTCTGGTCTCGAAGGATTTGGAGAAAACGGGGAGGATGACTCTTGCTGCTCGTCGCGCCTCTTAGGTGCCACTTTTTGAAGCTTGTTCAGCTTTCGAGGAAGTAATGCGGGTGATGACTTGAGCTGTTTCTGGTGCTCCATGCGAAATAACTGATCCGCTGGCTTCAAATAGATACTGGACAGATACCCAAGGGAAAGTTCCAGATCTTCTAGCTCGCTGTAATCGTATGGAGCATCTTCTTCGGCAATAGGAGGCGCAGGACTAGACACAATAGAGGCGGCGCGAGATGGGTCGAGTGATAACAGCCGCCAATACATCAGAGCCCTATCCCGCAAGTCCGGATCAGCAACAGTGTTCGCAGCAAGCTCGAGAGTCCTGGGAATGATAGTCTTGGATTCCTCAGCAAATGCCAAGAACATGCGAACACTTGCGGTTAGAATTGCTCTTTGAATAATCAAAGGTTCCTTTGCGAATCCCTCCAACAGTTGGTTAAGGACCTTCACTGAGTGTGTCGGATTCTCTGGGAATCTGCCGAGAAGCCATATATACGCGACTCGGGCCGAGTCCTCCTGACATATTTCGAGCTTGCGTAGGGTGTTAAGTGCAGCGTCATGCAATTCTGAGTTCGCTGGGTATCTCCTCACTAAGCTCGTCAATGAGACGATGGCCTCAGGCTCGTTAATGACTCGTCTTAGCATTTTAACACACTCCGGAACGGCAGACTCGAATTTAACTCCAACTTTACCAATAGCAGCAATTGCTCTTCGTTTTGCTGCATCATCATACTTGAGCTGAGTGAACTCAAAGATCTCTTTGAGCACCATGTCTATGTTCTTTGGGGTACAAAGGACAGCAAGAATGTCAATCTTAGTGGTCTTCATGTAAGAGACATCGCTGACCTTACAAAAGAAGGTCTGAGGTGGGATTCGCACCTTTTGCAAGCTGTCAGAGTCTAGCGTCTGCAATAATAACTGTATGTTGCGCAATACACTGTATTGGATTTCTGGAGCGCGATTGAGCTGAGACAGCAGCGGTCCAAAGATAATGGATGGAACTGATTCGCTGAGTTTCTCACTATAATGGCTTAGCATGAGAAGTAAGCGCGTCGTATTCATGGTCACTGCCGCATTAGTGTGCCTTAAGCTCGGAATGACTAGATCGGCCAGTCGCTGGGCATCTTCCGCAGTTTGCGGTACGAACTGAGTAAGGGCAGAGATAATTGAAATCTGTGCAAATTCGGGACAGTCTGGGAGCATTGAAGCGATTCTCATTGATGTAGGAAAGTCGATGACGAATTGCATCTCTGGCGACCGATCTGTGATATTAACGAGAGCCTCGACAGCTGCAGCAACAACGACGGGAGACCGTTCTCTCACCAAGACGCGATTGAGCTGGGTGAGGATGTTAGACGCCTCTGCCTCTACCCGATCGTAAGTCCAGGCCTTCGCCACTGCCCAGCATGCCGTCTTGCGTAGATATACATCGTCGGACCTCAGCGCCTCTGGTATGAGTGCAAGCGTTCTCTTCGCGTAAATTTTCATTGGCACGCTGCTTAAGGCGCGAAGGGCGAGTGCCTTTACTTTAGGAGAGGAGTTTTTGTTCGCTACCTCTTTCGAAAGCTGATCCAGCGCATCAGCAGCTTGCTGCGGGCGTGCTTTGGCGTAGGTTTCCAAGTAGAGGAAGCACATTCGCTTTATTTCGGGATCTGGCGATCGCATCGAAGAAATTATCTCGGGAAACAGCGACAGCATCTCCTGATTGTTTATTGTCATGTTTGCCACGACCCGCTTGAGGGCGGCTTTACGAGCCTTCACATTCTTTCCCTCAGGAAGAGCAAGATCTGGCTGCAGCTCTGATGCCCGGGCTAAAACGTACTGCTCTGCCGTCATTTAGGTGTCAGCCTTTTAACCTCTGCGGTTTCAGTGCTCAGTGTCGTCAACAGCCAATGTCACCAGCACGGGCTAGGGTCGATCCTCCCACCGGTGTTCCTACGCTTCATGATCATGGGTGTGGGCACGGCAATAATCTGGGATAGAAAGCTACCGCTTACTGTCATCTAGGATGAGCATGTGTATGTTTTGTTCGATACCTTGCAGATAGGCAATATGATATGACCGCGACGATAGTTAGAACAACGTGCACGGAATACTTCTAAAACCCAGACCTGCTTGTGCACAGGTTGAAAGCCTCAATTTGTCTGAACTCGAGATGCGCCGATATAGTCACGCTTCAAGCTTGCCATGTTGCTTGTTTGGCAAGAAGGTATCGGTCCGCAATACCGCTTCATGCTACGGTTACACTCTTGATTAGACAAATACGCTAAGGTTCTGGTTCGTGCGCGACGGTCGCTGTCAATGTATGAGCCTTCGTACCGCAAACTAATGATCGATGCATTAACTTTTCACACCCTGCAGCGCAATCGCGCTCGAAGATGGTACGCATCATCGTATTTCTGCATGGGAAAAGAAAAGCATGTGAGCTTGCATGTTCGTGAGGTTTGGTGTGCGGCCTCCGGAGGTAGGTAGGGCTTAAATTAGCGGCAAGCGTTTGTGGACGCCGGTAAACCTTCTCTTGTCTCTATCTAGGGTTAGATCGCCGGATGTGTATTAGGGATTCATCGGTAGGTTACCGGGAGCTGCAGGGTTTATGCTTCGCAACCAATTAGAGGCGCCACGATACATACCGTTGGCTATCCGAATCGAGCGTTTGCATTCACCTCTCATCGTTTAAAAGCAGGCCTCATCAGTCCCGCACACATTAAGTTACCACTCAGGATGTTCAACTTGCGACGCGCGGCATCTCTGAAGCGTTGTGTAGTATATGCTGTCACGGGCACATTTGGTGCGGTAGCCTTTGTTGGCACAGCGCTGGCGCAATCACAGCGCAAAGTCACTCCAGACGAGCTTGCAAAACATAACTCACCGGATGACCTTTGGGTAGCCGTTAACGGGAAAATTTACAACCTCACTGACTTTGCACCAAATCACCCTGGCGGAGAGGCTGTACTGCGCAAGTATGCAGGAAAGGATGGCTCTTTCATCTACAACAAGCATCATGCTCCGGATCTTGCAGATAGCATGCTTGAAGACGACCAGAAGATCGGCGTTCTCGACGGCGAGGTGGCAGGCGCCAATGATGAGGCCGAGGCCGAGGCGAGGCATCGTGCAGCCGTTGAGGCAGCAAAGCCTCCGCTGAACGAGATTATCAATCCCAACGATTTTGAGTACGTTGCGAAGCGCATGCTCAATGCGAGCGCCTGGGCTTACTACTCTTCCGGCGCTGAAGATGAGATCACGTACCGTGAAAACCACAATGCCTTCCGTCGGATCTTTTTCAAACCGCGCGTTTGCATCGATGTTGACGATGTGGACCTGTCTACCACAATGCTGGGGTTAAAGACAGCGGCCCCGTTCTACTGCTCTGCGGCTGCACAAGCTAAGCTAGGCTACGAGGACGGTGAGCTTAGTATTGCCCGCGGCTGTGGTAAATCCGGCATCATTCAGATGATTTCCAGTTATGCAAGCTTCCCACTTGAGGAGATCTCTAACCAGATCCCGGGTCAGCAGCAGTGGTTCCAGCTTTACACGTTGCCGACCAAGGAGGCGACGCAAAGCTTAATTAACAAGGCTGTTAACAACGGTTCTAAAGCGATCTTTGTGACTGTGGATACTCCGGCATTCGGATTGAGAGAGAGAGATCTCCGTCTCAAAGCTGAGGACGATAGTGCTAGCTCTGGCACCCAGTCAATCATGAAGAGTATGAGGTATGATTCTGCCCACCGCGTGACGTGGGATTTGGTTGATGCATGGAAAAATGATACCGACGTTCCAATTGTTCTGAAGGGTGTGGGCAGCGTAGAGGATATTATTCTTGCTGCGCAGCATGGTATCAAGGCTGTTGTTCTTTCTAACCACGGTGGCCGGCAGCTGGACTTTGCCCGCGCCCCCGTCGAGGTACTCGCAGATGCCATGCCTGCCCTCCGTGAGAAGGGACTCGACGACAAAATTGAAATCTACATAGACGGTGGTGTGCGGCGCGGCTCAGATATCCTCAAGGCTCTAGCTCTTGGCGCTAAGGGTGTTGGCCTAGGACGTCTCTTCCTTTATGCGAACACTGCTTACGGTGAAGAAGGTGTCACTCGCCTTTGCGAGATCCTTGAGAATGAAATGATGGTGGGCATGCGCCTTCTTGGTGTTAACAGCATTGATCAGCTTCGCCCAGAGCACCTAGACCTTCGCGGCCTCCACAACCGTGGTGCGATCATGGATACGGGGTATTACCGTGACTTCGATGTCCCGCAACCACCGCGTTTTAAGAGTCTGGATGAGATCTCATCTCGAGCATGAGCGCAAAGTCGTTATATATAAGGCTTCTGTTAGGCCGAGATGTACTTTTTCTCCAATGGATAGTTCTGCTGCTTAATGTAGTGATTAAAACCAGCCTCACATGGGCACCACACATACTCGCGCACACGCATATTTAGTTAGTAGTAGTTGTGGTGTTGCATCCTAAATGAGGGTAACGATTCCTCAAACACTGAGGGTATCGTCCTCTACTCGTCATCTGTCTCAACTTCGCTGTTGTCATCGTCGCCATCGACCTGCTGGTTTTCGCGCTCACTGCGCTCCATGAGCTTAGCCAACTCTGCGTCGTCATTCTCAGACACCGCCTTCGGTGCCATCTTCACGACGAGCTGGCCACCTGCTGTCGTGATCGACTCTTGCATCTTCTCAATAGCGTTGTTAAGCGCATCCAGCGCCTTTTGGCGATCGAGGGAATGTGAGTTGAGCACGAATAATGGCACGGCCACGAGCCTTACTTTGACCGGGACCTGCTCGGTGGAAACAGCCTCACCTGCGGCGAGAGCCTCCTTGATTGCGTTGATGCCGTCATACGAGAAGCAGTTCACCTCTACATCGGCACGGACCTTGACCGGATTCGGCGTAAGCTTTCGGCCGATCTGGGAAATGAGTTCCTTGTATACGTCCTCCTCTGGGTTGATCTCAATGCCCTCGAACGCGTGCGTAGGGTCAGTGATGACATGCTTGAAACCGTCGTAGGCATGGCCGTACTTCCGCGCGAGTGGCCAAGCAAACTCCTTGTAGAGGTCCTCAAGACTGACCTGGTACTTTTCCGCGACATGGCGCAAAATTGAGTGCACGGCCTTGGACTTGTTATAGCGATCCTCGCACTTCAACGCCTCCTCCGGAGTCACCCGCTTTTTCGAAAGATCAATGTAGCCCTTGTCCTTGTCGACACGAAGAACGACGGCAATCTCGTTTCGACCTACCTTCACAAGCTTCTGGATACTGCGGATACGCCGTCGGCTAAGCTCGCTGAGGAGGATCATTCCCTGAATCTCGTCGTACTCAAGAAGGTTCACATATGCACCCATGTCGGCAATTTCCTTGACGTTGACCATGACGAGGTCGTCGATTTCGGGGTATTTTTGCTCATAGAAGCGGAACGTGCTAGTGTTCACCTCGCTCATTTTGCCGTCCTCTGTAATGCTTGTGAAGTGGAGCTTTGACTGAAATTTTCTGGTTTGTCACCAACCAACCCATCCTCCATCGCCTCCTCTTTTCCCTCGGAACCCGCCTTATGTGAGGGCAGCTATTGTATTACTGAGGAGCCACAACAAAACGGCTGGGTGAAAAGGAAAACCAGGTCTTATTCTTGTCGTCCCAATAGCTGAGGTAGAGACTCATAAATCTGGTGCGACACTTTTCAAGGTTGTGTCCAGTTTTATCAGCGTGATTTGGAGGCCCGCAAGGACTCTTCGATGGTCTCCATCAATGAGCTGTTGCCTCCGGCTAAAACTACGGGCACCGCTGTTACGCGATGGGAGCCGAAAGGAGCATTGTCCATTCAACAGCGCCGCGCCCAACTGGATCTCAAGCGACCCTCGAAACGTGAGAGGGATAACCACACAAAGGCAACGAAAGCTACGATTGATGAACTTATACGGACTCGGACGGAGGCTCCCCGTCCATCCTCTAGCCCTCAGGTCATTCAGTACACTCCCGCTGGCGGGACAGTGTCAAGGACTTTACGTATCGTGGACAAGCAGAACGATCCTCTCGAGCCGCCGCGTCACAGGTTCCAGAAGGAGATCACGACAGAGCTAGCAGATACAACTACGAAGCAACCGGTCTTGAGGCAGCCAGTGCCACTTACTGATGCCGACCGTCGTGCGTGGGATATTCCAGCCAGCGTATCGAATTGGAAGAACAGTCGGGGCTATATGATTGATTTGGAGCATCGCTCGGCGCCGCCCCCTGAGCGACTTCAGCGCACTGATGAAACCGTGGAGAAGCAGCTAGACCTCGCATCGGCCCTCGCTCAGGCAGAAGACGATGTTCAAGCCGAGGGGCATCAACAGGCAATCCGAGAAGACGAACAGCGGCGCCTCAAACAGAAGCTCCTGCACCAGAAGAAATCGAGCCAACATGACGCCGACTCCGACCTCTTTGACACGAGGCTATATCACTCATCATCCAAACGACAGGGCCTATACAATGAAGACCTTTTCTCAGCTGCACAAACCAAGCGGCGTTACATACCTAAGGCCAGCGTCGAGTTTGAGGCTGATGGCTCATCATAGTGACTAGTGGTTTAGATAAACGACTTTAATGATTTAATGCAAGGAGCTCCTTTTTCCGGATATCTAGTGCGCGATCCTCGCTCTTACGGATCGTACCGGATATATGCCTGACTCTTATTAGGGCGGGCACGCCGTCGATGCCACGGATGTACGTTAACGCGCCCTGAAGAAGTGACGCCTGCTCTCGACCGATCCTCAAAATTCCCGTTGTCGTGCTTGGGTTAAAATATCGGAGCGCAAGCGTCGACTGACACTGCCCCATGCCAAATTCTCCAAAGTTGCTCGCAATCGACGCACGTACAGCCTTCAGAATGGTCTTGCCATCGGTGGGCTTAGCGGCGCCACCCGGGTATATTATCTCGAACAGGACATATCTGGCCTTCAAGCGGACCATGAGATGCCTCCCCGATACGATCCGGTTCCTTCCCCGGCACCAGCTGTCTGATAGATGTCGGTCAGAGTGTCAGCACACTCGCCAGCGACACAGAGCTCAGCTGACGAATCCACCATTTAGCTGGTGCGTTTCAGCACGACTCAGTCAGGCAAGCTGCTTTAACTGGTGCGTTTATTAACCATATGTCAAGCAATTATTGACTCCAAAAATTTTGGCTTGTTATATATACTTACAATTCTTCATATCATCATAATCATAATCGGGAAATCCATTTAGAACTCCTCGTCGAGGGCAAAGGTGTTCGTGTTTTCCTGTCCTTGCTTCGCCATAACGCCAGCCTTTTGGTAGTCGGAGACACGCTTCTCGAAAAAGTTGGTCTTACCGGCGAGCGAGATATTCTCCATGAAGTCGAACGGGTTCGCAACGTTGTACACCTTCTTGTGGCCAAGTGCGAGAAGCAGGCGATCGGCGACAAACTCAACGTACTGGTTCATCAAATCGGCATTCATGCCGAGAAGGCTAACAGGAAGCGCGTCACGGAAGTACTCCTGCTCAATGTCGACGGCTTCGGTAATAATGCGCTCGATGATGCGGCGGCTCGGGCGGTTCTTGAGGTGGCTAAACAGAAGGCAAGCGAAGTCAGTGTGCATGCCCTCGTCGCGAGAAATGAGCTCGTTCGAGAAAGTAAGACCCGGCATGAGACCACGCTTCTTCAGCCAGAAGATCGACGCGAACGACCCCGAGAAGAATACACCCTCAACGGCAGCGAATGCAACGAGACGCTCAGCGAAGGTGGACTCGCGGTCTGAGATCCAGCGCAAGGCCCACTTCGCCTTCTTCTGGATAGCCGGGATGGTGAAGATTGCGTTGAACAAGAATTGAGACTCAGCAGTGTCTTTGATGTAGGTATCAATGAGAAGCGAGTAGGTCTCGGCGTGAATGTTCTCCATCATGATCTGGAATCCGTAGAAGCACTTAGCCTCAGAGATACCAACCTCACCACTGAAGCGCTCGACCAGATTCTCGTTCACAATACCATCGCTGGCCGCGAAGAATGCCAATACGCGAGAGACGAAGAAGCGCTCGTCTTTGTTCAGCTTATGCTCCCAGTCGTGAAGATCCTTGCCGAGATCGATTTCCTCTGCCGTCCAGAACGATGCCTCAGCCTTCTTATACGCCTGCCAGATCTCGTGGTACTTAATCGGGAAAAGAACGAAACGGTTGGGGTTCTCCTGAAGGATCGGCTCATCCTTCTCAAGGGCGCGAAGCTGGTTACGCTCCTTCACATGCTCTTCATCAAGCGGGTGCGAGGCGCTGTCCTCATCGTCCTTAGGAGAGATGTCAAACACATCGTTTTCGCTCTTTGTCGTGGGCTCCTCAGTCGAGGCGTTGTTCGAAGCCATCTTTCTGTCGAACGCAGCCTTCAGATCCTGAACGTCATTCTCATCGAGCTTAATGCTCTCAAGTGCAGTAGCGTTCTTCTTAGATGGGGTTTCCGCAATGCTAGCAGACATGGATGCGGGATCAAGCTCGGTAGTTTGGAGAAGTAACGACAGAAGTGCGGAAGACGCGTTAGTTATATATCTTTTTCGGCCCACGCGTTTGCGTTCGTAATTAAGGGCTAGGACTCGGCTGATGTCAGCGGAGCGGCTTCGACGCGACGGCGCGAGCGCAAGCGACGACACGGTGAAAACTGGAAAATTTGAGGTGCCCATAGAGACCAAATATTTACTTTTCATCCTTTCTAGCACAGAAGCATTTTCCACTAATCTAAAGAGTGCTCATAGGGGCCGAATTCTGACTTCTTTGCGGCTTTACCCGGTCGTTAGCTGGGTTAGGCTCAGAATGGCCATGATACATTAAGGCTAGGTCCCTTGCGACGCGTAGATTAACGACGGGCGCTCAATAGCAGATCGCCAGCAACACCCCGGCCAAAATGCTAAGATTCCGGATTTCACAAACTAGAAGACTATATGCCTTTATTCATTTGCTCCTCGTCAATTTATCAGCTGCCGTCGGTAGCAATGCTTGAAGATTTTCGGAACCTAGACGCGTTATGCGAACTGGCTAGGGTTTGCAGTATAAACAATGACCAAATCGGTGATCGAGACCCGGATCCAGGGCAGACATCACGATGTCCGCATTCCAGCCCCATCAGCATCATCATCATCACTGCCGCTGATTGTCTGTCAGGCTTAAGTCGTACTATGGATATTCTATAATCAAATTAGCTGAAGGAAGAAGGTAGAGGCCGAGTGACGAGCTTTCGATTTCGTAGCTGACTTTCTTCCCGAGCAACATGCAAATTTAAAACGATTTCACGACGAAGCCGCTTCCTGCTTCCATTGAGCCCGCAGCGCTTGTCGCTTAAGCATCAGCTTCTCCCACTCTGCTTCGTCGTCTTCGTCGTCCTTGACATTAACCAGCCGCATCCGTGAAGGCCGGTTAGCAACTCTAGCTGCTGGGGCAGGCGCGAGCGCCGGGGCACTCACTTGCGGAGCCACCATGGACGGGCCCTGGTAATGTAAACTGGCCGGCGTCATTGATGCTGTGCGTAGAGAATAGGCACTAGATTTCGGTAGGCTTTGATAGGTAGACATAGTTCTGATTGACGGCGCACGCTGCTTTGCTTGAAATGCTCGCACATTTCCCGACACAGGGGTTCCACTTACTTGTCCGAGAGGCACTGCTCCATTCGGGGCTAAACCGGCTGGCAACTGATTCGCATCTCCGCCATTCATTCGCGTGAGCATGTCAATCACGAAATCAAGGCGAGTCTGCAACGCCTCTATGGACTGGGCTTGAGCTTGATCGGAAGCCGGCATGGCATTATGTCCTCCCGATGGGGGTGGCGACGGGCTGGCTTGCATGAGATGGGGATTTTGAACCTGGTTGACGCTCAGAGTCTGCCGACGTTTTCTGATTTGCTCCTCCTTGGCAATCTCTCCCACAAGACCGCGACTGACAGCCCCGTCCGAGTTACCAAATACACGCGATAATGGCTGGGATGCAGGATTCGCATTTGGAAGGCCACCCATCATTGATGGTGGCGGGCCTAACATGCGGGAGCTTGAAATCGACATAGGGCGAGCCGGTCCGAGCGTCGGAGTCGACGGCGATGCAAGCAATGTTGCCTCGGCCATCGACGCTGGGCGCGATCCTGGAGAGCTGTTGGCCGTGAAGTTACCCGGCGGCGGCGTGTTGCCTCCAAAGTTGTTAGACTTTCTCCTAGTCTTCGGAAATCGGTGAGCGCGGAGGATGCTTAGGGGGATGTCATCCATGAGTTCCTCATCATCATCCTCTTCTTCAGCCCCGCCTTCGCTCTTCTGGGCATCGATTGACACAGAGTCCAGCGTCGTGGCCACGCCGAGTCCGGGAGACCCACCTATTACCTTCGTCATACGCTGCCGGTAGACGCTCATGCGTGCTTCCTGCTTTTGACGTTCCTTGGCAAGGCGACGCTTCCGCTCCTTATCCGTGGTCAGGAACTCATCCTCGTCATCTTCTTCGTCCTCGCCCTCAGCAGCGGACCCTTCTCTTCGCCTAGAATCCGTGTCGAGCGTGTCCTTCTCTGCTAACGAGTCCTTTCCATCGGTGAAATCAAAGTCGGAGGCAGCAGTCTTCGTCTTCCTCGGGCTTGTGCGACTAGCCGTGCTTCCGACGCGCTGCAGCATCTCTAAGCTAGCCACGGACTTGCGATAACTTTCGAAATTATCCTTAGACATGACCATTCCTGTATGTAGTTGCGAGAGTTGAATAGCTCCTTGGGGACGGCCTTGAGATGCCATCTGCTTCGTGGCTTCGAAGGGCAATGCGTCGTCGTCGTCATCGTCAATGTTGTCATCTAAAGAGCCTCGTGAGTTACTCTTGTCATATTGGAATGACTTTCTGATCAGCGTGGACTGCGGGCGTTGCTTAGCGCCAAATTTAAGTGTTGAATGAACGGATGGTATTCCGACAGAGTCCTCGCGATCGCCATATGCGACGTGAGTGGGAAGGCTCATCCTATTTTTGGAAATCGATCCCACTGACGGAATATGAGAGCCTCCCTGTGAATCAAGGTGAGGCCGAGATATTGGTCCAGGCCCGGACATTGGTCCCGTTGGTGGACCCGATAAAGGTCCGCTCGGCGATCCCGTAGGACGGACTGCTGCCTCCATACCAGGTCCGGGACCGGAAAGTGGGCCAGTTGGCGGGCCGGCGGGCGGCAACGCCATCTCTGTTTTGGTACCAGAGAGTGGTCTAGAAGTGAATCCAGCCTGGTTCGACGCGCCAGGTCGGGGATATGCTGATGCAGGCGGTCCGACTGGCGGTCCGCTAGGGGGTGCAGGCGCGGCATTCCCTGTCACCGAATATGGGTCATATGAAGATGTATATCCACTGGCATTGGTCTCTCCATATCCACCTCCTAACGGTGCAGCATAAGGATCATCATAGGCCGAATCGTACGGCATAGAGGAACCAAGGTCGTAGGAGTCTGGGTAGGCCCCTTCGACAGGGCCTGACGGCGGGAGACCAGAGAACCTCGATTCCGTATCAAGAAGAGGACTTCCCTGGATGCTGTTCTCGTCACTCTCCTCAAGTATGCCGACCTCTGGCGGCCGCAGCGACTGATACTCCGTCGACGCGGCCATTGGTGTTTGTTTTCGACCCCGATGCCAACCTAGCCCTGGTGGGAGGGGGCCGTATATCAAGGTGGTCCTGATCGCACCGCTGAGCCTGCTGCGCTCATGTGGCGGCTACCATCTATCCGCATCGAGGGGCCCCTAACGCCGCAACGTAACAAGTGCAGCGAATCTCGATCCCGATAGCAAGCAAAATCCTATGGCAGGTAACACGTCTGAAAGGCTAAAACCCCAGCGAGACCAAACAAACTGCGTTCTATCTTATTTATTTATAGAAGCTAACGATGACCCACTAATGGTATTGGCTTGTGGCGGTAGCCTTGTTCAGCAAAGGGTCTTTAATGGCTCAATGTTCTTGTTACGATAGCTTTGAGACCCTACTCTCACGCTGGACTAATCCCCGGCTCATGCATTCGAAGAAACAGGCGAGGTGGGCAGGCATCGTAACTAATTGAATAAGGGCGAGGGCATGCGTAACAACAGCAGAGGCATCACAGACACGACCGGGCGTGGCAGCCTGAGGTCTGATGCTGTTCTGGGTAAGGTCTAAATTAAAATCACATGACGAACGCGACCTCTAGCTACTAACCGCTTTGTAGGTAGCGTAGAGAGTGGTGGCGATTCATGATCCGGCCTATCGACAGCCAGTCAATCGACAAACTTACATCTGGTCAGGTAATTACTAGCCTTGGTACTGCTGTAAAAGAGCTAGTCGAAAATTCACTCGATGCGAACGCCACGGCAATCGATGTGCGTATCGTGAATCAGGGTCGCGACGGTGTCAGCGTTCAAGACAATGGTCGAGGCATTGAGCCATCAGACTTTGATAATCTGGTGAAAAAGCATGCAACATCGAAAATCGGTTCCTTCAGCGACCTCGAAACAGTGAGAACCCTGGGCTTCCGTGGTGAGGCTCTGGCGTCTCTAAACGCCGTAGCCCATGTCCAAGTGACCACGAGTACGGGAACTGGTACCGGTCACAAGCTCTTGTTCGACAAAGACGGTAATGTTACTGAAGACACCAAGACTCCGTCGCCCCGAGGAACCCTGGTTGAATTGGACAATATTTTCGAGAGGCTGCCTGTTCGGCGCAAGGATTTCGAACGGAACAGTCAAAGAGAGTTCACCAAAACCGTGGCTTTGATGCAAGAATATGCACTACTGCATCCTGTCAAGCTCACGGTTGAGCACGTAGTGAGGAATCGAAGAATAACGACGCTGCGGTCGCAGGGTGCAGATCTACTACAGAGAATAGCTTGTGTTTATGGTGCCAAGCGCACTAAATCTCTCATGAAAATAGATTTAGGCCCTAGCGAGCTCTCATTTGATGCCAGCCTCGTGGGGTTCATATCAAAGCCAGTCTTCGGAATGGGCGACTCGTCATCAACCTGCCAGCTCATCGCCGTTAACGGTAGACCAACAAGACAGCAACATCTCCTCAAGGCGATTATTGATACTTACAAACAGTCCAACTTTACAGAGACACCGTTTCTTGTACTCAATTTGCAGTTGAACCCGGCAGCCTATGATGTCAACGTTTCGCCTGAAAAGCGGGAGCTCCTCCTTCATAATGAGCACCAGCTCATACAAAATGTGAGCGAAGCTTTGGCAGCAGCTTTTGCAGAAGTGGCGCATTCTGTACCTCGGGGGACTCAGGAGCCACCGTCGAAGAAGTTCAAGCAGTCAACCATATCTCTTTCAGCATTTGCAGGAAGTGGAGGCGTCATTGATCAGGACTCCCAACAGAAGCGTAGTTCCTCTCGTCGGCATCTGGTGGAGAACCATATACATATGGAAGAAGGCGATGGTGACAACGAGGATGAGGATGAGGATGAGGATGAGGATGATGTGTGGCACAGTGGTGATAACATTCCCAAGGCAGCGCTGCCCGTGGAGGCACCAGAGCGATCACCAACGATTTATGTCGATGTCGACATGCCTTTGGAGGATCGGAATCAGCATCCTGATCTGACACTGGTCTCAGCTGCTAGCTCACCCGAAGACAGCCCACATATGAGTGCTGCGGGGTCTCCACTTATGCTCAATGTCCATTCAACTGTATCTGGAGATGTTGATGTCCCCAAAGATTGTGCTGCAGATCAAAAGTCGACTCTCATATCTGATGCTCTGTTCGATGAGTCTTCAGAGACCCGCGTCGCGGAAAGCACTGGCATATCTGCATCAAAAGAGTCCTCCTCGCCATCGAGCACTGCCCGGCGCTCTTCGTCAAGCTTGAGACATGAGGTGACTGAAACTGTTGCAGTGGAAGATGCAGAATATGGCGAGTCCGATATGGGTGAGGATCATACGTGCTGCGCTGTCTCAAATCATGAGGCGGTACATGAACTTGTGGCAAGCCCGAGTGTGGAGCACCCTCTTGAAAGTCCAATGAGCAGCCCTGTTCGGATCGCACCTAAGGCAACTATAAGGCCGAGAGCTGGACAGTTGCAGACGTTGAACACTCATATTCATCTCCCCTTATCCATAGAGGACGTGAAAATTGCGAAAGAACGACGTGACGAGAAGTCACAGCAGAGCCTAAAGCGACTCCAAAATGTTCAAATTGATGAAGAAGGGGCCGAGGATCGATTAAGTTTGAGCATTCGGAAGCAAGATTTCGAGAATATGAAAGTGGTTGGGCAGTTTAACCTAGGATTCATTCTTGTCGTGAATCACAAGCCAAGCCATGATGACCTTTTCGTCATCGATCAGCACGCCAGCGACGAGATTTATAATTTTGAACGATTGCAAAATTCGACCGTGCTGAGTCGACAACCATTGCTCATCCCTCAACCCCTAGAGCTGAGCGCCGTTGAGGAACTCACCATCCAAGAGCATTTAAGCGTGTTTGAGAACAATGGGTTCACTATCTCTTTCAACACCAATGCTCCTCCTGGCAAGCAATGCTTGCTTGAGTCTGTGCCGTACTCTAAGAATACGGTGTTCGATGGTCGCGACATTCACGAACTGCTCGGGCGAATAAGGGACGAGCCACAGAACAAAGCACTCAAGTGCTCAAAGCTACGCGCAATGTTTGCGATGCGGGCTTGCCGGTCATCCATAATGATTGGCACGGCATTGCCGCATGCGACAATGAAAAAAGTGGTGCAGCATCTTGGGACCCTTGACAAGCCCTGGAATTGTCCCCACGGACGGCCGACCTTGAGACACATAACTACATTAAGTTAACTTATCTGTAAGGCTGATGCAGCCTGCGTTACTACGTTTAGCAGCTCCACATGCTCATCCGCGCCGTCGGCGAGACGGCGGTCTGCAACGCTGAAGCTGTCGGCAAGACGACATTTTGCTGCAGCGGGTATACTAACGTCAGTGAGCATGCTATCGTGCAGCTGCTCGACAAGCTTAGCAACACTGTATCCTTCAAGTATAACATCCTTCACCTGCGTATCGATTTCGCGCTGGTTGGCGCGCTTTACCGCAGCCAGGAGCTTGTCTACGATGTCATTCGGAACGGCACCGCTGAGCTCGCTCACGAGGTGGGCATCGATACCATCGGGAGAGAGGCCCGCTGCGGACTGTAGCAGAGTAATACCCCGGCGAAGATCACCTCCGGATACCGAAAGGATGTGCTCGAGAACGTCCGGCGACGCGAGCTTAACGTTTTCCTGCTCACAGATGTAGCGCAGGCGATCCAACGCGCTGTCGGCACTGAGTTCCTTGAACCGGAACTTCGAGCAGCGCGAAGCTAAGGGGTCTATGATGCGAGTCACATAGTTGCAAACTAGGCAGAATCTTGTGATGCGTGAGTACTGCTCCATGGTTCGTCGCAAGGCCGATTGTGCGTCCTGCGTCATCATGTCGGCCTCGTCGAGAATAATAATCTTGAAATTTGGTGCCCTGTGGTTAGCCTTCTGCTCATCGCTCGCCGAAGACACAACTGTACGGCTGAAGTTTTTGATTTTATCTCGCACAACACCGATCCCGCGGTCGTCAGATGCGTTGAGTTCCAGGACACGCGACTTGAACAGCTCCGGTCCGAATAGATCCTTTGCAAGCGCGAGAATCGTGGATGTCTTTCCTGTTCCTGGTGGGCCGTAGAACAGCATGTGCGGAAGGTTGTCTGAGTGCACGGTCTTTTCTAGGACAGAGACAATGGCCTCCTGCGCCGCCACATCCTTTAGAGACTTTGGCCGATACTTCTCGGTCCACGGGACCTTTGTAGGAACGGCTGGCACCTTCTCTGAGCTTTTAGCCTTGAAAAACGACATACTCCCGCTCTCAGAGATCCTCAGTTTACGCGTGTGCCCTACCTACCTACGCGAAGAGATGGCTTGCACGCGTCTCACTAAACCCAGGCTGACACCTTGTAAACGATAACGGTTTAGGGGAGACATACGAGACACCTTCCTGTTTGTCACCACCGGTAGCAGGTTACCCTTCTCCTATAATGGATGGATACCTGTGTTTAAGGCCCAGGCTTACGTGCGTGGCCTGCGTCCGGCCGTGATATGGTGCCACGAGGTGTGCGTGTATGCCACGCTGGTAAGCTTCATAATCCTGGGAAACCATGTACACTACTATAAACCACCATTCCGCTAAACTCTAAACATCCAATACTCCCTCGTGAGTGTCATCACATTGCATCCTCCCTATTACTAGCTCCTCGCTCCTGTGCTTTCGAGCATTGCCTGCCTTCTGCCCGGCGCTCCGATCCCTCGCTAACCTGCCCTCGCCTTATTTATAAGTGGGTGGGGGAAGCCCTGGAATAAGATCCCCTTCCAAACCAATACACAAGTGGTCGAATGTCGAATCGCTACGTGGAATTCACCGAGACTGGCGCTCCCGAGGTGCTAAAGATACGTACGGGAAGCATTCCCGAGGCGACAGGTAAGAACATCGTTGTCAAGAATGAGGCGATTGGATTCAACTTCATTGACACCTACTTCCGTCGCGGTATCTATCCAGTTCCGTTGCCATTCAGACCAGGCGGCGAAGCAGCTGGAACTGTTCATGCCATTGGACCTGACGTACCAAAAGATATCGGCCTCAAGCTAGGCGATCGGGTTGTTTATTTAGGTCAAGGTGCTTATGCAGACTACACGACTGTGAGTTCAGACTCTGTTGCTCCCCTTCCAGAGGGGATTAGCCCCGAAGTTGCCGCCGGCAGCTTACTCAAGGGCCTCACCGCTCGCTTCTTGATCGAGGATGTCTATACCCCAAAGAAAGACGAGATTGTACTCTATCACGCAGGCGCAGGTGGAGTTGGTCTGATCTTCTTGCAATGGGCTCGAAAGTACGGTGCCAAGGTGATCACTACAGTTAGTACGGATGAAAAGGCCGCAATTGCAAAAAAGCATGGAGCATGGCAGGTCTTGAAGTATACTGACGACATTCCGGCCAAGGTTTCTGAGCTTACCGGTGGAAAGAAGGTCAAAGTCGTGTATGACTCGGTTGGAAAGGACACTTGGGAGGGATCTCTCGACAGCCTCGCGAAGCATGGTCTTATGATCAGTTTCGGTAATGCTTCAGGCAAAGTACCGCTGATCAGCGTCAATACTCTCACTGAGAAGGGTTCTCTATTCCTTACGCGCCCTGGTCTTTTTTCATACATCGATGGCCCGGAAGATTTGCGCAAGCAGGTAGTTCATTTCTTCTCCCTGGTCCGTGACGGAACGGTGAGCGTTGATATTGGGCAGACATACAAGCTCGATGATATCCAGAAGCTACACACCGACGCCGAGGCCCGCAAGACCACAGGATCCACGGTTGTTATACCTTGAGCAGAAAATCCTTATGAAATACTAGTGAGGTAAAAATTACAGTTATCAATACGGTTATTCCGAGTCTGTTTTACTTTTGCGTCAATCTCATCGCCTCAATCATCGCTTGTCCATTTTGCATGCAGCTTGTAGTCCCCAAATAGATTTCTGAGGTACGCCCTACTGGAACTATCCATACCAGCCGAGGTGGCACGAAGTCTGTCAGCGCCCAAGCTGTCGATGAGCCAGTAAGCCGCAGGTCTTAAGGCGGTATTTATCATGCTGGCGCGAGAATCAACACGGGCGCGCGACAGTATTAGAAACACGAGATTCTGAAGAAGCACATCGACTTGCTTTGCAGCTTGTCGCCTTTCTTTCGCTATCGACGAATTCAGGGCTAATTTATCTGTTTGTGCATGAACCGTGTATTGAGATGGGTTGCAGAGATTTCCAACCAGTCGGGAGTATGAGGCAGCCCTTTCGACGCTATCAACCCCTTTCATTAGGCTCGTCAACGCTGCTACAACAAGTGATAGTCGGCCCCGGAGGGACTGTCGCTTCACGAGTAATGCTCTGCTGGTTACCAGTACAAGAGAGCCCCAAGATGATGAGGTGGCGCCCAACCTCGCTACCATCGCAAGGATGGTCTCAAGGCTAAACTGGCTCAACAAGCTAGGCTCATCGCGAAGCAGAGAGTCGCACAGTCTCCACAGTTGTGGGCTATCATGACTTTCCTGTGAGCAGGCGCGAGCCAATAATGCTGTAAAAACTCGTCTATACTTTTCACCTGTGATCAAATGGTTCTTTACGAGAATGTCTAGAACTTCAAGTTGCATTTCAGACGCTGACTCGAAAGCAAGTGACTTGAGTTCATCCGAAGGGAGTTTGCGGCAGAAGCTCACAAACTCTGAATCATGCTTGCTCTTTGATTCTAAAAACAACGCAGTAACAATGCTCCAATGATAATTACTTTGGCAAACAATTCTGAACAACAGTTGAGGTAAATCTTCTGCCATAGAGACTGCCAGCAACTCGACGGCTCTGTTAGCGCCAGGCGCATTAGCGACCAGGTTGAGAACCTCCAGCACAGGGTCTTGGTATTCGACATTCCCTACTTCGCTGTACACCCAAGCCAATGCTTCTTCATTGTTTTCATCTGCTTGTGCTAGAATACAAACTCGCTGCCAGTCCTGCAAGGAATCAGCGATGATAAGCCGCATATAATCTCGATGCTTTATGAGAAGACGGGTTAGACTCAATAGAATGGAGGCATCCACTGGCTCTGCAGTTGCAAGAAAGGCTGATACCTTAGAAGCATCTGGTAGGTTCTGGGGATCCAAGAGATCGGCCACGAGCACTCCATTTTTTTTTAGACTGCCTTTTAGTGCCACGCCCACAGCACGATGGCGCTGGTCCCAAGAGTATACTTGCTTCGGAAGGCAGAGGAGTGTCTCGATCTCCTCATTTACTATGCAGACATCTATAAGAGCCTCTGTTATTTTTTCGTACTCAAGGGCGTCATGGCATCGAGCTATCTGAAGTCGCGTGTGAGGATCCGCTTTTTTTACTGCTTTCAACAATCGTTTCGTATCAGCCTCTCGTTCCAGTAATGGGTAAAAACGTATCAACACTTCAGACTGCTCGCCAGTCTCGATTCGTTTCAGCACAGAATTTACAATGGAAGATGAGTCTCCAAGAAGCTCTATTTCCCGCAGGACTTTCCATGTGTCGTCAGACTTAGACGGATTAGCAAATTCAATATGCGGGAAGACGTTCAGAGCAGCGATCTTAGCTCGCGAGGGGGCATTTTCTGCCTCATATACCATTTGAAGACCATTCTGGATCGCCGGATGCGCGACAGTTGGATAGCTTAATGCTTCAACAATTGTAGACAGCATCAGATTATTATCGGACTGAATCAGCGGAGCAATTTGAGTGGGCGACAGCGAATCAATCGCCCACTTGAAAACCCGAGCGGTGGCTTCGGACAATTCCAAGCGTGATGGCCACAGACTCAAGAGGTCACCAAATCGGCGGATTGCTACGCTCTTATTGATCATGAACTGTAAGACATCCTGAGGTGGATTCGAATCTAAAGTAGCTCTGACTAGGTCAAAATCCGCGAGGAGTGGAGCAGGATTGATACGGAGGATAGTCCATATCAATTCCCAATCTTTGGTGAAGGCTTCGATCTTCGGCAAGAAGTTCGAAATAAACTCAGCAGAGACGCCCTTCGGTTTTATTTGCTCCATAATCGAGATGGCTAGGCTTGCCTTCAGAGGGTACTTGTCAACCAAGGCAAGAATGCGCTCTTGAATGTTCAGGTCTGACTGACATATAGCCTCTAAGAGAGTTTCCAGATGTAGATCGTTAGCTGGAACCACGGGTACGTTAGGACTTGCCAGATAGTCTTCCAGGTAGCGACGTCTTCGGTCCGCTAAAGGCTCTTTGAGCAGTACATCAAGAGTATCCAGTGGCATTTTAGTACCAAAAAGGCGAACCTTGACACTAGCCGCGTGGAAAACGAATGTGCCAAGCTCCAAGTCCCCGAGAGCTACTTCGCATTTGAGGTATGACAAGACCAGCTGGCTGACCTGGGAATCTGATGCAAGACCCACTATGTCTGCCGAGTTCATCACACCTTTTGCTGCCTCCGCTACTACTCCCAAAAGCTTCTTATCAGGGCTCTCGCTGAGTGCCTCTGCTATGTACACGAGGAGCTTGTGACTGCGAAGTGAGCGAAGCCGGCTAGCCTCGTCACTACCGTTCCAGGCGTCTATTAAAAGTTTCCATGAGCCTGTGTAGTGCCTTGCAGCCGCGTCAGTAGCCAGCGCATCGAAAATCCAATCCAAGATGACTATGTGCTTTCGGGGAAGTCGCGCAGGATGTGTGCCAGTTAAAAGACTGTGAGCCAGGGATACCCGTCCTTCAATCGGGTCAGACTTACTCCTCAATGTCTTTGTGGCATATACAGCCCCAAGAACTTGCATCAATTTGAAGCGCACCTCCTCAAGACCTGTCTCCACGAGGTACCTGTCTCCCGATCGAAACTTTCGTAGGGCTAGGACAATCCACAAAAATCATATTATATAATTTTTTCCTGCTAAGCTTCACAGGACGTGTCTAGCTTTAATTACGACTTTTACTTCGTGTGGCCGGAGGCAGATGACTGCTGCAGGGGTACAAAAGTCAAAGGAGGAGCTCGAGCTTGAGCGCTCCGTTTTTGGAGATGAGACTGGCTTTGCAGATGAGCTCGCAAAGCTGGGAATGAATGATGGGGTCGAGTCTGACGGTGTTTCTGATGATAATGAGGGGTCCGAGTATAGTAGCGAGATGGACGGTGAGAGTCTCTTTTTCGTTGACAAAGGAGACGATGAAGAAAATGAAAGTACTAGTGATGACTCGTCGGCAGATCCTAAGAGTGATTCCGAGGATCCTAAGGCATGGCACGACAGCGATGATGATGAGCTACAGGTTGACCTCACTTCTGTCAATCGCAACAAGAAGTTAAGGATATCTCTGTCTGAAACGCATGTCAGCGGAAGTGACTATGAAACACGGCTGAGGAGACAATTCGAGAAATTATACCCCCGTCCTACGTGGGCCTTTGGAAAACAACCGGCACGCCATGGCAGCGCGGAGTCCGAGAGTGATGAGGATTATGATGAGGAGGAAGGCAAAAAGCACCTTGCAAATCCACTCAAAGATTTACTCAGTCAGAAAACGAACTACCTATCGGCTGATAAGGCGAGGTTCCTTCCTACGTCTGACATCGATATTCAACGACTTGCGGATGTAACCAAACAGCTGCAATCCCAAGCGGTTGTTCAGACGATTGATTTCCATCCTACGCAACCGCTTGTTCTAACCGGAGGGTTTGATAAGACTCTCCGTATTTATCAGATCGATGGTAAAGTGAACCCTTTAGCTACATCACTGTACATCGAAAACTCACCGTTCCGCACCGCTCTATTCCATCCAGATGGCAAACGTGTTTTCGCCGCAGGCAGGAGAAAGTACTTATATATCTGGGATCTTCAGACAGGAGATGTCGAGAAGGTGAGTCGCCTATATGGCCACGATCAAAACCAAGATACATTTGAAAAATTTGTTATCAGCCCTGGTGGTGAATATGTTGCGCTGGTTGGTACCGGTGGCTGGTTGAATGTGCTAAGCGCCCACTCTGGTCAGTGGGTCGCTGCTGCCAAGATTGAGGGAGATTTTGCAGATCTCGCTTGGACTGAGCCTAGCGATATCACCATTGTCAATACAGTGGGTGATGTATGGATATGGGATGTCGAGACGAGGCAATTCAAGACGAGGTGGAGGGACCCTAGCCTAGTAGGTGTCACGACCGTTGCTCAGACGCTTAAATGGATTGCCCTTGGGATGGAAAACGGTATTGTCAGTGTTTACGACAGGTTAAATCCTAAAAAGGGTTTGCGTCTATCTGAATCTGAGCCAGAGACGTGGGAAGCCAATTTTGTCGTCGAAAATCTTATCACAAGTGTTTCCAGCCTCCAATTTAACCCAGATGGGCAATTGTTGGTTGCAGCCTCTCGCGTAAAACGCGACTCACTCCGTTTGATTCATGTGCCGTCATTTACTGTGTTCAAAAATTGGCCTACTTCGATGACGCCTCTTGGACATGTATCTACAGTGGCATGGTCTCCCAACAGCCAGATGTTGGTGGCCGGTAATGAAGGAGGCTATGCTCGCCTCTGGAGCTTGAACCATTACACGGCGTGACACAATCGACGGTCTCTCGGCTGTATGCATAGCTGACCCCGGAAGCACAGATGAAGGCCACTTCCGAAAAAGGAAATGTTAATGCAGCCGTATGTAACTATCAGATTATTGCACCTAGTTCAGCATATAGCGCTCACCACTATGTCAGTCCTGTTTGTATTTACTTGGATTCTTCCCCTCGTGATTGCTCAATATGTACCTGAGCCGTTTGGATGGGGATGTTTTCGCATGGGAGCCAAGCGGTCTTGGCCCCAGTGCGCGAACGCGTCGAGGACGGAACAGAGGGAGTGTTTGTGTGGAATTCCTGAGTTCAGCATGCTAGTTGAAAAATGTCTACAGGACGCTGTCGTCAATGTAGAGGATCGAGAAGCGGTGATGCAGCTCGCCAGAGAAAAATCTTTGTGTGGTAGTATGAGCAAGCCCCGCGCGTACCCTGAAGGCACAAACAAGAAGGCCATCACCAATGCAACAGTTAATGATATACCTGAGCTCGAGTTTGCGAACCCTGTGAGCCTTGAAGAAATCGAAATCGCGGTGAAAACAGCGGAGTGGCGTATGACCAACGACCGCAACGCCTCCATGTCTGGGGCAGCCCTAGTGGGGTACTGGGGCGTTGTGCTGATAGTGAAATACATAGCTCACTATCTGAGCCTGTTTGCGCCAATTGGGCTAGTGACCACAGTTGCAACCTGCAAGCCAGTTCGGTACTTGCGATCCCGTCTACTCAATGCCCCACTAGGTAGGCGCCATCATAGCGCGCCGTGGTCTCGCGTATTGGGCATCAGGTTACCTACCCGCTCTTTCTCTACCATCATCGCCTTGTTTATCGCTCTGAATTATTGCCTCATATTCACGAACTTTCCTTATGAGCCACTCAACTTCATCTACACGTCGCGAACACAACAATGGAACAAGTCACTTGCTATACGCGCTGCTTTCATGATAATGTGGAAACTTCCATTGCTTTTCTGTTTTGCAGGACGCAATAATGTTCTTTTGCTAATCCGGCATCCATGGCCGCTCGACACATTTAATATGTTTCACAAATGGATCGCTCGAGTTACCATAGTTGATATCATCATTCACGGAATTGCGATTTCGATTGTAAAGGCGGACCAGGGTATTTATGGATCCGTTTGGCTTGTTGACTATTGGCAGTGGGGAATTGTGGGGATAATCTGTGCCAGTTTGGTTGCTTTCCAGTCAATGCATTGGATTTCGCGTGCAAAATATGAGATTTTCAAGGTGCTACACATCGTCCTGGCGATAGTGTTTGTAATTTCAAGCTGGTACCATGTGAAGACACTTCCATATGGCACAAGACATTTATATGCTGTGTTCGCCATCTGGGGATTCGACCACCTTGGAAGATGGATAAGAGTGTTTGCAACTGGTGTTGTGAGAGCTCGCATCCAGCACAGCAGCGACAGCCTATCCGTCATCACAATAGAGTCACCATGGTCCTTTAGATTGGCACATGGAGCTGAAAGTGCGCAGTATCTGTTCTTACATCTACCCCCCTGGTATTTGTTTTGGGAATCGCATCCTTTTACTGTTGTTCCGAAAAGCCAGTTCTTCGCGCTTGACTCCAGTGGGGGTGATAGTTGCGCTGGCGAGGGAAAGAAGAGTGTGATGACAACCAGTCGATCCCTGGGGTCTGTACCAGCCTCAGACGGCTACCTAGATCAAAGTAATTGGACATCTCGCAACAGCGCTCAACTTATGGTGGCTATAAAGCACCAAAATGGTATCACCAAGCGCCTAAGCAAGATGCCTGAGGGACCTATTACACTGCTGGTTGAAGGACCTTATGGGTCACCATTTCCACTGCGTCGTTTTTCCAAGGTGATTTTCATTGCTGGAGGTATCGGCATCACAGCGCACCTCAGCTACGTTAAACAGCTCATCACAGAGCCTCATAGAAGCATAGATCTGCAACTTCACTGGGCTGTTTCCGATTTCGAAGCACTCCGTTGGGCTTTTGATGAGATAGTTGAGCTTGTGAAGCACAATAGAAAACTGGCAGTCTGCGTCTACAGTAGTCGCAAGGATGACGCTGGAAGCAATCAAGACGCATTTGCCACCTGTAGCTCTTCATATGAACGATTCATGGACATTCGAAGAGTTCGAATGAATTGCACACAAGTGATAGATGAGGAAATTTCAATTTCTGGCCTTGTTGAAACACCCCGTCATGGCTCTACAGCGATTTTCGCATGCGGGCCACCAAGCCTTAATGATGACGCTCGTCTCGCCGCATGCAAGGCAATTGAAAATGCCACTATATTCGTTGACTACTTCGAAGAATCATTCAGCTGGTAGTTGGGGCTTCATTGCGTTTAATATGTAGATCATTAGTGAGACCTATATAACTCTCAGTGAACCCTCAAGGGAACATTTTCTTTGTGGACGCGTTGTACCCTAAGCCTAGGGTTTATGTTCTTACAATTCTCGTTACTTCAGCGTACCATAATTTTCACGGGCCATCAGCGATGGGAGACTCGCTTAAGGAAAGGCTGAGCAGCCATTCCGATGCGTTCGAAGGTCTACTATCATTAATACCTGCTCGTTATTATTATGAGGATGAGAATAATTCCCAATGGAAGAAGAAAAGCCGTCAAAAAGATGACGACCAAAAAGCGGAGGCTCGAAAGCACAAGGATGCGAAATTTGACCCTGATGTTGGTTCCAGTGCCTTAGACGAAATCAAACGTCGCGAAAATCGTGCTGTTGCTGATAAGGATGGTGCTGGGGCCGCGGACGTTTACGAAAACGTCGTTATTTACGACGACCAGGGAAACCAAGTAGGCGGCGAGATAGAAGAATCTGTGGAGGAGCTCCTCCGCTCGAAAGCCCGCTCTGATTCGAAGCCAGCACTAGCTATTGAAAAAACGGACGCCGACGCATCTAACGCTGTCAAGGCTGCTTCTGTGAAATCTCCGGCGCCCGCCGGCAAGGTACCCAAGGTGGATAAGGTGGATATAAACGCCGAAGACGAACGAAACACAGAGGAGGGATCGGCGAGCTCGGATACCGGTAACGACGACGCACAGGACTTGGTGAATGCGGAGCATGAGGCAATAAACGAACAAGCTGCCGAGCCCAAGGCAAATGGTGCGAAGCGAGAGAAACTTTCGAAATCAGGTATCGAGGAACTTAGGGCCAAGCTAGCAGCAAAGGTAAGCGAACTCCGTGCCAGACGAAAAGCCCCCGGATCTAACGTTTCTGGTGCGCCCAAAAGCCGTGAGGAACTCCTCGCCGCTCGAAAACAAAGATTAGAGCAAAAGCAGAACCTCAAGCGAGGCCGGGAGGAGGTCGAGTCGGACTCTTCGAGCGAGTCTGAGCTTGATGACGGTGATGTCGATGAGTCTCAGACCGCAGATGATGACAGTGTTATGTTTGGGAAGGTCGAATTTGGCGATGGAGCACGTCTCGGAAGAGATGCGAGGTCAATTGAGGGCATGAGGAAGACGAAAAAACGTAACGCCATTGACCAGCTCCGATGGTTAGAGAACCGGAAGCAAAAGCTCGCTAATCTAGACGAGTCAAGGCAAAAGGATATTGGCGAAAATGCAAAATGGAGTCGCGCCATTTTGCAAGCAGAAGGCTCTAAGGTTCGCGATGACGAACGGCTGCTACGCAAGACCGTGAAGAACAAGCAAAATCGTAAGAGAAAGTCCGAGAAAGAGTGGAGACAACGACTCGATAATGTAGACAAGGGAATCTCTAGCCGTCAAGCTAAGCGCGATGCTAATATAGAGGCGCATAAGGATGCAAAAAAGATGCGCCTAAAGGGAAAGAAGAGAAGGATGCATATGAAAAAGGCTTCGGCGGCATTCAAGCAAGGCTAACTTTGTCACGATTATTGTTCCTATTTTGCAAATACCTCGAATGGGCTGATAATGGCCAAGTTCCAATAACGGATCTCACATATGCTACGTACAGATTTTTTTAAACGACATTAGCGTGAACCGCGATAACCGTGCGAAAAAGTAAGTCTTGCCATAACTTTACCTGAGCTGCGAATACTATTTAACCTTCACACTGGCAGAAAGAAATTTCCAGACACGAATATTCTCACACAGAAAGGAGAAAATGAAGGAGTCGGCGTATGCTTTAATGCAAGGTATATAATAATTTATGAGTTCATGATGGGGAATCGAGATGCAACTAGCCAGCTAGTATGGCACCATTGAGGCCTCAGTGCCCCCAGTGAGTGGCTCCGCCTTGCATCTGATCTACAGAGGAAGCAACTGCTCCTCGTGATTGTGTGGCGTCAAACTTCATCAAGTTGCTATACCTTCCAGAGTTCGCATTGGTCGCGCGACTGCGGGGCCGATTGTTATACCACAAAGTTGCTAGGAATAGTCCGCCTCCAGTAGCCGCTGCAATTCCTGTCAGTCTTGTAAAGGTCCTTGACATCTTAAAACTGTGTACTGTGTCCAAGTAAGAAGATGGGGAACGTTGGGAAGCAGCCATAGGTTCTTAAATATTACCCCACAATCCGTTAGTTCCGATGACGCAGATCACGGGCAAGGGCACAAAATACCGATAGTGCTGTGCCGCCGCCGCACGTTAAATTGAAGAGGCTGTGGGGAATCACGGGCAGAGTCCGCGGGGAAAGCAAACGTCAAGAATTGAGCCCTCCTTATCGGGCGGACTAAAGAAGGCACACTAACAGATGATAGACTGAGGTCGCTTCTAGGCTTCAGTTTGCCACCCAGGACACTCGCACCTCTCTTAAGGCCGGAAAGTAAGGGACGGGAAATGCGCGTGGTCTGCTGATGCCGGGCCGAAGTCCACGCAGCCCAAATCAAGTGACGAGGGGGGCTCAACGTGAAGGTGAGATGTAATGTAAGTGATGCATATTGTAGACAAAAAGAATTGTGTATTTCGTTTTAATTATCTATGTTCGAATCAAATATGGTTGGTGAAGGGGCGATCGCATACGCATGAGTCAAAAAAAAATTTGCTGGCACCAAGAATTGAACTTGGGTCGTCACGGCCACAACGTGATATTCTACCACTAAACTATACCAGCTGCTTCTTACAGAGGAAGGATAGGGTAGGATCATATAGGCGAATTTAATTCGTATGTCTAGCTCAACTGACTAAGACCGGGCCATAATCAGCCCCAACGGCTTCCGGCTTTGTATCTCTGGCACTTACGCGAACCTGGCGCGTTGCTTCGCTTGTACATGCGCGGTGCTGATGCGTTGATTGCTATATCCGGGTACTTATTGTCCGCATTCCATTGGCAAGATAATGCTCCTATAGAGCCACAATTGGAGGTCTCGGGTTTACAGCTCGGCCATGTAGTACACGCTGACCGTGGCGTGTTCAACGTGCGCGAGGAATTGCGCGACGTCATTGCACTGGAGACACGCCACAAGATGAGAGGCCGCGTTCAAAGAGTCCCGCGATTTAGGCATGCCATATCGCCTGGATTTGCAAATGGTGAAGTGGTGGTGGAAGGGTGGCGCGCCAGCATTGAGGGTGCGGATGCACGTAGAAAGCCTGAAAACTGGGATATCAATGACGTCGTTGTCCCGGATATCACCGATAAGGACACGGTCGTGACACTAGCGAAGATTGCGGCCAATGCCTATGTGCCAACCCCCCACGAAGGTGATTGGTCGGATGTCAACCAAACCAAGACTGGAGACTGGAGACACAATGGTAGCGGATATGGCTGGGATGATGATGGCGTACGAGGGTACGTATTCACCACACCCGACCGCAAGTCGATGGTTCTTAGCATCAAGGGTACAAGCGCGGCCGTCGTTGACGATGGCGGACCCACGGCACCGCAAGACAAGATTAATGACAACTTGTTCTATTCATGCTGTTGTGCCCGGATCTCATACATGTGGAACACTGTATGCGACTGTTTTCTTGGGAATAACCAATGCGATCAATCATGCATCGAAAAGGAGTTATGGCGCGAGGATCGCTATTATCGGGCCGTGCTAGACGTGTTCGCTGATGCCATAGAGGTGGCTCCTGACGCGGAAATAATATGGATCACTGGGCATTCGCTGGGAGGCGGGCTTTCATCAATGCTCGGACGAACATATGGCATTCCTGTCGTGACATTCGAGACGCCAGGCGATGACCTCCCCGTTCGGCGCCTGCATCTACCGGTACCCCCAGGATTACCACCATGGGAAGATTTTGTGTGGCATTTTGGGCATAATACGGATCCTATATTCAAGGGCACTTGTCGCGGTGGCAGTTCTACCTGTTGGCTCAGCGGGTTTGCTATGGAAACAAGCTGCCACTCAGGGAAAGTATGCTCGTACGATACCAAGGGGGACCTGGGGTGGCATGATTCGATTGTCAATCACCGCATTCACGCCGTCATTGATAATGTCCTTGAAGTCTATGATGAGCCAGCGGAATGTGTAACTCCAGATTGGTGTGAAGATTGCGTCGATTGGGAGTTCATAGACCCTTATGATGTGCCTGAGCAGCCTAGTAGCTCGTCTTCGTCCACGAAAACTACGAAGAGTAGCGCAACTACTTCCTCTAAGACAACCTCAACGTCGGACTCCACATCGATGACAACATCATGTGTGAGCCGAGCTTGGTACGGCAGATGTGAAGTGTGGACCACAGTCACTGGCTCGCAGACTGAGACCCAGAGCCCGACTCAAGTAGCACCCACACGCTCTAGGAGCACACCGCGTACAACCAGTACGCCCCATAAGGTAACGAGGACCACGAAGCCAGGAAAGCACACAAAGTCATTCACGTCTTCTTGCTATAAAAGAGGCTGGTACGGCCAATGCAAGAGTTGGACTAAGACACCAGTGCCACCTCCCACTGGCACCGATCCCGCCTGCAAGCACAGGAATTTTCTCGGGCAATGTGATGATTTTTAGAATTCGCCACTATTTATATATACGTATACCTCAACTACAAGAGCTCGAACAAATACATTGTATTTGGGTTGGACTTCCCGATAATGTCATCTAGCCGCTCGCACCTTACGCATTTGCGGCTCGACCGTTTGGGTAAGGTAGGGCGGTGCACGCGCTTGCCTACCGCCTAGGGTCCGCCTATGGACCCAATAGTCAGCGGAACATACGTCAAGGCATTAGGGGATCAAAGGCACACACAACACACCACCTTTTATTTGGGATTTGTGCCCATTGGTTGGTAGCATACCTAGATGAACCCGTGTGGCCAGGCCCCATTTACAGGGCTTGCTCTGGAGGAAAGAAACGATTCGGATCATAGTTCTCGTCAAGAGCACAGAAACTCTGGCTTTTTTGAAAGTGGTGGGGACGGTAGCGACGAAGGGGACGAGCCTGAAGCCAGCCCTCAATACGCACACCAATGGATCAGTAAGGAGGCAGTCACCACAGTAGCTTATCATGGATCATTTCTCTTCGTAGGAACGGTAAGCGGGAAGCTCATCACGTATGACCTCGAGAGCTACCAGGAGGTGAGCTGCGTTGAGGCACACACAGGGAGCATTCTGACCTTGATCATTCAGGATGGCTTATTATTTACAGGATCCTCGGACTCGCTAATCAAAGTCTGGGTTCCTGGACTAGAGCCGCAGTTCCGCCACACGGTATACACCTTATCTGACATCGGTGACATATTTTCCCTTGCCTACAACGCGCAGTCGCGCATGCTATACATAGGGACTCAGAACGCATCTATCCACTGGGTCAGACTTGACGACGAAGCCTTAAGGAATCAGCGGGATAAGCTCCACGACAAGATGCCGGCGGTACGCCCAAGCATATTTTTTGACAGTCTTGGGCCCGGTGGGAAGCTAGCTCCGCAACAGGAAGCGCGACGCTCAGGGAGCGAGGAGCGTGATACAGAGAGTCTGGTGCAGGTCCCGCTGGATAACCAGATTGGGTTTGCGCACCACAGCGCCGTATTCGCCATGGTCTTGGATGAGAAACGGAAGATTCTCGTTACGGGAAGTGGGGACGGTATTGTGAAAATCTGGTCAGTCAAGATCGCTGGGAAGCCTATAGAGACACACAGACTGCAAATGAGCGATACTATTCTGTCGATGGCGCAGGCGTCATCATGGCAACTCTGCTGCGGTCTGAACAACGGTGCGATGGTTGTGATTGATTTGGACACTTTCCAGGTTATTCGGCATGAAATAGATCGTAGCTATGGGCCCTTACTGTCAATTGCTGCAATTGAAGACGGAGTGTTCATATCGAGCGGAAAGGATCTCTTAGCATACGACGCCACCACGAGCGAGTTGCACCGATGGGGCACACCTGGTCTTATCACTAGCATCATCACCTTGCCAAAGCATCTTACTGCTGGTCAGCTAGTCACCGCCGGAAGTGATGGCTCAGTGATTCTGTGGAAGATTTTCCTGCATGCTGAATTAGAAGGCGACGAACGGGCTCTACCTGGCCGTTCCAATTCAATCGGTGCAATCGGAACTCAGGGCTCTAGCGACAGTGTGCAAATGCGCTACAAGCCTTACAAAATGGAGCCCCTCGAAAATGATACGATGATAGCATTCCTCGCCGAGATTGTAAAATACCAAACGGTCAGCGGGCGTGATCGGCAACATTGGGCTGATAACAGGCGCTGTGCAACAGCACTGCGTGACCGAATGCGCCTTCTTGGTGCAGAATCTGAACTTCTGCGCGTCGAAGATGGGAATCCTATTGTTCTGGCTGAGTTCAAGGCCAATTCTGAAAACCCCACGAAATCACGAGCCCTCTTCTACGGCCACTATGACGTCATAGAAGCGAAAAAGGACGACCGGAAGTGGGACACCCCACCCTTTCAGCTTGTGTCTATTAACGGCTATCTTTACGGGCGTGGCGTAACAGATGATAAAGGACCCTGTACAGCAGCCATCTATGCAGCGGCAAAGCTGTACGCTGAGCAGCGATTAAGCGCAGATGTTGTCTTTCTCATCGAAGGTGAGGAAGAATCGGGCTCGTTCGGGTTCCAAGAAACAGTTCAAAGGCATATGAGCCGCATCGGAAACATAGACTGGATCATTTTTTCTAATTCTCTGTGGCTAGACGATAAGCGTCCCTGCCTAAACTACGGACTGCGAGGGGTGGTATTTTTGGAGATTGAGCTTACTAGCGGGAAGGGAGACCTCCATTCGGGCGTCGACGGTGGAGTGTTTAGAGAACCTGCGAAGGATATGATCAACCTCCTTGCCAAGTTGACGACAGATTCAGAGGGACAGATAGCAATTCCGGGCTTTTTCGAGGCCGTTAAGCCTCTGAGTGAAGCCGAAGAACTGCTTTATGAGGATATAGTGCAAAACACGAACACATCCAAAGAGGACCTGCTCCACAAGTGGCGCTACCCCTCGTTGACTATCCATAAGCTTGAAGTTAGTGGCCCTCAGAACCAGACGGTAATTCCTGCCAACGTCAAGGCGTATATCTCCTTGCGACTTGTTCCTTCTCAGACAGCTAGTGGAATCACGACTAAGCTGAGCAAGTATCTGAGTGATGAATTCACCAAGTTCAATTCGTCAAACAGTTTGAATGTCAAGTTGAAATATGAGGCGGATCCTTGGCTTGGCGACCCGTCGAATCGGCTATTCCGCTTGATGGCTGAAAGTGTTGAGAATGTTTGGGGCGTGCCACCCTTGTTCATTCGGGAAGGAGGCTCCATCCCTATGGCCCGTGCGCTGGAAGTGATGTTTGGTGCGCCTGCAGCGCAACTCCCGTGTGGTCAAAGCAGCGACGGCGCCCATCTCAATAATGAGAGGATGAGAATTACCAATATAATCAATGCCCGCAAAGTCTTTGAGCAAGTCTTTTGCAACATAGGCCATTGACTGAAATAAATAAATGTCATTAGTATAGATTGTATAGGTAAAACATGTACATATATTATACACCATTGGCGATCCAGTCCTCCTCGGCCTCAGCCCAGTCTTCATTCGGATCAAACTGTGCCTTCTTCCACATTTCCTTGACATCGTACTGAGGGATGGGCGTTTGCTGCTGGTGGTTACGATGCAGTGGCTGTTGCTTATTATTGTTACGCGACCCGGGTCGTATCTCTCCGTGTCTCGAATGACTGCCATGGTGCGAGGGCTGGTGTTGCTCACGAGGATGAGTGTGCTGCTGTGACTGTTGCTTGTGCTCTTGCTGTTGTTGCTGTCGAGGATGAGGATTTCCAGCATGTGCTGCGCGGCGCGACTGCTGCTGCGTGTTGGCGTGTTGACGCAGCGCGTCAGCGATGTCAACGGTATCTGCAGGCTTACCTTCACTACTCTTTCCACGTTGCCGCCTACTACCCCTGGTCCTCTTTCGCTTGTGATCGCTGGGATCCTCTTCACGATTGAATTGGGGAGTCGGTTCCGTTGGCGACTCATTGTGCCTCGTTTCAGGCTGCGGTTGTGGAGAAGCCCACTTTGACCCAGAAAGGCCCACTTGGGAGTGAGGCTCGTTTGAAACGGGGTCCGATCTCCTCAGGCTCTCATCTTGAGCAACATCTTGCGGGGTCGCGGGGGATGGCTTCTTCTTGTCGACAAGATCACCACCTGTCGATCGTTCTTGCTCTGCCTCCGCAGGCTTAGCATTTGCCCACCTAGATACGAGTGGCTGTCCGCCTGATACTTCGATTCCGAATTCGTCAAGATCTTTATCTGCCATTAAAGTCTGTTGGATCTCTCCACCTGATGTTCATATGCCAAGGATCTGTGCGTGAACCCCAGACTAGCGTCTGAGTCAGAATCGACTGCACGTTGTTACGCACGGATCTCGCGTCAGCAGTCGCTGAGAGGAGCGATCGTGAATGAGAGATGCACGCCTCACATCATAATTACTCGGATCAAATGTGCCTCCCTTCCATATAGCGTGTATCGAAAGAAGTGTGATTGGGGTAAAAGCCGGGAGCGTCCTCCTGCCACTGCTTAGTATCGTTAATTCGAAAATACATTCAACAAGTAATATACAACGTCATAAATAATATTACCGGAATGACGGGTAGCCCCCGTTATTCGCATGTTGTCTCGTTGATCGGAGCTGCTGAGCTCGAATCTCATTGAGAGGGCGTAAAACTGGACCAGTCTTCGCGCTACCTTGCATCGAAGATGCTGGTCCTGGATGGCCTGGCATCATATTTTGAGGTGGCGGCGGCTGATGCCCTCCCCAGCCAGGCATACCTTGGCCCATATTACCACCGGCAGGGGGAGGAGCATAGGGATTTGCGCCAGGGCTTGGTCCCCCTGGTTGCATGCCAGGCATCTGATACGGGTTTGGATGAGCTGGTCCTCGTAGGCCAGCTGGCGGCATTTTCATCTGGCCCGGAGCCGGGCGCGGCCCACCTACAACCCCTGGATGCTGAGGAGGCTGTGCTCCTCCTTGCGGCGAAGGCATGCCGTATGGACTTCCAGACCGTGCAGGCTGTTGGGTATAAGCCGGCGTAGGAGCGGCATGCATTCCAGTTGGCATGCCTCCATTATGAGGGAGCCCCATCTGGGAACCGAACATCCCTGGATGCGCGTTATAAGCCTGCCCCCCATTTGATTGAGAGGGAGGGGGGGCACGCATGGGGGAGCCACCATCAGAACCTGACGAAGCGTATCCCCTAGCGGCACCGCCATTGTAGCGTGACGGAGAGCCATAAGGGCTAAATCCACGCGACGAGGGGGAGACAGGCCTCGGAATCCCACCTTGGATGTCTGCGGGCATGGGTAGAGCCCCTCCGGAAGCATAGCCTCCGTGTGCAGGGCTCGGGGCTGAAAGGGGGTCAGGAGGGTAGCCTGACATCGCAGAAGAAGGTGCAGACGTTCCCGTAGAAGGTCTGTAAGGATCCGACGTCACGGTTTCATGTCTTCTGTCGAAATCGTCAGCCGCCTTGCCCGAAGGCTTCGGCGGAGAACTGAACCAATCCTTATTGTCAAGCTCATCTTGACTGCCATCTTGGGCAACAGGCTTCCTCGCAAGAGGTTTCTTAACCGTCGCACTCTCACCACTCGAACTGAAATATCCCGCACTATACTCGGCCTTGGAAGGCTCGGGGCGAGGACCAGAGGGCCTCCTTTCTTGGGTCCCTTCGCCTACAACGCCAGGCGGAGGAGGTAGAACCACACTTCTTCGGTTTGCTGGGGAGCCTGGAGCATTTGGATAGGGTCCTACGCGAGCCCCAGCTTCCGCGGTAGGCGATGGCAATACCGAATCTTGTTGCGTAGATGCAGCTGGTGACACCGTAGACAATGAGAACTCTGGTGTACGGATAGGAGTATCGAGAAGTTTCGCCGTGCTACTCATGGGCAGGTCAAAGTCATCATCATCCTTATCCTTGAAAGTATTGGGGCTTTCTCCGCGTGTGGGAGACGTCGAAGCAGACTTACGATT
The DNA here is from genome assembly GCA_030578495.1 of Starmerella sirachaensis. Lineage (NCBI taxonomy): Eukaryota > Fungi > Ascomycota > Dipodascomycetes > Dipodascales > Trichomonascaceae > Starmerella > Starmerella sirachaensis. The sequence goes on along the minus strand of JAJMSC010000004.1, from coordinate 1,262,274 downwards.
GAGGTATTGGTGCATGTATTCACTGTAATCAGCGTACGACTGGTGGGCTGGGCGAAACGTCGGGTCAAAGAGATTTGCGCTGCCACCGGCCGACTCAACTGCGGACTTATTAGATCGCGGCGAAGCTTGTGCACCGATACGCGGGTTTGCATCGCCAAGACCCTCCTCGGCAGATTCATAAGACTCCATTGACGTCACAGTGAGATGGGAAGAACGTTTGGGCGTAGTACTTGGAGGCTCAAGATAGCCTGCCCGATCTCTTTTCTCAACACTGGGGGACGGCTGTGCTGGTGATCCGAGCTGGCTTGTACTGTCTAACGTTGGAGTCAGCAGCCCTGGTATACGACTTCCGCCGTCAGACTGAGTACGTTCATGTGTCTTAGTGGCTGATGGGGGAGGACGCGGTCCGCGCGGTGCGCTCCCTGGAATACCTAAAAGATTGTCTGAAGCGGTCTCTGGATTTCCAGCAGGGTCTCGGCTGGCAGCATAGGCGCCGAGCCCGAGCGCAGCGGTAGATGCTTCCAATCCTGTGCTAGAAGAAGATCTGCTCTCGTAGGGATATAGGGTGCCGGGGTTTGTATAAGTCGAACCACCACTTGGTGTCGCCACGAGGCCAAGTTTAGAAGGCGTGCTTTGCTGTGTTTGCAGCGGCTTCGATGGTGGAGCCTTAGGGGCAGGCCGCGAGTGCTGTAAAGGCGACGGGACATTGGGCGCATGCTTTGATTGTGTAGAAGCAAGCGACGTCGTCGAGTCATCCTTAAGAGACATGCGCGAGTTGCCGAAGAGCTTGGGAATACTATTCGGTTCAGAAACTGCTCGTTGCTTGCTCGAGGCTGACATTTGTGCATTTATCGGAGCAGTGAGCATAGAGTTGCGGTTCGAGGAAGACGAGGTCGACGAGCGCGTGCCACCTGAGACAACCTGGTGAATGTTACCGGTGCCTTTAGATCCAAGCGACATTTTCCTGGCAATAAGCTCCTTTAGCTTCAGATTCCATTCGCTCGCCGACCAGGATTGCGACTCAGGCAGCGTAGCAAGCATAAAAACGTCAATAACATCAAGATAATACGCCCGCGGCAATGTTGGCATTCCAAAGAGCAAGGAATTTATATCGTTCTTATCGGCATTAAGCCGTCGTGGGCGACCATACAGCGAAAAGACATCGAAGACAGGTATGATAAAACGGATAAGCGTTTCAAAGCCCTGAATACCAGGATGCTGCTCAGGCATGATAAACACGGCACTCTCACGAACTTCCTGATCACCCGCGAACTCAACAAAACATTCCATCTTGATCAGCGAGCTGACATTTACAAGCACTGCTTTCTCTGGGAATACAGCGAACGCCGCAGATGCACGATGCAAGGTGGCCAACGGCTCGCGCTTCTTTTTAACATCACGCGGATCACCAAAGAGTTCTATCTTCCCTAGCGGCTCCCGCCGTTTACGCTCCTTCTTGTCCTTCAATGCTACATTTGGCGTGATGATGGCCCATACTCGCTTCCAGGGCATACCTACGCCAAATCGAACGTGGCACCAGGTTTCGGTCTTATATTTAGCCTCAGCTAGCATCGCGCGGATGCCGTGTAACTGGGACCCCTTGGACGAGAGTAAGGCACCCGTGTAGGCTTCCTGGAGCGCCGTGCGTTCAAATAAAGCAAGGCGCAGCGCGGCTGTCCATTCGTTGAACAGCTTTTTCGTACCGAACTGAAGAAGATAGCGATTCTTCATAGTGGTGCTAAGCACGATGATGTTTTGCAAGTCAGGCCCCAGCGTGTCGATACTGCGCATATAGCCATCGCTGACATTTATGAAACTTGTATCATATTGGCCCTGGTCTAGCTTTGCCGCATCCCACATAGTAACTACTGTCCCCTGAAGAGTGCCAAAAACCTCCACCCACTTCCTGTCTGGGATTGGGTGGCCCTCACTATTCAGTTCAGCTAGAAGCATAAAGTAGCCCTCAATGTAAACACGCGATCCATGCGAGGCAAGGAGTGTAAGAACGGGCATCATTTCACGCGGCGTTATCTCTTCGTTTTGCACCGAGATGTCGGGAACATCCGGTGTCGCCAACAAGGAACGGGCATTGAATTTTGGGCGAAGCTGCTGCGCGCGTGACGCCAAGCCAGAACGAGGAAGCGACGGCTGGTTGGTGGCAGAAGCCGTAACCTCGATGGGTTGATCAAACACTGAGCTTTGCGACTTCGAGCGGATATGCAGCCGATTAAGCATTTTAAGCAATCCTAACTAGCCGCTTCCTGTCGAAACTTCGCGCGTTCTGGATTTCCACGTTTCGCAAATGGTAAGCCTGGGCGCGCATGTTATGTGTAGCCGCTTCGCCGTCAGTCTCGGGCAAGGGCACCTAGACGTATCTAGCGGCCCTGATCGCGGGGTGGCTCAGGAGGCGCCGTCTCCGCGTGCAGTTCGATGAAGTTTAGCTGCATGATATTTACGACCCCAGCACCTGCGCTGCGGCTCTAGATCGTTTGTTTATATGGAAGCCCGCCCCGGACGTACTCGCGATACCTCGTATATCCAGCCGTGCACGCCTGGTGATCATGGGTGCTTAACCCATGCCCGTTTTCATAAGAGAGACACCCTGAAGGCTCGCTGAGCCTTCTTGGCCGTTGGGAGATCACCTGCCCCTCACTAGCACGGTATGCCGCCAATGCGACTCAGACACTCGGAACGTGGGCAATAAAGTGAGATGCTTTCGATAAAATGCTTGAAGATGCGCTAGTTAGTTGAAAAAAGGCGATCATATAACTTAAGATCAGTTTAAGACCCCAAGCCGGTTATACCGAAGCGAAGTTTCAGACTTTTCGATCCCTGTATGAGCCAGGCAAATCGACGCCCAATAGAGCTTTGAGATTCAAGTACTTCGCTGGAATTTATCATGGCACATCTGGATCTAGCTTTAATTGCTCGCAAAGGGTACGCGACTCTATTCACATTAGGCGAGCTCTGTACGGCCGTCATGGCGGCTCTCGCAGGATGCGAGCTGCAACATACATAAGGGTTTTTCTAAATCGCCGTTGTGACGTACACAGCAGCAAAGCGTACTGTACGATTCGATGACATAATGCATCGCGTTGAGCGGCCCCGCGGCACACTTCGCACTATAAATAATAAGCAACGGAGACCCCACATATTGTCAGACAAGCTTATTGCGACAAGGTTCCTACCCACTTCTTCTAGTAAACGAAAGAAATGCCTTCCTCAGTCCTCGACGTTATTTCTCGGAAATCTGGTGTTATCACCGGTGACGATGTGCGCCACGTCTTCGATCACGCACAAAAGTATGGATATGCCATCCCGGCCGTCAACGTCACGTCGTCCTCAACCGTAAACGCAGTTCTTGAGACGGCTCGTGACCTTAAGGCGCCAATCATTATCCAGGTGTCGAACGGTGGTGCCGCGTATTTCGCTGGCAAGGGTGTCCCGAACAAGAACCAGGAGGCCTCCATCGCTGGTGCCATCGCGGCGGCGCAGTTCGTACGCAACGTCGCGCCGGTTTATGGCGTTCCGGTTATCATGCACAGTGATCACTGTGCGCGGAATCTCCTCCCGTGGCTCGACGGTATGCTTGATGCTGATGAGGAGTACTACAAGGCTCACGGAGAGCCGCTCTTCTCGTCGCACATGATTGACCTCAGTGCTGAGACCGACGACTATAACATCGCTACCACCAAGAAGTACTTCGAGCGCGCGAGCAAGATGAACCAGTGGCTTGAGATGGAGATTGGTATCACCGGTGGTGAGGAAGACGGTGTCGATAACTCGCACGTCAAGGATCTCTACACTACCCCGGAGACCGTCTTCGATGTTTACAAGGCCCTCCACTCGGTCGCGCCTAACTTCTCGATCGCTGCCGCGTTCGGTAACGTGCATGGTGTGTACAAGCCAGGCAACGTTAAGCTCGTGCCGGAGAAGCTCGAGGAGTACCAGAAGTTCACGCAGAAGGAGACTGGGTCGTCTACCAACAAGCCTCTGTACCTCGTGTTCCATGGCGGCTCTGGCTCTGACGAGTCTGACTTCAAGACTGCGATCAACAACGGTGTTGTCAAGGTCAACATCGATACCGATCTGCAGTTCGCGTATCTGAAGGGTATTCGTGACTACGTCCTCAGCAAGAAGGACTATATCATGACCCCGGTTGGTAACCCTGAAGGCGAGGACAAGCCGAACAAGAAGTACTATGATCCTCGTGTCTGGGTTCGTGAGGGTGAGAAGACGCTTGGAGAGAAGCTGTCGCACAACATGAAGGTGTTCGGTGACGTCGACCTCATCTAAGACTAGTAGCAATACTTGAAGCACATAAATTAGACAAGAGCTTTTCCCTGATTTCTTTCTCTTGCGTTGTAAGGGGGGACGTTTCCGTATCGATGGTTGCTGATTTTCTGGATGCGTGAGGGAATAACGTTCAAAAGCGGACAGATAGATAGATTATGCATGCGCATAGCTTATGGAAAGGACCAGGATTACATGCTTGCCGGATTGGAAGAAGCGCACCTATCAGACGCTTATCACCTAGTCCAAGGACCTATAAACACCATATGGAACCATAGAACAAGGCATTTAAACGGTCATTTGAGGGCTTCCAATTCAGCGAGATTCTCACAGTCCATTTAATTCCCTATGGGCCTCATCGGCTCTCCGGGCACTTGTCAGTAATTAAGTTTCACTCGGCAATATTAAACCGCTGCGCGTCTGCAAATACTATTTTCGCCAACTTATCTGTATAAACTTAGAAGTCAAGTATACTCCTCGAGCTTTTAACATCCACGCGAGGGGGGCAGTAGAACAAGCCGTAATGATGGTTAGGTGGTTGCTGCTTCTATCGGCGTCAGCGAGTTCCGTGAGCGCTGCGTTTTATAACCATTATGAAGCCTTGGGGCTGGCCTGCGCGATATCCGCCAAGGACCTTTTCTCGACATGCCATGATGAGGACTATGGATGCTATTGCAGTAGCAGCCTATACGTATATGCAGTTGAGAGTTGTATTGCAAGACAGACGCAGTACAATTCGACCAAGATGGGCCTGGCATTTGACCGATTCGACAATGATTTTTGTGAAAGGCATGGTGCTCATGCCAATTCCACAGATGTCTGGGGAATCGAGAATCAATTGAAAAACCCTACGGTTTCGGACAAGGCGTTCAATTTAGCATTTGCCGCCGAGCGGAACAACATGAGCCAAAAGGAGATCAGTGCATGGCTCGGAGTGGGCATGATATTTTATTGGGTTCTTGTTGTACTTGTTGTGTTTATTGGTGAGCAGCTAAGTCGCTTTTTTCTTCGACTATCGCAATACCGTGTGGTGATGCAACGGCCTCCTAAACTTGTGCGATGGGCCCAGCGAAGGCTATTCTGGCCAGCAGTCATGGGGACTCGGCATATGTCGAGCTTCCAGCTGTTCAACGGTTGGGTGAGCTTTAGTTGTCCTACAAGATTCGAGACGGTCATTGTAGCTCTTTATTTCCTCCTCGGCCTCATTCTCATGCTGACGCCGTACACGTTCATGAATAACGACCCGTTATTCACTACTAGATGGAAGGAGATGATGCGATACGCTAGTGACCGTTCCGGGATCATCGCTACCGTGCAGTTTCCTCTGCTGATTCTGTTCGCGCTTCGAAACAACATCCTGATATGGCTTACAGGCTGGTCATATTCAACATTCAACACATACCATCGAGCAGTTGCTCGAATCACATATTTGTTGCTTGTCATTCATGCAATAATGAAACACATTTTCAGCGCTAGTTATGGCGGATCTTTAGTGAAGTACTACTATCCAGTACCTTACTTCCGGTGGGGTTGTGCGGCCATAGGCTTATTCTCACTGATGATCATCTTCGCTATATTTCGCGCGAGGGGTTACGAGGTCTTTTACAGGATGCATCAAGCTATGGCCTTAGGCGGAATAATTTGTTCTCATTACCACCTGAATGGACTGGGCTTTAAGACCCCATTGTGGATCTCGTTCGCCTTGTGGGGAGCAGACTGGCTGATTCGAGTGGCGCGCATCATTCTTTTCAACATGAACTTTGTCTTACCACCTCTCCCTGGCGCGCGCAGATCAACATTTGGTACTGCCCGGGTGTATGAAGGCGAGATGGTACGTATCACCATTACTACCCCCGTCCGCTGGATTTACCAACCAGGCCAGTATGTATTCCTACATACAAACAGGTGGAGCCTGATTGGGGGGCACCCGTTTTCTGTTGTAGGTCCTAGCGAGCTCGGGGAAGGCTTGGAGATTCTCGTGAAGGCTAGAGAGGGTATGACTCGACGCCTATTCACGAAATTGGATGATCGCAGCTGCACACCAGAATATCCGGTGACAATCCCTGTTTACGTGGAAGGTCCCTATGGGGTTAGTGCTCCTGTGGAGAGGTACGAGGAGGGTCTCATATTTGCGGGGGGCATCGGTATAACCGGCGTGCTTGGGTATGTAGAGAAGTTGGCCGCTTCGAACAAGCCAGGCGATTTCCCCAAAAAAGTGCGGTTGTTCTGGGCAATTCGCTCGAGAACAGATATCGATCCAGTTGCCTATCGCCTAGCGAAACTAGCTGCAATGGAAGGTGTCGAGATTAGAATATTTCAGCGAAAGGCTCTTTCAATAGTTTCGCCGACATCAGACTCTGAGGCAATTAGTCCGGCAACAATTATGGAGACTGATGGACCCACGGTACATTTTGGAAGCGATGCAGGCAGCTCCAGTGTTGGGAAGGGCGGAGAAGCGATAGCTCGATTCGAGGAGGTCCCTTTCGCAGTTACACAGGATCGCGCGTCGAAAAAGGCTGCAGCTTCACTCAATTCACGCAATTTCCACACCTCTACCACCACAGATCACGCAGCTCAGGAGGTTCACTTTGGGGATGATGATCAACTGCAAGGCAGATCGTCGTCTACGATGGACAAGTCGAGGCGAGCTTCACGCCCTCTGTCACGGGCTTTTCGACTAAGTAGCATGGAAGGCAATCACAAGCGCACAAAATCAGAGATGGGCCGGCTTAGACGGTCAATTGCAGACTTCGTTACTGCCAGAAATCCGGAAGATGACGACAAGTGGGACTATGGTAAGGAGGACTTCCTTGAAGATCAGAAAGCCCGAGAGTTCGAGGATACAGACGAATATCCCATAATCGACCAGAAGCGGAAATCAAAGCGTATCAGCGCGTTTGCTTCTCGCCCGCGGACAATGATCACTCCAAGAACAGAGTTGCCAACGTTTGTGGACGCGGGTCTTACCGATGTCCTTGCTGAGCGCAGAATGACTATGATCAATCCATTTGCAGATAAGATGTTTCCATATGCTGAAAGCATAGTTGATGAAAGGACCAAGCGCGGCTGGCAAGATCTGGAGAAGCAGGAACTATGTGAGCTCATAGAGCCTGTAGGAATGGATGTACCGGCATTAATGATGCGCTATTTAAAGAGCTCGGAAGGGAGCGTGTGCATCGTGGGATGCGGTCCAGATCGTATGATGGATACACTATGTTGGTCTGTGTGCCAGTTTCTTGAATTGGCTGAGAATGGTCGTGTGGACTATTTTGAGGAGGCCTTCAAATGGTGATCAACTAAGTAAAACAAATAACCATATGTCTTCTTATTCTTGAAGATCTTGACGAATTGTGGGATATAAGTAGCTGAGAAACACTCACCCGTCTTCTAATGGCCGCCCCGGAGCTAATCCCATGGATGTGATATAGCCGAAATGTACAAGAATAAGTAAGCACAACCACAACGAAGGAAGCGGCACCTTGATTGCGCGATGGGATAAATGCTAGCTGAGGCTGTCACCCGCTCCATCTATGAATTTCTTGTAGTTTTTATCCACGCTGCATCGTACGTGGCGGAGGTATATCCAAAGGAGTCATACAAGCTCGTCCGACAGTACGACACTGCGACGTACGAAAACTGTCATCCAGGCGTGAAATTGTGGGCTGAAAACGCTGCGAAATCAGTCATGCAGATGGTGTATGCAACGCCTCGGAGTAGCCGTGCTTTAATATCCCTTGCTGTGCTTGAGAATCAGCGTCCAATCGAGCGATTTGGCCTTGAGCTTGCTCAATTTGAGACTACACAGACTCAAGGACCAGATGTTGCAGCAACCGAGGTTTCAGAACAATTCAAAGCCTGTATCTCGAAGCTTTACGCTACATGCATACCAGCGAGTGCTGAAGGCACGAGTGAAGCCAGTGTCCTGTCTGCGCCGCCCCGGGCTCAGCGGTCCATGACGCTTCTCTACGAAGGGAATGTCAATCTCCCAGAGATTCCAAACGTGTGGATTGCAGCAGAGGCAAAGCCCCGGACAGAGAAGTTCTTACGAACCACTCCGATTCGTAGCATCGAGGTTGGCACGACGAACTCCTCAGTTTTCGTAATGAATATATTCCGGCAGCCCGCACCATGACCGGTGTGCTTTGCCATTTCTCAGCAGTAGGGGTGTAAATACCTGCTTTAACTTATTGCATTTTCCCTCTCTGTCCCATTTGAGTTCTACGGGAGCTCGAATTATATGTTATTAGCATCTCTAAGGTAAGCCCATCAACGCTTTGGACTTTTCGTAGACCACATAGCTTATGGAAACGCTCGGCGCGACTTTCAGAATGTTGGGACCAAGGCCACGGAACAGTCCACGCCATCCTTCCCGGCTTACTGTCTGTTGCCAACAGTCGATAAAGCCTTTATATCTGTACGGGTGCGCCGGGGTGCCCTGGGTTTGAATACGCGTCCGAACAAGGTTTATTGGATAGACGACAGTGGCGCCCACGCTTCCTGAAACTGCACCCATGCACAGCACGGGGAGATTTCCAGGTGTGACTTCGCTTGGATCGAGGCCAAGTCGCTTTGCGCGCTGGCGGACGTATGTGGTTTTGAATATTGAGAAGATTCCGAGGTCAAGAGCTGCGAACGGGAATATACCAAGCACACCAACGTAGAGGCCTCGATAGAAGGGACGAATACCTTGCTCTTTCCACATATCCATAACTACGTTCCATAGAACACCGTGGCCATTTGATGGCCTGCCATCCTTAATCGCGGACTGCACGCGAAACTTTACCGTGTCAATCGGATAAACTACAAGTTGGCTGATCATTCCGCCGAGCCCGCCGGCGATGAATACTGATCCACGGCTCAGATTTGCCGGGTCGTCGACTCCTTCGATTTGTGCGAATATGCGCTTCGCCATTTCGAATCCACCAAATTTGACAGCAGACTCCGGAAACACCTTGATAATATTGAGGCCATTGCCTGTGAAGAATGCTCTTAAGCCAGACGGATTGCCGTTCTTGTAGATAGCATAAATTGCCTCGCGCATGGAGATGGGAGACTGTGCCGTAGAGTTTGTGATGAGGAAGACTTTCAAACGATCAAACGGGGCGGTGGATGTACGCGAGATGACTCCAGCAACTCCTCCTGCCCAGAAGTAGCCTAATCCGTTCTTCATCTCGTTCGAGAGGATGACGTCGCTGTCGGCGGACAGCTCGAGGTCATCGACGAAGAAATCATAGGCGCGGTAAAAGAACCTGTGGTTATAATCCTCTTCAGATTTGCGGCCGTAGCGCGGAACAAGGATAAGATGCCGAGCAAAGTCGTCAAAGCTAACCCTGCCTGTCTTGTTCTTGTCGAAGACACTGAAGACCTCCTCTACCTTCTTCGGATCGTAATCGAGCTTGTGCTGCTGCAGATAGGCATAGACATCAGGCAGAGTAATTGTCGCATCTTGGTCTGTGTCGAGTCGGCCAAAGATGTCCCTGAGCCGTTTCATACGTTTATCGATAAAATTCGCGAACGATCGCATGCTGACTTTTTTATCGCGTGGCTTTTTCGGCTCGCCTCGGTCGTCAGTATCGTCGTAGTCCTCGATTGTTCGCAAAAGCCACTCTGCCACGTCATCTGTAGACTTTCCGGACAAGGCGTAGGTGTCATTGATGAGCTCGCCGAGCACGGTAGCGTCGACGATTGCTGGGCCGTCCGGCGGCTCTTCTTCATTACCTGCTTCCTCGCCTCGGATTACATTCTTGATTTTCGACAAAAGCTCGCTACTCGGCATCTGTTCGCAATCAGGGCGACGCAGAAAGCCTTGAGTCGGCCGTTTGTTTAGCTTGCGCCTTTACAGAGCTCCGGTTGGGTCCTCTCTGCGTTCGGCTCGGAAAGGTAGGGAGACAGGGCTCAGCCAGTATCAGGTGCCTCGCCTGGCCGCCCCGCGAGTAAACCGGCTTTCAAAGAGAGGCGGAGAAAAGGAGGGCGGGGGGTAAGCGTTCACTGGGTGACAGCGAGCGTGCGTTATGCGGTCAAGACCCTAGCTCCACCAACCTTCTGGTTTCAACGGACTACGTGCGTCCCCTGCCCGGCCTTTCCGTCGTCAGCCATTTATGATCGCACAATATTGCCGTCGATATGGTTGGCTGGTTGGCTGTGAGCGTGCTCGCTCGCCGCCATGTACTTGTTGAAGCCCTGCACGCAGAAGCTAAGTGCGTTAAATAAATCGATACATAGTTTTAGATCATTATGAATTGTTGCGCGTTTCTATGTTGAGTTGTCGCGTGCGAGAATCCGCGTGTTCCTCGAGCCCGCTGACCAGCACTAGAGCTTGTCACCATTTGCATCGCCGCCATTAACATCGCCATATGTACCGTTCTCAGTGTCACTGACACCGTCGCCATCCTCATCACCATCCTCATCACCCTCGTCGTCATCATTATCATCATCTATATACACAGTTTCCCGGTCAAAAAGTCTCACGAGGCGCTCATGAGCCGGGCCTGAGATCCCGAGCTGGTCCCAGGTAATAGGCCGGCGCATCTTGACCACGGCTGGGGGTACGATAGGCCTCACATACTTGTCAACAGTGTTCACGAGCAATGGGGCAAGGAAGCCGAGGTCCGGATCTGGGTCGAGCGCAGGCTCGGCATCGATCCGCGGGTCGCTCTGGATGCGCTGGTAAACAGTTTTCTGCAGAACTGCCTCACACGCGCGCAGCAACGCAAGCGCGGGGTCTTCGTTAGGGTCCGGTGGAATCGGAAATACCTCGGTGGCCTGCGCACGGATCCGTGCTATGTCTGCAGCAGACACGAGTCCTGGCACCCTGTCCGACACAGTGTCATATATCTGAGGTGGTGCAGGCGCGTTCTCGAGAGGCCATGTCGTCCAGCGCTCGTGCGGAACGCGGCGGTGCTTCCGCCGGCCTGGTGACGCCTTGTGAACACGCTTGGACAGGAGGAACGCACTGTAGAGATGTGCGGACAAGTTCAAGTGCTGACGGTAGTCGAGCATTTGCAGAATTCGCATGTACGACTGGCGCTCCGCGCGATCAACGGGCCTCAAGTCCGTCGGTTCTCGCTCATCCGGCCCGCTGGCACTCTGATCGTTTCGCGACGACGCCAAAGAAGGGGACCCGCTGCGCCGCGCCCTTGGCTCGCGTGAGGGCTCAGCCTCGGGGCTACTTGGGCTGTACTCGGCGCCGTCCTCGTCTGAGCTCGCTGGCGCCGTGCGCGAAGCGGCTGACATTAGTGAGCGCTGTGAGTGTGTTCCTGCAAAACCCCAGAACCCACGCACAGGTGCATCACACAGCCTTAAGAGCAGTCTGGGAGCTAGCATCTGGACGGTCAAAACCTGCTCGGGTGAGGCTCAGCCGGGATTATTTTGGAACTCAGTAAGGCGCATTTGCAGTTTGGTCTGTGCTTAATTTTCGTTCTAACTGATATAGAATTTTACTGATTCGCGGTGGATGTTGAGTAGTGACTCGGCCGCAGGAAGTGAGCCGACTGCTAGTTGAGACTTGGCACTGGCAGCAGATATCATGCGCGGTAAATCCAGAATTGGGCAAGAACGACAAGATCGAGCCCCATCGAGCCGGCCGCGCCGAGAATCCAGCTCGCATTAATCAACAGTGCATGCGGCGACGAGTCTGCGGCGAAAATTGACACACAGTAAGTGATATTTCCAAGTAGCGTGAACACGAAGAACAGCAGTGCCACGCCGTCCGTGGACTTGCGGCGGTGGTTCAACATGATCTGCGGGACGCGCGACATGAGATACAGACAAGCACAGATCCACCCAAGGACTTGGCCCCAAAAACTCAGCGGCTGCGGCTCCTTGGGGTCTTGGAATTGCTCGTTGTGGCCGCCTAGGAAGTAGCCAAGTACGCCGCACAAAACGACGGTCAGCACGATCAATGCGTTGTTGATTGCAGTGGCATGGCCAGACCGGCGCTCAAGCTCCTCGAACTCGGTGGCCACGGACGCAAGCAACGGCTGCGCTTCGTGCGCGGGGGCGTTAGTGGCAGCCTCCGCATCGGAACCGGCGTCAAGAGCGACGCGCCCTGGCTGGTCTGTGCCGTAAACGAGGCATTGCGCAAGCAGCACAGCGTCAGCAAGTGTATAGTAGATGGCGAGTATAATCATTGTTGGCAAAACGTGCTGGAGAACGGCACCGAACACATTGAACAGGTCACCCAGCAGCCATATCACAACAAAGGCGAGGCTCAGTCCCTCCGCAGACTTTCGCCGCCAATTTTCGTATAACTGTGGCGTGAACACGATGATCCAGCATGCAAGAGAGATCGAGCCGGCCACGCCGGACAGCACGAATCTGTCCATCGTCATGCGGTCAGAGAAACCTTCGTCTGGTTTCGAGATGGCAAGAGTTACACCATGCGGTCGTCTCAATCAGACCCGGGCAGTCTAGGCGGGGGGAGCCAGGACTTCCTGCTGCTAGTGCCCTGAGATTAGGCTCGGCTGGAATACTGATAAGGAAGCTCCGATCTATTTTACTTTTACTTTTTGCGAAAGTCAATTCGCGCGTCTGCTCCTCCGAGCAGGGAGGTTGACCGTGGTAAGCACATGTTGGTGTGGAGCCACAGGCTGTCCATTAGCTTTGTCAGTTCCCGCAGTGGATTATCGAGTTCCAAGCCAACGCACGAAAGTCATGCCTGTTATTGAGGAAATCGTTGACGACGAGATCGACGTCCGTGACTCGAATGCGGAGGATTTCGACACACACAACCCGTTCTCGCGAGACATGCCTGTAGATAGCTCGGGGCCCGTGCAGCTACGGCCCACAGCAGGGACGTCGTCTGCATCCGCTTCACGGCCACGGTCCAGTCAACGTAGCGACTCTGAGCCTCCAAGCCTAGTGGATACTGAGGATGACTCTTCGGCGCCACGAGGACACCGCACACGCCCGGACACGGCGCGCGAGCTACCGGAGCACATGAAATCGTGGGCAGTGATATACCCACTCTACTTCGATAAGGCGGAATCGGTCAAGGGTGGCCGTCGTGTGCCGAAGGAGCTGGCCGTGGACAATCCGCTGGCTGTGATCATTGCCGATGCGTGCCGCTCGCTCGGATACGAGCCCGCGCTCGAGCTAACGAAGCGTCATCCGAAGGACTGGGCAAACCCGGGTCGCGTACGCATCGACCTCCCCGAGGGCAAGTCGAAGCGCAGCGTCTATGCAGACATCTCTGCATACATGAAGGCGCATCCAGCAAGTTCGTCGACGGCACGCGTTGATATGTACCGCCAGATCGCGCAGTTCGACTCGTTGACGCCCCTCGCAAAGCCAAGAAATATGCGTCTCGGCAAGGTTCTGCCCGGCGTCTCGCCGGCATTAAGCTCGCAAAAAATGATCGACGACTCGATGAATATGGACGGCGGGCAAATGGCCCGGATGATGGGCATGGGCGGCTGAGTCCAATGCTCGCCAGCACTCACATAGCGTTTCCACGCATGAACACGGGAAAAATTAAATAATTAATATAAGTCATTTGAAAAGTCCGTGCCGGACCCATACTTTGTTAATTGCCTTCCTCCATTCGGCCCGGCCGGCCAGCCATACTCTGCCCAAGGTGGTGGTCAGAGGACGGGTGATTATGGTAATGGCTGGGGTTCACGGGAGTCGAAGGCCACTTTTTGTCGTCGTTACCTAATTTTTCTGGCGCATGGGCATCCAGAGCCTGCCAGCGAATGCGGGCACAGCACGCATTAAAAGACGTATCCGCGACCTGGAAAGACTGCTGAAGAAGCCCGGACTTGCTGCAACGAAAAAAACTGAGGCTGAGCGCGCGGTCTCGTCGTTCCGCGCCGAGCTCGACACCGCGCAGCACCGCAAGAAAGAGGTCAAGAATGCGCGGAAGTACCACATGGTCCGCTTTGTCGAGCGCAAAAAGGCGCTGCGCGCACTGAAAAAGCCAGGTGCCGCGACACCAGAGCTGGCAGCGTTCTATTACATCACCACCTACCCCAATGACCGCAAGTACCAAGCTTTATATGCCGACGTAGACGGAAAGCCTGCGTCGCGCGAGACGCACAGGTATCTCGACGAGATTTATCGCCGCCTCGACACCGGTGATCTCGCATCTGGTGACGAAGCCATTAAGGCTGCGTTGCGAACGAGCAAGTCTGACTCCAACACGCAGCAGGGACATCGATAAGCATAGCTGTGCGCCCATCAGGACCACTCTCAGCGTCCAATTCCCGCGAAAGAACGGGTCCTCGCCTTGGACTGCACTGAATTCCTCTTCAGGATTCGGGACAGTCTTACAAGTTCGAGCACAGAAGAATGCTTCGGCCGCGGTGACGGCCATATAATATACTTACCCATCCCGGATCTAACGCACATAGTAGAGCCTCTAATGAGTTTACTCGCTGTCCTCGTCGTCGAGGACGCGGCGGCGCTGAACAACCTCTTCCTCACCGCCGCTGGCCTCATCTTCGTTAGCCATCTGGCTTCGCTTGATCTTATTGAGCCGCTCAGCCTGCTGCTCGAGCTCATCATCGTCCATCTCCTCAACCTGGCTCTCCTGAGCACTCTCCTCTTCCTCGTCATCATCGTGGCCGCCTTCGTCGCCAAGGTCCTCGTCGTCGCTGCGACCCACAGACGGCTCAGTTCTGTATGTGTAGGAGACAATATCCTCGCGCTGCGCAGCGAGCTTGCGCCGCGCCTTCTCCTGGGCTTGCACGGCACGCTCGAGTTCGCGCTGCGCCTTGTCTGGGTCCTCCGTAGTCGAAACGCTGCCGACGCGGAGCTGGCCAGACTCCTGCTTCCTGGCGAGAGCACGGGCGAGCATGCGGTGAGTAGAGCTCGTCGTCGAGGTCGGCAAAAACGACATGGTATCAGACACGACGTAGCGAGTGGCAAGCAGCGCGTCGTCGTCCTGTTGCTGCGTGCAGACGAAGGCAGCATCGCTCTGACCATGCGTGCGGATAGTGAAGTGCTCGCTGCCGAGTTGCAGTGTCCGCGAGCCATCGGACCACTCAACGACGCGCGTATTGGACACGCGCGTCACCGACTGTGCCGAGGCGTCTCTCGCATACTTCCAGCGCACGGCGTTCGCCTCAAGAGCAAGCTCTTCCTCGGTCTTTGCTGTTGCTACGAATTTTGCCGCATCAAACGGCTGCGGATCCACACGTAGGAAGGCGGGAACGCGCGACAGGTAGGCCTTCGAGACACCGTGGCTCGGTGGGTAGCGCCGCAGCAGGGCGCGCCGGTGCACGGGCTGACGCTCCACTTCCATGGCATCCTCGTCGGAGGAGGCGACTCCGAGCTCTCTCTCTTCGTCGCCGAAAAGATCCTCCTTCTCTGATTCCGACATAGCGCTGAACGGCCTTAAGTCTAAAGCTTGTAGTCAGCCAGTCCATGAGTGCACCCACCCCACCAGAATCACTCACTCCCCAGCAGTGGATGTGAGACGGAGCTATCAAGTAACGAGTAGTAAAACTTAGCCAAATAACCGCTTATTGCCATCAATTTTGTTATTTAGCAACTACCAAATTTATGGGCATCAAAACGCAGGTCTGGTCTTGATGGGAGAAATAGTCTCACTCTGCCATGGTAAGATCGCACTACAAAAAATTTTTCGCAAACTAATTTCAGTCACTATAAGCTGTCGCAATATAAAATCCTGCTTCGCCACCGCTTCTAGCCGGATAAGACCGTGTTTGACAGATGCACTTGCGTGGTCGGGGGTACTGGGCAGTCCAGCCTTAGCATTGGCGAGCCTCTTATAGGTCCTGACCTAATCCACGCTAGCGATCCTCAGCATCACCAGGATGAGGTTCTCGCGAGCTCTGCTGCGAATCAAGGAGATCGAGGAGAGCTTCCGCAAGGTCGACCGAACGATTGAGCGCGCTCTCGGCGATGCATACACGCACGAGTCCGAGGCAAACTTCGATAAGGCCGCGGTCCCGGAGTCTTTTGCAGGCAAAGTCGCATCCATGCCAGAGCTTGCCGAGATCTATCTGAGCGTGAACACGCGCCTTGGCAAGGACGAGATTCTCGTCAAGCCTCTGGAGGGTAACCCCACGGGTCTGACAGACATCATGGAGCACCCGGACGTGACGGGCTCGCTGCTCAAGGTGTACGACCACACACTCGCGCTCATCCAGGACAAGTTCCCGCCAACCAGCGTATACCGCACGGCAACGGAGAACCTGACGAAGGCCCGTCGCGAGATAGTGCAGTCTGCGTCATCGCGCGAGGAGATTGAGGCCGCTGTCGGCTCGGGTCTCGTCGAGGAGATCCTCGGCCAGGCCGCTGACGAGTTCCGCCTCGCTGAGCAGCTTGCCGAGCACGCTGTATGGGAAGAGCTTGCTGAGCGCCCAAGTGCAGACCAGTGGGTCGCGCATGCGATCAAGTCGCACGAGCCTACAGACGAGAACGCCTGAATTTGGAAAAATACGGCATCGCGCACCAGGACACCTGAATCTTGTTTTTAGATAGTTAGTACTTGGAGGCATGCTGCTATATATAAATATGTATAAAGTGAGAAACAGTAAACAGAGGAAGCGGAAGTGATAAACCGTGAGCCGGCCCGTGGGCTCTTAGAGTGTACAAATACAGACTGAACAATTTGCTCCAGATTCACACTCTGTGCCCGCAAGACGCTGCGAGAAACGCGGGATACTGCACAGCAGCATGCGCCTAGCAGACGTGCCTAGCTAGCTGGCTAGTTCCTCCTCAGCAGCACCCGCCGCCTGAAGATTGCTCGTTCTCGACTTTCACCGTGCTCTTACTCGAGGCCTGCGTCTCGATGCCCATGTTATCGCGAATATTTCGCGCGAGCTTGAGGAATGCCTGATCGACGCCCTCGGCGGTTTTCGCGCTAACCTCCACGAACGGGACGCCGAGCTCGCGCGCCAGTGCTGCACCCTGCTCTGGAGTGACGACGCGTTCGGCCTCGAGATCCTTCTTGTTTCCGACAAGGATGATCTCAACGTTGTCGCGGGCATGTTCCTTGATGTTGTTGTGCCACTCACGAATGTCCTCGAACGACTTTTCGTCGGTCACATCGTAAACAAGGAGGAACCCCATCGCGCTGCGATAGTACGCGGTTGTGATCGTCTTGAAGCGTTCTTGGCCCGCTGTGTCCCAGACCTGGAACTTTGCGCGCTTGCCGTCCAGATCGACGGTGCGGATCTTGAAGTCGATGCCAATGGTGGCGATGAAGCTGGGGGTGAACTCGTCGTTACAAAACCGCATCAAGATGCACGACTTGCCAACCGAGGAGTTGCCGATAAGCAACACCTTGATCAGGTAGTCGAACATCTTGGGGTTGGCGCTAGTCACACTGGATGCCGGAATCTTGCCAATTGTACTGCGTCGTGCAGTGCGATGTTAAGCTGGAGACTCAAAACACGGACGGCCCGGTGACGTAAGGATGGAAGGGAGGAAAGGGAAAGCAGCGGTACCCACACGCCGGGTGTTCTCGCCGCCAGCGTGCAGCCACCCCGGGCTTACGGGACCTTGCCCTGGCGGCGCCGGTCGGACGCGCGGTGAGACGCACCTGACTCTGGTTAGCGCTTCCGCTCAAGGTCTTGCATGGTCCATGTCGCCGTCGCCACCGCCGAGAATCAGGCGCTTTTACTCGCGGCGACGGTTTCAATGCCGATCCTGTCGGAAAGCTGCGTTTGTTCCGTGTAGGCACATCTGACTATGTAGATTTTACTTTCTGCGATTACCCAAGGTACCTGCCCTAGGTGCTTCCCGTGGTCTAGACATCTTGGCTTTTCAGAGTTCGTTTCTCTAAAGAAAGATACTTGACGGAATTCACGGGTCCCTGAATTCTGCCTTTGCGACATAGAGTAAATTTCAGTACCGAAGTAGAGGGTAACTACCTACTCTATTACTACTCATCTCTACATATACCCACCTCGCTGTCTGCACCTTATGGCGTGGGCGCACTACACCCCATCATCAGTCACCACCGTGGAAGGGCAGCGTTTGTCAGAAAAATTCACTCACTATGCCTACGATTTCGGTCGACAGGGAGGACCTTTTCGAGGCCCTCGGACGCAAATACACGTCTGAGGAGCTCGATGAGCTATGCTTCACCTATGGCATCGAGCTTGACGAGTGGCTTGAGGCTGGCGAAGACGGAGAGGAGCGCGCGACCGTGAAAATCGAGATTCCTGCGAACCGTTACGATATGCTGTGCTTCGAGGGGCTCGCCCGTGCGCTCGCAGTCTACCTGGGAAAAGCTGACGCTCCGAAGTATACAGTTGTAAAACCTGAGCGTCCTATGCGACTTACTGTAGAGCCGGAGGTCGCGAAGGTGCGCCCATATGCCGCGGCTGCGATTCTGCGCGGGGTCAAGTTCACTCCCCGCCGCTACAAGAGCTTCATTGCGCTGCAGGATAAGCTGCATGCAAATATTGGCCGCAACCGCTCCCTGGTGGCAATCGGAACGCACGATCTGTCGAAGGTCAAGGGCGACGTGCGCTACCGTGGGCTGAAGCCAGATACTGTGAAGTTCCGGCCGCTGAACCAGAGCAAGGAGATGACGGGTCCTGAGATCATGGAGCACTACACCAACGTCGATAAACACCTCGCGAAGTATGTTCCTCTCATAGCAAACGAGCCGTATTACCCAGTGTTCGTTGACGAGGCCGACACCGTGCTGTCTATGCCGCCGCTCATCAACTCTGACCACACGAAGATCACCCTCGACACGCGCGACATTTTCTTCGACCTCACCGCCACGGACAAGACGAAGCTGGACATCGTGCTCAACGAAGTCGTCGCGATGTTTGCTGAGTATGCGGAGGACCCGTTCACCATCGAGGCTGTAGAAGTCGCGTACGCTGATGGATCGCAGCAAACACGCTTGCTGCCGACCCTGGATGTTCCATACACGATGGAAGCCGAAATCCCCTATTTGAACGCCGTGCTCGGCTTGTCGCTTGATGGCCCGGAGTACCTGTCACTGCTCGGCAAAATGATGCTGGAGGGTACGACAAACGGCAATAAGCTTTCACTGTCGATTCCAAAAACGCGCCCGGACATTCTCCACCAGTGCGACATCGTTGAGGACGCCGGCATTGGCTACGGTTTCAACTCGCTCAAGCGGTCCTTCCCGGGCAGCTCTGGTGCGATTGGCACGCCATTGCGCATCAACAAGGTTGCGGATATCCTCCGCTTTGAGGCGGCGCAGGCAGGCTGGGCCGAAGTCATGCCGCTCACGCTCAGTTCCATTGAGGAGAACTTCGACTGGCTACGCCGCAAGGACGACGGTACGGCTGTCCACCTCGCGAACCCGAAGACCATAGAGTACCAGGTCGTACGTACGACCCTGATTCCTGGCATTCTGAAGACGATCCGCGAGAATCGAAACCACGCGTTGCCGATCAAGGTTTTCGAGTCCGGCGACGTTGTGTTCAAGGACGAGAAGGCCGAGCGCCGTGCTCACAA
This sequence comes from Starmerella sirachaensis, assembly GCA_030578495.1. Lineage (NCBI taxonomy): Eukaryota > Fungi > Ascomycota > Dipodascomycetes > Dipodascales > Trichomonascaceae > Starmerella > Starmerella sirachaensis. Next base: position 1,242,567 of record JAJMSC010000004.1, on the reverse strand, counting down.
CGAGCGTCACTTCGCCGCAGTCTTCGCCGGGACCACCGCCTCGTTCGAGATTCCTCACGGCCTTCTCGACCGTATTATGAAGATGCTCAGGTACAGCCACGGTGCTGAGTCGCGGGGCTACTGGCTTGAGGAGGCCGATCTGCCGCAGTACTTCCCAGGCCGTGGTGCGAACATAGTGCTCCAGCAGGAGGCGGGCTCGAAACCACGCGTCATTGGCAGTCTCGGCGTGCTACACCCTGAGGTTTTGCACAACTTCGACATCCCGTTTGTATGCTCAGCGTTTGAAATCGACACTGCCGTCTTCCTATAAGAGGAACTATATCGCTGGCGATGTGCTACGAAGCGGTGGCCGCTAGATGGTTAATGTTCCTTATGTAGATCGTGCAAAACTGCACTGCACCTATCTATCTATCTATCTATCTATCGACAGCGAGTGATTTTTTATCAAAGGCATTGCTCTGGAATTAGGTCTTCTTTTTGACCTTAGGCTTAGTCTGTCTTGGGCTTGAACTGTTTCTTTGCCGACAGCTGCTTGTACAAGGCCTCTCCGGCCACGCCGCCGAACACCAGGGCGACGCCAACCCATTGCCACGTCGTGAGCTTGTGATTGAACATCACCACCGACAAAAGCATGGAGATCATTTTGCGAGTCACGGTCGTCGTTACCAGCACGAGCGAGCCGAAGCGCTCAAGGGTGAGGAAAATAAAGATCTGGCCAAGTGCGCCGCAGAGGCCGAACAAAACAATGTCAAGATAAACTTTAGGGTGGTTCTGCGCGAACCACAGCGCTTCACGCAGCTGACCGCTTGCGAAGAGCGCTACAGCACCGAAAACGGTGGTGAGCAGATTCAGAATCACCATCATGTGAGGGCCAGTGACCTCGCGCGTCTTTCCGTACCTTTGGAACATCTGATCCTGCGTCGTATTGTAAAGCCCGTCCAAAAACAGGCCGCAGCCGAGGAGAAAGAACCCCCATCCTTGGCTCGCAGAACCTGCATTGCCTCCCGACGTCTTAGAAAAAGCAGACTCGGAGGATGCAGCGAATAAGCTAAACATGGAAACGCCAATAGTCACAAGGCTGACAACCACATACTTGTATAAGGGGAATCGCGCCCGGTACAGCAGGACATGAACCGACATAACAGGGACCAGTTTGCATGACTTCGCGAGTAACATCGTCACGTAGTCCACATATTTCAGCGAAGCGTATGAAAACGGACTAGACAAAGTCTGGCACAGTGCTACGATTGTGTAGCCTTTCAAAATTTGCCAGTTTCTGGGTGTGACGTTTGCAGTCTCGTTGGTCGTGACAAGGAATAGTAGCCCTGCCACCGATGCCAGCAGTGACTGGATAGCACTGATCGCGTTGGATGCGCGGAAAATGCGCATATCCCCGCCATAGGGAGTCGTAGATATACGTTCCTGCAACACTGCCCAAGTCAAGAAGGATGCGTATATGCCCAGAACATAGAACACCAAATGGAACAGATCCCTCCCCGTTGAGCCCTCCGAGTCGGAGCTTGCGGATGAGTGTACGTTCACCGTGGTGGCGGTTTTTTCCTCAGACTTATGTGCAATGTCAGATGTCGGGGTAGCATCTTTTTCAGTTATCTGCTCACTTGTTTGCCTTTGCTGAAGTGACATCAGTCGCGGGACCCAAAATTTATTTCTTTCCGCTTTTTTTCTTCCTTCTTGTGTTGGTAGTATGAGAGCCTCCTGGTCTCTCCTTTTTTCCAAGTGGTAGCTAGACCGCTGCCTTTGCTGCCACTGCAAGCGTATTTGGCGCGCGTACCGGCTCCCGCTTTGTCGCAGCCGCACTTTAATATTCCACGTGAGCTTTGGTGCACGCGCGTCGGCAGCACTGACGTAGGCTGAGCGTTAGGGTGCGACGCGGGCGGCTGCCTCTTTGAAGGCGGCAGCGCACGAAACGTGCACAATAAAACTCGTTACCCGATACATAATACAAATACATTATGAGCCATCATCATAAGCGATTAGTGTTGAGAATGTCGTTTCCAAACTTTGAGTTGAATCCGAGTAGCCCATTTACGTGCCGGACCCAATCATCCGTCTCTGAGCCCTGAGACACGCACCAAACGCCGCCACTGCCACCGCGCTGCAACTCTACCTCAATATGGTCCCCGTACTTCAGCTCGCCGCCTTCGTCGCCGTCGAGCGATATGCTCGACGGACCTCGCGCCGACGATGACACACTTATCGAAATATGTGCCGTACTGGGGAATAGAAGCGGCCGGAATGATAGCGATCGCGGGCAGATCGGAGTTAGCAGGATACAGTCAACGCCTGGGTGGACAATTGACCCACCAGCAGACAGCGAGTATGCCGTCGAGCCCGTCGGCGTTGATATTGTCACACCGTCGGCGATTGCCGTGGTCAAATGCTGGCCATTGACGGCAATATCGAGCTGCGCGAGGTGGGGCGATCCACCTCTGTGAATTGTCACGTCATTCATCGCAAACGCAGGACCACCCAGATTGCTCGTGTTCATGCGCAGGCGCGTGCGTTCGGCAACAAATGCTTCGCTGTTATACACCGAACTGAACACAGCCTGGGCGTCTTTAAAGTCAAACGGCAACAGGAATCCGAGCGTCCCCATCGAGAAAGGCAGCATGGGAGGCAGGTCATGGGGCTGGGATTTGAACAGCGACGCAGCGTGGAGGATCGTACCATCGCCGCCCATTGTGACGATAAGGTCGGCGTGCTTTGAGAGGAACGCCGAGTCCTTAACTGGAATGACCGAGCCAAGACCCAATTCTTTCTGCGACTCAGGCGAGGCTAGAACATTCACGGGGAATTTGTCCTGGATATTCTGGATGAACGTTCGCGCCGACGAAAGGACGTCATCAGAGAAGTCTTTCTTTACCACAAAGATGTTCTGCGGGGGCTGACTCCATTTCAGCCGCGTCAGCCCAGACTTCAAAGTCGTGTAAATGGGACTAGTCCGGGCTGGTAGCATCAATGCGACCCTCTATCCTGGCGACTTGTCAATGGTCACACAATATACTACGGATACCACCGAAACCGCTTTACGACCATGAGTCACACAACACCCCCCACCCATCGCCCTGGCCTGTCATCATCGCTTTAGTGAAGAATGCAGGTACTTGCGTTATGAGGAAGATCTACAAAAGGCTGCAGAGTTGCGCAGCGCCAAACCAATTTTAGCACTGAATGATATGAACGTACAGGCGCGTATATCCGACGAATTTTTCGAAGTATGTTGAGCGAGTAGCAAATAAATAAGTTGTTTAAAAAAACGCTGGCGACAAGATCAGAGTCAATCAAGGTCATAAAATTCCATTTTAGGTTGTTTAGAGCCCGCTTGTGGCTTGGTATCAGGATCGTGAATGTCTGAAGTAACTGAAGCGCTGCCGGGGTACGCCGGAGGAGCCTGATGTCGCGGCGGTTCAGGACGTGGCGAGTACGGATCGTCATAGTCGAGAGCGGCAAGCGGAGCTTCGGGCTCGGCACCCTCCAGCTCAGGAGGCAGATACTTCGGCTGCGATTCATCGGGAATCTCCTCCTCGGCGTCAAACACCATATGCGGCTGCAAGCTTCCCATCTCCTGGCGGATCGCGTCAATGTCAAAGATCCCATCCGGGTCCGAGCCTCCACCAACTGGTTTTTTAGAGTCCTCACCAGGCTTCGTCTTAGCTCGCTGCATCCAATCGAACTTCCAAGATGAGAAAAACCCGGACTTTTTCTGCGGTTGAGCGGTATCGAGGTCGTTTAGCAGCTTCCTCTGCTTCTCACGCAGCTTATCAGGATCTGGGTCATCAATCTCATCGAATTCTTCGCTGAGAACGAGCCATCCGCACTGCTTCAGCAGCTTGGGCATCATTGCACGATAGTTCATATGGCCGTCCACCGTCTCACTGACGTCGATGTTCTCGATACCCAAAGCCTCGGTTTCCGCATCGGGCACACGGTCAAGTCCTAGAACCATGCCATATCTCTTCGCGCCTGGAAACAAAAACGCCAAGATCCAGTCTTTGTGGCTGTAGCCATTGATGTAGCGACCACTTACGACGGCGCGCGCCTCAGCGAACTTCTTCTTGCTATAAAAGACAGGAGTACCGAACAAGTACACGTCCTGAACCAGGCCAAATGCATTGTGGCGCGCAAGCTGTGTTAAGCATGAGTAAATGACGCGTGCTCCAAGACTGTATCCAACAAGTGTAGCGGGGCGCTCGCCCATGTTTCGCTGCATCAGTGTGTCAGCCAGAATGAGTCCTGCTGCCCACGCGCGATCAAGCGAAACGCTCCACGGATTGTCCACGAGATAGCTGAGCTTAGCCAGCCACATAGGCGCCTGAAGAGATGTGAGTAGTGTGGTTAGGATCGTGGCAGCAAGAATTTGCTGGACGCCCAGCGTTAGCGCCTCTGTCGCCAAAATGTTGATTGTTTGACCAAGTGAGCGCATCATTTCCGGCTCCCAAAGCACCGAGAATACGTCGCCCACCACTGGGTCGATAGTTGAGAATGGGAGACGGACATCATCATCAGTACCTGTCATCCATCCACTTACGGTGATGACGAGGTTCACGCGATTGTTATTGAAAATCGGACGAAACTCAAATGTTTTAACATGACCAACTCGGCGACGCATGGAGCGAGATCCGACGTGAGCACCAATGGCCGTGCTTGCAGTAGTGATTATGGCAGTACCGCCAGCACCAGCTAAAAAACCAGATGTACCCGTGATACCAATTGTGCCAAGCGCGCCAGCAAGACCCGCACCTACCACTGGGGCAAGAAGCCCGGCGCTCAGGCCGATGACCAGCCCGCCACCCACAGTAGCTATACCAACAAAGGCATATTTCTTGCGTAGTGCCTTTCGTCGACGTGCCTCTATGATGTCTTTTTCTGTCCAATCTTGCTCAGTATTATCGTCGAGCTGGAGCACATCGGTCACTTTACGCTCGAACTGAGCAACCTCGATGGCAGAAACGTCAAGCTTCGAGCCGACCAGGGTGAGCAGCGTTCGCGAGCGCGCATCGTAGCTGCCGTCGCCCAATAGCACGAGGAAGAGATCGCACATCACAGTCCACCGGACATCCACTTCCATACTGCTCTGATCGGGCAGCTGTGTATCCTCATGAAGTTCTTCCACAGTAGCCCCTTTAATGTTTTCTTCCTCGCTGATATGACCATTATCCTCGACCTTCTGCACAGCTTTAAGGTTTCGTGACAGATCTTCGGCGAGTACCTGGTGCGCGGCTAGAGACTCTATCATTAGTTGTTCGTCATTGTTTAGGCCGAGGTGTGAATAGAGCCGGAGAATAGCCTTTGTTCCCCACTTTTGAAGCGACTCAACAACTGTCTGTGCCTTGGGACCATAATTGCGAACCCGGTCCCCCATCTCTGCTAGACCGAGCCGGCAGAGCCCAGCATATGCGATTTTTTGTTGCTCCGTGAGCATAGACTTAGTTGCAGCCATCTGGAAGTCGGCATCGATGTCATCAGTAGCTTTGTGGGCATCGAACAAGTAGTCAGTTTTGTCGTCAAGGCTATTAATGCTTGCAGCATCATCGTTTTGCGCGACGCGCGTATATCCTGAGGCAGCCACATTCGCAGCAACCTCCTTCTGGGTGGCCTGCTCGACTAGGAGATTGTTCTTATCATCGTAGATCTCGTACGACCCGACGGTCTGCATGGGTTGCCAGCTATTTTCCTCGTCGTCAGAGTTATCCACTGGTAAGCCGCTATCGTCGTAAACCCGTGTCCGGCCGATCTCTCCCGTAGGCCCCTGATGATATTCGTAATGACTTGAGCTACGACTGTGAGATGCTTTCGAGCCAGAGGCATTAACGCCGGCTTCAACACTACGATCAGGAGTCTTCAGCTCGCCAAAGGTAACCCCGGCAGGCGTGCCTTGATTGCTAATCTTTGGCGTATGAGGGGTTCCAGAGTCGTCACCGCGGTGATAAATCGGAGTGATATAGCCTGCAGACCCAGATGGAGTCACTGGTGTTGGTTTGCTTTCCTTCTCAGAAGCAGAGGGTGTTACTGGGTCACCCGAGGATGGCTCGCCGGAACGACCATCCTCGGATTGAGCTAATGCATGACCCTCTGTGCCGAGGTCTTTGTCTTCTGAAAGAATTGACGGCGCAGTCTCGTGCTTTGAGGTATCTTCACCCTGATTGAAGGGGTTTTCTTTGGGGAGGCTTCCGGAGAGCGCCTTTTCTTCCACACCTTTTTCCACAGAGTGTGCCTGCTCCAAAGCCTTTGAAGATTGCGCATGCAAGGTGCTAGTGAATTTCCCGCCGACTAGGGTCGGCTGATACAGCGGTCCAGCCGCAGGCAGCCCATCCGCGGGCTGCTGGGATTGGCTATTCGCGCTGAATGGGGAATGCAAGAATCTAGTATCGCCGCCTGGCCTGGACGGTTCTGGTGTATCTGTAGATGGTAGCGTATCGGAGAATCTTCTCTGGTCACGCTCGTCGTAAAATGCAGTTCTTCCCATATAGTAGTCGTCTACACCTTCGTCTTCAAATCGACCACCGAAGCTCATATCCGGCGCGTAATAGGCTAAATCATCATCATCATTATCATCATTCCCACGGTTTTCACCATATCGTGCTTGAGACAATGCTAGAGGTGGCGGGGACGCCGGCATCTCCGCCGTTTTTGGGCTGTGGGCAACGGGTGATGCAGGTGTTGATCTCCACGGGGACTCCGGTTCGGCGTCCCATGGAGCCGTTAAGACACTAACGCCTTCATCCCACGGGTTCTGTGAGCCCTCCTGGAGTCTGAATTCCAGAAAACCGTCATCATCCGGCATCCTTAAGGTAGGGAATACAGGCTAGGAGGGGTATGTGGTAGGCAGTGCTTGTTACTAAACTGCTGCCGCCGCGTCTGGCGAAGGCCAATTTCCCTTCCCCCGCGCCCAGCTGGGCGCGACCACCTTCTTAGGTAGCCTGGAGATACACTTAACCCAGCGAAATAGCACAAGTCTATTTAAATATTAATGTGTAAACAATTTTCAGCCACAATGCAGGGTTGTGTGCAGCACCCATATTTTGGCGTTGTTGTTCTGATTGTCATCGTCACGACATTATTGCCGGTATATGTTCCCCCGCCCTTATTCTGATGCTCCATAACCCTAGCTGCCTTCGCCTGAGCTAGACCTGTGCGGTCAGGGTACTTGGAAAGACACCCAAGGCGGGCGGTAGTGACAGCAGGGACAATAAATACTGCGCTGCTAGCTGTTGTAAATAGGGCGGATTATCAGGCATGGCCGTTCCTGTGGACGAGACGGACCCTCTTTCTGAGCGCGTGCGTCTCGTGGAGAGCCGCACTGTTCTACCTCGGCCCCAAGTGTTCGATCGCCAACTTGACCCTCTCGCGCAGACGCCGGAGGAAGGTGATCCATCGCAAGTCGTCAAGGGAGTCCCACAGTATAGCAAGGCGTTTCGCTACGACTACGCAGCAACGAACAAGACGGCATTTCCAAGCCTTGAGTATACAATATGCGAGCCACCGCCCTATGCACCGGGCGTCAACCCGTTGGAGCGGGGAATTAACGTACTGCTCACGGGTGAGGACTCCTCGATAGTGACAACGCCTGGGCCGTATGCTGGGGCAAAGGGCAACCTCAGCATGCGTGGAGGCGAATGGTACTTCGAAGTAGAGGTTGTTCGACCTAATGTGCGCATCGGTATCGCCAGGCGCGAATGTAGCTGCGAGGGTCCCGTTGGCTGCGACACGTACAGTTATGGTATCCAGGACCTAGAAGGGATTGCCGTGCACAGTGCGTGCACGCGGCCGTTCATGGCGCCGTTCGGCCCTGGTGACGTTATTGGATTCCATGTGCGAATCCCGTCGGACTCGCGCCCGCACGAGATCGTTCGAAGCCGCGTCCCGCTGAAGTACAAGGACCAGATATGGCTCGAGAGCATCAACTATAAGTCCACGTTGGAGATGGAGCGGTTGCTTATCCCGAAAAATCACCGCGACGCCCGCCCAGACGAAGTGATAGAAGGGTCCTTTTGCAAGGTCTACCGGAATGGGGAGTATGCTGGCGTACTTGCGGAGCCATTGCGTGAATTTCGGCCGCCTAAATCGAAATTCGATTTCTGGCTACACCTGCCGTCGGTCGACGATGGGTATCTGGGCTACTACCCAATGATCACGGCGTACAAGAACGGCGCAGCGCGGTTTAACTTCGGGCCAGACTTCAAGCACACTGTCCCAGATGGCGCTGAGGGCTTGCACAAGCGCTATGACGAGCAGATCGCCGATGATTTTGCAGTCGACTTGATCAATGAGATCGTATTCGAGGAAATCGATGAATTGATGCCGGAAAGCGTGCCTCCGCGCGTGCCGCTTTCGACTTTCGAAGAGAAGAAGAAAGTAGTAAAAAAACTATTTGCATAAACTACATAGTGCCTCAACTCTCGGCTCGCCAATCGAAGGCGGGCTTGAACTGATTGATGAAGCAGATCGGAATGCAAGCAGACCGGAATGCAAGCAGACTCAGCCACTGTATCTAGCAGTTGCAACTATGGTTCGATCGCGATGCTAGTGTGAGCGGAACCTCGCATAACCTCGCAACGGTTGCGCCCGCTTAAGGCTTGAAAAAGCTTGGGACGTTCACTGAGGATGGGGCAGGCGACGCATAACCCCAACCTGTGGTGAGCCTCCGCTGCTCCCAAGCCGCGCTGGAAAGCGTGAGCGACACGCATACATAAACGAGCACATCCACGTCATTACTGTGATTTACACGTTTACCACCTCTTCATCTTAACGTCCACAGTATCCCGTTTATTCCATCGATACAGGAAATGCCATCTGCTGAATTCGAGACCGCCGCGGCCGACGTCCAGAAGCTACCGTCGACCCCCACCGACGACGAGAAGCTGAAGCTCTATGGCCTGTACAAGCAGGCCACTGTTGGTGACAACACCTCCGACAAGCCAGGTCTTCTTGACTTCCGCGGCAAGGCCAAGTGGCAGGCGTGGGAGGACCGCAAGGGACTTTCGCAGGAAGAAGCCGAGAAGAAGTACATCGAGCTCGTTGCTGAGCTGAAGCAGAAGTACGGTGCCTAGACCGGCAGCAAGCTCTTGAACCCTCAATAAGAAGAAATACATGTTTAGATACGACCCAGCGAAGAGTATTATAGACGACCATTGATATTTACAGTTCATTCAGGCCTCTATGCTTCTCTGCAGACCATTGTACTAGGAGTATATGCATCCACCAGCGCCCTTCCTCATTGTCCGACGACGATGCCTCCTCCCAACGGCGACTTACTAGTATTACAAATGCAGTATCGTGTAGCTCTGGGGGCGTAAGCAGTCCTACGTCTGTGTACGCGCGACTGTGTGAGCGGAGTCACTGTGGATTTGAGCCATCGAATGGTGCGGCGGTGCTACCCAAGCCAGAAACTGAGCTTTCCGCTCAGTGAGGCTCAATGTATGCGCTACACGTGCCTGGGGTTCTACCTATTCCCACGTGTAGCCGTGCCCGGTCTCCTTATTTGGGGTGTGATCAGCGAAATCGTCTATGCCGGCGACCTTGACACCGCGGCAGGCCGCTTCATAACGAGGGCACTGGCCTTACTATTTATCACACTCGCTATCGCGGCTTATTTACAGACATGGGTGGTAGGACCTGGTCACCCTATGCAGTTCGAGGAGCTTCGCGTCTCAACACCGATCGCTGGGGAGGGCGGGAGCGTACCGTCGACCGCACTGGATGAGCTTGCACCACTAGCTCTCGCCGACTCAGTCGAAGCGAAGTATGATGGTGGCATCCGATTTTGCACGAAGTGTCAATGCTTCAAGCCGGATCGGGCACACCATTGCCGGTCATGCGGCCTCTGCATCCTGCGAATGGACCATCATTGCCCGTGGTTCTCGACGTGTATCGGAATGAACAACCACAAGTTTTTTGTACAGTTTTTGTGGTATGTCTGGCTACTGTGTGTGTCCGCAGGGTTCGTCGCCGGCCCATTAGTTTACCGGTTTTTCTCGCGTGAGACATACTTGGAAAGGTTCATTGGCGTCAATTTCGTCATATTCACGATGCTATCTACCTCATTCAATGCCGTGCTGCTCGGGTTTGCTGGATATACAACCTACCAGGTGAGGGCAAATAAGACTACTATTGAAAGCATGGAACCGGCGCCCTACAGAACCTCGGTACCCGCCTCGCAATGGAGATACAAACGAGCGCCGGACAGCCGAAATCTTGGCAACTTATACGATGTAGGCACGCGGGCGAACCTCGAGCAGGTCCTTGGCTCGACGTGGGCCGAATGGCTGCTCCCCATCCGTGCTAACCTGCGCCTCAATGGCACGAAGTTTCCTGTCAACGAAGAGCTCCGTGCCCAGGCCGAGGACCGCGCGCAGACGGAAATAGCAATGCACCGCCGCAAGCAGCAGTGGTTAGAGCAACAGCAGGCTCAATTGCAAGATACGGGAAACACGACGAATGCATGAGATCATCTTGGCGCACTGGCAATAATAAGCATAAACTTCGAGGAAATCTGTTTACTCCAAGCAAATTTCAGCAATTAGGCACCTATTGGGCCTTTCATTCCATTGATAAAATAGCTCAGGGATATCTCCTCGGGCACACATATTTATCTATACTTACTCGCACGCCAGCAGGAGAACATACGTCGGTGCGTATATTAAATTGCGCTGCGTCATGGCATTTCAAGTATCTCATACTGCGATGTTACTGTTTCCTTATGGCAACCATAGTGCGCACTACCATATATACTTGCGAAGCTCCCCAAATTGTCGAGAGGCCTGGTGGCGGCCCTGTGGCAGCTGTGGTAATTGGCCCCGTGACCCGAAATGTGCAAGGTGCCCCATCAAGCTAACGGTAGGTATCTGGCTCGTGCGGCGTAGACTGCAACTGCTTATAAGCTCCAGCATAGCATGGTTCTTCCCATCATTGCGGGGCTTGCTGCACTGACTGCTTTCGGAACCGGGCGCGCTGCCTTCAGAGCCTGGCGCCGCGTGAAAGCGATTCCGGCAGCTGAGCTGGGAGTGGGCAAAGGCTCAATGCCGGGCCGACCAGCGCGGTTCCTACCCGGTGGGTTTAATGATCTCATGACCCATGCTGAGGCCCTGCATATTCTTGACCTGAGCCCTGGTGCTTCTAAAAAGGACATTCTCAGAAACCACCGCAGAGTTATGCTGGCTAACCACCCTGACATCGGTGGATCGAATTATTTTGCGGCGAAGATAAATGAAGCTAAGGATGTCCTTCTGCGAAATGCGCAATAATAAGGCGACCAGGCCCTGTACATATGTAAATATCTATTCGATTCTATCAACCCACATTAACGAACGTGGGCTACCGATCGGTTGTGATCGGTTATGAGCGCATCGCGTCCCTACAGGCTTTACCTGGAATAAACGCTTTACCCCACGACTACCTTTAGGACAGTGTAACGAGGTGTTGTAGAAGAGTTTGTATAACAACGCCGGCTACCCCTCTCCTCGCGTTTCGCAATCACCTTTGAAATGGACGGTTTTTACATTGCCTACTTCCTGCTCCACATCGTGATCACGCTGGCCATCGACGCGACGATTGCTCTGCCGAGCGAATGGCAGCTTCCATTCCAGCGAACACTAGGTGAGCTTCACATTCGGGCGAACCATGACCTCTTGGTCGCGTCGCGCCCGATCTGGCTGCAGGCCTTTGTCTGGGTCGAGATTTTCCTCCAGACGCCCTTCTTCGTCTGGGGCGCGTACGACCTGAGCCGCGGTAGCAAGCGCGTGTGGCCGGCCATGCTGGCCTACGGCGTCGAGGCGAGTGCCACGACTTTCGCCTGCATAGCTGAAGTGTGCTTCTTGTCTGGTCTCACCGTGGCCGAACGCGTCAAACTGGTCGGTGTGTACTTCCCAACACTGTTGATTCCTCTATATATGGCGTGGGACATCGGCGTGAGAATCTCCCGCGAGCTCTCGCAGAAAGCCAAACTAGATTAATTTTTAAGTCTGCGTGCATTCTCTACCAATAGCCCCTCAGGTCGTTCTATTGTTAAGTTGTGGCATTTAACCTCGCCCTACCCCAGCTCGGCAAGCTACTGTGTGCCCAAATCGTCCCCGCGCGCGCCCTCGCCGTTAACCGAACAGAGGAATCCTGCCTGACCGTACACCTGCTACGCCGAAGTTGCGTATTCTATCTTGCACCATGCCTACTGCGGCAGTGCTAGACGTGTCCCAAGACGTACCGCGTGGCTCGATAAGCTTGCAGTCGGATTCCGCATATGCTGCAGTCCGCTCGCGGAGGAGTGACGCTATCCCCTTTATCCCATGGAAGATACTTAAGGTGAGGCCTGCGAAGAATTCGAAGGTTGTGGTCAACCCCAAGGAGTTTGGGCCCCGCAACCTTCGGCCGGGTACGGAAATTCTCTGGGACTCTGTTGAACCGATTAAGCTGACCCGCGTGGTGCTGGCTGTGCCGGCATCTGAATTCGCGAAGGCGCGAAGCATGAAAGATAGCATTCGCAGCATGTTGCCGAGTCTCACCATGGCCGGCTGTGAAGTGCCTCAGTTGAAGGGGATTGTTAAGGCGTGTGAGCCAGTGGACCAAGGCCTCATTGATGAGCACACTCCCATCGCCGTCGTCGAGTCCGATGAGATGGTTCAAACGGGAGACTTTGATATCAGCGTGGAGGGTTTCCTCGATCTCGGTGAGAACAAGACGTTCGCAAACCTTGAGGTTCGGACGCTGCGGACACCGTTCGCGAAGTCCAGCATTCTTCCGGTCCCATCTCAGCTTGTTGACCCTGAAAACATGGTCTATACCAAACTCGATCAGCTGGCCGCACTTGGTGTGTTCTCTGGTGACACTGTAGAAGTCAAAAATGGGGAGAGGGCGAGGCTTGTCCAGCTTTATTCCCACCCTGTTCCTGCGGAAGCCGACGATGGCATCTACATGTCTCCGTTTCTCGTACACAACCTCGGAAATCCTGCAACCGTCGATATCAGGAGGTCCACTGAATTCAATGGATATGAGACCGCAAAGGATGTGGTGCTCTCCCGCGTGTCATCGCCTGCGTCCACTGATAGGAGTAACCAAAATGCCTATCTTCGAGGGCTGAAGGCACACTTTGCTGGTGGAGTTGCTCGAGTCGTGGCTAATGGAGACATAGTTCCCATCCCTATCAATCAAAACCTATCCAAGATGCTCGCAGGCTTGCAGGCTCAGGGCGATCAAGACGAGGACTTTGCCTCACTCTTGCTGGACGAAACTACGACCTACGATGCGGTGGTGTGGTTCAAGGTCAACGGCCTCGCATCTGACCAACAGTATGTCATAAATCCTGCACAAACGCGGATGGTACAAAGCGGATTTGTCCAGGAACTGGCCCCGTCGACACTTCTCCATTGGCAGCAATATCTTGGCATCCCCGTTGACTTCGACTTCACACAACATGGCAAATTGTTCAGCTATGCCCACTATCTCAAGCAGCTGTTGGAGGCTTCTATTGGTCCGCGCGGTGCTGCATTGAAATCGACAATTCTAGCCAAAAGCTCTAAACGCGGTGCAGGCAAAACAACTCTTTTGACAAGCGTAGCTGCTGAGCTGGGGATCCACGTAATGGTTCTTAATGCGTTCGAGCTGATCGGTGAGAGTGATGGGAAGACGCTCGGTGCATTGAAAGCCCGGATAGAAAGGGCGGCCACCACGTCGCAATGCCTTCTAACGATTGTGCATCTTGAGGCGCTGGCCAAGAAAAATGATATCGATGGCAAGGATACGAATCTCGTCAATGGACTTGTTGATGTTCTAGACGATGCCATCAGGAGTGGGGGCATCACGCTCGCTGCTACAGTTAGCGACCCGGACCAGCTCGCAGACAGTATTCGAAACAAATTCAAATTTGAAGTAGATGTTACCGTCCCTACCGAGCCAGAGCGCGCCGTCGTCCTGCAGTACCTCACTTCCTCAGCCGGCGGCATGAACGACTCCAACCAGATTGCTTCTAAGCTTGATGCCGGACTCCTCACCGGGTTTGCGCTGCGGGACGACGTAAGCGTATCTTCCATGGCACTTCAGAGTGCAGGGCTCACTCCGCCAGATCTTCAAGCCATCATTCTTTGTGCCAAGCAGCTTGCGTTGTCGCAGTCCACGAAGAGCACGATCCTGAGTCAAAGGGGTATAGTGAAAATAGCACCTTCACATATCGAAGAGGCAATAAGTGACGCCCGTGGAAAATTCTCTGATTCAATAGGCGCGCCAAAGATTCCGAATGTCGGTCTCAAGGATGTGGGAGGTCTCGACATCGTAAAGGGTGAGATTCTTGACACGATTGATATGCCATTGAAACACCCTGAGCTGTTTGCGAATGGACTGAAGAAGAGAAGTGGAATCTTATTCTACGGCCCACCAGGAACCGGTAAAACTCTTCTGGCCAAAGCCATTGCCACGAACTTCAGTCTGAATTTCTTCAGTGTCAAGGGACCTGAGATGCTAAATATGTATATTGGTGAGTCCGAGGCAAACGTGCGGCGCGTATTCCAGAAGGCGCGTGATGCGAAGCCCTGTGTCATCTTTTTCGATGAGCTTGACTCAGTAGCCCCAAAACGTGGTAACAAGGGAGACTCAGGAGGAGTCATGGATCGCATTGTATCTCAGCTCCTGGCAGAGCTAGATGGTATGAGTGAGGGTAGCGATGGAGTATTTGTAGTCGGCGCGACAAACCGCCCTGATTTGTTAGATGAAGCGTTGCTCCGCCCAGGAAGGTTCGACAAGATGTTGTATCTTGGGGTTTCCGATACCCACGAGAAGCAGCGCGCCATCCTTCAGGCTCTCACGCGGAAGTTCGATCTCGCTCCCGATGTTGACCTAATGAGCGTTGCGCAGAAGTGTCCATTCAATTTCACCGGAGCCGATTTCTATGCGATGTCCTCGGACGCTATGCTGAATGCAATGACTCGAACGGCAGGTGAGGTAGATGCGAAAATCTCGAAGTATAACGAAGAGCACCCTGATTCTCCGATAACTATTCGTAAGTGGTTCCAAAAGGAAGCTACTGATGATGATGTGCGGGTTGTTGTAACGGAGCAGGACTTCGAGAAGGCCCAGAAAGAACTGGTCCCGTCTATTAGTGCAGACGAGCTTGCGCACTATCTCCGTGTACGAGATACATTCGAGGGCCAAGTCACCAAATAAACCAGGATGCGAGCCGGCGGCGACAAGTAAGAAGGGTGCCGCAGGTGGTACCTCCTTCAATATGCTTGTATGAAGTAGCCTCTACGAATTAAAACTCTACGAATTCGAAGTCGCATAATGTATGTATGATCCTAGATGACATTATTCAAAGACAAAGGAAGCGAATTGTGTTTTTTGCGCTAGTTTATTTCTGATCGCGCCTTCCAGCATCGAGAGAACAAGCGAGCAGTCGTGGCTGATACTAGCAGTAACCCGTATATCTAGGATGTAGTCCCTCCCCACTTCACGATCTTTGCTGGCAGTCCTCCGCACTATGAACTCGACCGCAGGCAGTGATGGGCACCCACAGGACTTCAGTGGGATCCCTACGATAGTATTGGACTCCCTTCGTGTGCGTCTGGCACAATTGGTGCACTCCTTAAGTGCTCTCCAGGCCGCTGTGTCCTCGACCGAGCTACCTGCATGGCCAGCGCTTCATCAGCAGTTCAACGTCGCGCTCCTTCAGCTAGAGTCACTAGTGACAAACCTGGAAACTGTTCCAGATGCGACTCAGCGTGCCGTAGTCTATCCGATGCCTAACTTCCCACAAAGAACGCACGGGGGTCTTCTTACAACACTCCTGCGTAAGAAGAATCTCCCCGAGGTGGAAGAGTGGATCGAGGCGGGGAATCAGCTCATAGAGTCTGAGAACCTCTCACTAGAAGCCGATGATGAGTTTTCCGAATGGGCATGGACATTCGCTGAAGATGTCACCCAGATTAATGTCACTCCTCTCAAGTTTACTGCGCCTGAAGCCGCCGGCGGCTGGACGCTGGAGAAGACAATAGGATTTATGTCAGGACAATGATCATTGCCGGCAAAAATTAATGCATTCAATAAATAAACAAATCGATGGCCACCATCGAATTACAGGCCTGTGGCCGTGATGGGAACGTATCTAGCTGTAGTAAATAGAGATCATGGTGAACTCGGCTCATGCCCTCATATCCTTAAGCTTCTTTTGGTGCTTTCTCCGGCCGCTTGTCTTTGCCTTCTGGATATCGCGGTACTTAGAGCGGAAATAATCGGATCGTGTGGACAGGACTTCTTCAGCCAACGTGTGCTTGCGCTCTTTCCTCGTCAGCCTCGCGCTGAAGAATTCGGTAGGATCCTCCTTGATTGTTCCCACAGCAAAGTATTTCGAAGGAGCATCCTCCTTCTTATAAAATCGCTTCGGATCAAGCACATGCCTCATCTTCAGCAGCTGGAGGTCGCGCTTCAGCTGCGGAGTCATCTCCGGCTTTCCGAGGTCAAACCAAAGCTTCCCAGATGTATCAGGCTTCTCCTCCTTTGCATTACGCAGAGCAATGGGCTTCAATCCTTGCTCCTTGTTCTTCTTAGACGGCACATCGGAGATCTGTGTATTCAGTGTATCCTGAAGCTTTGGAATACTTTTCACAGCATCTAGAGCGGTTAGTGTGGCTTCGCCCTCAGTTTCTACCCCGGGGGCTGATAGATTAGCCTTTGCATTGCTCAGCAATGCTTCAATTTCGTTGTTCATAGAAAATAAACGGGGCAGTTGAAAATCCAAAAATCGCTTATGTGATATGAGGCCGGATACTTTGAAGCACACTTGGAAAGGGCAGAGGTAGAGCCACCAAGGCAAGGGCAATGTGCACAGTTTAGTCTATTATAACAGGTTTAAATAGGACTAGTCACTATCTAAAGTAAGTGTTGGCATTACAAAATCCTCATCATTGTCTTCCTCATCATTGTTTCTTTCTGAGCCCACATTATCATCAGGCTCAAGCTGCGCGTCGCTCCCAGGTGTTGCAACTGCTGCTGGAGGAGCATCAGTCATTTCTACATCGAACTTCTGGCGTTTCCCAGGATAGCCGGCATCGTCAGCTTTACGCGCAGGTTTCACTGACTCTGGTATTTCTGGCAACGGCTTGCTTTCCTCTGTCAATTGTTGACCTTCATTGTGCAAGGCTTCGCTCTCTGTCTGGACCTCCATCACCTCGGAAGACTCAGCTAAGGGCTCTGCGATTTCGCCATTGTACACAAAGTCGGCGTCGATCGTATAGCTGCTGCCAGAATGATCACCCACCTCTCTGCTATCTAAGACGTGCTTCGAAATATTCAGCGGAGGAAACCTGGGGTGCGTCAATGTCTGCAAACCATCCAGGGTCGGGAGCTTGTGAATAGCTTTAGGCAGAATAGAGAACTTTCCCGGATATAGAGTGGCAATAACCACATCACGATCTCGGCCGGACTCAAGGATGAATTTGTCAACTAATACTCGTAGCGACTGGGGGATGCCCTGGACGTTGACAATCACCGCAGTTAAATAGTTCAACGTGGCTTCCACCTCACTCGCACTAAGAGCTGGTTGTACAAACGCATTGGGGTTCTGGACGTAGTCGGCGAGACCTGATGCGCCAACTGCAATGTCTGTCTTGGTGGCAATGGCGAGTATCTTCTTTGTCAAGCGCGTGAATACCTGTATGTAGTTTTCGGAAACCCAACCGATCGCGTTAATAAGTGAAGCTAGCAGTCTGGTAGCAGCCATAGCCTCATCCCTGCCCATATCAACTGTTTCGGACACGTCATATACGAGCCCGTCGAAATGACGCACATAAATGCTCTGCAGCAACTCGAAAGTATCGAGAATAAACCTAAGCGCAGCCAGCACTTCTGTTTGCCGCAGGGATCTTAGCCGAGCGGTCAAAAAGGTGATAAGATTCGCTGATGGTACTTTGACTTTCAACTGCGGTGACACCAGGATGTACTCACGAAGCAAATTAAAGTCATGTGGAGCATTCTCAGCATTGAGAATATCATTGACTTTAGACCGCCAGATTTCGGGGCCTTTCTTCTCTGCTAAACATAGTGATGCGACAGCGCACTCAGTGCCCGGTACGTGTAGTAACGGCTGAAGTTTATTGATGTAGGGACGGCATTGGGTCGGGTAGAGTTCCAGCATCAGAGCCACCGCATAATAGGCCCTGGTAAACTGGAGAACTGCCGTCAGCCTTTTCATGAAGTCACCGATTTTAGCTCCAGCTACATCTCGCGACAGGTCCGGCTTGCCGTGAACCTGTGTATACAAAAACGTCAATGTGCGAACAGTAGGTGCCCAACAAACCTTATCCGGCAATTCCAGGGTGTGAAGCATAATATTTGCCCAAGATGCACCGTGTGACTTTACAACTGACCAGTCTGAAAGGGCGATCCTAGCCAACACGGCACCGTATGCTCTTGTAGCCCCGGAGCTCTTCAAAAGCGACGATATTTTCACTTTGAGTTTGTGCTTCGTGGACTCAGGAGCTGAAGCAAACAAAGCCGGAGTTAATGTCTCCGCAACAAGGACGGCATTGCTGTGACTATCTTCATTGAGCAGGTCCAGTGCCCGTTGCATTTGTTTACAATTGCCTATACGGCTTTTGAAATTTTCCAGGCACGGGATGTGAAAGGGATAGGTCTCCAATGGTCCCGTGGGCAAGGGTCAGGCATCGCGAGACTGAGCTCACTGCTCACTAAGTAAGATGGAAAAGGCCATGGCAGCGTGTGACTGTGAAAGGAAGGATTGGCTCTCTTGACGCCAAAACGCCGCATAAACGCGACCCCAATAATTGAGCTGATGTCACTGTGATAATATTTTGCGCATGTTGTAATATTTACCTCCCAGATTTATGTAGCCGTGACGCGAGAGCTGGCCGTATACCTAAGATGCATGCGATCCCACAGCTGGAGGATTCTATGCGTGGATGAGCCTGTATGCTGTTATCCCCCGTACAAGTCTTGGAGCGGAAAAAATACAATGGCGCAGCTGGAGTCTGCCGACACGCATTTACCGTTCCATCTTGACCACGGTGGTTTACAATACGAACCCTATCGCAGATATATAGGCCTGCGCACTCGTAGTTTACCCATGGTAGGCTCCACCAGTATGAATGCCGGTTCTCGGCATTAGGGCAAGGAGCGTGTCCATCTTTTGTCCAATCACGCAGGTGTCAAATATCCCAGGCTGCTTACACACTCAAGCTTGAGAAGGGCTAATTCAGTTTGACTTACTCCGCATTTCTCAGCCATGTTCAAGAGCGCGCTCCGGATCTCGCCTTTACGGTTCTACGTAGGCCAGCGCCTTCAGTCGACAGCGACTGAGACGACTCCTCTTCTCAAGACCTTCAAAATTTACCGCTGGAGTCCTGATACCCCGGAGAAGAAGCCCGAGCTGCAGAGCTATGAGGTCGACCTGAACTCGACGGGACCAATGGTTCTGGATGCGATTATTCGGATCAAAAATGAGCAGGACCAGACCTTGACGTTCCGCAGATCTTGCCGTGAGGGTATCTGCGGCTCCTGCGCCATGAACATTGACGGTGTTAACACGCTGGCGTGTCTGACGAAGATCGATCGTGACGTGTCGAAGCCGTCGCTCTTGTATCCGCTACCGCATATGTTTATCGTTCGTGATCTCGTCCCAGACCTGACTCTGTTCTACAAGCAGTACAAGTCCATCGAACCGTATCTGCAGCGTAAGGAAGTCCCTGCCGACGGCAAGGAAAACCTGCAGAGCATTGAGGACCGCGCTAAGCTTGACGGCCTCTACGAGTGTATTTTGTGCGCATGCTGCTCGACATCCTGCCCGTCGTACTGGTGGAACCAGCAGGAGTACCTTGGACCGGCTGTGCTAATGCAGGCTTTCCGCTGGATGATCGACTCGCGTGACGAGGCTGGTGCGCACCGTCGTGCTAAGCTTGACAACGCCATGTCCCTCTACCGCTGCCACACGATCATGAACTGCTCGCGGACCTGTCCGAAGGGTCTGAACCCGGGCCGCGCTATTGCGAACATCAAGAAGAGTATGGCCACGGTTGTATGAACACATATGCTGCCGGTTTTGGTCTCTCTTCCGCTATAACTTAGAATTTCGCAAGCGTCCCTAGTGGCCACCCCTATATTAGGCTTTTTTGTTGGGCCGCAATATCTATGGCGGAAGAAACTTTTAGCCACATCGCACACAACTATGTACGAATTGTTACGATCAAATAAAATATGATCAGGCATAGCCCCGGATATAAAAAAAGAACATAAGAAGCAACATAATTACTTGATATGCTGTAATCCCCTTCGGGTTGACGTTGATCTCCAGCGGAAGAAGAATGAACCGGGGAGGGGGGAGATACAAAGCGCAGACTTAAAAGCGAGGCCGCAGAAGGATAAGTACTGTCCAGCTCCCTTGTCTGTCGCAAGCCCGTTATGGATACCAACATGTATTTGTGATTTATTAAATACTTTCTGCTTGAGCGCACGCGTCTATTCAGTCTCTTCTGCGAGATAGTGAAGGTAAGCAGCCAGCGTTTTCGTACCCTCGATGTAGTTCGAGACGTTGATCTTCTCGTTGGTCGAATGAGCGCCATCGTCACCACGACCCATCGGAAGCAGCACAACCGAGGTGTTAAGGTTGTCTTGGAAGCTTAGCGTGATCGGGATCGAGCCGCCCTCGCGAGTGAAATCAGGCTCGACGCCCCATACAGCCTTGGTCGCCTTTGCTGCTGCCGTGTAACTCCAGCCGTGGGGGTCAGCGACCCAATAGTCACCATCGTGCACGAGCTTAACAGTCATCTTGTTCTTGGACTTGAGATTCGCGAAAGACTTGTTCACATGGTCGAACACAACCTCATCCAGCTTCCGCGCCTCAATGTTAGGCACCGTGCGGATAGAGAACTTGCCAGAAACGCGGGCTGGAATGACCGTCTTTGCACCCTTCTCGTAGAAAGCACCCTCGACACCGTGAAGGGACAGTGACGGATACCGCCAGCGGGACTGCAAAGCCTCCTTCACGTTGTCCTTAATGACCGTCTTAGCACCAACGTTCGCCTCAAGCTCAGGAAGGTCGAAGTGGAGCTTGTCATAGAGCTGATCCTCCTCCTTGGTGAGCGGCGCGACCATCTCCTTGATGCCAGGAATGAGGATCTCTCCTTGAGGCGTAACAAGTTGAGCCATGACGTGCGTCAAGTCGATGAGGGGCTCGTATACAACACCGCCAAAGAGGCCACTGTGCAGATCCGCGGCCGGGCCCTCGACAATGATTTCATAGTAGGACACTCCGCGCACGCCGTAGGTAACCACCGGATGCTTAGTGCCAAGCCAGTAGTTGTCAGAGATGCACACAGCATCAACTCCCTTGAAGTAGGCGTTGGCCTCTCGCTTAATGAGGTCGTCGAGGCCCTCGCTGCCGCTCTCCTCCATACCCTCGAAACAGAACACGAGATTCACCGGGATCTGCTCTCCAAGGTCGCGATGAGCTTCTAGCACATTGAGCCAGCCCATAACGGGGCCCTTATCGTCGGTGGAGCCACGGCCAAGAAGTTTATCACCGTCCTTCGTGAGCGTGAACGGGTCCGAATTCCAGCCGTCTTCACGGAGAGCGGGTTGCACATCGTAGTGGCCGTAGAGTAGTACCGTCTTCTTCGCAGGGTCCGTGCCCACGCGCCCCACCACGATCGGCGGGAGCTCGAGATCAGAGTCGTCCTGCTTACCGAGTGGTTTCAGCTCCACATCCTGAGCACCAAGCTCCGTGAGCTGATTTGCAAGCCACTCGCCCATACGCACGACATCCTTACGATGTTCTGCGTCACCCGAAACAGACGGGATGGCCACCGCCTCGCTAAGGCGCTGGATGTACTTCTCCTCGCTTTTAGAGATATGATCGAAGAGTTTGTCGAACTGAGCCATGGTATCTACGAATACAAGCCTCACGATTAGTTTTCGGTCCTCGCCTGTTATGCGTGCGTCGTTGACGTTCGCAATTCGGATCACGGGATCTCATGTAGTGAGGTCTCTGTGCCTCCACTTCTGTGTGTGCGTGGGTGAGCGAACGCTAGTGCGAGTCCATATTACCCAGTATCGTGTACCCTGAACTCACTCGCTTTTTTGGGCTGCTTAGCGACCGGCGGGAGGAAGAACTGAGACATTAATCTCTTCTCGCAGCATATGACGTAGCCGCAAGTCTCTGCCCTTCTAGCCTTTCACGCTCTCACGGGCCAGGCAGAAGCGTAGGGTGTGCCGGCGCCCGCAAGATAGAATCCACATTATACTGTCAGTTCCTGAGCCCCGCGATGATGCGTCAACAACACTGACTCGGGAGCACCCAAATGGGCCAGAGCTTAGTTAAAGACGCAGGCCAAGGACAAATCCTCGTGATACCAGTCAACAGGGAGCCGTTTGCATTAGCAGGGCGCGGATCGCATTTCGGCTCCGCATCGAAGCCAGAGCCGAATATGCGAGGGCGATATTCCTTCTACTAAATCATATTACGATGCACGTCCTCGGGCGAGTCCCTTTGCATGAAGCGTAGATATCAGCAATGCCGGAGCTCCGGCATCACAGACGCCCTCTTCGAGCCTAGTTTCGCTGGCCTGTCCCTATGTCCCCTGCCCCTGCCCGTCCAGTGAAATGCGGCGAGACGCCGCTCCTCCCCACCTCTCTCCTTGCAATGCGTCATGCACGCACCCTTGTCAGGGTAGGGTAGTCATTGCAGCAGGCGAGGTTTGATTGGCAATGTGGCAAGGGCTCGTGCACTTGTGCAGCACAAATCATCTTGCCTGTATTTTCATGATGGCCTACACCGCCATACTTGCGACGCAGGAGAGAACATCTCCTCTCGTATATCCAAATAGTATCTGGTGTCTGAACTCTCTCCTATCTCATAGTACATATCTGCACGGACGGAATCGAGAAGTGGCGTGCAGCTCTTAGTTACGCGATTACATAGGTACCAGCGTTTGACCATTCATCTGCAGGCTGGCAATGCATCGTTAGGAGTAGTGTTATGCAAGATCTACACCGAGACCCACACAGCCCGGCAGCCACCCCAAGGGGCATGAACGCCTAAGGAATCCGCAGACCTGGCGATAACGAGATGATTATAATGAACCGTGCGTCTGCTGTAGCCGAGGGTTTGCTGTCTGTAGATTGTGCACCGTGCGGGATTTATCTTCACGGCCAAGTGGCTCCCCTTTGCCGCGGATGCAAAGCCGAGGGTTTTTTTACTTTCCACAACCTGCGTTTGCATAGGCAGCAGCAGTGTCAGCCTAGGGCCATGTGGCACAGGGTGAATATATTAGTCATCGATATGTATTGCCAACAGGGATCTCGTGAGTTACGAAAATCGCCCTCGCTCTGCCGCTGCCTGTAAGAGGAGGATCTGCTTCTCGTTAAACCAAATGTTTGCTGATACTGGCGGCGGTTCAGCATTTCAGACCTCCGACGACGGCTCTAATGGATTCCTCTACCAGTACATGAACGAGCCGATTGTCGATTACCCGCTGGACTTTTCGAGTTCTTTAATGACGCCGGGAGCCTCGACTCAAAACGGCTCGGAGTCGCCTCAGCTCGACCCCCCCGGGAACGGCCATGCCTCGCGCGATGGCCGGAAAGGTTTCAGAAACGAGCAGTCTGATTCGGTGGTGACGCCGTCGCTGCACTATCGCGGCCTCAGCAACTCTGGCGGGGCCGGCCTTTCTGCGTCGGACATCCTTGGTTTCGACTCGAAGCACCGGTTTGACGACCATTTTGTTCAAGAGTTCTCGCATTCGCACAGCTATGGCCCGAGTCCTCACACCGATGTCTCCGGGGTGCCTCTCTCGCCATCCTCGGCGGGGTCACACAACTTGTCGCTGGCGACAAGCCACCATCACCAGCTTGCCGACGCCGAAATAATGTCGGTACTTGCGCAGGGGCATCCATTGTCATTTGGGCAGGACAGCGATCAGACGGGTTTCGATCCTCTAGGATTTCATATGTCGAGTCTCCATCACGACCCCGCTCCCGCGCCGCGCCAACATCGCCGGGAGTCGGCCCCGCAGCAGCACCAGCCGAAGAGTGCGCTGAGCGCACAGCTGGCTCAGGCCCAGGTCAAGGGAGAGCTTCCAGATGCGATGTGGGGTAGTGGATTCGGCAACGAGCTTGCCGCAACTGGAGCGGAGCTAAGGTTACCGTCGTCTGCGCCATACGATCTGGGTATTGACACGGCTGCGGCGACGTTGCCTGAGTCGATGACGCCTTACGACCCCATTGAGCCGATGTCGCCGACGTCGCGCCCGCCAATGAGCCACAGCCTCGCTGGATCGCTGTCGCGAAATAGCTCTATCGCAAGCCTCAGCCAGCCACTATCGGCTTCCTCAGTAGCACCGATTAGTATTGCCGGCAGCCGGAACAATAGCTTCGCTGGTGTGTTCAAGGGCACGCCGACGTTTCGGTCGCGTCAGTCATCGGCTGTGAACTCAGGCGTGGCGTTCTCGGTCGGCGGCAGTGAGTTTGGTAGCGTCACGGGAAGCGTCACGGGAAGCGTCACTGGAAGTATCCCGGTCAAGGATCTGACGATGTCGCGGACGCCGTCGGTCTCGGCGTCGGGTCGAGACGAGTCGCCAGCGCCCTCGAGCGTCACCAGCACAGCGAGCTCCAAGGACGACTCAATGAAGCGTCGGATCAACGAACACAGCGGGTCAGGCCAGAACTCGGATATCGAATGCACTAATTGCCATACGAAGAAGACTCCGCTGTGGCGCCGCAATCCTGAGGGCGAGCCCCTCTGTAATGCGTGCGGTCTTTTCCTGAAACTTCATGGAGAGACGCGCCCTTTGCGTCTCAAGTCCGACGTCATTAAGAAGCGCAACCGCACCAGCACGAAGGGCAAGCGCCAATTGGTGTCGACCCAGCTAACCGCGCAAACCGTCCGGCTGCAGCAGGCGCAGCAAGGCCAACCTGCGCAACAAACACCGTTAACGCGTGCAACGCCATACACGCAAACGCCCGAGTCACTCCCTTCTACCTCATGGCCCTCCGCGGCAAATTCCCCTGATTATGACCAGCCACAACAGTATACGGCCTCGTTTCTGGACTCGCGACCGCCCAGCGTACAGGAGATGCGACGAGCGTCGTTCAAGAGAGCCGCAATCAACAGCTCACCTCCGTCGACCAGCGACCAGGATTACTCGCCCACCTCGATGGGTCCAGTTCCTATAGCGCCACGACCTGTGGAGGCCACGACCGCCACGACAAGGACAACAATCGACGAGCAGGACAGTGGTGAAGGACGATGGGATTGGTTAAAGATACACTGATATCCCCCACTATTTATATGGCGTAGCTTTTGTAAACGACGAGCTTCTTTAAGAATGTTAATATTAATATCGTAACTTCCAACTGCTAGACAGCACTCCATAGAGCAACACATGCCCCTCTGCCATGGCGCAGCTTTCTTCAGCACTCTTCGATCAAACTTGTGGCGCATGTACTCCCGCAGATATCAACTCAGATATTCAATAGGTGGTCGTTCTAATTAGCTTAACGGCACCGCCCAGCGGAGCTTCTTCCCCGGTCCTCGAAGTGCATGGCTGTGCATCCCCTTTCCCACAATCTCTACGCACAGCCAGCACCCTCATTCTTCGTCCCTTCTCCCAACGCGAGACACATAAGCGGGAGCGTTTAGAGACTCCACAGCTACGCGCGGTCAACACGCGCCGCTTCTCGCCATGACGTCGCGGCCCAGCATTGTGCTCGATATTCCGTTCGAGCGAAACGGCGTTTTCGACTTCACCCAGCTAGCCGAGGCAAAGTACGGCTTCGAGGCTATCCATCCGAACGTAGTAACGGCTGATGATATTCTCGACGATGACGATGGTGACGACCAGGACGACCAAGACAACGACGATGAAGAGGATCAAGAGACGAAGGACGGGTCGGCTTTGCGGAATCAGCCTGCACAGGGTGTCAGCGACGACAATTCGGCCTCCGCAGAAGCTCTGGGGGCACCGGGGACTTCAAATCAGACTCCCCCGCCTGCGGCGCGAAGACCGAAGCGGAAGGTCGGCAAGTACGATCTGAACGATCCATTCATCGATGATACCGAGATGCAATGGGAGGCAACGGCAGCCGCTACGAGGGATGGGTTCTTTGTATACTCCGGTCTGTTCGAAGTGCAGTCTCCGGCTGCGGCCAATGAGAAAGAGACGAAAAAAGGAGCCAAGCGCAAGAAGGACCCCGACAGCGCAGCACAGGCACCCAAGCGGCGCAAGGCGACAAAAAAGAAGACGAAGGACGACGCCAAGGACGACGCAAAAGATGCCGAAGCAGGTCGCGAGCCAAGTGCAGAGCCAGAAAAGCCGGGGAGCGAGACAGAATCGACCGAAAAAAAGGCTGAGCGCGAAAATTCGCCAGCAGAGGCGGGCCCGGATACAGCTGCAAAGCAAGATGACCACTCTGCCAGTACTAATGCAGCCGAGTCTTCAAAGGCTCGCTCCTCGAACCCTCGAGATAGATCACCGGATGCGGCGAACCCAGGCTCTGGCGATCAGGATGCGGCCCCACGTAGCGGTAATGAAAAAGATCCAGATGCATCTACGAATGCCGCGGACGAGGAGACCTCTAAGCAAGAAGATCCGAAACAATGATTTAGTTTTAATTGCTGCATACGCAATTGGACACGTTTGACTTGATAAAGGGTCCCGTTAATTTATTTACCATAAAGCAGTATTTGCCTGGACCGAGTTTGTGTTGATCGAAGTCCAAGCAATAACACTTATCATTACACATGTTAACGAACTACTTACGAAGTTGCCCATCTCCTGAGCTGCTCCGATGCTTCGCGCAGCATCGAAATATGTTGGGTGCACGACTCAGAGACCGCCCTAGATGAGCACTGCGCTGCGACCTGGTCAAGCTCGTCAGTTATTTGTAGAACAGTCGGCTTATCAGTGGGGACAACAGTGAGAAGATTCAGGTAGTAAAACGGGACGCAGTTCGACTCCTTCATGAGTCTTCTGATGGCGTCGCGAGCGGTTTGCGCGATCTCAAGTCTGTCAGCATCAGTCAACTGGCAGCACGCTATTAAGGTGCAAACCTGGCCGCCGATCTTTCCGGTGGCTAGAGCCTTCAAAATCTCCACCACAACAAACTGTTCTTGCGCTGAAGAGCTGTGCTTCATGACGTCAAGGCAAAACTTTCGGGCATAGTCGGGAGACTGAAATCGCAACGCCCTGGCGATGATGGATCCCGTTACAAACTGTTCCTCCTTGCTCTTGGAGTCGGCAATCAGTGTCAGCAGGCTCCGGAGCCATGCCTCGAGATCCTCGCGCTCCACAAGGGAGAGGAACTCCTCACTGAAAAAATTCGACAGCCAAAGAGACCAGTACAACGACATGTCCCTCTTACCCGCAGACCTGATGCGTTCGACATAATCCTTTCCATGTATCTTCAGAGCATGCGGAGACGGGTCTTTCGCGCGGCTACCATCGAAATGAAGTTGTGTTGTCAGTAGGCCTAGGCCATCCACGGACGGACCAGACACGAGCTGGCGCGCCCAGTATCCCTCGACCTCCAGCCCCTCAATAGTCGTCGACGGAACGGAGTTGATGTCAAAACGCGCCGGAGGGGGAATGTGCATGAACTTGTAGTAGGCAACCTGGGGGTCGTAGTCGTATGAAAGAATGAGCTGAGCCATCCGGGAAATAACGTCCGACATCCGCCGGGTATACTCAGTCTCAGTGTAGACGAAATCCCGCTCTGTGGGCGGCGCCAATGCTACCTTATGGCGCATCTGCAAATACAGACGCTCGGCCCACTTAAGCGAGTACTTTCTCAATACGACATCCGCTGTGTGGGAGACAAAGTTCACAAGGAGATGGCGCACCCGCTGCATCTCCTCCTCACTTACACTCTCCTCGCTGGCCATGGAAAAGTCGCGTGCAAACAGGAACATGCGCCTGGCATAGGTTGACACCGACAGGATGTCGGCGTTCTTGTCATCAGCAACTTGCAGTAGCGTTCTCGCTGCCTCAAGCAAGTACCGCGATGGAAACGGCGTTTCGATCCGCTGAAGCGAGAATCGAAGCACCTCGAACAGCGTGCAGAACTTGACGTTCTCCTGGCGCGCGTCATCCAGCCTGAATGCATCGATGGCTAAGTTCAAAGTCTCGTCATTGTCAGGGGCGGCGGATGGTTCAGGGGTATCGCGCAGCGACAGCGCAGCGACGCGGTCGCTGTTCCGCTTACTCTCGGTGGCAAGCATCAGTTCACACGCCTTCACAAAAAGCTCGCGCGGGTTGCCTTTCTCCGTTATCAACGAAAATAGCGCCATGACCAGCCGGAATGGTTTTTGCGCTGGCAATGATGCCGTGTCGCCAACAAAGAACCGATCAATGTACTTTAGCAACAGCTCCGGCAGATCCCATCCGACGCGATAGAGGAGGGCCTCGTTATTAAAAAGGATATTGTATAGCGTCGACAGAACTTCTGCTGCGTCGTCACTGGATAGACTCTGGGGGTCGCCCAGGGAGAGATCGAGCACCGTGGCAAACGATAAGAAGTCACCCGTCTTGGCGGCAGCCTCAGCGGCGCCCACAATGTTTCTTGTTACATCTTCAACTGAAAGATCTTTAGGCACGTCAAGTGCCACTCCTTCGCTCAATGCGTCCGCTGAGGACATTGGAGATATGTTTCGTACACCACTGTGGTGATTCGGATTAGGCACGAACAAGGTGAAGCTAATACTATATCGAGGATTTGTAAGGATTCGTCATCATGGCGAGGGCAGTACTCCGCTTATGCCACCTTAGTAACCAGGTCGGCCCGTGACGTGCCCTACCCCTTGATTCTCTGCAAAGTAGTCGCCGCCACACCGCTAATGTCTACGGTGAGCCGAGCGCCAGGGCGAGGACCTGGCATCATCACATGCATATTTGCATAATGGTTCTCAGGCTTACCCAGGCAGCGTCTGCGCTCGTTATCGTGAACCCGTATAGGGAAGAAACCTCCTAGTTAAAATCAGTGTTAGCCATAGGCAATCATCGGTGTCTTCGCCGACGCATGCTGGATTATCGGCAACCTCCGATCGCAATTTAGCTAAGGACGTATGACTATGGTGTTAACTGATCGATGGCGGCAGTAGACAAACTCGGGTATGTTGGAGGAGCTAGGCTCGAATATTCTGGGCCTCGCTGACATGCATAAGACGTCAGACGCGCATCGACTGTCTGTAAAAGTCTGTGCC
The DNA here is from genome assembly GCA_030578495.1 of Starmerella sirachaensis. NCBI lineage: Eukaryota > Fungi > Ascomycota > Dipodascomycetes > Dipodascales > Trichomonascaceae > Starmerella > Starmerella sirachaensis. The sequence goes on along the minus strand of JAJMSC010000004.1, from coordinate 1,213,364 downwards.
CAGCACCATTACTCGCCATTTTTCACTTGGGACTGAGCGAGCATTCAACGTTAGGCGAGTGGCGACCAAGCCATTATCTGACTGATGTCCAGGTCCCAGCCAGAAAGGCCCAGGAAACCGCTATAACCGAAAAGGCTCGCTGATTTCCTCAAAGTGTTTGCTTCAAGGATCTTTGTCTGAGTCATCAACCCTATTGAGCGCCACAACCCTGCGAGTTCACTCACATATCTGATAAACTAGATGCTCAGCAGCAGCAGCAAGGCAGCGCTTTCCGCTGCTAGCAAGCATGTGCTAAGGAATACGCGTATCATCGCGTCTGCAGGCCTTCACACGAAGGTCGCGGTGCCGAGTCTCTCTCTGCATGCCCTCGAGAGACCTGCATTCCTTCCGTTCTCTTCGTTGCGGGGGACCACAGCAATCCAGTTACCAGTGCGTCTGTCGTCCAACAGCCGTGTCGTGGACAAGCCTGCACGCGACGTCGAGTACGACGAGGTCAAAAAGCTTCTGGAGTCGCACGACCCAAACACAGTCCTCGTGGACGTGCGCGAGCCGCACGAATACGAGGATGGCCACATCCCGGGTGCCGTCAACATCCCGTTTAAGTCGATGCCTGGTGCCCTGGGCCTGGACCCGGCAGAGTTTGAGCAAACTCTGGGATTTGAAAAGCCTGACACGGATAAGCAGCTCTTGTTTTACTGCCTGGGCGGCGTGCGCAGCACGGCGGCAGAGCAGCTCGCGAACACTTACAACTACGGGAACAGGCTGAATTACAAGGGATCGTACGCCGACTGGCTTAAGCATGAGCCAAAGCAGGACGCGAAGCCGGAGGAGGCGACCCCGCCCAAGCTGTGAGAAGCGCGGTATCGAGTTCACATACATGTGCTTTCAACGTTTTAAGTCAGAGGGTACCCAGGGGCCCTGACGGGAACGCCACGCTAGGAACGCTTCCACACTTCATACTTCTCTGTGGGGCGGGCCCGTCCTGTCACTCCATCGTCCCTATGATGGCGGCTTTTAGAAGAACAATCCGTTCCGCTCTATTAACTATTCCGCCTGCTGGAATGTTTACGAGCTCCCCTCATTTGCGCTTTCTTCGTTTTGCCTATTTCGACCTTTGGCCGCGCACGGAATTGAACATATGCCTTCTGTTATTATATACGAGGAGTTTAATAAATATGCTGTGCCTGAGTGCCTTTAACGTTTTTATTCCTGGGTGCGACGCTCTGGCAGCGCCTTCTTCTGCTTTTGGGCGATCTTCCGGCGGCGGCGCTCGACAGTGCGTGCGACGTCGCGCGAGCTCATGCGTTCAAACCGCTCCTTCAGCACGATCTCGCGCTTCTTAGCCCGGCTGATCTTCTTATTCTTGAGCTTCCCGAGAATCTCCGCCTCTTCATCGCGGCGCTTCAGCGTCTCGAGACGGCTCTGTTGAGATTGAATGGCCTTTGCCAGGACGCCGCGATCGCGGTCGTTCCGCGTCTGGCGCAGCTCCTTCCTCATGTCCTCGAGCTCCGACTGGCGGTAGTCGTCGAGGAATTTGTAGTTTCGCCGAGCTGCCTGCAGATCGGCCTTGCCAAGAGCGTGGTCGAAGCGCGGGTCCTGATACAGGGCGCCCTTCTTGTTCGCAGACAGGCCAGGGATCTCCCGGATCCGCGACACCGGCCGCTTTGTGCTCTGTTCACTTGGACCCTTCATCCTTCTAGCAATTGAGTATAGGGCCTGGCGATATAGGACTTAGACGGCTGCTGGTCGGGCGAGGGAACAGACTGTGAAAAAAGTCGCTCTTGGCCTAGGATCTCTTTCGTCCTAGTCATCCTCCGCTCCTTTGTATACCCTAACCCTTGCTCCCGTCGAGTGCGCGGACCGCGCTACTCTCCTACGTACCGACGGCTGGCTGTGAATACTTACTTACGAGGCCACCGCCAGCTTAACCTGTTCGCCTCCTTGGTCTATTACACGCACGTACTTCTTACCAGGGTCCGTGAGGTCGGTGTATTTTACTACCATTGTGTGGGAGCATGCTGAAACACCTCCTCGACCCGCTGCACCCACCCAAGGAATGGCCCACTGATTTGAAGCTGAAGTGCGAGGTTGGCCAAGCCACGCTTGTAGAGCTGAGCCCGGGTCTATCATATGCGGCGGTTGCGTTCGCTGATGGCGGAATTGCTGTGCTGGACACGGATACCTGGTCCGTCATCTTCCGAGCCAAGAAGCACGCGATGGAGCCGATCGCGCTAAAATGGTCGAGCGACGCGAGTACACTGGTCTCCGTCGGCAGTGATTGGGTTGCCTGTGTGTGGAATACGCTCGAGAAGCGTCTCTCACGCGTGCACCAGCTCGATTTTCGGCCGACCGCGGCTAGTTTTGCGCCGGAGAACCATCTCGTTTTTGCGGCGACCTTCGCCAGTAATGTCGTTCTTTGTGACATCAGCTCAGAGACAGAAAAGCGTCCTTCAGTCACGGCCTTTGTCCCTCTTCCAGATGACGTCCCCGCTTCGTGCGTGCAGATGCTGAAAGATGGCGCTGTAGTTGTGGGCACGAACAAAGGGATGGCCCATTTCTTAGCCGGCGGGGAGGTGCTGGCATCGGTGAAGCTCAGCACAGGCGTAGTTCGTGGGTTCACTTATACGCCCTCCGGCAACGTTCTTGCTGCGAGCTGTAGCGATCGTGCGGTGCGCGTGTTTTATCTCGACTCGCCGCTAAAAGCAGACACAATAGAGGTCGGCCACAAGTTCAGTGACCTCAGCCTTCACAGTAAGTGGACTGCAATGGCGCTTAGCGTTGACGGCGAGTTCCTCTTTGCCGCCTCGGACGTGCGTCAAGGCACGATTGCCGTGTGGAACGCACTGGGCCGCTTCGCGATCCGGCACCTTACTGGGCAGTACGAGCGCCTCACCTCTCTCGCCTTCGATCCTAGCCGTGTCGTGCTCATTGGCACAGGCATTGACTCTGGGGCCATTTACGTCTGGCGCGCCGAGCCGCCAAAAGCCTGGGCTCCGTTGATCCCTGAATTCGAGGAGATTCCGGATATCGAGGTATACCAGGAAACGGAGTCGGACTGGGACATCAAGTTTGAAAATACGGCACCCCCGCCCGCTCCGGTAGACGTGTGGACGCTTCCGGCACCTGTAGTCGATGCTGTGATCCCGGTGGACCTTTGACAACCCCAAGTACCCTTGACGGCGGACAAAATCAGAGAAGAATTCAAAAAAGGGCACTGGCTGGCCGGCGGCTTTAATCTGGTTCTAGGTGTAATATGTACATAAAATGGATGGAGATCCGAAACCGTCCTCACAGAGCGACAGGGGAACGGGAAGTCGAATAAATACTTGGTCCTGATGTCTCCTCTTTCTCGAATCTCCTTGTTTAGCGTGGTGCAGGGTTACTCGTTGATGGTGTCCCGGATTTGCAGCTGGCGGCTTTGACGGTCAAATGTCTCTAGCATCTCTCCCGTGCTGGTGTGCTCCATATCAGCAGCTATAGTGGTGCCATCCTTGAACGTGACCTTGAGCTCAGGCTTCGCACCGAGAGCGAGCAGCTTGAAGTCAACCTTGACATCTGCGCGCGCCCTTGGTGGGAGGTTGGCAAGGAACACCCGGCCCAGCTTGGCAGAGTGCCCTGTTGGCGGGATCCGCAGCACAACTGACTTGAAGTAATTTGTGATCATCAAGCTACGGCAGACTGAGAACTTTTCACCCCCACGGCGGAAAACGAGCTTCTCGTCTGTGATCGATGTGATGCACTAAAGAAGTGGTAACTGATACATGATGCGGATAGTGACCTCTTGCAGGGTCCCGCTGTCATTGAGATGGCACCTTTGATACGGCCCCGCCCTCTAAAGCCATTGCCGCCAGTTCGCGAACCAAAGAGGTTTGTTCCTGCTCGCCTTTTGGTAGTGGTGTGTGTGCATTGAGAACGTTACGTCTACATACGGACTAGCAGATTGCTGCTGGTGCTGTCCGCATCATGGCACATGATGACCGCGACAAGGCTGGGAAAGTAACGATTCGATTTAAGCCTGTAGGATCAACGAAGAAGGTCAAAACCCCAGTAATTAGCGTGGCAGGTAACCAGCGCTTCGGTTCGCTTGTCAATTTCCTTCGCCGACAGCTCGGGGCCGAGGCAGGGCAGTCCTTATTTTGCTACATCAATGCCTCTTTTTCGCCACAGCTCGACATGGACCTTGGTACTCTTGCAGAAAGTTACGCGGTCGACAAGATACTAAATGTTTCTTACTGCAATACTGTTGCCTTTGGCTAGTCGCTCAAGCTAGCAACAAAAAAAATTCGTGGAGGATCGTTCCGCCCAAACCATCTAATTCAGAGCTGGCTGTCCAGCCTGAGACAAGCTGTCTAGTCAAAGTTAAGTTTACTAAAAAAGCTAAGCTATTTCTGTCAAAGCTCGTCCTTAACGTCAGAGTTCGACTCTCGTGCGGCCTCTTCTGCTTCGACCTCCAGGGCAGTGAGCCAGAAGAGATACTTCGGCGGGAGCTCAACTGAGAGGTCAAGCTTGCGTTGGTGCCCAGCCACAATAAACTTGGTGACGGTTCCAGTCGAAACACCTTCTTCGAGGAAGGCCCCCTTATGCCGCTCACCGTCCACCCACAGCATTTTCGGAAAGCTTTCAGCACCAATTGCCTGAAGGAACCCATCTAGCTCTGTGTTATTACCAGCGACGATATACTCGAACACAGTAGCCTGTTTAGTTTTCTCGTTCAAGTTGGGGAATGCGCGGAGCAGCGGCAGGAGATCAGTCTTCTGGGTATCTGCGGTCGTGATCATGATCGCGCAGTGCATCCCGCTGCGGAGGCACTTCAGCACGAACATGTCGTAGTTAACTATCCCAACGTCTGCCCGTACGGTGGCCCGGGGTGCCTTTGCGCCCTTCGTACGAGTAGCCGTTTGAGTATCCACCTGGTGCGCGGCCAGATAACTAGCCACCGCTTCGGGACCTTCGTGCAAAACCTGGTCCGGCCTGAGCTCAGCAAGGGCCTCGTCTATAGCAGCCTCTTCTTCAACAGAGTCGTCCTCTTCAACAGTTGACGCGCCGCTGTCTTTTCCCGCATCGGCAGAGGCCTCGGCCTCGTCAAAGTCCTCGGCATCCGCGCCCACGTCATCGTCATCCGGGTCAGCTCGGGCCGATGCGGCAGCTGCTACTGTCGTCGTAGTCGACGTCGTCTCTCGCCGCGGCCGGGGCGGAGCGACCTTCCCCTGTCTTTCGAAGGCGGCAATACGGGCCTCCTCTGCCTCTTTTTCGCGTTGGGAAATCAACGACTTGCGGTCCTCGACGTGCTGCATCACTCCCTCCTGCGCATCCTCGGTGACAAACTCAAGGCCATGAGCCGCATCGCTGCGGTCGGGTGCCTCAGAGACGCCAAAGTGCTTGCGACGACTCATCTCAAGTTGATACTGCTCATCAATGAATTGCTTAACGGCCTTCTTTTTCATGCTCCCCTTGTAGACGACGGGGGACTTGTCATCGCTGAGGTACACTAGCTGGCTCTCATCCGGGGCATCAAGGCCAAGAAGATTCCATGCACCATCCACGCGGCGCGGTATCACAGCAAACCTGATCTTGCCAAAGTATTCGCGGCTCAGCACCTTAAGCAGCGGCGACACCGTGCGCGCCTTGTACTTCTTGCCTGGCAGCATAACCACGCGCGGTACAAGGTTAGGCGCCATCCACAGCAGCGAATCCTCGTTGTCTAGCGTCGCTGCATAATTGCGGAGCTTGCTAACAACAAACGATGTTATCGACTTCGCGTCCCGGTTGCCCTTATAGCTGAACACCTTCGGCCGTCTCCGCTTCAGCGGCTGGCCCTCGGACGCGTCCTTAAAGTCGACATCGGTGAGCTTGGCGGGCTGAAACACCTTGATGGTCGGGAAGCCTTGGACTCCGTACCGTGCGCAGAGATCCTTGTTCGCCGGGAAATCGCAGTCGACCGCGGCAAATCTTGTAATACCCTTCAGCTTCCGCGCAGCCTCCGTCCAGTCCGAGGCGAGGTTCTGACAGTGGCCGCACCATGGTGCATAAAACACAACTGCGGTGACATTGCCATTGTAGAGTACTTCGTGGCGGAAAGACCTGTCGTTCAGCTGGATCACGGGCGCGCCAAATAAGTTTGACCCGACCACGAGCGTCACTAAGCTCAGCAGAAACAGCAATCTCATCGCTTGGGTGGATCGTTGTGTAGTGGTTACGTGTCCGATAATGAAGCGGATAACCACCCGGTGCTCTTGGTCCGCGAAACCGTGGGGAAGTGAGGGTGTGGAATCATGGGCCGAGGGTTTCGCGCGGGGACACAGCAGCTCACACCGATATTTAGCAGCACCCGAGCTCTTTACATGTAAGGCCTATAATGCCGCTTCCTTTTGCGAGCAGAAGATGGGTTTATTGAATTTCCAACGCGTTGGCGCAATATGGAATGCTTCCGTCTTCGTATGATCTGCCTCTAAGTTTTGGGTCTCAGTCGCTTTAGGAGAAACGCAGGTCGTGGAGGCAGCCCACAGATAAGGTTCATATCGCATTGAAGTAGCCATATATCTGCCCAACTATGTTTGATTCGGCAAGGCCTATATAAGGTTTCGCCCGGTAGCAAGCTTACTCCAGTCATGAAGCAGCTCCCACTACGGTTGTAAAAGGGCTTGCATAGCGATGAGGTGCCCAATCTACTTTCCCATATGCCAGGCAACGCAGACAGACATTTCTCCTTAATCTGATTTTATCTCTCTAAATTGAGCTACGGTTTCATTAGAATACTACACGGGCCTTCTATTCTCAATCTCGGCGGGTGCGTCGCGTGGAACGTGTACGACGACGCGCTTCGGTAGGTACGAGATAAGACATCTCGCGTCTTCGACCAAGCATCCTTAACCTGGGGTGGAATACGTAGCCGAGGAAGTTCGACATTACGAACACGTTCGGGGAGCGGAATTCGAGACGCCCATCGTGTGACTGTAAACCAGCTCCCGCGCAATGCACGAGAGAGCAGTGCCCACGATGCTTTCAGCCACGCCAGTACACTGTCAAACCTTCCATGCGTGTAGACGACTTTTGAGGATGCCCGGCCCAAGGTCCCTATTATATTGGATGGTGGACATGTGAAGTTAGCACCATAACCAATGTCGACCCGGTAAGCGCCTCTCGGCACGGCAAGAACAAGATTACCATCTTCGCGAGCGAAGACATATTCTTTGAAGATGTTCCATTCTTTAGCATCCTCTCTACCAGGAACAATTGACAGAGTCGTTGTGCTGAGGCGGCTCACAACTGTGTCGGTTTTGTCCTTGTTTGTGGCTATGATTTGTGCTCGCGATGAAAGGGCATATTTAGTCGTTGATCCTGTCACCTGAAGAGCACTAGGAACCTTACCGAGTAGACGGAATGCCCGGACAGCATTCATTTCAGATATTAACAACCTTGAGAGGTGATCGCTTCCTGATGGGCTAGTAGGTGGTGACCACCATGCATATGCAGATGTCGGGTTACTCAGCTTCACAAAGCGCTCGAGGACGAAATGTAGCGTATACGTGGGTGGATTAAGAAATGTGCGGATTCTCTACGTGTTAGCAAAAAGAATATATATTAACATGCTTACATGCAGGAAATGGTATGGCACCATTGAAGGCACCGTGATTAGATATCATGAGGCTGGGCGATCGTCAGAGGTGCTCGTCGATATGCCAATTATACCGCGCTAATGCTCAAAAGACAAACATTGTTAGAGGAGTGTAGCCGGTCAACGCAGTTCAACAATATCAGAACGGAATCTGCAGCTCACAAGACCAACTGCACAAGGTGCCCATTCAAGGCACCCCAAGCTCACAGGACTGAGCAAGAACAATTCACAGGCAAGTGACCACGCGCCACAAGCGTATATAGATACTTTGACCGCTATAATTGCGCATGCCATCACCGTGATTGGTACCTTGGTGAAGTCGGGACGATCCAGCAAGGAAAGGTTGGCATGTCTCCATAACGAATATCAGGCCAAGCTAGCCGCTTTCGCAGAATCGCAAATGTACTCAAGGATATCAGAAAGAGCGATAATTCCTTCTAAGCGGCCTTGATCATCGACAACGAAGAGACGCAGGAGCCTGCTGCGTCTGATCGTTTCCATAATATCTGCGAGAGTATCGGTGCCACGGCAAGTGAGGACACCTTCAAAATCTTGCGCACGGCGCATAAGAGCCTCACCAACGGTCATTTCGAGGTCACCATAGCCATTTCCCTTGATGAGCGTGAGGATGTCGTAAAGTTCATACATGTTCCGTAGCTTTCCATCGTCGTCAAGCACAGGCATCGCCGACACGCCGGCGAGAGATAGCTCGGTGACAATATCCGTAAGGGGGGCGTCCATAGTTGTCTTCACAAGGTTCTTTGACGTCACTATGTTAAGGTCTTTGATGGGGATTTTCAGGGACTGAGTCTCCTTGCAATTCAATGCCACGAAGCGCAAGACGCGGTACTGCGTCAGCACAGACACCACGATCTGGCGCTTGGATACCGGATCCTCGTCAATTAGCGCAACACGGTGGGCCCTCGCCTTCACAATGGAGTCGCACGCCGCCCGCAGCGACAAATGCGGGCTCACGCGAACATCCTCAACAGGCTGAGCACCGATCTGTTCCTCGATCCCGACAAGGTCCTCGAGCTTCAGTGAGTTGAGTTCGTCGAGCAATCGAGGCTGCCTAACATAGTATCTCAGCGCGTTGACGAAATCGCTGGCGGTAACCAGCCCCGTGAATCGGCTTTGTCGCGAGTCCCACATTGGCGCCGACACAACCCCGTTCTGAAGAAGCGTGAGAAGAGCGCCTTTCATTGAAAGGGTCGAGTCAAGCATAACGAGTTTGAAACTAACTGGCAGCACATCGTAGCATGTCTTAGACTCTAGAAATTTCCGGATCGAGTCCAGAGCCTTGTTCTGTTCGACGATGTCGGCGGACATCGTGAAATTTCTCGATCCCAGCGGCTAAATCAAGGGTGCAGAAGGCTGTTCACCAGCACGAGAAGACAAATCGAGGGTCCGTACCTTGGTTTAACAGAACGAGGTCTTCTAGCTCGCTTCGCCTGGAGCGTGGGTGGACAGTCAACGTTGCGGGGGATACACGGTACGAACAAGGCTTATGTGATACCAGCGCAGGGCAGGTGAAGTCAGCAGCTACGACCACCCACCATAAATATCAATGCCGCATGCTACTAAACTCTAGCGCCGGCGGGGTGTCCTGGCTCCATGAGCATAGCGCACTCGTTTCAATCAAGTAATATATGCTCCACCCCATTAAGCGTGAAAATACATATGCGGGCGCATGTATTCTGGCAGCGGCGCTAGATAATGCTTTGTATAAGTAAAGGGCTGAGAGACTTCTGATATGTGGCTTCTGATATGTGAGATGGTTATCAGTTGTCTAGATCTGCATCTTGGTTCCAATAGAGATCTTTGCCGCCGAGCCAAAATAAACTCCGCCAGTCCACACAACATACGCTGCGCTTTAGGCACGCCGAATGCGCCGTCTAATCATTGGTTGAGCTCAAATGAAATTGGATGCTGGTTGCTTCATGCCTCCACTACGCAAGGGGGCGTGCCGCGCGCGCGGGCGAACCCAAAAGGGTGTGTGGAGAGTAGGTGACGTTCTCTCTCTCTGCCCTATGCATGCGCTAACAGGGATAAGATTCGCCACGCCCAAGGTAAGGGGGTACGGTGTTGAAGGGTATATGCAGTGGAGAACCGATTGACGTGTCTCTTCGCTTACACATCGTGGTTTATATAGATCGCGCGGGCGCGAACGATTACGAACGATCCATTGCCGGTCAAGTCGGGTTCTAATGAATTTTCAAGCATTGCAGTTGTTCCTTACTTTTGCGTCAGTAGCGCTCGGTGCTACTGACAGTGTCAGTGATGTCATCGAGCTCACAGCAGAGACATTCGCGAAGCAGGTCGGTGACCACTCGGTGGTTCTTGCCGAGTTCTTTGCGCCTTGGTGTGGTCACTGCAAGAATCTCGCGCCAGAGTATGAGGTTGCAGCTAGCGAGCTCAAGAAGTCCTCGGAGGACATCGTGCTTGCAAAGATCGACTGCACGGAGAACCAGGAGCTGTGCCAAATGCACGAGATTGGCGGCTTCCCCACCCTCTTGGTCTTCGAGGAGGGCGAGCAGACTGGCAAGTACCAGGGCCCGCGGAACGCCGAAGATATCAAGAAGTTCATGCTTAAGAGGGCCGCCCCGGTAGTGACGGAGATCCCTGACCAGAAGGCGCTCTACGAGTGGCTAAGCAAGAACGCGGTTGACAGCCCAGTCACGTTCCTCTACCTTGGCAGCAAGGATGTGGATGCTTACAAGGCCGTGGCCAAGCAGAATCGCGAGCGCCTTTCTTTCCTTACTTCGGCCGACGCCGGGTTGCGTAAGAAGTACGGCAGCGACCTTGTTGTGCTTCGTGAGGGTGACTCTGATCCCATAGGTGTGGACGGCCCGTTCACTGAAGAGTCATTCACGGAGTTTGTGCGTGCCAATGAGTTCCCATCGTTCGGTGAGCTCGGACCTGATACTTACTCTGCGTATATCGAGAGCGGCACGCCGATGCTTTACGCCCTTGTCACTGACGACGAGAGCCGCGAGCTTGTGAAGTCGAGCCTGACACCAATCCTTTCTGAGATAAAGGGAAAGGCCAATGTTGTATTTTTGGATGCGAACCTCTACGGAATGCATGCGGAGAACCTCAACTTGAAGCAGGAGTTCCCGGCCGTTGCTGTTCACGACACGCAGTCTAACAAGAAGTACATACATGCTCAGGACAAGCCGTTGACGAAGAACTCGCTCAGCGAGTTCGTCAAGCAGTTCATCGCGGGTGAGATTCAGCCGTTCCTGAAGTCCGCTCCGGTTCCAGAGAAGCAGGACGAGCCTGTCTACGTTCTGGTTGGTAGCGAGTACGATGAGGTGGTTCTTAACAATGACAAGGACGTTCTCGTCGAGTACTATGCGCCGTGGTGCGGTCACTGCAAGAACCTGAAGCCGGTGTACGAAGAGCTTGCTGAGCTCTACGCCGACTCGGACAAGGTGGTCATTGCTAAGCTCGACCACACCGCGAATGAGGTGCCGGATCAAATCCTGGGCTATCCGACGATTAAGCTGTACCCGGCGGGTAACAAGAGCGAGCCGATTTCGTTCGAGGACCAGCGTGAACTCGACTCGTTTATCAAGTTCATCAAGGAGAAGGGAACCCACAAGGTTGATCCGAAGGACTTGAAGAAGGATAGCTCCAAGCAGAAGAGCTCAGAAAAGAAGCCTGCTTTGAACAAGCAGGACGAGAAGAACGAGCTGTAAAGATTAGGGGTCTCTCCTGTCCACGCTTATTTCTATCTAGTAATGGAGGTATGATTTAGTTTAATTATTATTCACCAAGCCTTCCCAATCTTTCTGTGACGCTCGAAGCCCTACGGCTTTGGACGCTTTGACTGTCTCGCTAGCCTCACGTTAAGGGCTCCGAGTAACCTCGCGACACCGCTGCGCTACTGCTAGTCGCCTCAACCCTAGCATAAGGGCGGTCGTGGTCGTCGTTCTTCCCCGTCCCGTGCGTGACACCCCGAGCGCTTTAGTAGCACTGAGTGTAGGTGCCCATGGCCCCGCGCTATATCAAAGTGCACTCGAAAGACGGCTTCACGTTCATCGTGCCGCGGGAGGCCGCGCTGGTCTCCGGCATGTGGCAACGAATGCTGAGCTCGGAGAGCTATGTCGAGTCGCAGACTGGCGAGGTATATGCAGATCAGCCTGCGGAGATTCTCGCGTATGTCGTTGACTACCTGTTCTACAACCTGAAGTACAGGGAGACTGAGGGGCAGCCGGGTTTCGAGTTTTACGTCCCACCTGAGCTTTCACTAGAACTGCTTGTAGCGGCGGATTATCTCGACGTCTGAGGCTTGGAGTTTTTCCCAAGCAGAATTTCACTTATTGATGTAAAATCTCTTGCCCAGCTTGAGCCTCGTTCTTTCAACGTCTCAGTTTTGTGAGACATTACACCTTTACCTTATTACTGTGTGACAGGACTCAAAACGCCATGGGACCGGTTGGGAAAGCGCCTTCAAAATCGTATGCCTGCTCAATGCGCTCTTTAGTGAGAAAGCCGAGGTTGAATGACCTGACAGGCAAGTAGGCAATATTAATATCATACTAGTGGTCTCCTAATGTCATTATCTAGATACCATGAACTGATGGCCGTAAGGACTAGTATTTACGTACTTTATGGATGGCACATGTGTGTTTAAAGGGCTTGGTAGAGCAGCGTGAGTTCACCACAGCTTCAGCTATTTGATACCGTTGCGATATCTCTCTTGCGCGACTTGAGGTGGTGGACAACAGTGACCAGGGTCCTCGATGACTAACATTGCATATGTTCGTACATCATGCAAGTATATTCAAAATCGGTCAGATTATTTCCCTTTTGAGAAGACGCTAACAAGGTAGTGGAACTAAAGGTACATAAGCTCGCTAGAAACACGTTAACAAAAGAGGCCTGAGCTGTAGTTGCTACGTTGCATTTACATGGAAAATTATTGTATACTTTTGTGTCCTACAAGCCGTTCAGGCGCCATGTACTCCCCTCATATTGAGTGACCTCTGCAGATTGTCCCGCAGATTGTCCTGCTGAGTGGCTCACGTTACGCGGGGTTCGGGCATGCAGCAGTTTGCCGGTGGATAGAGCCCACAATTTATCGCGCGGTTATAGTATTTCTCCAATCTCTTTTTGGTGCAGACAGATAATGGAGTACACACTCGAATGTGCACCAAGCGACCCCTCAAACGGCGTCCGCTCACTGCAATCTGATAATATGGACGCGTCCATAGTGTCGTACTCCAATCCGCATGAACTGGCGCTTGATACCGATCTTGCAGAGGGGACGCTGCGCTTGTTGGAGACCCGCATCTCGGGACTGAAAGACGAGCTCAAATCCTCTAGACAGAGACTCGCGGCTCAGGAAAACGAGCTTCTGCGATCCCGGCAGCGCGTGGTTGAGTTGTCTTCGCAGATCCAGTCCGCATGCTTTGAGCTTGGGGCGAGGGTCGATAGAATACAGGATTCTGACCTGCGCCGCGATCTCTCGACAATCGTGCTGCAGGCTTTCCAAGCAAGCAAGAGGCAAGTCATTGTCGATGTTTTCTGTGAGCTCCACAAAGAATTTTCAACTTATAGCCTGTTCAAAGCTGTCACTACTGTGGGCGTGTCAAAAGCAATCATCAACATCATTGAAGTTGGGCGTGAAGATGCCAAAATTCTCCGCAACTCCGCCTTGGAAACTAAACAGCGCCAGAGGGCAGTGGCAGCAAGGGCAGCAAAATTGCTAGCTAGATTCTCGGTTGATACTGATATGCGGGACCAAGGCAGTAAGACTCCTCAGAGATTCATAGATGCCACATCAGCAATGGCAGAGGTGACTGCGGAGCTGATGACAGCGACTACAGGCAATTAGCAACTCTCCTAAGCCAAAACATGTATAAAACAATGTGTAACAGACATCGACAAACTCAGAGGACGGCTTAATTTGACTTAGGAGGCGGCGGAACACTGAGCTTTTTATCTGTTGCAGATCCATCAACCTCTCGACTCAATTTCGTTTGCTCCTCGAAATACTCACTCAGGTTCTGCTCAGCATTTCCCGGGTTGTGATGATGATGGTTTGGAGGCGCGTGAACTGGTCTAACCTGACCCGGAGGAGGAGGTGGAACCGACTTGACAGACGCAGATGCAGCGGACGGCATTGGCGGCATGACTCCACCCGGGATGAACTTATTACCATCGTCGCCGTCACTGTCGACATCGTCGAATAGCGTATGCCCCGGAGGCACTTGTGGATTTGACTTTGACACCGCCGGCAGCGCATGAAGCAATCCGTATCCAACTCCGCATCCAAGTTTTCCGTCCCGCGTTGGGAAGATGCGCACAGGCCGGACAACATTATAGTCGCGATTGTAAACGTAGAATAGAACACCATCACTGGGGTTAGTACGACTAACAACGCGCCCAAGAAGGTACTCACCACCTGCTTCGAGCAGGCCGTTTTCTGCCGCTACAATGTAGTCTGCATGAGAGACAAGGCCCGCCTCATCTGCTGGCGAGTGTGGGACAACATTCAGAACATGCCATACATGATCTGCAGCACCAAGCGGCGACCACTGCAAGGACATCCCGAGCCCATTACTCTGCTTAGCTGGATTTGGGAGAGTAACAACCCGCACAGACCTCCCTTTTGCGGACCAGACCTCGAGCAGGAGCCGCCCATGAGTGCCATTAATCACATCCTCAAGCTCAGCATGAGGAGACTGTTCCTGCTCGACCCCGATTGCTGGCCCCCCAGAAGGGTGATACCTGCTGTCAAAGCGGATGCCATTTGCAGCTATGATGTAGTCGAATAGCGGCTCGAGGCCGGCATGAAAAGCTTCGGAGCCCGGCTCAATATGGACAACCCGGAACCCGTATGTGGGTCCCTTCGCGTCTATTTCAGGAGCGATGATCCCCTCGGCTTGCTTAACAAGTTTCTTCGCGAAGCCAAACATTAATACCTTTCCACTGTGGCCCTCTTCTCAAGCGTTTTTTCGTGTAGTTCAAAAGTCCAACGCTAGACAAGCCGTTCACACTCGCGTTTTAGAATAGGCTTCTGGTGTCGTCAGTCGTCTCCAAACAGCTCGAGCCGTATCACGGTGACGTCTTTCTCCAGAGTGACACCTGCCGTAGCGTGGAGGCTGGAGGTCGTGATCACACGCGGTGTCGGGTGGATATCGAAAGCCAAAGGATAAATAAGCATGCAGGTATTCTAGGGTTGGGAGCTGCGTAGTACAAATCGCCCGCGTGATATAAGTGGATATGTACCTGCACAGAGGTACTAGCACTCATCGAATCTAGGCTCAATCGCTGGGGAAGCTCTTTCTCTTTCGGATATGGAGCAGATCTCGGTGATGTCGACGGTCTCTGGCCTTTTCATAGGCACACTCGTACTGTGCGCGAATTTTCAATTCGGGCTCCAGACGGGCTGGGTGTCCATGATGTCGATGCCGGCGGCGTTACTCGGGTACGCCTGGTTTAAGGCTATTTCGAAGGCCCTGTCGCCCCAGGAGAATGTGTACATACAAAGCGTTGCAGTGGCAGTCGGCACGGGGCCGCTGTCGTTCGGCTTGGTTGGGGCGATTCCCGCTATCCAAATCCTCATCTCTGAAGAAGAAGGGAGGACGGCTCTGTCGTTACTACAACTCATTGTGTGGTCGGCTGGAATCGCATTTATTGGTATCTTCACCGCCGTGCTTTTGAGGGACATGATCATCAGCAACAAGCAACTGAGATTCCCCTCAGGGTCGGCTGCAGCCGCCCTCATCGGGGTGCTGCACGACAAGCCTGTCAGTACAGGAACCGGGTTGGATGAGGCGGATACCTCAATGATGGTGAGTAACAGCGATGGCCGTAATCGCACGTATCGCCGCAACATCATCGCTCTTGTTTCGATGTTTGGATTTTCATCAATATATACAGGGCTCACGAAGTTTGTGCCATTCTTACAGGAGATTCCTATTTTTGGCAAGGCCGCCGCTGTATATATGTGGACTTTTCAACTGTCGCCAGCATATGTTGGCCAGGGCATAATCATGGGTCTGCCTACGACAGCAGCAATGATGTTTGGTGCCGTGGTCGGATGGGCTGTGTTGGTTCCGCTTGCTGATAAGATGAACTGGGCTCCAGGACCGATAGACGACTGGCAGAATGGCGCCCAGGGCTGGATCATGTGGGTGTCCTTGGCGATCATGGTTGCTGATACTGGCGTATCGTTCCTAATTCTTGTAGGCGGGATCGCTGCAGACTCAATTAAGAAGATGAAGCGCTGGAGGTACAAGAAATTGGCATCCACATCGCATTCGAGTCCTCCATCTGAGCAGCCTGACACTGTCGATGAGGGTGGTCAGGATACGGGGGCGCCTTCCTCCACGTCGCAGCAACCGCAGCAGGCTGATAGGACCACCTTCACCGCCTTACCAGCGAAAAATATAGAGCGTCCTCAAGATCAGCACAAGGTTGCGATATGGGGGCTACTAGTATCGGCGTTGCTATGCATTGCATGTGTGAAGTTGCTATTCGGAACAGTACCAATAGTTGCCTTAACAGTAGCGGTTGTCCTGTCGCCTTTTCTATCGTTACTTGGCATTCGCGCGTTAGGCGAGACCGATCTGAATCCGGTGTCGAGCATTGCAAAATTGACCCAATTTTTTTTCGGCTTAATGATGCGCAACCGTCCTCATGCCGTGTTGCTAAACATTGTCGCTGGTGCAATTACCGAGGCCGGCGCTCAGCAGGCCGGTGATCTCATGCAAGACTACAAGACCGGCGGGCTGCTTGGCGCTTCAATGACAAGTCAGACAGTTGGCATGATGATCGGTACGCTGTGGTCAGTTATAGCCTCGGCGTTTGCGTATAGACTCTATACGACCCGATTCGAAATACCAGGGAAGGAATACCGAATCCCGACCGCCTATATATGGGCGGATTGTGCACGTCTCATGACTGGTGAGGGACTTCCCGCCCGCACTGCTACATTCGCATTGGCACTTGGTGGAATTTTCGCCGTTTTGAGCGTTGTCAAGCACTTTTATGCTGAGCGTGAGTGGTGTAAGTGGGTTCCAAGCGGTGTCGCTGTGGGAATTGGTATGTATAACGTTCCAAGCTTCACAATAGCAAGATTCATTGGTGGTATAGTTGCATTTTTCTATTCCAGACGGCACAAAAATCCTGCAGATGAGGTGTACACCGTGATCTTGTCAAGTGGGCTTATACTTGGCGAAGGCATCGTTTCGGTGCTTTGGCTGCTTGTCCAATGATACCACTAATAGCGAGTTAAAGCCTTACTCCTGTAACAGTATGGCATATTTCCCAGCCGCGTGGCACCTAAGCGGTGCATTTTCTTACGTTGAATATACCTCTTTAGCATTACGATTCTTTGGAGTGGGAAGTGCATGAGGCCGGTGCAAAAACCGCTGGTGCGAGTTACCCCAGTTACACGGGATACCAGTCATCATAGGCCTCTACGGGTAAGATTAAATAAATAGTGGAGCGATAGGATTCACTCTCTTATTGCTGTTGCATGCGCTTCACACGTTGCTGGCGCAAGTCTTGCTCTAGCTTGCGATCAACGCGGTCCAAAAATCCTTGGCGGTCAAGATACCCGCTCTTGTTATGTTTCGTTAGATCCTCGCGGATTCCTTGCTCGTCAACGAAGCCGAGCCAGTCGAGACGGGACTTTTCCAGGGTGTTTATCTTCTTTGCGTTCTTGTTCATTTGATACTCCTCCATTAAGCTCATCTTTCGCTTGACGGGGACCCTGCCTTGACTCTTCACCTTTGCGGCCTCACGCTCCTTCTTTTGACGCAGGTAGTCCTGTCCTTCGGCGCTAGCAGCGAGGACGTGCTTCGTCTCTGTTCGTACTTCGCCAGCAAACTTGAATGTACGTTCAATGGTGATGTATTCCTCTGTTGGCCCACGCTGCGTCTTGGAGGGTGCCATACGTTCGTCCGTAGCAGCGATCATATGTGAGTTCGACGATGGTGAATCTTTTGGTGACGGCGTCCCTCCGGACGTCCCCTCCAAGCCAGCCTTTGAAGTAGCTAGCTCGCCTGAAGGAGTGGGAGACACCGATTTAAGTGGTCGCTTTGGTGGCGCGCTGTTCATTTCTGCCCACAAGGCGTCAACATCTACCGATGCCTCGCCCTTGACAGTCGACGGCTTAGCCGTGTCAGACTTTGTGCCCTCCTCAGCGTCTCTCCGGCGCTGTGCGCGCGTTCTAATCAGCCCACCACGACCCTGGAATTCGGCGTATTTCTGCTCATCCTTCTTAGCCTCTTCAGGATCACTCTCGCTCTCGGCCGCTTCGACTTCTCTGCCCGGATCATAGTCCTCATCCTCGCTCTCGCGATATCTATCGTCCTCAATTTCCGGGTCAGAGCCCATCTGCACTTATATCTATGAAGAGCTTAAGAGCGCGTTGTGGCGACTACTAAGAGCTATGCCTCTGGGAAGAACGGGTAAGCACAGGTCAGCAGCCTTGAAACTCCCGCCTAAAGACGAAGCCGTGCGTGGAGCCTGTGGGTCGAGGGGAGGAGACAGGGTGGGGGAACATCGCCCAGCCAGGTGCCTCCAACAGGGTTGCCGGATGACGGTGCTGCAACGTTTGAGCCGTCCGGCGGGTGGGGGCCTTACCCTACCCGTTTCCATACGGACATGCTATAGGGCTAGGAGGGGTATATTTCAGTGCCATCGAGGCGTTGAAACCTTCGCTAGGCTTGCGGGAAAGCAAAGTCGTTAAGAAAAGTTCCGGAAAGATGTGCGAGAGCCCAGGGAACGGACTTTCGTATGATGACCCAGTCAAAACCGCGAATAACTCGTCGGCTTGCTGGCAGACATTCCGCAGGAAGCGCTCCCATGGTGAACTTGAGGCTTCTGCGCAACAATTCAGAGCAAGATGGCTTGTGGAGAGCACACTGTGCGCGAGAATTCTTGGATCGGGAGGGTGCCGGATCAAGCGCATGAAAGAACTCACAGGAGAAACAGGTTTTGATGTATGGATCACCCCGAAGGTACCCGGGGCCGACTACAGGGTGTTTTCTTGCGTCGGGAAATCTATCAATATTGCAAAGATTGCAGGCCTTTTTGTACGCAGGGTATTCGATGAGAACGAGCACGAGCCCTCAAATCTTAGTTCGAAGCGTTATGACCTAAAATTGCTGGTGCCCGCTTCAACGGCGTTGAAGCTTGCGGGGCCAAACCGGGCAAACTTTCACCAGATTGAAGACAAGTCAAACGCTGCGCTGAGTTTAGAAAGGGATCCTCTTGGTGCCAGCGACGAATTGTGCCTTCACGTGTATGGGGTTGCCGACGCAATTCAGATCGCGGCATTCTACGTGCTGGAGACGCTTGCAAAGGTCATGATGGCGGCAGATCTGACGTACTCCAAGATTAGTTGGTTTGAACCAGTACCCAACAATCGCCTGTCATTCTCACGCGGGTTCGCTTCCGACGAGTTCGCTAAAAGGATGCACAATATGCCCTCGCGACCTGGCCCTGCCTTGGCTTCTCCGCCGGCAAACTCGCCACTAAACTCTCCTTCCTCTTCTACTACGGGTTTTACAACACCTGAGGCTGGCAAAGCAGCAGTAGCAAGTGCTGCTGCTGGACAAGCTGCGAGTGGCCCGGTGCCACTGCTTCCTGGGCTTGCTTCGAACGTAGGTGTGCCGGCGGGACTACATACTGCGTACGAGATCGCAAGAGACTCGCAGCGTAAGAGTCTATGCCAGGTGATTCGTCTTGATGCACAACTCCAAGGACCTGAGGAACAGCGTCAGATCCTCGTTGATAATATTCTGCGCGTGACGCAGTGCCGTGTCGAAGTTTCTTCCAGTGACGATATTGATACTGATGACAATTTGAGCAAAGGGGTCTCGTTTATGATCGAGGGACCCCCTGAGGATAATATGCTGGCCATATTCCTCATTTACCGCTTCGTAAAAATGCATATTATTACATCTTGAATAGTAGAGCTCATTTTCTAATGCGCCAATGCTTATTATTAACGATTTAACTTTCTATTAGAATTTCATTGAGCTCGCCTCTTCGTGTCCAAAAAGTTCACGAGATCGATGAACATGCTCGGTAGAATTTGGTTGCTCGCATCTTGCGACCAAGACTGAAGCGAGTCGCCATAGATACTCGCGACCTCGCTAATGAGTCTCGAGTCGTAGGCAAGAAGGAGCTTAGAAAGAAATACCGAGACCTGATTGCAAGCAAGACTCAGGATCTTGACCTTCGATCGACTAGCAGTTTGCTGTACTGATCTAAGCAGATCTAGAGTAGTAGCCACATTTGCCTCTTCCAGCTCGTACTTTGTCTTACGGCAAAGCCGTGTTTTTACCAGGTCACGTCCCTTGTTACCCAAAGCGCTGTCCTTAGTCTGCTTGATTAAAGCCAATAGTGGCTCAACTGTGATCAGGCCGATCCGGTTAGACGGCTGTTCTTCGAGATAGATGTCAAGGAGATCCAGAACCCGGCTTTTTAGCTGCACAACGTTTTGCCTGGCCTTAGCGTTTTCTTTTCTAAGTTCCTTAGCTTGAGACTGCTGTTTACGTCGCTCGCGGAAAATTGTAGATAGCTGACCATCGAGCGCGGACATTTGCTCATCATCCATCGACTCATCAGTGGAGTCTGCGTCACCATCGTTTGACTCTTGAACGCCTAATGCTCCAGCGAGCTTTTGCTTAGTCTCTTCGTCCATTTCGTCACCGCTTGATTCAGACAGGCTAGATTTCGCATCGTCATCTTCGTCATCCTCTTCATCGTCACTTGACTCGCTCAGATTGTTTTGGTTGTCAGCTGCAATGGCCTCTTCATCGTCATCGTCATCCTCGGCGTTGTCACTGTCATCGTCAGCGAACTCGTCATCCTCAACATCGAAGAGTGCTTTCTGACCCTCAGAGCCTTCCTGGGTAGGTAGGATGTCACAGAGAAGTCGCAGACTGCTTTCTGTGATTTGATCGCTGAAGGAGCGCCACACATCCTCGCTAAGTTTGCGCAGTACAGTAGACTGCTGCGCGAGAAGGCTCACAAGGATTTCTGTGAGCACCATCGACGCGTCATCATTGTCGTCCTCAGAGCCAGATCCCTCACCTTCATCCAGAGCCCTTCTTTTTCCATGTGCTCTGTTGTAGCACATCTGAAGTTCATCAAGCATTGCAACAGCATCAGGCACAGACGCATACACCTGCAAGAGAACCATGGCGAAGAGAAGTTCGAAGGCTTGTAGTTGAGACGAGTCCACATGCCGAGATGAATTCCGCTTCTTGTGAATTTTTTGGAGGGTTTGCTCTGCCTTGAGCTTAGCTTTCGATGTTTCATCATCAAATTCCAATCGAGATTCATACTCGGGATGCTGCTTCTGAAAATCCAAAATGAGTTTCAACACCACGTAAGGCCAGCTGCTTTGGGGGTCAAGGCTTATGCCTCTAGAGCCTTTCCCCAGCGTAGATGACAGAATGGACATGATTCGTTCTTGAGCCACTTGCGCAAGGCGTTGTGAAGACTCCGTCTCATTCTGGGCTTGATTAGGACTAACAAAGTAAGCAATGGGAATCAGGACATTAAAAATATTCCCAATCCACGCGGACACGCCAAATTTCGAATTTGCGCTTCGTACAAGGTGGACCAAATTATCGAGAATCCATTGTTTCTTAACGACCCCGTCATCTGGCGTGTTCTGCATTGTGTCAAGCATCAGGTCAACAAGCCTGCCCATCTCTTCTTCCGTATCCAGAGAAAGCAACAAACTGTGAACAAGCTTGGTCTTCGACAGCTTGTCGAAATTAGGGCTCGCCGACATAAACTTTGAAATGATGATGATGAGTTCGTCGTTGGGCTTAGTAGGAAGTATCTCCAACGCAACGGCAACACACCTTTTCGCAATCTTGTGCAAGTTTCGATCAGACTGAGCTAGCTGAAGTGACCAAGTTTTGATCAAGTTGTGGCTAAACAATGGGCTTATGCTGGGGAGTTTTGGTGCCTGCATCCAAAGCAAAAAGATTTCAAAGCCCCACATCTTGCGCTCCGAGGATGCTTTTTGCGTAAAGAAGGACTCATCAACAGCCTTCTCCCAGAACTCGGCAAGACTTACTGCCGAGCTAGAGCTCGATGATGACCTTCCAGGATGACCCGACTTCCGCTTCTTCTTCGAGGGTAGCTTCGCTGCGGTAGGCTGTCCTTCGATAAATTCATTAAGAAGATCGGACCAGACAAAGTGAACGTATGGCTTGCTCTGGCTAACATCTCCAGCGACTACTGGAGTCTCGCGTAAGACAAGAGAAAGCCGGCTTATATTCTGCGAATTCATTGGATCACCGTCAACCCAACCGCTGCTTGAGTTAAACTCAGCACGAAGTGGAGCACTGACTGAGAGCGCGAGAGACACGCCCTCGCAAGAGAATGAAAGACCTTTATCGTGAACATGTGTGAAGGCGAACTCAAGGCCCTCGTGATACCGCACTTCATCAGAGACTCGCCTTACTAAATCGCATAATGCAAAGAATGACGGCTCCCTGAGCCACGCCTTTTTGAGGGCGAGACCGGTAATGAGCTCGACGTAAGCCGACAGATCCGCCGATGTCGTACTTATTTGTTCCCATAAAGAGCTCTTTCCCAGAATTTGAAGAGCAAAAAGCATACCGAACAACAGCCCGCGTTCCTCGTTGCCTTTCATGCTGCCAGTTACCTTGAATGCCTCGCGCGCGAGGTCGAGATACTGCCTCACAGTGATGACACCCGCCCGTAATTGGAGGAGCTCAGCAAGCGCCATGGAAAAGCCAAGCCGTGCAGATCCCTTAGAAGAAGATAGTCCACGTACGAGACGTTTGAGAGCATAAGCCCAGTCTTCTTCGCTCTCCTTTTCCTGGAGTCCGCTCAGAAGTGCCTCTGCAGCATTTATCCTTTCTTTCTGATTATCGCTCGCCAGAGTCCAGTAATGGTCTAACAGTGACATCTTTGTCGCCAAGATACACAGAGGTTCTAAAAGCCACCTTTCCAGATGCTTTTTTCAAGAGGAAACCACACCGAACTGCTCGGGTGAAACCACTTGGAAAATGTGCAGACGCGTGCCAGAATCCCCTAACAATAAGAGGTATCCAGCCAGAGTCACCGTGATGCTCGAGGATCCATTCCGTCAGCAGCGGTCAGGGGAGAAGGTCCGGCCTAAGGCTTGGTCCGAAGCACCTAAGTTTCCCAGGCGAAGCTGACTTATTCAGCAACGCCTTACGACTTCATTGGCTCCTAGCTACATATCACTTTCCTCATCACTTCAAACCAGAACAACTATGCCGAAGCCTGCCGGTATCACTTTCAACCGCTACGCCGCCATCGCCGGTCGCATTTTGCGCAAGGCCTTGAAGCCGGAGCTCCGTGTTCCTGCCGAGCGTCTTGACACGTTCGAGCTCCGTGCGCAGAAGTGGGAGAATGGCATCCCGTCTGACTCGAAGCCGCTTGGCGTTTCCCTCAAGAACTAGAAACCCATATATGGTCTAGAATGAAAAATGTATAACGACTCGGTCTGTACCTATCAATGTCATTTAATTAGAAGCCGCGCTCATTGCGAGCATTTACAGGGAGAATAGTTTACGTGTATAGCTAGCGCCTTTCAACGAACCGATTAATCTCAGGCATTCTTGATGTGACGGTAAGTTGTAACTACCCAACTCTTCGCCGAAGCCCACGCATACTCACCCCGACGCGAACATTTGTGGCGCCTTTTCTAGTGGCAGCGTGCTAGTACAAATCGGCGGAGCTGCAAAAAATGTTCGGTCCTTTGAGGCTGGCCAGACCCCTGTCTGGCGGTCGTCTTCAACTCGCCGGGTTGCTATGCTCCCGGTACTCTGAGCCTTCGTTAGTTCTCCGAAGGACTTTATGTGGTACGGGGCTCGGCGCCGTCAATGGCTCGCATTCCGAATCGCTGCTCGCCCGACCACATGCACTGAAAACTCGTGCTGGAGCTATTCCGGTGCCGCGGAGTAGTCTGTCCGTGGTCGGGATGCGTTTCCAGAGCTCTGATGCCAAGCCGGACTTCACCCAGACTGAGCGTGCCCAGCGGGCGCAGAAGGTAAATCTGCGTTCTCAGCTGTCGCAGTCATCCTCCGCTTCGAAAACTACGGGCAGTAGGAAAGAGCTAAGTAGAATGTTGGAGCTCGTGAAGAAAGAGAAGTCGGCACTCGCTTGTGCCCTTATTCTACTAGTGATCAGTGCTGGCATAGGTCTGTGTCTCCCTTTCGTAATAGGCAAGATCCTAGATGCCGTAAATGATCCTAGCCCGGACAAGCGAGTATTTGGGTATCCACTTCAGAGCTTTTTGCTGGGAATGGCGGGTATTTTTTTGATTGGCGCTGTTGCCACATACTTCCGAGTCGTTCTTATGCGCTCGATTGGTGAGCGCATGGTGACTCGGCTGAGGGCACGCACATTCCGTGACTTGGTCAAGGAGGATGCCGAGTTCTTCGACGCGAATCGCACCGGCGATTTGATCAGCCGGTTAGGCACCGACGCCAATGTCGTGTCAAAAGCAGTGACCCAAAACATTGCGGATGGCTTAAGGTCAGTCCTGACAGCATCAATGGGAGTGGGAATGATGCTTTTCATGAGCCCCAAGCTCACTGGTATAATAACTATTTGTCTGCCCCCTGTTATGCTGGGGACCTGGGCCTATGGACGCAAGGTCAGGCAGATCAGCCGCTCTTTTCAGGACTCCCTTGGAGATCTCACTCGAGTGAGCGAGGAGCGCCTAGGAAATATTGGCACTGCGCGCTCGTTTGGAGGAGAGACTCAGGAGATACGGTTGTACAATCATCGCTTGCGTGATGTGTTTAATATCGCGATGCAGGAGGCACGCGCCACGGGGTTATACTTCAGTATGATGCAGGTCGTTGGTAACTATATCGTCATCGGTTTGCTCGCTATTGGTGCGACGATGGTTAGCAGTGGTACACTCACGTTTGGTGAGCTCTCGTCGTTCATCATGTACACTGCATATTCGGGCTCTGCCCTGGCCGGGATTGCTACATTCTACAGCGAGTTAATGAAAGGCGCGGGCGCCGCTCAACGCTTGTTTGAGATCGATGACAAGAAACCGATTGTTCCTGTAATGGTTGGCGGGCGTTTACTGAAACCTAAAGGGGACATAGAGTTCCAGCATGTTCAGTTCTCGTACCCCACCCGGCCAGCCGTGCAAATATTCTCCGACCTGAACATGCATATAAAGGCTGGGTCGAAGGTCGTCATTGTAGGTCAGTCTGGTGGTGGCAAGAGTACGGTATTGTCTCTGCTTTTGAGGTACTATGACCCGACGAGTGGTACAATAACCATAGGCGGTCAGGATATATCGCAAGTCTCTCCCTGGGATCTTCGGCGCCACGTTGGCGTCGTTTCTCAGGAGCCTGTGCTGTTCAATGGAACTGTGGCCGAGAACATCAGCTACGCTCGTCCAGATGCCACCAGGGAGGAGATTGTAAGCGCCGCGCAACAAGCGAACTGCACTTTCTTGGCTGACTTTCCTGAGGGCATCGATACACCAGTGGGCCCGAGGGGCACCCAACTAAGCGGCGGTCAGAAGCAGCGAATCGCTATTGCGCGTGCTATAATCAAGCAGCCATCTATTCTTGTCCTTGATGAGGCCACGTCGGCGCTTGATGGTGAATCCGAGATGCTTGTTAATGCCGCATTGGCCCGTCTTATCAAGGCAAGCTCAACTACGATTTCTGTGGCTCATCGCCTATCCACCATTGCACGGTCTAAGGACGTGATCGTTCTTGGTTCCGACGGAAGGGCCATCGAGCAAGGCACTTTTACTGATCTCTACAATGATCCTGAGAGCGAGCTGAGCAAGTTGTTGCGTCGGCGGCACGAGATTCTCGGACCGCACGACGTTATAGACGCTGAAAAGGACCTTGACGAAGAGCGACCGAGCGATACTTATGACGAACCCTCAGTTGTTAGGGAAGACGACGACGAAGGCCAAAAAATAGACAGAATGTAATTCGCCTCTACGACTACGATACATACCTTAGACATGATGACGTATCACCATTCCTTATTAGAGTGTATCCCACTTCGCCCGCATTATGTGGCTTGTCTGGGTTCCATGTTGTAGGTGAGAAACTGAAGCCTTGGACATGCAGTACTGCCCAAGGATGAGAGGAGACGGCATCCCAAAGCTCAGCAATTTGATCGGGTCTTAGCAGCCCGGTTTCATGCGAAACCACCGTGGACGTCCTTTTCGACCTTAGGGGCGGCATATAATCGCAAATGGCATTATCCACACCGTCGCTGTTTTCCACTAAAAGCTGGGGTGCTATGAGCACAAGGCCTATCCACTCGACGAATGCGTTCGACCAGTCGTCGAATTCATCGTCATCCTCGGGTGACAGGGGCGGAACCACAACGTCAAGAATTCTAGACGAGTTCCAGCTCGCCTTTCTACCGGTGTCCGTATTCTGAACCAAGAAGGTAAAAGTCTCGGTTATTGTGTTGTTCGCTGCCCAGATTAGCCGGTCTCTTCGCTTTCCTTCTTCGCGCAGATTGTATATGCATAAATATCGGTCGCCGAACTTCTTGCCGTCCAGCCCATACGTGTAGAAACTCTCAGCCGTAAGGTAAAGCCAGAGCTTTCCATCTCGCAGGAGAATAAAATCATGGGATGCGTTTCTTGGAAGAACAATTGCAATTGCAGGCGCCTTATCGAGGATTTCTTTCAGGGACGTGACAACTTCGCTCGCATCAGGAGATGTAAGTTTTGGCTGTTCAGCGGGGGAAATAAGTGTCACTTTGTGTATTGGGTCTAGTGAGCGGATCAGCTTAGACGCGTTGACCAGATCATTGCTCCAGACGCATTCAGAGCTGCGCAAGCTTTTCTTTTTCATGTCTGAAGAGGTTCAAAGCACAGTTTTCCTGCAATCTCAGACCAGATCTAGCCCTGGTTCGCGACAGCCTTCACAGATATTTGCGACCACCGCTTCACGCGCTTTCTGCCTAAAGATCACAACTAAGCTGGGATCCGCCGCGCCCTTGGGAGGGAGGGAGGCCTTTACAGTTGAGGGTTTCGCGTTTCGGACGCTTAACCGAAAAGCATATGGTGTTCCCGATTGGAGGATGGGCTGTGTGGTTTGGGCGAGGAGCCGTTAATGATCATCAGGCAAAGGGGGAGCACAGCACTGCTTAAACCCCGCACGCTGAAGAAAGAAAGTATAAACGTAGCATCAGCCCTCATTTTTGATGATTGCGGGCTCAATTACGCACAAGATTAGCGCATGTCGAGGTACGGTGATACTCAGGCGGTACGCGCATCACAAGGTAACCAGCTTGGACGAAGCAATTAAGTTGATAAAGCCTGGTCAAACAATAATGTCAGGAGGTTTTGGGACTTGCGGCATTCCGGACACCATCCTCACTGAGCTCTCCAAAAGGCCAAATGAGTTCCGCGACTTGACTATAGTCTCAAACAACGGTGGTGCTCCGGGAGTGGGGGTTGACCGTCTCATAGAGAAGCACCAGGTGTCGAAGATGATCATGTCTTATATTGGAGCTCGAGCGAAGAACATGTTGAAGCAGTATCTTTCAGGTGAGCTTGAAATTGAGCTTACCCCTCAGGGGACTATCGCTGAACGCGCGAGAGCTGGTGGATCTGGTGTTGGCGCGTTCTACACTCGCACCGGCGCGAACACCTGGGTCGAGGAAGGAAAGATGCCAATGGCTCATGACAAAAATGGCCAGGTAGTAAAATATTCAGCCCCAAAGGAGGCTCGTGTAATTGATGGCGTGAAATACATTCTTGAGTATCCGCTGAAAGGTGACGTTGCTATTGTGCACGCTGCCAAGGCAGATCCACTAGGGAACCTCTGGTTTCGGGGATCAACTGCGAACTTCAATCAGGTTTTCGCAAAAGCAGCTAAGGTAACAATTGCAGAGGTTGACGAAATTGTGGAGGTCGGTGGTATACCCCCGAATGAGGTTCACGTTCCAGGCATTTATGTTGACAAGATAGTGAAATCTACTGTGCCGAAGTACATCGAGGTTCTGAAGCTAAGGGATGACGATGCTAGTAGTGAAGGGGACGAGAGCGTGCGCGTCAAGATTGCGAAGCGCGTGGCAATGGAACTTGCTGATGGCTCATACTGCAACCTTGGTGTTGGACTCCCTACACTTGTATCCAACTATTTACCGAAAGGCGTTGAAATATCTCTCGAAAGCGAGAATGGAATCCTCGGAGTTGGTCCATATCCTGCGGCAAAAGAGGATGCTGACCCTGATCTCATCAATGCAGGAAAGGAGACCTGCACGTTCCTCCCTGGTGCCTCAGCGTTTTCGAGTGACGAGTCCTTCAGCCTCATTCGGGGTGGCAAACTCGATACCACAGTTTTGGGGGCAATTGAGGTCTCTCAATTTGGCGATCTTGCAAACTGGGGCCTGCCTGGGCGAATCTTTGGTACTGGCGGCGCCATGGATCTTGTCGCGAATCCGGACGAGACGCGGGTGATCGTCGCTACCCTGCACACAGACAAGAAGGGCAACCCGAAAATTGTTGAGCAATGCGTGAATCCATTGACCGGATCGAACTGCGTGTCTTTGATAGTAACAGAGTTGGCCGTCTTTGAGGTTGACACAAAGAAGGGCCTCACGCTCGTTGATACCCAGCCAGGCGTCAGTGTTAAAGAGATCAAAGCTAAGACAGGTGCGCCTTTTGCAGTGCAACTGCGGAACTCTCCGAAGCTTTAGCAATAAGCAACGACCTTTACAAGCAGGTCTGTATCGACGTGAAGGGAAGCAAATAAAGTTAGAAAGCTGATTTAGGAACATTCAGAAAGCATACTCCAAACATATTTTCCTCAGATAGTCACGAAATCATTGAGGCATATAAAACCGTTGCTGCTTTTTATTATTTTCCTTAGTTTTTTTTACCTCTTTATCACAACATCGTTTTGAGGCATATACGCCTTAACAGCTACGAGTGTGGGGCGGGTCAGGGTTCTAGAAGATTAGGCACGCAATAGCGGCTGATAAATCAGGATAAGTACTGAGTGGGATCTGCTAGCGCTGTCGTGTGCTGCTATTGAGACAACTGTTTCGGTGTGTTGTGCACAGAGCAGTTTGCATATTAGGGGTTGATGTTTGATCCAAATGCGAAGAACCCATTCATTAAGCTGATACATGATCAGGAGATCTTTACGATCGATGAGTTCAAGCTAGAGTGCGATGATACTTTGACACAGGTTCCATTGGCCTATAAGACGTGGGGCAAACTAAACGCCGAGGCTACAAACTGTATGGTTGTATGTCATGCACTAACAGGAAGTGCTGATGTTGCCGATTGGTGGGGTGCTCTTCTTGGCGAAGGACGAGCGCTGGACCCCACGAGGTTTTTCATCGTCTGTGCCAATGCCCTCGGCTCTCCATATGGTTCTGCATCACCTGTTACAATCAATCCCGAGACTGGGGAGCAATGGGGTCCCGAATTTCCTCTCACCACAGTTAAAGATGATGCCCGTATCCAGAAGAAGCTTTTGGACCACTTAGGCGTAAAACAGATTGCCGTGGTGATTGGAGGGTCCATGGGTGGCATGCTTGCTCAGGAATACCTCTTCTTTGGCTCAGATTTTGTGAAATCGGCAGTTCTGCTCGCAACCTCGGCTTATCACTCGGCATGGGGTATCTCGTGGGGAGAAGCCCAACGGCAGTCAATATACTGCGACCCGAAATTTATGGACGGGTACTATGACTCAAGCGAACCGCCAGATGCGGGGCTGGGTGCCGCTCGGATGTCTGCACTTATCACTTACCGCAGCCGGGACTCCTTCGATACGAAGTTTGGCCGACAACTGCCAGATCCTGCACGACACAAAGGCTCAGACTCACTGAACAGCGAAGGACTGAGCCACAAAGAAGCCAACCTTGCTGTACATAACCACGGTAATCCGAGGTCGAAGCCCGGTACGCCGAAGCCGAGTCGCAAGTTAGCGCAGACATATTTTACTGCGCAGAGTTATTTGCGATACCAGGCGCAAAAATTCACGAACAGGTTTGATGCAAACTGCTACATCGCGATCACAAGAAAGTTGGATACTCATGATATCAGTCGGGGCCGCACAAGCAGCGTCGGCGAAGCACTGGGGCTTATAGCGCAGCCGGTTCTGGTCATTGGTATATTTTCAGACGCTCTATTTACATTCGATGAGCAGGTGGAAATTCATAAGAACATCAAAAATTCTATCCTCAAAAAGATTCAAAGCCCGGATGGACACGACGCGTTCCTCCTCGAGTTTGGCGCGATCAACACATATATTCAGGACTTCTTGATGGAGACCCTTCCCGAGCTGATGGCGGGCGTGGTCAAGAAGCCGATCGGTGAGGCAGGCGATTCAGTGTTTGGAGAGTCTGAGGTCACCACTTGGTGATTTACATATTAATATTGGAATAGCTTAGATCCTTAAACCATCACTCCACGTACATAAAGAAAAATGGGCTTGTGATTAATGGGCTGGCTTTCTCCCAAAGTAGTTTGGAAAGGTCGATCGGATCACGCTACCGTAGCTCGTTACGGTTCACGGTCAATATAATAAAGATAGAAAAATCATCTAACCTATATGATAATTAAATTCACGTTTTGGGCCCAGCCATGTGTTTAAGCTGGGGTCACGCCGAATGCAGTGACACCCGCGGGGCGTTTGCCGCTCAGAGCGAGTGGAACAATGCCTGAGACGTGCATGCTCGGGCCGTAGATCTCCATGGGAAGGCCAAGCTCATTACCGGCGGCGGCAATGAGGCGGAGTCCCTCCTGCCAACTCGGGCCACCACGACGGATAAAGATGCGCACCTTATGGCGAAGCAGGTCCGCTTGGACGTCGCGGAAGGCGCGGATGATTCCCTTGAAGGTAGCACCGACCTGGGTGAAGTTGGCAATACCACCGCCAATGAAGAGGACCTTGCCCTCAGGAACCGGCGGGCCACGCAGCATAAGATCGAGTACGGTCTTAGCGTAGGCGTAAGTCTGGGCCTCGTTCGGAGCACCAGAGTACTCACCGTAGTTTGCGAGCTGATCAGCATATCCGGCGCTAGCGATGGCATCAGCATACACAACCGAGGCGCCGCCACCAGCAACAAGGGTCCAAATGGTGCCTTCTGGGTTAAGAATAGTCAACTTGAGACTAGCACCAGTCTTTGCATCGAGCTCTGCGATGTAGGCCTCCTCCGGGCTCTGCTCACGACCGAAAGGAGAGGGGAACTCCATAGGCGGACCATTATCAACGGTGGCAGCTGCCTCCTTTGTCGTGTCAACAACCTTTCCAAGCTGCTCATCGCTGCGGGCGACGGCCCACTTCGGGCCACACTCGAACTCAGCAGTTTGGTCGAGCTTTCCGGCAAGATCAAGATAGTGGAGGTCGACAGTTGCGCCGTTAGGGACAACAACAAGAGGGTTTATCTCGAGATAAGTGAATTGGAGATCCACATACACGGCGTACAGGCGGTTCACAAAGTCGACGAGGGCCTTGCGCTGTGCCTCAGGCACATTTGCGAAAAGCGCCTTTTTTATTTCCTCATTCGACGGGTAAGAGTTCTTCAGGTCAACCGGAATCAGAATCTTTGATGCCTTGGCGTCGACGTCGCCGACATCGACACCACCCTCATGGTAAAACAGGATCCAGTCGCCCTCGCGGACCGAGTTGATGTTGATGTAATACTCGTGCTGCTGCTCGTGGGGCACAAAGGGCTCAACAAGAAACACAGTGAGCTTGCCGCTAACATGCTCTACCTGCTGAGAGCGACCAGCACGCTCACCAATCCACTCCTGAGCCTCAGCCCAAGTCTTGTTTAGCGCGAGCAGACCAGACTTGCCACGGCGCTTAATGAGCATATCCGGCTTGGCGACGAAACGTGCACCTTCTTCAGTGAGCCAGGGGTAGGCGACAGCAGCCTCCTCGAACACGTCACGAACCTGGTTCGGCGTCGCGTCCGACGGGAAACGCAGAGTCGCCAGCTTGGGCGTACCACGGCTGAAGTGGGTAGTCGGCTCCTCACCGAGCACTGGCGAGCGCGGCAGGAAATGTGCCAGCAGAGCCTTACCGTCAGCTTCACGAATCGCCTTGGCGGACATGAATGAAGTCTATGTGATGTTGGTTGTTGAGTTATGGAATAATATCGCGCGCGTAATTGCGTGTGGTGTCTTCCCCTGCCCAGGCCCAAGCTATGACTCCTCCCACCTTGTCCGTCTCGCCATACCTCGTACTCGCCCCACCCCTCCTTCCCCCCGCACATATCTGCCCCCAACAGCTTGCCGTTGTGATTTAGGCGGGCTATATCTGGTTGAGGGCGAGTCTTGGGTGGGCAGTCTGAGATGGCGAGTGTGCCTGCCAGCCGTTAGACACGTATATGATTTATGTCAATTAGGGATTCGGAAAAACAAGGAAGGCGCCCGGATAATCTAAGTCCCACCTTTACGGCACGCGAGTTGTATGCACAGCGGGGCAGCCGGATGAAGAGTCGGTTGGGCAGCGCTGGTGTTCGGTGAATGATGCCGTAAAGGGATGTCCTGATCAACTTAAATAAAAGGTTGTTATATGAAATAGAAAAAGAACTTATCCTCCGAAAGATTGGCCAACGCCATAGCCTGCGCCATCTTTTGTTTATTTGGGGATGGTGTTCTGGATCTGCTTGTTCAGATCCTGCAGCTTCGAGGCGTCGACATTGTTCTTGGACGCTAGCTCGGCAAGCTTAGAGTAGTTGCCAGTGAGCTGGCCAACCATCTCAGCGTCGACCATGTCCGCACCGCCGCCAATGAGGTTGGCAAGCATAACTTCAGCCCCATTAGTGACAGACTGGACAAACGGTCCGAGCAGGAAGTTGCCGATTGCCTTCGACACACCGAAGGTGAACGGTGCAAGCGCGTCGGAGACCGTGGCAATTGCATTGTCGATCTGGCTGTCGGCGCCAGTAATGAAAGCGACAAGGCGGTCAGCATTGGCATGCGGGTCACCACCGTTCTGCTGAAGACGGCGAGTCAGAGTATCCTGAACCTGACGGGCGTTCGTGACTGAGCCCTCGACACCCGAGAGCTGAGCATCTGTGGCACGCTTGCTCTTAGGAAGCGTGTTCATGATCTGCTGGTTCAGGTCCTCGAGCTTCCCGGTGTCAACGCTGTTAGTCTTAGAGAGGGCGATAAGGCGGCTGTAGTTTCCAGTGAGCTGGCCAACCATCTCAGCGTCAATACGGTCAGCATCGCCGCCAATGAGGTTAGCGAGCACCACCTCGGCACCGTTGGTGACAGACTGGACGAACGGCCCAAGCAGGAAGTTACCAACAGCCTTCGACATACCAAAGGTAAACGGCGCAAGCGCATTGGAGACCGTGGCAATTGCATTGTCGATCTGGCTGTCGGCCCCGGTGATGTAGGCAACAAGACGGTCGGCATTGGCGTGGGGGTCACCACCGCTCTGCTGAAGACGGCGGTTCAAGGTGTCCTGGACCTGGCGAGCATTGGTCATGGAGCCCTCGACACCAGACTCGGCCTGCTGAGTCTGGAACTGCTGCTGGGCAACCTGCTGCTGGGTAGGCGGGGCGGCCGCAACCATGGTGAGCGTAGCGAGAACGAGCGGAAGGAACTGCATCGAAGAGCGAGAAAAATGTCTTAGAAAAGAGTGTAGGAGATTGGAACTTTGGTTGATGGTCAAACTGTGGACCAGCTAGCCCACTTAAATACTTGCATTCTGCCTCCTTGATGAAACGTACCCCGTCTTAGCTTCAGCCGTTTCCAACGTAGATATGAGTGCTTAAAACGCCGTCTGTAAGAAATTTGTGATACCTGCTGATGAAGACTCATGAGTTAAATCACAATTTAATCTCTAGGCACCTTATGTTTGCAGCTGAAACAAAGCCATGGCTTGCATCTAACGGTATCACCAGCCATTGGCGATGCATACGTATAAACTGACTTTGTTTTCGGGATTGATTTTACATTGGCTTGAGCTTCGAGATAGGATTGTTTACGTTCACTGTTTTCTTTCGTGAAACGTCGACCACGCGGTTCCTAGAACTTAGATGGCACGGTCTGCGCCATGCATCATCCCCTCCCACCCCTTTCCACACCCAGCAGTTCCTAGGTCTTTACGTACGCAGGAGCGCTATCGTGGTGGCGGCACCTGCATCAGCACGGCTTGCACGATAAATACGATTTTGACACACGAGCGGAAAACGGATGCGAGCTGTTCTGATACCTTTGTCGATATCAATTCTTGAGGGGTATTCGTTCCTCGGCGAGCATTACGATCGCAACAGCCGTTCCATTAGGGGAATGGGATCAGTCGGCACGGTCGCGACCAGGGCTGGGGTTTAAATCTCCTCGGTCGACGAGTACAAATCTGGTTTGGGGAGAACAAAAAAACCTGCTATCTCTCAATTGTGTGTTTATAGGAAAGCGCGCCGCTACAGAGGTGCTAATGAACATCACGAAGAGCTTCACATCCTCTTCTGCGGACGCGTTCGAGTGGCCGGGGCCCAGGCCCGACTTTTCGTTAAGGTATCGTGAACCCCTGCTCTCCTGGATCACCGACAAGCATTTGGCGTTGCTTCTTCCCGTAGTTGCTTATTGGGTATGCTCTTTCGGGTACTGGCTCGTGGATTACTTTGAGCTTGCCGAGCGTTATCGCATCCATACTCCGGAAGAGCTCACTAAGAACAAAGTTGGTCCTTGGGAGGTGCTAAGGGCTGTCCTCACGCAGCATGCTATCCAGACTGTGGCAGGTCTGGTTCTTGAGAAGTTTGAGGAACCCGATGAGACTGGGCATGAGGCCTTTATTATGTGGAAAATTGGACGAAACCTTGGTGTAAGCTGGGAAATCTCGTGGTTTCTGTTCAGGATTGTCTTTCCGCTCTTCCGCCTAATAGTCGCATTTTTCATCATCGATACGTGGCAGTATGTCCTGCACAGAGCAATGCATATGAACAAATGGGCATACAGAAATATGCACTCTGTGCACCATAGATTGTACGTGCCCTATGCCTTTGGTGCACTTTATAATTCCCTCGCTGAGGGGTTCCTCCTCGATACGCTAGGTACGGGGGTTGCATCTCTGGCAGTCGGCTTGACTGACCGTGAAAATATGGTTCTGTTCGTGTTTTCCACGATTAAGACCGTTGATGACCACTGCGGGTACGAATTTCCGTGGGACCCACTGCAGATAATATTCCCTAACCGCGCGACGTACCACGACATTCATCACCAGCAGTTCGGCATCAAGACGAACTTCAGTCAGCCCTTCTTTGTCCATTGGGACATGTATCTTGGTACAAAGTATGAGCAGACTGAAGAGTACGTTGCGGAAAATAAGCGCATCCGTGAGGAACTTTACCTGAAGACCCAGAAGAAGAAGGTCGAGTGAACTAGAGGTCCTGGAGATTTGCAGTTTTGTGGTGTTTCACTGATTTCACTGTGGCCTTCTGTCATGATCTGTCATGGTCTATCAATGAACGGGCTAGCGGTCCGCTCATCAGCCAATTCTAATTTTCCTTTTTAATGACCTATAAGTGTACACAAACGCATAAGCATGAGCATATTTAAACCATTTACGAATACAAAATAAATAAAGATACTAGATCTCTTTGGGAGCTTACTGCACCTCTCGAGCCAATTCAAAGTCTTGCATAATACTGCTGAAAGACTCGGCGATTTCGGATACGTCTGGGATGTATTCAAGGCCATTTTCCCTCACTGCCCGTTCAACATCCACTATGATATGTTGCAGGCTAAAGATCAGCCGAGTGATATTACGAATGGCATGGGCGGTATGAGATGCGGCGACAGTTGCAGCAATACGTTCGATATATGTAGCGTGTGCTCTATGCATCTCTTCCAGCGTCGGAGGAGGGGATTGGTTAAGCTCAGCAATGACTTCAGCATACAACCGATCGACAACATTATAGAATACCCCTTCTTGCAGATTGAAGATCAAGCTCCTCATGTGAGAGTGTAAGTCGGCCACGCCAGCTAA
Organism: Starmerella sirachaensis; assembly: GCA_030578495.1. Classification (NCBI taxonomy): domain Eukaryota; kingdom Fungi; phylum Ascomycota; class Dipodascomycetes; order Dipodascales; family Trichomonascaceae; genus Starmerella; species Starmerella sirachaensis. The sequence goes on along the minus strand of JAJMSC010000004.1, from coordinate 1,177,790 downwards.
ACTTTCCACGAGCCCACCGTCCCCTGAGTGCGCAATACGTCTTAGGCGGGCTGCTGCATCTGTGATGATATACGCGCATAGCCTTACCCGCCAGAGCGAGGCGAACGACTGTTCGTATTTTGTCATAGCAGCGTCATCGAGTACGGCCCGAAGTGGTGCAGCATCAATATGATACTTACCAACGAATGCTTCCCAGACTGGCCATTCTGTCTCCAAGCCATCGAGTCCAAGAATATATGCATCGATACTCTGTTTCACACGAGGTGCTTCCACGATCTCATCAATGGCACGCGTCACGAACTCTGTCGCCATATAGTGAGCAACGTTGGCAACGGGGCGTGTGAGGAATTTCTCACCATCGTTTCTCAATAATGCGTCTACGAAGTCTCCACTTCCAAGGAGCATATAGTCACGAAGTCCACGCAGGTGTTCAGTCAAGCCATGCTGATTTAAAAGAAGATCTGCTGCTCGATGTGTGATTTCATTGAATGCTTTTCCATCTCCATCGAAATCGCTGTCACCGCAGACCACTCTAATAAAATAAAGTGCCCTGCCTCTTTCGAAGCTACGCTCAGCTTCTTCAGTCGATATTATGGACTGTGGAATTCTATCCATCCGCAGGGCGAACTGGCCGTCAGACAGGGCTGTCACGAAGAACTCACCATGCACGTCATCATCGAGCGAGCCCCTAGTCTCCCAAGAAGACTTCAGCATCGAGAATGGGACATAAATACGATCGAATAGAGCAGTTGCATACTTCCTAATGAGAGGGTCACCGTGTTGTGTATACTCATGAAGTGTGTCTAGAATGAGGATATCAGGTTTCGCCGCGGCACAGAGAAGCGTGTAAAACAAGCGCAAACAAAGCGTCGCAGACTGCAGTAGCTTCTGCAGATCCGAAACTGCCAAAACATTTGAAGCAGAACGGGCTTCCACCTCACCCACAAGAGAGAAGTATCCTCGCAGCAAATCGCGCACACCGCTCAGAAGCGCCTGGTTCAACAATGTGGGCACACGCTCGGTATTGTCGCGAGCAAGAATCTTAGCAATGGCATGATATGAAACGCAGGGTTCTAAAAGAGGCAGCAAAACCTCAGCTTGAGAGGGGGATAGCGAAGGCGGCAAGACAAGTTCCCCAATGGACGTGAACGGTAAGGCCTCAGTCGCGACCCCTCGGAGGGCGTATGGTAAGGCGGCCAGCACCGATTCCATGCTCGTAGGCCAGCAATACGAATGAGACTAGCAGCCAAGCGACCACAGGTTCTGGGGCTCGAGGCGCGTCGGCTCGCGGGGTCCTGCGTAAATAAATGCTCGGAGAACCCACACCCTTGAGTCACGCTTATGCTCACCAACCTAGGACCGCCAGATACAGATAGGCAACTCGTTTTCTGCAAGTAATAAAAAATCGGCGTCATTAATATCCAGCGATATATAGTAGTATCTACTGCGCGGCTTCTAAGACCTCTACCTCATCACCAACCTTGATCGTGTAACCATACGACTTATTCGCGATGTTGACGCCAAATGAGGGGGTCTCACCATTCTTCAGCACGCGGTACTTCCACAAGGCTGGGGATGGATATTTGCCTTTACGGAACTCTCCGAGGTCTTGATCAATCGATGGTATCGGACACCTCTGCGCGGGGGAATCAACCAGCCACTCATGGCCTCCAATGCTAATCTTTAACCAGTCATCTTCCACCCAAGGCTCATCCGTGTCGACTGTAAGATTCATGCGAAAACTTCTCGTACTTATGAGACTGCCATCCGCCATTACTTTAACATGGGCCCTTAGATCTTCGTACGAGGCAGTGGTCATCACGGTGCCAGGCCAGATATCTTGAAAACTAGATGTTACCTTGCGGTCCACCTCTTGCATGAATTTCCGCGTGTGTTCACGTATTTTCGGAACCTCGCGTCGCACGTGGGAAGCGACAACAGTAACCGTGGTATATTTATCTTTCTTTACGAAATCCCGAAAGAAGTCCTGAAAAAAATCTCGAATATCTCTGTCGATCGCGCCAATGTCACTGACAACCATGTCATAGCCCCAGAGTTGCATCGTGCGTTTCGGCGACCCTTGTGGAAGCTGTTTGAGATCCAATGGCAGCGTCGCTTCACGAAGCTCGTTGTTAGCAGTTTCATAGCTAAGCTTGAGGATCTCATCGCCAAACAACTCGGTCCTGATCCGCGCCATTGGGGCTACTTCGCGTTGTGTGATAGCCTTCCAGTCTCCGCCCGGCGTTTCGTACGCCAGCATGTACATCCGGTCATAACGAAGCCCATGTTCATCGATTGGCCACTCTTCCACATCAAAGCCTTTGAGTGACTTGAAAGGAAAAATTGATATTTTGGATACTTTTATCGGATTCATGTGCGAGATTGCAGTCCTACAGCATACCTTTCGCCTGGATTATCCGTAGAAGAGTCACTCGTTTCAGTGGGCCTCAGAGATACAGAAACGTGATAATGCTATGCCTAGATAGGTATCTCTGATCATCCCCAATGTTGAGAACTGAGATAAGCGGAACGGCACCGACTGATGTTGAGTTCGCGAGTCTATACAAAATCCATGTGCATGTTGATTCTATGACAACCCTTCAGTTGTGTTCTATAGGACTATGGGATATGTGATTTGAGGCGCTGCAGTTAGAATGCGCTGTGCTATATTTAATTCACCGGGCCACCAACAAGAGACATTCGGCTCGTATTAATTATTGGGCAACTGCATAGAGGTCTTCCTCGCAATCCAGCATAGTGATTCGAACTAATCTGTAGAAATTGTTGGGAAGCTTTTTTGACAATCCTACGCTTTTCATTGATAGCTACGCATGGTAAAAAGTACAGTTCTCTATACGAGTCCGACATAGCGCTCCTGCTTCTCGTTTTGAATATAAATACGTTACAGTGCACATTTAGTGACATAAGTAGTCAAATGACTGCACAATCAAGTCTCACTTCCCTTTCATGTATTATCAAGTGAGTTTTGCGAGGATAGGCGCTCGTTGAAAAGCTGGATAATTTGACGTAGGGCGTCTTCTTGAGATGAAGCAGATTTCACCTGTTGCGTGGTATCAGCACCTGAAAGCCAGTCATCATCTAGCCTCGATGGGCAATGCAAATATATCGCCGAGATGAGTTCCATGTTCATATACCTCCATCGCTTTCCGTTGAAAGGAACTTCCGCCTTGAACAGCTGGAGCAATTGAGCCCACAATGCGTCCTCTTGAAGTGACAACAATGACTTCAATGGTTCAACTGGGAGCTCAGACACTACAAGTAGTCTTTGAGTCTTACCAACGACAGAAAGCCTCGTGGCACCAATTAAGTGTGTATATGATTGGAGCGCATATGGATTGAAGTTCGGAACAACGAGCGGTACAGCATCGTAGTGCCATCTGGGAACATACTCACGACCATCTAGAATCTTCCATATAGAAGGAGAAGGGACCTCTGGCGGTTCAAGGGCTATGCCAACGATATTTTGGTGATTCGCGACAAAACTGTGAGCGACTAAATGGAATTGGCAGTCAAACACAAGAGCAGCCAGAAATTCTTGCATCAGAACATGAGAAAGGCCGAACCATCGCAGCAAAAGCCAGACCACTGAAACTGCTGAGTGTAGCTCGGGTGTTGGGGACGCAGAGGAAGAGGCAAAGTGCATTATGAGGTCGACATCGACACGCATAAAAGACTTCAACACAGGGCATACATCGATGTAGAGATCCTCTATCACACGTGTGTGAGGCGTCGAAATATCTCTAGGGACGGTAAGAATCGGTTTAAGTCCATTGGTCTTACCATTGCTCTCTTCACTTCTGCTAGACTTAGAACGGTCTATTGAAAAACTCTGACAGGATCCCCGAAGTCGGGCCTGCTCCGCAAGAAGCTGTAGTACTGGAGGTGTGGTCCGAACACGAGACTTATACAAAGCAGATGCCTCGAGGATACTCTCAGGAACGTAAGGCATCACCCCGGGAGCTACCCAGGAGCCATCGGCACCACGAGAAATCACTCCTTTGAAATGATCATGCTCATTGTAGCTGTCATGGTCGCCTTTTGGAACAAAAGCGGGGTATCGGGCCGACAGGCTTTCGATGAATGCAGCATAATTTGGCGGAGATGCTGCCCCTTCGAATTCCTCAAATTCGTCACCCATAGGCTTTCCAAGCCCATAGGCTGCCCACACCTCCGACCTTGCCTCGGCAAAGTCTGCACTAAGATCGCCAAAGGTCGCCAGGATGGCCATTCTGGTACAGGACATAAGTTGTCCGACAAGCCCCAATTCTGTTTCATCCTCCACTGAAAACCAGCGCAAAGATGAAACTTGGCGAATAAGGCATTTGAGAAGAGGCACCCCAGCTTCTAAGAGTGGAGCCCTGTCTGATGCTGCTTGGGCAGCAAAAAGAATAAAAATGAGACTCAATTTGGAAAACTGCTCTGAAGGTAGAGCGGCAGAAAGTTGGTCCAGCCAGCCATCATCAATCGCTCGTAATGCGTGTCCCAATACTATGTCCGGGGTGGAGCCTTGCTGAAGGATTTTGGTGAGCATCTGCTCATGGCGAGAATTGGTGTTAAGACTCGAGACCCAAAGCCCCAGATTGCCTCTGTAAAGAGAAAACCAAGCCTCCAATTCTGTTGGTAGTCCGAAAAAGTCTTCAACCCGTCTAGATATCCGAGGAACTATCTTTGCCCCTGCATTTACCTCTTCCGCTCTGGCACGCGTCTCACCAGTATATGGCTTGCCATGCTGTGTATCTGAACCTTGGCGCGGCATTTCTTTCCCCATGCCGTCCTGTGCATCCCCCGGCGCGGCACCATCCGAGTCTTCAGGGCCACGAGTGCTATTTCCTTCAGGTTGACGCTCTCGGGGAGCGATGTCGTGAACTGGAGCAGGAGTGTCAACTTCATCAATTGAAAGGCCTTCAATATGCGAATTGAAGTCTGTAGGGTCGACTACATGCGAGTCCAGCCTGCTCGGCGACAACGAGCCGGACTCTTCCAGTGCCATGGTGGTAGAGCCAGCTGCACGATACGCTCTGAGCTTGTGCCCGCGATTTTGACGATGCTTTACCAGTGACCAAAAAATTATCCTTGCCCTTGACTAGTAGACCCTGTTTGCCGCATTAATTTTTCAGATCTCATTGCAGTCAAGGCATGTCGCGAATCATTGTTAAGAATTTACCAGCCAAGGCTACGGAAGATGCTGTGAGACATCACTTCGAGACAAAGGGCCGGATAACGGATGTGAAAATCCTTCGCAAGAGAGATGGCTCCTCACGGCGGTTTGCGTTTGTGGGATTCAAGTCAGACGATGAGGCTCGTGCGGCTGTGGAGTACTTCAATTTAACATTCATGAACTCCTCAAGGCTCCAAGTGGCATTGGCAAAAGCATTGCATGATGAGTCTTTGAACTTACGCCAGACAGCCTTGAAGCGCAAGCGTCAGGAGTCGGCCAATAACTCGGATCCAGTAGCGTCATCATCGAAAAAGCGAGAGGCGTCAGGGGATTATCCACAGACAAACGCAAAGCTTGAAGAGTTTATCCAAGTCATGCAGCCGCAGAAAACCACTGCTCTATGGAAGAATGATAGCACTGAGCACGCACAGCCCACCTATGATCTTACGAGCAACGCACAAAGAGCTGACGATGACGACGACGATATTGTGGATATGAAGTCGCATCCAGCCATGCGTTCTGACCACTACGATGAAGATATCGAAGATGTGTCTGACCGTCCGGATGCTGACGAGGATATGCGAGGCGAAGAACGCGACACCATTGAATTGACCGAGTCGAATAGCTCTAACGAAGACGAAGATCGGAGAGAAGCAGACAGCACATCTCCTTCTTCGCCTGTGCCTGACCAGACTGAAATGTCAGACCTTGATTGGCTTCGACAACGTCAAACTCGAATAAGGGAGAATGGTGACAAGCCATCAAGTAAACCCGACTCTCATAACGAAGAGGAGGATGAAAGAGCAGAACCGCTTGCTGTCGAAGACGCTGAGGAGATCCATGAACCGCGCAAGTCCAACCGACTTTTCCTGCGTAACTTAGCTTTCACGGTTGAGCGTGAGGAGCTGCAAGATCTGTTCAAACCATATGGTAACGTGAAGTCTGTGCATATCCCAGTGGACCCTAAGACAGACAAACAGAAAGGAATCGCTTTCGTTGAATTTGAAGATACGGAAGAGGCAGTTTCCGCTCAGGAAACGCTTGATGGGTCCAGTTTCCAGGGCCGTCTCCTTCATATCCTCTACGCTGAGCCACAACGCGGCTATGTCTTAGACGAGTTCGATATCAAGAATATGCCTCTCAAGAAGCAGCAAGCTTTACGGCGACGCATGCAGGCATCAAAGCAGCAATTCAGCTGGAATTCGCTTTATATGAATCCAGATACGGTGCTCGAAAGCACTGCCGCGAAGCTCGGAATATCAAAATCAGAGATGCTTGATCCCACGTCTTCTAATATGGCAGTGAAGGCAGCATTGGCGGAGAGCTCGGTTCTTGAGAATGTACAGACATACTTCAAGTCTAAAGGGGTTGACATCACGCGATTCAAAGGCTCCTCAGAGCTTAGCGACACGGTTATTCTCGCCAAGAACCTCCCCTTCCATACGTCTGCTGAAGAAATCCAAGATATGTTTGCTAAATTTGGCGAAATTGAGCGTACCCTTATGCCGCAAGAGGGAGGCATTGCAATTGTTCAATTCAAGCTTGCTAGTGCCGGTCGTGCGGCCTTCCGCAAACTGGCGTTCCGCCGTATTGGTGACTCAATTTTGTATCTCCAGAAGGCGTCAAAGGGCGTACTCGATGAGCCTGAATCAATCTCAGAGCAAGCTGCGCCTTCTCATAGTGAGGCTCCCAAGCTAGCCTCATCAGCGCGCGACATGCTGCTTCCTGACACTAGTGCTACTGCCTCCAACGAATCGTCTGAGGTTCGTACCTCAGTATTTGTAAAGAACTTGAATTTTGCGACTCAAACATCATCGCTAGTGAAGCTCTTCCAGGCACTCCCTGGGTTTGTTACCGCAGTAGTGAAGACAAAGCCGAATACGCAGAACCCCGACAAGAAGCTCAGTATGGGATTTGGCTTCGTGGAGTTTCGCACGCTTTCTCAGGCCGAGACTGCGATAAAGGCTCTGCAGGGACATACTCTGGATGGTCACAGCCTTCAGCTTAAGATTTCCTCGCGGGGCCAGGACAAGCAGGCGCAGACGCCCTCGTCAAGCCATGGAAGTGCTAAGATTGTCATCAAAAACATTCCTTTCGAGACATCCAAGAAGGATATTGTTGATCTGCTTGGTACATTTGGAAAGCTTCGTAGCGTTCGAGTTCCGAAGAAGTTTAACCGCCAGACTCGTGGATTTGCATTCGCAGAGTTTGCGACGCCTGGTGAGGCAGAACATGCTATGTCTGCTCTGAAGGGAACTCACTTGCTTGGGCGTCGTCTTGTCATGGACTTCGCTGAGGCCGACGCGGAGGATGCGGAGACGGAAATCGCGCGCATGGAGGCCAAAGTTTCTAAACAAGTTGCGGCTGAGGACTTGCACGGCCGTCGCATAGGGCACCAGCAGAAGGGATTTGATATGGATGAGAGCGAGTAGCTGCCGTTTGTGTTGATAGGTCGGCTGTACTATTGTATTGCTTAATTTATTTATTCGTGTATATATTTTGACACATTGAGTGTTGTAAACCGGAAACACACAATAGCCATATTCATCTCTAGATCATGAAAGATGTAAACCCTGGGCTGGGGTAGAGGACCAAGGGCGCGGACAAGGCAGAGAGGTCTTGGGCTCATAGAAAAATTATGTAACTTTGGATTTTCTGAAAGTAAATATTTCGACCACGGGTAGCCGGATGAAAGACTGGTCAGTGATTGCAGCTAGTGGCGGTCGCTACCCGGCAGCAGATCCGGTGTTTTTCAACGACCGCCAGCGGGTAGCTTTAGCCACTGCTCTGGCGATTAAGATCTACCAATTGAGCACCAAGCAGATGATTGCAAAAATCGCCATGGACTGCACAGATGCCATCCAGCTTTTTCTTACCCCCGAAGAGTCGCTATTTTTTCTAGTTCACCGAAATGGAGCCGTTGACCGAGTTGGAGTCACTGAAAACGAAGCTACAGTGTTAAGCACACCTTCTGCGACAAGAGTTAGGCGGCTGGTCGCTTACCATGGTGATCTACGATTCACAGCCATCGTCTCTAACGCTAAGGGATTACTGGAAGTTGGGGATTTGACTCTATCTGCTGACACTGATGCTTTACCTTCATTTGAATCGTGGTTCGAATCTGGGGTCCACGCAGATACTGGCCTTGCGGCTGTTGCCCCACAGGGCCACCATATCGCATTCATGAACCCTAAATCAAGCAACGTTGAAATATTCCATGTTGCATCGCGCCAACGTCGTACCGTTCAAGGGCCAAACATCAGTGCGGCATTGAGCCTAGCTGTGAGTGAAAGTGGGCTTGTCGCAATCGGTAATATGAGCGGCGTTATAGATGTCGTGTATCCTGGTGGAGGTATTCGTGCACTGAAATGGCATATGTCGCCCGTCGAGGCACTTCAGTTTACATTGAACGACGAATACCTGCTGAGTGGTGGTGACGAACGTGTTCTTGTGTTTTGGCAGCTTACAACCAACAAACAGCAGTTCTTGCCTCGCCTTGATGGCTCCATCAATTCTATTTGCACAAACCGTAACGGAACTCTGTACGGTCTAACGCTTTCTGACTCTCAGCTGCTTGTTCTATCGGCAGTGGACCTTGTAAGCCGGCTGCACGTTGCCGGCACGAAGGCGTCCTTCGTTAAACTCCCTCCTGACCAACAGTCAGCTCGTCGTAAACGGAGGAAGCGTGCTGAGCTAGATATGTGGGCCAATTCTGATTATACGACCCAGATTGCGGTTCATCCGGGAACTCGGAGTGCCTACCTAGCATCAGACGCCGCACAAATTCAGGCATATAGCCTGGTCCGCGATGAGCAGGAAACGGTGTTTACAGTAGCGCCTACGCTAGATACTGGTAAGGTTCGTGGTGAGACCAGCATTGTGGACCCAAAGGTGGCACTTTTCAAATTTTCTCCTAATGGAAAATGGATGTTGACTATAGATGTTACGGTCCCTCCCCCTGGGATTCTGAGCTCGCAGGAGCGTGAGATTAATCTGAAGTTCTGGAAACGCGTTGACAGTAATGGTGAGGTGCGATGGGAGCTTGCAACGCGTGTTGTTGCTCCCCATGGTCAGGCCACCATCGGTGACGCCGTCTTCGACGATGACATGGCTGTCACCGCCGCTTTAGACGGGTCTATTAGGCAATGGCGACTAAATGCAGACAATGAGTGGTCTCTGCGGAGGATGACCCCTCCATTCGGTAACGATTCCAGCTCGATATCAATTGCTTGGTCCGCAGACAAGTCTATTCTGGCATTCTCGCATGAATCGATTGTGTACCTATTTGAGCCTCAAATGCTAACCGTCGTCCGTCAACTTCCTAATATCGCAGGCAGTGAGGTTCGGGCATTAGCTTTTGCAGGTCAAAATCTTGCCATCATGTCGAAGACCAGGCTCTCGATGTACGACCTCGTTAACGACCTCGAGCGCTGGTCGATTGTGCTCAAGGTTCCTAACCATGGAGGTAGACTGCTGGCTGACGACCCCGAGCGCGGACTTGTGGCTCTAGCGGTAAATTACTGGACGTCAAACTACCGAGTGTACAGCCGAATTCTGCTGTTCAGCCCTGAAACCCCCATCCCGGAGGAGTCCTACGTTCACCAACATGCCGCGGGGGGATTGACATTGATCCCAGGAACATCTAGTTTCTGTTTAGTAGACGTTCGTGGAGTTTTGAACACCCTCGCAGGCCCTGTAACATCAGGGTCTGTTAGCACCACCGTTGCATCTCAGCCCGAGGCATTCAAAGAAACGCTAGTGTCGCTCTACTCCGCCAGAGCAGAATCATCTGCTGAGCCTGAAATGAATCTAGATGGTGCGGCAAAGGCAAGTTTGGATGTGAATTCGTTCTCTAAGGTATTCGAGGGTAATGCTACGCTAGATCAACTATTTGAGAGGGTTTTGACTCTTGTCTCGAATTGAAAGATGACAAATGCCGGCCCTAGACGGCTGAGTGTCACTATTAGGCTAGGTATGTTGTATTTATGTGAAAAACCCTCCTTGAAGTATCATGAGATTCCTCATGTATTAGCGAAAACCAACGGCTTGGCACCGTATATGTTACGCGTGCCCTTGCGTTGATGGGTTAGGGCAACTGCATGCGGCGTTAGGTGGTTCGATTCCGAGAATGCATGCTGTCGTTGTCACACAATGGTGCTCTCAATATTGGATACTGATTTATACAAGATCACGATGCAGGCGGTAGTGCACAAGCACTACCCGGACGCAGATGTGGAATATCTTGTTCATAACCGCAGCATCAACAAGGAACTCACAGAGGAAGCCGTGGCTTGGATACGATCGGAAGTGGCAAGCTGGTCGGACTTGAAGCTGAGCGAGGAAGAGCTAGGCTTCTTACGAAAGGAACTCTACTTTCTCCCTGAGGATTTTTTCACCTTCCTCGCCAGCTTTAGGCTTAATCCAGCGGAAGAGGTCGACATCCAATTTTCGGGGGGTAAGGATCTCCGAATAGCGGCCCGAGGAAAGTGGGAGACTGCGATCTGGTACGAGGTGCCGATCCTAGCCACTGTGAGCGAGGCGTACTTCAGATTCGTTGATACCGACTGGGATTTGGAGGGCCAGGAAGCTTTGGCAGCAGAAAAAACTAGGCAGCTAATCGATGCTGGAGCAACGTTCAGTGAGTTCGGAACCCGGCGTCGACGCGCTGCTTCTGTGCATCGTATTGTCCTCAAAGGAATTATAGAGGGAGCCAATAAGTCTCCACTTTTTCTCGGTACATCTAATGTGCATTTCGCGCGTGAGCTGGGATTAAAACCAATTGGAACTGTCGCCCATGAGCTAATTATGGGCATTGCGGCCTATACACAGGACTATCCTGGTGCTAATAAGCGTACACTCCAGACCTGGCTTGATACTATTGGACCTGACCATGCTGGGGTAGTGTTGACGGATACGTTCGGCACGAGCTCTTTTCTAAAAGACTTCGTACCGCCGTTCAGTGACATTTTTGCCGGTGTGCGCCAAGACTCCGGTGATCCTGCGGAATTCACCAAGATTATTGCCAGCCACTACCAGAAGCTTGGTATCCCGCCCAACACCAAACGTATTGTTTACAGTGACTCGCTCAACGTTGAACGGAGCAAGTATCTGAAGCGTGTAGCGGAAGAAAATGGCCTTATACCTTCTTTTGGTATCGGCACGTTTTTTACGAACGACTTCAACCTGAAGTCAGACCCGCGACGTAAGTCAGAGCCGATGAACATTGTCATGAAGATCAATACAGTAAACGGGCATCTTGCGGTTAAAATAAGTGATAATTCGGGAAAGAACACTGGTGACGAAGCTGAAGTGAAACGTGTGAAAGAGATAATGGGTTATCGCGAATCGGATAACTGCATCGATGAGAGCCACAGGTGGTGACTGTTCTTAATTCGAATATTTCTTGAATAGACTATTCTTGGTACCCTTCCTTTATCGTTCAAAGGCTTTGTTTTGTTCATACAATATACATATCTCGATTGCTGAATCAATATCGGGTCGTTGTGCGAAGGCTCCTTAAAATAAAAAGAAGAGTCTCGATGCGTGCCACATTCAATACCTGTTGAGCTGATCAAAGTATCTTTGGATTCGCCTTCTTCCATTGCGAAGTGACCCCTGAGCTCTCCTCGCCTGAGGCAACCAACTCAGGCAGAAGCATATGTGCTCGGAGCGGTAAAGTGATGTGCCAGTGAAACGTGCCAATGGAACCTCCGCTAAAGTGGCTTTGACATGATACAGACAATCGCCACGTGTATTTCTTAAATATAATAGATATGTTGGACAACCGGCATATCGCTTGTCTAATTTTTTTTTCTTTTTAAATTTGTTGAACCACCGCATGATTGCCAATTTTCCATGTTTTCCACATATGGCTCTCGATGGCCAATTTATGCCTAGAGCGACTGACTAAAATCGGGCCCTTTCCTCGGTTGAGGTGCTTTTCCATCTGAGAGAGTCAAACGTGAACTCAGGCATCGCATGCCACAGAAATGGATTTGATATCTGCATTAAGGCAATCTTCAGATGCAGACTCAAACGCTCGGCAAGCTGGTGAAGCTAGACTGAAAGAGCTACAGACAGCTCCTGGTTTTTATGCTAGTTTGTTGAGGATCAGTGGTGACACCTCCGTTGATCAGACAGGAAGGTACCTGGCTATACTATATTTGAAAGCCTTGATCTCTCAAAGGTGGCGTCGATCCACTGATATTAACCAGAGTGAAAAGCAAGAGCTCAGGAGTAATCTACTGACTCTTGTTTCGGCACCGGCGATCACTAGCGCGCCGCAACTGGGTAGGCAGCTTGCCGTAATCATCTCCACCGTTGCGCGCCCCGATTTCCCTCGTTCATGGCCGAATCTGTTAACAGATCTCCGCGCGGTTATTCTTGATGCAGCTACAAAAGGCGATCTTCCCGCTCTAGAGTGTGCGCTGGAAGCCTTGCATCAAACGACAAAAAGGCTCGCTACGGCTAGGATCGGACTCGCCCGAGTTCAGTTTACAGAATTTTCAGTGGAAAATTTGCAGCTGCTCTGGCAAGTATTTGCTGCGTTTCACTCTTACACTGCTCTCAAAATCGTCGGTACCTTGATGTATGATGGGCATGAACGAGCTTTCCGGTATGATGCGCCACGGAACGTCTTCATAGAAATGTTGAGCTTCATTAACAATGATAATGAGCGGATTTCAAAGCGCATTGCCAAGATCTATGAAAGAATCATTGATAGGTCTCCGCTTGCTTTCTGTAGCTATCCAGGTGCTCTTGATGCTGTGCGCGCATACATGGAGCTCCTCATAGGACATCCGCCAGTTGATCCATCTCTTTTGGGCAGCTCTATTAGACTTGTAAGGGACTTGACACGCCTCGCACGCCTTGAATCTCTGAAACCAGCATCCCTACCGCTTAACGTGCGCCCTCGTGACGCTGCAGATGAAGCAGACTTAAAAGCTGCCTTTTTATTTGTCCGCAAAATCTTTGACGCAGATGCTGTGACGCAAGTTCTTGGCACACTACTCACATACTATTTCCGTATGACTGACGAGGCAGTGGAGCAATGGAGCGCTGACCCCGAGGAGTTTGTCTCTGAAGAGTCGAAGCTAAATGCTGAGTGGTCCATTCCTCTGGCAGCAGAGCTTTTCTTTGCACATTTGCTCAAGGAGTGGCCAGAGCTAGTCGCTCCTCGCACCCAGCTCTTCATTGAAAATGCACTATCGGAACTCGGCGATGCTACGAAGGATGAAAGAGCTGCGGAGGCTGGATTAAGGGCTCTAGAATTTGGTGCGGCTACTTTTTCAGCACAAGGTCTTGATATCAGGCCCGTCATTCAGCTTGTTTATCCAAGTCGCTCGCCTATTATTCGTCGCCGCCTTTGCTTGGCCGTAGCGGCATGGGTGCCAGTTGTAGCAGACCCCGAATTTCAGCGTACGGCGCTAGAGCTAGTATCAGCAACTCTTACGGATAATAATGAGTGGGACATGGTTGTTCGTCTCGCCGCGTTGGATCTTGCAAAAGCTTATCTCGATGACTTCGATGTTGAGCGCTCATTGTTTTCAATTGCATCTGATCCCATTCTTACCACGATATACTCATTACTGGAGTCAGAAGTCTCGGCAGAAATAAAGATTGCAGCATTCGATACTCTCATTACTGCGATGTATGCATTGGAAAGTCGACTTTCCGATAATGATGCTGCGAGCATTCTCTCCATGATTTCACAGTTATGGGCCAAAGAACTTGATAACGCTGCCAGCAACCAGCTATTACTAGAACGAATCGTGGATGCATCTAGAGTTTTGCTGCTGGCGGTAGGCTCGCGTATCGTGAATGCGACCTACTCTGTGGTACTGCCTATAATCGAAGTCACCACTGACGTGGCTCAGCCTCTATCTAGTGCTCTTCTTAGTGATGGGATGTCGCTCTGGAAAGCTCTTATCATCAGCTCTTTGAGCACACTCGAAGTAGGGCCTCTTGTGCCGCGCCTGATTCAAATATTTGAAGATAGGCCAGAATACGTGGATTCAAGCCTTATGCTCCTAGAATGCTATCAATATTTGGACATTGAACTGCTACGACCGCATTATACGAAGCTATTCAGCTTATTTAGCAGTGTATACTTGAGTGAAGAAGTTCCTCATGAAGCCTGGCTTTCGGTGCTAGTGGGATTGGAGGATCTTTTCATGGTTTCCCCAAGTGTCGAATTTGAGGCTGAGGCTGCTCAACAGTCTGGCTTAATGAAGTGGATGGTAGAATGTGTCACTGACGTTAACGGTCCCAGCGGATCCGATGCAGTCAGCCCGATGAGAAATAGGGGGTTGCTTGCAAAGAATTCCATGCTGGCACTATCGCATTTACTTATAAAGTCACAAGGGATGGCTTTAGGGTCCATCTCTCAGGAAGCTCTGATCAACCTCGTTAAGTCGTGGCTATCGATGATTGAGGGGATCAATGATCCTCTACCCCGTAAGACGTCTGCTATGGGTGTTACTGCGCTTTTGTTGGCTGTTCCAGATTTGTTTTCGCATTTCAAAAAAGAGTATATAGATATGTGGGTTTTGGTTGTTGACGAAGTGGCGGACGCCATACCATTCGAGAAGTCTGATGAGATGCCAGAGAGTGCAGAAAGCAGCCATCGGTCCCTATTCCCGCTTTGCCTGCGAGAAGATGAGGTTGACGGGCATGAGTTTGGGCGGGTGGTAGGAATGAAGCAATTCATCGGTGAAGTCGCTTCGAGATCAGTGAATCGCGAAATTGGCGAGTATGCCGCTGCTGCCGGAATACTGCCTTAAGGCTTTTTGTATGCCCAGAACGAAGTTCATCTCACTCACATTTAGTAGGGTCATACACAAATGATATAGTAGATTATGCCTAACTTAGCTCAGAAAAATCTGTGAAGGGTATCTCCAGTTTCGGCGCTCAGTGGCCTAATCTATTACGCAGGTACCACAAAATGACGCTCTGGTAACAAAGAAGGAGTTGCCGTTGTGTTTGGACCATCAAAAGTCGTTGCTCGCGGAACTCACTAACAACAGAATAAACGCGGTCGGTGACGTCTCTGCGCGCATCTTCCGTATCAATGCGGCGAAGGAATTCTGTCACGGTATCGATAGTGCAGAACGTCCCAGTTCTTCCGCAACCCGCTGAGCAATGAACAACCACATAGCTACTAGCGTCAGCGCCAGGGGTATCACGCAGAATTGCAGATTTTCGTTCAACGAGATCAAGCACGTCCCCAGGATCTGGGGGACAGTCCATATCGGGCCAGTTAGTGTAATGAAGTTGAGTGACTTCTAATGTGTTATCACTCAACGACAGTAGCAATTTACGAGCGATAAGCGTATCTCCACTGTTGCCGATGTGTTCTTGTTTCTCCTCTAAAAGCTTCACATGCAGTCCGCCCTCGTATACACAGTCGTACCAGTACTTGTGCCCTTTAACATGACCCGTCTCGGTTTGTAACGCTGTCAGCATGACAATAACTGGTGCTCGGTGTTCCCAGACGCACCACCAAAACTCAGAAAACGAAGCTGGTGTTGGGGCCTGGGTCGCAATGTATCGAAATGGTGCGAGGTGGCTGCGGATGTAAGACGCGTTCAGATATTCAACCCCATGCACACGTACAACATTGTGCCTGTAAGGCATGATGTCCGTGTACCGGTTTTTGCTCGGATCATCACCAGACACGAGTTCAAAGTCTGCCCTCGTCACCACCTTTCCATTTACCGCAGAGACTGGACTAGTTCCTGCGCTTGAAATCCCATTTGCACTTGAGGAAGAGGTGACTGATACTGGAGACCGCATTGTAGGCGATCGCGGGCTAGCTGCATTGGTGCCTCTGCCGCCGCCGCGGAGTGGGGGTACAGGTGCGCTTAACGTGGTGGGCGTGGAGGCTACGGAGATACCCTCGGACACCGATGATCCTAAAGCACGACGCTGTTTCTCGGCTGCCTGCAGTCGATGAAAGGCTTCTGCTAAAACATTTTGTTGCTCACTGCGACACAACGCATCAGCAAGCCAGCCTGGAAGCTCCGATATGTGATCAGCGAGGTACTCATCAACGCTGAGACGTGAGCTCTCATCGAGAACTGGTGAGTGCGCACTGCGCAGAGGGGTGAGAAGGGGAGACCCGAGGGTGTTTGTCACAGATGTAACTACTGGGACTAGGGAGAATGGCGATCGGGGGGTGGCACGAACGCTGGACAGCGTGAGGCGCGGCCTTTCTCCTGTACCAATGCCTGATGACATGGGTAACACCTCATTCTTCGATGCTTCATCCCCGTCTATGGTTGACAAGTCCAGCTCATCTCCAGCAACGAGTATTTCGGGGGCATCGTGCGCCGTACCAGCCAGGCCGCCTACCAAATAGTACAGCCTAGACGTCAAAGTCCCATCCGCACCAAGCAATTTCGCAGCAGTTCGGGCGATTGCGCCGTCATTTGAGTAAACGGTTGTAGACTGATCATACAAAACGATGCGAGAAGCATGGGAGAGCCGCCTTAGCTTATCGGCGTCCTGTGGTGCTACAAAGTCCATAATTCGGTCGAAGCCAAATGTGTGCCTCTTCAGTAACGTTGAGGGTATACAAATCGACAATGCCTCTCTAACATGCGTGTAAGCGTACATTGTGAACGGCCGTACATCAATGACAATGGTAAACGGCTCATGCTTAAGAACATTGGCAAGGTCTTTCGGTAAGATGGGCAACACTGTGACATCATTCTCACGCTTTACTGGCTTGAAGCGCCTCATGCGCAAGTGAGACGGGGAAACCGGCGACGTAGTAGATGTGGTTGGCACACTATTGCTTCCATCTTGCATCTGGGGTAGAGGCGGTCCCGGAGCCGTTATCAGAAGCGCTGGTCGCGACAAGTGGTCAGAAGAAGTAGCTTGTTGTGGCGTTGCTGCTTCTGGCGCGTCGACGGCGGTCGGCGAATGCAGAGGCTCAGCCGCGCCACTCATCCTTCCCCGCCAGTTATAATTTTTCCTGCCCGCGTTAGGTGATTACCCACGCAATCCAGCAGTGCAGACGGACCGAGCACGGACGACGGAGGATCACAGAATGCGGATAGAACCTGCTTAGCCTGGTGGAAGTTTGTTCTACTTTACCGAGAACTGAAAGCGGTTCGCTGACATATTATGTGCCCCCCTGGCCACATCATGCACCCTTACCCTTGGTAAGCGTACACCGCCCTTACATGACATGGATAATGTTCTGAAAAGTCTCACTCTCCATTGGAGCTGGTACCCTGGGCGTTTATCCGGAGCCAGGGGAGTTATGTCTCTGTTCCAAGAACTCTTTACTCCTCACCAGTAGATGATGTGCCCGGCACGACTTCAATAAAAAGAACTTGTTCGAAGGGCGTCTCAAGGTATGGGTCCTATTATTAGGACTCCCTATTTTTAGATTATGCGTAAGAAGCGAGCATCACTGGAGCGGTATCTAAGTGACTATACTGACAATACGTGACGTTACTAGATAAATACAGCTTGTGGATGAGGCTAATTATCGGCCTAAACAACGGCTAAATTATTGGTTTTACGAATGGGGGAATTTGCGCGTGAAATTAGCAAATATTATATCTCTCCTTGCTTTTATACATGCCATTCTTCTCACCTGCACATGAAGCGAGCCATCAAAACTGTGGGGAATGTGAGAGGAAGTTAGACGCACTCACGTAGAGGTGCGAATTGTGATGTTTGAGTCATTCTCAATTTTAGGAATTTTTACCAGTTCATACATGAAAATATGCCTTATATATAACCTAGTTAGAAGGTTGACATTTATTATCAGGTTACACCAGCTTAAGGCTGAATGACACGGCACCACCTCCGGGTGATACTGAAATCTTTTCTTGTCGACCAGGCGTCTTTGCAGCACCCCAAGAGGTGCTGCCACCGTAACTAAGCAAATTGTCCTCGGTGAGCTCGAAATCCGTGCGAGCCACGCCGCGCCCGCATTTGAAATGACCACTTACGAGACCGCACGGGCCCTTTGACGATGAGACGCTGACTCCGCCCATTGACGAGCTAACGCGGTAGGTCGCACAAGTGCCGCTTGTGAACCATGTTCCATCGCTGATGAGGCAGCCATCAGAAGAGCCATCTGTGAGGACAATACTTAGGCTTCCTCGGGTAGCGTCGCCTCCATCGTCACCACCTCCTCCGCCATTGCCGGAACCTTTTGGCAGATACAGAAATCCGTCCGTACAACTCGACGTGGATATTGAGTCGACGTTTTCAAAGTCGCCATCAGCTACGCTTCCGTGCAATTTGAAAAAGTACCATAGCTGATTGATGGCATTGTTACGATCGCATCCCAAGTAGACAACCTTCCCCTTAGTGTGCCTCGTCAATGCGTCGCTGAATTCAGCAACCGACCAAGTCTTCCTCTCATCTGGGGTAATCCCGGCTTCCGCGAGCCACTGGTAGCTGGGCAATGATTCCCAAAGCCTGACAGCAGAAGTGAAGAAGTCGCCAACATTTTCATGGTCCTGGCCCTTAGAGTAACAGGAAGGGCTTACTGTGGACATACAGGTGCCATGCTTATTGAACTCGTGTGTCCATAAGTCGTCATCAGAATTGCCCTGATTTTTCCAGTTGGTCGACATAGTCTCCACCAGATCAGACAGTCCAAGTCCCTCTAATGTGTGCTTAGCACTTGAGATCTGCCAGTCACGGTTGCAGAATTGCTGGTACCCGCCGCTGCACTTATCACTCCACAATCCGTGAAGGGTCCAGACATCGTCAGGCCCAGTGGCAGGGCTATAGTCCCAGAACTGCGTCTGCAAGAAGAGCCCATTAGAGCCCTCGTAGCAGCACGAGTTAGGTGTGTTCGGACTAGAACATGACCACGGCACATCTGCTGGACAGCTATCATGATCACCTGAGCTGGCAAGTGCGAGACTTCCTGCAAGCAATTTTTTCGGATTCATTGCTGTCTGCCCGCCGAGCCAACCATTTAAATAGTTCATCCTCATATACAATCAACTATCAACGATAGTGGTTGGGGGTTGCTTGGTGATAATGTGCCCCAGCCCTACATACTGGCCACGGGAAATAGAAAATGCCGAGCATACCGCACGCGTCTATGTCAAGACTTCCAAGCCCAAGTCTTCACGCACGATCGATATTTTCTGGAGCTAATCAATTAGGCGATCTTGAGATGAGTATCGATCAAGGTTTAAGTCGTCGGCATACAAAATCTAAATACACGTAGAATTACGACTTGACATCTTATTTCTTTTTCGAGACTCGGCCGCCTTTCGTAGTAGAGGCTGTCTTAGAAGCCTTGCTTTTCGATGCAGCTTTGGTCGCGGCTCGAGGCTTGGGCTTCGACTTGATATACTTGTCGTTCTTCATAGCCGTTTCAAGCTCATTCTCATCGTTTACCCCGACGTCGTCATCAACCTCAACATCATCGGCTATAACGTCGTCAAGGTCTGGAACTTCTTGCTTACGGCCAGTTGTTGCAGCAGCCTTGCTGTCAATTGACTTCATGAAAGGCAACGGGTGGGACATGCCATTATATTTTCGTGTGAACGCGGTCTTGACTGTTGTCGGCACCTTCTTTGCCAGCTGCTCGGAGTTGTTAGGCCCAACCCCTAGCTCCATAATGACATCCCAGTCTTCCTTCGTAAGGTAATAGTTATCCATAAAGGCTATAACATCAGGAATTGCATCTGCACCAGATTTCAATAAAGGGCTGAGCAACAACTGAGCAAGAATAGGCTGGTACTCGAGCCGCAAGTCAGAAGCGTCAGCGGCTACCCGCAGACGGAGGTGTGAACGAACCTCAGCCAGGAGTCTTCGATACTTCATGGATTTTGAATTATTCCCAAGATACGAGGTGAAGTTAAAACGACCCCTCGCTTGGCCTGCGGCTGCAAATGCCGGGCGCACACATGAAAGCACGGCATGGAGAGGCATCAGCGACCACTGCTGCTGAGAGCCGTGAATGAGTCGATCAACCAGGTCACCCTCACTAATGCTCTCCGCAGCCGAAGCAGTTGCAGCCAAGTTGGGGCTCGTTACGAGATAGTTTTCCTGTAGCATGAGAGGTGCGAAGTCATAATCATTAAAATAGAGCTCAATGCGTTCATTAGTGGACATGGACATCTGAGATCCGCGGCTAAGGAGTCTAGCTGTAATGTCAAAAGGCTTCAAGACAACTTCTTTGTTCCAAGACGACGAAAACTGGCGGGAGCCTTGGTAAGTCATGGACGATTGGGTTGTACGATATGTCTCCAGCAGGTTCAATATCTGGCGTATATCAGAACGAGTAGCCGCGACAAGTTGCTCAATGACAGCCGAGTCAAGCTTCAGCCCTTCTGCTGCGGCGATAGACATTATTCTATGCCTCACTTGTGCTGCATCGGGCCGCCTAAAGGGGATGTCGAACGTCACTCTATCGAACGGTCGCATTTTAGGAAGGCTACGCTCGTTGCAGATAAGAATAAGAGGGACATTCGTTGTACGGGCAAGAGCAGCCATGGCACCCACGCCTCCACGGTCGCCCGCGCTCATTCCGTCAACCTCGTCCATAATGACCAGCAGTTTCTTCGTCTTGTTCTGGAATGTCAAACTCGTGTTGCTGAGCGTTTGTGAGACGTGGGCGTTTAATAGCGATTTAGATCTGGTGTCACTGGCGTTGTATTCTACAACTTGGTAACCCTGAAGACCACCAAGCAAGTGCGCGGCAGTAGTTTTGCCAATACCAGGAGGTCCAGATAGGATAGCGGCCCGGAATTCACTACCATCGCCATTATATCCTCCTGATCTAGCAGCGTTCCAATGTTGTAGCCATTTCGACAATTTTTGAACAGCCGCGTTGTTTCCGATGATATCTGACATCTGATGCGGAGCGTACTTAGTTGTCCATAGCTCCGAGCCTTCCTTTACCCCAGCACGCCTCGAATCAGCATCTGTGCTCTTGCTCGCTGATTTGGGTTGGTCTCCGCGAATGCGTTTCACTTCCTCTGCGACCTCCTTTTCCTCACGGGCACGCTTAGCCCTCGCAAGCTCAGCGCCTCGGCCTGATCCTCCATCGGCAGGCATGGACTTCAGTAGCTGTATGAATCCTGCTTCATCTATTACCTTGAGGTGTAGGCTGCGAGCTTTCTGGATTTTAGACGGTCCCGCGTCTTCACCAAGAACCAGGGCCGACGTCTTTCCGCTGAGCGATGAAGTGACATGTCCTCCGTACTGCTTGATGAGCCGTTGGATTTCCTCACGCCCCAGGCTTGGAAGCTGACCTGTGACTACGAAAGTTAAGCCTAAGAGGCAATTCGGCGCAGCTTCTATTTGGGTACCACTATCCTGTTGTGAGGACGACTGGCGCTCCATGATTTGGCGGAAGTTGGGTTTTGCCCCGGAATCAACACTAGGCAGCTCCACAGATGGTATGGACGCAAGGACTTCGGCTGCGGAAAGAGGAGTTGATACGACCTGAGCCGCTGGCGGCACCCTCTGATGTCTCTGTTCAGCTGCGTCCTGTTTCACGGGGTCGACCTTCCGCATCGCATTAAACTGGGATTGTGGCTCAGATGATACTCTGCTTGTAACTGGCTTCGTCGAGGAACTCAGCTGCGACGAATTGCGTGCTTTAGTGGTTGTCGTCACCTGCCGCGATCCTATGACAATGTCGTCTTCATCAGACGAATCAAGAAGTTCAGCCATCTCTTTGGCACCGCTAGACTGTTTCAGCTTTTGCGGTGATGTCCGCTGTTTATCTACAGGAAAGAAGCTCTTGATTCCAGACATGGTCCTGTTGCTTCGGCCAAATTCCCGTTAGACGCGGAACGTCAAGAAGTGAATTCCGTGAACGTGTCTATTACTAACTCCACGCGTGCGTCTCAGTGACCGACCAGGTTTGTATATCAGCCGTTCACAAGCTGGTATAAATACTTATTATGGGAAAGAGCAAGAAGGCTGGAAAGAAGAAGGCTCCATCGGGTAAGCCTGCTGACTCTAAAATTGCTGAGAAGACCCCTGAGAACTCTCCGACTCCTGAGTCTCTGAAAGACGCTTCCACCGAGCCCGTTCACCACAAAGAAGAGGCTGTGCAGGATGCTGAACAGCGAGAAGAAAAACTGCCAACGTTTACAGAAGAATCAGAGAAGAATACGAGCAAGCGTTTGGCTGACGAGGATAGCCCAGTGAATGGTGTGAATGGGGGAACAAACACACAGACAACTGGACCAGATGTGACGCCCGTTGAGCAGGCCGTAGGGGAAACGGAAAAGGCTGATCTCTCTCAGCCTGATCAGCGGGGAGCTGAGCTCATTGAGCAGCTTGCCACTAAAAACACTGATAAAGGTCCAAAAGAACAAACTGACGTGGGCAAAGCAGACTCGCAAACGGGGGTGGATAGAAGCGATGCACGAACTCCGTCAGATCAACCAAAACCCCCAATATCTGATCCTCATAACACCTCGACCGACATTGAGGAATTAAGGCAGCAGCTTGAAACCGCAGAAGCTGAGCGCGATGAAGTACAGGATGAGTATGATGCATTACTGGAGAAAGTGGGGACTATCAAGCAAAGACTCGGCGAGCGCTTCAAAGAGCTAGAAGCTGAAGCTTCCGTCTCCAAAACAGAAACTGCTAATGCCGTAGCCGAAACAGCGCAGGTGAAAGCAGAACTGACCGCTGTCAAGGCAGAGTCCGAAGCGGCGAAGGCTGAGCTTGCTGCTGTTAAAGCTGAGCTGTCCTCTGTAAAGAACGAGTCTGAGGTTGCAACAGCCGAGCTATCCAAAGCTAAGGCAGAAGTGGAAACAGCGAGAGTCGAGTCTGAGGCTCTACGGAAACAATTGATATCCCAAAAAATCATGTTTGATGAAGAGATTGCCGACGAAAGATCCGTGCGCGAGGCTTTTGAGTTGGAGCTAGGCCAGTCCCGTGCAGCACTAAGCTCTACTGAATTAGCAGCCAGTAAAAGCCAACAAATTATTGACGAGCAGCAAGGTACAATAGATGACCTGCGTGCGCAGCTGGAGGCTGCCATTGCCGAAGCTACATCAAGAGATCAATCCAGTAGTGACAGCAGACAAAAAACTGAGGCTGAGCTCCTTCAGGCACGCGAAGAACTCATGGTCGTCAAATCTCAAGTGGTCGAGCTGGCAAAATCCTCGCAGTCTGCTAGTCAGCGCCAAGCCGAGCTAGAACAAGAATCCAAGGAAAAGCAGCTTCTGATTGGAAAACTGCGACATGAGGCAGTAATTCTGAATGATCATCTCACCAATGCACTACGCTTAGTGCGTAAAGACTCAGAAGGGACGACAGTAGACAAGGAGCTGGTTTCCAATTTATTTGTCCAATTTGCAACCTTTCCCCGTCAAGACACGAAGAAGTTTGAGATCTTGCAGCTAATTGCGAACTTCCTCGATTGGGATGACCAGCGACGTCAAATGGTTGGCCTGTCGAAATCGGTGCCATCGGATGAAGAGGTACCGCAGCAGACACAAATGGTTGGCATGGTCGGAAGACTCGCCGAGTTTTTAGAAAGCCGCCGAAACTGACCCGCGCTATATTATTTACCGATGCAAAACTCTCCAAAAACTACATCTAAAACTTCGTGAACCGATATTCCTCGACCTGTGATCATGCCTATGCCATCAGCTGCTCGCTGCAGCTCAGCTGCAGCAAGAACGATATCGGTATCAATGAGCGTCAGGCATGCATCGAGTCCGGGCAAGACCTCAGTCTCCAGCAGACTGCGTGCCCGTGACGATATTCCTGCCCCCATCATTAAAGTGTTCGGGTCGAAGTTCGCATCCCCCATTAAATTGTTTGCCTCGCACGTTATATCCGCCACGAGGCTATCAAGCCCTTCCCCAGTTGTGGATGAGACCCAAAGCTCGTCTGCGCTGGTACGTACATTGGGGTTCTGGGCTAAATCAGCCTTCGACCGGATCCTTATCACCCTTTTTCCCGCTGCCTCTAGACGGTTGGCTTCGTCAAAGACCTCCTGGGCACCTTGGATGTTGGAATAAAGATCCTTCTCGTACGAAGGGGATGGAATCAAAGCAAGCACGATGTGAGCGCTGTCCAATACATGCCTGGCACGCTCAATACCTAGTGTCTCGACTTTGTCCTGCGTGGTCCTAATGCCAGCAGTATCGTACAAAACTATCTTGTGGTTCCCAATTTCGAGCGATACCTCAAGCACGTCCCTAGTTGTTCCGGGGACGTCGCTAACGATGCTGGCGGCTCTCCTTGCTAATGCGTTTGTCAACGACGACTTTCCTGCGTTTGGCTCGCCAAGCAATACAACCCTGATGCCTGTTTTTACAATTTCTGAGCAGGCGGATTCCATCACGAGAGTGTGAGACACTTCCTCCTTGATCTTGTCCGCATCTGCCTTTACCCTGTGGATTGTGTTCTCAAGACCATGATCTTCAGCAAAATCGATCGCGGCTGTAAGCATTGCGCTGCACTCTATTATCTGAGTACGCCATTTTTCAAATTGATCACTGATCTGGCCTGTAGCGCCTCCTATGGAGGACTGGCGCTGCAGTTCGGTCTCTGCGGCTAGCAAATCTCTGATCCCCTCGACCTGAGCGAGATCCATGCGGCGATTCTGAAACGCGCGCCTCGTGAACTCGCCAGGCTCAGCATGTCGCGCTAATCTGGTAGAATTAATCGCTGTA
The DNA here is from genome assembly GCA_030578495.1 of Starmerella sirachaensis. Lineage (NCBI taxonomy): Eukaryota > Fungi > Ascomycota > Dipodascomycetes > Dipodascales > Trichomonascaceae > Starmerella > Starmerella sirachaensis. The sequence continues at coordinate 1,152,971 of JAJMSC010000004.1, read as the reverse complement.
TGAACTGCCCTCGACACGGCAGGGCTTCCATGTAAATGCAACTCAACGATATCTTCCCCTGTGTAAGACTTCGGGCCTTTGAAATATAATACTAGCGCCTCGTCAAGCACAGATGTGCTTTCTGGTTTGTACAGCTTTGCTAGTTGAGCGCGTCGTGGCTTGAAACTTTGACCTGGCGCCAGCTCGCGCATTATTTTCAGAGCATCGGGTCCAGCTATCCGTAATATACTCAAAGCTGAGCGCCCCACGGGCGTTGATTGAGCGAATATTGTGGACAACATCGCGTCAATTCAACAATGTCTAGCACTTAGCGCTAGTAAGAGAAAATGAATTATAGGCTCCGCAGTAACACAATATATCTCCTCTGTCTCCCAGTAATGTTAGATGCTTACTATACCACTTAGGCGGACCGGCATCAGATCGCATTCTACCTTATAACCATAGACTCTGGATTTGTTCAGCTGTCAGTGACGGCAAAAGACATATCGCAAAATGCGCGCGTCATTTATCCTTAGAGCCGCGAGCGAGCCACCAGCGATGGCGAGTGTTCGCCAAATGCTGAAGGCAGCTATGCGGTCAGGTAATTCCGTGGAGAAAAATACCATCAAGGCGGTGATGGCGGCCGTTAAAAATGCGAACATAGCCAAGTCAGAGTCTGTGACTACTGATCTCGCCTTTTCGGGCGTTCTTAATTCCCTGATCAAGAAGCGGCTACAAAGTGCGGAGGAGTATGTCAAAGGTCAGAGAGAAGATTTGGCCGCTAATGAGAAAGAGGAGGCTAGCATCCTCAACAAAATCTTGGCTGAGCTTGATATAGCGACCCCCGCGCAGCTTGATGAATCGGTAAAGTCGTTCCTTCTGGAGAACAGCATTGAAGCATCTAGTAAAGATGCGTTCAAGGCGGCGATGGCTAAACTGCCAAAGAATGTTGAGACCATTTGGCGCTCACCAAAGTCGTCAGTCGTGAGCGCGATCCGAGCACAGCTAACTCAGAAGAGAAGCTACTCGACGATGTCTCATGAGAATCCAATAGTACGTATTCACTGAGGAGTCGGTCTGACAGGCGGTTCCTTATTCCTCGAGATTTGCGTTGGGCAATACTAACCATCTTCCAGGGATTACGACGACGCACACGTGTGAATGGCGGTGCGCCCACAGGCAAACGCCGCATCGAAGGGGTCAACAATGTGATCTTGGTCTCCTCCGCCAAGGGCGGTGTTGGAAAATCTACCGTGTCTACTAACCTTGCGCTTGCTCTGAGTGCTCGTGGGAAGAATGTTGGCTTGCTGGATGCAGACATTTTTGGTCCGTCCATACCAAAGATGCTTGGGCTTGAGGGCCATTCCGAACCTCGACTCTCGCGAGATGGCTCACGGCTTCTCCCAGTTCTGAACCATGGAATAAAGGCAATGTCTATGGGCTTTCTCATCCCAACGGGCAAGTCTGTCTCGTGGCGCGGACTTCTTGTCCAAAAAGCTCTTCAGCAACTCCTTTTTGAAGTGGAGTGGGGACCCACCGACTATCTCGTCATAGACCTGCCGCCAGGGACGGGCGATGTCCAGCTAACAATAGGCCAACAGCTTGATGTTGACGCAGCTATACTTGTTACTACTCCTCAGGATGTAGCCCTGATTGACGTTGAGCGAGGGCTCGACATGTTTAAGCAGCTAAAGACGCCTGTCCTTGGACTTGTAGAAAATATGTCCCATTTTGTCTGTCCATGCTGCGGTACAGAGACGAAAATTTTCGGAGATAACTCCTCTCGAGTACGAGACCTTCATGTTGCCGTAGTGGGCAGAATACCGCTGCTTCCAGCAATCGCTGCCGCTGCAGACGCTGGCGAACCTGCGCCGCCGCAAGACTATTTAGGGCTTGCAGACGCCGTCATCAAAGGCACTGCTTAGAGGTCCTAGCGCTGCTCTCATTTATGTTGAGCTCTGTACATAGCTTTTTTAAAAAGTATAAATATCAAAGCTTGATTGATAAAAGTTGGCTTCAGTTTGGAAACAAAAAGGTCCAGAGAAACGAAAGGAAGATTGTTTGAAAGTTGATTGACCACTGAGACAAATCCTAATGAAAGATTTGTGGCAGACCGGCTGCCCTCTTTCTCATCAGTTCGCACGCACAGCGTGGTTCACTGACGACGCATCAACGCCGCCAGTAGGAGAAGTCTTTCCAGCGGAAGACAGTGGGCCCCCAGTCTGACGAGAAATTTCCTCGTACACAAGACGACGCATCTGTGGTACTGTGATGTCCTTAGTGTTTCGCTCAAAGTCAAAGAAGTCAGGTGGAAGTACTGGCGCAGTAGGTTCATCATGGGGCTCATGATACGCCGCGATGTAAGGATGCTCCAGCGCCTCCTCAACAGTGATTCGGTTCGCAGGATTAAACTGTAACAAGCGCGACAGAAGGTCCAGTGCTAGCGGATTTGCGCGCGGGTACAGGTCCGCAAAGTTCTTGCGCTTGTACTTGGGTAAGTCACGGATGTACTGCCGTGCCCGGCGGCTCTTGATATCGTAGTAGTCTTCCTCCGACGGTGAGCCTACAACCTCAAGAATGAGAGCGAGTTGATCGCAGTAATCCTTGCCCGGGAACAACGGAAGGCCACCAATCATCTCGGCAAGGATGCACCCTACTGACCACATATCAATGGCTTTAGTGTAATGCTGGAACGTCAGCATAATCTCCGGTGCACGATACCAGCGAGTAGCGACGTATTCTGTCATAAAGCCGGTTTGGTTCTCCTCTCCGCCGTGGGGCAGCGCGGAGCGCGCGAGGCCAAAGTCGCAAACCTTCAGGTCGCAGTTCGCATTGAGGAGCAGGTTCCCAGGCTTCAGGTCTCGGTGCAAAACATTGGCGGAATGCATTACTCGCAGGGCACGCAAAAGCTGATAAGTAAAGTACTGGCAGTGATCGTCGCTGAGAGGCTGAGAGCGAATGACGCGGCTCAGGTCAGTATCCATGAGTTCTTGAATGATGTAAACGTCATTCGTCTCTTCAACTGATGCGGGGCGCTGAATGTCGAGAATTGAAATGATGTTCTCAGAGTCGAAGTGTCGCAGTAGCTTAATTTCCCGAAGCGTACGCATGCAGAACATGGGTCGCGCGAACGGATGAATCTTCTTGATCGCTACAGCCTGACCAGTGGGGAGATGACGGGCCGAGCACACCACGCCATAAGCGCCCTCGCCAATGACGTCCTCGATTTCGTAGTCTGAGGAGATAACGAACTCAACCTCACGGACATCCTGCTGTTGGGTGTAGACGCGCACGCGCTTCGTTACAAGAGACATTCGACAGGAATGAAAGAATGAAAAGGTCGGTGCGAAAGGAGTACGGGATTCGCTAGGTGCTGCACAGAGAGTTGGTAAAATTAACGTTCGGTCTAGCCCACTTCGTACTTTGTCGGGCGGCCCACTGACTGCTGAGCTGGGAAAGGGGGGTACAAGTGACCGCTTAATCTATCAAGGTGCCACCGATCGCTGGGTGGTGTGGCGCTTAATCCATATCGTTTCAGTCCCGCTGCTTACGGCACGATGTGGGAGCCATTGGACCCCCCTTGTTGTACATGCAAAGCCATGACCATACGGATTAGGTGAGCCTAAGGTCTTTTTGAAGCACCGCGAAGTATGTAGCTATGTACCCTTTCCTTAAACAATTTCCTGCGTAGCGCAGATTCTGTATAGTATCCTCCTAAGAGCTTTCTGCTAGCTACCTTCGTAGGTGGCATTCCTCGCAGCGCGAACTTAACTAACCCCTCGCCCATGCGACGCGCCCAGAACCCTGGAAGCTAGTGCTTAAGAATGCATGATGCATGCGTCTACACCAAGCCTTCTTTTGGAAAACCAGTATCATAGGTGAAAAACACATGCCTTGCATGAGTGATTTTCCGGTTGACTGGCAATCGATATGTACATCAAGAAGGTTGTATGATTGAACCGTCTTCCTGACTCGCGTCAGCACTCTATGGAAACAACAGAGTTGCGCTCCATGAGTCAAAGCTTGACCATAGACGTCAGTACATCTGAGGAAAATTAAATAGCTAAGATATGCAAGAGCTGGCGAATTAAGTTAGAGGTGCTCCAGAGACAATTAACTACGATGTGGTATCGACGGCCTAAGACTTAAATCGGGACGCCGACCATACCCCTAATATGATAAGAGCCCCTCCAGCGATTGATATAAGGTCTGGAAACGAGTGCCAGAGTATCACTTGCCAGGTCATGGAAAATATAAGTGACAGATAGTCGAACTGTGTGAGAACACTAGCCTGTTCGAGAGCATATGCCTTTGTCATTAAAAATTGAAACATGAAACCGATGCATCCAAGAAAGCACATTACGAGCCATGTCCGGGCTTGGGTTGGCCATTTTATCGAATACGCGGGAACCGACGCCTTTATTACAAGTGCAGTGCTCGAGAAAATGACTGTTTGTAATGCATAGTTCGCGATGCTTGCGAATGGCGATACCCCAACACGTAGCTTGCGGAGAAGCAGAACAATGGTCGCAGAGCCAAAGGTTTGTAGAATCACTGCGCCCACTGCGACGTAATATTGCATTTCAGTGACACCAGCGGGATATGAACGTTCAGTGCCAAACAGGAAAGCTGGTCGTGTGATAATTACTACGCCGAGTAGAGAGACCAAGCTTGCTGCCGCCTGAACCCAGTGATAAGGCTCGCCAAGCACAAAATGCGCACTCAATGCGGTAATAAGGGGAGCTAAAAAGCTAATGACTGCGTAATCGGACAAAGGAAGATACTGCACAGCGAAGTAGACTGCCGAAAGATTCAGTGTCCCCACGAGACCGCGCAAGGCTACCAAATGTCGCACACCGGGAGGACCCCAGAAAAGACCGATTGTACGTTCTTTCAACAGCCAAGTAAAAGAGAACATGAATGTAGCAAACATGCGAATAAATGCGACCGTGAATTGATCCGCATCCTCCATTGCATACTTTGACGAAGCGGTCATCAGTGTTCCGAACACAATTGCAACTAAGTACATTTTGATACCCGTATAGTTTCGAGGGGCATCCTCGAGGCGCACATGCGACTCCTCAATAAAAATTCCGTCGGCTTCGAGATCACTTATAGAGTCTTCTCCCTTCAGGATATCATCGAGCTCTAGTTCCAGATCAGAATCGGACATACAATGGGATTACAAGTGTGAGTCACGCAGAAAACCACAGTTATCAGCCCTTTATCAATATTAGTGGTCATCTCGCACGCAATAAATTAGTTGCCTACCATGTCATGTGTCCCTGCCTAATCGCCCTTATCCATCGTGGGCTCGCGCCGCAATCAGTAAGATTAGACATCTCGTAGTACGATAAGCACGTCACCGCGAACCCATACTAGCAAGATGTCAATGGCTCATCTTCACCTCCTCCACTACTCAGTCTGTACACGTTTGGCAAATCATACAAGATGCCGGATCTTCTGATCCTTCCCCGCCTCTTCTTGACTAGCACCTGACCCGCCCTGCCTGCCCAGGTCCCTCACCGAACGGCCCTACGCAGACGGCCAAACCCTGGCTGGCTGTTCACACTAGAACTACCACCGACATGGAGTACCATTGAAACACTCCCGGACAAAGTCCCTAAACGCACGATTGCTAACGTCTATGGAAAAATTAGACTACATAGAGACGACCAACTCTACTCCTGGTCAACGGTCTGCAGAATATCGGAGTCACCCTGGTCAAGGACAGTGACGGTACCGACACGGAAAAGCTTACCGCAGGCAGTGCCCAGCTCGTTGTTCGAGCCACTGAAGTGGTGCACATGGCTCTTCGAGAGCATGGCGTAGTACTCGATCTCCGACTTGCGGAGCGGCGGGGTGTTTGAGGCAACGATGACCATCTTCGCCTGACCGCGGCGCAAAGCCTTCAGGGTGCTCTGGTAACCAAGGGTGTACTTACCCGACTTGATCACCATGGCGAGCTTCGAGTTGATCGTTTCTCCAGACTTCTTCGATTTCGGGGCCATCTCGACAGTTGTTGTGTCACTCCGGCTTTTCTTTGGTGGTGTTAAGAAAGAACGGCAGGAGATTCGAGATATGTGAAAATTTCAGGCACCCCCTACCCATCGTCATGGCCGTATCCAGTGGTATACCGACTCTTTCCTTGTCAATGCATGCGGTGCTGCTAGCGGTGTGTGATTCGTAAGCGACATAACGCCTGGCAGCGCGTATCCCTCAGCCATTAATCTTCACGAGGTCACCGGGCTTAGGGCTTTGAGTATGAATAATGCTCACGTGGCGGTCCGCTACACCCGCTGGTGCGGCAGGGCGCGTGCCCGCGGGCTCCCTCCGTGCCCACCGTCTCCGAACATTTGATTTTCCATTTGGCTGTTGAACGAACCATACTCTAAGAATGAAGGTTGAGCTCGACACATTCAGCGGCACCAGGGTGTACCCCGGCCGTGGCAAGCTTTTTGTCCGTGGCGACTCTAAGATCTTCCGTTTCTTCTCGTCGAAGTCTGCGTCCCTCTTTGCGCAGCGCAAGAACCCGCGCACCATCGCGTGGACCACGCTCTACCGCCGCCACCACCGCAAGGGCCAGGTCGAGGAGGTCAGCAAGCGCCGGAACCGCAAGGTCGTGAAGACCCAGCGCGCTGTCGTCGGTGCCAGCCTTGACCAGATCAAGGAGAAGAAGACGATGACGCCGGAGGCCCGTAAGGCTGAGCGTGACGCTGCCATCGCCAAGGCGAAGGAGCAGAAGAGGGCTAGCGCTGAGAAGCGCAAGGCCGCCCCGGTCGCCAACTAAAGGACGGCTTTTAACGTCTAAATATTTAATCCTAACTTGACGCATCGCCAAGCACCATCAAGGTTCACCCGAGAAGATGGCGTTTCCAGAGCGTCGCCTCTCCCACTCCCGACGTTAATGGTTTTCAATATATTAAACCCCGAGGTAAATCTATGTACGCACGTACCTCACATCGAAGCACTGGCTACGGTACTAGCCTGCGCGCAGCACTTTTGATGGCCCTAACCGTTTCAAAGCACTCGTTTTCAATCAAACGCTTCGATGCGGCCTTCCGCCCTCTCGCTAACTAGCCATGGGAGCTTAATACGGGTATGACGTAACCCAAGGACCGACCCTTAGCTGCTCTGCCAATTGAATCAGCGCGAAAGCTGTGCAAGACGTTCCTTGAACGATGTCGAACACAGTGTTGCACAACGCGCAGTACGAGATCATTGATCAAGATCCGCACTTCAGTCGTGTCGTGGGCTACTTCCGTCCGTCGGACTACGTGAAGTGGGCGGCGTTTACGGCATCCGGCCCGGCGTTCCTCGCCGGTGCGTCGTGGTTCAGCAGCGGAGGAAAGCGTGTGCATGTGAGCCCACGATTCCTACGTTACTCCCTGGTCCTTGGCCTTTTCGCCGGCTTCCTTGACCGCTACGCGGTCTCTTCCTTGCGCTTCCAAGGCGTGCGCGAGAACTCGCGCGAGGTTGCCCTTGACCGCTACTATGTCAAGAGCCAGCTCGCAGAGGGTAAGTCACCGTTCACTGGGGACAATGAGAATCTGCTCCCTGCCTGGATCCGCGGAGTTGCAGCACGCAACTCGACATACGCGTCGCTTAATTTTGCGGTGTTTCCATGGTTCAACCTTGTGAGGCACGAGCACCACGGCGTTAACCTCGATAAGTACTACGAGACACGCGAAGGCGAGGAGAAGTGGGGATTCAACCTATCAAAGTGAACAAAGTCGACCGAGTCGACACCAATATGGCGAAGCGAGGCGAGCTGCCGCGACGTGCCAGGAGCATATGGCGGTTCAGGATTATGCCTAGAGCCGCTGCCACTGGATTCTTCTCTCTGTAAAGCTATATTTTCTATGTATATGCAGACTGCGACATGCATTCCGCCTTAGCACAGAAGGCTAGATATAAGTTGGACCATATACGTCGCCCCCGTTTTCTAAATAGGGACGGAATTGCGAGCACGCCTCTAGCGTATATTAAGAATGTGGGTTTACAAAAGTGAAGTGAAGTTGTAAAGGATTTCTTGGCGCAGCTTTAGCATTATAGCCCCAGTCTAAACCAGATCACACAGCTGTCATGGTAGGCCGTTCCCACTACCCTGTAATCTCGGATGAGACTCGACCACGCTTATGAAAGCAGGTCCGCTGTTTGTTTACCAACGTTGTCCGCTTCGATGTCTGAGGAAGAAGACTTCGCGAAGCTGCCACTAGAGCAGCGGTGGCGGCATACGAAATGGAAAGCCCGGCAGTCTGCCTATGAAGAGGCCATTGCCAGGCTGAAGCGCGGCGACCAGCCGGCTGCCGTGGCAACCGTCGAGGACCTGCGGACTTGCGCGTCGGATTCAAACGTGATTGCACTCGAGGTGGGTGTTCAAGTCGTTACTGCGTCACTGAATGCGACTGCGGATGTCGATCCAAGGTTTGCAGTCACGATTCGCAAGGCTGTGACGCAACCACTTGCGGAGAAGGGTCTCGTTGCGGCCAAGCCAGCTGTTAAACAAGCCACAATGGACGCTATTCTGGCCCTTGTAGAGGTCGCCGACCCTGCTGGCGTCGTTGAGGACCTGCTGCCGCTGTTAAGCCAACGAACGCCGAAGCTTGTCGCTGCGGGTGCCCTAGCCCTTAACCACATCTATGCAGAGTTCGGCACGCCAGTTACGGACGCGACTCCGGTGTTGAAGCAGCTTCCGCCCCTTTTCAGTCACACCGACCGTGCTGTGAGATCCAATGCTGCTGCATTGGCCGTGTCTCTCGCGCGCTGGGTTGGTTTACCAGTCATTTTGCAGACGCTCGCCAATATTAAACCTGTCCAGTTGAATGAAGTGAAGCAACAGATTGAGAGCGCTGATTTTTCTCAGCCTGTAAAGCGAATGACACGGCAGCAGCGTCATGCCGCCGAGGCACAGGCCAATGCCGCGGCGTCGGCGAAGCCTGCAGGCGCTGATGCTGATGCCGGAGAGGAGAACGACTCAATGCAGCTGGACAATCCAGCACCTGTTGATCCCTGGGACTTTTCTGAGCCCGTTGATGTGGTTTCTGGGATTCCCGGCGATTTTTGGACGCTCGTATCGAGCTCAAAGTGGAAGGAGCGCCACGAGGCTTTAGCCGCTGTCGTCCCGCGTCTTGAGGCCGCTACACGCATGATGCCATCTAGTGACTACTCTCCATTGGCTTCAGAGCTTCTGAAGGTCGCTGGAAAGGATATGAACGTGATGTGCGCAACTCAGGCAATGCAAGGCCTGACCGCACTTGGAAACGGCCTTAGGCACGGCTTTAGCCGCTACGCCCTGCGTACATGCGAAACTGTAGTAGAGCGGTTCAAGGAGAAAAAGCAGAGTGTGCTGGAGATTGTTGCACAATGCCTGGACGCGATGTTCTTTCGCGTCCTTGACGCGGACATTAACAGCATACTAGACCCACTTCTTAATATTGGTCTAGGCCATAAGACGCCAGGAACGCGCCTTGAAGCCGCCAAATACCTTTCTCACATCCTGCGAGATGCACCCCGTGCACCTGCACCCGCTGATATTAAGCGGATTACCGCACCGGCGGTAAAGTTGCTCGGAGACTCGAACGAGCCCAACCGTGCGGCAGCCGCCGGAATCCTGGCTGCCCTCGTCAAGCTTGCTGGCACCGCGCAGCTCGGTCAAGTACTCGATTCTCTCGATGAGCATAAGAAGAAGCGGGTTATGGATGCTGTGGCGACTACGACTGTGCAGGCGGCCCGAGACCAACCGTCCGCAATCTCGCAGGCACCTCCGCAGCAGCGGCAGCAGAGCACGACAAACTCGCAACAACAACGAAAGGCCCCTGCTGGCAGTGGCAACGTTGATGCTGTTTCGGCTCCCACTTCTGGTAAAGCCGCCGTCACTGCTGGGCGCCGCATCATCACAGGCAAGCCTGGTCAAAAGACGAACGGGTCTGCGACCGGTCCTGGGCGCCCTCCTGCCATGCCAGCTCCAGCGTCGCCAGTATCGCGCATCTCTCGAGTGAACACTAGGCTACAGCCACCTCGGAAGCCCACTTCGCAGAGCCTGTTATCTCCTAATCAGGGCGCTTCTGGAGATGTGAGCATGGGCCTGACCAGCCCAACTCCACGCAATGAGCCAACAAGCGGTAGGCCGTCACTAAGCAGCACTCCTAAGATTGTGAAGCGGTCGCTAGCGACCACAGAGTTCACACCCGCCCGAGGGTCAGATGCGTTCCGACGCCGCATTCACAGCCCGGGACGGCCAGGCGCGGTCAATGCAAGCCTTGATCACAGGATGAAGGACGAGACGCGCAGTGAGGACGATGAGAGCCTTGATGCCGATGGCGTCGCACTTGATGTAAATGCAATTGCTAGACTTTCCGCAGAACTGGAGCTCGAACGGAAGCTCAGGCTTGAGGCCGAGAAACGTCTGGCCGTCGTGCAGGTAGAGAAGGAGCGAGAGATTCGCCGTCTGCAGGAGGAGCGCGCAATGCTTGAGCTGCGGCTGCGCACTCAACAACAAGAATTCGAGATGTGGGCCCAACAGAGTGACCGGTGGTGGTCGCAGTCTAGCAGTGATGTTGGACACCGGCTCAGCGGGCTCAGCCTGGAAGCATCTTCGGACCCACCGTCACGGCCAGACTCTGCACAGAACTCACACGCACCTACTGTGCCATCCCAGCAGCCTCAACATCAGTCGCATCCTCCCCAGCGTTCGATACCGAGAGTCGTGCCATTGGCGCGGCCCCAACCAAGCCAGAACTCGGCCCGTGACCAGAGTCCGACACGGCAACGACAGCACCAGTCTGGAAGCGACAGCTGGGAAAACGCGGTGAACATGACCCAGAGCCTGCGAGCCCGTGTCGAGCAGCTGAAGGCAGCACGAGCCCAGCAGCGACAAACTTAGCTGGCTCCTACCGACTGTGCTCAATTGATACCATTTTATGTATTTAGATATGATACAGATTTTCACATAAACGTTAGTGAAATCCTCAGCTACCGCTGTGAGTAGAAACAACGCACGCCCACTGACGAGCCGCATCACAGGCCTCTACCAAGATTGGCCTCAGCAGCCGCGCAGCCTGCGGTCCATGCCTGGTCCGTCTATGTTTATCCCTAACCCACATCAGTGATGGAGATGGCGGTTTGTTTTGATCAGTTGTCTGGGGAGTGTGCGGAAGCCGAACATCCCAAGCAAAAAGGGTTAGGCTGCCCCTCCGACGCGCCTTCCACCATCACACGCACTTTGTCTCAGCAGACCTGTTGACCGGTTTCTGCCGCAGATGACGGGAGGCAAAGGAAAAGGTGGCAAAGGGAAGTCCACAGGGTCGTCGCGCTCTCAGACTTCGCACAGCGCACGCGCAGGGCTGAACTTCCCTGTCGGTCGTATCAAGCGGTTCCTCAAAAATAACGTCCGGAATAAGGTGCGCGTCAGCTCGAAGGCAGCAATTTACCTCGCCGCCGTCATGGAGTATCTGACGGCTGAGCTGCTTGATCTCGCAGGCATGGCGGCGAAGCAGCTTAACGTGAAGCGTATCACGCCGCGTCACTTGCAATTGGCTATCCGAGGTGACGAGGAGCTTGACCAACTCGTCCGCGCCACCATCTCTGGAGGTGGTGTCATGCCCGCAGTAAGCAAGAACCGTCTTCTCAAGGTCGAGCTCGAACGTCAGAAGAAGAAGTCGCGGAAATCGCAGTCTTAAGGCACCGCAACGATTTTTTATTTCCTGGGCGTCAGGCCCTGCTGGCCAGCACAACCCCCTTGTAATTGGAGGTGGCTTAATCCGTGGGCGGCGCCCAAATTCCTCTTTATTCTCCATCCCGACGTCTCAAAAGGTGTGCATCCACCAAACGTGAAAAGCACTGGCAGTGGCGAGGCGCGGTGGGTTTCCTGTCTAAGTTATATATCGACGGACCTCAAATGGTCCATATAGGTTAATGTAGTTGTATGCGTATAGTAACCCCGTTCCGCGTCGTCCATCGCTGATAGGCGTCATGCATGGGCAGAGGCGCCAGCAGTGATGCCTCTTCTGCATTTATATGAGCGGCGGCATTGCTACCTCGATATAATCGAGTTATTGACGCACAATCTGTAGTGTGACTGCGGCGATGAGGCTGCGCGCTCTAGCCTGAGGTCGAGAGCACGCGGGCGCGTCACGAGTAACTGGTAAAACCGGGCAAGGTGGGTTGGGTACCGGGCAGCTGCGTACTCGGTGAATGCAATCCCGTGTAGATTACTTCTTCCCGAGTCGGCCTCGAACTTATATTTCCGTACTAACCCCACATGCTAGCGCACTCCTCCTTCCGAGCACCTACCGCCGCGCAGCCTTCTTCTGCAATGCGTACAATGCTGTCAAGAGCACGTGGAGGATGCCGTGCGTATAGCAATTTGGCTTCATTAAACCGCACGCCATTCTTTGATCTCCATGAACGGTATGGCGGTAAAATCGTTGACTATGCCGGCTATGCGATGCCCGTCTTGTATCGCGAACAATCGCACATTGAGTCACACAATTGGGTTCGTGAACGCGCGGGGCTATTTGATGTTAGCCACATGTTACAGCACCGATTTTCGGGCTCCGACGCGGCACGTCTCATCGAGGCGGTGACCCCGACCGACGTCGCAGCACTGAAGCCTTTTACGTCGACACTGTCAGTGATCCTAAACGAGAAAGGTGGCGTTGTAGATGACACCATCATCACGAAGCACAGTGACAATGACTTCTATGTCGTAACAAACGCGGGGCGCCGCCAGCGTGATCTCGCATTTTTGCGCGAAGAGACTGAGCGTCTCGGGCTCAATGTTGACCACGGTATAATTGACGGTGGATTGATCGCCCTACAAGGCCCTCAGGCTGCTAGTGCGCTACAGAAACTTACCGAGGATCGCCTCGACGACCTCTACTTCGGCGATACGCAGTTCATCTCGCTTCCGGCGCTCGCTTCCGGCAAGGTCCACGTTGCCCGTTCTGGCTACACCGGTGAGGATGGATTTGAGATCTCAATTCCAAACCCGCAGGAGGCAGAGGCGGTCGCCGAGGCGCTTCTTGAGAACGAGAGTGTCAAGCCAATCGGGCTCGCTGCGCGAGACTCACTACGACTCGAGGCTGGGATGTGTCTATACGGCCATGAGCTCACTGAAGAAATCACCCCTATTGCTGCGAGGCTGGCGTGGACCATTGGCAAGCGCCGTCGGGCGGAAAGAGACTTCAACGGCGCTGACGCAATTCTTAGCGAGCTCGCCGCGAAATCCGGTCCTCTTCGCACTGGGCTCGTGTCTACCGGCCCGGCGCCGCGCCAAGGTGCGAAAGTCCTTGATGCCGATGGCACTGTCGTTGGGGAGATTACGTCGGGCTCAATGTCTCCAACACTGAAGCAGAATGTCGCCATGGCTTATCTACCGAGAACCCTCACAAAGGCCGGCACTCAGCTCTCTATTGAAATCCGCGGCAAGGCGAGGCCAGCAACTGTAGCGAAGCTGCCATTTGTTCCGCCAGGTTATCGTAAGAAGGAGTAAGTAAATGCTGCATGGCTTCGAGCTAGAAAAGATCTTTCACAATATATTTTCTAATAACAGGCTCTATGTTACACCGCAAAAATTCTAATGTACGTTTTATAGGATGAGGCAGCACGGCAGCAGTTAAGAGGTCGTCGCATTTGACGACACCGCGGGCCGCGATGACTGTGGAAGTGAAACTGATGCCTGTCGTGCTGTAGGTCCCCGCGACGTTGCTTTCGGCAGTGGTGAGCTCCCGGACTCCTCGGTGCTAGACTCCTGAGAAGCACCGTCGCTTTTGCTCGACTCCTGAGATGGCTTGTCTTGGATCTCGAAGATGCGCAATGCGGCTTCGCGTAGGTCTGGCGGGATCTGTACGTCCTCGCCGCGTTTAATGATCATGCTCTGCTCTAGTTTCTGCTTTATCCAGCTGATCTCATCCTGGAGCACGCGAATATCGTCGGCCACCGTCGCATTTCGCTGCTGCTCTTTTCGCCGCGCACGCCATGACTCGTAAAGAATCATTGAGCCTGCGACGCTAAATACAAACGATTCGGCTAGAAAGTTCGCCCCGGCCTGAATTGCGCGAGCATCATTCAGTGGGCGCACTTTCTCCGTTTCGTTCAGCAACCGCATTCGCAAACCCGTTTCAGTACGATGAAGACCTTGGGCAAACCGAATGCACGCCTTGCGGAACTTTGGGTGCTCGCGCGCTTGCGACTTGATTTGGTTCGCAATCGGCTTCGCTAGAGTGCGAATGAAGAGCGAGGTAAATTTAAGAGCAATGCTCATCCCTCGCCTTCACACACAACCTACGTGCGGATCGCCGTTCTGGTAGCGAGCCCGTGAGAGATGAGATGTTAGTACACTACTGTCGTGGTGTGGCGCCTAACCTCCGAGCCTCGGCAGCCATGACTTGGACCTCGTATCATGTGTCTTCCTTCCTCTCTAGGCGTACATCTTAAAGCCATGGGCCAGATGATATACATTACAACACTAACGAAAGCGAAGATGGTTCTTTACTGATACATCGGCCTCCGAATTTGCCAAATCAGCTGAAAATGTGTTCTAAAAGGATAGGTGTGAGTACTTAGGAATATGCATCAAAAACGGCTGAGAGGTCAATCCAATAGTCAAGTAATCCCCTTCTCAACCAGTTGTACCTAAGTTAGTTTATGCCTGCGTCTCGAATTCGTAGTAAACGCCCTAGCGAGGGAAATGCGCTAGTTCTGAATCATCTCCTTGATCGCTTCACGCGTCCATAAAGAGCCCTCGTCGTCGAGACCGCGGGCAATGGCATCATGTGTTGCATTGTACTGTACAAACAGCTTATCAGGCTTCCATATCTGGGCAAGCATATTATTCTGATCGTACATCAGCTCGACAGAACCATAGGTATGGGCGACTCGGGAAGGTCGGACCCGCTCAAGCCATGCGCGGCCGGCAAGCAATGGGCTCACTAATGGATCTGTGCGCAGATCGGGGTGCTCTAGGTATTCATCAGTAGTTAATTTCACTGTCTTGTACGAGAGAATGTCACCCCAACGTCTAATCGACCCTGTCGTTGCCGACATATCAACCCAAGGAGAAGAAAGCACTACTCCATATACGGATCCCGGTTGGATGATGTCTTCACGCAATAGCATTGATGTAACGAGATTACCTCCCGCTGAGACACCGATAAGAATAAGCTTCGATGTTGTCGGTTTCAATACCTGATACATCGCCAGCGCTTCCTCCAGCTGCGTCGGGAATTTCGCTGCCTGGGTCACTGTGTAGTCGAGTACGAGCACACTACCACGGTAGGGCAAAACATCTCTGGCTACTGCTGCCGGGTACTCAGCTTCCGCGTCTGTCAATTTCCATGCGTATGCACCGCCATGGATATAAACAATGACTGGATCGTCGTACTGACGATCGGGGACCTCGGATATCCAGCGTGCGCTGAACCCCGGTCCATCAAGAATATGGTTATAGTTTGGCAATCCCTTGCTGAGCTTGCCGCGCAATCTCTCGAATGTTGAGCGAAGTGGAAGCGATGGTGTGAAAATGCGAACCTGGTTTGAGGTCAAATTGTTGAGGAGATGGCCAGTATTAGCTTCAATGTTTATGGTTTTGGGGTCCTTTGGAATAGCCGAGAAGTAGTTGTAAAGTTGACAGCGCCAGCGGGCAAGCGGAAGCAGTGCTGAAACGACCCATACGCGCAGCTTGTCCCATACGGTAATTGGTTTGCTTGGTGCCCCTTCTTTCCAATCATAGCCAAAACTACTAACCTCTTCAGCGTGAGATGTCATCAGAGTGCAGTAAATGAGAGATAACAGGGGCTGTAGCTATGCCTGAAGGAAGCTAGATGCCGACCTTTCTATACGACGTGTGTTCGTTGCCGTGCGTCTGCTTATATTGCTCCTGAGCGAAAGCCGTTGGCAGGGCGGGAGCCATATGCACAATCCCCTTACCTTTGGGCGGTGTCGAAAAGTAGAAAAAGTGACATCGATGGGATTCGAACCCATGCCTCCGGAGAGATCAGAATACTCCCAGGTTGGAACCTGGGAAGCGTTAAGCTTGAGTCTGACGCCTTAGACCAACTCGGCCACAATGCCGTTTTCGGTGGTGATTGTCACGTATTAAACTGAAGTACGAACTTCTCAATAAAAGATATGCAGCACCCATAATGCCTTTCTGCGAAACTCTCACTTGGTACGATCATCAAGGGAAAGAGTAGTGTGGGGATCAGCGGCTAGAGTCGATCAGAGCCGCAGATCAAATCATCTTCACGCCTTGGGAAAGCAGCATCAAACAAATCTCGAGTAGGGTAGGCGAGCAACTAATCGAGGTTCCCGGGGATTATATTGTGATGCTTTGGTTCAGTATAAGTGAAATTATGCCACAAGTAATGATAGTATACGGGAAATATCTTCTTTGGTTACTATGTCTCATAATTCAGCTTGGGGACCACATTCCTAAGTGTGAGATGCACAGCATGTGCATGTTTTTTAATGAGCGTAAAGGGCATGAGTGTATGTGAGTGAGTACAGTTTTCCATCAAATAAACATCGATTATATGCAAAAAGAATGTTATTCACAGAAATTACCTACAACCATACACTCATTCAAACTCCGCTCTTTATCGTATGTTATAATCATTCCGGAGAGGCAGATGCATATCCACGATACGGGGCCCGGTCCTGACTTTATCCCGATCACCGCAACCCCGATCTGTCACTTAGTCGTGACGAAGGGCAAATGGATATTTGGACCGATGAGCACAACAGTACGGCATGGGACTATGTTGGAATCATTGATGTGACACAATTCACGTCTCATATTGAGATCTTTAGATACGAGGACCGGTTCCCTGAGTCGATGGTGCTGCCGGAGATTGAGAGCAACCCAGGCAAATGGTCGAAGTCATTGTCTGTGGGGTTAATGTCTCAGGACAATCCATATGAGCTTCTACGTCCACTCATTGAGTTTGCTGATTCAATTGTACCGGAAGTTCAAAGATTTAGAACGCCAATGTACTTGTACGGCTCGGGGGCTTCACGCAGCATGGAGCTTAAAATAAGACACGAGCTTTTGCAAGCATCCTGCGACTACTTAAAGCGCAACTCCTCTTACCAGTTTGGTACTTGCAGTCCGCGGTCCTCATATGTCGAGGGGTACGAGCAGGCCATTTTTAGCTGGCTAGCCGCGAATTATCTCGAAAAGCGACTCTTCGATTCGAACAAAATCACAGTCGGGGTGATTGATCTTGCATCTTTCAGCCTGCATCTTGGATTTGTTCTCGAATCAGACAAAACAAAATCAGACCTGTATCGACTTGGCTTACGGAAGGGTGACCACAGCACGAAGTACTTTGACATACATGCTCATTCATATGATTTGTTTGACACTGTGCCCGTAGACAAGTTAGCGGCTTGTTTCCAGCGGAACACGGGTTACAACGGCGTGAATGGTACAGGAAACTATGATGAATGCAAAGCTGCCATGGATGGTTACGTCGAGCCTCTCAAAGAAAACCTTAGCAGTCTGACCAGCCCGCTTCACATTTATACCGTCAATGGATTAGACTCTTTTGTTGATCGATTTGGTAGGAATATCGATAAGCTCAGACAATTCTGTAATCACGTACGCGAGGAGCGGGATGCAGATTCTGATGACTCGGACCGCTCTGATGATGATGAGGAAGACTCAGCATGCTTGGGAGGCACACTTGCGACTTCCATTTTAGACTTCGCCGAACATCCAAATGTAACTCTCGAGCATAAACCAATTGTGGGCGATGTGCCAATTCGATGGACACTAGGCCGAGCGCTGCTGCAGGCAGACGTTGAGCTGTCTCCGCGCGGTGGAAAAAGCCTTGGGATACACCAAAATGTTGGGTCGAGGAAGTGGAGTTTCGGTCAGGAGGACACCTTGAGGCATCTTAAGTTTGGGAAGTCAAGCGACTGGCTGGAAAAATTCAATCATCAGCCCGGCAGAGGCGGTGGAGTATTTCTCTTGATCGGTCTTACGATACTTCTACTCATGCTACTTGGGAGGAAAGGCCGCTCTCGTCTCTGGGCGGCATTGCCACGAATCCCGCAACCTCGCGGCTGGAAGCCACTGCGTAGCAATGGAAATGATGAGGAAACTGTAGTCGAGCTCGACGACATTGAGCTCGAGCTCTCTGACGACTTCGATGTGTGAACTAAAGAGTAAGATGAACATTATGATTTTTTTATTTGTGATATTGCATTAACAAGATACATATGAATTACATTGAGTCAACGTAATAGTTGTGCGTGAGAGAATAATTTATGCAGTACAAGTGCTTTCTATTGAGGCCAGACAAGTCTCACGGTTGTGAAGCGTTGGTATGTATTGTTGGCAGCGCCTGCTCCTGAGCAGGGTCCGGATTCTGGGGCTCAGCATCGGTTCCAACTGAGAATGGCGCAGATGGCTCGAAGTCTGACGGTCCCTCATCTGGCATACGATTCGAACCGCCCTGGGACCGGCGGCTTCTCTCCGCGTCATATGCGGCTCGGCCTTCCTCCTGAGCACGCTCCGCAGAATCAGACTCTTCACGGTGGCGACGCAATATGGCTGCTTGGAGGCGCAGCGCAGAGACGTAATCCCACAATCCCTGTACAATTACAAGCACGCCGAGGATGAATGCTACATTAGCGAGCAGCTCATTATGGCCAGCGTCTGAAGGTTGATGAGGCTCAGTGGCACTTTGGCCTGTCGGATGCAAAACATAGCCAATGGCAGGGCCATCCTCGAAATTATTCGGGTTCATAGGCGCAAATTCTTGTGGGGGTGCACCGGGTGCTGTTGTCGCGACGGGTCTCAGGTCGTAGCTCGTCTGGATCAAGGTGATGCCAAATCCGACTAACGACCCTCCCTTAGATGCATGGGTGGTATGGAACAGGTAAGTCATGATGAATCCGATGAAGCTGAAGGCAGCGCTCAGAAGCATATTCCACGCAAACGCCAGCATGGAACCCACAGGCATGTCGCCCACAATTATCTCGTCGCCCCAGCTAGAAGCCATGATTGTGGTCTCCCAATATGAAGGTGTCGCATCTGCTGACGCCTCTTCGTAGGTCGGCGGTTGCTCTGTGGGGCTGATATCATCGTCTTCATCGGGCAGCGGGATCTGTTCTGTTTCTGGATCAGCGCCAGATGGAGGCGCTTGTGCTTCCTCTTTCGCAGCCACGAGATTGCCGAACACGCCATCGGCGACTGATGCAGAGTCGCGAGGTCCAGTTACCCGGTTTAGTAGGCCTGCCCATCTGAACTGGCCACCTCCGCTAGCAGCTTCTGCTCCAGGAGAAGGCGACGCATCGGAGCTGCCAAGCGAAGCGCGGTCATCGACCCACCCAGATTCTTCGTTGTCAGAATCTCCCCCAGCGAACGCATCTAGAAGCCCGTTGCTTTCGGGGTGCTCGGTTTCGGGCACGGCTACGTCACTCGGGTCTGGAGTGTCGGATTGCACTCTTTCGTACCTCTGTGCTGTCATTGCTTGGTCGCAAATTGAGGCTATGTGAGCCGTTCACGCTGGGCTGTAAATATCGCCTTGGTCAAGCTCTCAATGATACGCTGTCAGAAGCCGTAAAATGTATGTGCTCGGGAGGCGTCTCGGCATGGGGCTGTTGCTGACATAATAAAGAGAAGGTACTGGAGGCCGGAAGCCGACTATGTTCTCTGTTACATGTCATATGAGCACATTCAATCGTAACCGTGTGTTTCCCGCCGCCTAGCAAGGCGCGTGGACATTTACCGCGCGCTCTAGGACTAAGCAGATCTCAAACGAGATGAGAGGTGGGAGAAGGCTCTGTAACAAAATAGTTAAATTATCGTTGAACTAGTGAAATAGGCCACCAATAACAGCATGGAGGGCAGACAAGTTTGGGTCCGGCATGGAGACAAACGCTTCTTCAGATTGAGTGGCTGTGGTATAAATAGGGCTTTTCCCGTACCGTTGGTACTTAGGTACTGGGAAAGACATAGCTTGGTCGTAGCTTGGGGGATCCTCATCGAGGCACTCCTCGTCAACAAGCACAATCGTGACTTGTACCGGTGAAGGCGATCGTTCCGGATCCGCTTCGGCAGCGCGCCTGCGCCATCGCGCTCTCTCAATGTAGCGCAGAAAAATCCTCTCCAAGACCTGCAGCCTGGGATTGGGCTCATTGCGCGGCATGCTCGCTCGGAGTAGCTTGGATGGCTAGTGTTCTTTGTTTCTTGATATCTTGAGCTCCACACAATGCTACGCTTCCAGCACGCCATACGTGATACTACTGCAGGTCGCTATCTACCCTGGCCCTTGTCCGCCACATGTTTCCGACTCCGCATATTCACACTCCCGCCAAGAAGCTTTGCGTCAAATGCGAGTGGGTTGTTCCGGAAGGGTGACATAAATGTCCGGTAGGTAGAGATAAGAAAAGAGATCTACAGTACTATTAGGCTCTCTGAGCCACTGTCCCAGTCTTTCGTGCCGCCTTACGGCTATCACGCATAGTGCGTGACAAATGGGGCGAGTGCAGAAACTGTGAATTTGAGCCATTCTGATGGGCTACCAGCATTTTTATCAATTCAAGATAGAATACCTTGAAACATATCGTTTTACAAAGTATGGATCTGTATCGTATATAGTGAACTCTCCCGGATCTCGAGGGAGACCCCTCTCGGTCACAAAGAAGGCTTGGCTCCTGATTACCTGATTTTGCAACTCAGGTGTGACCGGACGTCCTGCAGCTGCAAGCGAATACTGCTTGGAAAAGTGGGTCAGAATGGCCTCTACTTTTCGACACATGTGGATAAAGGAGCCAAAGGAACCATATGATAATATATCTGGCACTGTGTTTATGGTAATTGACCGTAATAGTCAAGACCTGCCAGATGATTCTCCGCGCGGACTTAAGCAGACTTCAAAAGGTGTTATTTTAAATCCTCAGCCGCAGGATGATCCCAATGACCCGCTCACATGGCCAATGTGGCGAAGAGATATCTCTCTCGCTGCCGTATCTATCTATGCTCTTCTGTCTGGCGGAATGACGCCGCTCCTGGCGCCTGTAATGAAGACGCTTGAGAAACAGTTCGACAAACAGCTACATGATGTGACGTTTTTCGTAGGTGTGCTTATGGTGTCTATGGGTGTTGGGTCAGCATTCTTGGCTCCAGTGGCCGTTCTATACGGAAAGCGTCTAGTGTATCTCATGTCGCTACTTCTGTTTTTCGGCGGGCTCGTGTGGGGCGCGAATGCGAACTCGTATGGGAGTCTTATGGGGGCTCGAGTGCTTTCTGGTATTGGTGCCTCGCCGGCCGAGTCGCTACCTTCAACCACTATTGCAGAGATCTACTTCGCGCATGAAAGAGCCTATAGGCTAGGAATTTACACTTTGCTACTTCTTGGTGGTAAGAACTTGAGCCCGCTGGCTTCGGGATTTATCAGTAACCGCTTGGGATGGCATTGGGTGTTCTGGATTGCAGCGATAATATGTGGGGCGACGTTTGTGGCAATGTTCTTATTCGTGCACGAGACATGGTGGGATCGGACTCCTATTCCTGATGAGCGCAGCAGGAAGGAAAGCGAGGCTGCTCAGCGCGGGCGCATGAAACTCAACCTTCCGCCGTGGGAAGCAGAGCTGGAAGCTCGTACCCATGGGCAATCTGGAACTGATTCTGATATGGAGACTTTGAACGATACCCCGCAGATTGACGCTTCTTCTCACGGCTCCTCAAAACGAAAGCCTTTTTTCAGGAATCTTACTATCTTTTCTGGTCGGAAAACTAATGCGTCATGGTTTCAGGTATTCCTTCGGCCGTTCGTTTTGTACTTTTACCCATCGGTATTTTATGCCACGCTCATCTACAGCACCAGTGTCGTATATCTATCGATTATTGCGGAAACTATCAGCACACTATTCACGGCAGAGCCTTACAATTTCCCTCAGACATCCGTTGGCTTGCTCTACGTGGGCACATTTGTAGGCGGCATGCTCGGCTCTGCGGTGGCAGGAAAGTGCTCTGACATTCTTGTGCGCTACATGTGCCAACGCAATGGTGGTATTTATGAGCCGGAATTTCGCCTCGTCATGATCATTCCTGTCATGCTATCGGTAACAATTGGACTTATGGGGTTTGGCTGGGTGACATTCAATGGGGATCTTTGGATTGTTCCCACAATATTTCTTGGTATCCTCGGCTTTGGAACGTCTCTAGCATCCACAGTATCTATTACATACGTCGTGGACTGCTACCGACCCTTTGCTCCTGAGGCATTAGTGTCCTTGAATTTTGCGAAAAACGTTCTAGGACTGGCCTTTTCCATATTTGTGCCGTACTTCCTTGAGGCCTCAGGGGCTAAAATCTCGTATATTGTTTACGGCTGCATTCAAATTGGCCTATGTTTGCTGGGCATCCCCATGTACCGCTACGGGAAGGTACTTCGCCACTATCGTGACAAACACGATTGGATGCGGAAGCTGTATAATTAGTGGTCATTATTGCTATTTGTAACTGAAGCGCTTGTTGCGCGACTTAATATGCATTTCATCGATCAGGGCTTCGTCATATCAGGGAGTTGAGAAGGGCAAAGAACGCTTTGTGCCCCTCTCTTTCTTATTCCTGTTGTAATTGGCATCAAGAAAGAGCAATACTCGGGTCAAAAATTGTCCGGGTTCTCCACGCCAGGGTGCGACTGGCGTCGAGGAGCTTCCGTAACCAAAGAGCGTCCCCAGTTCCCAGCTGCAACGTCGCTGACCTCATCTCTTGTTTGCTTTAGGAATGGCATAAGGGCCGTACCACCAGTGCCGGTTTCTCCGCCGGCTTTGTTTTTAGCGAGACCCATGCCTTTAGAGTTATTACGGGCTTGCAGTGAGATATATCGCATCACAATCTGGATGTGTTTACTGCGAAAGTCACGTAACTTCATTAAACAGTGGTCATATGAGTCGACCAGGCCATGGTGAGCGCTAGCATTTTTCATCACAAACGGCCGGATGACCGCGACTTCTTCAAGTTTTAACAGGAACGCGCGATGCTCTCCAGGCATGTACTTTCTCATCTCAATCAAGAATGCATTTGAGCGACCCGCGGCTCCATCTGCTGCAGGCTGACCGTCAGCGCCAATTGGGTTGGCGGGTTTGCGATCCCCTAGGTCGAAATGCTGGACATTTAGGATTATATCCAGTGCCTGGATCAGCGAGCTCTGCCCATTAGAACCTCCGGAATATGCACGTGGAGTAAGCTCCCTGCCGTAGTAGACACCATTTGCGAGGCCAGCCTTCTCCATACCCTTCCACCCCGCAAGATAGGGGCGCAAACGGTTATAGAAGAAATGGGGATCCAAGAATTCTGACATTCGCATCATAATAGCAGTGAGACCATCGATATCTAAAGCGAGTTGATTCAAGCCAGCAATGACACCCGAGACATCACCTTCCAGGGCTGCATCGATGGCAGACAATCCGTTGGCAAGGCATGGACCACCTTTCTTCTCTAGCATAACACTGATCAAGTAGAACCATGCCTCATCATACGCCCCGGTGTATGTTGTAAGGCTAGCCAACGTATTCAGATCCCATTCTGGAACTTCGCAAGGTATGACGGTGCGAAAGTTCCAAAGGCACAACCCAGCATAAGTTGCGAGCGGAGGTAACCCCAATATCTCGTTCACTTCCAAGAGCGGTATAGCGAGCTGTTCAGGAAGTCGATCAACCACATCTGGGGGAGACCACACATATGCGTGGGCCATAAACCCGAGAATTGAGCATGCACGACGCTGCTCTTCGATAGTTCTTAGCTTGCCTATTGATAACAGCGGCATTTCGTCAACCATTGTGCGGAGCCGGCGAGTTAAAATGAGGGCAGGAAGGTCTTGAGCGATGCGCTCCCACGCGTCAAATGCATCTGGAAGTCTTGGAAGTGGTACGCTCTCAGGAAGGAACCCCGTCACAGGTGAGACTCCATAGTCTTGTAGCCGCACACCGCTCATGGATGTAGTGGCGCTTTCTCAGTACGACGTTATACGAGACACACACAAGTTATTGAAATAACGGGGATGACGGAGTCGGCTACCGCGAACACGACCGTTTCAGCAGTACCACGTATCCATCATATCTGCAAGATCGAGCCCTGCCCTGGCCCACACCTGCTAGTCGGGGTGTACCTCGAGTAGGGCGGGCGGGGAGATGGCAGTAGTAAGCTCGAGCGAGCTGCCGACAGAGCCCGTGTAGAGAGAGGATCCTCGATAGCGAACGAAGACTCGACGGGACTCAGATACGTACTCTATCATGCCTGAATTGGGCGAGGTGGCGCACGCAGCAAGCCTGCTTCGGAAGTATATACTTGGAAAGACGATAAAGACCGTCGTTGCGGCGCCAGATGACTTACTCTTTGTCAAGCCGCTAACGAGCGAGTTATTTATCTCCGGGTTGACAGGCCAGAAGGTCACGGCTGTGGGTCGAAATGGGAAGTATTTCTGGATTGAGCTTGGTGGAAAAAAGACGTTGATTCTCCACTTTGGCATGACCGGATGGATCCACATTCGGAATGTTCAAAGTCATTTTATTGCAATGGAAAGCGGTGGAGACAAGAAGCAACGCGAAAAAATGGAGGCTATGATTGCCGAAGGTAAGGACCCCAAGGAAGCCAAGTGGGAGTCCACTGAGTGGCCCCCTCGCTTTACTAAGTTCAGCTTCACGACCGATGCCGAGGACGAGCTTGCCTTTAGTGATGCTAGGAGACTTGGCCGGGCTCGCTTAATTGATCTGCCGGAAGGTAAAATAGGTTCAGTGGAACCTTTATCGAAACTCGGAAGAGACTTTTCTCAGGAGACCCCTCCCGCGGACGATGTAGTCCCTGAAATAATCAAACGCAAAGTTCCGGTCAAGTCCCTGTTACTAGACCAATCGGTGTTCTCTGGTGTTGGGAACTGGATGGCAGATGAGATTCTGTACCAGAGTCGTCTCCACCCTGAACAATATTCAGATACGTTGGGCACAACGCGCGCAACTAACTTGTATGAAAACGTGCTCAACGTCTGTAAGATTGCTGCTGAAACCGAGGGAAACACCGCTGCATTTCCCAGCAACTGGTTAATGCTGCATAGATGGGGGAAGTCCAGAAGTAAAAAAGAGGTACAGAAGACTCCCGACGGACATGTTGTTGGCTTTGTGAGCGTTGGCGGCCGCACTAGCTGCTTTGTGCCTGACCTACAACGAAAGTTCAAGGCCGTGAAGGATGAGGAAGAGGATGATGCCGACGCCGGAAGAAATATCAAGGAAGAGGAAAGTAATGAAGCTAAAACGACGGTACCTGCCAGCAAGAGGAGGAAGCCAAACAAAAATTAACCCGAAGTCATTAAAGAGTTGTATTAATTTATGTACTATTTATGTACTATATCTTTGGCTATATACAGGATGAACTACTTGCTGATCGGGAGTTACAGGCTGGAACGCGCTTTGAAGTAACACTAGCCAAAGCGTGTCAGCCCCGCTTCGGTTCGGGCTGGCGGCAATACCGTCGCAGAGATCCATGAACTCTTGACGCAGGAATGCTTCGCGGAATGTCACTACAATTGACTCCAGTGTAGCCAGTGATACATTCTGAATATCGGTAACTATAGCCACCAAAAACTTAGCTAGTGAAGCAATTATGCGTCGCTCTGGCGAGAACTCCGGCCAGGGGCGTTCTAGCAGTCTAGAGTAAGCTTTCTTCAGGCGTGGCCACAAATCATCGACTCGGGTGGTAATGAACTCAGTAGCATAATGGGAGAACATAGACAAAGAAGCGAAGCTTTGTTCAACAACGTACGTTTCAGTGTCAAACGCACGCTCTACTACCTCTGGCCAAGTTTTATGGACCAGGGGAAGGAAGTGTTCGCTATTCACTGCAAGATACGGTATCAATTCTGTTACCAAAGTCAGAGTAGCAGTGCGTATCTCGGCTCTTTCATGCGTCATTAACCGGTCGCAGTAAGCTGCGATCTTTTCGATCATATGGTATGTGCTCTTGCCAATCGGATACTCCCAATTTTCGACTGCAGCATCTGCATCATCCAATCCTGGCTCATCGTTTTCTCCGCTTTTTTCGAGCTCGGCATCCTCGGAGCTGGTCTTCCTCGCATGTTCCTTTTCCCATTCGCTCAGGCTCCCAGAATGTTCAGCCAGCGAGGGATCAACGACAGGGGGTCGCTTCAGCTCACTGAGGAGCGACGAAAAGTCTGGTATCGTTGATTCACTTTGCTTACTCTTGACAAGGTCCGGCATATGAGTGGAGATGCGTAATGTGAAAATTAGCGAACCAAAGACAGTGAGAATTCCTTTGACGAGCAGGAAATAGTCATGATAATGGTCCATTAAAATGAAAAGAGAAGAGAAAACGTCGTCCAGATAGGGTAGTACCTGTGGACCACTGACATAAACGAGAGACGCGAGTGCAGTCAGTGTATCCGGAGTAAAATCTAAGGTGTTCAGCTGAAATGAGATGCCGTCAATCAAATAGTCCTTGTTCGCAATAGCAAGCTCAACTGGCGTAGCATATCCGCATGCATGAGCGACCTTGCCAATAGCTGCCTGCGCTTGACGCTGGACGCTCATGCTTGCTGAATTCCCTAGCATGGAAAATAGAGGGTGTATCAGATCGACTAGGTAATCGTTGAATGCAGATCCTTGCAAAAGAGCGGCCTCTCCAAGCACATAACATGCCAAAGCTGTGTGCGCTCGGGCCGCAGGACCAACTTGATTAGTATCAGATGCGTGTAAGCTAAGAGAATCTGAGAGTTCTTCATAACAATAAGTGACAAGATCGTACGTATCGCTTCCTGAAGGTAGGCCGCGAAGCACACAAGAGGAGATCCATAGCAGTGACACAGCATTCAGCGTTCCGCGACCGCGCATCCTTAGCGCCTGTAAACGCTCTACCAAGTTTTGCATCACCCCATTTTTGTGCCCAATTTCTCTGAGAATGTTGGCAATCTGTAGTTGGATACTCTTACCGACCGGAAGTTGCAAGCCTATATCTGACAGTAGCAGCACTTTAGCCCCATTTTGGCGAGAAAACGGCGCGATTTCTTTAACGAGAGAGACGCGCGGTGCAGAATCTCTAGAATTCTTCCTAGCTGAAAGTGGAAGCGCACCTTCAATCGTGTCTATTAATGTCATAGCAGTGTCATCCCCACTGGCATATGAAACAGCCTTCTGCAAAGTCCGTAGCGTCACCTCCGAAGTCTCTTCATCCGGACTCTCAATAACGCCTGGTAAGGTCGTTATCTGCTTCGCCACTATTTTCTGCAGTGACTTCTGTATTTCCGCCTGGGACAAGAAAGCACCTGCATCCTCAGAGAGGTCATGAATTGTTCTCTGCGTGGCTGAGAATAAGATCATTTTCAATAATGTCTCTTCCATTGACTCACCAACTTTGGCCTTCTGAAAGGTTACCGTACATTTAGCATGCACATAGCTAGCGAATGAATATAAGCTCAACAATAGCTCAGGGCGTGGGGCTCTGCTGTCATGGAGGGTAAATTGTAAGCGTTGCATGACAG
This sequence comes from Starmerella sirachaensis, assembly GCA_030578495.1. Lineage (NCBI taxonomy): Eukaryota > Fungi > Ascomycota > Dipodascomycetes > Dipodascales > Trichomonascaceae > Starmerella > Starmerella sirachaensis. The sequence goes on along the minus strand of JAJMSC010000004.1, from coordinate 1,125,486 downwards.
AGAAGGAATCGTTCAAATGAGTAGACGTGTCATCAATCCACTTATCAGTTCGAACATTAGTTTCTCCAGTAAAAGAAGCACTCGACATTGTTCCCATAATAAGGTCTGCGAGACACAGGATCGCCTTTGCCTTTGCAGTATAGTGCCGCTTATTAGCTGGAGCGATGAAGCGAGTTAGCCTGGAAACGATTCTCGGCAAAACTAATGCGAGATGATCAGGAATACCTATGACCCGAGCAATGATAGTGTGCAACGCATTTATAGCAGCAGTTTGAGCCTCCCTGTCTTCAGAGTCGTACTGGATACCATCAAGCAGCATCGAGATTATTTGTGCTATTGCTGGTGACTGGCCTAGAAGTATGCTGAAACCATTAATCCAAGCAGCCTGGAAAATTTCGTCTAGCGCTCCAAATCCAGCTGCATGAAAACTAGGAGGTTTTGACAAGAACTGCTTACTCGGGCGAAGTGCTTCATTGCCTTCAGATAGATTGGGGGGCTCTGGGCTGAGAAGATATGCTATTACCGAGACCAATTGGTGCGCCCGTTCTAGCTCGAAAGCATCCTCTTCAGCCCAAGCTGAGTGGGCTAGCTGGCCAATAGTCCTCATCAATAATTCTGATTGTCGGAGACCCAGCTCATTCTGCTGAAGAAGGGTCTTCAAGGGGAAGAAGATGTACTCGGATACCTCCGGCGTGATAATCTCCGGTGTATATTGCAGAGTGAATAAAATTCGTTCCAGATTGTCGGTGACAACGCTCGAGTTCTTGTTGAAAAGATTCGGGGGCTTGAGAGCCTCCTGAGCAAGGCTCAAACATGCTGCTTTCAAGCCTTCCATTCGTAAACGAGTCGATCAATGAGAAAGAGTCCTATAGCATATGAACAGTTTTGCAACGATTCTTTTTCTTCAGAAGAGTTAAGTAAGAATAGTACTGTTACTCGTCTCGGTCCCTGAAGCGCTTCTGTCTGGTAACACCTGTCAGTAATGAGGGTACTCGTTTGTGTCAGCATCAGTGTCACCAAGTACTAGGCGACCCAAACTTCGTTGCCGCTTGAAAGGGGGAGGAGGCGGCCACGGAAAAAAGTGAGCCCCTAGTTGATCTAGTGATCATCTCCGGCGGTCATGAATTCATTAATCCTTATGTACAAAAACCTAGAACCTAAGAATGGGTTTACTCGCCCAGGACGATTGGAACCTCGTGCGATATCTGTTAAGCTCTTCTAAGCGCTTCTCCTCCTGGCCAGTCCACAAAGGCATGCCATACGCAGTGGATCCCAGACCCTTTGCACTATCAATGGCGTCTCGATAGACTTTCGATAAAATCTCTGTCGTCTCAAGGGTTGGAGGTATCGCATTAATCGCGATTTCGGCCGCGAGATTTACCACAGCATATAGATCCCGATATTCTTTCCATCTAACCTTGATGATGTGATTGTATACTTCGGCAGAGCAAGCTTGCGAGAAAAACTCGACGCTGTGATGCTTCGCCAACTCAAACAGATGAATTGCTCCGACTGGATCTTCGTAGTCGAACAGAAGACTAGCGATGCATTTCTCCAGAATAGGTGCGACGGTATCTGGTCCAACTAGTGGGTCATCAGCAGGCGCCGGCTCCGAGTTATCAGTAACCACACTAGAGGTGTTATATCTCGGGACAATGATATCCTCGAAATAAGTCATGAGTTCCCGGTTTGAGTTGACAGAGTCAATGTGCTCGAAGATTAGAGACAGGGCCTTGTTCACATTTTCGCGTCTTGCGATCGCCTCAGGGGAAAGTGGAGGGGTACTGGCTTCAGACGGCTTAAGCAACCCATCCATGAGAGAAGCAGCAGTAGGGACTAGACGTTCCGAGCGGGACTTCTTGTTTTCCTCAAATAAAGCTAAGATGGAATTTGACAGAGGTGTGACCGTCGAGTCGTGGATGGACGACCTCGGCCGTGGCTTTTGTCGAGGTGGCGCTAGAACGTGGCCTAGCACCTCCTTAAATATCATCTCTTCCTTCTGCTCTGCGCGCCCTGCGTCACTGGTGGAATAGTCCTCTGTGCCATATTTCTTCTCAGCTTGCTTCAGGTGTGACCAGTCAAGCTCGTCCATGTCAAAATCGCTTTTTTCTGACACGTCAGGCTGCTGAATTTGGTTCAGAGAGAAATTCTCGACGCTGGGTTTCGAAGTTTTAAAGCGAGCAGTGCCCGGAACAGCCATAATCCGGCGCCTCACAGAGGCGAGCATCATAGTTCAAGAATCACCAGAGGGCTATGGGGATCTGTCTTTGCGTCTTACTAGACACACACATTACTTTAGGCTGCTTCTGCTGGACAGTAGTAAGCACTGATATGTGAGTAAGTGCGTGCGGGATTGGGCTGCGGTGCATAATGGTCACACAGCTTGCGGCCACCGATTCTTACCCTGGTAAAGGAGTTCAATGTTGTTTCAACTAATCCCAAGTACGCATATATGCTGGCGCTAAATATGTTCGCTCGTAAGAAAAAAGGACTGCCGCATCTGAGGATCCACAGCGTTTTAAAGTACGTGGGGGACAGTCGAAAGTGTGATTGAAGGGTTAGGTGCGTGAGCGGTGTCTCCACGAGCTTAATCCCTGGCGAAGAGAGGTCTTGATAACTTGGTCAATAGTAGCAGCATGTCTGCTGAGCTCGTCCATGCATACGAGTGGGACACCACGGACGTGCAGCGTTTCATCGGACTGGGTCTTGGGAAAGATGAGCTTTTCCTCTACGAGTCCCGCAAGAGTGGAGCAGGTGAGCGCGTATCCGCATTCGACACCGAAGATGTAGTTAGGGCGTTTGACTTCAGCCCGCAAGAGCGCGGACTTGTGTGTTATGGCCTCAATTCGGGTAACGTCCATCTCAGAGGGTTTGAAGATGGCCAGTACCCCATAACTTTCAAGCCAAAACTTGCAAGGCGTTGCAACACAGTTAGCTTCAACACGACAGCTCTGCTTGCATCTGGATACGACAAAAACCGCGGAAATGAGTCCCTACTCCTATGGGACATTGGATCAGACTCTCCCGATCCGATTGTATCCGAATTTAGCAATGAGACGATCACTTCTGTGAAGTTCGCGCCATTGCAACCCACATCGTTAATTTGCGGCGGCTCGCGAATGCTGAGAGAAGTTGACACTAGAACAGGCAAGCCAGTGACCTCAGTGTCTACGAATCTCGTGCATGGAATCAGATTCAACCCAGTGAGCGATAACCTGTTTGGGTCCTGCGATTTCAGCTCATTAGCATTGTGGGACAAGCGAATGTTAGTCAAGGCGGTAAACTCGCAAAGTGAGCCCCTTTTAGTGATTCCGCATGTCTTCAAGGACCATAACAAGGACTTGGGTTGTTACAGATTTTCGCCGAATTGCAGAAGTGAGATATCCGCGCTGCAGGATGGATCAATGATCCGCCGCTGGCAGGTATCTATCATTCCCTCAGCGCAGGGTCATCCTAGCCGCACGAGTCAACTATCCTCCGAGCTTAGCACTCAGAAAAATAAATCCCAGGCCGAAGCTGAGTCTGCGGATGATGCTTCTGTACGGCTATTCGTTAATCGCGTGCTTAACGTTCGAACAGAAACAGATAAGGTTGTCTCCTTCGACTATGCGAATAGCATGTCAACAGGCAAGCTCGACTTCGTTTGTATAAGGCAATCGGGCAGCATTTTCCGAATGCCGATCTCAGGACCCCCGCCTAGCATTTACTTCGATCCGTTTAATGAAGTGAACATATTACTTTCTGCAGAGAGGCTTGTTGAAATACCTGGTGGTGAAGTAAGCGATACTCGCGTATCTGATCTCAATATTGCACAACCATGGGATGCGGAAAAAGCAAGAGACCCAAACCAACTAGCTGAGCGTGATCTTACCAGCTTATCTTTCAGAAGCTCGAAACAGGACGATGCAATGATTTCTGACGATAGTGACACAAGTTTAAACTTGGATGGGGATTCAAGCAGCTCAAAGACGTCTTATGACTCTGATTATATCGGCGCAGAGGCACCGGTCCATTCTGTGCTTGGAAAGGATATCACGATCGCTATGCAGCAGCGCGCCCTCGCGGGATATTCGCTGGACCCAGTTAAGAATATTGACGTTTTAGTTGAAAGTCAAACAAAGCAGCGATCATCCGCATCCTCTGGGATGTTGGCAGCGTGGAAGTGGCTCAAGCAGCAACAGGCTCTATTTAATGGGCCAACAAACTTTTTAGAGACACCTGATGTTGACCTTAGATACATCGGAGTATCAAGTATTTGGATGGGACTGTCCCGAGAAACCATTAAGCACCGTCTCTCCAAAAAAGCCAAGACCAAGACGAAGACCGTTGATGACGCTGTTAAATATGCAGTTAGACGATCGCCGGGGTCTGTCTATGTGAGCTATAAGGACGACGATGAGGCCTACAGACAGCTTTGTCTCTTGCTTTGTGGATGGGATTTTGGACTTAGTGACCTTGAGCCGCGCTTGCAGCAATTGGAGGCGAAAGGACAGTATGAGAAGGCAGCTGGTTGGGCTGTATTCCACAACGATGTTGAACGCGCTGTAGAAAGTTTGGCCAAATCGCGAAAGCAGAACATGAGATTAATGTCGACTGCGGTGGCTGGCTACTTGGTATATAAAGATGTCCCCAACAACAACGTCTGGCGTGAGCAGTGCCGAAGCCTCGCATCACGGCTCTCTGCTCCGTATCTGCGGGCTATATTTGCTTACATTTCTGATGGCTCATGGTTGGACGTGTTAGATGATGGTGCATTGCCCATGACCGAAAGGCTTGGCATAGCCTTCCGCTTCCTTCCACCCAAAGAGGTTGGAAAATACTTGTCACTCTTAACGTCCCGTGCAATAGCAAACGGCGACCTAGAAGGCATAATTCTCACCGGTTTCACACCAAAACTCCTCGATTTGCTTCAGGTCTATCTTGACCGCACCAGCGATATCCAAACTGTAAGCGCCCTCGTTTCTTACGGTTGGCCAAGATTCTTTGATGATTCCAGAATTCCCATCTGGATTGGGGAGTACAGGCAACTGCTGAATTCTTGGCAGTACTTCTCGGAGCGGGCACGATTCGACGTCGCTAGGAACAAGCTTGGCTCTTCTCCCTACCATCGTTCAAAACGGCCCATCAAACCTCAAGCTTTCCTAAAGTGTTCCAACTGCAAATCTGTCATTGCTGGAAGGATGGATGAGGACCCTGAGGTCAAGAAATCAGCAGCTGCTAAAAAATCGGGCGGTGGTGAGCGCGACGCCCCACGGTCCTGGAATCGATGCCCATATTGTAATCATCCGTTACCCCCATGCGGGGTCTGTCGCATGCCGCTCGGTCCTTCCCTAGACGATAGTCTTGAATCCGACAAATGGCCTGTATTTTGCCTCAATTGCAACCACGGCCATCATGCTGTGCATGCGCGCCAATGGTTCAACCGATACGATATATGCCCTTTCCCATCCTGCAAGTGTCTGTGTGGCCTAATGCGGATTTAGCGTGATTAAATATAATGTTTCTGCTTAGATGATCATCACTCTGACCGATGGTTAACAGCACTCATGATCTGTACGTTATTCGACCATAATCTGGCTCTATACGAGCCATAGCTATCGTTACCGGGATTGGTAATGGCTGGAAGGATGGCGGAAGGTGCTTCAATTGTGATTTGTTTGATACCAGAGGCTGACGGTTGCCTCCAGTATATGTAACACATGGCGTTCATGTGACCTGAGCACCGCCTAGCTGCACGAGGTGTGGTGGTTTAGGGGCTTGTGGACAGCTTGTTGTCTCTTCAGGCATTGTGAGCTCTTGTCAATGTTCAAGAAGACAAACCACGAGCTCTCGTCAAGCATCGACCAGGACTTCCGTCCTGACTTGATTACACAGTGTGGCTTCTCGGGGGAGGTCAGCGCTTTTGCATATGATCCTGTCCAGTCTCTGCTCGCTGTAGGTACTGATACAGGTCTAGTCCACGTTATGGGAGGGGGTGAGATCAGAGCAGTTCTCGATTCCAACCCGAAGCATAAAACTCCTAGCGCACCAATCATTCACCTCCGCTTTGTGACGAGCGTCTATTTAGTGAGCGTTGATGATCGATCCACGGTCATCGTATGGGCGCTCGACTCCCAGAGTGAATGGGCTCGGCACCAAAGCCCGTATAGCGTCATGGCTGTATGGACTGATCCTGCTATGGACTGGCTCTTTATGGGCCATCATAATGGTGAAATTACTGTGTTTGATATTGACAGGGGCAAGGCAACGCCATACAAAGTAGCCAATCTCGAGCGGATTGTCAATCCAAAACTCACAACAGGATTTGTTTTGTCTCTGAGTTTACATCCTCGCGATCCTTCTCAGCTCTTGATTTGCTATCGAGACGTAGCTGTCGTGTGGAATATAATGAAAGGCGAGCTAATGTTCGACATGCATCACGAATTCCCTATGACGGCAGCAGTATGGCATCCGAGTGGTAGCCATGTGGCCACCACACATGTTAGTGGGGTGGTGGTATTCTGGGATGGTCAGAAAGGCGTCAGGCTGGGGGCGCGCAGCGCCTTCCCCGAGCAGGTTGGCCAAATTGATACAAGCTCGGATAGAATCCCAGAAGGCCTTGCATGGTGCTGTAAAGAAGACCCTACAGATACATTCCTCGTAGTTTGGGGAGGAAGATCAATGTCCATCGTTGAGTTTGGACCAACTCCAATCGTGGCGACAACTTCATACGAGTCTATGGGGAACTTCTTTAAAGGAGAAGCGGTCAACCAAGGCGAGCTCAACGTCTCCGCAAATATCGTTCGAGTCCTAATCTTGCCTCAATCAGGTCAACCGCACTTCCAAGGATGTTATAACCCATCCCACTTGATCATGCAGGCCGGCACGCAGCTCATAGCAGTGACGTTGCCACACCTCCACGTCACTCCGTTTGATTCGACGGTGTTTCCAGCCGCAGTATGTTGGCGCTCATCTCCAATTACGTCGTTGTCCACGCAAGGGATCACGCGAAACCAGTGGATCGGCATGATGTCCGCCGCGCTGCCCAACCCGAAGGTTACAGGTGGGTCTTCAGCGACGCAACAAATACGCAAACTACAACTATCCACGGTTTTATGTGTTGGATGTGCCAATGGTACGGTTAAGCTATTTGATGCTACCCGAGCAGACTCGCGAGACTATCGCGTGGTTATGACGTCGGTGGCCGGTCTCGACCCTGAACGTCCTCGCGAGAGAGTGACCAAGGTGTCCATAGGCGCTGAAGCAGGCGAGATGTCCATTGCGACCGAATCTGGAAACATATTCCTCGCTACGTTCGGAAAAAACACCATGTTGGAACAACCAGGTCCGCCCGCGCCGGCGCCCGAGATAGAGAATATCGAGCACCTCGTACCTAAGGAACTTCACCAAGGTTTTATTCCGAAGTGGCTCATTCGTGGCACCACATCTGTGACGGCACTCTGCAATTCAAGCATTGGGTTCGTTGGCGCTGGGTATGAGAGTGGCAGAATAATTCTGGTCGACAAGCGTGGTCCCGCATTAATCATGGATGAAGAAATCAAGGGGGTCGCTACAAGGATTGATTTTGGTATCATGGCTGTAGGAGAAGACCCGTTTTCAAGCATTTTGATGTCAGTGGGAACCTCTAGAGGTAATATCCTTGTTTATCGCGTTGTTCCCCGACCACAGGGTGGTTTCCAGGTTCTCACGAAACCGAAAGAAGTTTTGTCCTTAAGTGTCGGGAAAGAGCCAGTTACTTTGGTCGCGCATGTGGACGTCAAAGATGGTCGCTCTGCTCAAGCAGCCCCCGAAGTTATGGGGAGACTTGCATCCGGGATTCAAGTACAAGGCGCCATCCTCGGTGCTACATCTGACAATGCGAAGTTTTTCGGTATGACCGGCCCAAAGGTAGGTAAAAAGCTTGGGTCGAAGAGCTTCGATACACCCCTCGTGGCCGCTGCGTATGCGTACTTGAGATGGGGTACCTCGTCTGCACTTCTTACGGTAAATTTGAAGGGAAAAATTGGGATTTACGGCCTTCCTGGTCTCGGCACAATGTCCACGTATCCCGCACCAAGTGCAGTGGGTGGAGCTATGGTCACAGTTTCGACCATGGGTGACGCGTTTTTGCCTTACGATGAGCAGGCACACGCTGGCCAGGTTCTTCGCATCTTTGGTACAGACCAAATACCGAAGAATGACGAAGTGTATCAGAGCAGGCGGCGAGTTCCTGCTCGACCTACGATTTCCACAGTCCACTGGATGGCTGGCCGCCAGTTTGTGAAAGTCGAGGACCTTGATAAGAAAATCGCTGGCTCTAGACGGGGTAAATCGAAACGATCTCGCAGTCAGCTTGTTGACCAGACTGCTATGTCAGAACCGGAAGCTGGGGCGTCCACCGCCCCCAAGACGGGCAGCTGGTTAGGTGGCAAGCCTGTGCCAAAGTATGCACATACTCGCCCGCAACATACTGCCCCGCAGAAAACGTGGGGACAGACATTCAGTGGTTACTACGAATCTGCTGAAGGGACCGTGAACGATGCCCTGGATGATGCAATGGCGGTGATGACGTCGAGCAGGAAAGAGGCTTCTTCTTCTGTTATGAAAGGTATGATTAGCCGCAAGTTAGGATTTTAGTCTTAGCACTCTAGTCTCTCTAGTTAATTATTTTCAAGTCCATATACGAAAATCGACAATTCTTGCATTTCAAGTTACTTAAACCCCTGCACAAGTGTTGTTGGTGACCCGATATTTAACTATCCCTTCGCGCTCCAAACCCTGCCTAGACCTGCCGTTCCTTTGCCTTGATCCTCATGACAAAGAGCCCAAGGTGGTTTCAGTTTTTCAAAGAGCTCATATCTGGCAGTAGGATGACCGAAAACCTGAAGCGGGCGGCAGAGCATGAAACCGATGTACCGACAAAGAAAGCTAGACTTCCTAAGCGCAAAGTCGCTGTCCAAATTGGCTACTGTGGAACTGGATATCATGGTATGCAGCTGAACCCACCACAGAGAACCATCGAAGGCGACCTTTTCGAGGCTATGGTAAAGGCAGGGGCTGTAAGTCAGGACAATGCAGACGACCCCAAGAAGAGCTCATTTTTGCGCGCTGCCCGCACCGACAAGGGCGTTCATGCCGCCGGAAATGTGGTTTCACTAAAGATGATCATCGAGGATCCTGATATTGTATCGAGAATCAATGAGCACCTGCCCGAGCAAATTCGAGTGTGGGGATTTAGCAGGACTAATAGGGCTTTTGAGTGTCGTCGTGTTTGCTCCTCGCGCATCTACGAGTATATCCTTCCTACCTATACACTAATGGTTCCAAGTGCTGTGACCCTTCTTGGACAGCGCATGCGTGACGCAAAAAAGCTATTCGACACCGAGGACCCATTGGTTTCGGAGAGTATAGAGTTCTGGGACTCAGTGAAGGCTGAGCTCGAAGCTGAGGGCATTACCGAAGATATGGCTAGAAAGGCACGCCAGGAGAGTTCCGCTGCCAATCAATTAGCCAGTGATGAGTCTGGTACGCTTCGCACGATAAAGGCAGTCGAGAACAAACACCGTCGCAACTACCGAACTAAGCCAGAACGCATAGAAAAATTCAGGCAGGCTCTCCAAGGATATGTTGGGGTTAACAACTTTCATAATTTCACTGTTGGCAAGCAACCGAAGGACCCCAGCGCCATCCGTGTCATGAAAACATTGACTGTATCAGACCCTTTTGTGATCGATGGCACAGAGTGGGTGTCAGTCAAAATTCACGGTCAGTCTTTTATGCTACACCAAATTCGGAAAATGATAGGCTTAGCAGTACTCGTGGTACGCACTAATAGCGCTCTCAACAAGGTGACTGGATTGTTCTCAAAGGCTAAAATCTCAATCCCGAAGGCACCAGCCCTTGGCTTACTTCTCGAACGTCCGATGTATGATGCTTATAACCAGCGCTTGGGTCGGCTCGGTCATGAGCCCATCTCTTTCGAGAAATTCAACGATGAGATAGAAAGCTTCAAGAAGAAGTTTATTTATGACCGCATATATGCCCAAGAAGCTCAGGAAAATGAATTTCAAGCGTTTTTCGGCTACATGGACACCTACCGGACACAAGGGCTCCTCGACTACCTCCTGGACATAGAGACCGATCCTCTTGAGACACTTCCTGAGCTCGAATCCGAGTCAGATAATGAGCCAAACAACGAAGAAACAGAGGGATAATACTATAAATCTACAATTAATCATCCCAGACGGCCCAGAGGGGCAGCTGTGCATTTTATGTTTATGTACGAATATATGCGATGACTGCAGCATGGCAGGTGACCAATGCGCGGCTCAAGATGATAGGCAGGCTAGCGGGTTCAATCCAGACCTGGGAAAGAATCGTCCGTTTCATATCCACTTGACTCGGGTTCTACCTCAAGCTCTCCACTTCCAATAACGAGAACTTTCATTTCCTCTTCCGGAGGACCCTCACTATCTTCATGTTTGTCGTCTTCCTCGGCATCTAAACCAGTATCTGTATTCTCGTCTGGAAGGTCATCCTCATCATTTACATCTGACTCTGGTTCACTGGCAGCATCTGAAGAGTCTCGATTAGTCTTCTTGAATCGCTTGGTACTACTACCACCAAAATTTGCAACTGATTCACCTGCCTCCACACGTTTAAGAAAGGCTGCCTCAACCTCCTTAAGTTGATTGACATCCTTGCAGTTTGAATACGCTTCTAGCAAATCAGAGTTGAGTTCCATGAACGAATGGCCCCAGGAAAACTTACCCATAAGCTCAGCAGCCCAGTCGAAATGTCCTGTAATAGCAAAGCTTGCAGCAATGGCTTCAACGCAGTTGAGGCGCCATGGTTTCCCGAAATTCGTTTGATTAGCAGCGTACAAAAATGGTAGGAGACGGAGGTGCTTACCGCCAATCTTGCTGAATGGAATCTCATCTATCCGAGCCCAGGAGCACTCAACAACTGCCACACCCATTTGCGAAACTATTTCATTGTCACTTGGAGACACTGGGACCTTACCATTCGGACTGACCACCACACCGTTGAATTTCTGACCAACTCGCATGGAGCGCATGAATCCAAGTCGTTCAAGCTTTTTGCCACTACATCTTTTGGGATCACAGTGATTGAAGTCCCACATTGCCATTTTGGCGGGAAAGTCCGCTTTCGGACGGTACTTCTCTTCTCTCCAATTCCGGCGCCCCATCTCTGTAAAGGTCAGGTTTCGAAATTTCTCTTAGATCATCACCATAATTGGTATAGGCTATGTGAGCTATACGTTTCATTTAATCAGGCCGAGTCTCAACAAGAACTCCCAAGAAGAAAATGTTTGCCCAAAGGCGGAATAGAAATCAAAATATGATTCCTACCTTCGAATTCAGTGTGTAAGTTTGCAGAAAAACTTGGCTTCCAACCGGAGAAACAATCGTACCTAGTAGAGAGGCAGTGTCACATGCCTCATACCCTTCGTTGACAAGGCGGGGCCTCCCGGGACCATTTAGCACTCAGCCATAGAGGCGGAGGCGCATCTATGCATCCTCTCCTGAATGCGTTATTCAACGAAGAAGCCAGTGAGCCGAGTAAGCAATTAATCCAGGCTCGAGTGAGGCTACGAGAGAGCGGCGCCAGTTATTCAGTCCTGATCATCCTTCCTCCGGCAGAACTCGTCGAGGACAAGATAGACCTTGAGACATTATATCACGATGCATACTTGTTGTCTCATGTAGCAATGGTTGATTGGTCCCATCCCGACTCCCTCGAGACGATGAATGGATCTCAATGGACCATAAACCTTACAGGACTGGACGTCGTACCCGGTCGAGGGTTCCCCCTGAACAGCAGCTATCGCGTGAAGGTAAAGGACGCTATGATTTGGTCGCCAGGACTGGAGAAACTAAGCTATGATGCTAGCTATCTCATTATCAAGGTAGACGGGTTACTATTGAATAGTGAGGCAACTAAGCGGTTTAGCTTATTTGGAAAGACGTGCAGTGCCCCGAAGACCACGAATAGAGTAAGTGGGTTTCCCGTTCCTTCGGAGCCCCAACTTATAGAGGTGAGCCCGACTCTAAAATCAAAGCCTAGGAACCCTGCGCTTGCCCTCGGCAAGTCGAAATCTCAACAAGAACAGAGCATGGCAAAGGTAGACTATGTGCTAGCCTGCCTGCAACAGGATGTTGTTTCCAGCGCGGAACTGGCGAGCCGGTTTCATGATGCCGTCAAGAATGTCCAGAAGCACCTTGTTGAAGCCGGGGGAGTATTTGTTGAAGAGGGTTATGAAGGCCCCCCTGTTCCCAATGGATTTAGTCTTGGAACTCTCTACGAATATGCGGAATACAGATTAGGCCAGCACCTACTAGTTCAACTAGATTCTTTATTAATGGCTGAAGCTGCGCATCCATCGTTTGCGGAGGTTCAAAAGGAGCTGGCTAACCTTGACATCGGACAGGTTGATATTCCAGAGGCTGCTGCTAGTTGGACACCGTCTGCCTTCGAAAGAGCTGTGTGCAATTCAGCTCTCAAGTTAGGAGGGCTTAGAGAAGCGCGTGATTCCAGGGCTATGTGCCAAATATTTCTTTCGGCATTAAAAGAACTTGCGAACCCCACTTTAGGCATGGTATCTGCTGATACACTATTAGGATTGTTCATGCTCAGTATGCTGCGTACTTCGGAAGATGCGGCAGCAGTAGTTGAGCGTGATTTGTATTTCGTGATGAATTTTTCATTGCGCGCTTCGCACTCTCCAGATGCAAAGTTAAATGAAGGAAGACTCTCGTACACCTTAATGGTGGTGGAAAGCGTGCTTCTACAGCTTCGGCTCGATTTGCCCCGCTTAAAGAAGCTTTCTGACTACAACGCTGAGATGTGGGAAGCTGTTAGAGAAAGCAATCAGGAAGCCATTCGCCAGCTTTATAAACGAGAGCCAACTGCACTGACCAGCCGAAGGTCTGGAAAATCTGCACTTTTCGTGGCAGCGGAAGACAACAATGCACATATGCTCCAATTTTTACTTAATGAGTTCCCATCCATATTTTCAAGAGACTTTGTGGTGGGTGACAAGGACATGAAAGATCGAACGCTGTTGATGGCAGCTTTGGGGGATGTCGAGACGATTGATAGTATCTTGAAGGTTGTAGGGAATGATCCGGAATATTATACACTTACAGATGTGGATGGTTCCAGTATGGCGCATATGTTGCAGGATGATCCTGAGATTATTAGAAGACTCTCCCCATTCATTGATTGGTGTCAGAAAGATGGTGAAGGTGACACACCTATCCTGAAAATGGTCAAGAGGTACGGCAAAATTCCAGTAGAATTTGTTTCAAATTTTTTCGATCACATAGATCAAGCTGGTAACAGCCTCCTGCATTTTTCCGCTCGCCAGGATGAGGCCAACACACGAGCTTTGCTAGCGCTTCATACTTGCGATGTGAATTGGGCAAACAATACGGGTGAGACCGCTTTAACTAAAGCCTCCGCGGGAAATGCGATACTTCTTATGGAAGCGGGTGCCGATCCCTGGCTGAAGAACCAACAAATGATTAAGCCAGTGAGAATTAGACGTGAATTCGCGATTCCAGCCAGTGTCTCCGACGTGGACGAGGCACGCATGGAGGTCTGCCTGGGAAAACCCCTAACAGACCTTGTAGGCCTCGGAGAAGCACTCAGGGTCTGCTATTCGTTCTCATGGACTCCGACCCTGCGCCAACTTTACAAGGACGTACCAAAGGACAGCCAATTGTGGAAGTGGTTCGGACCCGGCCTCTCATTTGATGATGATGTGCGGCTATCAAGCTGGATACGGCAAATTATCAGCCATGGTACTTTCAAAGACTCGAAACTACTTCTGGACCTCACTGGCTCAAGGTCAGGACCACAAGACGGGGCCCCTCGGACCTCATCCACCAGCCCTCAATCGGGGCGTGAGAATCTTGATTCGATTACTGCTTTTTTTCAGCTTGGAATTTCCCAACTTGATGATATGCAGCGTGCCCTCATGCCGTTCGCTCGAGTGTGGGTTCTACTTTCAAATCTTCAACAAGACCAAGTGATTCTCTCCAGGAGGTTTGAAAGGGACCTACTTGAGCTTGCGAAAGTTGAAGGCGTGAATCTGCGCCTAGCGATTTCTGGTGTCACCTCATCGATATTCCCTAGAGCTTGCTTACTGACTCTCGTTCAGTTGGTAGAGTTTACGAGAGAACTTCAAGCCAACCTTCGCCGACCGCTAACAATTGCAGCGGAGCTGACAACCACCACCGAGGCACTCATTGACGGTAGAGCGCGACTGCGCGACTTAGCGGAGAGGAGAGCCAGTCCTTCGTGGCTGCCGAAGCTAGAGGAAAAGCGTGTTGCAGAAATTCAGGGCGCAGAAGACTCGGTGTCCAAAAGTAGGAGAAGAATCATAGAGCTTGATGAAGAAATCCAAAACACTCATTTCTCTCTTGCAAGTGAGCTGAGTGCATTTAGTGAAAGCCATGAGGGGGAGATACTGGGCCTTATCAAAGAGTATACCCAGATGCAGCTTCAATATGCGCGAGGCTCACTGACAAAGTTAAAATATGGAAGCAGCACGTAGTATTTATTATTTACCACCCATCATGCCATTAAGGTCGTCCAGGTTTGGCATGTTACCATTTCGCATGCTTTCCTTCATTTGTTGCGCCATGGGGCTATTCATTAAATCCTTGAGCGCGCCCGGATTAGACATGAAGTTGCTGGCCATTTGCCGAATTTGAGGGTTGCTCATCAGCGAGCTTAGCTGACTGAAGTCGAAGCCACTGCCACCTGCACCAGCTCCCGCTCCCGTACCAGCATCAGGTGCGCTGCGAGAGGTCGTGTCACTCGCCGAGTCAACTGAGGTGTTGCCGAGTTCGGCGAGCTTCTTATTTGCTGCAGCAAAACCGTTCTTTGTCAATTCGGAAGGAGAATCGCCCTGCAAATCAAGAGACTTCTGATAGGCCTTCACCGCTTCTTCCGCATCACCTTGCTCAAGTAATGCTTGGCCGAGACGGGTCCAACCTTTGGCGAAGTTTGGGTCAAGCTCTGTGGCCCTTCGCGCATCCTCAAGTGCACGCGCATTCAGGTTGAGACGCGAGAACGCGGCTGCACGGTTGGAGTAATACATCGCGACATTCGGGTTCTTTTCAATGGCCTCAGTATAGGCGTCTGCCGCCTCCTTAAACTTATGTTGCGAGATGAATTTGTTCCCTTCGGCCTTAAGTTCCTCAGCCGAGACCTTATCTTCTTCGGACACGGCAACAGGACTTGGTACTTTCTCTGCGTCACTTGAAACAGGTGCGGCAATCGTGTTACCTTTCCTGTAGATCTCCAGAAGATCGTTAGCCTTTTGACCCGTCTGTATCTGGTATGCATCACGGATAGTACCTACGGCTAGCTCGAGAGATTCACGCTCATCCTCAGTAACCTCATTATTCTCGAGTGACTTCTCGAAGAAGGCGACTATATCAGTGATCAATTGCTGCTTGCTCATATTTGGTGCAGAAAGCTCGGGAGACTGAGAATACATCTCGCCTCCTGGATAATGTCATGTCACCCACCTTCCACGTCATACTGTCAGGTCAGACTTGTTGAGTGAGTCTCATCATCAACCATACTAGAACATGAACATGCAAGTTGCAAGTGGC
This sequence comes from Starmerella sirachaensis, assembly GCA_030578495.1. Classification (NCBI taxonomy): domain Eukaryota; kingdom Fungi; phylum Ascomycota; class Dipodascomycetes; order Dipodascales; family Trichomonascaceae; genus Starmerella; species Starmerella sirachaensis. The sequence continues at coordinate 1,109,857 of JAJMSC010000004.1, read as the reverse complement.
AGGCAGGCAGCAATTGAGTATTTAATGCTGGAACTATTTTGAACTAAAATTCTTTCTCGCTGCTTGAATTTGTGACCAGTGAAGTCGCTGCTGCTGATTTTCTTGAGTAATCATACCCTGTAGTGTCAACTGTTGGTTTGACTAGAACAGCTCGGGGAGACAAGTCTTCATTGAACCACAAACTTCTTTTTGGCCTTGCTTTAAGATGGCTGGATATCACTTATAAGTCTTCCTCGAGGGGCTTATAGATTGTCAATGGCTGTTAATTAAATCTCAGCTAGCGCAAGGCGGGCTTCTTGGAAGCCGTGGCGTAAGTAGCAATATGAAGTAGTAAAAAACCGTGACAGCTTCCGTTTTAGGAAGAAGCTCCATAGCTGCTCTTGGATCGAGTGTAAGCCCAAATCAGGGGCTAGTGTAGGAACTTTTCCTTTTGAGGAACTTTTCTCCTAATACCACCCGAGGCTATGCAAGCATACTGGTTTACAACTTTTATACTCAAAACATTGAAGCAAATACATTGCACCGGGAGAGAGCTGTCGTAACATGAGACTTATCATGAAGCTGATGGATTTGAGTTTGTTTTTTTGTGCTTTGGCCAAGGTCAGTGGAGTTAACATTACTTCTGAAAGTTCCTGGATCCATCCTATCGAAATCGAGAACAACCACTTCGTAGATTCTCACACGGGAGAAAGGTTCTTCATACGAGGAATTGACTACCAGCCAGGAGGATCCGCGGCATACACTAGAGATAGCGACCCTCTGAGTGACGTGGCTAAGTGCGCACGAGATATCTACCTCTTTCAAATGCTGGGAGTCAATACTGTACGCGTATACACTGTCAACCCAAAACTGAACCATGACGAATGTATGACATTGCTAGCTGCGGCGAATATATACCTTGTGCTAGATGTGAATTCTCCGTTAATAGGGGAAAGCATCAACCGCTATGAGCCTTGGACCACATACACCCCAGATTACTTGCGCCATGTCTTCGAGGTCGTCGATCAATTCAGCCGCTACAACAACACACTGGGTTTATTCATCGGTAATGAAATTGTGAACGATGAGCGCTCCTCTTCCGTCTCACCTCCATACATCAGAGCTGTAGCCCGAGATGTCAAGGATTACATGTATTATAACTGTCCACGAGCTATCCCAATAGGATACTCCGCTGCAGACGACTTAAGGTATCGCAAGCAGCTTCCCCATTATCTGAGTTGCGGTGATCCTGAGACCGCAATAGATTTTTATGGCGTCAATTCTTACCAATGGTGTGGTACACAGACTATCCGCACATCTGGATATGACATCCTTATACAGGATCATAGTGATTTCCAAATCCCCATTTTTTTCTCAGAATTTGGCTGTAATCATATTCTACCGCGCCAGTTTCAAGAAGTTGAGGCAATCTACTCTCCCGCAATGACGGGAAACTTCGATGGAGCCCTTGCATATGAGTACACTCAAGAGGACAACAACTACGGACTCGTAGACATTGGCCCTTCTGGGGAGGCACAAATTAGAGGTGATTTCGATACGCTTAAGCTGCAATTTGCCAAAGCAGCTTTCAACTTGGAGAAGTTAAACCGTGCTGAAACAGCACCCTCATTAGACAATGATCAAACCAACCAAAGAAGCAATTCTACCGCGGGACCTAAAAATGGGCGTAGAGGAAATATGAGTTCACGATCGCGTACGGGTGCATGCAAATCACATTACTCTAACCTTAGCGGAGCAAGCAAGGATATTCCAGACAGCTTTGGAACTGACATGATTCGCAATGGCGTGCGTGTTGCCCGAGGCAACTACATAAAGGAACTCCTTGAAAGTCCCCCAGAAAGCGATTTTTCAATATATCATGCTAATGGGTCGAAGATTGAGCACCCGTGCGTGGTAGTGGTGAACGACTTTCGTGATCATATACATGATGTAGTATGGATTCCCCGGGATGGCGCGCGGTCTGGGACCAAAAATGAAGCGGGTTCGTTTGATACGGGTGCGGACTCAAACTCATACTCCAAGTCCAATTCAAAAAAGCAGAATCGAAGAGAGGAAAATAAAGGTTCTCACTCAGACTTGACAAGTGAGACCCTCATTATTGCAGCGATTGTGTATACACTGCTCGTATCGGCACTGTAGCAGACTCAATGAATGATTGAGACGAATAGTAACAGATACCTGAGGATATGTATGATGATAGAGTTCGAAATATAGACTAGAGTCGAGGCCTTTTATGCGCACCGCCAGAGCAGACGCTGCCGTTGGACTCGAGGGTCCTGACATGCTGACATAGAGAGACGGGAAGGATGAACGCGGACCGAGGTCTCACAGTGCTAGGGATTCCAAGACAGCGCACGGTAGCCACGTTGCGTTGTTAAAGTAAAAGACAGGTAACCTGGCGGTCATGCTCATCGATATCACTTCGCTTAAGACCCCACAAGGATGCGTTAATCCTGCTCTGGTTACCGAGTTTCTCCGAGCAAGCCGGAAGGTGAGCGACGACAATGTCCGTAACCGTCTAGGCCAGACTAACTGTGCAAAGGTCATAACTGAGGTATACGACGAATGGTACCGACGTGATTCGGTGTTTGATTTCTGCAAAAAAGTGAGTAACACCTTCGAAGAGGCACAAAACACGAGTGGTTCAACCGAGAACCGGCCAATTTCATGGCTTGTTGACCATGCGAGAGACCACATCGAGTTTACGAAGACGCCCACTGACCCTCGTGTTGATGCCTACGCTTCGCGGGATGAAAGTGGAAACAGCGTGACGATGAGTTCGTTCGACTGGATCAAGACAGAAGAGCTTGCAGAGTCTATCATCCGTGATAGCACCGTCGAATCAATAAAGAATCGTTGTGGTCTTTCGCTTCCTGCCTACAACCCATCCCCAAAGTAGCACTATTATAGGCGTAGAAGCACTAGGTTAAATCAAAACGGCAAACTATGTACATAGTTAAAAGTCAGGTTATAGAATCCTTTAATCTTCACCCAGCGAAGCTTTGACTTTCAGACTTCAAGAGTTGCAGTTTACGGAGTTCCTTCGAACGCTTTGCCGCGTCTGCCTTAGCCGATGGCTTTTCTCGAAAAGTTGGTTCAGAACCCTCGTATTCGTCAGTAGCTGATGCAGAACTATCCACCTTGACCTCTTCAGTCTTCAAAAGTGAACGGATAAACTCGTTATTAGCAAGTTGGGAATGTAGTCCTGGGCCAAATACCCACCCCAGGTGCTCTACTACAACAAGAGATGCCCAGGTCCGAACACCAAGGCTCTTGCTGAGAGTATTTTTATGATATTGCGATAATGACTCAGGTAAGGCAGACTTGTCCTCATCGATGGTATTTTCATCGCCAGAGAGTTTGTGTTTACACAGAGCAAGAACACTCTTGACCAGGAGATTTTGTGTTTTCTTATTCTTCTTTCCAGCCCTCGCAGTGGACTCTTGCGAGATGGCTTCTAAGGTATCCACAATATCAATAGATGCTTCACGATTGTCTCCGGATCTTAAAGTAGACGCTGAAGCAAGCTCAAAAAACACAGCCACAAGTTTTACGGTGGCAAGCTTTGGCCCAAGCTGAGACACCTCAAGCATCGGAGTTAACGAAAACAGCCAGTCACTCACAATTTCATCTATAGAGCCGCGAGTAGTCAAGGTTGTAACAAGAGCAGCACCTCCTAGCGCAGCAGTAGAAATTGGCGCGTCCTTCGGATCACTGATCTCCTCAGAGATCTCCATTAGCTTCCCAACAACTTCTTCCATTCCGAATCCTCCTCCCCCAGCATTAAGGAAATACGTTAACACGGAATATGCTGTTGTCATTGCTGCCTTGACTTCTACATCGGCGCATTCAGTGAGGCGCCGCGGTAACGACTCGCGCAATTGCTTCACAAGGTCGAAGCAATCATCAGCCCTAGGGTCTTCGGTGCCCTCAACCAAAGTGATGGCGACTGTAATCAGCTGTAGGGCCGTAGTTGCCTCGATGGGGGTTCTTGCACTGTAGAATGCTTGCATTATAGCCGCAAACAATTCATAATTCATAACGGCGGGTGTGTACTTCGACGCAAGCTCTCGAAGTAGCGTACCTAAAGCCTGCTCTCGAGCCAGCTCGGACGTCTTCCGCCTATCCTCTCCAAGCACTTCGATACTATGAACGAGACGGTTCTTTGCGAAACCGTGCTTCTTCTCTCCTTCCTCATCCACCAGGCGTAATCGTTCTAGCAATTGTGCGGAAAAGAGTGGCGAAGTGAGGTCGCTCTCAAGTGAAGTGTCCTCTCTATGTGGAGTCTGAGTGCCAGAGGTGATTTTCGATGGCGCCACAGATTTCCTCATTGCCAATGGGCTAAGTGGAACCTTCGCACGCAAGAATTTAGCTTGCCGCGGGGAAACTGGGCAGCTGCGTTTTCGCTGCTCGCCTAGAGGTACATGATACTCTTATTAAATTAATGGTGGGACCACTCTTCAGTTTATAGTTCGTCTATATACTAGGAAGTTCCTGATTTATTATAAGGAAAGTTACGAGAAACTATCCTGACTCCATAGCTGTTCATTTCTGTCACTCCTTGAAGCTGTCCCGGAAATTGCTAACAAATCACTAGTCTCAGGTGCGCTTATATATGGATGTCAACTGACGCAGAGTGGTGGTGTATATACCTTGGTCACGTCTCGACGCGTGTAGGTTTGGCCTCTGACATCGCCAATATATTGACGAACGATGATGGGTTAGGAGGAGGACCAGGGCGAGGCGAAACCACCGTATATACAGACAGGCAGTATGTGACTTGCCACAGGTGATAATTGGAACCGCTGATTGCTTCTAATGGAACGACACTCAGATAAATACCAATGTATCAATGCAGTTATCTGGAGATTGACCACACAAGTTCTCGATGACTGCGAGCAAATTCTGGGACAGATATTTCAGGTCAAGACGCGGCCATTGAATACACCGAGCTTAACTTCAAGGGGCCACGCGACAAACGTGAGTATAGAAACAGGCACATCTGTGACACTTGCAGCAGAACTAGGGTCCAACAACAATAAGCTACGACCACCACGCAGGACCATGCTAAAGCGCTCCTACACTGATACCTTCGGCTCTCCACATCGCATACCGCCCCCGCTTCCGACAGATGAAACCTTGCGAGCATCAATTTTAGATATATCGGGCTTGAGTGCCACTAAACGCGTCAAAATGCGACCTTCACATCAGTCTGATGGCCTAGGCTCGGTTTGGAAGAAGAGCACACCTCATAAGAGTGGTGCAATCGTCGGTGCTGATAGCCGAGAATGGAAACCGTTCATGGGGAATGGACACGAAGCTCCATCACCGATCATCACTTCTACCTCCGAGTGTGAGCACCAGAGCCTGCAAGATCTTGAAGATCTTTGAGGTTGATTTCACCTGAACCCCGGTCTATTGGCTTAGGCTGGTTTGTCGAATGCTTCCAACCTATCATATGAAGAATACGAAATGTTGCGGGGATCGTGCCATCCGGATTGCCATGCATCTCTCTATAGATAGCACCTGCAGCCAAAAGCAGCTCCCTAGAGATCATTGGAGGCCTGGTCTTCACAGCGTTCGACTCACCCATCATATGGAGATCCTCTATCAAAGCAAACATATCGGGGTAGTCAACAATAATGTCCTCAACGTCTATTGTAAGAAGCTTGAACTTGGCTTGTTGCATCAAATTGCCAACATCACTAGCACCTGCTAAGGGGCTGAGGCGAGGCGAGACACGACCCTCACGCTCCATCTCCGCTAATTGCAAGGAAGTGCGCAGTTCGAACAAGCTATCTCCGCCAATCATATTTCCAAGAAACAGGCCATCTGGCTTCAACATTTTTTCAATGTTAAGCAAAGCGCCTGGAAGGTCATTGATCCAATGCATGGAACCACTAGTTATCACAGCATCTACAGAATCGGTGGGTTCTCTGAATGTTTCTTCATCTGTATTGATGCGATCGAGATTTAGTTCATCATTCCAAGGCTCGCTAGAGTCGCGATAAAGCAACTCACGGCTAGACTCCACAAGGTGAAAAACTGAATTTTTCAACCGATCTTTAACAATGTGAGCCTCCTCGTTGTCCGCGCAAATCTCCTTTTCAATGTATCCAGCACCAGCACCAAAGTCCACAATATTTGGGAATTCCCGGGCAACCACTGAAAGGCGGTCTACCGTACGAGCAGCAAGTTCCCGGCGGATGTAGTCAACTTGACGGCTCGACCCAGCATCAAGTGCTGCCCGGTTCCTTTGTCTTACCTTTGCCGCCCTAGAAAAAACCTCGTAGGCCGCCTTCCTCATCTGCGAGCACCGCATGTTGATGACTGAGACATTCTCACCTGCCTTTAGCACCACTGCTACTCGCTGGGTGCTTCATTATGATAATTAAGCGGATGGGGGTTAGTTGGTTCGCCAGAGTAAAATCGAACTAACCTGAACTGCCCGATTTTCTCGCAGAAGAAGAAGCCACGAGGATGAACGTCCGCGGTGACTGGGCTGAGGCCTTTCAATATGCATAATACACTCACTAATGTACGTGCTGCTTGTTACACAGCAGATAGCATAGCAAGGACTGAATTGTTGGAACTTAGGATGCCCGATTTTAAACTAGTAGTAACTCGGAATGAAGTCTAATTAGCATTCTTGAGGTTTAGTCAAGTTGAGCTTTTCTGGCAAGCTTGGACCTGCTGAACGCGTAGCCAGCCGACGCGATATATTGACTTTTGTCATCTTCAATCAGCAGTGGTTGGATTCCACATGGTATGAGCCGTGTGGAAGATTTTAGCGCGGGACTTGAATCTCCCGAGGTATTTCGCGACATATGCCTTGTACTGGCTTCCATAGGCCGGGTATGTTTCCTATCCACGCAGCGCGCAGCTGATGAGCCAGAGAGTGTCCTCGCAGGGAGCGGTGCTGATGACGCCGGAGACGAGGAGGAGTTGGTGTTAAGCACGTCGAATCCTAACAATTCCTTCCACATGTGGGTGCACCTCTCATCCCGTATTATGTTCAACTCTTTTGAGCTCGCGAATCCCGAGTGGCTCGAATTGAAGACGGACAGTCTCGCGCACGCTTTCCGTAATACTCCTGGTCTTCTGAGTATGTCCGACGTTCATCTGCGAATTTCACACAAAACTGCAAGACAGCATAGTACTTACGGCTCGGCATCGCAAGTCATGCCTCAAGCAAGTCGGCTTATAAGTGTCAAGATGGAAAACCGGGCCCGCGACGGAATTTCAACAAAGGCGATCGAGCAAAGAGTATATGCTGAGCTCGTGGAGCCTGACTTGGTTCTAGCTGAACCTTCGCTCGAAGGTGTGGAATTATGGGCCGACCCAACGCTTGCCCAGCTGCGGCACATGGCCAAGGTTTGTGATCAGTATCGGCAGATGAGCGATATCGTGCAAGTGACCATCTCTCGTGCCGGCCTTATGACATTAGTGTCCGTCGCTCAGGATGTCGTAGCATCTACTTCATGGCGAATTGAGCTTGCAGAGCGCACCGATGAAGAGGGGACGGCAGAAGCTAGCGCGGGTGAAGACCTTGAAGAAGGAGAGAAGCCGCTATTCATAGATGAATCAGATGCCGACAGCGAAGCCCGACGCATGCGTCAGGAGCGTATACGAGCACGCAACTCCGCGACTTGTAGTGTCTCAGCTCGGGATTGGTACACGATTCTTCAAGCGCGCAAAATGTGCCGCCGTGTAATAATTGGCGTCTCGCAGGACCGAGGCTTGGTTGTATATGGATTTCTTTGGCAAGGTCGGAGCTTGTCCTCGCAAGACGTCGCTACGTTTTATTTATGGCACCAAGGGTGATACATGTTATAATTGCTCGTCTCTGGGAGAGAACACTAATTAAACTCGTCCATGAGCTCAACCAACGCATCGACAGCATCCATGGTGATCGAGTTATAGTTAGAAATGCGGATACCACCAACGGAACGGTGGCCTTTAAGACCAGTGAGGCCCCGCGACGCTGCTTCTTTCAGGAAGCGCGCTTCATCGTCAGCAGTGGGCAAGGTGAACACGATGTTCATTCTAGAGCGTACCGCTGGTTCTACGGGTGAACGGTATAGTTCAGGACGGCGGTCCACGGCATCATATAGCTTTATCGCTTTTTGAGCGGCCTCCTTCGCCTGACGGTCGATACCGCCTTTATCTAGTAAGTGCGCAGTAACAAGCTTCGTGACCTCGACAACGAAGACAGGGAGCGTGTTATACGCTGAGTTATTCTTCGCTTGCAAACCAAGGTCGATAAAAGACGGCGCCACGGGAATGGCCGCCTTAAGCAGTTCTGCTGGAGGGACGGTTTGCTGCGCTTCGAGGATATCCTTTCGTACAATAAACAGGGCAATTCCCGGTGCACTCACGTTTTTCTGCACTCCACCGAAGAGAATAGCGAATTTGGATACATCAATAGGTCGGCTCAACATGTTGCTTGATATATCACACACAACGAGGTCCTTCTCAATCGGCGGCGTAGTAGCTAAGCCTGGGAACTCAACGCCGTGCACAGTCTCATTGTCACAGTAGTAAACGAAGTCACCGCGCGAGCTGCTTAATTCTGGGATAGTTGTGTATTTCTCAGGCTTTGCAATGATATTAGACTCGAACCCCAGTCTCTGAGCCTCAGCTAGGGCCTTAGCACTCCACGTTCCGGTGACAATGTAGTCGCCAACTAGCTTAGCAGACTGCGACTTCGCATATTTGTAGGCTGCAAGCGCATATAAAGCAGCCGCGAATCCTCCGCTCCCGCCGCCCTGCAAAAACTCTATCTCGTGCGTGTCAGGGACGGACAAAATTTCGCGAATCTGAGCCTTGGTCGCGTTGAGGATGTCAGTGGCCTGTGCGGAGCGGTGGCTCATCTCTGCAACACCAACGCCAAGGTCACCATAGCTCACAAATTCAGCTGCTGCCTGCTCAACGACTGTGGTTGGAAGCGCTGCCGGACCAGCACCAAAGTAATACCCTGATCTCATTTCCTGCTCTAGTGTTGATGCGGTTCGTCTGATGCACTGTCCCGCGCGGATTGACTCATCCTGAGACGATCTGAACAAAACGAGACTTAGACGCACGAGCCCTGCGGGCGAAGGACTAGGGTATCTAACAGGCTCAAGAGAAGGCCTGCTGATGATGAACCCAGTGGCAACGGGGAAGACTCGTCAATGCCTTCGTTCATGAAGCATACCAGAATACGCGATTACATATTTACAACACATGCTTGGAGCATTATTCAACACCACAAGTAAGACCGCGCTTCAATAAATATACATGAATAAATTAGGACGTGAGGGGAGATTTGGACTCAACGCCGGCTCAAAACTTAGGACGGCGTTGGCGACCGGTGAATTTCGAATCTAATGATACGACCTTCCCGCGTTTGCGCATTGACGCCTTCTTGCGATTAATAAACTCGCGCTTTGATTCCTCTTGCTTGCGACTACTCTTCTTTCTCTTACGCAAAGCTGCAGCCTCAGCTGGATCCATCTCCACACCATTCAAGTTGAGGTCATCTCCTCCTTCTCCCGCGGTCAACACTAAGTAATACTTCTTATGCTTTTTTGACTCGGGGTGATCGATAATCAGGCCACCACCAAAGCCAGTAACCTTGGCAGCATGCAAGATGGTGTCGATCTGCTTCTGGTCGACCGGATAAAACTGGCAAATGGCCTTCCCACCTCTGCGCAGAGCAGCAAACAGCGTTTCGAAGAAACGTTGTAAACGTTTACGTGGGTTTTGGTCAGCATGGTCAGCATTACAGAGCCATTGAATCGCGGATATGGAAATTGCTGCATCGAAACTTCCGGCACGGAACGGGATTCCAGCTCCCATATCCGCGAGAAAGAGATCTCCTTCCACCTCCCGGTCAAGCGCATTCCCCAGCATTGGCGCAGATATGTCCATGCCCACCCACTGGTGCTTGCCTTCTTCTGTGAGGATCTCTCCGCTAAGTCCACTGCCACACCCAATGTCGAGAATATGCTGACCAGGGGGCAAATTAAGTAGGTCCAATGCGCGCATCGTCATCTCTGCCTGAATCTGCTGAACACGCGTGTTTCGTGTATAGTTTGCGGATTCGTCCTCATTATAAAAGACTTCAGGAGGTGCAATATACTCGGGCCTAGACATTATTATCCCAAACAGCTGCCAGCTACTAGCGTGGTGATTAACACTACACCGACGTTGCTAAACCAAGCTCGCCCGGCTTAGGAGTGTCTGAAAAAAAAGTGCAGTTAGGCACCTAGCGCAATCACGTGCTTTATACCAAAGCTACCAACATGCCTAAGAGAGTGAAAGATTTATACTGACAAAAGACCACCTGAAGTGAATAACGACCGCAAATGATTGCCCAGACATATATGGTTGAATCATCTATCGCTGTTCAATATGGTGATCTGCCGGGCAATGCTTTTGCTTGCTAGGTGCCGTTAAATACTGCCACCCGCATAGACCCCGTACCCTGATTTACCGATCTGGCGCCTCTGACTAGCACTCACCCTAGCCCATATACATCGACCGTTGATTGCGGACAACTGGGGCGTGTATACTCACTTGTGCCAAAGCCATGACGGGGCCGAGGCGTTCGGTTGTCAATCCTGACCTAAATGCCGATAAAATGCAAGAGAAGCCGAAACACGACAATGAACCACAGCTGAAAATTGCACATAGACCTCACTTTCGAAGGACAACCAAAGTGTATCCTCACACTATTCTAGACTCTCCGCAGTGGAAGAATTCTCTGTTCTTTGGCTTCTATGTGCTGTTCTGGGTGCTGACGGCAGTTCTCGGGATCCGAATCTTAGTGATAAACTACTTTGCCACTGGCGCCGTACTGAACATGAATGTCATAGGCATTCTTTGCCGTGACCTGTGGCACGTTGCGATTGTTGACCTTGTGATGTATCTATTGATGTTCCCAACGTTCTTCATGCAAGTGTTGGTGGCCAAAGGCTACGTGAACTGGCAGAAGTATGGATGGATTGTCCAGCATATCTACCAGACCATGTATCTTGGGGCGTTTGTCCTCTACGCGCGGTTCCATGACTTTCCTTGGATTGCTCAGATATTCATTACCCTGCACTCACTAGTACAGCTGATGAAGATGCATTCCTATGCTGTATACAATGGCTATATGAAACACCTTTACGACATTGTACATGGCTCGGATAGGGCTACAGAAGTTGACTCTGAAACTATCGATAAAATTAAGGTGGAATTGGATAAATATCCGAAACATGTGAACCTGCACGAGTTTTTCATGTTCACTCTTTTCCCCACAGTCGTATATGAGGTCGACTACCCCCGAACCGAACGCATACGTTGGGGATACGCGTTAAGGAAAATTGCTGCCACTCTTGGTGTGTTTATGTTCATGATAGTTATTGCTGAGCAGTTCATGCATCCAATTACCATTCACGCCATTCAATTGCGAGAAAACGCATCGCTGTATCAGCGCGTAAAGCTTTACCCGGTAATCATTCTCGAAGTGTTCCCTCCGTTCATGTTCCTGTACCTCCTCACGTTTTATATCATTTGGGATGCCATCCTGAATAGCATTGCGGAACTCACGCGTTTCAATGATCGTGAGTTTTATCGTGATTGGTGGAACTCAACGCAGTGGGCTAAATTCGCACGCGACTGGAATGTTCCGGTGCACAACTTTTTGCAGCGTCACGTCTACACCAGCAGCCGCTTGTTTTTGAGACTTAGCAAAAACCAGGCGATGTTCTTCACGTTTTTCTTCTCGTCGCTAGTGCATGAACTCGCCATGTGGGTTATCTTTGGAAGATTTAGAGGGTACTTGTTGTTGATGCAGTTGACCCAGTTGCCAATGCAGTTTATATCCGAGACAAAGTTCTTTAAAGACAGGCCTACCCTTGGTCTGGTGCTCTTTTGGATGGGGATCGCTCTCGGTCCCTCGATTCTGTGCTCTTTATACCTCACGTTCTAATCATATATCAAGCCGACTTGTGAGTCTAAGATGTGGTCGTAGCAGGAGCTTGAGGCTTGATAATATTCACCGCCCATATACGCCTTATCTATAAATTTCATCAAATGGTCTAGTGTCATTGAAGCAATGGTCAAAAACCTGATCAACTACTGCCTGCGCCGTTTCTTTATTCGGGCAATTTGGATTACCCGTAACACTGAGAGTTGCGCGGCGGCGCGCGCATTCCTGATGCCCGCGACCGAACTTGAAGTTACCACGCTTGAAAAACTCGGTCATCATACGGCATTCACCGCTTAGAGTTGATGCTCGAATCTCGGAGCAGGCATGATGTTGCAGATTGGCCCAGTCGACTTCAAACCTTAGATGGTCATAGGCGTGGACCAGCTCATGGGTGAGGGTATCCTCAGCATGAGCACGCGAGTATGTCTTGTTTTGGCACAGTAAAATGCCCAGTTCGGGGTGAAACCCACCAGATTTCATCTCATCACACTTCCCGCAGAGTATATTTGTGCTGTTGATATTGCCACCAATTCGCTGGACTTGCTGCTGCATGAACCTCACGCTAGGAGAGTAGCTAAGTAGAAAGTCCTTGTATTCGTTGCACTGCTTGCATTGCGCGTCATCGTTTTTCCTTAATTGCTCCGCCTCATAGGACTTAGCCTCCTCCTCATCAAGCTGCCCCAGCTTGTACTTAACGAACTCGAACATATGCTTGAATGCGAGCTCCAGAAAATTTCATATGACTAACGTCTAGTATACGGTTCTCCAGCGACTGCGATCTATTTTCTGACGTGTGGGCAAAGTGAACACACCACACAACACACCATGAACATCTGGACGGCTGCTGCAGACAATGACGTAGCTGCAGTAAAGAAATTCATTGCCTCGGAACAGTTTGGCCCCAACTCTAAAGACGCAAATGGATATACCCCGCTCCATGCAGCGGCTGAATACTCTCACCTTGATCTTCTTTCAGATCTTGTGGAGCTCGGAGGCGACGTGAATGTTCGTGATAACGATGGTGACACCCCATTGCACGCTTGCGAGACAGTCGAAGCAGCGAAATGGCTGATCAGCTATGGCGCCGACCTGAAGGCAACGAATAATGACGGACTCAATCCGCTTCAAAAAGCTGAAGAGGATGCTGATTTCCCTGACCTCATATCCTTTTTGCGGAATGAATATGGCATAGAAGGCGTTGCTGGTGACGAGTTGCCTGACAACGTAAGGCTCACGCTCGAACCTGCTGGCAAGGAAGATGCGCAACCCTTGGGTATTAGCGAAGAACAACGAGCAAAACTGTCGGAAATTATAGAAAATGGGTCAGATGCTGATTTTGAAGCGTTTCTAAAAACCGCACTCGCGTCCGGCTCTCAGCAGCAGGACGGAACAGGTTCTTCGCGTGAAGGCTCGGACGAGACACCCAGTCTAAGAAGACGAAAGCTGACTGACTAGAGCAATAGAGCTCTTTTGCATGGTTCTTAAACATAATATTATATACAAAGCTTAGTTTATGTGCAGCTTAACGTGATTTGCGAAAGAAAAGACTCAGCTAGTCTCTGGATAAGAATCCCTGGTATGCCTCCTGAGGAATGTTTACGCGGCCAACTGCCTGCATATTTTTCTTTCCCTCTTTTTGCTTGGCCAAAAGCTTCTTTCTGCGACTAATGTCGGCCGCATGCAGCTTATGCAAAACGTCTTTGCGTTTCGCTTTGATAGTCTCGCGCGCAATGATACGCTTGCCACACCGCGCTTGAATGATTACTTCGAATAGCTGGTATCGCAGATATTCTCGAAACTTCTTAACCCACTCGCGCCCACGCACATCGGCCTGCGATATGTGCATTACTCGAGCCAGTGAGTCCACCCCTTCGCCATTAACTAGAAGTTCGAGCTTGACAATCTGTGAAGATTGGTATCCCGCTTCTTCGTAGTCTAGGGAAGCATAACCCTTTGTTGCTCCCTTTAGCTTCCCAAAGAAATCGTCCACCAGCTCGGCTAGAGGGATGAGGAACTTTGTCGTGACCTGGCCATTTGCAAGATATTCAACATCAGTCTGCTGTCCTCGGTTTGCGACGCAGAGCTGGACGACCGCGCCCAGGAAATCTGGTGGGCAGTTGATAGTAGCTTCCACGTACGGCTCTTGCATATCGAACCCCGCAGTGTACTGAGGGAAATCATCAGGGTTTTTGATGATGTTTTCTTCTGCGGTCCGTCGATCAATTATTTTGTAGGGCACAGTTGGGGCGGTGAAGACTAGAGTTCCTCCATGTTCACGCTGAAGCCGATCTTGGAAAACAGATGCATGAAGCGTACCCAGAAATCCGAGTCGCCACCCCTGGCCAAGAGCGTTAGAGCTTTCGCGCTCGAGCGTCACAGATCGATCGTTGAGTGTAAGCTGTTCCATGCTCTCTTCCAGCCGATCGAATTGGGTGCCTTCGCCCGGGAATGCGCCCACGAACACCATGGGCTTCGCTTCCTCAAAGCCAGGCAAAGCAGCGACAGGAGGTTTGTCCGCTCGCATGAATGTATCTCCGATATGAGCCTCACTACTACGTTTCATCCCAGTAATGACATACCCCAGCTGACCAGCCCCCAGGTGATTCATTTGAACTCTATCGGGATGCATGATTCCCACTTCCTTGACCTCGTATTTTAGTTTCGTGTGGGAAGATAGGACACGCATGCCCTTCGTGAGTTTCCCATCGACTACACTAACTAGCATCACGACGCCAAGAAAGTTGTCGAACCATGAATCCACGAGTAGGCACCTGAGAGGCGCGGAGCTATCGGCTGATACTGGAGGTGGAATCCTTTCAACAATTGCAGGAAGAACGCTCTCAACGTTCTCTCCAGACTTCGCAGAAATCGCTAGCGGGTCGTCTAGCTCGAACATGTCGAATATCTGCTCCGTGACTTTTGGAACATCGGCATGGGGGAGATCTATCTTGTTGATTATCGGGACCATTTCTAATTCAAGGTCATGAGCTAGCTGAAAATTTGCCACAGTCTGAGCTTGAATGCCTTGGGATGCATCTACAAGCAATAACGCGCCGTTGCACGAAGCGTAGGATCGCGAGACTTCATGTCTAAAATCAACATGGCCAGGTGTGTCAACAAGGTTCAGAAGGTAGTCTTCGTCTTTGTATCGGTAAATCATGGTGCATGTTTGCGCTTTGACCGTGATTCCCCGCTCCCTCTCTACATCGAGTTTGTCAAGTACCTGACGGTTAGTGTCCTTCTCGTCAATGACGCCGGTCAGTTCGAGCAGACGATCACTCAGTGTACTTTTACCATGATCAATGTGAGCCACAATGCAAAAACTGCGATATCTTTCAGGAGGAATAGCATTGATTCTTGCTTGAAGAGCTTCCTTGAATTCTGCAGTCTCATTTTTGGCGACCTTTGATGCATATGAACGCGCAAGATAGCTTTTCCGAGGCAGGTGAAAAGACGCAGCTTGTGTACATAATGGGCGAAGCCTACGAAATATGCTACACAGCATGCTCAGTTCCGTGCACGCGCAGACTCACCTGCTCAGCGGTGTGTGCTCAACTTTAGGCACGTTTAGAGAGAGTAAGTGTCACGTGTCATACCACAAAACCACATAAGAAAGGTTTCGATCGGCTCTTAGACGAAGATAATCAAATTCGTAGTTCAAATGGAAAGATAGACAAGTTCTAAGATATATATCCCCTGACCCCCGTTTGGGGAGGTCGAGTATGTTTTGCTTTGTTTCTTGCGCGAACCAACTATATAGCATAGCTATGCGCCGACTCCCCGCAGTCACGCCTTATCGGTGATCATGTCATCAACTGTACGCTTCTCTCTGTTACGCAGCGCAACCTGTCTAACATCTTAGGGGTTTATTCTTCGACATGTCTTGGTCCACGTTTCTTTTGGCAGCGATGGCACCCGCAGGTGTTGCCGCTGATGAGTCTCCACTTTTGGCCCTTCTTGGGAAGCTCGGCAAGCTCAACTTCACGCCGGTTATGAGCAAGGACTGGGCAAACCTGACATTTTGGGAGCGTGTCAAAGTGTATGACTGGACCCGCGAGCTGATCATTCTTGCGACGTTTGTAACATACCTTGGCTTTTATTTCCTTGGATCTAGGAGGAACCGGAAGAAGGTGACAAAATTCGTTGCTGCCGTCCAGCCAGTTCTAGACGCCCAATTTGGCTACGTGGGGGCGACCCCGGCCACGCCGATTGTTAAGGACAGTGTAACTCGCTACACAACGTATGCGTCTGGTCGAATCAACGTTGAGAGTTTGCTAGCAAGGTTTCGGCTGGTTGACCGCCAGAATATTATCATTTACGCGCTTGGCATGTTCATACCCGCTCTCAAGAGTGCCGACGGACTTGACGATCATGTGGAAATCACCATCACACCCACTGATCCCCGGGCAATCGAACCGGGTATTTTCGCGATAGTGAACAAAGAGAACCTCGCATCAGCGCGCGATGAGCACTACTTTTTTAAGCTCACAAAGACTGTAGACAGCGACAAGCTTCCCTCTCAGACGTATACTTTCATGTACGAACACTCTGAGTATGCCGAAGCTCTCTTGACTCCCGAGCTGCAAACCGCTCTTGCCCACCCAGGCTCAGCTTCAATTCTCCGCTACCTTGCCGTCAGCGATATCGGCAGCGTCGAACCGACCAGTGAAAAGGATGTTCGTCCAAAGCCAAGGGTCCACCTTTCCTTGAACTTACCATCATCAGCTGAAGAGTATACGGCAGCGCCAGTACTACTCAAAGCTACTTTGGATTTGGTCGATACGATGGTCGAGAAGAGGCCTTACCGGGCTTCAACCACGAAGCGGATTAAGGCTACGCGCGATGCCGAGTTAGCACGTATCCATAAGATTGAGGAGGAGGCCAAGCAGGAGGAAATCGAGGCGAGAAAGGCTGAGATTCGTCGGGAGGCTGCGAAGAAGGAGCGTAACCTCAGCGAAAAGGAGCAGCGCAAACTTGACAAAAAAGAGCAGGCAAAGCAAGCACGGAAACAACGCCAGAAAATGACGCGCAAGGCGTGAATAATCTTATATTCGAAGTGTCATCAATAAATAAATTTGCAAAAGCATTTCGATATGTACTATTTCTTCTGACATTCATCGGATGGCAGCGTGAGTCTCTTAGCTTCGAAGGACTTTCCATCCTCGACCGACAGGTGTAAGAAACCCGTCAATCCAACCACCTCCTATGGCATCATATAGGGCCCATTCTAATGATATACCCTTCAATTGGGTCCAGTATTTTGTATGATGTTCAAGCCTTTCCTGGAGCTGATATTCCGGTAGTTCTTTAAATTTACGATTTGCTTGCACCATTGTTTTCAGAAGCCAGACCCGTGTCTGTCGGACCAGTTTCAGCAGCAACCCTTGGTTCGGAATAGACAAAAAATAAACACCTGGTTTTCCCGGATCTGCCGTGAGAATGCCATTTTTAACAGCCTGCTGGATGTCCACATCATGCGCCCGCAAGTCACCGATATCAAACCAAGTAGAATCTGGGCGTTCGTTACATAGAGTGGTGAGATGAGAGCTCAGTGGTGTGATCGTTCTATAAAACTCATCTGCCTCCATGATTAAATCGGAGCTGTCTGCAAGGTTAAGCGAGATAATGCGGACGGTTCCCGCTTGACTCGCCTGGTTCACGACACGATCAACTTTCGTCGTGGCATGCGGGAAAACCCCATATAGCTGGCTCATTGTTACGGCCTTTGGAAGTTTTTGCCGATATTCTGCCACTTCTGCTACGACGTTGTGATTGATGCTGTGGTGCCCCTTGTCGTTGGTGGGAAACTCCTCCCACATTCGACCGAGAACGCTAGAAATCATAACCGAAGCATCCGACGGGTCTCTGTCACGCTTATCACCCAAGGGCGAGAAATTCCTCAATGGTCCGATGTATTCGAGAGGACGGGACTCAGCATGATCTCGTTTGCTCTTGCGTTCCCGCTCCATCTCGCGTAAAAGTGACATATCACCAGGGAGCAACGGCATTTGAGCCTTCCGGTTCCTTTTGCGGAAACGTGTGCTCCCAGTTATCTTAATTGGACCTGGCATAAACACCTAGACATGAAAAATGCAGCGACAACATGTTTAACGGTACTCCCATATATCCCTGACACTGACGTAAGGTTTACACGCCTCAAGCTCCATTCGAGACGGTAATTGGCCTGCTCCGAAGCAACAGTGCATAGTGATGATTGCCAGCCTCTCAGTTCATATGAGAAAAGAAGAGAGGCAAAAAAAATATTTCATACAAGTGCAAATCCCCACGTAAAAAACTATGCCCGCAATCAGAGTCGAACTGATGACCTTAGCATGACGTAAGGATACGAGTGCTACGCTCTAGCCAACTGAGCTATGCGGGCAAGATCTTAGCTATCGAGCTCGTTGATTCTCTAATCAGCTGGGTTCCTATTTAATCTAATTCTATTCGCGATAATAATGCAATTACTCTGGCTATCACGGCATATGCAAAGCCCATGAACCCTTATTACGCGATCCGTACGGATAAGAGCGCCTACCCATATCACTTCGTCCTGGAGATTGCGCGGGTCTCACTTCCCTGCTGTTATTACTATCACTGCAAGTACAAATACCTCACATACAACTATAGCTTTATTCTAAAGATAATGCGAACCAAACACAAAAACAAGAGACGTTGGATATTAATTTCGTGCTGTAGCGACATCTTTGGCAAAACGAGTGCGTTGCCTAATTAGTTCAGACCTGGGTCTTTGGCTCGCCGACGTATCCCTCGGCCGGCTCCTGAGCCGCGAAGCCTGGCTCAGTAATCGGGGTAGTGGTAGCTGCAGTGGCCCGTCCCCGGCCCTTCCGCTTGAAGCCGAACGAGCCGCTTGAGCTCGAGTAGCTGTCCTTCTCGAAAAAGAGCTGGAAAAACTCAAGAATCATGCAGAAGAAGATCAAAATCCAGTTCATGTAAAGGAAGGCAAGAGCGGCCCGATACAGATAGCAATGGCCTCCAATAGACGTACCGTCACCATCGTGAATTGGAAGTTTGCACAGCTTACGCTGCGTCGTCATCGATGCCGAGGCCGAAACGAACAGTGCAAGGCTGATAAAGTCGAATACCTCCAGGATAAGCACATTCGTACCGACGTCAACTAAATAAATTGATATCAATGGATAAAACACGGAGATAACAATTCCGATAACCGACGCCGACAAGCCTAGGTTGACCCGAGCGGTGCCGAAGTTAGCCTGTCTCAACTTGGCTGTGATACCAAGTGAGATGGCAACGAACATGAACAACAAGATACGCAGAGCGTAGTTCGAATTCTTCAACGGAGTTCCCATTAGTGAATCGCTTTTCCCGATGGAAGGTATACCATATTTCTCAGAGACCCGCTTACTTTATATATCCCCCACTGCTATCGGACATTGAGTCCTCTAGGGTCGGCATAGGGCGGGGGTATGCAGTAGATAACTGATGATGGGCTCTCGACAGGGCACATCAATCCTTGTCAATAGATAAGAAGCACACCCCCTTTACACCTGTCGATACGAGGGAGGGGGTCTTGACTAAAAATGTAGCGGTCGGCATATTCCATGTTTTCACCGCTCGAAATGAGAATAGAGTATTAGCACCGAGAAGCAACAGTGCCAAGCCGCCCCAGATGCGTCAACATTTTGCTGCGTCGCGCCGGTTACCAGCGCTCTCGCAGGTCATATGCATTTCGGCACCGGTTCAAAAGCGTGCCAGTTCACGTGATATGACTATGAACAACGCGCAGATAAATTACGATCAACGGCCCGGCATGGTACGATCGCCTCATCCCACGGGATGATAACTAGGCGAAGCGCCCCGCCTGAGTACTAGCGAGAGTGCTAATGGTGTCATTGTCCCTGTGAGAGAATCAGATCCAATCTCTCGTCGGAATAGAGCGTCGCATAGAGTGAGCTCGCGGTGCATAAAGCGAAACCCTAATGTGTCGGTACCGTTCGTGTTGTATGACAAAGCCCAGCTTACGTATCTACGCTGACGCCCAAGAAAGTAGTCCTATAGCCGTTTGGTATCGCAAATTGCCAGGAAAAAAAATAAGCGCGCTAACCAGTCCCGAAAGTTACAGGATGAATTGACGCGTATATGCCTTTTCAATGCTCATCCAAGCACCATGGTATCATTTGACGGTGCGTGGCGCCGTTAGAGCAGCTAAGCCGAGCTTATTCCGTGCGGCTGCGCTCATCAGCGACGTAGTGGGAGCAGTATGCAGGGTCTGGGATGCAGGCAGCGGTCGCCACCAGATGAAAGCCGGGTTGGGTCATACCGGTGTTGCGCTCTTTGCGGCTTTGCGGCGCTATAAAATACTCCACACATTACACATCGCGCGGACAATGTAAGCGGCCCCTCATCTGACGGACAGCGTTCAGGAGCTTTTATTGAGCATTTGTGCAGTGAGCTCGGGTTGCCTAAACCTTGCTCCCCTAGCAATCCCGTAATCCCGATCATCGCTCGTCGAAACAAGCTTTTGAGCTCTATACGGTGTTGCCGACAGCTTCCCGCCGTTAAGGCACCACCGGTTTTTCCCTTCTTCCCTTGCATGTGAAATATGCCCATGTGACTGCCCCTCCCCACGTTTCGCACCACCCCTGAAACCGAGACTCTGTGGGGCAGGGTCGGCAGGGTCGGCAGGGTCGGTGATGGGATGGGGGTCTGAGCGGGGGGACCGGGATGAGGCCAGTGATAAGGCGGGGCTTAAACTTGACTACACGACGAAGAGTAGATATCAAGATGGCACTCATGGTTGTAGGCGCTGGCCTTATGGGCAGAGGTATTGCCTATGTTGCAGCTGCTGACGCTGAGATTTCTGTAGCTCTTGTTGATAGCTCAGGTCCAGCATTGGAAGCCGCCATCAAATATATCACAGGTATTGCAAAGCGAAATGACCTCGATGCCGAGAGTGTGGCAAGCCGTGTGCTCACGTTTACCTCGATCAAAGACGCCATGGCTGCATTGCCGTCGTTAGAATTTGTTATTGAGGCTGTGCCTGAGAAGTTTGAGCTGAAGAAGTCCATCTTCACGGAACTCATACGGATTACGCGCCCTGAAGTCGTGTTAGCGACGAACACGTCTAGCTTACCAATTACGAAGCTAGCGGAGGCGGTCGGAAGTGGTGAACGCATTATTGGCATGCATTTTTTTAATCCGGTTCCGCGAGTTCCAGGACTCGAAGTAATTCCTTCCAAGTACACAGACAAGACCGTCATTGACAAGACCGTCAAACTTGGTAAGGACTTGGGCCGCTCCGTAAGCCTTTGCAGCAAGGACGTTGCTGGATTTTTGGTTAACCGCATTCTGAATGCTCAGATTCTGGAGGCTCTTCATCTCTTAGAGATTGAGGCAGGTACCCCAGCAGATATTGACCGAATCATGAGATCTGCTGCCGGAGCCCCGATGGGTCCGTTCAGAGTGTGCGACATGGTAGGATTGGACACTGTGTTGTCCGTTATGCTGGTGATCTACGAGGACTCTGGACGTGATCAGAAATATAAACCTTCGATAATTTTGGAAAATCTCGTCAAAGGTGGTAAGTTGGGAATGAAGACTGGAGAGGGGTTTTACAAGTACAAGCCGCGGACCAAACTCTAGAGGATAGAAACCACGTTTAGAGACGAACTAAACGCCTGAGATTCTCAGGCGACCTATAACCTTGTAGCTTTCGCTCCTTGCACCGTTGAGAGGATTGATATCTCGCACTATGCATAATAATCGAATAAAAAGAGCATGCATAAAATCTGTAGGATGAGTGAAGATTGGAGGCGGGGTCGGCTCACTAGATATTTCCATGTCGTTTAGCATTATATACGCTTGCGCGTACGCACAGGTCATGTGAATTTTCACAAAGTGAGATTAAGGGACGAGGCCTTCAATGGCCTTACTCTGCTCTAAACAACAGCGAGATGGGTTCTGACGTGAATGCGAAGTATGTTCCTACAGAAACCGACCCGGCAAAGGTAATCGTTGAGCTAGGTCGCTTGTTTTATGATCAGGGATGGATGGCAGGTACCGCTGGCGGTTTAAGCATTCGATCTGGCAACCGGATATACATTTCGCCAAGCGGAGTTCAAAAAGAGAGAATGCGGCCGGAGGACATAACAGTTTACGACGAAGAGACCGGCTGGTTCATTGACAGGGAAAACCAAATGTACAAGCCCTCTGCCTGCGTCCCCTTGTTCCAAGCTATCCTACTCGAACGCAAAGCCGGAGCGTGCATCCATACCCATTCCACAAACGCAGTGCTGGTGACACTCTTATTCAAGGATAAGTTTCGGATCGCGAACATCGAAAATATCAAGGCGATCCCTAAAGGAACCGAGCCTGGAAATCTCAGCTTTTTCGACACGCTCGAGATACCAATAATTGGTAATCTGGCTCATGAAGAAGAATTAGAGCCTACGCTAACCCAGGCACTCAAAGAGAATCCGGGCACACCAGCCATTCTTGTAAGAAGGCATGGTATTTTCACTTGGGGATCTGATGTCTGGAAGGCCAAAGTGATTAATGAAGCGCTTGACTACCTCTTTGGTTTAGCAATAAAAATGAAGCAGCTCGGTCTTGAGCCGGATGGCGATATTGGTTCAGAATTTGCCTGATTTTGAATCCATTGAATCGCTGTCCATTTTGCTGGCCGAGGATTACACGCTGCCTTAGGCCCCGTTGAGGTGTGTCTCGTGCCGGACCCTACCCTTAAGTTGTTGTAGTTTAACACTTTAGAAACCCTGTGACCTCCCACCAACGCGACTTTGGACGCGTTTTCTGCCAATCCAGACCATGGATAAGGCAACTGAACAAACTGGCTTCCGCGCCGGGGATGTCGATCCCGAGCTTCAAGCCAGTATCCAAAATCTCGTGTCTGCATTGGGTGGTCCTGATGTCGTTACGCGAAAGTACATACTTGGCGATGAGGCACTATCGTGCCTTCGCGACCTTCGCAAGTGGCTGCAGCTTTATGACGCAAAGTACGACCGGCTAGATGTAGCCTGTGCCATCGCCAACACGACTCTCGGCACTCGTGACTTGCCGGAGATTCTCGCTCAATGGGAGCACTCTTCGCGAAAGGCCAATGACGCTTACCTCGATCGCGTCGCTCTCGCGTGCTTAGAGCTACTAGTACCCATGACCTGGCAGATTGAGCTTGTGGGTAAAGAGGCCACTTCCTATCACTTCAGCCAAGCAGTATTTCTCCGACAGGCTCAGGCCAAGTATAAGCGCTCAATTCTCAGTCACCCGGGCCACAACATACTCAAAGCCGTGATCCGAATTGCAGGACCTGCAATGAGAGGCACTGCACGGGATCGCGATACGCGCAACGAAGGCATTTTAACACTCGCGTCATCTTTTTTTCGGAATATCTTGGAGATTGACTCCGGATTGAACGAGGATCGACGCACAACGCTTTTTGAATGTTCACGACAAAAGGTTTTAGCATTCGAACTAACACTGGCTTCCGGAATGGGAACGTCATTTGACACTCAAGATACTATCGTGCTTGAAGCGCTGTACTATCTTTTGCGTGGTGTCGACGTAGCACGCGTCTATAGATTGGACCATGCAGATGAGATTGTCAAAGAGCCTTATAACCAAAAGCTAAAGCAAATGCTCGAGATCGAAAGCGAGATGAAGCGATCGTTATTTAAGCCATCCCGGCATAGTCGGTTTGGCACGATGATCGCGATGAATGAGGGTGGGGGTGAATACATCCCAGTAAGTGGCCAGCGTGGGGTCGCAGGCCTTGATAGTACCTTGAGCAAAGTCGATGAGTCTAAAAAGTGGCACAAGCCGGTTCTATCTCTGGACAAAGAGGAACGCGAGAAAGAGAGTTTTGCTAACTCTGCAGTCTCCGTACACAACGATAAGGAAGCTCTCAGTATAATGCAGCGCTTCTCCTCGGAATTCCTTGACTCCAGCTATAACCCACTCATTCTCAAGGTTCAAAAATTAATTGAACGTCAGCATCAACGGATCACAAAGATGAACCTCATACAATATCTCTACCTCGCAGGTTGGTTCATTGATGCTGAGCGGTCGCGGTCAAAGGCACTAGATAGGACCGCCGATTTCAAGTTGGTTGGCTCGAGCCTGAGCAAGCGGTCATTTGGAATCATCATGATGTTGCTCCGGCGAGGTATAGACCCAGGTGAGTTCAAAAGTACTGACCTTGTTCATGCTGGCATGGTTTGCTTCCGTCAAGTACTGATGACCGTGCGAGAAATTAGTTTTTCCCCTGACGAAGAACTTCGAGATACTGCCGAGAGCATGAAATCCAGACTATTCTATGAAGAAAGCTGGCTCGCTTTACTTTCACAACTACCTCGAACTACTCACCGTAAGTCCTTAACCTTTACTTGTGAGACGGTCGCCTTGACCCACGTTTTGCTTAAAATGCTCGATGAGTATTCAAAGCAACACACTTATGTTTTTGTCAAAATGAAACGGGCCAGAGCGAGGCGGGGAACTGGCACTGATGATCGAAGCAGCGATGAAGACAATGCCGAAGAAAGGGAACGTGGTCGAAGAGAATCCGTGAATGTCACTAATGAGCGAAAGTTCTCCTTTCAAAAGTTTGTTAGGAAGTACATTAACGGCGCAACGATCTCAACTTATGAGCGAGTCCTCAGCAGCTACCGAGATGTTAGCGAGGATATGTTACTTCATGTTTTCTCTTTCTTCCGACGCACTTTTGCGAAGACTGAGAGTAAAGCACTTTTTTATCGCATGTCGCTGATGCGCCTGCTGCTGACCCTTGTAGGTCAACGCGGCCTGCCACGCGAGTCAAAAGCTTACGGCGTGGCGGAGCAATTTCTTGCCTACTACGTGCAAAAATTCGTGGCGACCGTGGAACAAATGCCATCTCTGCATGTACAGCTAAATGAGGCTATGACGCCGGCTGACGCATTTTATTATGACCATAGCGGTCAGGATAAAGAGAAGTTCAAGCCACCAAAATACGAGTTCGCGTTGACCACTAAAGCTCGAAAAGAGTTCAGTGCTGAGCGGCAGTTTTCCATTATCGTAGCTGCGATCATAGATATTGGAAAGGCCGATTTTTTAATGTGGGTCGAGCAAGTATTAAGGCGGCGTGTAAATGAAGGTGGAGCGGCTAGTGGCGACGAAGCTGAAGGTAACAATAGAGCCCGCGTCATACATCGACAGCCTTTAACCTTAGAGAAGGACCGGATTAAAGTCATCCACAGCGATGCGCTGTTACGGTTGTTTCTTCGATCAATGGGTTTAGTCGTGAATACAACAGCTGGTCAAGTGTTCATCCCGAGTGGTCTCGATGAGCTCAACCTAATAAATCAACTACAATGGATTGCAAAGTATCAACGTGAACCTGTCGAGTTCGAGAATGGTAAGATTGCCATGGATTTCATAAAGGTTGAAGGCGATATTGATCGGGATGAGAGTAGCGATGATGAAGTTTCTGCCCCATTGCAATTGCGAAGAACAGAAATGTCAAATACGTCTGGCGTTAGGACTTCATCACGACTTGAGGAATTAGATGATCACGATCACACTGGTGAGGGATCCTCATCTTCTTTAGGAGAGGAAGACGAGCACATAAACATGTCTCAGTCGCATGTGCCCTCGTTGCATATGCTACCGTCCCCATCTTCACAGGGGTCACCTCAAGAGTCAAGCAAGAAGCGGAAGCTCTCCGGTGCATTCGCACTACGAGAGGACGACGCGGACGAGGATGAGAGTCTCGCAGAGTCGGTTGCGACAATACGACGACGCATAGCTATAGACGATGAGGACGAAGAATAGGCGCTAATTACTTATCGAACAAGGAAGCATTAAATAAATAATAATTATCGAGCTCGCGGGAGCTGCTTACCGTGCGTATTGGGCCAGTCTATTCGTGCGTCTCGCCGTGCGTCTACCTTCCCAATGACAGACACGCAGTCTCCGCGGACAACAAAGAGGCCGATATCTTCATCATAGGATGTTGAGGAACCGTCTGCGGTCAGAACTCTTTTCACAGACTCGCGCAGCGCGATATTTGTAGAGTGGTCATAGCCTTCGAGAACCCCTACGAGAAAGGTACCATCAGTAGTGATTACAGCGACTCGTTCTAGTGATTGGAGTTAGTATACATCCTCAATAAAAGGAAGGTGTGGTGGAAACTTACTGTTCAAGAACTCGCTCAGAACGGACGACGACATCGTCGCCTAACTAGTGTCTGTGATGCCACCCTCGATCTAGACATCGTGTCATGTGATTTTCTGCAAACGGAGGAAAAGATCGCTATTCATAATGCGAAGAAAGAGCAGTCTAGACAAATAGGGTCCAAGCATGAAACCTGACATCTAAAATCTGTAAGAAGATAGTAGTATTTTTATATCTATCGATATCAATGTCAATATATACAAAGATGTTTGAGGCATTATAGTCAAGCTGTGCACTTGCGATGCTCGCCCTTTCCCAAGTTCAGAAGTGTCATAACCGTCGAAAGAACCATTACAATAAGACCAAAGGCGATGCATGCCCAGCACATAATTTTTTGAGGGTGCCTGTTAGGCTTCTGAGACAATTTCAAATAGCACATGGCCGGAAATATATAGGCCATCGAGCACGCCGAAGAGGCACCTACCAGCTCAAGAATTACGCCAAGGTCACAAGTGACTAGGGCGACACCCATCGCGGTAAACGTTAGCAGCGAAGTCGTGAGAACGTGCTGTAAAGTGGACGACTTCTCCTGATTAGGGTATAAAAACTCAAGAATCACCTCTCGGCATACGAAGATCTCAAGAGGAAGCGTTGTGACCATATTAAAGCCGAAGCAAAAGCGAGCGATATTGGCCATGGTGTCCTTCGCAGGGAAATTATTGAGAATGTTGGCCATAGTCATATTTTTGAAACTTAGGAACCCACCGAGTCCGAGGGTCATACAAGCAACCATGGACACGCCAGTACTCCAATGTACGACCGTAGCGAACCGCGTCAAAGTGGGCGTTTTGAGCGAGTCGTAAATCAGCAAAGTATTATGGTGGCATACAAATGCAAACGAGATAACCGACACCGCCTGAAAAAAGCCAGCGTTGACAGTCCACAAAGTAATCGACATGTGTGCTTCCTTTGGGGCCACAGCAGGGCCGCGCACAGCAACCGTCACGGTGATAACTGCCATGCTCACCAACGCGAGGGCGCTTGCCTTGGCCAGAGCGGCTATATTCCTATTCAGAGCCAAAGGGTATGATACACCCACAACAAACAAAACAATGATGACGACACGGCTCGTCATAAACATGAACGCTGCGTTATCCATTGCTCCAGGAAACACAGCGCGAATAACGTGTGGCACTGTATCGCCGATGATGACGCAGTAGGCCATGGATCCACCAAATGCGAAGGCTCCCTGAGCAAGACTGATCAAGATCTCACCCCACTTGCCGAAGCAAAACTTCACGGCACTCTGGTACGTCCGCATTCCGCTAAGTTTCGAGTTCGTAACCATAAGCCTGATCGTCCAGTCTATAACAAAAGTTAACGCCACGAGGAGAAAGATTCCTGCGACAAGGCCCGCTTGACGTACGGCATAAGCCTGGCCAATGACGCCAGCCCCGATAATGGAGTTTGCCATATTCATAAACGCCATCTTAATGTTAGACTTTTTCGACGTGTCCATCGCCCCAATAAGGTGCGTCGATGGCTGGCCAAGCAGGCCGACCTCGTCATTCGCCTCGCGTGCATCTTCCAGCTCCAATTCAGACAGCTCAGAAAGGGCGTCTAAGGCCTCATCAACAGCTTCATCTATATCGAAGCTGGTCCGCGCCCCTTCTTCTATGTCCGGCGCGGCCATGGGATCTGAAAATCAATGAGGATCCCTCAGGGTCTGAGCATAAGCTGTCGCGGCTGCACTCGAATTCAGGGTGTGTAGTGTATGCGAGCTGAGGCGGCCCCTGCTATGTGAAAAGGAGGCGAGGGAGCGAGGAGACAGCCTGTGTGGGCAGGGGCGTCTTAGCGTACACGCACATTGACGCATATAAATATGGGCTAGGGTAATACACAACGTATATGGTCGACCAGTATGGCGAGACGGCACGACGGCCAGATGCTGCTCATATAAAACACAGATCGCCTCCATAAGCCTTGCATGGGTTTCTCCCTCACCGAGTGTGGAGAACCCTGTGGTGGTGATCAAGAATGTAGACGCCGCCGCCGCCGTTTACAGGCAGCGTGCGGTTGTATAGGTAGTAACAAGGCATATACTGATCAACGAATTGACGGACTTCCGCGTCTTTCATGCCACACCCAGTACGTGCGATGAGGTCATGTTCCTGCTGCTCGCGCCATGTGTAAACGAAATCGAGGTTCTGGGGGGCGAGGCGGGCAAGGCAATCATAGTTGTCCCATACAGGCTCGTAGCCAGCAAGGTTCCGGTTAATCTCCACGAGATCCTTCACACTTGGGAATGCAGAAAGCTGCTTGGTCTTCAGTTCATCATCAACAGCCTCAATTATGTCTTCTGGGACTGGCCTGAAGCCAACCATCCACCCTTCAAGTAGAATCGCACGAGTTTGCGGAGGCACGTCTACCCAAGTCCCGCGATCACCTTCACCACCATATCGGCCCTTATCAAAAGTTGGGACACGAAGCTGCGTTTTGCCGCTTTTGAAATCCTGCAAGAACTCTACTAGCAGCTTAACGTCGTGGGTGCCAGGAAGGCCACGTCGACGCAGGAGAGGATTGCCCCGCGCAGCAATGTCCTGCAAGGTTTGGTGGGGATAGTAGAAATCGTCCAAAGAAAGTGAAAGCGTTGGTATGTCATGCTCACTCGAGAGTGCAGTCGCGGCCTTTTGAGACGCGGTAGTCTTACCTGAGCCTTGCGGACCAGTTACAGCAACTACCGTACGCGTTGCGGCTCTGCTCAATTCTGCCCGAACAGCTTTGACGATTCCCTCTACCATACTCATATCACTGGCGATACGAACCGTCCACGGCACACGGCAATAAGATCCCAGGCTGCGCGTTCAACGACGCTATATATGCGATGATGTGGAGTGTTGGCGCGTGCCCATACCCGCGCATGTGTGTCGGTGTATACCACAGAGTGACTGACAGGGTTTGACCTCGTAGCGGGGGCTAAACTAGATGCACGCGGCTAGGTGCTGCGCCTACATGGAAATATTGAAGATAGCTTCCAAGATCTTTTTTGCAGGCTTAAATCCGACACGCCTCGCTATAATCGGAATTCGTTATCATCAGCTACATATTTAGTTTGCGGTCAACCCCTTTGCCTTGAGCGCGTTGACGAACGCGTCAACGTCAGGGACCTTCTCGCCAGCCTTGCGCTGCGGGGGCTCCTCGACGCGGACGACTTGAAGGCGCGGCTCAGTGTCAACGCCGAAATCCGCAGCCGACGTCTTCTTGAGCGGCTTCTTCTTCGCCTTCATAATGTTAGGCAGAGACGCAAAGCGCGGCGTATTCAAGCGAAGATCCGTGGTGATAATCATCGGTAGCTTCGCACGCAGTGTCGACGAGCCGCCATCAATCTCGCGGCTCACCTCCGCGGACGCGCCGTCGTCAGAGACGGTCACCTTCGAAGCAAACGTCACCTGCGGCCAGTCAAGCAGCGCGCCGAGTATCTGACCGGTCTGATTCGCATCCGAGTCAATCGTCTGCTTGCCGGCGACGATCAAGTTCGAGCCCTCCTGTTTAGCCACGGCGGCGAGGATTTTGGCCACGGCTAGCGGTTCCAGGTCCACCTCAGACTCAATAAGGGTGGCCGAGTCCGCGCCCTTGGCAAGCGCCGTGCGGAGAACATCCTGGGCCTTTGCGGGTCCGATTGAAACTGCATGCACAGACTCTACCAGACTAGGCTGGCTCTCCTTCAGGCGTACCGCTTCCTCGAGCGCGATGTCGCAGAACGGGTTAATCGCAAACTTTAGACCTTGCAGCTCGACGCCAGTCTTAGCTGCGTTAACACGAGGTTTGAGTGCAGCATCAACCACACGCTTTACGGGAACAAGAATCTTCAGCTTGCCGCTCATCTTCGATTCGACTTCACTTCTCTTCGTCACGTCGTCCACCTCACCTCCCACTCGCCTACAGTCACCCCAGTCTATCCGGTCCCGCTATGCTACCCCAACCCTACCCCCTCAGTCGCTGGCTGAGGCCCTCGTCAATCCCACGTCAGGACTGGTGACTCAGCGGATAACCCTTAAAGGCAGTAACATGTAACTCTCCGAGCGCAGTACTTACTTAGCATCATCAAGCTGCTTTCCGCCAACTGCGAAGGATGACCAATCGCTTCGATCCGAAAACCACAAAGTTTCATGCACGCGCGATTAACCGATGTAAGATGCGACCCTTACTAGGACCAGTGCCGTGCTCGGTTTTTTGCGCGCTCCACGGTGCATGCGCAATGTCCGCAATTTGCAAATGCATGATGACAGCTTACACACCCACTGAAATGATTCGGTCCTCGAAGTTTTTAACCCTCTTATCTCAATGAAATGTTCCTGAATTTTATCCATATTATTCTGTTGCTTTACTATGACATGTTTTTAAATAAATACGGCAAAGGTGTGAAATTTTTCTCAAGCGATAGTGCAGACATCCTCCTTCACCGGGAAGGTATCAACCAGAATGACCTCAGCAGGACCCTCGATGCCTTTCACCACGATCTCGTCTGTGTCACGAATAGCAACACCATCGTGTGGGCTTGCCTTCACACCGTTTACATCCACGGTGCCTTTTGCGATTACGAGGTACGCTAGACGGTCCGCATCCATCTTGTACGTTGCGGTCTGGCCAGCTTCAATGTGCGCACCGGCGACACGGGAGTCTGAGTTCATCGGCAGCGCTTCCGGAAGGTCCTCCTCAAATCCAGAAGCAAGAACGGCAAAGTTGCCTAGGCGGTTCTCACGCGGGAAATGGCGAGTTCCCCATGTCGACTCCTTAACCTTGCGGCTCGGAGTAATCCAGATCTGGAACAGGTTCGCAGTCCTCTTATCCTTGGAATCCGCGTGATACTCGCTGTGTACAACGCCGTCGCTACCGACGGACATAACCTGGACATCACCAGGGTCAGTCACACCATCACTACCAGTGTTATCCTTATGAGCGATTCCAACACCGCCCTCAGTTGTCTCTGTTGCTGGGTGGTAGTTGGGCTCGACGAGATATGAAACGATTTCCATACTCCTGTGTGGGTGGGGCGGGAAACCAGTGCCTGACTTGATAAGATCATCGTTGAACACACGCAAGCCGCCATGGTTCATACGGTTCATGTCAAAGTAGTCCGCAAAGCTGAAGTGGTGTCTGGTGTTCAACCATCCATGATTGGCTCCGCCAAGCTTGTTGAAAGGACGAAGCTCGACCTTAGGGGCAGCAGCTGTCTTCGTATCGGCGCTCATTGGTTGTCTATGCAGTGAAGCTTTACTCTTTGAGTGAATTACACAAGTCTCCTCATCCGTTACCCCACTTATATAGGCAAACACAACGATACCGTTAGTCACCTGATTATGATAAGCATGCCCGGTCTAGCCGCGCGCCATGTGTCACGAAAGAACGCAATAGAAGGGTAAGGGCGGTGTACCGACAATCACTTATGTCATGGGATGAATAACGGCTTCTCGACTATTCTTCGGCCGGCCCAGCCCTACAGGTGCCGCAGAATCTCCGGCTTTCCGATTATGCACACTAATGATCTAAGAGCTACGCAGTAGAAAGTATCACATCTAAAGAAATACACACATGGGCATGGCGAGACTCATTTTCAAGGGGCGGTGGGCAGAGCAACTTAAAAGGCCCTACCCACAACCCCGGTTCGGCCCATAAGCGCTCATGGAAAGCGTGCGCAAAGTAGGGTATCGTCTTGTTGCGCACCTCACAATGCAGGGCTGGCCAAAGTCGCTCAGGTGCATGATGACGGAGGTAGTCACGGGGGTGTGATTCCACATATTCTTACTTCCGAACAGCGTGCTCGTACACCGGTACGTTTCAGACCTTGCCTGAAAGTGTATTTGCTACCTAAATTCAAATAGCAGCTAGTAAAAATTTGCTGGCTAAAAAAGCGAGGCTACCAGGGCTCGAACCTGGAATCTCGTGATTCGTAGTCACGCGCCTTACCGATTTGGCCATAGCCCCAATTCTTGCATAGGAATGACACAGTCCGCTACACACTTAGCCAATTACAGGTCAATTAAGAGAACAGGGTAGCGAATAGGCGCAATGAGTGGAGGTTATAATCCTGACGCGGGCACATACAAACGACTAGGTGCGACATACAGAAAGTCAGTTCAATGACAATCCTTATAGCTGGATTTGAGCCCTTTGACAACCAGAAGGTCAACGCATCCTGGGAGGCAGTGTCTAAACTGCCGGCAGAGATTGAAGGTCAACAAATTGTTGTGATTCAGGTTCCTGTCGAGTACTGGACGGCACCGGTAATCATTCTTCGCGAGATTGTGAAGGACGCATCTATCTCTGACGTGATCATCGTAGGCGAGGCGGGGGGTCGTACACGCATCAGCGTAGAGATGATTGGAGTCAACTACGACGACACCCCATTGGCGGATAATAAGGGGAACATCCGAGAAAACGCGAAAATCGATGCAGATGGTCCCGACGGTGTTTTCGCGACTCTTCCAGTCAAATTCATCGTCCAGCATCTCCTGGGTTCTCAGATACCGGCCCAAGTTTCTTGGAGCGCAGGTCAATATGTGTGCAATCACACCTTGTACTCCGTGGTGAACGGTCTTAGGAATATCGAGGCACGAAGGCATGTCCGTGCAGGCTTTGTCCATGTCCCTTGGACAAATTCCGAGGCGGTAGAGAGAAATGGCCCCGGACTCCCAACCGAGGAACTTACGCGTGCCGTTCACGAAATCGCCAGCTATATCGCACAGAATAATAATAATAGAAGCAACAGTAAATGGACAGGACAAGAGATGAACAAAGGGAATTTCTGACTTCTTCAGCGCCCCTTCTTTTATGTACAGATTTTGAGCATTTTGTGCGGGTCTAGGGCCTGCTCGGCGACACTCTCTGCGAATACATGCCCAGGGCTTTCATTGGAAAGTAGAACTTGTAGTTTGGATACTCGATTGCGCACGAATGATTGAATACGCCCTCGACGTGACCTGCATCGTACGATCCATCAGCATTCTGCTGCGAAATCAAGAACTCAGCGGCTCTGCTCAGCACAACATCGTCGGGGTAGTCTGCAAGTAGCAGCGCAATCAAGGCCCATGCTGTTGTGACGACTTGAGAGCTCTCGTGGCGTACGTATGTGAACAGCTCGCATGACCGGAAATCTTCTGCCCAGCCGCCGTCCTCCTCTTGTTTTTCGACTAAGAAGCGGCAGGCGCTGCGTACAACCTGGCTCGTTTCGTAATTATAGCCCTGAGTCGACAGAGCTTCGAGGGCAAACATACCAGCATAAGTAAAGCAAACGCCCCAAGACCCGTACCAGGATCCATCAGGGCGTTGGTGGCTGATGATATACCTCGTCGCGGCCTCAATAGCTTTGGCGATATCCTCCTTACGATAAGAATCGTGTTGGGTAAAATGGTACAGACCTAAGATTGAAGAGTCTGTGCACTCCACGTAAGGATACTCGATCATGATATTTCCGAACACTTCAGCCGGATTCAGCTTTTCAAGAAATTCAGGGCCCTTGATGCGCTCATACGAAGCGTAGGACCCATAATGAAACGAGCCCCAATTCTGGATCGAGAGAAGTGTGTCAATCCCCGCGTGCAGCCGCTCCTGAGAAATTTCATCCTTCAAAAACTCGAATCCTGGGAGGTTCTGGACCATAATAATGGCTTTAATTGCTTCAGCAGTGCAGTCACTTACGGTAAACCCCTGAATCTTCGTGCTGAACGGCCACCCACCGTCGCGATGGTCCCGGAAGCTGCCTGGAACCGCTTCAGTATCAAACTGAGATCTAACCAAGAACCTGTAGCCTCTGATGATGGCCTCCTTGAATTCTGGGTTCGTAGCTACGCCTGCAACAATCGAGTATTGCAGAGCGAATGCGGCATCCCAGACTTGTACGCCATTTGTGCCGCACATTAGCATACCTTCGGGAGTCATATACAAGAAGTCCGGCCAGCGGAAAAGGAACCTTTCGAATTCAGGGGAGTCTCTACCCTTCTCTAGATACACAACAATAGCGTTCAACGCATTGGAAACAGGGGCTATCGCCAACCAATCGGTGTTCTCAAGGTCAGCCATTACAAGGTCGGCCACTCGCTTTGATGC
This sequence comes from Starmerella sirachaensis, assembly GCA_030578495.1. Lineage (NCBI taxonomy): Eukaryota > Fungi > Ascomycota > Dipodascomycetes > Dipodascales > Trichomonascaceae > Starmerella > Starmerella sirachaensis. The sequence goes on along the minus strand of JAJMSC010000004.1, from coordinate 1,075,647 downwards.
CTTCCGACGTAGCCATTCTGGCCGCATATACGATTCGTAAAATATAAGCGCTGAGTTGGCGAAATTCAGAAGGTTCGAGTGAGGGTAATACAGGTCTGCACCACACACCGTGTTCCGATGTTTCGCGAAGTCAATTTCTTCGTAAGGCTTCACAAAGATCTCGGAGCGGATCTCCTCAAGCAGCGGATTTAACTCGCACTTTGCCCGATTAGCACTCAAGTATCCCATTGCCAAATAGATAGCGCGTGTATGGACCCACCACCGCCCAGGGTGTATGGGCACCCAGTACGGCAGCATCCAGAACTCCGGGGGTGACGGATTCACGCCGTCCCACTCATACAGATTTAAAAGAGCTAGGTAGACTTTCCCCCAAAGTGGGTTGCCAATCGCTCCTCCAAGCTTATGCAACGTCGCCCTGGCACGAACAAGAGCTGGGTGGCTGGGTACCATTCCAAGAAGCCTCAGAATGACGTAGTTTATTGTGGTGCCGAAAGCCGTCGAGTCGCCATAGGTATGGAGCCCCCAGCCACCATCCACTGGATGCGCGCGGTTTACGATGTAGCGAGAAATTTCGATCTTCTCCTCGGGTGTGAGTGCAACGCCAGTGAAGTATTTTGCAACAACGTAGCCAATCAGCATAAACATTGGACCTCCGTACTGGCATGGGAATATTCCACTATTTTCATCTTGTAGCGTTGTCAGAAACCGAAACGACCTCTCCGCAGCTTCGTGGGCGTCAGCAGGTTTGTCGCTGTACGACGGACCTACAAACCCATTCCGCATCTGATATCTTGCAAATGAGGTGGGCTCCGTACGACGAGTCCTGTCGTAAACCCAATTCTGCTTCCCGTATTCATCCGTCACTAATCGCCAAAGCGTGTGGTCAGTTTTCGGCATTCCATACCGATCGGATGGATAGTCATTAGCTAGAACCATTGCGCTTTCTGATTAGGCCTGTGTATTGTCCTCTCTCGTGTTGTGTCGCGAAGCGAGCTCGAATTACGTACTGGGGCACGGCGAGAGCACTCGGCTCGAGGGTGGGGGAAGCGGGTCGAGGGATTCGCTTGGACAGACGAGGCGATGTAAAAGCGACATAGATATGATCCGATCTCAATGTTTAATTAGGTTAAGAAGTGATCAAGGCGTCAATAAATATTAGTTAGAACTGCTGCGGCGGCTGCTGCGTCGGGAGCATGTTATATCTTTTTTTCAAAGTAACCCGTTGACGGGAGTACTTGTCATCGGGTGAGAAGCGCGCCGGATGGGCCGACTTGGTGATTTCTCCAGACTCTGTGGTTTTAGCGAGCGTGTAAACTCGCTTGCCTTCACTGTTCAGGGTATACATCAAATGCATTGTGGAAAATTTGGACCCTGTCGCAAGATGAGAGATGATGTAGAAGATATTCTCGAGGGTGACAAATCTCACGTTATGGCCGATTCCTACTCTCCCCTTCCCTCGAGTCATGCACCTAACCATATATACAATAAGGACGGGCGCAAAAGATCATGTAGGGCACGACAAACACGCATAACGAAACTTGCGCAGAATATCAAGCTGGTAGCCACATTGAAATAGATAACGTCATGCCAGGTTTTATATGTATGCCGCGAAAGCAAAAGCGGCTGATGAAACGACCACAAACTGCAGGCCTTGAAAGGAAGTGAAGGCATGTGTATATATAATAAATAGAGAATGGATAAGGACAATATAATAAATAACCGAGCTTAGAGCCCTATTCGCCTTGATTGTGCAGCGGGCAATTTCCCATGCCTTTGCGGGCAAACCACTCGAAAATGCACTTTTCATGAAAAACGCAGAGACACTCAAGACGTCCAATGGATTGGCCAGGCTCGAAGTCCTCGTAGCAGATAGTGCAGTCTCCAAGTGACGTAGATTCTTTAGCTGGAAGGCGGGAGATCAGAACACGTTTACGATGCGGACCCCCTCCGCCTCCTGCTGTGCTCGGTGACAGTGTGTACTTGTTCAGACACTCGTCGACATGCATCTCCTGAGCGGCAATGGGTAGATTGAACAGCTGCGCGTCGCAGACAGGACAGCGTGCGAGTTGATCCATGTCGGGACCGGGAATAACACTTTGCACCATGAGGTCTCGAGCCTCTCTGCTGAGAGGCAGAGCCGGTCCGGCACTGCCGCCGGGCCCCGGAGCCGGAGAATGGCTCAATGCCCGCCTTATCATAGCCAACTCCTCTGCGCACTCCACACACGTCCTGTGCGGTATGTGGGGGCTCTCTAGAAATGGTTGGCTCGGTGGGGAGACAACGTAGGACGTCGCCAAATATGGTAGTGCTCCGGGCGAGCAGTTGCCACAGACGACCCGTCCGCACATGCGGCAATGGTGCTTTCTAAAGAAAAAAGTGAACCTAGTGTCACATATTGGGCACTCTGTTACATCGTGGTCGGGTTGCCACACGGGAACGCCACTCGTGGCCATAAGACTATCGAATTCGTACGGCTCAGATTAGGTGGCCGTGGAAGTGATAGCAGGACGTCAGGATAGCGTACATAACGGGTAAGGATCCCAAATAAAAGCTCTTAGTCATCTGAAGCTCCTAGAAGAACAGCTAGCCGCCACTCATCGTATCGCGGCTTCGACGTCGTACTGCGAAACACGGAGTGTAGTCAGGGTTCATTCGCTGAGCGCATCCCCGGCCCCATCCTCTGGGGCTTGCTCGGCTTGCCACATCAACCCTCGCCTGCAACATAGCCTCTCTCCGCTATCGCCGATTGATGCGCATACCCAGTGGAAGTAACGGGCGCACCCTAAACCCATAGCGATTATGCTCTAAGCTGAGAACAAGCGAAATGTACCCCAAAACGCTGCTCGATAGCAGGGTTAGCGGGCTTTGCCGACACAGCCGAATCCATTGAAAACAGAAGGTTTTAGGCGCGTAATGGCAACCGCTTGCTCTGATGTACGAAACATCTTTGATCCCGCGGACCAGTGCACCTTTGCCAGGGAGAACTGTCAATTAGCTTCGCTAATTCCATACGGAACACTGGTATTCTGTCATATTGCATCAAAATGGATTCGTAGTGTATTTTTCTTTGCCGTGACAGCTGCACTATTTTCAACGATGGGTGTAGCCGCGTTTGACTACCTGGGACCAAACCTGACCTACATGGCAAACCGATCTGGGCTATCACAATCGTTGATGGGTGTCACAGTTCTTGCTCTTGCCAACGGATCCGTCGATGTCTTTGGTGCCATCATGGCTGTGAAGAGTGGAGAAGGTGGAATGGCGATTGGTGAGATGATGGGTGGTGCGCTCTTCGTCTCAAGCGTCGTCGTTGGCAGCATGGCTATTGTAAAACCCTTTGAGATCGACCAGTGGTGCTTCATCCGCGACATTTCGGCACTAGCGCTTGCTAGTATTTTCATGCTTTATGTTGCCTCTGACGGTATTGTAAGCCTGATGGAAGGCGTATTGGCTGTTTTGTTTTACTGTATTTATGCTCTGCTTGTGGTTCAGCATCACCGTGTCGTAGACTCACAAGAACCACCTAGTGACATTGAGAGTGCTAGAGCATCTCCTGAACCAGTCGATCATGAGGATGTCCCCTTTACTCCTATCCGCCCTTCACTATACAGGGCTGTGGATATGGGGTGGCATGTGAAGCACGAGCTGGAGGAGATTCAGGAGGCTCAGCATCTGAGTCCCATTGACCCGACTTCATATACGTTTGGCCGCCGTCAGTCTGCTCCTTCACTCACGACAACGGACGCTGAGCCATCGACCAGTGCTTTCCCGGTGATGCAGAACGCACTGCTTCCCCAAGATCGGGTGGAACGAAATCCGAATCTATTATCTCCGTCAGATCTACCTCGTCTCAATACAGAACAAACCACACCGTTATCCCCTCACGCTGGAGGGCGCAGGTCATCTTCTCCACTCTCGCATTACAATTTGATACCTGCAAAATCGGCAAATTCTGTGGTCACCATGAACGAGGTGATTCAGAGGGCTTTAGAGAGCCAAAGGATAGAGGCAGGAATGCCTCCAACAAGTGATACAGATGCATTTGGGCCTATCAACGAGCTGGAAACAGTGTCGGATGTTTTGTTGTCCTTGCTCGCCCCAGGTTTTGCGACTTGGTCGACATCAACGTATGTTGCCAGAATAAATGGTATTGTTGTTAATCCAGTCCTTTCCCTTTTCGCTTGCAGCATTCCCCGACCCTTTTATGCAAGACATTGGCTAGTGCTTTGTATCTACTCTGCAGCCATTCCATTAATGCTTCCTGTTCTTCTCCCTGGTCTGGCACAGTCTCTTGCAGTCTGTCTTCTGCAAGCACTTTCGGCTACTTTGGGGATCCTCTGGTGGGGTAGACTAAGAAAGCCGCCGCCGAGCACACTGACCGTAACCACGGTAGGTTTCTGCATGTCGTTGCTATGGGTCTGTTTTATAGCGACAGAACTCGTCGGCGTACTCACGATCCTAGGTGCAGTATGTCGCGTCTCAACTAGCGTTATGGGGTTGACCATTTTTGCCATTGGCGACTCCCTCGGTGATTTTGTGTCTAATATAACGGTGGCACGGATGGGTTTCTCCACCATGGCCGTGTCCGCCTGTTTTGCGGGGCCAACTTTTGTCTTATTTTTCGGTCTTGGAGCATCCACACTGACGACAATGCTTTTGCGGGGCGAGACAGAAGTTCAAATAGAAACGTCGTCAAGTCTTGTCCTTAGTGGCCTTGGACTCGTGATAAATCTCGCTCACTTCGCGATCATGATCCCAAGAAACGATTGGAGCATTAATCGCAAGGTAGGAATAAGGTCTATCATTATATGGTTCATTGTTGTTTTTACGAGCGTCATGTTTTTCAGACATTAATATCCAGGAACTCTTACTATTCATAATCATCTTATTATCATCAGCAGTGACAATATAACAAGCATTGGCAGTAGTGGGAGTCCATCAAGTGCACATGAGTGAATATCTTTTGTGACTCTCTCACAAAGCACTGCGATGAATATCACTGTCTACCGCAAGGTATTTTGAGGCATTCGTCCGGGACAGAAAAGCTAGGTACTCATCGGTGATAGCATCCTTTGGCGCCTCCCTGAAAATCTTGTCTGCTTGCTCGGGAAACACGGCAAGTTTGGCCTTCCAAAACCCGGATTGAGCAGACAAGTCGTTATTATCGAAAGCATCCCGGTCATATTTCGCAAGCTCCGCGAGTGCTGTAACATTGGGGCGGTCCTTAACCAATGATAACAAAACATCCCTTGCTGCGTGCTCCTCCTTTTGCCGGGCCAAGAACCTACTGAACTGTAACCTATCTTCAGGTGCCACCTCATAAACCGCTCTTGCTTCTTCCAGCTCGCGCTGCATCTCCAGCCATAGAGAGAAATGCAAACTGACAGCATTAGAACGTGAGAAGGCAAGTGCTTCATTGTAGGTCTCCTTCATGTCACTCTTGGAAGTGTCATTTCGAAATTCGAATCGAATATAAGCCAGCCACATCCTACCATTGAGAGCATTAGGGATGAGCGCTCGGCGGTACAGAATATGGCTCGGGAAAGCATTTAGGTAGCGCACCCATGCTTCAATCTCTGAAACAGGAACATTTTTGGGGTGGAAGAAAGGCCTGTGTATGGCTCTCTCAAATGGTAACACCTCGTTAACACGTCGCAACTGTAACTCATATTTTAGCTTCAGCTTTGACATCATGACACTCCTCAATTGCCTAGCCTCATCCTCAGTGGCTAGGGAAGCCTCGGGAGGTGCGACTTCACCAAATTGTCTCAGATCCGTGGAGTCCGCTTCCACAAGCTCAGCAAGCCTAGCGTAGAACTTGGCAAACTGATGGATGGTAAGATCATCTAGTATGTGGAGTAATATTTGTATGGGCTCAGGCGACCATTCCAGATATAAGTCCCAGAATTCATGAGAAAGAAAGTGGTTACCTATGAGCTCTGATGCAAGACGGAACAACTCCCGCACATGTTCAGGAGGTTGTGGCGTCGGGTGGTAAACATGGGTTAGGAACCGCAGATAGCTGACCCAAATGATAACGGAATATCGTAGAATAGGGACGGCTAAGGCTCGCTCAAATATGTCTAATGCCGCTGCGGAATCAGCAATGTGAAACTCAGTGTGAGCCCAACGAACCCAGAATCCTTCAAGAGCTGGATATGCCTCTAAGAGCTCGGCATAGGCTTGCCTCAGCCGCGTCTTATCGCTTGGTGGCAACGACGCGCCCTTGTTCTCTTCTTGCTCCACTTCTAAATCGTGTATCCTTTTCACTAGAGTCTCATACATGTTCCAGGCAGGATCGGGCATTGTCCCACCGCGTTGCGGGCCTGTGAGGTCTAGGCTTTCGCGACCAGTATCGAGATGCCCATTCTCATGACTGGTGTGTCATCAATGCCTGCCTGGTCCCTCGCGGCAAGCGTCTGCTGGCTAATCACGTGTGTCCGATTATCGGTCGGGTCGAGGGGATTAGGAAGCCGGCGTATCAACGGCACGCAAATTGTGCTTATTATATCCTGTGTTCAGTGTCTGCCTGCGTGACCGATTGGAACTGGCGTAAGCATCTTTGTGTGCGTCCATTAGGAAAAAAAGACCCCGGCTATAAAACCCCTCAGGTCACCACGTCTGGACCTGAACAAGTAAATCGGGGATGGTGAAAGCAACAATGACAGAAGAGCCGAGGCAAGAGTACCCGGCAACGCCAACAGAGAGTCGGGTTGGCACCCCCACCTCGGACCCGGAAGACTGCCCGACTCCTTCTAGGTTTGGTACGCCTGATAGATACGATGACGAGGATTTCGGTGCTCCTGTGCGTGTTGGTGGCCGCAAGTCGAAGCTTGCTGTGATTCAGAGCCGCTGGGTTGCTGATCGCCTCCGGGATGTCCACCCTGGCCTTACGTTTCCAGTCTTAGCCCTTTCCACGCTCGGAGACAACGTTCCAAACCGCCCATTGTATTCCTTTGGCGGCAAAGCATTGTGGACGAAAGAGCTTGAAACCCTGCTTCTTCGAAAAGTCCCTAACTTCGACCAGTTAGACATGGTCATACATTCCCTTAAAGACATGCCTACGACTCTGCCCGATGGATGTGAGCTAGGAGCGGTCCCCGAGCGTCATGATCCCCATGACGCCCTTTGCATGCGCGCCTCCTCACCCTACAAGACACTCTCTGAGCTTCCAGACGGAACTGTGATTGGCACATCCTCTATTCGCCGTCAAGCTCAATTGAGGAGATCCTACCCTAATTTGAAGTTCGAGAGCATCCGTGGCACTGTGCAAACTCGACTTGCCAAGTGTGATGACCCAGACCAGCCGTATGAAGCAATTGTTCTTGCGGTTGCAGGACTTGAGCGTCTTGGCCTGAAGGATAGGATCACATCTTTACTGGATGGCCCTGACATGTATTATGCCGTAGGTCAAGGGGCTCTCGGTGTCGAGATTAGGTCCGGTGACGAGCGCATTGGCGCTCTAGTTTCTCGCATAGATCACCGCCCATCTCATATCCGGTGTCGCGCTGAGCGGAGTCTCATGCATGCTCTAGAAGGCGGGTGCTCAGTGCCCATTGGAGTTCGCTCGAAATATACAGCTGAAAATGCGCACCTGACACTTGAAGCAATCGTGGTCAGTGTAGATGGTAAACAGTCAACCGAGGGAATGGTCTGCTCCGTCGTTTATAGTTATGAGGATGCGGATCAGGTGGGCCGTGATCTTGCTGAAGACTTGAAAGCAAAAGGTGCGAAGCTCATTCTTGATGAAATTCAACTAGATCATATCAACTGAGCTTGAAAAGGCCGCACTGCGACCGTTGTACATATGTGGTGTATTTATTTATTAAGAAAATGACGTGAAATCTCGCAGCTCAATCCTCGCGATAAGAGCTAGGTTTTATGTACAAATAGGGATAAACGCGGGTTCAGTAACAGCACAGCTCGCTCCAACAAGACCTGTGACCGTCAGCGAAGTATGTATATGCCGAATGGCTTGCGGATAATCAGAGAGAGGAGTGTCGAGCAACGGTGGATAGAATGAAAATCATCATTCGTCATGAGGCCTGCCGCCTTTCTCAAAGGGAGCTTCCTCCCGCGCCTCGTCTAGATTACGCTTGATTGTGCCGTTCTTCACAAGCGCTGCCTGGACGCATGTCTGATAGCTATCGAAGAAATTCTGGCACTCGTTTTGACTGCTCTCTCCTCGCAGAAACTTCTCATACCAGGCAGTGAAGCAATCATCGTACTTCTTCTTCGCCTCGTTACATTCAGGCGCGAAGCTGGACATTGTTTGGCCCATATATCCTCAAAACCCTCGCGACAACAGAGCTGGCTACCACGGCTGCCCAAGGCGGAACTAGACTTTTCATCTTCGGTCATTCACGTCGGGCCTCATCTGAAAAATAGATAGGAATATCGCGTGACTTTCACTTGAGCCAACTGAGTCTGGATATCAGGATGTTCGGCTTCCGATCTATGTTCTCAGCCACAAGAGCACCTTTTAGAGGTGTCTTTGAATCGTTGAGCTTTGTCCGCTCACTCAAAACTCATATCAAGACCCATAAAGGAGCCGCCAACCGCTGGTGGGTCACCGGTAGTGGAAACTTCATGAGGAAACAAGCTGGCCGCCGCCACGGCAATGTTGGCTGGTCCCGAGCTCGAGTTTTACGTCACTTGAATGGCACGGTGTCTGCGGCTAACACTCAGCGCCATAAGAAGCTCCGAATTCTGTTGCCGTACGCTAAAAAGTAGAGCGTGGTCGATCAGTGTTTCTGACAACTGTAAAATTAACTTGTACATAAGACTATTTGCGTATCCGGAGGAAATAGGTGTGAAACAAGATACAAAAGCCCCAACTATGTTGGCGCCTGCTCCGTCGCGCTAAGTGAAGCCAACCCATTCGTGCCATGGGATCACGATTATTCACCGTCGTGTATGCAATGTGATTAGATGTTATACTAGTCCGGGCAGTGACGGGGTACTATGCCGAAATTCCATAAGTCAACTAAATTTTTTTCTGATGTATATACAATTTTTACTCGTGCGGACGCCACTCTCCCGTTTCTGTGTTCAAGTCTATCCTCCAAGTAGGGAAGTAGTGGTAGTTCGTGCGGATAGACAGGGCCTGTGGGACTCCATCAAATGTGACGATACGCATTTTTACATACGTATTGTCCGGGATCGACTTAACCAAACGGTAAAATGTGTCGATATCAGGTGTTGCCTCGCCGTTGATATGTGTGATAAAATGTGTTGGGAACACTCCGTACATATTCGCCGGCGAGCCTGTATGAGATGAAACCACATACACTTGAGAGGGTGGGTTCTTCACTTGTTGCAGTACAGCATGGTGAGGCTTATGAACCGACACGCCACACCAGGAAGCAAGTGACTTAGTGATCGTGTCAGAAGTGGCGGTGGTGGGAACTATAAGATCGACTTCTTTGCCTCGGCGTATGACCGTGAGCTTCACCGATTCTTTGTCGGAGGGAAGGTTGTACAGTTGGGTTACGTGCGTGGCCAGTTTACCATCCACAGCAACGATAATATCACCCTCAATCACATTTTTAACCAGCGTGCTGGACACGCGAGCGACAGAGAGAAGCTCAGGCCGGAGGCGTGATCCCTCCGCTTCCTCGATTTCCTGGATCCATCTGTCCGGAACTTTTCTAACACGAGCGCTGGCGAATTTTATAGCCTTGACTTCCAGATCGACAAATCGGGGGTCACTCGTGTGGATCGGCGATTCTCGAAGGAGCCGCACTGTTTCGCTCACCGTGGAAGCGTCAATACCGAACCGGTATATGCGATCACGATGCGTGTTATTGTTGACATCACCGAGGAAACACATCCATATTGCACGCACCATGCCAGTGTTGGCATCCACAAGTAAGCCTGAGTCAAGTTCAGGGATGATGAACGAGTCAACCCCAATTGATTCGATGTTAGTCGCGCGGAACCGGGGCGCAGCTTCGAAACCAATGGGAATTTGAGCAAGAGCTACATCCGTGACTCGGGTGTTTGCCACAATTGCACTGCATTTGGCATCGTAGCCGATGAAAGTGAGTGGAGTACCTTGACCCACCATGTCGGCTTCGCTTTTAACCGGCGCAGCCAGGGGTGCTGAGCGGATAGGCGCTTCAATCAGAGCAGGGTCATACTGGATGATTGCATATCCCTGCTGAGGGTGCAGGAATATGACTTTAGCCGGCAGACTGACAGACTCAGCAACCACGACACTGAGATCCACGAGGTAATGTGGGACGCACAAACGACTCACTAGTACGAATCCCTCCTCGGCATCAACTACAAAGCCATGCATTTGAACGTCAGGCAAGTTGAATCCCTCTAGAAGTGCTGGTCGAAGCATACGGACACGGACAATGCTGTTATTCAGTGCAGCAACGGTAGGTGGTGCTTCGCGATGATTCAGTGGAACAAAGCGCGCGGATTCGCGCTTCGGTGCCTCTGGGGGAGCACCAGGCCCTAGTTGAGTAAAATCCCAGAGGCCAGTACTGTTATTGCAGACAGCAAGCTCAAAATCCTGCGGTCCCGCGATCCACTGGTGATTAACATCAACGATCGACGTGACTATAGTATGCGAGTCAGTAACGTGTTTAAACTTGGCAGGGACACGTTTCCCGCTGGGGATAGCACGTACAACCTCAATGAAGACATCTAGATCAGGTGTAGGCTTATCATCTAGCTCTTCTAAAATCCAGCCAGTGTACTCATCACCGCCAGTTGGGTTGAAATAAGTACCGGTGTAGGCGACATACAGCCCCTTCACAGGGATTGCGTAGTAGCTAGCGATTTGATAGCTCAGATTATGGAATACACCGCCAGCAACACGAACAAACCGATCAGGCGTGATGGCAAATAAGTCCTGAACTTTGATTTCATGATGGAGGAGCTCTCCACTCCTCATAACTGTGAGCGTGACAATTTGCCCTACGCTGCTGTCTAGAATCGCCTCGAGATCACGGAATAGCGCCAAAGGCTTATTGTTGACCGCAAGAAGGCAATCGCCCTCTTCTATCTTCCCTCCATCAGACGGACCTTCTGGGAGAATCGTATCAGCTACAAGAAGTCCTATGCTCTCAGGATGATCGCGACGGGCCTGTTTTTCCGCAGCCGGAGTAAGTCCGAGCCTAATGCACTCATCGTAGGGTCTCAGGAGCCACCGCACCTGAATCGTGCCCCTCGTTATCGGGTGGCTGTCCTGAATGCATTTCAGAGCGCGTTTGCCACGGAAAAGAGGCAAGAAGAAATCTGTCGAGGCCACGGAGCTTCCGCCGGCTTGCAGAGCCACGACGTTTCCCTCGATGTCTACTACGGGCGAGCCGGATGAGCCGCCGCTGGCCGATGCTGCGGCCTGAATGTACTCAGTGTTGAAGTCGTTATAAGTGAGATCGCCATATTCAGGTGCATTGCGATCGACTCGTGAAATGAACCCGGCCAGTATAGAAAGTTTTTCACCGGCATCGTTGCCCACGACACGGATTTCACTCCCGACCTTGGCATTTTCGGGTTTCAGATTCAATGCCTCTACCTGCATATGCTTTATTGCGCTCGGGTCGTAGCGGAGAAAGCCGAAATCATGTACAGGATCACGATAGATGGCATTAACGGGACACTCTTCGTGGTTGTCGAAGACAGCGTAGCCACGGAACGGTCCGGGGCCAACTACATGTCGGTTCGTCATAATTATGCCACGTTCCGCATCAACCACGAATCCCGTTGCCTCGCTGACGTATGTACGTTCCGTGTCAAATGGCGTGACACTCGAAAAATGTACCGACACGACAGCCTTGACCACCTTTTCGATGGACCTTTGCCATTCATCAGCTCGAGAGCGAGGCTGGGGGGCACCACCGGTGCCGGTAGCAATACCGTTCAGCGGCGGTAGATGCGGAAGCGCAACGGGCGTCCCAGATGCCATAGGTGATGGTCCAGGTACCGCGGAAGGAACTGGGATTGGCCCCGAGTCCGCTCCTGATTGCACAGCCAGGCGCTTCGCACTCGAAGTTTCCATACTCACGAGTCGTCGACCGAGGATGCGACAATTGGCAAAGCGCGCGAAACTAAATATTGTGCAAACTTAGCGGTGTTAAGCGTTAGCCACGAAAACTTCAGCGTAGTCATCAAAGGGCCACAGCTGAAAAGGCACACCCAGGTGGTTTTTCTCGGTCATCAACATCCCACGGAATCGGAGATTCCTTTATCGCAGTAAATCAAATATGGATAAATAACATTTGAATGTAGCTTGGGCGGTCTGCTAGAATTGTTAATTAGCCTGATGTGTTGTGAAGCAGGCGCATTTTACAGCCTTTTCTGTAGAGTCGCTGACAAACCCTAGTATTACTTTGACCTTCTGTGCCACCGTCGTCGTAGTCGTAGTTTGTTGTTTCTTACGCACCTGCCATCTGAGACCGCGTTTACTATATGAAGATTTCTCATGCTGAGGTGTACCCCAGCGGATCACAATTGGGCCGGGTGGCTGCGCCAATGACGGTTAGTGGCAGCCGCACGCGTGGTTCTGAGGCGTCCGCTGCTCAAATTGCAAGAAGCCAGCGACGACGCTTGCAGGAGCTTGCACAAGAAAACTATAAGGACGTGAAGATCGAGATTCCGCCTTCTTTCGTGAAGGGAGGCTTACGACCTGGTAGGACGGTGAACACGCGCCGCGTCCTTGCGTCTAAGAAAACAGTTGCAAATGTGTTTGACGACGATCCGGCTGCGGCAGATGCGTATATGGAACTGGCAGCTGCTTCATCAAAATATCCGTCCTTGCGCGTATGTAGCGTGTGTGGCTTCACCGCGAAGACCACATGCTTGAGATGTGGCGCCAAGCACTGCTCTTTAAGGTGTGGCAAGTTACACACCGAGCGGTGCCAATGAATTGTGAGCAAAACAACAGTCCTCTATATTTATTCATTATCTTAATTTATTGTAGCTAGGCATACGAATACTAGTTTCTCACCAGTTCGAATTCGACACCAAGCCCCCAACCTCCAGCGGCTCCGACAAGTGGTGGTGCTGGTTCGGGCCTCTTCGAAATTTCCATAATCCATGTCTGACCGGTGACAATTTTCTCGGTCCAGCCGATCCATTCATCTCGGTCTATAGCCACTCGTGGTGCCAGTTCGTTGAGCGCTCGCCCTAGTCGACGTTCATGTTCAAAGCCTGGTTGCGGCTCGGCCCGGTCACTAATAACCACCAACAGGCCGTAGACCAGGCCCCACTGGTTCTTCACAAGGTCCTTGTACTGCTCAAATGCGTGTATCACAGCATCTGTGGTAGTGGATTCGAGGCTCATGCGCTCTGCAATGTCTCGAATCTTTCCATTCGTAGGCCCTGGTCCAGACTTGCGAGGGCTTTTTCGTGGGGACGGCGAGCCAGCTCGGGGTCCAGTCGGGGCTCGCTTCCGCGGTGTGTTGAACTGGACCTCCTCCAGGTCAGAAAGTGCTGTGCTCAAGTCAGCTTCGCCTTCGCTGTTATCAGAGTATGAGCCTTTCGCAGACAAGCGAGCGCCAAAATCCTCACCTTCATCACTACCTTCCGCATCCCCATCGAGCTCGTCTTTGAGAATATCGACTGCCCTGGATCGCGCAGCACGCGGTGTCCGTTTCCGCGGCGTTGCCGGGGCTGAGGGGGTACGGTCCTGAATTGGTTCCCGGCCACCTCCCAGCAGAGCTGTACGAAACTGAGACAAGAGCTTCGAGTAGGTCGCCGGTGGGATTGGAGGCTGGCGAACGTCAGGTGGGGGTAGGGAGAATTTCTCCCCCAGTTTCGTCGCCGCGAGAACGCAACAAATATGAATGCGGGCTGGTTCCTGAGTCGGTTTCAGCGGTATCGTAGTGGTGCTCTGCAAGTATAGTGAATCCGCGAGTTTTATCACCTTGGACGGGATCTTGTCTATGTGCAGAATGCGTGCGGTATTCTGCTCAATGATGGTGCGATCCATCAAAGCGTACTTCAGCACTTTCGAGGAGTGCGTCCTTTTTTTGTTCTTGAGTCGAGCGGTTCTTAGCGTGCCTGCTTGTGCGTATGTAGTAATAATCATGCACTTGTGATTGTAGGGTATGAAGTGTTCTCTCGTTTCCGGAGTGCTGATTGTTATAAATAAAGCCCCTTAGAGATGGGTCGAGGAGACGCGAAATGAATTCCTTAGGTACCACATGAATCTATATAGCACTATGAGGCGGTAATGTTTACATGGCTTATTCGCGTGCCATATCAAACCGTTGGCACATGCAACCCTACTCAGAGCACTTAAGAATCCCCATTCGGTAACTTTGTCTTAATTTAAACAGTACTCTCACATCCATGACATGGCTCGGCTTTCAAGTTCGCAAGATGTTCAAAGAACTGCTATCGTCATTTGCCAATGATATTATGGGCATCGCTGCCATTTGTCTGGCAATTGTGATGGTCTATCAGCAGTATGAAGAGGCCCTGCCTCCACCTCCGGGGCAAATCCCTCCACCCCCGCCTCCACCTCCGCCAGGTGCTTTATCGGGGCTGTTGCAACCTTCACCGCCGGCGGCCGTGGTCACACAGTCCGACGACAGCGAAGAGCACCCGACGGATGTAAGTTCCTGGGCAGAGCTAAGCTCAGGCTCGTCATCGAGCATAGGCGAGCGCATGGTTTGTCCACAAGACTTGTTCACTGATACAGGGGAGGCTATACGTGACACCGAAGCGGCTCCACAGCCACTACGACACTATTCACACACGCGCCCGCAACAATTGCGTAAACTACAAACTCATAGTATAGAGCCCCGCCTCAGACTCGATTCGGACCCAGTCGATGGTTTTATCGAAGAAGTATCACGCGTCCGCGGACGATGGAAGTCTTTCCACCGCCCGCCATTAGAGTAGTCAGGCCAAAGTCATGGCATGCACGATTTACCGCCGTGATCCACGTGTGGAAAGGAGGGGAGGTAAGTCACCAAGCGAGACATGTAACCGTCTGGACTTCGCAGGATGCCACTATATCAACCCTCGATCTCCACTCCTCTGGCCGCCGCGCCAAGCAGAGCGCGCGGGAAACTAATTCTTGAGCAAGCACGCCCTCGGGAGGACACGTTTACGTACTACGATTAGCAATTGCAAATTAAAGTTTGACAGACAAGGCAGCATACATGTAGGTTTCGTACGTTATGCTTTCCTATCAGTTGTGCTGGTGCCATCTGCGGCCACCTGCATATGGCGCGATACTAGGCTATACGCCAGCTAATAATAGGGCTTTTGGCTCACGTATTACCGCTCCCGGCGTGCAGAAAACGCACGGCCTCCTCCTCGTTCGCTTTTAGCACGTGATGATATCACACGATTTGTAGCTCGATTGGTTTGAGGCCAAGGGTTTGTGACAACTGCGTGCGTCACCTGGTGCCCAGTCGGGATCTACGCGAGCTCAGCCAGCAGAAGCCAATCGCAAAGTCTCAAAATTACCACTGGAAGGCAGAGAAAAAAGTAGCAGTGCCGTTTCTGAATCAGTACACTGATTGCTTAGCAAATCTAAGCTCTCTGAAAAGGCCTGTATGCTTCACCACTCTGCCATGTCAGAGCTCGTGGGTTTGAGGCGCTGGGCAAGGATGCAGGAGAAAAATCCCAGCCTCCATGGGTAAGGTCTGGACGGGGGAAGGGGGGTGGGTCAAAGATACTCAAGTGAGGCCGCCTGCGGCCAAGGTCTGTGGATGACGAACCTAATTCGGATCCCGGTGCCACGCCAACTCCATACCGACAAGGGAATTCCCCAGATATTGGTATTGGCAAAGCTCTTCTAGACCCTTTCTATACGTGGTAGTTTTTCCTCGACGCGCTTGTCCCATCCATCCCTTTAATTTTTCATTAGCCCTTGACAGTCTGCGTGCAGTTGGGAGGAAAGGGTGCCTGTGTTCGCGCGAAGTGAGCCACCCACCCTGTGCCCCGGCGCGTGGCATGTATCATGTTATTAATAGGCGCGTCTGCAGCAGAACCAAGGTACGTGTAATATTTTGTAATCGCGTTCATTAAAATAGTGATATCTCCAATTATTCTCACCCTCTGACAAGCTTGTTGTCGACGTTCTTTGTATAATGAAAGGTTTGATTCTTGTTGGTGGTTACGGTACACGGCTGCGTCCGCTTACTCTCACGACGCCGAAGCCTCTCGTTGAGTTTGCGAACCGACCGATGATTCTACACCAGGTTGAGGCTCTTGCTGATGCCGGTGTTACTGATATCGTTCTTGCTGTTAACTACCGCCCGGAGGTGATGGTCGAGACCCTCAAGAAGTATGAGGAGGTCTATGGCGTCAACATCTCGTTCAGCATCGAGACGGAGCCGCTTGGCACAGCTGGACCGCTGAAGCTGGCGGAGAAGATCCTCGCTAAGGATGACTCGCCTTTCTTCGTCCTCAACTCGGATGTCATCTGTAACTATCCTTTCAAGGAGCTTATCAAGTTCCATGAGGCGCACGGCGGCGAGGGCACGATCGTTGCGACCAAGGTCGAGGATCCGAGCAAGTATGGTGTCATTGTTCATAAGCCGGAGTCGTCGCAGATCGACCGCTTCGTTGAGAAACCGCAGACGTTCGTCGGCAACCGCATTAATGCTGGCATCTACATCCTCAACCCCTCGGTAATCGACCTTATTGAGCTTCGCCCGACGTCGATCGAGAAGGAGACGTTCCCACAGCTTGCCGCCCGCGGTGCCCTGCACTCCTTCGACCTTGAGGGTTACTGGATGGACGTTGGCCAGCCGAAGGACTTCCTTGCTGGTACCGCTCTCTACCTGAATGCTCTTTCGCAGCGCCAGCCGGATCAGATCGCTCAGGGCTCCGAGTACTCTGGTCACGTCATTGTCGACCCGTCCGCGAAGGTAGCCCCCACGGCCAAGCTCGGGCCCAGTGTTGTTATCGGCCCGAATGTCGTGGTTGGTGACGGCGCTCGTATCTCGCGCTCGGTAGTTATGCGCGACGCTATTGTTAAGCCGCACGCACATGTCCGTCAGTCTATCGTCGGCTGGGGTTCTAAGGTCGGCTCTTGGGCTCGCATTGAGAATGTCACTGTGCTTGGTGACGATGTCGAAGTCAAGGATGAGGTTTATGTCAACGGCGGTCGTGTTCTTCCGCACAAGTCCATTTCGGCCAACGTTGAAAAGCCCGAGATCATCATGTAACCCATGAATCATCTAATTAACTTAATACCCACGCAAGATACTGCAGTGTTGTGCTTTGCAAAGCTAGGTGAGGGACGCAAGCGGCCGTACTGCAGTGGTTGAGCGTGGTGATGACATCTTCTGTTT
The DNA here is from genome assembly GCA_030578495.1 of Starmerella sirachaensis. Classification (NCBI taxonomy): domain Eukaryota; kingdom Fungi; phylum Ascomycota; class Dipodascomycetes; order Dipodascales; family Trichomonascaceae; genus Starmerella; species Starmerella sirachaensis. The sequence continues at coordinate 1,058,374 of JAJMSC010000004.1, read as the reverse complement.
GTGCTTAAACTGCCATATTGAACGAGACCATACAATAATAGAGATTAGGAGAGACAGATCCCGGAGAAATTTTAGAACCCACGTTTCACGCTCGAAGCTGGCTCTGGCTTTTGATATATGCACCCCACACTTGGTCACATCGCTTTGTCGTGGACGAGCCCAGGGCTAGGTGTCATCAGTCAGTTTAGGGGCACGGCGGGCTCTACTTACCAGAAAACCCCAACACCGGGAAGGCGGATAGATGAAAAAGCTCCAGTTGCTGGATGTGTTCGCGAAAACGTCCGAGGACGCGCATGTAAAAACATCTAGTGGTGGTGCGGTGACGCTGCTGGCCGGCGTTGTGCTCATCTGGCTGCTTGCCTTGCAAGTGCGCGCGTACTTAACCATTGCGTGGGACTCGTCGCTAATTATCGACAGTAGCCGCGGTGAGAAGATGACTATTTCGATGGATATCACCTTTCCTCATCTTCCATGTGAGCTCCTGAGTATCGATGCCATGGATGATGCCGGGGATATCCAGCAGGACCTTGACGCGAGCGTGGCCAAACTTGACCTCGCCCCTGGTGGAAGCCCTTTGGACCCGACTATCAAGCAACGCCAGAACGAAGAGAGGGACGCCGCGATAGCTGCCCGAGGTGCCGACTATGAGGCATCGTGCTATGGTGCTGATGCAGGTCTGCCGTCGGGCGTTACAGGGTGCCGTACTTGTGAGGACCTGCGCCGCGCGTTTTCCACGCTGAAGTGGCAATTTCATGACGGCAGAGGGTTTTCTCAGTGTGTTGAGGAACGCTACCCGGACCACGTCGAGGAGAACAAGCACAATGGGTGCCGGGTGACGGGCAATATCCAGGTGTCAAAGGTCGTCGGTAAGCTCCACTTTGCACCCGGGCAGAGTTTCTTTACGAATGGTCAGCACTCGCACGATCTCAGCAGGTACAATATGGCTGATTTGCCGTACGACTTTTCTCACCGGATATCGCAGTTAAGTTTTGGCTCGCAACATAGTGACTCACCTCTCGAAGATCCTCTCGAGAACTATGCTGCCTTGAGCGAAATCAAGCAGTACCAGTTCAGATACTTCCTGAAGGTGATTGGAACTGACTTTCATTTCCAAAACGGCACGACGTTGCAGACGAACCGTTACTCTGTGACCCATCATGAGAGGCCACTCATTGGTGGCCGTGACGAAGACCACCCACACTCAGCCCATAATGCGGGTGGGATTCCTGGCGTATGGTTCAACTACGACATCTCACCTATGAAGGTCGTGGAGACGGAATCGCGTCAACAAAACCTTGGCGCACTCCTAATGAATGTTTTTGCCATAGTTGGCGCTGTAATCACGACTGGGGCTGTAGTGGATCGCGGCGTGTATGCCGTCGACAAGGCCCTAAAGGCCCGCAAGGAGCGCTGAACTACTAACGTGACAAGATACTTAGATGACGCTAGAATCATGAAGAGTCGCAGTTTTGAAACATGGCTACAACGCGCCTGCAACTAAGCACTAAAATAACCAAAGGGCCGTTTCTCAGCCCGCCTGCCAGGAACTAACATGTATTTGCTAGTGAAGTTTTCGAGGTCTAAATTTAGGAAAACCGGGAAAACAATATTGCGCAGCATTTCAGGCTCAGCTCTTAGCTCTGCGGTCAGCCGGGCGCCCGAAGGTGCCTGAGAGCTTTGGGTTTGCATAAATCATATGCAGCGGGAGAAGCTATCTACAAGGCTAGTGTGCAGCCCAGGGTAAGGCAAGTGTTAATAGCTGAAGCAGAGCTCTGCTGGCCGCGGCAGGCGGAAGTATGAAAGTATGCCATATACAGTTGCTTTTCCGCTTCAGACCAGAACCTAACTTAATCGATTGCAAACAACATACTTTTGGTGGCATCGTGCCCCACTTTCCCAGCTTTACGGCTCTGTAAACAAATGAGGGAGGGGCCCTCCTCGAAGGGCTAGGGTATTCAAGCATCATATGCGGCAAGGGAATAGAGCCCCTAATACTTGAAGCGAGGGCGAGGAGAGGGCAGACATCGAGGACGCGCGCAGTCCGCAGGGTGAGTAATCAAACTACCTCCTGGCTGGCTGGAGGCGCGGATCGAAGCTTCACTTACGGACGACTAGTGCAGCGGAGTGCGGGTTAAAGGCGTACTCGCGTTGTTTGTGGCATTAGCATCTGTAGGACCTCGTGGAGATAGCTATACCTCTTTAGGAACACCCAGCTGAGCATCTTTAAGAGTTAAGAAACCACACACACACACCAGCTAGTCCATCATCTTCTTGTGCCGCAGACTCATTTTCGACTATGAAACGAATATCGAACGGGAGCAGCGTCGGCTCGCTATCGACACCCGTGGCAGCAAGCCAATGGGGCTCCCAACGTACCGTTGAGGTGGGTAAACAGCTGTTTCCAAGAGCTTCATCAGCTTTGGCGAAACTACGGCGTATTGAGGGGATGCAGGTATACGAGGACCTTGTTACCCAACCTGTGGATTCGCTACCCCCTCATTTGAAAGACTCGTTCGACGTGGTACCCCCTGGCGAGCCGCTTGACCCTGTGTCTTTGGTGAGAAGATTGTTGCGAGTTGGCGCTCCTTTGACTCTAGCCTTTAACGCAGCGTCGAGCGCGACAACACTAGAAGTCCTGGAGCCTGAGCCAGCGCTGGATCTGCGGGCAGTGAAACGCGCTATATATCGGTTTTGCGAAGCATGCGTTCAGGAATTCGATTTTAAGTGGGATACAGACCTGTTCACCATAAGTCAAATTTTCAATGATGGCAGCGGTGAACTATTAAAACCATTGCATACGCTTGAAATGCTACTGTCCCGGCTGGATCCGGGTGACGCTGATGGATTCACCACTCCTCCGCAATCGCCGAAGGATAAGCGCTCAAAAATTGTCGAAGAATTCCTCCAGACAGAACGCAAGTACGTACAGGATCTCGATACACTCATGGAATACCATGATGCGATGCTGGCGCTAAATTTCCCGCGCGAGACGGTGCAAAAGATTACACCAGGGCTGGCTCAACTTCTTGACTTCCAGCGTCGATTTTTAGTTGGACTAGAATATGCTGGTCGGCTTTCTCCTCAGCGCCAAAATTTTGGGTGGCTATTTTTGCATCTTCGTGATGGGTTTGAAATTTACAAGGAGTACACCATTAATCAAAAGGAAGCAACGCAAACTGCTTTGGCAGAAACTGGAGCGCTAATGCCTTTGTCACACATCTTGGAACCAATGTACGAGCTGCCTGCTACCCTCCTAAAGCCTGTACAGCGAATCATGCGCTACCCGCTGCTACTAAAGGAACTGGTTAAACACACCCCGGAGCAATGGCCGCATTATGCTGAGCTAGCAACTGCTCTTGAAGTTATGCACGAAATGATGGCAGACGTCAATGAAGCCCAGCGCCGCGCGGAAAATGTCTTCGTTAGCCGCGACCTACAAAATCGGGTCAAGGACTGGAAGGGGCTCGACTTCAGCGCCATGGGGGAACTCCTGTTAAGCGGCTTATTCCCTGTATCCAGTATGGGTGAGTCAGAGCAGGAGTACAACCTTTACCTATTCGAGCGTGTGTTGTTGTGCTGTCGCGACCGAGTTTCTGCGAAGAAGACGCCGTTGACGAAGATGCGCCCAGCAGCAGCGCGCTACTCTCAGGGCAAGAGTCTTTCTTTAGAGTTGAAGGGGAGAATATACCTGAACTATATCACTGCTGTGTCGACTGCGAAGCTACCTAATGGGGGCTGGCTTTTAAGCCTTGGCTGGGGCCATCGTGGTGACGCTAGTGAGCAGGGGGCCTTCGAGGTGCGTTTGGTAAATGAGGAGAGCGCACAGCTGTGGGAGTCAACCATTCAGAAGCTTGTCTCCAGTAGCAAAATACGTAGTGCACATTCCTCCTCTGGATCAGTTTCCTCGTTTGCCATGAACTCACCATTCAGTCAGTCGAGGTCGTCGCAGGCTAGCCTGTCAGCATCGTTCGGACGGTGGGTTACCACAAGCGTTGGTTCTATCGAGGACGATTACTCGGGCCAGCGCGGAGTGCAATTTTATGACGACCCCTCTTCAGGCTCTCCAATGGATGCATTGCGCAAGCTTTCTGTGAGCAGCACGAGCTCGCAACACACACATGGGTCTAACTCCGGCGGGTCCGGAATGAGCCCAGGTGCCAGTCTTGCTGGCAGCAGATCTAGTCTGTCGCTAAATCAAGGCACTCCAGTCACACGCCAGCGTCTAGGTTCGCGGCCGTCACTTAAGTCTGGGGAGTCCACGTCAAGTCTACATGCTCCTGGTCAGCGCAAGGTTAGGATTTATTCTCAAGGGGACACGTTCTTGATCCTTGTTCCACCAGAGATTGGATACGCCCAGCTTGTGAATCGCGTTGAGCGCAAGCTGAGACTTTGCGGGAAATTTCCGTCGGCAAGCGGTGAATCCGGTGATACCCCCGTTTCGCTCAAGTATAAGGACGAGGACGATGATCTTGTTCGACTCGAGAGCGATGAAGATCTCGCGGTTGCATTTGAGGAGGTCTCGGACCACCTCGAGGTCATTATTTATGTTAATTGAATACTTATGAGTACCGTACGTAGGTTCTTTTCTACCTAAGTGAAATTAACTTATTGAGGAGTAACTTATTGAGAGTAATTCACATGTTCAGCCGCGCCGCTCTTTGCCGCTAGCATCTAACCTCATAGCATCGACTCAGGTAAGAGTCGAATCATCCGGGTGCTCACTCCCCGCTTCGTCTCCTCTCATTTATCCGCCTTTGACCGACCCGTTCATTCTCCCTACCATGAGCCGAGGAGCGTACACGTGACTTAACCGATACCGGCTCAACGTTCTTAAATCGGCGCAGCCGTCGAAACCTTTGAGATCGAACAGCATCTATAAGGAAAAAGTTAAAATGGTGACCAAAACGATCGTTGTGCTTCCAGGAGATCATGCTGGTACTGAGGTGACTGCTGAGGCTATCAAGGTTTTGCAGTCTGTTGAAAGCGCTCTCTCCGATGTGTCTTTCGACTTTCAGCAGCACCTCATCGGCGGAGCTGCTATCGATGCTACTGGGTCACCACTCCCCGATGAGGCTCTAGCTGCAGCAAAGAAGGCGAATGCTGTCCTGCTTGGAGCTGTCGGGGGACCGAAGTGGGGCACTGGAGCTGTGCGTCCGGAGCAGGGTCTTTTGAAAATCCGTAAGGAGCTCAGTCTATACGCCAACCTTCGCCCGTGTAACATCATCTCACCGAAGTTTGCAAAATTGAGCCCTCTGAAGGAAGACAATGTCATTGGTACTGATATCATGATTGTCCGCGAATTGACTGGTGGTATCTACTTTGGGGAGCGCTCTGAGGCCGACTTGAGTGCTAAGGATCCAGTTGCATGGGATACGGAAAAGTATAGCGTCGGCGAGATCACGCGTATTGCCCGCATGGCCGGCTTCCTTGCGAAGCAGGCCAAGCCGCCCTTGCCAGTGTGGAGCTTGGACAAAGCAAATGTATTGGCTTCCAGTCGCCTCTGGCGCGAAACAGTCACCAGGGTATTCACTGAAGAATTCCCGGAGCTGAAGCTGGAGCATCAGCTCATTGACTCCGCCGCTATGATCCTGGTTAAAAACCCTCGCCAGCTGAACGGTGTGGTAATCACGACCAACATGTTTGGTGACATTATTAGCGACGAGGCTAGTGTCATTCCCGGATCGCTTGGCCTGCTCCCATCAGCGTCCCTCTCCGGGCTGCCGGACACAAATTCTGCGTTTGGTCTCTATGAACCAAGCCACGGCTCTGCACCTGACTTGCCCGAGAACAAGGTCAACCCTGTCGCCGCCATTCTGAGCGCAGCGATGATGCTACGGCTTTCGCTAGGCCTCCCTGAGGCTGCAAAAGCTGTAGAGGATGCCGTCAGTGCGGTACTAGAATCAGGCGTGGCAACTGCCGATCTTCGTGGTTCCTCATCGACGCGTGAGGTTGGTGACGCGATTGCCGCTGAAGCCGCACGTCTGCTCTCGCAGCGGTCTTAATGCGTAAGAGACATCCATGTATGAAACTTGACAATATTTTACGTAGTGTGGGACTAGCCTCACAGATATATGACCCTATTCAAATGATCTCTTAAGCCAAGATACACAAGAACCCTGCAATAATGATAAGTTTAAAATGCTGTCCGTATCTGTTATACGCATTGTTCACGACAGATAAGGACTTCAAACAAATAGAGCGAAACGAATACAAGAGGTATACTTTCTATAGTTTATGGGATCCTGCCTCGACACGAGACCAAGAATCAGGAGTCAATGGAACGTATTCATCGCCAACCAACCACCACAAGACCTCTCCCTCAGGGGCGGGGATCTTTTGGTCACGGAAGGCCTTCTTCTGGATCTTGTTGTTACCAGTGATCGAGATGTTGTCAATGAACTTGATGAAAACAGGAACCGCGTAGCGTGGAAGACGTCCCAAAAGATGCTTGCTAAGTTGCTTAATGTCTGGCGGGTGAGTCGGATCCGAGGGCTTGATTACGGCAAGCCCGGCGCGACCCTCATGTTTCGGAACTTTCACGCCAACGCAAACACTGATGTCAATACCACCAAACTCGCTAATCGCCTCTTCAACCTCGTTAGTACTCACATTCTCACTCTTCCACCTGAAGGTATCCCCAAGCCGGTCCACAAAGTAGACATGGTAATTCTCATCATACTTCAGTAAATCACCGGTGCGAACGTAGGCATCACCACCACTGAAGACGTCAAAAGCAAGTTTCTCCTCGGTCGCCTTCTTGTTTCCCGTGTACCCCTGGAATTCTTGAATGACATTTGCAGCATCAACTTTAAACAGGAACTCTCCTGGCTCGCCAACTTCTACTACCCGGCACAGACCGGTCTTCGGATCACGCCATAGCTCCTGAGTGTCTGGATCAATTGCCGCAATGTCCCATTTCGAGTGCCGCATCACAGCGGTGGCAAGTCTGCCATAGGCTCCAACAGACCCAATTCCATAAACACCACTCTGGATATTCGTAATGGCACTAGGAAATTCGGTAGCGCCATAAAACTCGCCTATAACAGGGATATTGAACCGCTCCTTGAACTTCAGCCAGATATCAGGACGCATTCCATTGCCAAAGGCCGCGCGAACCCTATGCCTTCGTTCGTGGGGACCCGGCGGTGCGTTGAGGAGATATCGGCAGGTTTCACCGACATATTGAATTGCGGTGGCGCCCGAAAGCATTGCCTGAGTCCAGAACGTAGTCGTCGAGAATTTATGACCGATCGCGTAGGTGCCACCCTTCTGGAGAGTAGCCAGCAGTCCCAAACATGCCGCTGTAGAATGGTATAGCGGCATAGCAGAGTACAACACCTGGTTCCCAGTGTAATAGTTGACATTAGCGTATAGAGTTGCGCCCCAATACGCCTTCTTCCAAGAAAAGGTAGCAGCCTTTGGGAGACCAGTGGTACCACTTGTGAAGATGTAGCACGCTGCATCATAACCCTGAGAGGACACATGAACTCTTGACATCGGCTCATAGTTTCGATAAGCGTACTCGAAATGGTCGCTGTCAGCAATGACGGTTTTCACACCGAGTTCCTTCTCCAGATCACTAGAAGCAGCGAGCGCATTGTCAGCGGCTTCAGCATCAGCAATTAGAAGCTTAGAATTGGATACCTTAACACAGTGCACGAGTGACTTTCCTTGCAAATTGTAATTGATAAGTGCAGGTGTAGCACCTATGTGCCATAGAGAAAACCACGCAATCACATATTCTGGGCTGTTGAGAAAGTCAAGCGCGACAATGTCACCGGCTTTGACACCTTGTTCTTTCGTAAGGAATGCGGCATAGCGTTGAACCCTATCATAGGCCTGCGCATAGGTCAGGCTCCTCACCACGAACAGATCCTCCAGAGGCTTCCCTGGTTGAGGATTTGCTTCCACAATAGGTTCGGGGAATACGAGGAAAAGGTGATGCGGCTTGGTCTTTGCGTAGTGTTCGAATACAGCTGACACGTTGACCTCATCCCGCTTCTGGGCGAGCCACCACGTCAAGTTTGCTGAAATCAACTGCTTAGCTCGGACGAGGTCTCGGAAAAAATCATATTTTGCATCAACATAGCCGCCTAGCAATGCGGCAAGCGCGACAGTCTCGGCACCCATTCGCGATAGCTTAATTCCGAGCTGCTGTAGCGTGTTAATTATTATATGGGCTGGGATCGGCGCACACACGTGATGTGAATGTGGGGTAGCTCGGCTCCGTTTTGCGCCTTCGAAGCCGAGGAAGCTGACGAGCGCCGAGCGGCTCTCTCATACATCCTCCATAGCGGTGGCGCTATACCGCAGAGTCCTCGTCATGTGTCATCGCAATAATCACGGCAAGAAAGAAGGCACCCCCATAAGTCACTAATTTCTGTTTTGCTGACAATTATGGATAGAATGTTAACGATGAAAATATAATGAACGTTAGGCCCAGCTTGGCTCTCTTATAAGCGAACTCACGCAAATTGTGGACCAACGTACTCAGTAGCGCGACGGTCATATTGTCCACGTTGTCTGAGATTGATTGATTATGAGGGGAAGAGACAGCATACCGGTACAGCCCATAGGTCCTGGGCCGCCTATTTTTCAAAGTCACCGTCATTTTGACAGAGTCATTAAGTTGGTATGCGGCCCCTTAAAGATAGATCCAGCCCCAGGGACGAGTAACCCTGCAAGCTCTAGATAACGACAGGTAGTCCCAACCCCGAAAATCTTATCACTGGGCTGGATGTATGGCAGTAAGGTATGGAGATGCGAGTTTCTGGCATAAACTTACAATTTCAAGCCTAACAAAGAGCCAGAATCATCTCTGTGTCTTCACCAGCGCAAGTTCTCTTATTCCTATATGTTACGCGTCTCTCGATTCCAATGGTGTTTGTGTGAACCCTTAGCCCTGATGCCTCATTGGGATGCGAAAAGTAAATAAAGACAGTCAGATGTTACCCAAGCCTGAATAAATATACGGTTGAACGCATAACAACAAGAACAGCCCTCAACCAAATTAACAAACTTCGTCTAAACCCCCGCAATGGAGCTCGCTAGTGTCCCGTTGATTGAGTTCTTGCGAGGGAAGATATATCTCGGAGCATATGATTATGTGCCCGAGGACACCGACTCTCGGGTATACTTGACCATCGACGATACTCTGCCGTACAACAACTTCCACCATGACTTTGGTCCCTTGAGTATCGCTCATCTGTACCGGTTTGCTGTGATTCTTCATGATGTGCTTGGTAAACCTGAAAACCAGGGGAAAGAGCTTGTGTTTTATAGCTACACTGACCCGAGATCTCGCGCTAATGCGGCAACGCTGCTGGCAGGATACATGATTATAATTCAATCATGGCAGCCGCACCAAGTGCTTGCACCTATAGCACAGAGCTTGCCTGTGATGCCGTTTCGGGACGCAGGCTATTCAGTTGCTGACTTCATAATTACGGTCCAAGATGTGGTATACGCTCTGTGGCGAGCGAAAAATGAGGGACTGCTTGATATGCGGAAGTTTGACCTCGAGGAGTATGAACAGCACGAGCTGGTAGAGAATGGTGATCTTAATATGATCGCTGATTACTTCGTCGCTTTCGCATCACCAGTAACGGGAAACCCAAGCATTGAGCCCGTCATGCAATATTTCAAAAAGCACAATGTTCAGCTTGTGGTGAGGCTTAATTCTCACTTGTATGACAAGACCATCTTTGAACGTGAGGGCATTAAGCACGTCGATCTTATCTTCGAGGACGGCTCGTGCCCAACCATGGCTTACGTTCGAGGGTTCATGGGAGCAGTCGAAGGAGTGATTAGGAAAGGTGGCAAGGTGGCCGTGCACTGCCGAGCCGGTCTCGGTCGTACTGGCTGTCTCATAGGAGCACATCTCATCTACACATATGGGTTTACCGCTCAGGAAGCAATTGCCTACATGCGCTTCTTGCGCCCTGGAATGGTTGTCGGACCTCAGCAACATTGGCTTTATCAACATCAACACGAATTCCGTGATTGGAGACGCACTATGCGAGTTTCAAGCATCCCTGATCACTCATTAGCAGGGTTCTCGCCTCTGGTCGAGGCTGCCCTGGAATTTGGAAGCAAGGCTGCCGCCTCAAATGCAGCTCTTGCGGATGTGCCCCGTACTCCTGAGCGCAAAATACTCACCCCGCGCAATCCAGCTACGGTAAATAGTGACGCACATCTGCCTCAGCCGACGCCCGGCCAGCCACGGAAGTCGCCATCTCCACTCCGTGTTCGAACCATTTCTCGTGCATCCAAATACCATTCGATTCAAGAAGACGACGAACCTGGTGCGACGAACTCAGATGATGAGGCTGAAAGTCTTTACGAATGCCGTGACGACACAGAGGCCATTCTCAACGGGAAACAGCGCCAGACATCACGGCCTCGTGCAGTCTCTAACATGCGCTCCCAACCTTTGGTTACAAAACAAAGACACCGTGTGGTTTCCCGGGGTAGTGGCAGCAGCCGCTCTACGTCAAGCAGCCGGTCTGTCTCCGCCAAGTCTATCGATCCTATAGCAGACATTGAGAATGGAGCGATTCCAACAGTTTCGCGCCGCCGCAATATCACTGACTATACGCCCCAGCAGCAGCTATCGCTTGCGAAACAGTTGCGTGTGACATCAAATCCCTCCCCTAGACGCCGGAGCCGGCGAGAGTCCTCCCCTCCTGTTGAACAGGTCGAGCCAGCTTCCGCTGGAACCAAGGCATGATAAAAATCTTAATCAAATCGAGACTGGTGGTCACTTCTATAAAACGTAACGATTTTTTTAAAGTGAGATGACAGCTTCTTCTTGCCTTTGGCAACGGCTATATCTAGCTGCATCTATATATGTAGGTGCGTGCACATAGTCATGTCGGAGTCAACCCTAACTATCGTAGGGCCGCCCGAGAGCTACTTATTCAGCCTCCCACCACCCTTTTCCACTTTGTTCTCCAAGCCTAAATATAGGTTGGAGTAAGAGACCAGAGTTATAACAAGTGCGATTACAAATACACGTTCCAACGGGCTTCCAGATGTTAGATACCCTACACCTGCAATATGTCCTCATGCTACAGACACCTAGGGCGGCCTGCTTGGGCTGCTTTATTGCGTAGTCGAAGATAAAAGCTTCCAATTTCGGTATAGCTTTGCCAGGCAGTATTGGGCGGGAGCACAGATCTCTTAGTTGAGTTGTCACAAGACCCGGGCAGAGGATTTCCTGTCCCCCGGGTTGGAAATGAGGCGAGTGTTGGGAAAGGGTATTCTGCGGCCGATGAACCCTAAACTCTTTCTACTTACACCGCGGCGAACAGGAATGTGCATTTGGTGCACACGTTGCGCGCTTGTCTGTTTGACGCATGCGATATGCCACTCAGGCATGACACTTCATTGGTAAAAAGCTTCTTGTACCTCAACTTAAGATTTCATTACTAATGAGTCGGTTGAAGGGCCGAGGATCCGGGACGTGCATTCCGGCTGGCCTTCGCCGAAGCAAACCCTAGCAGATTGTTTCCTGCTCTACCCAGGTCACTTCAGGCTGGGTCAGGGAAAGTTGCACTTACAAAAGGCCAATCCTCACTAATTCATCTCCCGACTTGTAACAATGCAGCTTTCATTGCTTGTGCTTGCAGCAAATGCTGCGGGCGCACTTGCGGCGAACTCGACTCTTTACGTGCCGAGTGAAGTGAGCTGTCCCAGTGATCTCCAATATGTTCGCACTGCAGATGCTGTTTCCGATGGCGAAAGCCAGTTTTTGAAGAAGCGCGATCAGGTTGCACGCAACGCGCTAATTGACTGGCTCGAGCACAGCAATCTTACCGATTTTGATGCGTCTAAATTCCTCGGTAACGAGACGATCCGTCTTGGTCTAGCGTTCAGCGGCGGTGGCTACCGTGCCATGCTGGCTGGTGCTGGTCAGCTTGCTGCTCTTGATAACCGGACTAGAAACGCCACGAGCAGTGGCCACGTTGGAGGATTGCTTCAAGCATCAACATACCTTGCTGGCCTCTCGGGTGGCAACTGGCTTGTTGGCTCTATTGCTGTCAACAACTTCACCAGTGTTGAGGCGCTGCAGGAGTCGGATAAGCTATGGGATCTCAAGCACAACCTGCTCAGCCCGGGTGGTGTTGATATAATCAAGACATTCAGCTATTGGGATGATATTATCAACGATGTCGAAGCGAAGAAGGATCATGGATGGAACACTTCTCTCACGGATCTATGGGGTCGTGGATTATCGTACCAGTTCTTTAATGCATCTAATGGCGGAGAGGGCCTTCACTACACCGCAATTCGTGAATATGATGCTTTTAAGAATGGTGAGATGCCTTTCCCCATCCATGTCACCGATCATCGTAAGATCGGAGAACAGATCATCTCCCTGAACTCGTCGGTCTTTGAATTCAACCCTTACGAGATTGGCTCGTGGGATCCAAGCATTTACCACTTCTCTGATCTCAAGTACTTGGGGACTGAAGCCGACAATGGTAAGAACGTCAATGGCAGCTGTACTGTGGGCTATGACAATGCTGGTTACATGATCGGTACGTCAGCCACTTTGTTCAATCAATTCCTTCTTCGACTCAACTCCACGAAGTTGGGTGACAAGGTCAAGAAGCTCGCGCAGTCTATACTTGATGATGTTGGAAAAGATGGCGATGATATCAGCGTTATCAACCCGAATCCGTACTACGGAATTGATGGAGTAGCTGACTCGGATAGCCACGTACTCGAGCTTGTGGATGGTGGTGAAGATGATGAGAACATTCCCCTTGTTCCTCTTTATCAGCCTCAACGCGAAGTCGACATTATATTGGCGTTCGATAATTCAGCTGATACAAACTATTCGTGGCCCGCTGGTAGTTCGCTTGTGGCAACATACGAGCGCCAGTTCGGCCCGCAAGCTAACGGCACTCACTTCCCGTACGTCCCTGGTAATAAAACATTCATTGAAAATGGTTTGACGCTGATGCCCACGTTCTTTGGGTGCAATATCACGAATCTGACTTCGCTTTACAGTAATGACACGACAAAGTTCAATACCTCGGATCCTAGTAACATTCCCCCGGTCATCGTTTACATCGCCAACAGCGAACATTCTTACTCCTCTAATATGTCGACATTCAAGCTTTCTTATGATGATGACGAGCGCGATGCGATGATTGAGAATGGATACAACACAATGTCGCAGAACAATGGTACTCTGGACTCCGAGTGGCGCACATGTCTTGGTTGCGCCATTGTCCTGCGCTCGCAGCAACGCCGTAATCAGACCCCGACGGAGCAGTGCCAGAAGTGTTTCACGAAATACTGCTGGGACGGAAGTATTTCATCGAATTCATCTGGTACCCCGCAGCGTCGTGATGGCAAGTCTAACCTTGTTGGCTCCGCAAAGGCCGCCAGTGCCAGTGCATCGTCTAGCTCAAGCGCCAGCTCTTCTAAGAAGAAGGGCAAGAAGAACTCCGCCGTAACGAGCAATGGATTCGGCTCCAGTACTGTCATGCTCGCTATCGGCATTGTGGGTGCTGGAATCCTCCTGTAAGCTGCGAGAGCGCACTCTTTTTTACCACACTCGAGTACATTTGAAAACGAGAAATCGACCTATAAATATTTTTTCTCAACCCTCTTTATGTATTTGACTTTTGTCTGAAGTAGAATTGAAAATAACTCAATATCTCATGAGTTTTGCATATTTACGACTTAGGTCAATGTTATCACTCTTCAATGCTTCAGGCGTTTGTGCGGGCACGCACACCCTGAACGAACGCTTGACTATACACCCAGGTCTTATCACTCTTACCTTTCGCCTTGACATGTTGCTGCAATCGAGCGTACTTCCAGGCAGCAATTCGTCCAAGGCGTGATCCTTGATACTCAGCAAAGGCCTGAGCGTCTTCCCACCCGTCCTTGAAGCCGTCCTCGAAACGCCAATGCTCCCAATCCTGCTTTGAATCTTGGTTCTCCCAGTACTGCTTGTGTTGATCGAGAGCAGTTTTTAAAGCTGAGTCGCAGTCGCCCCTATTGGGATCGATACGTGGTAAAAACACACCCTTTTCGCTCATGTTCTTCCAGTCCCATGCTCCCCCAACTCCCTGGCCAAACTTGTACGTCCAGAAGAAATTCCCAGCAAGCTGGGAAAAGTTTGCCAATTGGTTCTTGCCATACTGAACTTCAGCATCTTGACGGTCACCGTTGAAGTTATTCCACGATTGCTCATCAAGCACGCAGGACCACTCGCCAACAATTGCGTCAACGTCTTCGTCAAACTGGACAGCATTCGACGCAGCATCGATGTGTTCTTGGGCTCCCTTGGCCTTGTCACTATCACTGAAAGTTCGATAAACATGGGTATCAATAATAAAGCCAGTTGGGCCGCCCGCCTTCTTGTCAAAATGCTTAACTTCTGCTACCCATGAGCCGTAGTCCCAGCCATCGCTGATGATGAGCGGGAGGCAGGCTCCTGCCTTCTCCTCGCGGAGCTTTGACGCGGCATCTAGATAGAAACCCTTCAGCTTTGACTCGCCCCATGGCGCCTCGTTGACAAGTTCAACGCCGAAAACATTCGCATGCCCTTCGCACGCTTTAACCGCATCAACATAGATTCTAATTGCCTGTTCGCGATACTTATGGTGCTCCCATAATTCCGCTTTTCCAGTTGAGGTTCCGCTATGCTCATCCCCATTTGCACCACCAGGGAGAGCGTGGACGTCAACAAGAACACTTATGCCATGATCCGCTGCCGGTTTGAAGATGAATTCTGTAACGTGCTTCCAACTGTCTTCGTAAACCTTAGCGTACTTCTCGAACGGTGTCGACGCAGTGTGGGACTTGGGATTAGGAAGGGTCCAGAAACCTATCGGAAGACGAACACAGGTAACGCCGCGAGATTGCATTAGCTTCCAATCTTCGTCAGTGACGAAGTTCTTCCAATGATCCTCCCACCGCGCCTTCAACTCATCCAGGTTCGGCTTGCGGCCCCATGACTCCAGTGCGGCAAGCTCTGAACCACCTGTATCCGTCCCTTCTTTGAAAAGAGAGCTATCAATCCATTTCTCTTGGACAAAAAGTGCACCCAAATTAGGGCCGACTTGGTACCTGAACTGCACAATTTCCGCAGGAGTAGGCCGGCCCTTGCTCACCGCAAGCTTGATCTGCACCGGATCCTTTGTCGACAAACCGTGAAGTAATGAAGTGACTCCCATATTGTTTAACCCGTGTATTGAGTGGGTCAACTGCCAATGCGCAAGAAAGTTGTAATGCGGCAAGCTGGCAAGCAATCGTCGCTGGGGAGGACGCCAACATCATGCGTGTGGGCAAGGGCTCTGCATGTGAGGTAGGCTGATTCAAAGAGCGCAGTCCAGATGTCAACGGGAGCCCGCCCTTGTCATATTCAAGAGTTTAACGGAGAGGCTCTGTGTAACAATTAGAGCACGACGCGCATGGTGCAACGTATTACTGCGATGGAATGGCCGTGACGAGTTCAGAGTCTAGATCATGTATTGGCTAGATAGAGTATTTGGAGGTTCGCAAACAGTATACATATATATCGAAGGGTCGGATTGCATTCATTGCGTCAAAACGCCAGCAATAAGTTCACTCGCCTTTTCGTAGGTGGCAATCATTTCCTTGCATTCTCTGCGACGCTGTACGACAAAATCACTTTCCTGCATAAGATCCTTGTACGCCTGTGTCGAGAACAAACGCTTAAGTAGCTCATTCTGCAGCATGCGCTTGGATTTATCAACAAGGTTGAGCATAACCGCTTTTGGCACCATATCCGCTGCAGTGCGTTTCACAATGTTGAAGTATGAGGTGATCAGGAGTTTGATAACATCTGTCTCCATGAGTTCGCGCTCGCTCAACGTCCCGCTCGCCTTCAGTACCGGCGGAGGGGGCTCCATGGCAGCCATTCTCTTCTTGTTTGACTTGGAGCTAAAGAAAGACCCGAAAAAGCCTTCCTTGGAGCTCGCCTGAGTCTCCTGACTCTGAGTCTGCAGCATCGAGGGTTTTTGTCCTTCCTTGGGTCGGTATTTTTGCCCAATGATATCCATTGCCTCATGGCCGTCGACAAAGTCTGGATGTCCCGTGTTTATATAGGATGCCTCCATGTTAATCATATCTGTAACCAACTTTTTAGTTGGAACAACGAGTTCTTGAAGAAGCTGCACGCTTTCATGATTTAACTGATCCCTGAGCTGTGGGTAGCGCTTGAATGCCGGCTGCTGGAGGACATGTCCGATAATGCGCACAAGTTCTTCATAAACCAGAGTAATACAACGGAGAGACGGGTCCTCGAATCGTTTAATCTGCTGCTTAACGATGACCTCAAAGCCTTGGGTGGCCACGAACAACGAAGGCGTAGATCCGGACGAGTTATACAGAATCGTGCGGATATCGACGTCTTTGACAAACTCAAATGGATCTATAGCGCGAACTCCGCTAGCATACAGCTCATGGAAAACAAATGAGACTCGCGCACCTCCACTTAGTTCAGTGACGCTGAGGTCTTCAGCAGCTCCGTCCAAGACTGCTTCATATTCACGTGTAAGTTGAGCAATAATATCGAGGAGAATGTTGCTAGGATCACCGAGCAAATCGGGCTCGCCAAGTCGCTCGAGCTCCTCACGGAACCGAATCAGACCGGCTTCTATACGGGCCTTCGTGTCGGGCAAGGAACGCTCAATGTGCTTCATGAGAATTGCGCTAAGCTTTCGCGCGAGGAAAGGCGTACCACAGTACGCTGCGTTCCCGCGGTAAGCAGGATGGCCTTCAAAGTAACGCCTTTCAGCATCGAGCGCGGCTTCAATTGATTTGTGATTATTGATATCCGCTTGGCTGCGGTTAACAACAGGATAAAAACCGAGCCGGAGCTTAATGACTTTATTGCCTAGGATATCGCGCACATCGGTGCCCTCGTCCATGAGATCAAGCTTTGTTAGCACGCCAATAGTACGAAGACCCTGAGGATCAACTTCGCGAGCTAGTTTGAGGCCGTCAGAATTCGCAATGTCAGTATTAGCCGCCGTCACGGCAAGAATCAAACATCTGGGCTTGGAGATGTACTGGAGAATCATCTCGCGGATTTGCCGTTCGATATCTGCGGGCTGGTCACCAACTGGAACCTTCGTCATTCCTGGGAGATCCACTAGAGTGAGCGGCAACACCTTAGGCGAAAAGATGCGGAGGTTGATGGGTACAGAGGAGATACCGACATTCTTACCGGTTTTCGCCTCAGTCTCACGTACAATCTCGTCACGAATCTCATCAAAATTGTGGAATTTCTTGCCGGGAATGTGCGAGAATTCACCCCATTCGTATTCATTTGTCTTATTATCGGGCACATCTGCGAGCGTCACACCATCGGGCAAGCGTTGTGTTTGAAGCATCAAAATCAGCGGGCGGCGCGTGACGATGCCAGAGCCGCGCGGCAGGAAATCACGGCCGCACAGATTCTCGAGCACTGAACTCTTGCCTGAGCTCTGCGAGCCGACAACTGCAATCTGCGGCAGGTCCACGGTGGGGCCATTTTTGCCGATAGACGCAAAAACGTCTTGCAGCTTGTTCATCAAGCCGATGAGTTGCGGATCCATTGGCAAGTCAGTACGACCGTGAGGTGAGATACGTGTCGACTATAGCGCTGAGTTACGAGTGCAGTATGAGCTGTAAGGTATCACCACTGAAGCGGCGCATCGTCTGCTTACGAAATCAACAATCGCGGTGGTGATGGCGGCCTTACTGCGCTGCCGATGAGCAGGTGTCTTATCATGTTCGCACATTTTACACGCAATTGTGTACAATAAATCACTATCAAAGTTATGATGTACATATGATTGCTAAAGTGGTATGATAACAAGTACGCGGACGTCGCTTGTGGTACGGGCATATTCTTGTACAGGTATATTCTTGTACAAGAACAGGCTACGGCAGGGATTCATGTCCGAGCATCAGATATTGCAGATATTGGCCAGCAGTAACGGCAACAAATTTTCTAATTAACGGTCGGGGTGGAGGGAAACAGAGGACGGCGGTCACAAGTTGATAGACCCTCAACCTGAGGTCTAGTCGGCTTCCCAATCCGTATCGACAGGGGAACGCTCAGAGGAATCTGCTCGACGCTCAGAATTTTCACTGGCGCCAGAATGACGACGATGAGCGTGTGAGTGATTACGGCTGTGGCCGTGACCGTGGCCGTGTCTGTGCCGCCCCCGACTGTGGTTATGAGGCAGGCGACCAATTCGCCGTATAGATAGATTGGGATTCGAGGGGTCGTTGTGCGAGGTGAATTCCGCAGCAGCTCCCATTAGGCTCAAAAGATTCTGCAATAACTGTTGTTCGCCAGGTTCTGTGGCCGGAAACATGGCAGAAAAACGCGACGGAAACACAGCTGGAAATGCGCCACCAAACCCAAACTCAGGATCTTCCTCGCGTCCGCTCGTCTGTAGGATATGGTCAACGAGCAGCATCGAAATGGGCTCTCCAAACGCTTGCCGATATGGCTGTAATACATCAGCAATGGCCGCCCCGCGGTGGCGCGAGAACCATTCACGCAGCCACCGCTTCTTACGGTGTCCGTCCACACCGTCAAAGCCCGAGGCTTGCTGCTTCATGTCGTCGTGGCTCCGAGATGCCACACCTCAAAATCGCTAAAGCGTATTCGCAGAAAGAGGGCTGGGTATGGTCTCCCGCTGCCGAGACCCGGCTGGCTATGGAAGGGCCAACTTGAATTTTAAAAGATTATCTATGCGGAATTTTTATGATCAGACTTAGCAGGGTCGATTTCACGGCAGTGCCGTTGCTTTGTGGCAATCGATGGCTTGTGATAATTTACGCAAACGCCTCCCACACCGCCGCTGGTGCGCAGTAATCGCCACTACGCCATCCTGAGTAAAACGATCCGCACGCTTCTTGCCGTCACATTATTTTGGGGTCAATGTGACCCCCGAGATACGAGAAGTTAGCCGCTTGCTAAATATTCACATCACTTTTCCTACCACGTCGCGACTTAGTCGAGGTGCTTGGTCACGCACCCAGCACCACTTCAGCGCTTAGCTAAAATCGCCGCCACACCACTCACCCTGATTTGGCTCGTACCGCCTCCGCAACAACACACACTTCCTACACACTTTCCTGTGTCGTTGCAGTAACGCGGTAAACAAATGCCACCGAAAGCAGACTGGGAGAAGTACAAGCCTCCTGTGGAGAAGGATGAGGCACCTGAGAAGGAGATTGTGCCGTTGTCCGAAGGCGACATCGACATCATGAAGATGTACGGCCAGGCAGCGTACCAGGAAGAACTGAAGCGCATAGACAAGGAAATTGGTGACTTGCAAAAGTCTATCAGTGAGAAGGTCGGAATCTCTGAGAGTGATACCGGTCTAGCGCCGCCCAGTCAGTGGGATCTCATAGCTGATACCCAGAGCATGAAGCAGGAGCAACCACTGCAGGTGGCACGGTGCACAAAGATCATCCAAGCTGAGGACGACCCCGACAAAACGAGTTATGCGATCGACATAAAACAGATTGCCAAGTTTATTGTGGCGCTCGGCGACCAGGTCTCGCCCACCGATATCGAGGAAGGTATGCGTGTCGGCGTCGAGCGTAGCAAGTACCGCATCATGCTACCACTTCCCCCACGTATTGACCCAACAGTTACTATGATGACCGTAGAAGAGAAGCCAGATGTGACATACGGCGATGTTGGAGGCTCTAAGGAACAGATCGAGAAGTTGAGGGAGGTTGTTGAGCTTCCATTGTTGAACCCAGAGAGGTTTGCTAACCTTGGAATTGACCCTCCCAAAGGAATCCTTCTCTATGGGCCTCCTGGAACTGGAAAAACACTTTGCGCTCGTGCCGTTGCTAACCGCACAGATGCGACGTTCATCCGTGTCATTGGGTCAGAGCTTGTGCAAAAGTACGTTGGCGAGGGCGCGCGTATGGTTCGCGAACTGTTCGAGATGGCGAGAACAAAGACTGCCTGTATCATTTTCTTTGATGAGGTCGATGCTATTGGTGGGGCCCGCTTCGACGATGGCGCTGGAGGCGACAACGAAGTGCAGCGTACAATGCTGGAACTTATTACACAGCTGGATGGCTTCGATCCGCGTGGCAATATCAAGGTGATGTTTGCAACAAACCGACCGAACACTCTTGATCCGGCGTTGCTGCGTCCCGGCCGTATCGATCGAAAAGTAGAGTTTTCCCTCCCCGATGTGGATGGGAGGGCCAATATTTTCCGCATCCACTCCAAGAGCATGAGCGTTGAACGTGGTATCCGCTGGGAGCTGATTTCGCGGTTGTGTCCGAACTCAACTGGTGCTGAGCTACGCTCTGTTTGCACAGAGGCAGGGATGTTTGCGATCCGTGCACGTCGTAAGATGGCTACTGAAAAGGATTTCCTTGCTGCTGTTGATAAAGTAATTAAGGGTGGTCTCAAGTTCTCGAGTACCTCGCAATACATGCAGTACAATTGATGTAGGATGTAGCATATCTAGGCAAAAGGCTTATTACAACTGGATGTCGCATAAAATAAATAATGCTCTGCGAACTGATACTTGCGTGTGGCAAGAACCTAGTATCGGTAGCATGATCTTCAGTGAGATAGCGCTGGTCGAAGGGCAGGAGCCAGAGGTTCAGGCAGAGGTGAACAGAGTGATGAAAGGAGCCGGAAATGGCGATGGTTCGAATTCGCTTCAAAACTACTCAGCACCAAGCAAAGTAATGCATTGATACCTGGCAGCAAAAAAGACTATTGCCACCAGGAAATGAGGCCAAGACCTTCAACCGAGCAACTTCCGATAACTTTCATTCCATCCTTCCCGAACTCGGAGCGCTCGACCCGGAACCGTAGTTTCTCGTTGGTATCCAGAAACAGCTCCATGTCGTTTACTCTCCACACCCAGGCCTGCTCTCGCGGAACAAATTCGCTTCCCTCGAAGAGCATTTGCTTAGGTAGAAAAATGTCGTCGAAAAATTCCATACGCACGTTAATGCCCTCTGGGGTGCAGCTTGAAATCCATCCAACCAAAACTTCCCCGACAAAAGGCGCAAAAATAGTTAGCCTGAATGTGCATTCAACGAATATCGCGCCGTCACCGTCCTGGAGCTTGCCGTCGGACGCGGAGTGTACGTCATACAAAGTTATGCAGAGACCAACATCTGGCAACACCTTGTTGGCAAATTTACGATTAATTTCCTGTGACAGAGCGTCGT
This sequence comes from Starmerella sirachaensis, assembly GCA_030578495.1. Classification (NCBI taxonomy): domain Eukaryota; kingdom Fungi; phylum Ascomycota; class Dipodascomycetes; order Dipodascales; family Trichomonascaceae; genus Starmerella; species Starmerella sirachaensis. The sequence continues at coordinate 1,037,167 of JAJMSC010000004.1, read as the reverse complement.
GATGCGGAATATCAAACGTATCCGGGTCGAGCCTGATTGAATCGGACACCGTCGCCAGCGTGAACATAAATTTCAAGTGATATGACGGACCTAACCCATTATATGCCAAAAGATCTCGGTCGACCACAGCCAGAAATCTGAGCTTTGGAGAGTTCTTGAGTGTCAAGAAAGCTCCTGCGCAGTGTGAAGAATACTCAAGGAATCTATTATTGCAAGAAAGCAACGCGTTTGTGACAATTAAGCCTGTTTATCAACCAAATGGTCCCCGGTTTAAAGACTTTAAATCTATTAGTCTACTAAGTGATCGTATATTTGGGACCATCTCCGCCTTCGGGGCAAGTCCAATTTATGTCCTGTGTCGGAACCTTGATGTCGCACGTCTTACAGTGGATGCAATTTTGACTATTGATACGGAATTGGGGCACTGGATCCGCCTCGGTACCGGCCACAGTTGTTCCACCAAGATACTCGTACACACCAGCTGGGCAGAAGCGCTGCTCTACCCCATGGAACTTAGGCCAGGCATTGACCGCGTGCTCATCAGTATTTCCGTCTGGGATGCGCAAGTGATTCATCTCGTTTTCATCGTGGTATGTTCCTGTGCGCGCCACATTGGTGAGCAAGTCAAACGTGATTACATTGTCATGTTTGGCATATTTTTTAGGCGTGAAATTCTTGGCTGGGGCTGTGGCCTCTGCATCGGTATGCTTATGATGGAACGTCCACGGTGCCTTTCCACGCAACATCAGCATATCCAAACCGGAATACGCTAAGCCTCCCCAAAGTTTTAGCGAAGAGTTGAAGGATGGGCGGACATTCCTAACACTCCGAAGTTCCTCGCCAATCCATGAGTCTCTGACTGCGGTGTCGTACTTGTCGAACTCGCCGCTATAAGCGAGTTCAGCCGCTATCATTCCAGACTTCATCGCAGTATGAGTGCCCTTAATTTTTGGCACGTTAACAAAACCGGCAGAGCATCCAATCAAACCGCCACCAGGGAAGTTCAAATGGGGAATAGACTGGTAGCCCCCCTCATTCAGTGCGCGTGCGCCATAGGCAATACACTTACCACCTGCAAGTACATTACGGTAGAATGGGTGCGTTTTCATCGTCTGAAATTCCTCATATGGCGAGATATATGGGTTAGCATAGTCTAGGCCTACGACAAGACCAAGTGAAACCAAATTCTCGCCAAAGTGATACATAAATCCACCGCCATAGACATCACTGCTCAATGGATAACCAATTGTGTGCGCCACATGACCGCTATTGAACTTGGCCGGATCGACTTCCCATACTTCCTTGAGGCCAATACCGTAGGTCTGTGGGTCAGCGCCAGCCCTACCGCGCAGATCAAACTCCTTGACTATCTGTTTCGTCAGACTACCATGACACCCCTCAGCTAGAAGGGTAACAGGGGCATGGAACTCCATTCCACGCTCGAATGTTGCTTTTGGTTTACCAGATCGATCAACGCCCTGGTCTGCCGTGGCGATTCCCACCACCTGGCCCTCATCGTTCTTAATCAACTCATTTACGCTGAACCCAGGGTATACCTCGACCTCGAGCTCCATTGCTTTTTCGCCTAGCCATTTAACAACGTTCGAGAGCGAAACGACGTAGTTCTTGCCCTTATTGTGCATAAGCGAAGGCTCTGGCAGCGGAACTGAGCTTCCATTGCTAAAGAGCATCTTCATTGAGTCTCCAGTTGCCAGCGTCGTATGAGGAGGCGGGTCATCACGCCAGTCAGGCAGGAGCTCGTCCAGAGCCCGAGGCTCAAGAACAGCACCGCTTAAAGTGTGCCCTCCGAGGTCGCCAGCTTTCTCCAGCACCACAACCCGACGGGATCCTTCTGTATCGAGCTGTTTGTACCGGATTGCAGCAGCAAGACCTGCGGGTCCTGCGCCAACAATCACAAGATCGACCTCATCTACCTCTCGAGGAACAGAGCGCGGGTCCATTTCATCCTCAGCATCAGGCGAATACCAACGCCTCGTCCCTATCGAAAAGCGTAGCAGCGACGGAATAGCCCAACCAGGCCTCCCACGAGTCAGTGCCGCTGTTGCTCGAATCGACCTATGGAACATGTTTCAAGGACGGAGCGGCGACGAGGTGGCCCGCGTCAAACTTGTCTATATCGAGAGAGAATTACTGCACCAGTGGGTCTAGGGGACGACGCGCGAAGTATTTCGAATCGATGCCCTGCAGAATGACGTACATAAAGCGGAGAACAAGGAAAGTTAGGAAAAGAAAACCCCGAGAGAGAGATTCTGCTTCTTAGTCTTGTGCTTTGCCATGCTGCAGTGTGCATGCTTGTTCAAGGAGCAATCGCCATCCCGGGATGGCATTGCTCACAGCCAATGAGAGACAGCCCAAATGTAATGACTAAATAAGCCCGTGCGTCCACAGCGAGCGCGGGGGAGCGAGTGCGTAGGATACTAGTAACGCGAGTGCGGGGTTGGTAAGACCCTAAAGATTACCGAGTATAACACTTTGAGCCGAATCTGTCTACACAATCATAGTCAGTTTCTTAAACTATATGCGGCTGAAAATGTCAACCTACAATGACATAGGCCGTTAGAGATATATATAATGAGTCTCTTCATGCTCGATTGGTTCTTCTTGTGCACTCTTCTGCATCATCAAGCAGTCTATGACAACGATGACAACGATAGTTGCGCTTCATCATTAGAGCTCCATCGAGGCTGGTTTAGTTTGTGAGCGAACGTAACCAGATAATACTTGGGTTTGGAGTCATCCCTATTAGCCTCATATCTAATTGAAATAGAGAGGTCCTTATGCTTAGGCTAGACCGAAGTGTGACTTACTCTTTCAAACCCAGCCACGGTTAACTCCGACATTCTTTCACGGACATGGCTTGCCTTTCAGCGATCACGCCACGTACATGTTCTTGGAGCCCGAAGCTAGCATGTAAGTAGTAGTCAGAACTCCGGATGAACCGTCGAAACATGTTGAGGTGTCGCTCTGGCCTACTTGAACTGTCTTATCTTCAGGGTATTCTGTTTCGCTATAGACCTACACTTAACGGCCGGCGCAGTATACCAATCTTATCCATTCAGATAATTGGTTGATATACCGCGTTATAAAAAGATATATCACACACCACTAGGGGTAAGAGCGAGAAACCGTGAGTATATATATATATATATATATATATATCAGCACACGCTGCCAACCTCAGTCCTCCCGCCCTTGCCTTGTGACATAACCTCATACCTGCTACACTCTGGGGGTGTGTGCCACTGCCAACGTCTCTGAGTATGTCATGCTGCTTATGTCAGTGGATACTTGGCCATCCCTATACAAGCCGAAGCGGCGAAGGTAGAAACACGCGGCGTCTGACATGTCTGTAGCGGCTGAAGGCGGTGTGAACAGGTTTGGCCGAAGCTCCAGCCGTAGTGCAGATGAAAATCAAGGTGCTTCTCAAGACTCCGAAGTTTTCGAGAGTGTACAAGAGCTTGTATATGGCCCGAACCGAGAAGAGGCGTTGATGACTCTGGGTAAGAAGCGCGAGCAGTACCAGGATCTCGCGCTCATATTGTGGCATTCTCACGGTGTGATGACAGTGATTTTGCAGGAGATTGTTAGTGTTTACCATTTGTTGAGCCCGCCTCAACTTAAGATGAGCACGAGTAATCGTGTGAGTGATACCCTTAAACTACTGCAGTGCATCGCATCACACCCGGAAACACACCTACCGTTTCTGAATAGCCATATCTTGCTGTATTTGTACCCGTTTTTGAACACAACCAGCAACTCGCGCCCGTACGAATACCTGCGCCTTACATCGCTCGGCGTCATCGGGGCTTTAGTGAAAAACGATAGCTCCAAGGTTGTGAGTTTCTTGCTCTCTACTGAAATAATTCCCCTCTGTCTGCGAATTGTAGAGACAACCTCTGGAATCAGCAAGACCGTCGCACTATTTATTGTCCAGCGGATTCTTCAAGACCGGCTCGGTCTGGACTATGTTTGCGAGACCTACGAGCGATTTTTTGCTGTCAATCAAGTGCTCACCATTGTTGTCGAGCAGCTCATGCAACAACCTCAAGATTCGTCGATCAGACTTCTCAAACACGTAATTCTCTGCTACCAAAGGCTCGCCGAAAACGGGCGAGCCCGACTATCCCTGCGCGAAATCTTGCCCGAAGCATTGCGAAATGGTACATTCACCCAATTATTGCGTGAAGATCAGGCCACAAAACGCCTTCTTAACCACCTAATCATGACTGTGAATCAGGATGTCGCTTAGGGGGGTATGTTTCGATCTCGATACTGCTAACACTTGCCAGTTTCGGTCAGCCGATACCATGCATCACGCTGTATTCAGCGTGCGATGCCCGTTTTTTCTAAAGCAATCGTATGATGATGCGTCCGCATCTTGCTTAACTATGCTTGACATGATCTTGACATGATTTTGCGTCTATAGATTAGCATACTTCATGAGTATAATATAGGTAAAAACACGTTCTAATGCATTTACTTCTTGCTCTTCTTGATACCACCGCTGGAAAGGGGGCCGCCCTTGCCTGCTTTAGCGGCCATCTCCTTCCTGGCCTGGGCGTCGGCCTTCTGCTTGGCCTTGAAGGCCGCATCGTCATCATCCTCGTAGTCATTGTTTTTTTTCTTGGGGGCTTTTAAAGGCTTCAGCTTTCCACCTTGACGCCCACTCATGATCCTGGATACAAATGGGAAAAAACACAGAGGGAAGTCAACTGCAGCGCCCAATCTTGCGGTACCCTAGCCGCGGATCTCATCACTAGTTGTGTTATGTCCGCGAGAATGGACATCGCTTTAGCGTTCTAGATCCACCACAAAACTAGCCACCAGTGTGGCAGTTTCAACAAGTAACGATAAACAAGCAAAGATGAGAGAACATTAAGCTAATAATTAGATTGCAAAAAAAGTAAAATGCGTCGTTAAGATTTAATTGGATAAACCGAAGGCATATTATCAACTGCAACAGTGATTCCTTCTTCATCCAATGTTGAGGGAGGCTCCTTCATCCACCAGAAAAAGGGAGCAAGAACGATCAATGCTAGTCCAACAAGTCCCCAGTTCAGTGCAAACTCGACCTCATAGTCCACCGAAGCAGCATTAATTTTCCAGGCAACGGCAGCCCCGACACTTTGCATTGACTTATAGAGGCCCACATAACGAGCACTCAGCTCATCACTGACACCGACTATTCCGACAAGCCAATAGGCAAATGTTTGCCAGAGCGAGTCAAAGATTCCGTAGCCGAAGTAAAGGAGGAATGGGCCGGCAAACTTCGCTTTCGAGCGGATCATATCGAGCTCTGACGGCATGTACATGTGCTCACCTTTGTCTGAAGCATTGGAAGGTGTGCGTAATTGGAAAGCCAGGCCTCCTCCAAATATGGCGAATGAAAACAGGACAAGAAGTATGTAGCCATAAATTCCAGTCCGTCTACGTGTAAGCTTCTTATTGTCAAGAAACCAACCAAAGAGTGGCGAAGCAAAGGCGCCAAACCAATAGAAAGCTCCATTAAAACCCCGAGTCCGGATATCAAACATGCGCGCATTCACTGTGTTCTGCTGGTAGCTGTAGCAGTAGTTAGAGAGAATAAAAAAAGGGATGAGCACAATGGTTTCCTTCCGCGGCAGGATTTTGACGATGTTAATAAAATCGCGAACAACATTGGGCCGGCCGGCCTCTTCTGGTACGTGGCTACCATCCGTGCGGATGATACGGCCGGGGCTAAGAAGCAGGAGGGCACAAAGGAAGCCGGCACCCATAAGCGCGATGAAGACAGCATACGTCGCATCACTAACTGAAGACTTAACTGAGTCGAAGTTGATACCCATTTCAATGAACGAGCCGATCACGCCTCCCATGTTGAACACGAACCAGTATATACCAACCATCTTACCTTTCTCACGCGGGAGAGGTGCGCCCGTCATCACCGCTCCTTGTCCAACCCACAAATGGGCTGATCCTACGCCTAATATAGCTGCCGCGGCAATAACGAAACCTCCACTTTGGATATGGTTGTAGGCGAGAAGCGAACCACCGTACAACGGATAAGCCATCCCACCTACGAACATGCACCAGCGGGGGCCAACATAATGGTACACAATAGGCGCGACAAAAAGATACATCCCTGCGTTGACCGCATACAGTGCAATATTGCCAGTAGCAGCAACTGACGTGTCGACTTGGCCACCACCGCCAATGCCGCTGAGACTGTTGAACATGCCAGGGCAACCAAATGCTACCAGCGAAGTAATGAGAACTTGAACCAGAGGAGAATTGTAACGCAACTGCTTGCGATAATTTGGCTCAACCCTAAGTATCTCACCAGTGTTCACATCCTGCTCACTTTGAACCTCAGGAGACTTGTGGTCCTTCTCCAGGCGCTCATCCATTGCTAAGAAAGTGTAGTCTCAAGAAATATGTTGCTGAGCGCGCGATCCAAAGATACGACGACTTTATATATTGGAAGTAATGTCCCTCCCTAAAGCGGAGATAAACATGGACGCAGCTGCTCAGATTGTGGGTACGGGTGCTCCTCACCTTATCGTATCTCTGCTCCGGGGGCTATCACCAAACCCAGATAACAGATATGGATGGCTGTGCGCGCTACTAATGAGCTCGCGGCAACACTCGCGCGATTAGCGCTTCTGGTCTCATAAAATTTGTTAATTCGAAGAGAAGCAGTCGCTGCTGAGTTGTCGGAGCGGTATGCCTTTCCAAACCCTGCTAGGTGGAAATAGCATCAAAGTAATTAAGTTGGAGTGAGCTACAGTTCCCTAATGCAGGCAGGTCTATGAGTCCACCCCTGCGGCAGGACGTGTCACAGTCTGCAGCCAAGGCTAACAATCCAATCTTGTCCACATCAATCAGGGCACCGAAAGTATGCGGTGGATCCAACTTAGGCGGGCAGATCGACACCCTATTGAAACGTGCCTTCTCTATCACCAGTATGCATGAGGTGTCAACACACCCCCCATGATAGGGCGCTAGGGTAGCCGCTTAGGTATATAAGAGTTGGGCAGCGGATACGGCGGCTCACATCTACGAACACTATGTCGAAGGTTACTTATGGCACTTCCCACGTTCCGCTGTCGCCCGCTGTGCGCGCTGGTGACTACGTTTATATTTCCGGACAGGTGCCAGTAGTTGATGGGAAGCTAGTCGGCTCAACGGTTCAAGAGCAGACGGCCCAAGTGCTCGCTAATTTAGAGGCTGCACTCAAGCTTGCAGGTTGCGAACTCACCGATGTGATCAAAACCTTCGCGATCCTACCCGAGCAGGGCGACTTTCCAGGCTTCAATGAAGCCTACGCCAAAGTGTTCACCTCTGAACCCCCTGCACGCACCACTGTCATTGCGAAGCTTGCTGGTGACTTCAAGGTTGAGGTTGAGGCTACTGCGTACAAGCCGCTTAAGTAGAGGGAAGCGGGTGGCACGCAAGCTCGCAAGCAAAAAAATAAGAGTTTTGACTCGGTTATCGAAGGACGAACGGCGAGCAGCCTTGGCCAAAGGAATGTTCCATTAAATGCACGTCATGAGTCCCAAAAGATCTGATGTCGTTCAAATATGCAAATATTTCTTGATTGACTAATTAGAAAACACTATATATATTCACGGCAGCTCATTACAGATCTGAAGATGTAAGAAACATACGCTGCTCTGTCTAATAGGCTGGATAATCTAGGGTTAGGGTTATATAATGGTCAATGGTCGATGGCTCGTGCTTCACGTACCCTGACCCATACTCTTGGATGCGGCGGGGAAGATGCGTCACGTTACGGAAGGCGCGCAAGCGCTCATGGCTAAGGGCACGAGGTCTGTCAGCACAGGGCGGCGGGGCGGAGGTAGAATGGGGGAGCCATTGACAGTGAAAAGGTACAGGAGTACGGGGAAGGGGACCATATGCATGCATTGTGGGCTAGGTCCATACCATGGCGGATTATTTATGCCACGACTGCCCGGAAAAACGCCCGGTTTGCATCTCAGCCTACTATTGGAAAACGAGGAATGTCGCTTTCGGCCGAACTATTCTACCGATTTGAACCCCGCGCCGTCCTAGGCGAGGGTCCCATTTACCGCTTCTCTGACAACACGCTGCATTTTAACGACTGTGGCGCCAATAAGGTTCATATCGTGGCTGTGGACCCAGAGACGGGTAACGTCGATACCTCGCGCCCCCCGGTAACGCATCACACTGCGGACAAGGTTAGCGTCCAGTATTTCCGCAAGAACAAGCCTGGATATATTGTTCTCTATCATGAAGGTATTGGATTTCTCGACGAAAAGACGGGAGAGCTAGAGGTGGTCAAGCAGATAAACCCCGATCGCAGTACGTTCCGCATGAATGACGGAGTTGTGGATCCTCAGGGCAATTTTTGGGGTGGTGAAGTTGATCAGTTCGCGTCGAAGGATGGCATCCACCATATCCCTGCAGAGGTTAAAGGTCGTCTTTGGCGCTACGAGCCGAACGGCACTCTGACGGAGATGGACACGGGTCTCGTCTGCTCCAATGGAATTGCATGGAGCCCAGACTACAAAATCATGTATCTTAATGACTCTGTTGGCCAAAAAACGTTCGCTTACGATTGGGATAACGCGACTAGCTCGATCTCAAATCGACGTGTGCTCCGCGACTGGACTGACACGAATGAGGAGCCAGATGGGCTTGTGAGTGATGTCGATGGCAATCTCTGGTCCGCTATGTGGGGGGGACACCGTGTTGTGAAGCTGAGTCCGAAGGGCGAGATCCTTGAGGAAGTTCAGATTCCGACTGCGCGACCGACCTGCCCCACTTGGGGTGGTAAGGACAATGACACATTGTTTGTGACATCTGCCACTAAGGAGGGCGATGAGAGCAGTGGCTATGTGTACAAGATCCAAACTCGCACCCATGGAATGCCAAACTTCGAGTTCAATGGTTAGGCCCCGTCCATTGTTGGAAAGTAAAAAAAAAGTTGAATATAACCCTCTAAAAGCCCGAACTTGCATATATCAAGCTTGTACTTATTTTTTTTATGCTTCGAGTGGAAACTCAGATAGAATACAACCAGCTACATGGGCCCTCCGCGCATCTCTTTTCATCCCACAAAGGCTCGTTCTTGAAACTGGCAATAAAATTTACTAACGGCCAGATTGAGGTTTAAACGCATCATGCATTCGGCATCCAAAAGAGCTGAGGGTTGGTCGTTGTAAAGCCGCCGTCTACTGTAATCGTCTGAGCCGTCGTGTATCGGCCACCCTGTGAGACGAGGAAAGCTACAAGGGCTGAGATTTCGGTCGGCCGACCTGGGCGCGGAATAAATAGACCCTTCTGATAGTTTTCGCGTAGCTCAACGTCATTTGGATCAATTAGTGTTTGGGGAGTGGCTACAAGACCCGGTGCAACGCCATTTACGGTAACCCCTTCTCGACCAAGCTCATAGGCGAGATACTTCGTGAGCCCATTTAGAGCATGTTTAGCGCATGTGTAAATTGATGAAAAGGGGATCGGAGTCTCACCATGCACTGAGCTAGTATTGATAATACGCCCAGTACCCCAGTCTCGTCCATAAAAGCCCTGGTTCAGGTCCGCAGAATTTGCGTCAATGATCTTATCTGATGCATCGGGCGGAGATTGCTTCCTGAATTGTCTAACGGCTTCCCACGACAGAAGCACCGCGGCCTCGAAGTTTACCGCAAAACCACGTCGGAACTTGTCACTGACTTCTTCAGTCGTTTCGCCAAGATCCATGAAGTTGCTCGGGGCAAATGCTGCCCACCCGGCATTGTTCACGAGCACATCGAGTCTTCCGAAGCGTTTTACATGCTCTGTGACAAGCATCCGGCTGGCTGGCGCAGCATCGCTCAGATCTACGACAAAGACCTCAGCCTCCACTCCATACACTGTCGTAACCTGCTGCACGAGTTCCGTGACCGCTTTTGGATCCTCGTTTGGCATTCTAGTGAGGCCAACATTGAATCCCATCGCCCCAAGTTGACGTCCAATGGCTATGCCGATGCCTGAGCTGCTGCCTGTTATGAGCGCGGTGCGGCGCGGAACGCCTCTCGGGGGCGGCGGGGCTTTCAGAGTTCTCTCCATAATACAAGAAAAAATATGTGGTCCACTAGCGATTTACGGCTTCGTGAGGCAAATCACACCGAGAATGCAAGGCGGGTGCTCTTATTCCCGCACTGCGCCTATCGCACCCTATGTAGGGCCGGGGCTGGGCTATTATCTCTCGCCCTATCCATATGAGCGCAGGTGCAGATGATAGATAACCTGATAAGGCCAAGGGTTCGCGCCTGTGTTTACTAGCAGGAACATCCCAAGAGTATTAAGCAGTCTTAGCCACCGATAACGGTCCGCCCATACCGAGATCTCGGCAGTTAATATCTTTCTTTATCGGTTCATTTCGTTTGACAGGCAGCACGCATCAGACTTTGCGCTTACAATATGTTCAACGAAACAGATATCGTGATCTTAAACGCGAGGATAATAGATGGCACTGGACAGCCATCGCGGATCGCGAGTATACAGGTGAGGCCACCCATTATTCAAAAGATCTTTAGCCAAAGTGAACTGAACCCGAGGGAAAAGCTGGAACTTGGAACTGTTCACCGAGTCATAGACTGCGAAAATGGCAGGTGGGCAGTCACCCCAGGATTCATTGACATGCATGCACACTCGGATCTTTCATTACTGCACACCCCATCTCATCTTGCTAAAATAACTCAAGGCGTTACAACCGAAGTACTTGGCCAGGATGGTATTGGTTATGCGCCCGTGGATGATACGTGCCTAGCTAACATTCGTACGCAGATTGCTGGATGGAATGGTAATCCCGAGGACCCAACTTTTTGGTCATGGCGATCTGTGAAGCAGTACCTAGACACCTTGGATGATCACAAAATCGCGACCAACGCTGCTTTCCTCGTTCCACAAGGAAACCTGCGTATGCTGGTGCTGGGGTACAACCCGCGCTCGGCCACAGAAGATGAGATCCGAGAAATGCAGAAGATTCTGATTACTGCAATGGAGCAAGGCGCGGTAGGCATGAGCTCAGGCTTGACTTACGTCCCAGGGATGTATGCGCCGGACTCAGAGCTTGCCCAGCTACTGCCAATCGTTCGTCAATACGGCGGTTACTACTGCCCGCATCACCGTAGCTATGGAAAGGGTGCTCTGAAGGCGTATCAAGAGATGATTGATCTGGCAAAGCTAACTGACATACCGCTACACCTAACGCATGCTATTCTGAACTTTGACGAGAACAAGGGAAAAGCTTCGGAGTTTCTTGCAATGCTAGATAGGGGACGGGCTGATGGCGTTAGAATCTCCCTCGACACCTACCCGTATTTACCTGGATCAACAACTCTAGCTGCACAGCTTCCTTCGTGGACCGCTGCGGATGGCCCCGACAGCTTGCTTCTAAAACTCCAAGACGAAAAAGTACTGGAAAAAATCAGATACGGAGTTGAGGTGATTGGTACTGACGGTTGCCATGGCTGTACTATTGAATGGGACACCATCGAACTGGTTGGCGTATCCAACGAGAGTCTAAATCCAGTCATTGGGCATACCATCGCGCAACTAGTCGAGGCGGTCCGGTCTGATCCCACTAGTGCTGCTGCGATGGCACTGGGCAGCCCCTTGCCAGCTGCTACAGGATTTGACGTAATGATAAGAGTGCTAGTCCTGGACAAACTGAGTACCGCAATCCTTCAACACGTCGGCCACGAGGAGAATGTTCGAGCTATCATGCAGGACTCTCATCACTGTGGTGGTAGTGATGGTATTTTGACCAGTGCAAAACCGCATCCCCGGGGCTATGGCACATTTACGCGATATTTGGGGCATTATGGAAGGGAACTGACTAAAGGCAAGGAGCGGGACATTTACCGAAGCGGCGAGTCTGATCTCTATAAAGATGTTATCCCGACTACGGTATTCCCGGGAGGGATTGAGGAAGTGGTTGCGCACCTTACCTCCAGGCCCGCGTCTATATTGCGCCTCAAGAATCGCGGCAAAGTAGCTGAAAACTTTCAAGCGGACCTAGTTATATTGGATCCTGAAACGGTGCGCGACTCTTCAACCTACTCTCATCCCTCGCGAGCCTCTCAGGGAGTCCGCTTTGTGTTGGTCAACGGTGAGATTGCCATCGATGAAACCAGGCCAACACATGCCCGAGCCGGAAAAACGATTCGTCTCTTGCAAAGTAATGGCGTGTGGGGAGTACAATAAACGAAATGAGAAAACTCTCAAGTTGCAAGGGTAGAGTGTGCAATTATGCTGAGCTTTGGAGTTTTATGAAGTTAGAAAAGACATGAGCCCTATCCTCGTGTCAACTTATGATAGCGTTGACTCGTAGCTAGACTGCATTTTATACTTACGTTTGTATTCAATCAATTTTCTCATGGGTGCGCGACTATGCTTGCTCAATATGTATCTATTCTGTTTTCCTCCGGTTTCGGCGGCTGGTGCCGCTCCCGCAGATGCATAGGCGCATGGTTTCCGATCAAAACCCTGGCATATCGAGATAAGGGCAGCAGGGTCTAGCGGGCGAGGATATAGGGGGCCTATTGACACCTTTGCCTATATCCTCAGGATATACCTGACAATGCCTAAGACTATCGCAGAAGTAGATACTCCTGCGATGCTTGTCGACGTGTCTGTCGTCGACAAAAATCTTCAGGCCGCACAAGAATACGCAGACAAGCATGGAGTGCGTCTCAGGCCGCACATCAAGACCCACAAGCTGCCGCACTTCGCTTTGCAGCAGTTAGAAAAGGGCGCAGTTGGCATAAACTGCCAGAAGGTGAGCGAGGCAGAGACTATGGTTGACTCAATGGGCGTTCCAGACTTGGACGTACTGATAACCTTCAATGTGATCGGCGCTACGAAGCTGGAACGGCTCACCAGACTCGCCTCTCGCTGTACACTCACGGTCGTAGCCGATTCCGAGTACAGTGTGAAGAGTTATGCTGCTGCTGCTGAAGCTGCCGGCGTAACCATCAGCGTCATGATAGAATGCGATACGGGTGGTAAGCGTGCTGGGGTCACTGAACCGATAGAGGCCTTGAAACTCGCAAAGCTAGTTCTTGAATACGGGTCCATGAAGCCGTCTGCTGTAGGTGAGGGCAAGCTTAGTTTTTCTGGGCTCATGACTTACCCAGGTCCAATTGAGCCGCTTAAAAGTTGGCTAGACGCCGTCACGGCACTTTTCGCATCTTCAGGGATACGCATCGGGACCATCACTGTTGGTGGGACGCCAGATATGTGGAGAATTCATGAACTGCTTCCACACGTCACCGAAATGCGCCCTGGTACGTACATTTATAACGACCGTGCCATCATGCGTTCGAATGCTGCCCGGCTCGAGAACTGTGCTCAAACGGTACTAGCCACCGTGGTGAGTAGACCGACCCCACACCGGGCGATTTGTGACGCTGGATCCAAGGCTCTGTCTAGTGACCTGCTCGGCCTCGAAGGCAATGGCCTCATTCTTGGCTTTCCGGGAGCCCGCGTCGCACGCCTTAGCGAGGAGCATGGCGTTATCGAAGCTGACTCGCCGGAGGACTTGCCCCAGATTGGGGACCGCATCCAGATAGTACCGAATCATGCCTGTGTTGTCACTAATCTTTTCGACGAGGCGTACCTCATTGACGGAGAGAAGGTGGTCAGAACTTTACCTATCAGCGCTCGCGGCAAGATGCAATAGCTGAGACTTCGCGGGATTCAAAGGCTACGATCCTCAGCATCGATTCACACTCAGGGTCTCAATTTCTCGCACTCCTGTCATCACAATCGCTGCTGCTGCTCTCACTTAAGAGAGCCATGGGGTTTGCAGACGCCTGTCACTAAAGGTGCGGTAGTCAAAATAAAATTAGTACGAATATGACATTAGTTTAATGTACAACACTACCTTGGCTAGGACCCTTTCGAGCCGTACTCACCAGGACACACTTTATGGCTGGGGGCTTGGTGTGTGGATCACACCGGGGGGGTAGCACAACAGCACACCCACCCACCCCCTTAGCCTGAGATTACACAGCTGGCCATTTCCGACCATCATCGTGTGAGCCCGCGCGATGCTCGCCCACACGCTTCTGTCGTCTAGCGTGCTAAAAGATGCCGACGAGAAGAAAATCAAGCGGGTGATCCCTAAGGCATCAAATAAGATCATTGATCAGACCGTGGCACGCCTTTACATTGCCTATCCAGATCCACGGAAATGGCAGTACACGGGCTTGTCGGGCGCAATTGTCCTTGTTGACGACCTGGTTGGAAAGAGCTTCTATCTAAAGCTTGTCGATGTCGAAGGCAACCATGGTGTATTATGGGACCAGGAGCTCTACGTCGATTTCAAGTACAATCAGGACCGCACGTTCTTTCACAGCTTCGAGCTCGAGGAGTGCATGGCCGGGCTCCTGTTTGAGGACAAGAGCGAAGCTGCTCACTTCTTCAAGAGGGTAACAAATCGCGCAAAATACGCAAGCAAGGACACTGCAAATAACAAGGCCGCGATCCCGCGACAGAAGAGCAAGGAGTCCGGGGGAGGTCGGCCGGCGGCCCCTCCGCCGCCGCGCGCTGGCCCTCAGGCTCCCCTTGCAGGCGGTGCGGCTAATGCAGGCCCAACAGCGGGTCCTCGTGGCGATCTCTCCGGGGCTCACCGCCGCCGTGGCCAGCTGGCGAAGCAGATTTACTATGATGACGAACCGCCAGTTGAATGGCGTCAACTATACAAAGATTTAGCGAACATGGGTATTACCGAGGATATGATTGCTGCAAACACGCCTTTTATCAAGGACTTCATCAACCGGCAGGGCGGACCCCTTGTTGGCCTCGAGCCGCCGCTTCCTCGCCGATTTGCTCCGCAGGAAGAGGCTCCGCAGCGCAGCACGAGCAGCTCTACGGCAGGATCGGCCTCGCGGCCCCCGCCTCCGCCTCCACCTGCTCCTCCAGCGCAAGCTGCCACACTGGCATCCTCGCCGGAAGCATCGGCATCGCCGCCGCCCCCACCTCCTGCTCCTCGAATCACGATGGAAGCTGATGGACCTGCCGATATCCAACACCGATCAGGCTTCAAACAGCTCGGTGGACTCTTTAAGGGCCTGGGTCGACAGTATGGCCACTCGGCGTCTCCAGAAATTTCAGACATCTCAGCAGAAGCCACGCCGGAGCCTACTGCACCACCCACTCCAACAAATGGAGCGCCAAAGGCGGTGCCTCCTCCTCTCTCGTCGCCCGCCGCGGCCAATCCGCCCTCTTCATCGGCCCCGACTGCCCCCAGTGCGCCAGCACCTGCTTCTCCATCAGGAGCCACCGGCGCTCCTGCGAGCGCCGCCGCAGCACAAGCAGCTCCTGTTCGCCGTAATGTGCCCCCGCCACTTCCTACTGCAGGGACTCGGGTGGGAGAGGCGCCGCCGCCACGCTCACAGCATCAGCATCCTCCCCCAGCAATGCCGGCTCGACCAAGTTCTGGTTCTGGCACGGGTTCTGGCGGGCCGCCCGCGCCTTCTATGCCTCCGAGGCCTGGTGGTGGTCCTACACTTCCGCCTCGGGGTTCAGCTGATGCTCCCGCTCCGCCTCCTCGGCCGAGCGTAGGCGGTGCAGCAGCTCCACCGCCGCCGCCGTCTCGAAAGCCTGCACCCGCTCCTCCTCCTCCGCGCACTTCGGAGCCGTCGATAGAGTCCCCTGCACCTCCGGCCGCGCCGCCTCGACCTTCTGCGGCGGCACATACTTTGGACTCCCCCCCACCTCAGACTCCGCAGCGACCTGCGGCCGCACAGCCAGCAGCATCAGGGCCACCACAGCTACCGGCTCATCCCCCTACACAGCCGCGTCTTCCGTCACGGCCTCCAGCGGCATCACCCCCACAGGCTGCTCAGTCCACATATTCGCGTCCTCAGCTGGCGCTTCCTGTCACAGCTCCTCACCAGACACCGCAGCCAGTATCCGCGCCTCCGCAAGCTCCACCGCTCCCGTCTGCTGGCACTCCGGCATCCTCGGCGCCGCCTCCGCAAGCTCCACCGCTCCCGTCTGCTGGCACTCCGGCATCCTCGGCGCCGCCGCCTCCAGCTCCACCGCTGCCGCCTGGTGGAGCACCTGCCGCCCCGCCTTTGCCGCCTTCTGAGGGTGCGCCGGCCGCCCCTCCTCCTCCTCCGGTGTTTGGAGCACCTGCGCCGTCCACAGGTGTCCCAGGAAGACCAGAAGAATCAGCTGGGCCTCCTCCCGCTGTGCTCTCCAACGACCTGCTGTCTTCTATCACACAGGCTGGCATTGGAAGCCTGAAAAAAGTGGACAAGTCACATCTTGAACGACCCTCAGTGGCCCTTCAGCAGGCCCGCGGAGAAGAGCCTAGTGGTGGCAGCAGCTCTGCACCTCCGCCTCCAGGCGGAGGTGATCTCGCCGGAGCACTGGCTGCAGCCCTCAGCGCTCGTAAAAGCAAGGTCACGGCTTCAGATGATGATGAGGAAAATGATGAGGACTGGGATTGATTGCGTTCCAGGCAGCGTCAGCAGAGGAAACGTGCGCATGATGCACTTACCTATACTGATCCTAGTTTGTGACGATCTAGAATTTTACACCATAAATAGTTAAAATTTGTACATTATTTAGCGTTTCACGCTTCCCGGGATGCCTGTCCCTTGGTTTAAGAAAGTTTTATATGTACACGCCTGGTGAGTGTGCGGAGAGACCACGGTCCCATTTCGACGCTTCTCAGTGTCAATAGGATCGGCATCCTCCTCAATCTATGTACACAGCAACTGAGGCTTAGCTGCCTTCGAAAACTCGAGCCGCCTAAGCCTCAAAGTAAATCCGACGCAATAGAGCGCAGACTACTCCACTACTCCTGCGTCAAATGGCTCAACTACCAGGGCGGCGGCAAGGCTTACGAAGATGAAGCGTAAGGTAGCCGCCGAGGAGTTGGGAGATAGCAAACCACCCGCGCCCATCCCAACGGTCATTTAACAAGCCTGTCTGTCGTACACTTTTATCCGAAAAAGAAGAACCTAATAGTTTCAAATGGTGAACCCCATCATAGCTCCATCTATTCTCTCTGGCGACTACACGGAGTTCGCCGAGGATTGGAAGGGCATGCTCAAAAAGGGAGCAGATTGGCTCCACATCGACGTTATGGACGGTCACTTCGTGCCGAACCTGACATTTGGGCCACCAGTTGTGAAGGCGGTAAGGAAAAAGATTCCCAAGGGTGAGGCTTTCTTTGATTGCCACATGATGGTTCTGAACCCGCAGGACTGGGTCGAGCCGATGGCTGAAGCTGGCGCGGATCAATACACGTTCCACTACGAGGCCCAGGGTGACGTCAACAAGACAATAGAAATGATTCACAAGCACAAGATGCGGTGTGGACTGGCTATTAAGCCTGGAACAAACCCTGACGTTGTTCTACCTTATCTCGACAAAGTCGACGAAATTCTGGTCATGACGGTAGAGCCGGGCTTCGGTGGTCAGAAATTCATGGGCGACATGCTTTCTAAGGTCAAGTACCTGAGGCCGAAGGCCCCACACCTCGACATTGAGGTTGACGGCGGTATCACTGCCGACAACGTGTGCCAGTGCGCGGCGGCTGGGGCCAACGTGATCGTGTCTGGTACAGGTGTCTATGGCACGAAAGACCCACGCGAGACAATCAAGAAGATGCGCGAGATAGTGCAAAAGGCAATTGAGGAGTCCGATGCTGCATCCTCGTAACTTTGGCAACAATTGTGTTGAGGCGCCCCGCTATTTTCTAAAGTCAACCTTTTTCCATTCTAAATTTTATACGTACGCTAGCACACGAATCTTGCGACACATAATCTAGGACTTGCGTCATTAGAGCTAGGCAATGTTCAGGGGCTGTCATTATTGGTGGTCAATGCCTGCCATGCGGGATCAATCTCAATCTTGAGCGATCCAGATTCTACAGGTGGACCTACTTCGATATACTCGAGCCAATATCGTCTGGGAAGGACTTTGTCCAAGGCCAAGAAATGGGTACCCTGATGATCCGCCTCAAAATGGCAGTGAAGGTGCGCAGCAAGCCAGTACTTAGGTTTCAGTGTGTCCAACAGCTGGCGGCCGGCAGGACTGCCGAGCACGCCTGCAGCTACATCACGCCTAAACCATGGCTTCTCCCGGAGCAACGCGGCAGTATCTCCGCTCTGTTCCACGCCTCGAGGCCAGTCATGGCTCACGAAAATGTCGGGCCTCTCTTTGAGTAGGGTCAGCTTCTTAACATCTGCACGCCGAACATGGTACACTGAGAATATTGAGTCTGCTGGTACAGAGCCAGGTCCAGTCCACCGACGAAACTGTGAATGCTCAAACCGCGGCTTGTCATAGTCAGGGCCGTACCAAATACCGCTAAGGCCGGCAAGACGAATGCCACCTACCTTGATCACGCCGGCATCACCAATGTACCAGATGTTTGGCGCGAGCCAGCCGCCTTTCGAGAGCGTCGACATATACGCCGAAGCTTCATGGTTACCGCCGACTACTATAGTCAGTACCGGAGCAACTCGCGAGCCCTTAAAATATTCTGGAAAATCACCAAGGCGGCGATACTTAACTGGTACGCTCATACTATCCAGATCTTTCGCGTCCCGGCATGCTTGCACGTCGCCGCATAGAATCACCAGGTCTGGAAGGGGAGCACGTTGCAGTGACGCGTATACGTGGTTCAGCTCGCCATGCACGCAGCCAACAACAGCAATTCTCATACTATATACGACAGGCCATATGACAGACGAACACACGAGCGCAGACAGCCTTTTATACGTGTACCGTATGTGCTCCGCCGATATTGGGATCTACCTAATACTGACGTGGTCCCGATCCACTCCACTCGTTCTACCCGCTTAACTCATCTGGAAGACAGCGGGGCGAGCGGTTAATAAAGGTGGGTGACAAGGACTCGTCGTGGGAGAGAAATGCTCACTACATACAAATGCAAGTAGCCACGACGTAATCAATGCAAGTTGATGACTCGCCCGTCAAGAGCGAATCGTTCGATATCGGCAACGTCAAAGTTCGATCTCTAGGGTGTCATAGATTAGCAAGTCCAGACGGGAATACGGTTGAATTCGGTAGGTTCATATCAACGTCAGTAAATGGACAAACCAGATGGAGAGAACAATACCACGCGGCCAATTGAGATCATAATAAGCCTGCAGGAGCAGCCATACCAAAAGGTCATATCAGGGGTGAAAACCTATGAGTTTCGTCGTCGTTGGCCGCTTCGGTCAGCCATTGCCTACGTCTATCGGAGTGGTAAGAAAAGGGAGCTATGTGCTGCCATTGAACTGAGCGAACCCATACGCGGCTCTCCATCCGACTTGGCCATCATTGCTGAGAGCATGGATCCGGGAAGCGGCGCTAGCATTGAGAAATATCTGACACCTAGCAACGGGGGTTTTGCTGTACCTATCAAGCGAGTCGTTGAGTTTGCTCCAATATCGCTTGCAGAACTCCGCACCTTGCGCGTGCATCCTCCTCAATTCTTTACTTATTTGCAGAAGCATCCTAAACTGAGGACTCTTCTTAGGCAGAAGTTGCAGAAGAACGAGAGTGAGGGCAGACCCTCCGTTGACCTCTAAACTGTAAGAGTAGCCTTTCTGAGCGGATTTATAACCTATATATATAAAGATCCATCTACCTAGCTCATAAATTTGAGTAGATATTAAGAAAAAATCGATGTGTTACCACGCGTACGTACTTAGAACTTAAACACCTGGTCAGAGCTAAAGCCAAGGTCCTTCAGGGCACCCTTCAACTCACCCTGATCGGTTGGGCTCTTTTTATTACCAGAGATTGCATCGTACAGGGGCGGTGGACCACAAACGAAAATCTTCACGTTCTTCTCACTCGACTTAAACAGGTGCGACGTAAGGAACTCCTTCGTAATGAAGCCCTTCTCACCATCCCAGTCGGCTGGCGCGTCCTTTCCAACGAAATGCGTCACCGACAGCTGCTTCGGCTTCTTGTCCACAAGGTGGCTAATCTCGTCGCGAAGCAAAATGTCCTGGGGCGTGTTGGAGCCGTAGTAAAGTCGTACCTCCGTGCTATCTTCCGGATCGTTGGCAATTTTCTCCAAAATCTGGAAAAGGGGTGTGATGCCGGAGCCACCACCGATGAGGGCGATCTTCTCATGCTGGTTTCTCTCTAAGAGATACTTCTGAATGGGACCCTTGACATCGATAGTATCGCCAGGCTGGAGCTTGTGAACATGCTGCGACATAGCACCGGTGGGGTAAGCCTTGATAACATAGGTCGCAGAACCAGTCTGATCCGGCTCGCTCACGGGAGTGTACGGCCTGATCACCGGCTTACCATCAGACCCAGTGAACTTGAACAGAGTCATGTACGCAGTCTTTCCACCAAGACTGTGGCCCTCAGGTAGGGAGAAGACTACCTCCTTGGTATCCTGAGACACATATTTAGTGGATGCTACTTTGAGCGGCAAGAACTTGGACGGGTCCAGCGCACCAGGAGCCTCGGCGCGAACCACAGGCGAGCGGGACAAATAAAGGGCAGCGGCACCTCCAATCGCCAGGCCTGCAATGACAGGTAGTTGCTGCTTGCTCAGAAAAGACCGCATATTCTATCCTATACTGTGGGAGATATTCTCAGCGCGCAACACACGTTGCCTTATATACCTATCCATGGTGCCCTTGCCACGACCCTCCCCGAGAGAGGGGGGTAGGGTGGAGTGGGTGTGCCTTCGAGCTTGCGTAGAAGCAATGGCGAATCACGTCGGCGCCTGCGCATTACACTACCCTTGCATACACCAAGGCCAACTGCGCGTCAAATGAGTTGCCATCTGAGATGTATTGCCAGCGTAGGCAATTATTTTAAGTCCAAAGTTATTAGCAAGCCTAGTACCTATATATTTAGCTTCCCGAATCCAATAACTTGCTTGGGTTCGGTTCTCTTTTTGCTGATTACGCAAAGGGAACCCTGAATCATGCAGGATGGCGTTAGGCCTCACCCCGCCAACGTTCAAGATCTATTTGCACACGTCATGCGAGAGAGCAAGAGCAGATGATCAGAGAGAGAGCTCAGAGGAACTGACGTTAGGCAAGTTTCTTTCAACAATAAAAAGATATAAAACTCAAGATATAAGAAGCATTAGAAGAACTGAAGGCCTATTTAGGGAATTCTCCTTTACGCGGTCCGAAATAACCTTCCGGCGCTGTGGTCGCATTCAACCTAGGGAAAGACTGAAGATTCAAAGCGGTATCATTCCCCCACCATTCGACTTTCACAATATGATTATATTCTGTCGCAAAGAACGCTATCAAGCCTCCGTATGCTACACCAACCGAGATAGCCGCCGATAAAATATAGTTGTACTTCTTCCACCATCTGGGATAATATCTCGGCAAGTATCCTTGAAAGAACAAACCGATATATAATGAGGGAAGTGAGTACATCACATTACCCGAGCCATACGCAATAGACCCTGTGAGAGCCACTAGCTCATTAAAACTGTTTATCCATTCAAGACCGAGAAAAGAGCGTACCAGCCAGTGATTGCGAATTGCCGATCCGCCTTCTTTGATCTCTCCCCAACCATTTTTACGTGCTGTGCGCACCCCAATTTTCCTAATGAGCCAAAATGGCAAGGGATAGCAGGCACCAATCAAGAAAGTCCACTTCATACTCGGATAAAGACCTTTGAAAACACGAGCCGGTCCTATTGTTCCCCAAAGAACCGCGGCATTAAAATACGTTCTGATATCTTGGCATATGAATTTGTTCGTCTTGAGGAGCTTCATGGAGCACATGTCTTTGATAGAATCGCCGGCTTGCCAAACGATGAGCCCTGATTGAACAAACGAGTTTGCGATCATATTCAAAGTCATTATCGAGAACATAGCCCGCGGCGCAATGTTACAGTAATGACCTGTCTTGAAACCTGTAATGAGGTTGTCCGTCTGACCCAAAAAGTTGGTGGCATAGGCTTTGGAAACCATCAGTGCCGGACCGTTACCCTTACAAGCCAGCCCGATAATCAGCTCGAATAACACGTTGATATCCATACTCACATTGGCGGTAGCGTAAAGAGCACCTGTAGGAACCATAAATACAAATGATAAGCCAATGGAAAAGAAAATTGTCCAAACTGGGGTTTGTGTGAACCTATAGTGCTCGACTGTCGCTATGCCGAGTCCAAGGCAAATCAACAAAAGGAGGGCAAACCACCACTCAGGAACCTCCTTATACTTTCTTTGAGCTCGCGTAAATCGATCATTGAAACTATTGAGTGCTCTTTTCGGATGCAAGATACTCTTTACAAAGATCTTTGTCGAATATACCATGATGTCGCCGTAGTTCAACATGGAATAAACGATCATCGCTGGATAAAACATAAAGAATGCACCGTACGTCACGACGTTTCCCGCCGACCAGTATGGAAGCGAGTAAGCTTGGTATTTCTCTGGGTCCAGATTATATCGCTCACCTTCGCTAGGGGCATCATCATAGTAGAGAATGTCTCCTACTTGATATCTCGCACCCGTGTTGTCGAAGAGACTGTTAGAGTTGATTTCCAAGTAGCCAGTATTAGCTACGTTGGTATACCATACGATTACAACCGCTACAGCACCAATGAGCAGCCCAAAGATACTAAGTATCGTAGCATAAAGTGGTGAAACCATTCCTCCGGTGCCAAAGAAAGACCAGTCCAATGTTCCGATAGGAGAAACCCCAAGATTTCCTGGTTGGACGCCACTGACTGCCTGCAAGTTATTATTCGTGGGGTCGATCCAAGCCATCCAGTCAAAGTATTGAAGGAACTCAAATGCGACATTGCAAACCCAATAATAGCAAAACTCTAGCAGAGCAAATATCCAGAAAAACTCGTATGTCTTTAGCTTCCACCCTTCCACCGTTTCACGCTTCTCCGGTAGCACGAGCATCCTTGAGACTTTAATGGTCGGTAATAGACTATACCACAGCATGCGAACAGGATATACCAAGTATACGCGGAAAATTCCGGCTAGGCCAAATCCCATTGTATTGGTAGAGAGTGTTAGAAGAAATGTGAATCCAAACGAAGAAGCATCAGAGAAGCCATAGAAATACCTGTTGGCCATTGCCAAAACAACGTATTGTGAATACGGCGCAGTGTCTCCCGAGTTCATACCACAAGTAGCGAGCATTTGCTCTTTGAAGGACCACGCACCTGTTTTCCAACGAAGGGAATATCCAAATCCAAGAGGAATAGTAAATCCTGGGATTTTAGCAACAAGCCTTCCCGTCCATGCTATAAGAATTTGCAAAGCCAAGGAGGATAGGCTGATGGCTGGGTAACGCGGGGCAAAGAAAGTCGCCAGGGCCGATCCCGCGCAAGAGTACAGAATACCGATGATATAGACCCGAATATTATCGTATTCCTCATCACTCTCATCCTGAATCGGAGCTGTAACGGCTCTGACTTCGGGATAAATTGACCAATCCTTTATCAGAAAAGCGTCGAACTTCACAAGCGCCTCCCACTCCGCCTCGGACTGATCAACGGATGGACCTTTCACAAGTTGCATCATATGATGGTAATAAGTCATACTCAGGCAGGGGTCGCCTTTATGGTACTCGATTGCTTCCTGGATTATCTCAAGACTCTCATCAAGGGTATGATCATCGATATGTGCCGCAATAGCTTCGATATCATCCGCGTCCAAACTTCCGTCTGCAAAATGCTCAACCTCAGAAAGAAGGTTGATATCAGTGTTCTCGCCAACATTAATCCTCTCAGTGACCTTCTCTAGCCTCTTCTCCGAGGTTTCATATTCCTCTGACGAGGCGAATTCCGCGCCCATTGTGATTATGTGCTTTCAAGTGTTGAAAGCTACCTCCCCATATATAAATACTTCATATCACGAACTTGTGCGGGCGCCTACATTATCTCTTATCCGTGGCCCTAACCTCAAATCCCATGCTCAATTAATTCGTTCCACTGGCATTTCTCGGTTTAGGCACATACGGAATATGGAAGTTGACTCATTAGACGGGGGAGTGACGAGAATTACCACTGACTGGCTTTATACCTTAAGACTGTCCTTCAACACCGAGCAGCCGCAGCCATTTTTTGTACATCCGTCTCGGTCCCCTGCCGAGAAGCCGGACTCCCGGAATCTTCAATACGAACCCTGGTGTGGTTGGGCAACCACAATCGCCATGTATGATATACTATGCATGTGCCACACACGCAAGGCGATCGAGTTGGTGCGAGGCTTCAACATTTTGGAATATTCCAGCTACAATAAGTTGTATTTTGTCCACCATAATACTACAATTTGGTCTTCTTATCGTACTTAAGGACTTATCTCAAAACTGCGGCCGGCTGCATGTGAGCACGACTCACCATCATGTTTCAGCCCTTACCCTATGCAATAATCTTTTTGCCGAATAAGGTATCAGGTTCTCTCCTGGAAAGACCGCAAAATTAAGCTACCACTTAGTGTTCCAACCATCTTGAAGGATTAAACTCCTTTTATTATCTTCCCTGTTTCAGGGTAACGAGCGTGGTGCGAAACGATATGCAGCCGACGACAATCCCCACCGATAGTTTAGCGGATATAACCTAACCACGCCGATAAAATTCCCACTTTCATCAGCTCAAGAGTCGTCGCAGTGATGGCTTAAAGCCGAACGCTCAACAACTTGGGGAGTTATCAGGAAAGAATACTTCACAGCATAATAATTCATGCGAACTTCTTTGAGAAGAATGCCTAACTTCAGTACAGAAAGTGATAGAAATAATGGAAAAGAAGCTTCCGATTGCATCATCGGTCACGTTTTTGAGTGATAATGACGCACTGCATGCTGTCGTATATGACCCCCCCTCAAAGTAGATAAGCGGGGACGCGCAATAATCGTCAGAAGAAATTGCCATCACGACATTTGACTCGAACTTTCATTACTCTAGTGATGCTTTTTGAAAACGCGTTATGTAGCTGGTCTTGTAGAAATCTACCTTCCGCATCGTTCTGCCGCTTGTAGGTGATATTGTTTGTGCAGTTACATGAGCTCTAGTTATATTCAGTATTTCGGCGGTACATACGGAAAAATAACGTTGAAAAAAATGGACGACAATCATTCAAGGTTGAATTAACCAAAGATCATCGAGGAGTATCTGTGTGAGGAAACAACAATATCTGCCAAGAGCATGAAGTTCCCGGCTCAGGGTGATCTCGCATTACACCTTGATCATCCAGATGTGCAGCATTATTTGATATCGAACCTTCCTTGACCTATGGGGAAAGCACCGAATGATTATCAGTATGACCCTCGGCCCAAATACTGAACGAATAAGCAATTTATTGAATCCGAAAATCAGTAGGGCATGTAGAATGGCGGTAACGCGGCTGAGAACAAGAACAGTTTTATTCGCCGGGGAAACGCGTAGACGCATGCATGCAGTTTTAGCTAGGTGCGTTGGAACCCTATCCCTGTGTCAACCTGCCCTAGATAAAGAATAGGCTTGGTTTGCAAATTTCTAAGACTATCTATGCTGAAATGAATCGAAATACATCATAATTGCTTTCCTCGACTCGCCAAATCTCATGTCGGGAACGGGCTGCTTAGTTACCTCCGAGACTTGCGTGTGATTTCTTATCATGGTCCCTTTTTTGTTGTTGCATATCATAGCGTTCTTATCATGACGTCATATTCCGCATACTATCTCACGGCACGTACGGCACGTAAGTCACTTTTGATAGACGATTGTTGAACCCCGCATATCGCCTGGATAAACTCTTTTCTTTTCTATAATAGATACCTCTTCAATAACAAGTTGACTGAAGGAGATCGTGTTCTGAGGCATGAGGTATTGCGCTTTTGGCATCATTCTCGCTCAATGACAGCAGAACACTTTTAACATCTTGATTGGAAACTGTATAAAGCGAAAGTTGAAGATTCATCCCTGCTCGAAAGGCATGCTACAATGAGATGTTCTTCAGATGACGCAAGCGTCACACTAATTTCCTTGGTTTGCCGTAGCTGAAACATTGATTGAGGCCGAGTAAAGCTCAACCCAGTAGGAAGTGCTAAGAAGAGCGAGAGGTGAAGGGGAAAAAATTCTGCCAAACATGAAATACATTTGTAACTTCTGTGGCAGCAAGTATCTTCACCTGAGTAACGTTCAGCGACCCTACTGGCCATTTATATATGAGTCTCAAATGGTCGAGTCCATAACTTGGACGCTGGACTCAATTTTAACCTACATACTAGTACCTCCTGAGTAGATTCGCTGACAGGTTGATAGAGTGAATCTTCCCAAAGACAGCCTGGGATTATAATGTGCGAGCGAGACGGCATATTACCTAGCTTAGACATTGTCATCCACCAGTAGTGATTTTCTTACATTTTCAATAATCCAGAAAAAACACTTTATATACGGAAACTCTCAAGCATTGCGAACCGAGGTTATGTTATTGCTTCCACCTTATCCACGTGAGCAAAGTGTCTATACTCTTCAGCAAAGGGTGCGATCAACATTCTATCGAAGGTTTTTAAACTTTTCCAACGGACTTGCCATTCGGCACCAGAATGATCGAAATTCAGGGTGTATCATCACCAGCAGAATGACTATCTACGTGAACGCATGATAATTTTGTTTGCTCGGTAGAATTAAGCACAGAGGGGAATGATCCATGTGCACTGCATTTTATAAGGGCCTCTCGTGTCGTCTACCAGGTACCCCGTGCGATAGAAAGTGCCGGTCTTAGCGAAAATCTCCCTATGGTTCAAGCGAGAAGGCCATATTGTATGCTTCAATAAAGGTTCAACCATAAATTCGTCCAGAGTTCCCGGCTGAACCTTATAACGTACTTTCAGATTAAAGTTTGTCGGTTCGGAAACTGCGAAAAAGGCTTAAAGACGTGCACGGTCCAAGTGGCAGGACCCGGCTGTATTTATTGGGTACGCGATCATGGGGATATTCAAGATCATGAATCGACCTTCGTTCCTTAGTGTGAAATGAGAAGGTCTTATTCCGTGAGTCTCCCTCCGCAGAGGTCTCATGAAGCCGGAGCTTGTAAGTATCGGTAGTCAAAGGTGTATGAAAATCAAGTCGCACTCTAAGATATGATTTTATGTCAAGGTGGTGCAGAAATTGCTATTAGTTCAAGAAGTGGCACACCCATATTATGTGGATATTTTCCCAACCCTAGCGGCTCCAGCTCCCACACAGCGGTAAGAGGCCCAATTTTAACAATTTCCCCCCACTGTAAAATCAATGAATCATATTATGGAACTGGCAATTGCCGAACGCAGGGGGGCGTATAACTGTGTTTCCCGACGACAGTTTCTGTTTGCGCACGCCATGCGTTTTCGGGAGACATATGACTGTTTGGCGGGTCCCCCACCCCTGCAGAAACCCGACTGCATGTGTGTCACGTGGATTAGTGCTCAATATGCTCAACTGCCGTTATCAACAATCCCCCACACTTTCTATTTACAAGTAGGGTCAAGCCCCTTACGAATCCTCCAATCACTTCCTCAAGACCGATATGATTAGCAACGGCATGAAGGACCCTTTACCACGTGTTCGGAGAATCACTTAACTTTGAACTAAATCCCAACGATATGTGTAGCCTCTAAAAGAGTTGACCGTTGGCTTTTCCGTTTTAGTGTATGCCTGCTTTTTCTGATACTAACATTTACAGCCACATACAATTCTTGTCGTAGCAGAAGAGGCAGCTACTAAGTCGTTTGTCATAAATGCGTCATCGCAACAATCCATGTCTACCTGCTTTATTGACGATATATACCCCTCACCACACGCACACTCACCTCCACAGAATGACAAGCAGCGTCCCTGAGCTCCCAGGCTTTCTTGCACCTCCAGAGGGTGCAAGGGAAATCATGTTCGAGGTTATGCGGCTCTTACATCGGCCTACTGCGGGTTTCCCTGGTGCTCAACCTATCAGCTTTTCCAAGCGTCATATTCAGTCTCTCTTGTCGGAAGATTTCCTTGTGTGCGAGAAAAGTGATGGACTCAGATGTCTTATGCTTCTGTCTGAATTTATCGACGAAGATGGGCGCAGTGACGAGCGCATTTACTTGATCACCAGGAAATCTGAAGTATCTTGGGTTCAAAACCTTCATGTTCCAGCAGATTCGGGGAGCCGACTTCCATTCCAAGTTGGGACCTTGATAGATGGAGAGCTTGTAAAATCTAACGATGGGAAAATTCGGTTTTTCATGTTCGATTTGCTGTCGCACCAAGGAAAGGTGCTTACCGATCGCGATCTTGCAAAACGGCTCGGTTATCTTGAGAAACTTGTTTTTAGGCCGTTCCAGGATTTCTGTACAGCGGAACCGGAAGCTGCACAACAGTTTGATTTCAAGATTTACATGAAGACTATGTCTCAATCGTACAGACTGGATTCAGTCTTGACTCAAAGCAGAGATCACTCCAGCGACGGACTAATCTTTACCAGTGTTTCAGCGCCGTATGTGTATGGAACCGATCAACACATTCTGAAGTGGAAGCCCGCATCAGAGAATTCTGTGGATTTTGCCATTAGATTGGACTTCATTAACAGCGATGACCCCGATCTGGAGACTGATTACTACTCAAAACCGACAGTAACTCTGCTCGCTTGGAATGGCAAAACAGACAACGACTTTGGAGAGCTATATATCACTGATGAAGAGTGGATCGCGTGGAAAAAAATGAAGGAGCCTCTCAATTACCGCATCGCGGAGGTTATTCGAGATGCACAACTACGTTGGCGCTTTTTGAGATTTAGGGATGACAAGGAGCACGGAAACCATATTGATGTTGTCCACAAGGTCATCGAAAGTATTGAGGACAGCATCACACTCGATGAACTTTCGGGCTACACCTCACAAATCCGTGAAAACTGGGAGCAACGACAAAGAAAGAGGGCTCGGGAACAAAGTGGTACGGAGGAAGGTGGACGCACCAAGAGATCAAGGCCGAACCAAGTCTAGCTTCTTCACTCCCATCTATACTGGTTCAGAGCACTCACTACCTTGCGATTATTCGCATGAAGTGAGCCTTTACGTAACAAACACCTGCTTCGAATACCCAAGCGTATCGCCCATCATTTCAACAAACTACTTACCGCGTGTTTTTCTTTTAAATCAATCACATGGCCTGGAGGAGGGGGCTTATAGGTCGGCCTACTGGTATCAGTTTCAGCCTTAGTTTTTCTTGTTAAATAAATTCAATGATTTTTTTAACTTTTGGGCAGCAGCCCAAGGGGAATCCTTGCCCATCCAGTATAAAGGCTGTAGTGACGACAACCTATAAATTATGTAAGATATTGTCAAGTCGTGAATTTTTCAACATGCGTCCATTGACCGAAGAGGAGACAAGGATTGTATTTGAGAAACTGAGCGGTTATATCGGCCAAAATATTTCTCAGCTGATCAATCCTGGTGATGAAAAGTTCTGCCTCAGAATTCAGAAGGATCGCGTCTACTATGTCTCGGAGAAAACTGAACGACTTGCCACTTCTGTTGCTCGACCAAACCTATTAAGTCTGGGAACATGCCTTGGAAAGTTTACCAAGACGAATAAGTTTAGGCTCCACATCACGTCCCTTCCCATTCTGGCCCCTCTGGCCTCTAACAAGGTCTGGGTAAAATCTAACGGTGAGATGCCATTTCTCTATGGCAATCACGTACTAAAGGCACACATTGGCCGTCTATCTGAGGACATTCCTGAGCACAGCGGTGTAATCGTTTTCTCGATGGCTGATCTCCCGCTTGGGTTTGGCGTGAGTGCGAAATCTACTGCCGAAGTTCGCCACGCGCAACCCAACGCAATCACAATTTTCAGACAAGCCGATGTGGGTGAGTTCTTGCGCGAGGAGGACTCTTTATTCGCTTAATTTATTTATTGAAATTGCCCCTTGCAAAGAATCGGTAATCGAAGATCAAATGTTTATGCATGTTCAGCAAAATCTCTGAACATAAGGATTAGCCCTACTTAGTTATATTGCCTATTTTTTGCCCTTTTTCTTTTTGTTGGCCTTTTTCTTGGGACCTGACACGACCTGCCCCTGTGGCGCCTTCTGCTCTTCCATATTAGACGAATGCATCGTCGTAGCCGCACCCTGGGTGGCCTGAGTGGCCTGACCCTTCTTCCGTTTCGGCTTATAGTCTGAGCGGTCCTGCTTTGCTAGCCACCTTTGGGGGTCCGGTTCGCGCTCTGGATCAAAGTCAGCAGGCAGTTTCCTCTTGCCTGAGCGATGTTTACGCCTAACAATGACATGGCTACGCTGCGCAACAACCTGCTCGGGCGTTACAGAGTCGAGTGCATCTGCGTCGATGTCACCAACTAAAGCTTCAATAGAATCCACAACGTCGATGAAGTCAGGGCCAGCGCCGGCGACACTGAGTCCGGCCTGCCGGATCGCAGGGTCATCAAGAGACTCGAAATAGGCAACTATATCCTTTTTTCGAGCCTCAGACTGCTCTGCAGCAGCAGTGGCCTCATCCATCGCGACGAGAGCTGCGGGAACAATCTCGCCAAAATCACCGGCACGACCTTCAAAGTTCTTAGGTTTTGGGGGATTTGTACCACTTACTGCAGCCTGAGCAAACTGTGCTGCACGATCTCCTGACAAGGCGAGCTTTGCAAGTTGTTTGGGTGTCCGGGTCTGAGCATACATCACGGCAAGCGGCTCCAAATCATCGAAATATCCAGCATGGGCTGCTGCTGCCTTTGTCACATTCATTCCTGCGTATGCCCGTAGTTTTAGATAGTTTCTCGTCGCGATTGCGCGCTGGTTAGCGTTCAGCGAAGATGCGACATTCGAGAGAGAATCATACGACAGGAGGGCACGATGAACACCCTCGATACTCGTATTACCACGATAAGTCGCGGCAAGAGAGATGCTATCAGCAATGAACTGTTGGGCCTTGGTTGTCGGCTCTACATTACGAAGTAGCTCAATAGCTTGAGTCCCTTCCCCAATCGCGGCATGGGCGTATGCTACCTGTAAAATCACAGCTGTTCGATCTTCGTCGAGCTCAGCAATCTGATTCGCGCGTTCAAGTGAGCTGATAGCCTCATTCACGGCTCCGCGCGTCAAAAGAGCACATGCGTGGTTAAACCAGTCATCAAAGGTCTCCGGCGGGCGCGTTGGAAGCACCCCACGAAGAGCACCAACTGCTGACAGGTTCGTAAGTAGATCACCCTCATCTTCTAATGCGATAATCTTGCTGCTCTGGAGCAGCTGGAAGTGCGCCTCTTTTAAGTTCCCAGCTTTGTACTCGGCCTGAGCCAGCGAGAGCCTCGCCGCGATTGAGGACTTTTCCGTCACTAGGGCTCGAAGCGTCGTTATATCACTTAACTGGTACGCCGCATACGCGCGCACCGCTTCTTCGTCCGGATACGTAGCTGGGTCCGCGATTTCAGCTACGGCCTCATACTTGTCAGCGTCGACGAGTGCTTCTAAGTATCGCAGCCGCACAGCCGCATTTTCCGGCTCGGAGCGAAACTCCTGCTCGAAGTTTTTAAGCTGGGCGTTCAGGCTCTCCCACTCAGGCGACTTGGTCGCCGTAGTCGTAGACATCGCTGCTACAGGCACTACTGGAAATCAGCACGAATCTCTTACTCTTCCCGTAGTCAGCAGCCAAGACGCTCAAGAGGCACAATCTACTAATAGGGAAGCATGTAATTTTTACAGATAGGAGAGGTCTGCGCGATGGAATGAGTTACATTATCGAATCTTGAGCTGTGTGATTGTATTTTTCCTGCCACTTGGTTGTCTTCATCACGTCGTCGTTCTCCTTTAAATGGAAAGCCAAGAGGACTATCATATAGCTAGTATCATGTAACTCTTACACTACAAATTTCAGCATGCAGGATGTGCGCACCTGGGAGAACGCGGCTTCTCTGCGTCTTTCTTTGAACAGTAGTCGGCCACTTTATGAGTGTTCAAAGGCTATCTAGAGCCGTGGCCCGAGCTGGGAAAGGCACAGTAAAGCGCGCAGCGCGGCCCGGTATTACTGCCACAACCCTCGATATGGGCGATTTCGGTAGGCTCAGGGGCGTTACCCCACGCGAGAGAAGATCGCATGAAAACACATTGGAGAAGGTCTCCAAATTCTCTCAACTCCGTATTAATGATGATCTCCGATCCAACATCCTAACACAACTACTGAAATCGCCGCATATGCCGCCCACCCCTGTTCAGAAGGTTGCCATCAAAGCAATTGCTCGGTCCCGGGGTGTGGGCTGGCGTTCCTGGTTGATTGCGGCTGAAACTGGCTCAGGAAAGACTCTAGCCTATTTGGCCCCTTTTCTGTCAAGATTAATTGACGAAAACACGCCTGGTAAGGTTGAGATCAAAGGCTTGGTGCTTGTCCCGACGTTAGAACTGGCAAACCAGGTAATCGAGACGGCATTAAAATTAGCACCGAGATTGAGAATTGCTAAGTTTGCGGGAAAGGACGTGCATATCTCCTCGCTCGCCCAGCAGGTTGTCAATGGCGTAGACCTCGCAGTAGGTACGCCCGACAAGGTATTGAACCTTGGCGCTAAAGAGCCCGCGCTACTCGCACGCGGTCTCGGAAAATGCAACTTCTTGGTTATTGATGAGGCAGACTCGTTGATGAACCAATCTTTCCATCCGTCAACAACGAATGTGATTGAGAAATGCATGGATTTAGAGGACATCGTATTCGTCTCCGCAACCATACCACTTTTTTTTGACAAAATATTGCGAAAGGAGTATCCGCAAATCACTCGACTCGTGACACCAGCAATCCACCGCCTACCGCGTCACATAGATTTCAGAGTCGTCGACGTTTGGCGCAAGCCGTACAACAACTCGAAGCATTTGGCTCTGCAGCAGGCTCTCTACTCAATTTATCACGACAAAAGTGAGCCAGGCCATACTAAACGGGTTGTGGTTTTTGTTAACCGCAAAACTGACGTTGTCCCCCTTGTAAACT
Organism: Starmerella sirachaensis; assembly: GCA_030578495.1. Lineage (NCBI taxonomy): Eukaryota > Fungi > Ascomycota > Dipodascomycetes > Dipodascales > Trichomonascaceae > Starmerella > Starmerella sirachaensis. The sequence goes on along the minus strand of JAJMSC010000004.1, from coordinate 1,004,230 downwards.
TACTTAACAAGGCCGGGTACCCTGCTTCAAGTCTCGACAGCGTCGCTCAACCCGAACGTCAACAAGTCCTCGGGCAGTTCGTGGAGCCTGCGAAAACAATAAACGAGGCTAATCAGCAAAAGCTACAGGTATTAGTCGCCACAGATCTTGTAGCACGTGGGATAGATTTCCATCGCATCCGCAACATTATTCTCTATGACATGCCGTACTCGGCTGCAGACTTACTTCATCGAGCAGGACGCACTGGAAGACTTGGCACTAAAGGCCGCGTTATACTTTTCGTATCGAAGACAGAAAGCAAAGGCTGGCTTCGCGGCCTCGAAACTGTAGTGAAGAACGGTTTGGCACTCGCCTAAATCTTGAGGTCGCGTGACCTTCTCTTTACCAGGCACTTACCACCAGGTGCTAGAAAAATGGCTCCCTGGAAAATACACGTCTGGAAGAATAAAACTGGTAGGTCGTTTCAGCTTATGGCCGAAGTGGTCATTGAGCTTCCTAAATCTACCATATATTCGTTTCTCGTGACACAACGAGGATAGATGCGACTTATTTATTTGCACATAATAACCCACTATCTCTAAGAGAGAGGAGTCTAGTTACTTTGCCTAATATGAGGCACACACTGTGCTATGGGTATCATATTATATACTCATATTTATACTGATTAGACGCTCCTCGTCTGTTATACCCGTCGCTCAACTGCTGACATCAACTTGGCATCATCAATCGTCAGTAGAAGTGAGAACTTATTTTCTCAGGAAAAATTAAGTAATCCCAACTAAGAACGAGAAAGTCCTCATTACTGTGATGAATGTCGCACGAATCACCGATTCGGTAGGCAACTATGATGAGATAGTGAAATGGCAGCAAAATCTCGCTTCAGCGAGCTCTTCTGATGAATTCTATGATGTTGCCTCGGGGCTCGTTCAGGTGTATGGGCGTCTGGCGAAAAAGGGCATATTGAAAGCGGCTGACAAGAAAGGAGCAAAAATAGCGGCATGGCTGCGAGATGAGCTCTCTGATTTTTGGGATATTTCAATTGCGTCGCTTTCGCGCTATCCTGCGGTGGCATCTTCGGTAGCTCTCAAGATCATTCTCATTAAAGGCAAGTATGCAGGCGAACCAATTTCACAGTTTGTGCATGAGCTTCTGGTTGCATCACTACTGAAACAAGAAGCTCTTGCGGAAATTCAGTCTTCTGTCATTGAATACGATGATCTTCGGTTTCACGTGTATTCCTCGGTGCCACACCTCGATAATGCGAAGGCCTTGATTCCTTTGCTTTCGCAGGTGGAGAAAGTGATTGAAACGGATAGAGACTTTACCAAGCCGTTTGCCAGCCTATCAGAACTTCCGCTAGAGCAGCGAACAGCTGCTCTTAAATATCGGAATGCCTTCCAGCATGCATGGTTGCACTTGTTAAGACAACCAAGTCTAGATCGTACCGACGTGAAGGAGGTATTAACGGTTATGCATGCTCGTATAATTCCAAATATGACCCGGCCTCAGCTGTTGATGGATTTCCTTGTTGATGCGTATGAGTATGGCGGCGCAATCTCTCTTCTCGCGCTGAACGCACTGTTTGTCCTGATTCAGTATCACCAACTGGATTATCCTCACTTCTTCACAAAGCTTTATCAGCTTCTTGAGGAAGGTAGCATACTTGTATCTGCCCACCGTGCGCGATTCCTGCGACTGCTTGATCTTTTCCTGACGTCGAGCCACATGCCGGCGACGATTCCAGCTTCGATTATGAAACGACTTGCACGCCTTTGTTTGTATGCCCCTCCGGGAGCAATCATCGCAATTTTACCGTTTGTTTATAACCAGCTTAAGCGTCACCAGACGTGTATGGTCATGATTCATCGCCTGACCTCCGAAGACCAAATCGGTAGCGATCCTTTTGACCCTTCCGAAACGAACCCCTTGAATACACACGCTATCGATTCGAGTTTATGGGAGCTACAGACACTGACAAACCACTATCACCCGAATGTCGCGTCGATTGCTAGAATTTACAGCCAACCCTTTCGCAAGCCGAACTATCAGCTTGAGCATTTCCTTTCACATTCTTATGAAACTTTGTACGCGACAGAGTATCACCGAAAACGAGATCGCGAACCAGGCCTTGAATTTGAGGCCTATAATGTTTTCGATGATCTAGGAGACACCTGGCTTATCGACGCATGAATTTAATGGTAGCGCATGCAGACTGTAACATATGATAAATAGGATAATAGATGATCTCCATCAAAATATGCTGATAGCACTTAGTGACATTGGTACAGTGAATGCAGTTTTTCAAGTAATGCGGACTGCCTAGCGTGAGCAGCAGTCAACGACTCTTTTACAGAAAGCCGCTGAAGTGGCACGGCAATAATTCCTTTGAGATCATTAGCATCAGCAGGCTCATCAGTCTCGCCCAGCTCTGCCGCTAGGAGTGCCTGTGCTTCCATGGAAATTGGATCGGAGGGCTTTATCTTCAGCAGAGAGTCGGCGTAACTGCGTGTTCCTGCGGCACTTTCTGCGTCTGCTTGCGCTTGTACTCCAGATCCACGTGCTGGTTTCTCGACTTTCGGTTCATCTTCTCGGGCCAATATGGCATCATCTTGGTTTTTAACGGATGCTAGCTCCACAAGAGTTTTGAGATTCGTGGGAATTGGAATCCGCTGAAGCTTTAGGCGAACGCGTTTCTGCTCTGCTTCCGAAGCTGCTGTAAGCGCATGTTCCGCTTTAGCACCGGAGCTTTTAGGAACGGGCAGCTTGAGCTTAGGCCTTCCAGCTTTACGTTGCTCGCCTTGGTTCACATCAATAAAGCCTTTTTTTTGTGTGACAGCATTAATTCTGGCAGGCGCTTGGAGCTCTCGTATATGAGCCAGGGCGACCGTGGGAGTGCTCACTTTTGGCACTCTGATGGCAGCACCTGTACGCCGGTGCTCCTCAACCGAATCAAGAAATTTCTCTTCAGCCTCAAGCCTCTCGCGCTGCTTTCTCTTCGCCTTGCGGCCCATTGAATTCGTGAGGCGTGCCTGTGCCTCTGCCATGAGCTGTTTCTCGGCGTCCGAGCCGAGGTCACCCTCGGAATCACTCTGATCTGATAGTTCGTCAACCTTCGGCAGAACAGAATGCTTGCGTTTTCCAGCAGTTTCAGTGTTTTCAGTAAGATATTTCCAACGCTCGAAACTCTGTGCGGGAGTTCGCCCTCCGAGCGACGCACCTATCGACCGCCACATATTAGGCATCCCGGCGACAAGCCGCATGAGCTTAGCATCCTCATCAGAGCTCCATTGACTACTCTTAATATAGGGATCCAATACCTCTCGCCAGCGCGCACGGCACTGAGCCGCGCTCTTTCGTGACAGCAGACTTGCAACACGACTCCATTGATTAGTGCCATATTTCATAACCGCAGCCCGCACAATGTGGTCTTCAGTAGATGACCAGTGGTCATTTCGGATATAAATCTCCATAATACTGCACTACGCGCTGCGCCGCGGTTTGAGCTTTGCTCGGAGTTCTATGAATTGCACTTGCTCTTTTATCTTGTGCGAATCTCCTAAAAAGAGAAGAAGGTCATTAGTTGTGTGGTGAAGTTTAGTCACGTACTGATCTTCATCACCCCTGACATCGAGGACGACTTAAGGAAGCAGCATAGCTTACCCAGAAGTGGCGCGCATGGCAGACAGAGGAGCCAGCCTAAAACGGCCACACGAAGCGGTCGATGGGACAGATGAGGCCGACTCGCGCGATGAGGCCAGTGCTGATTCAGTAGTCGATGCTGGAGCGTCAATGCCTAGCTCGGAATCCGAGTACGAAGACGAAAGCGACGTCGAGTTCATACTTGGACCCTCTGATGCTGCAGCTTCAAGTCTTCAGGACCCTGCACCCGTGGTTGCTAGCCGAGAACCCACTACTGGTGACGCTGATCCGGCAGCCACCCCCGCAACAGCCGAGACCGATCCAGACGTGTTGGCCGCCGCAGGCGGCGTACCACTCTCAGAGTCTACTGCTCTTGCTCCTCCAAAGCGTGGCACGCTTGATATAGATGCTGTAGGGACGCTCAATGGAGTTCCTGTATCCGAATTACCACTTCAAACTTATGACGATAAGCCATGGAGGCGCCCGGACGCCGACCTCAGTGACTTTTTCAACTATGGATTTGATGAATTCACATGGATGGCATACTGTAACCGCCAAGACAAGCTACGTGCACACTTTACTCCGCAACAAGTCATGGAGTCGATGGGAATGCAAATGCCTATGATGCCACCAATGATGTTTCCCCCAATGATGTTCCCGCAAATGCCAGGCATGCAAGGCATGCAAAATATGCAAAACATGGGCGCCATGTCCAACATGTCAAACATGCAAAGTATGCAAAACGTTCAAGGTGTGACTGGCGTTCAGAGTGGGCAAAATATGCAGAATATGACACAGGGCAGATGACACTGATGCGGCTCGCTCTTGCGCGCGCCTTGAGTTAGCAAATCTGTCTATCCGCGCGAAACCACAAGTCGCCCATTGTGCAAATGACAAAACGAAGCGCTTAGGCAAGCTCGAAGGTGGGGTGAATCGCATTTATGTAAAAATTGCAGCTGCTCTCAGCAAATAATGTATTAATTCATTTTTCAGAATATGTATGTGTCGTGTCTACATCAAGCTGACGTTTCATATATTGTTGCATCGATCCACTTCGGGCGTGATCGGCTCCCGTGGCTGGTAATAATATGCTGCAGCTCATTGACCCATCGGTCGCGCTCGGCCGGGGTTTGCAAGCGGAAGGCAAGGCTATCACGGTTGCGGAATCTCAACTCAAAGGCGTTGGGGCCAGTTGGCTCGGCTGATGTGGCTTTGGCAAGGTTCACGAGCGTGCGGGCGTGACGCGTTCGTTTTGAGTGTGTCACTAAAAGTGGAGTGACGGGATCCAGCACTATCCAGCGCTGCTTTCCGCGTTCATCGGCGACGTCACCACCGAACTGGCGGGCAAGCCCAGAAATGCGGGGGGACAATGTTGACACCTCCTCGCGCGCCTCCGCAAGCTTCGACGCCGCATCATCGAGAGTTAGCGGCAACTCCTCACGCGAGACAGTTGGGACGTAGAGGGCATCCGTACGCAGCGAGGCGACGACGCGGCGGCGCTGCTCCATACTAGTGGCCCATGCATTAGCTCCACGAAGCTCCACTGTGCGCCGCCGACCAAAAACTGAGTTGCGGAGGTCTGCATCCAGGTCTATTTTTGCCAACGAGCCATCTGCGCCAATCGCAAGCCCAGGTGCATGCAGTGCACCGGCACCTGCAGGTCCCGAGAGGCGTATTACGGCGGTCGCTCTCAGCGATCGCATCAGTTCAATGCGGAAGTCGGCATTAAAGGTGGCGAGTCTTGATGCTTCAATCGGCTTGGACATTATAGTATGCACACCGTTGTCAATGACAAGGGTGGCGACAGTACCCGCTGGCAAAGACCCAACGTGAATTGACTTTATTGAAAAATAAAGCATACCCATGGCGTCTTCCTTTGGCGGCGGCCTAGGCGCGGCAGAAGACGATGGCTGTTCGCTACCCCAAGTAAATGAGTCACTCAACAAGGGCGGAGTTGCAGTCACAGCTCCACCTAGAGAAATACCACTAGTATAGCCCTTGCTTCTTACATCCACGGCCCGCTGAGAAGTGCCTTCCAGGTTCCGCTGTGTTTCGTCATTTTTGGTCATATTGCGGCTTTGGTCGATCGCACCTGGGTATAGTCCAACCGTCCCACCTTCGGCTGGCAGCACTCGGCTCGGAGCCACAAACCCAGGCTCCTTTCCTGGGCCGTATCCTTCGAAAGGGCCGGACATCTGCTCAGTCACAGGGGAGAGTACGTGTTGCGTATCAACATGGTCCTCCTCTATCACTGGCTCGCTGATGCGGGAGCTTAGCCCTTGTCTGCTCCACCTCGCAGTGGGAACAGACCGTGACGTTGAGGAAGGCGAGATGGAAGTGTATGCGCTCGAAATATCGCTCGGTGCATTCGCAAGTGAGCTCATCGAATCTATTGGTTCTGGAAGCCTCTGCTGGCTCTGTAAGTGTCCAGGAAGTGGCTCATGAGCCGGCGAATCTGCTTTGACTGCGCCCCTTCTGAATGGATTCGAGCTATTCGAGTTTGTCGTGCTGGTTCTGGAGTATGAGCTAGTCTTACTCTCTGATGCAGGCAAAGTAATATTCTGCAGGGTACCTGTCGAAGAAATTTTGCCATCGTCCTGAATTGGCTCAGGCACTGACGGCAACGACCGATTCCTAGGAATTTCATTCTGATGCCACGCATTAGCCGGCTCATCATCACCGAGAACTTCATAGGCACGGGAATTGCGGGCGCGACGCCGGGGGCTTGTGGCAACAATAAAGCTACCGCTATCGCGAACAATGTACGAGGCCCGCGGCGCAACCGTGGCGGCACTCTCGCTACCAGGACCGTCAGTAGCAGAACCATGTGATGAAATAAGTGACTGAAATGTCGAGGCCATTGCTTCACCGAACGAGGGGCCCTGAAGTGAAACGTCCTCCTCTGAAATAGTAGTGCGCGCAGTCAGCATCGACGCTGCGCTGTTGCGATTTGTTGGAGGTCGGTCCCTATGATCGACTAATCCCCCGTGGCCAACAAGTCGGGTAGTATTACGTGCTTCTTGATCCTCGAAGTCGCTTAGATCGCTGTCCAGCTCTGGGTGCGGAGCAAGGGAGGACCTATCGTCAATGTGTTCTAGTTCCTCCTTCTCAATAGGGCTTGCCTGGGGTGTTTTCTCTCTGAATTCAGCGAATTTCTCACTGTTTAAGCTCATCTCGCTTAATATGGTAGTATTCACCTGATCATCTATGTCGTCGTCAAGCTGTTGCTTGTCACCGCGGCCCTCTAGAATGCAGAAGTTGTTCTCGGATTTCTGCTTCTCACTTTCAGTGGCCGTACCTTTCTGGAACTTGTACTGTGCTTCACGCGGTGACACGAGCTCATCAATACCCCTTGGGGTATCAATTCCGTCGAGCGGGCCCTTCAGAGACTCCTCCAGAGGAGTGCTCATTATTGGTGTGTTCATGAAAGGAGATGTCGCAATAGGAGACAAAGTCGGCGGCGCGATGGGAGCGCTTATGGGAGCAAAGGATGGCCGTCCCCGCAGGCTCCCGCTTGACACCTTCCGCCCAGCTGCCGGTCTAACGTCTTGAGTTTCGCCATCGGAAAGTGGTTCATCTGCGGTGGAAGAGGCTATAACCTGGAGAGTAGATTCTTCAAACGAGTCATGGTCGGGGTTCGGAAGCTTCACATCCAATGATTCAGATGAACCCAGAGAAGGGCTAAGGGATGCTTGAGCCTCATCAGCAAGGCCGGGTTCATTAGTCTCTTTCAATTCTTCGCTGGCCAGCTCCAGCTTTCGACCAGTAACAGTTAGAACATTGTCATCATCGCCAGTTCGTTCTTTGGCTATCTCATCCACCTCTGCCAGGTTACTATGGGTGCTTTGTACCAGCCCCAGCTCAATCTCTGGCTCTCCAGCTTCAGATGTATCAGCAATTTCTCCACTACGTCTCTTATTCAAGAGACGTCGCCTCTCTGGAGATTGCTCCGGGATAATTGGAGTAGATATTTCTGGGAGATCATCATTTCCATCAGAGGGATCCCAGGGTAGTACCTTGAGTGGTGCGGGCTTGACAGGGTTGGAAATGCTAGTCTCCTTTTCGTTTTCCGACAGAATCGATGGTAGCTTACCATGTATATCAGATCCTGAATGTTCCTTAACTGATCCCAGGACTGATTCCGGGGAGTCCTTAGGATCATTGTTGTTGATCTCATATTCTTGCTCTGACATGAATTCACCTACAAGAGAGCTCTCTCCCAAACTTCGTCCATTGTCTTCCTCTATAAGACCGGCTTGACTTACAGCTTGGTTGGGGCGGGCGGTAACTCTGGCCTGGCCATCAGCAACCACTTCAGAGTCTTCAAGATTAAATGGCTCCTCTTGAGGTCTGTTCGGAAGTTGTCGCGAAATTGGCTTTTCTGGAGTTTGTGCCACCTGACCTGCTGCCGCACCTTCTGTTGTTGTACTTGCTGCTGTGGTACTTTCTGCTGTTGTAATATCCCTTAGACTTCCTGTTCCTGTCCTTTCCAGTGCTGGGCTCAATAGCGCTGGGATAGACATCGCAGAACTTGAGGATACAGGACGAACCACCGCAATGGGCTCTACATTAATCTTATGGCCTATCTCCTCGAGAGTATCTTCTCGGAGATCAGGGGAAATCCCTGCTGCGAATTGCGCGGCAGGTTCTTGAGAGATACCAATGGTATCGTCACCTGCATTTGCCCGCGCAGTTGTAGCCTCATTTTCTTCTTCCTCGAGAGAAGCCTCTCTCAGATAGCCACCACGCCAGTAGCTATCATTTCCGAAGTCGAGGTCAGCGTCGAGCCCAACTGAAACGTCCGAGGCATCGCGGCCAATCATCTGTGCCGACAGCTTATCCTCTTTTAACGGAGAATCCAGAGTTTTCTGCGATAAGTGCGTATTCAATGAAGGAAGTTTTGCAGCAGTCACGGCCACTCTTGGCTCTTCCTGCTCTTCTAATGACCCTGCTCCCTTTGAATCTGGTCCTGAATCTAAATCTATCTCTTCCATAGATCCGGATTCTTTCATAGTTGAGGGCATCTTATGCATATCAGAGACTTCGGGCTCTTTTTGCTCGCTCGGAGTCTCTGATTCCTCTTCAGCAATAGGAGCGAAGCCCACGAAATGTTGAGCTTGCCCGGCACCCCTGGGATCTAGCATGTGCAGCAACTGCTGACGGCGTTTTGAGTACGTGCGGTCGACCTCTGCTGCAGGTGGTAAAGGCCCAGAACTGACTTTACGCGTCTGAGGATGTCTCTGATCATCCTGCAGCGAGTCTTGGCGGGCAAGGCGTGCAGCCTCTGCATCTCGCCACGACGCAGGCTCTTCGTCCTCCACATTGGCTGGACGGTAAGCCTTTTTCACAGCAAGATAAGCCTCTGGTCCACCATCGCTTACATCGCTCATGCCTGAGCCAGTCCGGCGGTGCCAGGACCCTCCCGGAAGAGCAGGGCTCATTCCACTGCCGCCAGCCAAAATCGCATCCATTCGAACGTCCATCTCAGGTCTATCGATAATAGGAGACCTGCTTGCCTCAATCGGTGATGGCAATGGCATAATAGGAGATTCGTCGATGTTAGGAGACTGGTGCGAGCCCGGAAGAGTTGGGCTAGAAGTGGTCTGATCATGAGACCGCGCGCCAAAATCAAAGTCGTCATCATGCTCGTCAATTGGGGCATCCATAGTAGCAAATGCGCGTGCCGTAGGAGGTAGGCTAGGAGGCAAAAACGCGCGATCTGGAAGCTCCACCCCAGGCACGTCGCGAGGCAATACGAACTGAGGCAGCCTGGGTAACGGTCGAGCAGCGTCAGATAACTCATCAAGCCGCTCCGAGTCGCAGCTCTCCAAGGATACCTGATCCCACGTCTCCTCTGTAATTTCTGGAGTCGCTACATCATAGCGAATGACCTCGTCTGTTTTGTCGAACGTAACCGTTTTCAGCGGACGCTTACGAGGTGAGCCATCACCGGGGCGCGCAAACGAGCGAGGGCCATGTAGCTTGCTCATAGAGCCCTGTCGTGCCAGCGCGGACTTCATTGTGCCTCCCCCGCTGATTCTGTCTCAGAGCCGCTCAGTGAGTACACGAGTGTTCGCAGACGCGTCGGACGAGAGCAAGGGCCACACAATGTAAACATTCCTTGTCATGTGACTATCCAGGAGATGCCCTCTCGCCAGCCTAAGAAGATGACGCCCAGGGCATCGCATGGTCCGGCCAGGTCTAAACTCTTAGGCATGGTATACAGACCTGGAAATTCCAATATACTCGATTCGGTTTGGAACTAGACTTTGCTAGCTATGTAGTCTAGAGCAAAGTGCTGAGGCTTTCAATGGTGTGCAACGCGCCGGTGACTTTAATCCTTCTTAAGCAATCACACCTCTGCCGACTCTTTCTGCGCAAATTGAGGTACCCTCTGCTATCCATATCCTTGAACTTACCTTTGCTTCATTCTATCGTAGCCCTGTGTTGCACTTCAATTTATCTGTGGGCATATGCCACCGACACATAATCGCTAGAGATACTAGAGGTGTGATGTGTGTGCCGCAAGTGATCCGCCCATAATTCTAATTCAAAACCGGTAAAAAACGTCAATCGGTTATACTGTGAAAATACCTTACTACCGTATAGTATTAATTGCGGCCTGGGGGGATGGTCTCTCGCCATTTGCGTTGGTACAGGCCAGCGCGAGAAGGTGATTGAAGGAGCTCGATATAATACAAAATATATATAGTGGACTATTCAAGACTCGCGCGCTTAGGAGGCCAGCACATGTGGGTGGAATAAGTACCTGATGCCCTCGCAGCGTTGAGAGATATAGCGCGCGTGAGGGCTGCTGACTTCACAATTGTTAGATCCGGGGAGATGCGGATCTTCAGTAAAGGAGTCTCGTTCTGGGCATCACCACTTATGCGGGCCGGGTTATCGGGCCAACGCAATGTGCACACCTTCATGGCGCGCTTGTCTCCCAAGCCTGCACGCCCAACACAGCTATATGCGTCCCTTGCGGCTCTGTCGAACCGCCCCGGAAAGCCTGACTCTGTGTCTGACCAGCACGAGAACCCTCATGCAAAAGACCAGGTGGACCGCCATCAGCACCGCTTCTTGCACTCCCACAGTCACGGTGCTGGAGCAGGCCATGGCCATAATCACAACCACTCGCACAGTGTTACTGGTGAGCTCCTGAGCACGGGTCAACTGAGTGATCCGGCGGTGCGCATCACCCTTGTTGGTTTTTTGACCAATGTTGGCATGGCTGTAACTAAATATGTTGGAGGTGTCGTGTTCAACTCTCAAAGTCTCATTGCCGATGCAATACACGCCTTGTCTGACCTTGTCAGCGATATTCTCACGCTGTCGACTGTCTCGGTAGCCCGTAAACCACCTTCTGTGCAGTTCCCAAACGGATATGGCCGGATTGAGGCCGTTGGTGCCTTCGGTGTTAGCAGCCTTCTGCTTGTCGCAGGCCTTTCAATGGGCTGGGGCTCTATTGTTCAGATCGCAAGCTCTCTTGGGGTAAGCACGCACATTCCGATCCTCGGTTCGCTCCTTGGCCATGCGCACACACACGCACAGCCAGCAGAGTGGAGTGCAGCCGGTATCGCGCTTGCATCTATCGTCATCAAGGAGGCTCTCTACCAGGCAACACGGCGTGTTGCTGAGCGCCAGAACTCCCCGGTGCTATTCGCAAACGCATGGCACCATCGTATTGACAGTCTTGTCTCTGTCGTCGCCGTTGTCAGCATCTCTGCTGGTCAGATCTTGCAGACGGCCTGGCTAGACCCCTTGGGAGGACTCGTTGTCAGTGCGATGATCGTGCGCGCTGGTTGGCGCCCAGCCGTCGACGCTGCGCTTGAGCTTTGTGGCAGCGCGAAGCCTGCCCTAGACTCCCCGACTTTTATAGAGTTTCAAAATCGTGCCAAGGACGAACTGGCTCTCCTGGCCCCTGGATACGAGATTGTGCGTTGCACTTTAGAGCCATACGGATCCACGTTTGTTGGATCTGTCCAAATAACGAACGTTGGTCCTGGCGCTGAAGAAGTTGCTCAGAAGCTTCGTAGTAGCTTGCTCGAAATCGATCACATGCGTCAGGTATACATTCGCATATAAGAGAGACATCACCTTTTCTATGAATGGAATCTGCGATCGGAGCTTTGAATATGCAAAAAAAGTTCAAACGCAACTTGTTTCAAAGTGATTTCTCTGGGCCTCTTATGTCAATTAACCCTTGTTGAATATCCCTTTTCTCGGATTCATTCTAGAGGTAAGAGAGACTATGATTGTAATGACCCCACCGCACAGGAGATGTTGGGCTCGAAATAAATAAGACAGTATGCGAAGACAAATTAAAACATAAGAGGTTAGACGTGATTCAAAATAAATACAAGGGACACTACTCGAACATCATAGCTGACCCAGCCGGCGAGCGGTGCAGGACTACTTATGCCCAGCTGAAAGTGAACAGTCAATGGAAAACAAGCAATAGGAGAATGACACCATCAGTAAAAGCATATAAGGCCTTTGTTCTATTTAAGAGGCGGGGGTGTAACAAGCGGAAGGAATCGGCGATAGCGAGTGTGGGCAGCTAGCACCCATAGGCCCTGTGAGAAGTAGATATCCTTTTTGAGCAAGTGAGAAAAGTCTCTCACATCTACTGGATAGGTTGTTGCCAGAGTCTGAAGCCACTCCATTAGTTCCCGCTTTTCTCTGCATCGCATGGTAGGTACCTCCGTCAAAAACGAAGCGTGCATGACCATCGCCACAACAAGACTTAGAGAGGGAAAAAAGTTGTCACCCATGAGTGCCTGCAGTGCAGGGATCGTGACCGGCGCGATCGACATGAACTCGACAGAGTCTAGCTTATTGTTGGCAAAGAGTTTTAGAGTTGCCTGTGGCGCAAGATTGCAGAGAATCAACGCTTGTAAGCTCGGTGTATGTAACCGCGGGGCTACTTCGGGAAGGTCTGTGATCGCGGCGAGCTTCAGTGAACTCAGCTGTGGGTCGTTAATGATAACCGATGTGGTTGTTCCATCGAGCCAAAGTTCAAGATTTGTGCAGGAAGGGGCACCCAAAGCTTGATAGTCGTTGTAACGAATAGAAAGACGTCTTAGCGATCCTGTGCAGGGAAGCGTTGCACAACTCCCGTCGTCAATTACGCGATCGAGCTCAAGATCTTCCATGGCGGTCAAGTACACCGCATCTCGTCGCAGCAGTCGCGGGGTGTGGAGTTTGGTAATGCGGCAGAGGAAGTTCGATGGTGGCTCGTGCTCCATCGGCGCAACAGCGACGATTCCGAACATGCAGTTGACATACCGCGCAGCTAGTGTTGCGCCCACCCATATTGCATCATTGCTGCTGAATGCTTCTATTTCCACGTACTGGAGGCCCGTCATTCTCGGCTCTATTTCTAATGAGAGCTGAAGAACGCCGCGAATCTCTTCGTAGCTTGTGAATCGCAACCGGAGAGTTCGGATGCAACCGATAGTTTCGTCACTCACAATTAAGTCTTTGATCGCCTTCGCGAGGCGCTCTCCCGACGACGCCCATTCCGTCAGGACGAGCTCATGGTATAAATACCGCTGCACAATTGACTTAATCTCGCGATTCACTAAAAGCAAGTTAAGCATGTCACTAGGATTGAGATACGAGAGTATCACACCCCATGTTCCTTCTGCCAGATCCTGAAGCATAATGCGGCCCTTCGGCTGTGAGAGTCCCGGTTGGGGACCGAGATGCGTGGTCCGTAATGCCATTGCTTGTTCCCCAAAGATTGAGCTGCGCTAACTTTCTATGTTCGATCTGTGGCTTCACAAGATGGGAATCCTGTTATTTATGCGGATGGTTGTCTTAAACAACAAGATGCCCCCCACGAATGGTTCGAAGAAATCGCGCACCGCTTACAGTGATACCTCTATGTGAAGAAGGTTGCTTCCATGCATTTACCCTATCACGTAACCAAGGGGTCAGGCGCGTACCGCCGACCTTACAAGAAAGTGCACGAATGTTCCGTGACGGTTTTGTGGTTATACTTCTCAACCCTTGCGCTCTGATGATGTAAAGGCCTTGTAGCGCAATGGTAGCGCATCACATTTCGGTCACCGAAGTACTGTGAGGGTTGCGAGTTCGAGTCTCGTCAAGGTCTTTATTTTTCACGCTTGCTCTAGGTTGGGTCAAATCAAAATTGTTGATTTTGCGGCGAAGATATATAGCTTTTCCATTTTCCTTATCCGTGGTATACCTCGCTGTATTTTACAAGATTGTTCGATCACTTTGCCGTTGTCTTGTCTTGCAAAGGCGATATCAAAGCCGTTCATCGGTAGTGCGCGTAAGCACCTGCTGTGTCAACCATACCACAAAAAAAATAAGCCATTGGGCAGTGTTAGATATATGCAGCGTAATCAGCAGATATAAACATTGAGAGTGGACAACCGCCAATCATTTACGTACAATGCAAAGATTTAGAAGATTGCTGCATACATCGCGTATCATAGCGAGCCAGAAATTCATTCGTGAATCTCCTGTCGTTCATAAAAAGACATGGCTCGAAGCGTTACAGGCCAAGAAAGAGCTCCTTGCCGAGACTCCCGACGGCTCGGACTCCAGCGTTGTGTTTGCGCATAATGACGTCAAGACAAGAGAGGTGTCGTCGCGGACCACTGCTGATTCTTTCAGCGCTGTTGTATTTCCGTTCAAAGATGACAAGTGGTTTTTGGACAGCTACATCAACGCGTTTGGTCGACTCCGTGTGGGACAGCTCTTCATGGACCTCGATCGGCTAAGTGGAATTATTGCGAACAAGCACTGCGAGCCGGCCGAGCCAGTTATTGTAACCGCATCTGTCGATCGCATTTTGCTTCTGAAACGCCTTGAGGACCTGGAGGAGCACAACGTTGTGTTGTGGGGCTATGTTTCTTGGACGGGCCGCTCTTCCATGGAGATCACGATCCAAGCATCGAGCACAACCGATAGTTTCAGCGGATCTGAAGCACCAACTATGGAACAGTGCCAAGGATATGAATCGTGGCTTGTCGCGAACTTCACGTTCGTGGCTCGCGACCCAATTACCCAGAAGGCCTTTCCTATTAACCATCTTAAGCCACAGACGCGACAGGAGCTTCAGGAATTCATTCTTGCAGAAAAATATAATGCTCAGAAGAAGGAGGCGGCGCACAAACGCGCCCTCACACTGAGTCCACCTAGTGAGGAAGAATCGCGCATTGTTCATGACTTGTGGGTGCGCGGACGCACCAATAAGGACGACCCGTTTATTATGTCCATGGCTAAGTCGAAGGTGTATTCGACGGGAGTGATGCAACCGCAATATAGGAACCGTCATAGTTATATGATTTTTGGCGGTTACATGATGCGCCAGTCTTTCGAGCTTGCGTATGCTTGCGCCGCCGCATTCTCGCATATGCCGCCCCGGTTTGTCTCGCTGGATACGGTCACTTTCCGCTCCCCTGTTCCCGTGGGAAGCGTGCTGCATCTTACTGCGTTTGTTGCTTACACCCAGCCGAGCCGCCGTCGCATTGAAATGGTGGACGGCGATGCAAAGGTGCAACAAGGTTCGCTAATTCAGATCCGGGTCCAGTCTGTCGTTCGTGGTCTCGACAAGGATGCCCATCGGGATGCCGGCACCTTCATTTATTCCTTCTTTGTCGAGGGTGATTTGGAGTACCAAATGATTCCGGAGTCGTACGAGGAGATGATGATCTATCTCGAAGGTCGGCGTCAGGCTAGCCAGAGCCAAGAATACCTTCAAGAGCTCGTGGCTGTGCACTAATCGCCAAGTCTCTGCGGTCTAATTAGCTTCATCTGTCTGCGTTACTATCTACGTACATGTGTAGTGGAACTTTCATTTTTGTATGTACTTCTGCTGTGCAAGAGTGTGAATGCAAAACATAGAGGCGGTACGGCATCTGCGTGAACGACCCGACTTCCGCGCTCCTTATGCGCTTCTCTACACCTCGAACTCGCCCTCCTCGTCTTCTTCTATTATGACGTCGGGACGCCGTCCCAAGTTCTGCAACGGAACGTAGTCCGTCTTGCGAGTCGAGCGTCCTCGCATATTTGACTGAAGAAGGGCCTGGACGAGCCCCTTGGCGGAAAGGCCCTGCCCTCGCCTCCACCAGATACACCCGAGCACCGAAAGCGTGATAATCACGACGATGAGAGCCACGGTACCCGCCCGACGGTAGGCTTGGCGCACCGCCTCGTTAATTCTATCATCATCATCATCATCGTCATCATCGTCATCATTTTCATTGTCGTCGCCTTCCTCATCCACGGTATCATGGTCTTCATCATTTTGATTTGCATGATGGTTTATGAACTTTAGGACAAGGTCGCGGCTCAATTTGGGCTCCTCAACGGGAAGCATGTGAGACCCGTTAGTGACATGAGCTACTGTCAGATTGCGCTCAGACTGCCACGAGCCAAAGTGGGTCTTTGTTTCGTTCAACTCCGTTTCAGGGAATCCAACCTGACCATTCCAGTCCAAATTTTTGACCATCATATCGAGCCCTAGGCCGTTGCATATGAAATCATCATCGCCAATCATGAGCATCAACGGATATTTCTTGAGCATCTCAGGTAGCAGAGTGATTGAAGGGGCTGTTTTCGATGTGTCTAGGTGCGCACCGACTTCTGACGAGCACTCATTCCAGGAAGAGTCGGACAGTGCCGTAGGTCCGTGAAGCGCACGAAGAACATCTTCACGGCCGAGCCACTTCTTCATTGCTGGAACCTCTGAGGGCCACTCCAGCCCACATGAGGGATATGGGGATGTCATCGACACTTTATAGATATTGAAGCACGTTTTAGAGCTACCAGACCTCAGAGCTGCCCAGGTAATATCTTCACATGCATCATCCTTAATGCGCACTCCAGCCTTGAGTGAATTAACGCAGCGTTCCTGATAAGTATCAAGCCGCTTCCACTCTGATTGCGGCATTAGTCGTTGATTCTTAATGAATTGGCTGTAGCTTAGGTACTGATGGGCTGGATCAATCCATGGATTGCCTAGAATCACACCAGATATGCCTCCACCTAGCTTAGCCATGACGTCAGGTGTGTCCTCCAGAGCCTTCCAGATGTAGGGCACATACTGTCCTGCAAAAGACTCTCCAGCTAAGTATATGTCTGTTGAAGCAATTTCGGGGAAAATATCAGCGTATTTGCCTAGAAAGTTAGCAACGGCGTTGGCCGACGTCATCAAGCTGCCTGCGCGTACTTTCTCATTCGGATCACTGTATCCGGTACCAAACGGTTGATCAATGAAAAGTAGATTCATGTATTCTGACCAGGCGCCGTCATTTGCAACCAGCTCGCCACTCTGAGTATCAAAGCGAAAAGGACCGATTTCAAGTAGGTTCCCATCCATTGACGAGCACCCAGGTCCACCATTAAACCATACTACTGTCCTTCTGGTATTCTTTTTGGCTCGAACATGCCAGAAAAACAGAGACGCGTCACCCATCCCAAGCGATGAACCGACTTCTATGAGGCCGGCGTGCATCTCAGGCATTTCTACACCCGGAGACAGACCGGGAAGCGAACGCACATAGAAATCAGACGCCTTGCCCGATGTGATTCCTTCCGACGCGAGGCATGCGCCAAGAAAACCGGCAAACACAATGAGTATTGCCCATGCCATGTCGAATGTCATGTCCACTACACGCTAGGACATCGCGGAGCTCGGAGCCACGAGACACATGGTATGGCCGGTAATCAGGGCACGGGCAAAGAGATGTCGCGGACTCGTCGTCTCTTTCTTTGCATGCTGAAACTATCAAAACGTGAAGACAGAACACTTTCGAGGCAATTAAAAAGCTGCACAATTAAAAGGTCGGATTAAATAAATTATCTAGTGTCACTATCATACAAATACGAACTCTCCAGCGTCACCTTTCGGAGTCTTAGCTTTCGAAGGCTTGCGGTCGAGTCCTACATCGCCTAGGCGAGCCTTGCCAGTTGTATCTTCTTCTTGGCGCCAGTGGAGCTCACCCTTCGCATCTCTATAGGGTCGAAAGTTAGCACCACTGCTGTCGTCACTAAGATCTTGTGACTCTGTGACGGCATGCGATAATCGATTCGTCGATCCGCTATACTGCGAAGATGTGTGGCTTCCTATTCTGTGGAGAACCCCACTAGAATATTCACGTTGCATTCCCTGCTCAGGCAGTGGTGGTTGTTTGTGTGCTTGATCAAACTCCGCAGACGCCATTTGTACCGTTGGTGGCTCTGTTGGAACTATAGAGGCAAGGGACGATTGTGAGATCCTGTTGTCCTGCCAGCGGCGGTCGCCTGTGTTAGTGTGGCGCCAAGACTCACGGGGAATTTGTCCGAGCACATCGTCCTCTTCTCGGTGGGGGGGTATCTCACTTCCGTCTTGACGCTCAGTTGGCGTCATGTTCACATTCGCTTGGGCGTCCGCTGGGAGCGGCATGGTCAACACGCCATCAGAATTGCCACTGCTGCTGTCACCATCCATCGCCAAGAAATTGAGTGTTGAAGCCCTCTGCGGTGAATCCCACACAGTGTCAGCCGTCTGGTTGCTGTCTTCAGTGTCATTTCCTGGTTCCTTTTTCGGACTACCAAACACAGTCCCCTCATCGCCCTCGAGTGGGACGCCACTGTCAAGGGCATCCCCATAGATGGAGCTGCCCGAGCTTGCAGTATCAGCACGGAACACAGGTGCCATGACCATGCCCTTACTAGAGGGACGGGGCGCTGAGATTTGCGTCCCATCCGGACTAACGCTGACATCTCCTCCTGGCTTTTCATTAGCCGCAGCCGCAGCCGCCGACTTCCTCTTCCTGCGGCAGCACCAGAATAACACAAATGCAGCCACGATCGCGATGATACCTACAGGGATACCGACGCCACAGCCAATGGCAACCGCATTGTTATTCTTCTTTGCATTTCTGCCCACAGGCGATGCCGTGGCCGCGGGTGATGACGTCGATGTTGGTGATGTCGTGCGCCGGGCTGAAGACGAACCAGTTGCAGTGATAGTGTTGAAGCTGGAGCTGTGTGTGTGCGATCGCGTCGAAGAAGAAGATTTCGTGCTCGACGTTGTCGAGGTTGTTTTCGATGAACGAGACGACGATGACGATACAACCTTGCCAACACCGTAAAGCGAGAAGTGCGCCGACATACTCGAAGCAGCGGCTCTGATTGTTTCCTCCTCACTAGAATCAGCTCCGCGCTTGCCTAGAACCGAGGCTGTGATATTTACCACGGCTGAATCAAATGATCCTGGAACCTGACCTGATATTGTGAGATTATCCTCGTGAAGAGAGAGCCATGACGCCGATGAAGCCAAAGAGAGTTTAATGTCATGGTTCAGAACATATTTGCCTAGATCGTACTCAAACCATTTCCCTCTGGTGGCGTTTGCTGCAGGTAAGCTTGATGTGGAGAAAACAGTTTCACTATCCTTGTCATTGACAATCACATCCACTGCCCATTGGACCGAGTCATCATACTTGTCAACCATTTGCATGCCTACTGTGTAGTTAGAACCGGCTGCGGAGGAAGGCGGAGTGCCTGAAAGAATACCGCTCGAGGCATCAAATGACAACCAGCTTTGTGCATCTCCTGGAATGTTGGCTGACATACTAGAGATGTTTGCTTTTTGAATCTCATTTCCATTGAGCTTGATTTGCGAAAATGGTACGTCGTAAGACACTGGCTTGCCAACGGTAGAGTTAACCACGTCGTGGCTGATGTTCATGGACAACACATTCGCGCCCAGGACCAAGTTGAAATTTGCGTCCGCAGAAGAAAACCCCGCAAACGTAGACACAATGTAAATTATCGAGAATTGCTGGGCTTGCGCAATCTCGCTGTTTACGGTAGGTGCAACACCGCTGAACGTCCCTGCGGCACCATCGAAGTCCAGCCAGATGGGTAGAGGAGCGTGATCTCCAGTCACTGCGTAATGTCCGATGGCAGTCTGTCCATTCATATCAAAGAAATCAGAAGGAAACTTGATATCGAATGACTTTCCTGGAGTGAGAACATAGGAATCGGCGTTCGCGACTTCTCCGCTAGACTCTAGTACGTCTTGCAGCTTCCCAGAATTATAGGATGGTGCTGGATCACCGGTGATCTGCAATGTACATTGACTAGAGGTTGATCCTGTGGAGTCGGCAGCTTGGAGTTCGAAGGTGACTGTCTGATCTCCGGATCCATTGTTTGGCGTCCCGCTAAGTGTTCTCCCATTTAATGTGAGCCAGTCCGGTAGGTTCGGTGACGAGTAACTTACCGCCTCACCTGTAGAGCTTTTGTATGTATCAGAAGAGAACGTGTAGCTATACGCTTGGTCCCATCTTGCTACAGGTGGCAGCTGGCTGTTGAATGCAAACGAAAGTGACGGTGCGGCAAGCGACGGGTGCGCCAAAGCTAGGGCAGCTACCAGCGCTGCCGTATTCATTCGTTAACGATCGTTGTCAAAAGAGCGAAGGTGAATACCGGCTGTGCGACTGAAGTAGAAAGACTCTCAGATGGCAAGGGATTATTGGGATCTACCAATGCCCTCTGGGAAAGGGGTTCATTTCCGTAAATGGGTGCCAAGAGGGTTGGGGAGCGCGCGCTTCTAAGTGATTTATCGGCTAAGCGCGGCACTATAGTGCGGTTTCACTTAGCATACTCGAAGGTAAGGCGCTACTAAGTTGTCTCGTAGCCAAAAAGGAACCATTACTCTCTTTTGAAATGACTCCAGAGACTAGGAGACTGTCGAACGTCTTTAATTAGCGGCAAAGGGTTGAGGCACGGGTAACGCGTCCAGACGCGTTTACGCTGCATATCCCTTGAAATCAACATCACGTGGAGACGCGAACGCGTCCTGACGCGCCGTACTTCAGGTTTTTACCCTTATTAGCACCGTTTTTTCTCCGATGGCGTAGGGAGGGTTCTCACCGTAGGCTCGCACATGATACCCTAGTCTTCCTATTGCCACCAGCCGAAGCAACTCTCGTAATTGCAAAGTGCGTTTGACTCGGTAGACCGTTGCGGTCGGCCCCTACCAATGATATACCGATCTTCAGTACCACAGGTGTCAGTACCACAGAGTATAGGGTCAATGATCACACATGGCACGTCACCTTTAAATAAGCTATAATCAAGCGCTAAAATGTAAGTAGGATAGACTGTTATGGTGAATGATTCCCTTAAGCCTAGACATCAACATCGATCGAGTCCTAAAATCGGCTGCCAGATTTAGGGCTATCTGCTGTGGATGCTGAGTATGGTACAGAGTATCCTGAATCTTTCGATCTTACGTGTCTGTGGTGCTCCATGGACCTGACTTCAACTGATGTGTCTCTTGAGGATTGAGATATCTGAAATTGAGCCCAAATGTAACCGATGGGCAGCATCAAAGCTGTGATAGGGATTGTCGCGGCGCTTACAGATCTGCCACCCGAGTTAGTATAAGGCAGGCACGCAGAAACTATCCCGAGAATGGCTGGTATTAGGGAATTCTGCAGGGCCATGGTTAGCAGAATCCGAATAGGCCCGAATTTTTCAACGCCCATCCTGACCCGCTGACGATGTACAGCCCAGAGTTTAATGCAAAGAATCATTGAGCAAAAGCTGACAGAAGCTGCAAAGGCGGGCCAAGCGCCGTGGGACACCCACGTATCATGGGACATCTCGTATGCGTTGCTACCGTCAACCATGAGAGTATCAACGTTGATTCCCACCAACACTACACGCCAGAGCCAAATAAGTATTGACGGGAAACAACCAACAACCGCCACAGCCGTAATGAGCCATTGTTCCAGCCGCCGTAGGTCACTGCATGCCACGTATATCTGCATTATAAGGCTTGCAAGCAACGAAAAGGTCAAAAGCATGAGAAATACACTGGTTGCAACGACAAGTCTATTCCCCGACGCTGGAATCGTTCCACCGGTAACAAAGACTGTTATTGACTCAGGGAATCCCATGTAAGTCGCCATCTGTAAGGAGGAGCTTATGATCATAAGCAGGAAATTAAGCTCATACATGCGGAATAGTGAGGACCGGTATGAACGAGCAATTAAAAGTAATACTGTTCCAGTTACGATCGCGGCAGCAATCCTCACACCAGCATGTATCATCGCAATCAAATTGTACTGCATTTTCTCGTCAAGTACATAGAGTGGGTAGCTCAATGCTGATCCTGCGTCGTCGTAGTAGATGTAAGCAGTGAGCTCTCCAAGTTCGCCTGGAGTCAATCCAGGAAATAGGTTCTTAGTCGGCAGGTAAGCAGACGAGTTAGCCATCGCTCAAAATCGTTCTTATTCGAAGTGAAATGACAAACTTCTTCCAGGTTTTTATCTGGCTTTTGCTATCAATTTAAGCCTGAATGCACTTTTGTGTACCGGTCCACACCAGCCCCACCCGCCATTTACGTTTTCCCACTTTGGAAATAATCATCATCCTAGCTTGCATAGTCTGTACCTTGCCCTTGATCGACTAAGCTGGCTTCGCATGGCCCCCTGGAATTAATCTGGCATGAGAACGGTCTGTTTTTAGAGGCTCCGTCAATCTATATGGATACTCTGCACAAAATCCAGAGGTAGCCTTGGGTGGCTTCTGACATTTTGTATCTTCAAAATCCCGCGTAGATAGTGCTCTGACCTTTTCAAACCGGAGACTCTGCGCCGGTAGCTTATCAACGATCTGGCCAACTTATTGGATAACACTGCTCAAGAGCATCTTTCACAGACTCTCAGCCGCTGAGGGACCGAGGATATAAGCGTTTCTATTCCTTGGTTGGGGACTGACTCATCCTGGCAGAATCTCTGCGCGCGCCTATATTCGCAAACGAATTCAAACAGCTAATCAACACTAGTCTCAAGTGCACTTAACCCAAAATATAACAAAAATGGGAGTGTAAAGAGATCACAGTGGCTAGTGAGGACTGGCGTATTTGATCCCCCAACGGGTCTCCTCGTCGTACTTGGATCCAAGGGCACGGGTAAAACGTGCCCGTCTGCAGAGCGAGCGTCTCTTTTGAAATTCCGGGGTTTATCAGCCAATTGTAGCGATGTGTGCATGATCCTGGTGCCATGACGCTCGGCCCGTCTCTTAGACACCATTAAATTACATTGGTCCTTGGCTGTCGTAATAAATCTTTTTAGTGTCGTAAAACTCGCTTCCTGTGAGTGCACCACGCGGTGTGGAGTTCGGATGTGAGCTGAATTCCATTTCTCACACCATTCTCTTGTTCCTCGCGCCAGCTGGCCACCTGACCTGTGAGGTGCTCACGCAGGACATGGGACTGTGTGTAAATCAGTGACACACCCAGCCAGCAAGTGGAGCGCAGCACGTAACCGTAACGGCACGCAGCTTCCAGACGCGCGAGTAAACCTAGCAGAGCGAAAATCTCAATAGGCTAGAAAACTAGAAGAAAAGTAATCAGAGAGTTCCTCTCACCCTGCCCAACTACGCACCTTACAAGCTACACTTCCCCCTCAACACCTGATTCTGATCCACGACGGAGCTGCCAAGGGCAAGTGTTGCCCGTTGTGGTGAGGCCGGACCGGCAACCGGCGTAGCGTTCTTCCACACTCGGCGACCCCAGCGACGCGAGTAACCCTAATCCTTGTCCCCTAGCCCGCGGATCCCTCACTTCAGGAAAACAAAAACAGAGGCTGGTAACCCCGACTGAGCACTATGGCTTCCGACGCTCTCGAGGCACTCGACCCCCCGGCTGCCTCGGGACTGAATCCGCCCATGGCTTCTCTCCAAACCTCTTCGCCACCAAGGCTTGGGCCATCAGTGCCCTCAACGGCAGCGCCTCGAGCCCCACCGCTTAACACCGCTGATCTCGCCGAGATCGAGTCCGGCGACACTACGCCCCGAGCCTCGTTCAGCTCCAATGACTGCACTTCGCCACATGTGCCGATTCGCCGAGTATCTGGTCGCCAAACCAGGCCTCTTTCCATCATCTCGAACTCGAGCCTGAATTCAGATTTGTCGTCGCCCGGCGCTGTGAGTCCTGGCAAGCACCGCCGCCATCGCAGCGTTCTAGCTGCCTCTATAGACTACCGCATGCATGGCTACGAGCATTATCCCCCGCCACCCCCGCAGCAGCACCAGGTGTACACGCCGCACCATGCATACCCTCCACACCTGGCCTATAACCCAAACACGGCCTATACGTCGCAGCCTTCCTATGCGGCCGCTCAGTGCACGACGCCTCTCGGTCACGCATATTCGAGTAACGCCACGACGCCGACGCCCGGGCAGTATGCGCAGGTCGCAATGCCGTATGGACATCCTCATTCGCCAACGGCGCCGGTGTACTCGGCAGGTTATGCCTACATGAGTGGCACCCCTAGTGTTGGCACTGGCCTCACAGGCTACGCGGGAACTCAGTTCAACGGTGGTGCGTACGCTGGCGGCGCACCGTCAGCGGGCGATGCGGGGTTCCCCCTCACGCCGCCACTGGACACCGGGACGTTTAGCCCTATAGCGAGAGTGCCGGCGCCGGCGCCGGACCCGTTCAAAGAGATGCTAAATGATCTGGCATACAAGGAGCGGCAAGTGTTGGAGGCGCGCCAGATATGGGAGTCGGCCAACGCCGACCTCGAGGCGTTCAGACACCAGTTCCGCGCCCATCTTGATGCGATACTAGGCCCCGTGCCCACGCAGATCAGCGTACCGCTCCGGCCATCCATCATCACGCGCAGATTCACGCCAAATGTGGGTATCCGTGCGCTTAGCTACACGCTCAGGCGCCCTGAAGTTGCCGCCCGCGACCGTATCGTATCGTGGCGAGTCGACTCGCAAGTGCCTGTAGCAGAAGACCCAAACATGGACGAGCTCAGCGACGATGATCTTGTTCTGCACACGCGCGACGGCATTGCGCTCCGCGTAGTGAAGCTCCTACTACGGATCGTCCACTGTATCGTCATGACGCTTCCCGTAGAGCAGCGGCAGTACTCTTACCAACAAGCCCAGATCAGCTGGAGTCCCGACTACCCCACTCCGATGGAGACCTTCTTCGGTCATTTTGCCTACGAGGCATGACCACTCACGCATCCCTAAGGGCCTTTTTTATGCATAGGAGTGCGTTCGTAGTCTTGCGAGAGCGTCAGTGACTGAGGAGGTTTTTGGTATGGTTCTTCTGCTCCGCACAGTGACGGTGACGCGCTCCGCTTTCATCTTTTTTCTAATATTATATCTAATTTATTGTACAGTAGATATGTAACTTTGTAGACATTTCTTGCCCTGCGTTGATAAATGATCTGAGGATCGCCATGCATTCCTATTTGAGAACAAAGTTCGCCTTTCGAAGCTTCAGATATTTCTGATCAACTTCAGGCCCCATCTGCTTCACGATACGAAAGACCTCTTCATTATGGAAGCGCAGACCGCTTCCCGTTTTGTAGGGGGCCTCGAGGCCGGTGATATCACACCAATGGCCGGCCGGGTAAACACTTGGCGGAGCATCAATGTTTAACCACGTTGGTTGTGTTGGTGGCAAGGCAGCGACACGCTTCTGCTCCTCGACTAGGACGGCCTTCGCGTTGCGCGTCTTCTTGGGCAGTCGCCAACCAGTAAGCGTCATCACCGTTAAAATGCTTCTTCTTCGTCTTTTGCACCAGAAGCTCAGACACCTCTATACTTGGTGGCCTTTTTGTCCGCCTTCACCCTGTCCTACACGCACGCTCTTCACAACTGAGGTGCTGTCTCGCCGTCGTCGGTTACGTGGTGCGGCTTAGGTCGTAGGCTCGACGTGCCACCATTCGAAAGACGAAGGAGCAGGCCTTGCACGACCATATCTAAGCGTCTGTAGGAACATATGCAAGATATAAGAAGCGTCAATTACAGCACATATTTTATATGCTAGCAGACGATTGCCCTCGTACCACTCGATTTGTAGCATTGCCCGGGGTATGTCGAATGTCGAGTAGATCCGAGTTGACCAATACCGCTGCATTAATTAGCTAGCAAATATTGACTTGTTTAGCCGCCCAGTCTTCTCCAGGCCGCAGGGATTCTTGACTGGGCTGGCAGCATCGCTTCGGCACGTGGGGGGAGCCCCTACCTATTTCAATCTATCCATGTCCCCTCCCAGCCTTGGTCTTCTCGTCTATCTAGCTAGCACCTGTCAGACCAGTAGGGTAGGGGTACCCACGCGTTAGCGGCAGGCCTGAGCTTCCTGCGGATCGGCGCCTATCAGAACCAGCAGCGATACGTTCGTTGTCGAAGACAGCTCGGTGCACCCAATGCCTCCTCCAACGCCAATTGCGATCATTTAACGCCGCTACAATCTCTCATATGTCTTGATACTTAATGTAGGCCACACATGTCGCATATCACGAGCTGCCCCAGGTCACGCAAACAGGGGCCTCGGGATGGGTAATGTGCGCTCCCACCACCCTATCACCGTTTCCAGGTAGCATGCTACCCTAGCCCGCGCCGTATACAAAGACATACGTTCTCCATTCCGCACGCTCTGGCGAACGCTCTGCGCCGAGATTATAGTATTTGTGTATATACTGGTGAGGAATAATACCATTTTTGAAATCAGTGAGCTATGTCTCAGCCGCGGCGCCGATTTTGTCCCGCGTCTACGTGGAAGATTCCCCATCTCGATCTCATGATTCGATCTTCAGGCGTGTTACTGACGTAAGCCGGGTAAATAAACAATTGGACTCGTCCATCCCAAGCGAATCTCTGCTACAGACCACTACGGGGTATTCGGCCGCTGCTGCTGTAGAAACCGGAATGAACCGGGTTTCTGAGGGCTCTTTGAGTCTTGGGCTCGTCCCCAGCGTTTTTGACGCAATCACGACCCCGCAACTTGGCGGGCGCGATGGGTTCGAACCTAACGGAGACAGGCTCCCCATCTACGCCAAGCTTGATGTGCTCGTAGCTTACCTTACCGCCGCGAACGCGATCAACTATGGCGCAATGGAGGAATTTTTCGCTACGTATAGACTTTTTGCCGAGCCGCGTGAGGTCTGGTCGCTTCTCGCGTCAAGATTGTTGTGGGCGGCGAGCCTGGATGCGCGTAATGGTGAGGGCACAGAGACAGGCCGCGACATTGGCACACGGTGCTTTGTTCACATGCGCTTTTGGATTCGTGAGTATTTTGTACGCGACTTCTTGCCGTCGCCAGACTTGCGGCGACTCGCCTCACAGTCGCTCACCGCTCTTTCTGGATGCACAGAGTTTGTGCTCCTTCCCCACTTTCGCCATATTTTTGAGAAGCTCCGAGCTGAATGGGTAACACAGATTAGCACGTATTGGGAGCTGCCAGCCGACGTTGCAGGCGACGTCGACACGCCGGCACCATCAGAAGGCGAGGCAATACGAGTGGATGAGTCTGCCTCAGCTAAAAAAACATCTCGCTTGCTCTACGGCGATGTGCCAATAGATGCAGATATCGGTGTGCCAGTCATAATGTCCACGCAGGAGAGACGGAAACCACGCCGAAAGCTGAGTACGTTCTTCCTTCGGAAGGGCAACAACCGTAGCGAGCCACCAGAAGAGGTGTTACTCCATAACAAGGTCGACCTGCTAGCCTTGAGCGTGCTCAGTGAGTATCATGCACACTACATGGCGGGGCCTGGTGACGCCCCCGCAAACCAGGCATCTCGCCTCGATCCATCTGCAGCAAAAATCAGCCCTCATCGTCAGGGACGGATGTCTACAACGACTCAATTTAGCGACGCTGAGGAAACTACGCAGGATAGTTCTGAAATAGGAATGGCTGACGCTTGGGCTGATGCCCCCGACCATGAGCAGCTCCGCAGGGGGGCAGATGTTGTCAGTATGAGTAGTCGCGATAGCCCCAAGCGAGACATTTCGCAACAGCGCACACCAACTGGTTCAAGCTTCCCAGCCCGGCCGAACAACCTGCGGGATCCGACGAGTAAGAACGATGATTTCCGTGACTCAGATTCGCTCTTGATACCGGGAACGCCGGTGGCCACCTCGGAGCCTCTATCTTCCTCGCAAACTACTTCCTCCCACTTCGTCAGCGATTCTAGTACCCCCACTCCTTCATTGTACAATGAAGACGTCTGGCTGACGCCAAGGCGATCGCCGGAGCCCTCCTATGCGTCGCCCCCAACTATGTCTCACGAGAAGTCTATGGACACTCTGGATATTGGTGACATGATCTTGGCAAATACCAGTGGAGATAGTGAAGCTGAACTTTACGACCATGGCGTGTACGCGGACAACTGGGATAATGTCGACTTCGATCAATTCGACCATGTGTCATACTCGTCGTTGAGTACCCTATCTACATCGCAAAGGTCTGCATTTTCGTTTCATGCGGGTGATGCTGAATCAATACGAGAAAGCAAATCAACGTTTCAATCGCTGAGAGGGCCGCTTCGGGTACGTAACTCAACCGGATCAAGATTCCGCGAGTCCTACGACTCTTATCAGGATATCCCTATCGACCCTACTCTCCTCACACCTGCTGTTCGTGATACTGGCCATGAAGCGGAACCTGTCCCTGATGTCGCGGCTAACACCATCTTGGAGCACTCAGATCATGCAGAGCCGGCTTATGCAGAGCTGCATCATGCCGACCAGCCAACCCTAGAGCCCATCCGTACACTTGAGGCCAGTCCCAACCTCACACCAGTCACATCGCCAGAGCCTTCTCCTTCGCCCGACGGAGATGTCACGACACTCCTACATGAAGGCCTGTCCCATTCGCGTCCAGTTTCCACAACGTCTGCCGAACTAGAATCAGAATCAGAAGCGACAGAATCGGATGCAGAAGAAAATAACGAAGCTGAGGCAAACACCGGTGCTACCAACGATCTCGAGGTGGATGCAAATGCGGACGCTCAGGCTCGAGTCCCTACTGGGACGGATATAGCAGAGGAAAGCGAAGACTTGGTTACCTCTAACTGCTCAAGCGAACCAGCAGTTGAGAAGAAAATACCCTCTGCGAATCCATCATCAACAGAAGGCAACGGCATTGAGCCGTCGTATGACGCTGAATCCCGAAATGAACTACAGGAAGGGTACCAAGCTGAGGCGCATCCTGATGAACAAGATGTCCTCGCTTCTCCGCGAAGCACGTCGACCGCTACCTCTCTGGAATCGGGGCGCGCATCGAGTGTATCTATTCCGGCGCTCCTCAGCGAGTCCGAGGCGTCGCTCCCTATCCCACCTGGAATCGAGGATACATCTAGGCATGAGAGTATCTCTCTCTTGTCAGAGAATGAAAACTCGCTGATGCAACCGTGTGCTGGCTACACGCCGCATGACGCCGCGATGCTAAAGGCTATACCGGACGATAGTGTCGATGGTGACGTCCTCCAGGCGACACTGGAGATGCTGGAGGGCACTTATGTTGCGCCTAGACACCAACCCCGCCCGCTTGATGCGGGCTATAGAGATATCCCGCGAAGCAGTACAACTGAACTCTTCGCGCAAGCGTTTGGTTTTCGTGATACATCACCGAGCGCCGACGAAATTGCTGACCTCAATATTGCTGCGCCCGAGGGCATTGAGGCAATTCTCGACGAGAATGCAAGACAGCGGGGTACCATCAGTCCGCAAGCCGTAAATAACGCGACGGGCGATCGTTCCGTGTCACGAGGGCCGGTTCACTATTCTGGTGGGAAGCATGATTCTGCGGTCCCCAACAGTCCGATTGGACAAAACACAGGCCCTGGACCATCCCTCCACATCGGAGCGCCGGGCGCCTCGCACGCGCCATTCGTCCTTGCCTACCCGGCAAGGGCAGTGGCTGAGCAGATGACCCTCATAGAGCGGGAAATCTGTTCTCAGCTTGACTGGGATAAAATCATCGCCTTGGAATGGCCCGTGACACTTCCCTATCACTGTCGATCGTGGCTTGAGATTCTCGTGGAGCCAAAGCGACGCACAGCCTACGGTGGCCTGGGGCTCGTCCTCTATAGGTTCGAGCTCACGCAGCAGTGGGTGGTATCAGAGATTCTTCTGTGCTCGTCTCCCGCACTGCAAGCCCAAGCTATTTCTAGATTTGTTCACATCGCCTTTGAATCACTTAGGCTCCAAAACTTTACTACTATGGTCCAGCTGGTTCTGGGCCTCACCTCACACGCCGTCTCGACTAATGTTAGTGCTGACGTCTACCGACTGCTACCGGAGGAGGACAGGGACACCTTGTCTCGTTTGGAGATGCTGGCAAGCCCGACAAAGGGATTTCCGAAGCTTCGCCGTGCTCATAATCGCGCTCAGCTGATGAAGGGATGCGTTCCATTCACCCCGCTATTCTTGAGTGATCTCGAGCAGACATCGCAAGCTGCGAGCCGCAATTCTGAGGATGAAATTCATTTTGGTAAGTTCCGAGCTCTTACGCAGGTCATTTCCAATCTAAAGAGTTGCGTCGACAGCGGGGCAAACTACAGCTTCAAAGCTGACACTGCCCTGCTCTCGAAGTGCATGTATATTGCAAGCACCATTTGAAAAACCTCCTGACAATCCTCGTTCTCTGTTTGTACAACTAGTAATATAAAGCTCCTAATTCACTACCCCCCTATTCCTCCACGCCGCTCGCTTATGGTACCCTTCTGATTCCATGGTTCCATTTGCTCGCTCGCTACTAAATACCGATGTCCACGCCGAGACTCACATGGCCGGAGCCGCAGGTGGAGCCCATTTAACCACTTGAGGGTAGGCGGTAAGGTAACTTGGGTGGGTCCACAAAACCACTCAGTGGTTTTTTTCTGCCGATGCATATTCCATATAACGCAATTGGCAAGCCCCAGCTTCTTTCAACTAATGGCGCGTGTGCCGTCGTTTCTCACGCGATCAAAACAAAGCCCCGCAATGCGGCGAGCCCGCGCTGTTTTACAAAACGCTATTCCGGTTCTGGCCGCTGTGCTCGCGGCGCAAATATCGGTGCTTGACGCACTGCTTGAGTCGAACTCGGGAGAATACTCACGACGGGATCTTGCAAGGGTGCTTATAGCCGCATCCAATCTGCATCTGAAGCTTAAGCTCACAGCTGCGGCGAGCACGAACCTGCCGCTACTGCAGTACCTGAACCCTGTGGACCCGAGTGGTGTGACATTCGCTGCTAGCACCCTACGGATATTCAATCGACTTGATACTGAACACGAGGAGATGCTCGTTGTCCATTACACGGAGTTGCGAAACATCTTTGTGTACCTTCTTAGCCGAATTGAGCGCCTTTGAATAAAATGCAAGCATCTATATCCACTGGACCGCCAAAAATCTGACATATCGTAGCCGAGTTTTCATCACTTTACCTTTGCTAAATCGCCTGTTTGACACACTTCTGCACTATTCACCACCGCCATCTGCTATGCGCACCTTGACTACATGCATTGCTTTGTAACCAGCACCCGTCTTGCAGATGGTAAGGTGATAAATAGCGCTTGAAAGTGCCTAACGAAGTTTCCAGGCAGACAATTCTCTTCACCAGCGATAACAAACGAGTAAGGGTTTATCATTCTGGCGCCAGCATATATACCATACAACAACGACAACGTCTGTGGAAACGCGCGAACTGTGAGTGGTGAGGTCCGGTTGTGTAGGGTACGAGTCCAGTGCGTTACCCGTACCACACTTTTTTTTCAACAAAAAAAATCTGAGCTTAGTTCGACAATTAACCTTGGAGCCGGACAAGCGTCAGTATCGTATTGACGTGATTTCTAGGTGGTGAAGAGACAATGGCTGCTGTGTCTGATGACGTCGTGTGGCAGATCATCAACGCGCAGTTTTGCTCGTTCAAGGTGACCACGCCGCAAGAAGGAAACGAAAACTTCTGCCGCAATGAGTACAATGTGACGGGCATCTGCTCGCGGATCACTTGCCCGCTTGCAAACTCGCAGTATTCGACCGTCCGTAACATTGATGGTGAGCTCTACCTCTATATCAAGCTCCCCGAGCGCGCGCATATGCCGAACAAGTGGTGGGAGCGCATAAAGCTGTCTAACGACTACCAGAAGGCCCTCGAGCAGATCGACGAGCATCTTGCCTACTGGCCAGACCGTATGGTCGACCGCGTGAAGCAGAGGCTCACGCGCCTCACCCAGGTGCTACTCACTGAGCGTCGCCTCGCCTTGCAGACTTCGGACGAGCGCCATTACACGACAAAGTCGTCGAAGGTCAAGCGTCGTGAGCAGTCGCGCGAGCGCAAGGCTCTTGTTGCGGCCAAGCTCGAGCGTGCCATTGAGCGCGAGCTCCTTGAGCGTCTAAAGAGTGGAGCCTATGGCGATCAGCCCCTCAACGTCGACGAGGCGGTGTGGACCAAGGTCATGAGAGGCGTGAAGAGTCAAGGTGAGGAACTCAAGCAGACCGAAGAAGAGGCTGAGGGTGCCGAGGCCGAGGTGGAATACGTTGAGGACGATGACGAGGATGATGAACTCGTTGACGTCGAGGACATCGAGAAGTGGCTCGGATCGGGCGCCTCGGACTCCGACTCGGGCTCGGCCAGCTCGGCCAGCTCGGGATCTGACAGCGAAAGCGCGAGGAAACCCAAGCCAAAACCGCGGAAGCGTGTCAAGGCTTCGCGGCCCTCGCAAAATGGGGCACGCGGCAACTTCGAGTACGAGCTCGAGGATGAGCATGCCGAGGTCGCGCGGGCGTGACTTCTCCCTCACCAGGCAGCATTTGTCGCTTGCTGTTTACTTGCGAACTCTTTGCGTCGGCTAGCGTCGGTCGGGCCAGTCTAATACTCCTCTGCCTCCGCAGAGACGCCGTTCTGGCAGGGTCCCCGAGGCATGCCTTCTATGAGAGCGTAGGCGTACAATGCTTTTCCTGCATGCGGGCACTAAAATAGATAAAGAGACGGATACATAGCCCAAAGTCTTTTTAATGTCCCGATTACGATTTCCCTTTTGTTGGATTGAACGACTGGAAAAAATAGCTAGTTAGCTATAATTAAGATAGTAAAGCAGAGGGTGATAATAAGTTATTAATAGCAATCTCACATTTGATACATGCGAGGGTCTTGAGGTCATTGTTTCGAGTGAATATCGTTCGACACCGCCGTCGGCACGGGAACCCACTCGCCTTGGGGCGACAGCGTGCGCAGCTGGAGCAGGCTGTTTGCGACCTGTGGGATGCGCGCGCGCAGTTCAATTGCCCCGGGCTGGACGTCACCGCCGTCAATCACGAATTGGCACAGTAGCTTCGATGCTG
The DNA here is from genome assembly GCA_030578495.1 of Starmerella sirachaensis. NCBI lineage: Eukaryota > Fungi > Ascomycota > Dipodascomycetes > Dipodascales > Trichomonascaceae > Starmerella > Starmerella sirachaensis. The sequence continues at coordinate 971,482 of JAJMSC010000004.1, read as the reverse complement.
GTTGTCCACGGCGGAGTGTTTGTGGGGCCGGGAACCGCCAGCTAACCCGCTGCTTTTCGCGGGAGAATGTGGCCACCGGCTTTGACTGCGCGGCGTGGGCACGCCCGGTGCCCGTAATGGTTACAGTTATCACGAGGTCGTGCACCTCCACTTCGTCGCCGCTGACGTAGAGGTCGCTGAGCTGATAAGACAGCACGAGACGCACGGTCTTCGCCTCGACGCGCCACAGAGGCGTCAGCTTGATTGGAACGCGGCCGACGGCGGACTTCGCCGTATATGTGACGAGTTCAGACTGCTGCTGCGAAAACTGCTGGGCCGGAATCTCGAAGCTGAGGCTCGAAGTTTGCCGCAGCAGTGGACTAGGCGTGAGCTTGGCCTCCGGGTCCGCGAGCAGCACTCCAAGTACGGCCGTCGGCTGCGTCCATGGTCCTACAATTTGCGCTACAGCCTCACCCTGGACGGAGCTGCGGACAAGCTCCTCACCAACGTACTCTGCCTCGACGCGCTCAACCGCGGAGGCAACGAGTCCTTGCTGCGGTGGCAGCGGAGGGAGCACGGCACGGGCGGCCTGCGCCGCGTGGAGAGACGAGAACGAGGCCACCGAGGTGTTGGCCTGCTCGAACGGTAGGCCCGAGTGTTGCGGAGGCAATGGCTGAAACTGCTGCGGGAACTGCGACGGGAACCGCTGGGCCGGTGTCCAAAATTGATCCGGCGAGCCTGGGGCCGCACCCGGCTGAGTGCCGGAGTTCAGGTGCTGCGGCGTTGCTGGGATCGTCGGCAGCGGCCCGAGTCGGTCGATCACAGAGTCGCGGCTCTGGTCGTGTGCCGGCGGCAGACCCGCGAACACAGCTGAGCCCACGCGCTCGCGCTGGCTGGGCGTGCGCGATAGCGAGCTCTGGCGCTTTACCGACGCTGACGACGGATTTCGCGCAAGTGAGCGCGCTGGCGGGGGCATTGGGGCCGCGCCATGCGGTGGTGCGCCTATGCTACCGTCTTGGTGCAAAGCATCACTCGAGCCGTTGACGCCAGCATTGCTCATGGTAGGAGAGTGGCCTGTCGGGCTCGACGCTTTCACGGGGCTCGCGGCCTTCGTCGGCGTGAGCGGTGGAATACTCGACGCCGTGCCGCGGCGCTGAGGCGATGTCTGCAGAGCCGGGACAGAGGGACGGTCTGCTAGCCGCGGCGAGCTCTGGCGCTGCTGTTGCTGAAGCGTTGGTGACGGAGCATAGATCTCCTCCTCAGGCTGCTCGCGGACACGCGACTGGCGCAGCGAAGATTGCGGTGACGATTGCACTGAGTGCACTGACGGCGTCTTGTTGATGCCGAAGTCAGGCGGCATCGTCAGCCGCCCACGCGACGGCGACGAAGAGCCGCGCGTAGGGGAGTGCGAGTCGATACCACGGCTGTTCTTCTTTTTGCGGCCGAAAATGGAGCCGACCTTCGACCGGAGCCCGCCAGCGCCGCTGCTGTTGCCGCCGCTGCCGGAGCTGTGGCCATTGTTGCTGCTCTGACCGCTGCTGCCCGGCTTCATCCCAAGCAAAATAGACGACTTCCGGCGCACCGTCTGCTGGCTTGCCTGACTGGACGAGCTAGCGTAGCGGGATCCATGGCTGGATGCACCGCCATCCGTCGGCGCAACGCCTGACACAATCTGCGCAACGTACGCAGAGGTGTCGTCGCTAGCATCGAACGCCAGCCACGCCTGCATCACGCGCTCGGCAGCACGAGTCTGGGCCTGCGCCCGATCCACCTCGACGGTTGCGAACCGCGCGAGGCTCGTTTTCACGCCCTCAACCCGCTGTTCATCGAGCTCCTGAATCCGGTCGATTGCGTCCGTGTCAGGCCGCGAGCCATGCGAGGAGGACGAAAGCAGGTCGAGTGCACGCTCGGCCTGCGGCCACTTCGTATCACGCAACGGGCGCTCGGCCTCGACCTGGGCCCGCTTCGCTGCGTCGCTCGCCAGGCGGACCTGCTCTACGACCAGCCCGGCAACCGCCTGCCACGGCTGTGCAAGCGTCCCTAGTTCCTCTTCGTTGATTACATGCTTCGACAGGAACCGCTCGAGCTCGGTCGCTTGCCGGGCCGTTAGCGCTGCGTAGTCGTGCAGCCAGTCGGCCAGTTGCTCATTCGCACGCTTGCCACGGAGCATGCGGGAGCGCAGCAGCTCCGGAGCTTGCCGCGGTGCGTTCCTAGTTATCGCCGCCGAATAGCTCTCGCCCATGTATGACAGGTGGTCTTCAACGTCGTAGCACCGACTTCCGATGTGCTGAGAGGCCTGCGATCTCTCAAACCTATGGAGGCAGGGTATTGCTGAGTCACGCACCCCGAATCGGGGTGCGTGCGCCCGGGATCATGCGTGGCCCGCCGGTAGCAGTGGGAGAAGGGTGGCCCTGTGGGTGGAAAACCCTGCTTCTGTCTGCCTCTCCCCCTTTCCCTCGCTCTGCTCACGCCTGCAGTGGCTGCGTCCTCTATAGCCCGCCCAATTTGTGTATGAGGTATTATAATTCAGCTCACCTTCCCCGCGCCGCGTTTCTTGGGAAGTTTATGGCATCACTACTGTACTAGGCTGCTTTCTTCTCTGGATTTGTATTTGCGTTAAGCGAAATTAGTCTCTTGTTGAGGTCCCCGGCGAGAACCACCTACCACCATGCTTGGAAGTGCCGTGGTCAAGATCCGTGAGGTTGCCTCCGCCTTTCACCGAGTTTTTCAGCTGCAGTTTCCCACTACCTCTTGCGGCCCACGCGGGCTTATGTTTTCGTATGTAGGAGCGTAGAGCAATGCAAATGTATTTCTGTCCTGTCAAGATTGTTGTCTTCGCGGCCCTCAAGGCGCGCTCGTGCGATCGCTCTACTCAGACTGGGCTATTGCTTCCTTCTCTTCCCCTTGTGCTCTTTACGGCTGTACCTGCATATTAGGGTGCAGGTACAGCGGTTAGTACGCCAGTTCACCGTTGTGAGGCGCAGACTCACAATAGCCAGCTATTCACATCTCATCACCTGTGTGCCTATGTGGACCGCACGTCATTGTAGCGGTCAGTTCAAATGCGTCCTGCTCTTTCTGTGGGCACAAGGATCAGGGCGCTCTCCTCTCTGTGTATGCCCCGCGGGAAGAAGTGGGGTTCCTCGGGACTAATGAGATCAATCCAAGAAAATCCGGCTGTCGCTCTTCCTTTCTGGTCGTGGCCTTGCTCTATTTGTCACTTTCAGGCGGCTCCGTCACAGCTTCCGGTGCGATGTCTTCCCAAGTCGCACTGATACGACCTTATCAGGCCGTCCCCTCGGCGAGGTGTCTCGGCAGGGTATGGGGGTTACCACGTCGCTCGCGAGGGCTCAACGCTAGTTTGACCGGCATAGTTTATTAGTTCTGTATAAATCTTGCCGTAGTGTGGCCTTTATGACTCATATCTGGGTCCCGTTCGTTTCTGCGATCGGTTGGCGAAATATTGAGTCTGTGCTGCAAATGCTGGTCCTCCCCGGCGAGCGTACGGCTGGCGGGCAAGGGTGGAAGCGGTCGAGGGTAGCCACGATAGTTGACCCCGGCTAGATATCCTTTATATAAAAACGGCCACGATCTCGCAGGCCACTCTAGCACAGGTACTTCTCTTTCCTGAAAACGATAAGATTGTAGCTGCTAAAATGCCTCTCGCATCTGCGCGCTACGGTAAGGCTAATGTTCGGCTGTTGAAGGTTCGCAAGGACCCGAAGAACCCGGAGAAGCAGGACGTGATCGAGCTCCGTGTGCGCTGCCTGCTCGAGGGTGACATCGAAACATCGTATACAAAGGCTGATAACTCGGTCATTGTGCCGACGGACACCGTCAAGCAGACTACTTACATCGTCGCAAAGCAGGGTGAGGTGTGGCCGATTGAGCTCTTCGCTGCGCGCCTGGCGACCCACTTCATCACTAAGTATAGCCACATCCATGGCGCGTTCGTCGACATCCAGCAGTACCGCTGGACACGCTACAATGTTCAGGGCAAGCCGCACCCGCACTCCTTTGTCCAGGACGGCAGCGAGCTGCGGGTCGTGTCGCTTCATGCGAAGGAGGGCGCGCCGTTCGAGCTAAAGAGTGGTATCAAGGGCCTGACCCTGCTAAAGAGCACAGGCTCGATGTTCTATGATTTCAACGTCGACGACTACACGATTTTGCAGCCGACAAAGGACCGGATCCTTTCTACGGACGTCGATGCGACCTGGACCTGGGCCCGCCGCGAGGTGCCAGACCTTTCTGCCGTCGAGCGGCTTGCCAAGGCCGGCGTATTAGATCTCGTGTACGAGACGGCGCGAAATCAGACCTTGGAGACGTTCGCCCTCGAGAACAGCGCGTCTGTGCAGGCCACGATGTACAACATCTCGAACCAGTTGCTGGATAAGGCACCAGCGATCGATCGTGTCAGCTTCGCACTGCCCAATAAGCACTACTTTAATGTGGACCTCTCATGGTTCCACGGCCTAAAGAATACAGGCAAGGACGCTGAGGTTTTCGCACCTCAATCCGACCCGAACGGGCATATCGAGTCCGTCGTGACGCGCGACAAGGTGAAGCTCTAAATATTTCGTTACGCACCTACCTATAGTATCTACGCTTTTACTTCTCTTTTTTTTCGCTCGGTCGTTTTAGCTATAGTCTTGCCCGCCTTAGATTCCGATCCTTCATACGCATTCTGAATAAGTAGTGTACCGCTCTCGGGGCCAGTGGGGTTCGAACAACGGAGCACTAGAACTACATATACAACGAACCAAGCCAGCCATCCGAGGACGAAAGCAGCGACAGGCCAGGCCATATCAACCAACCACAGCCAATACAAGAGGCACCGCCAAGTGGCCATATTATGGACAGGAAAGTAACACACCGAGGTAGTCGCTCGGCAGAACCAAGCTAGGGCTGGGAGAGCGAACCGCGGACTCGTGAGTCGGAAATCGCGGAAAACTCCCAGTCAATTTGATGCTAGCTACACATATGAGGGGGAGCCATACCAAGACCGCGTGACAAAGTATCGCAGGCAAGCGCCTCGAAGAACAGGAGCGGATGGCTCGTGTGGAGCGTGGCTAGGTTACCCCGCGCTCTCGCCTAGCCGACAGACCTAACCCAATATCCGGCTTATCTCCACATTTTCTCTCTTACCCCGGCTGCGACACGCGCGTTGTTGTCGACCCTGTAAATTTCCCACACTCGCACACATCAAAACACACAGCGAGACGATGGAAGCGCAGCTCAATAGCGACAATATCGCGAGCCGTGCGACGTCGTTACACCGAGAGGGAACCCATGCCCTTCGTGGCGAACATTTCTCTCAGGACCAAAAGCCCGCTATAGACGCACCACCTCCCGCACGGCACCGCCAGCAGCGCATGGCCACAGCACAGACGAGGGACACGCACAGTGTCGACTACATAGTGCGGTCCGGATTCGCCGGGGGCGTGGCGGGGTGCAGCGCGAAGACGGTGATCGCGCCGCTGGACCGCGTGAAAATCCTATTCCAGACGGGCGAGCCCATGTTTAAGAAATACCGTGGGCGCATCATCGGGCTGCCGCTGGCCGCGCAGCATATATGGAGGACCGAGGGCCCACTCGGCCTCTTTCGGGGCCACTCCGCCACGCTGGCCCGCGTGTTCCCATACGCAGCCATAAAGTTCGTGGCATATGAGCAAATCAGAGCCGTGCTAATTCCGTCGAAGTCATACGAGACCCACATCCGCAGGTTCCTTGCCGGGTCATTTGCAGGGGTCGGCTCTGTGATGTGTACATATCCGCTCGAGGTAGTGCGAGTGCGCCTCGCCTACACGGGGTCGCGACCCGAGGTCGCGCATGCTCGTCACCGTCTTTTCGGCACCATCGCGAGCATCTGGCACCAGTCTGCCGCGACGCCTGTCGCGCGGATAAAAAACTTCTACCCCGGATTCGGCGCGACCCTGCTCGGGATCATACCATACGCTGGCGTATCATTCTTCGCGCACGACATCGGCCACGACATCTTCCGCTCACGCATGCTGAGGAATGTCGCCGTAAACTACAAGATCTCCAGTCCCGACAACCGCCACCCGCTCAAGGGCTGGGCGGAGCTAATAGCCGGAGGGACCTCAGGAATCATCGCCCAGACGGCGTCTTACCCTCTTGAAGTAATTCGCCGCCGCATGCAAGTCGGCGGCATCACGGGCGCGAGCCGGACATTGCGCTCGACGGCACAGACAATATACAAGGAGCTCGGAATGAAGGGGTTCTTCGTCGGCCTGTCTATTGGATACATCAAGGTCGCCCCAATGTTTGCCTGCTCATTCTATGTCTACGAGCAGATGAAATATCTCCTTCAAATATGACCCCGTCTTACCTCACCTGCCTACTGCGCGGCCGTCGTGGTTGCGCGAAACGAAGCCTGCTAAACGGCATGCTCGAATAGATCCACGATTTAGATCAACACCTGATCGGGAATGTATTATTTATAGACCAGAATTAGACAACAAGATTAAGACACTTGGAATTTGAATTCCTTTTTAGCCTGACCGCCCTGCTCCACCCAGGCGGACCAGGCAAATGCATGCAAGCCCGGGCTGGAACATGGATGGTTGGCCGGTTTAGCTGTTTCGGTGCAGGCTAATTCACGCGAAACTGCTGGTACCAACGGTCAAGCGCCATGCGGTCGGCCACTTCCTTGAGGACTGCAGGCTCATAGACCTCCTCGAAAGGCCGCCCCTCATTCAGTATTAGCTTCTCGTGGACCTGCATCTCCTCCTTGGTGACCGGAACCATATTATGGATATTAGTGGGCCCAGCCGGGTCCCACAGCGTAAGCTTCTGGCGGTTATGCTGCCCACGGATAGTCTTACCCCGCCATACCTCCTCAATGAGATACTCAACATCCTCCAAGCTGATTCGGCTACCCTCAACGTGTCGTCGCGCAAACTGGCCCACAACACTGCCGCGCATCGCTACATACAACGGCGTGCGGCCCTTGCCGGCAAAAGAGTAGCCGCCCTGCACTGGGTCGAACACACTCGTGTAGCCAGAGATCACATTCAGCAAATGCGTGGCAATGGTGAGGCCGAACAAACCAGGTAGCGGTCCGAGAACCGGAAGAATCCGCACCCGGAAATCCTGGAGTACCGAGAGCTCGGCAACATTACCCTGTTCGACCTGGGAATCCTCAATTTCAAGCAGTTGCGCCTTGTCCTTGCCGGGTTTCTCCGTCGAGTAAACCACCGGGATGCCGCTCGTGATACCGCGTGCCCGCAGCCGGAAGCGAACGACGCGACTGAGCGGGTCCTCATAGGTCGCACTGATGTCGCCTACATCAATACGGGTTGGGTCCGCCTTTGTACCGGCTCCCATCGACGACATCACGTTGATTCCGTTCTCGTGGCAGTAGGCAAGAAGGTCCACCTTCGAGTCGATGTTATCAATGCAGTCCACAACGAAGGTCGCATCTGTGAGTAGGGCCGCACCGCCGCTCTCAAGTGTCCAGATCGAGTTTACGGCCTCAACCTCGACCCACGGCGCGACCTGCCTGCAAAATTTCGCAACACACTCAACCTTCGGAGTGCCCACATCAGCAAGCGTTGCGCACGCGTGCCGGTTCAAAGAGCTGAGACTGACCTGGTCGAAGTCGACGACGCGGATCTTGCCAACCCCGCTCCTCACGAGCATGGTAGCGACCCACGAGCCGACACCGCCGACGCCTACAACAACAACTGACGCACCACGCACCTTTTCCATTCCCTCGTCCTTCACAAACGCCCGGGTGCGTGCCTGCTGCTCGTCAATGATCTCCTGTGACCACTGCCCATTGCCCAGCCGAGGCCGCTTCTGCACCGGCGCACTGCCAGAGGTTCCGAGGCCAGGCTCCGAAAAAGCACTCCGGCGCATATACCACAGCCCAAGAGCTGCCGAGGCGGCTACACTAAGTGCAGACACAACAGGGAAAGTGGCGTCTGTATCGTTTACCGTCAACGAGATCCTCATTGCGCCCGATTCACCACACTTCGAAATATAGACTAGCAGAAGGTGTTTACCTGTTGCAGACTTGCCTCGAGCGGCTCTTCAGCGGGTTTCTTCCGGCTGCTTTTTTCTTTCCTTCGGGCACGCATTCTTTTTCGCACCCTCCCTTACTTAAGGTGTCGACACGGGCAGAGTACCCCCGCGCACCGACATAGCAGGTGGGCACAGGCTGCGGGCCGAGAGAAACAAGCCTATTAAAACCTATAAATGCGAAATAAACAAAAGGAAATGGATATGAGACGCCTGTGAGGAGCCTTTGTCTAGTCCTTCTTCTTGAACTCGCCGATGGCGCCATTCACCGCGTCCGAGCCGAGAGTTGCGCCCGCACCAAAGATGACCGCGTTCTCAAACGCCTGGCCAATACCCCTTAGGTGAGGGTGGTTGTGTTGCTTCGGGGGCTCTGGGGCCTTCTTTTCTTCAGGCATTTTTTCGTTGACCTGTTAGTTCGGTTTAGGACCAGCGTAAGTGTTTAGATTGCTGCTGCAGCTTATATATATCTATGGTGTTGTCTGAAGGAGGTGGGGAACGGGCAATGCGCGATTATGATTACTACGCCCATACCCTACATGTGCGACACATGCCTATTTGCCACACCTTGATGACGTCACAGATGGATAGGAAGCGCACGGACTGGCGACAGTAGTCTATATTGTGAGCCTTAAACGGTGCGTGGAGTGACTATGAATACACTATCACACACCATTTGTGGTGGTGTTCATGCTCCTGATTTTTGATCGCTAAAGATTGCACCATACCGGGTTTGTTATCTCATTATCAAAGAGCAAGCTGCTCCTAGCAGAGTGCAAGGGCTGATCTCGCTTCCTCATCCGCTTAATTACCAACTGAAACAGCGCTACCCATATGCTGCCGTTGGCGATGAGCATGTGAGTGAGTAAACGCGGCGAGACCGTGCAATCACAGCCCCCAAACATACCTACCGGCTGCGCTCGACATGCTCTTTTCTAGCCGAACTAAACTGAACCCGTCGTTAGGTAGAGGTCAGCGCTGCACGGCCAAAAAGCATCTATATGTGCAGCTTCACCTTCGGCACGTAAGCATAAATCGTATTAAAGGACCACGCAACACGTTTAGACCCTTTGCGTACTCCTTGTCTGTGTGAGCGGCGAGAAGAAGGCAGCGCATGGCGGGCCTAATTAAAGATCAAGCTAATAGCATCGTACAAAACATTAAAGAGTGGAGGTGGACACAGGGAAGAAATGAATTTATGTCTAGACAGCCTAGAAAATCTTATTGATGATATCACCACCAAGCGTGGCGCCAGCACCAAACACCACTGAATCTCCAAAGCGCCGTGCGAGGTTGCCGAAGGCACCGTTATGATGATGCTGCTGCTGCTGCTGCTGTGGCTGCTGCTGCTGCTGCGGGGGCATGAAGTTGTCCGGAGGCTGTTGGTACTGCTGCTGCGGAGGCTGATACTGCTGATACTGTTGCGGGGGCTGGTATTGCTGGTACTGTTGCGAAGGCTGATACTGCGGCGGGCCCTGTTGGGGCTGCTGCCACGACGCCGCCGGCGGCTGGTACTGCGACTTCTCATCAAACGGCTTTGGCGCGCTACTGCTACTGTTGCCTGTGCTCTGAGGCGGCAACGAGGCTGCTGGCCGATTGAACGACGAGCGAGGCTCTGCCTTCTTCACATAATTTGTCGGGAACACGCCCTCGCGTCCAGTATCGAGGTTCTTTCCACGAGCCCAGTCCGGCGATAGGCGCTCCTGAATCTCGACGTGCTGTCCTGTCCTGAGTTCAAGATCGTCCTCACCTTGCGGCTGGAAGTCGTAAAGAGCCTCCACAATATCTCCCATGACCGTGCGCAAATACAATGCCAGATAAGCCGGTGAAGGAGGCGGTTAGCCAAGCCTGGTTTTCACCGCCCTCCCCTTCCGCCCCCCTCCCGCTCCGCCCGATGATTAGCCTCTTCCTGCCAAATCACGTGCCATAGCGGCGTTGTTTTCCTCGGGCATCCAGCGCACGCTCTGCCGATCTGGAACAGTGTGTGCCGGGCCATAGGGTTTCTTCTCAATGTGCGTTGGCGCACGGGGGCGTCGGCGGTTAACCGAGAGATTACCGAAATCTATCAAGATCGGAATCCTAGTCTTGCGTGGGTGCCAAGCCTCTAGCTGCGCTGAGAGGCGTGAAAGATTCTACTCATTAGCGCGGAGTCGGTAGAAAACGCACACGACCTTTACAACGGTTATGAAGATATTGACATATTACGTAGTGAACCGTTTAGATTAAAGCCTAAATGCGCGTCGCCGATCGAGATACTCCCTGAAACGCTCAGGAGGCTCTGGGCAAACGGTGTTGGACCGCAACGTCCTTGCGGGCGCCGGTACGTCCCCAGTCAATGGCCAGCACGTATGTACACGCGATCAAGGTCGACGAGTGCGGCGGCAGTATCGCGCGACTCAATTGCGTGCGTGAGCAGCGTGTCGAGAGCTCTCTCGAGTCGCTGCGCACGGACGGATCGTGCAGGGTGCAAACCGTGTCTAATCATCACGACCTCGCAATACACAAGGCCGACGTCGGCATCGCGGAGAATACTCGGCGCCTGCTGCAAAATATTGTCGAGGTTCAACAGCCGCTGTGACGTATCACTGAGACGCGATGCGATCTTAGACTCCTGCTTGCCCGAGAGCCATAGCAGTGCGATAGTGCCAAGCCACGCAACGGCAGCCAAAGCCGGCAAGGCAGCCACGACACCAAACACGAGCTGCTGGCTTTGCAGAAGCTGATCGATCCCGCTGAGGGCGACCTCGGCATCAACCTTCGTCTTCTGCACCTGAATGAGCATTGTCCGCAGCAGCTTTCCAGTCACGAGGTTCGTCACAGGCGACTTGATCTGGTTCTCGTACACGGAAAGAACGGGAGTAAGGTTGCCGTTCCGCGCCTCTGACCGCACCTGCGCCAGCGCGTCGGCAGAGAGGCCCGGATTGCTGTCCCGGACAAAGTCGGTGACCATGTTCTCGAGACTGTCCACGTCGGTGGTCAGCGATTCTTTTGCCATCAACGCGACCTGTCCGTTAGGATCGTGGCGAATAGTAAGGTAAATCTTGTACAGCGGCTCGACGACCCAGTTCCGCCAGAATGCCGCCGCCGTCTGCATGACGGAAACCTTGAACCACGAGGCGAGTTCCTGCCAAGACCCAGCAACTTTAAATGCGGCGTACGCACCAAGCGCTGCCGCCGGCCAATACCGGATCCACATGGGTGGAACTGATGGCGTTGCAGATAGGTTACTGCCGTGCCCAGCGTGTTTGCCTACAGAGTCGAGCACAAGCTGAAGCGTATTTAGCGCCTGCTCCGGAGAGCTGACGTCAATATCACTCACACCAGAGACTTCTGCGAGCTGCTTCACAGCAGCCTGTGCAGCCTGCTGACTGCTGGTGGTGTCGGTCTCGCCATAGCCAGAGCCGGAGCCAGAGCCGGAGCCAGAGCCGGGGCCTATATCGCCATCGCCGACACCAATCGAGCTGCCGTCGTTGTCGCCCGAACCAACGACAATAGTGTCTTTACTGATGATCTGGTCCTCACCACGGAGGAGCTTTCCAATACGCGAAGCGGCATCATCGCGTTGCGCAGTCAGCTTTTTACTTTGCGCGCTGGCCACAGTCTGCATTGGATGCAGAAAGGCCCCGGTAATCGAACGGTACTCGCCAACGATCCATGCTAATAGTCCGTGGTCCCAATGCGTCGATCGCAGCTTGGGAATGCCGACGTTGAACCGGAAATGTGGCCTCCAGGTGAAGCGCGGTTCATGTGCAAAATCGCGCACGTAGATCGGGCTGTTTTGCACATAAAAAAGGCCTGCTGAGGCTATACCACCAGTGGCAAGGCTCTGCCAATACGCCACACCGCGCGACGCCGGAATCGCATGCTTGTCGACGAATTCGTTAAGAAGGACGTGCCGGACGCTTTCGCTCGCGCGCTGAACATCTTCCCAGCCGCCGTGCGCGATAAGCAGATTCCGGTTCCACACCTCCATGTTACGAATCACCGAACTCCTATCAGCAGTGCTGTTTCACTGACTGGGCCTTTGATGCGAGCGGGTCGACTTGACCACTTTGAATTGGCGCGTACACTTACTTGCAGTGCACACGCACCCTCGACCCAGCACCAGCAGCATCCCACGGGTAACATGACCACCCCACGGTTTCCACCCACACCCTCTCAGCAATATCCCGTGCGCAGCGTGAGATTGTTCCGTCAAGTACCACAACAATTTGTGAGGGCAGCAACCGTGGGCCAATAGAAATTGGTGTGCTATTCACTTTGTGCAGGAAGGAGGTGGGGTCGCGGCACCTGATCGCGGGAAAGACGACCAGATGGAACAGTTGTAGTGCCACTGATTTCACTCGCGTCGCGTCAAGGTGGAATGCGCGGCAAATATATCGCTCATAGTATCAGCATGACCAGGATTTTTCCACGCTATTCCGGATATTTAAACATGCGTGCGCGTTTCGCGCGCGCGAACGCAGTCTGGCGCATTTCCCACGCCAACGCCACCGGAACCTCACATGCATGCTGACGTCAAACAAGGGCGACATGCCAATATTAGCCGTATAGTAGTTGATTGGGCACAGTCACGCTCGGTTGAGTCTTGGCTTGCCGGACGGATCGCACGCGAGGTGGGGTTCACCATTAGAGACGAGATGCCGAGGTTATAACCAACAATTAGCATGCGCAAAAAGTCTCATTCAGCAGGGAGCAGCGCTTTGTCCCGCAGGTTTCACACATCGTTCCGAAGTGGGCACGTCATCTCGACAACGGTCGCATCGGCCTTGTCCTGGAGAAGCCTCTTATTCGGCGCTTCGCCCGGCTGACTTATGATGATGAGGTTAATCGCATGCTGGGGCAGTGCTCGCTTAGACACAGCATCATCGGCGGCAGGAGTCACCAGCATCTACAGACCTCGTGCAGACGTTGGAAAGCAGGGCCCGCATTGTCGCTGCATAATTATCGCATGCACAGTATGCACGTGACGTATAAGTAGTCGCAGCAGTGCCGTGTTATGCTTGTCACCCCCTCATTACGTGCCGGCACGACGCCAAGCATTTGAGAGAGGCGAACCACTGTCTATACAACAAGAGTTCAAGCATTTCCCAGAATGCGCAGCGGGCCCCACCCGATCTGCGCGGCGTGCTCGATGAAATGTTGTATCTTTGTGTTTTGGTAAATCTTCTCTCTGCTGCTTTCATCAAGCTACCCATACCCTAGCTACTTTCTGCCAAATGGAGCAAGAGCCACACGGGTAAGGGAAATACCGTTGACATTTTGTGCTGTGCTCCGGGGCATATGGGCACTTACTGTGATCTCTCGTAGTCACATTTCCTTGAACGTATCGGCGTTATCTTTTAAAAATGAAAAATCCCTTTGTCCGGTAACATGCGGCACTCGTTGGTGCGCCCTGGATGCTGCCAGCCGATGCATGGATGAGATCAGAATCTGGGTTCGTCCGGTGCAGACGCATAACCCTAAGCACTAAGTACCGGTAAACAACCAGGGAGGAAGAAAGCTAATGGACGATTAAACCATGCCTCCCTCCGTCTGACAGGTAGGTGACAGGGCCCGAATTATAGCAGAACTATAGAGCTTCGTTTGTAATCTAGGTTTACGCAGCGATACTCACGAAAAGCTTCGTCCGGTGCCGTGCATAGCTAGTACATGACCGTATAGCAGGGCATGTGTTTTGATTAGATCAGCTTTACCTTCGTACTCTTTTGGGCACGATCCCGGAGAGCAACAACAGGGTACCTTGCCCATAGTTATGTTATCACCACCATATAAGTAGGGTGGCCCCGCCTCCCTGATCTGTTCCTCGTACCCCACTTTTTTTATAAGCAAAAGATGGCTAGTCTTGTCGACACTATCCTGCGTGTTGTTCTTTTGGTCTTTTCGGTTACGGCCCTTGGTCTTACCGCCGCCTGGGTTCACGATGAGCACCAGTCGTCGCGTGTCCGCTTCGCCGTGTTCTCGGCCGCGTTCTCGATTCTCTTCGGATGCTTCTACGGCCTTGCCGCGGCCCTAATCGAGGCGATTGCCTTCCCGCTTGCGTCGGCTGTCATTGACTTCCTCAACTGGGTTTTCCTTTTCACTGGTGCGACCGCGATCGCTGCGAAGATCGGCGCTGGCTCGTGCAGCAACAAGGAGAACGTCAGACACCACTTTGCGACCAACAGCTCCAAGGACTGCCGTCTTGCCCAGGCTGGCTGCGCCTTCCTCTACTTCGCATGGGCTGTTGCGGTTGGCAACTTCATCTACTCGGTGATTGCAGTTATCCGTGGCCCAGGCTTCGGCAGCCCGGGTCGCAAGTCGGTCCCGCGCACCGGCATCCCGACCATGTCCCAGGTTTAAAGTGTCTGAAAACCGTCTTGGCGGAAGGAATGTAGCAGTAATACCCCGAAACTCAAACATCCGAGGCGCATCTACCAGTAAAGGGACTTACCGCAGCTGAGAAAGAGCCAGCTGAACAGGTCTATTTTATCTCTTTTATTGCTTGACCTTATTTAATGCTCTCTTGTGCTAGGTAGTAGTAGGCATTGTTGTATCAATTATTGTCCAAGTTTAGCAATTTTTTCAACTGCTTAACTTGGCGGGAATTGGAAGCCGATTTTTTTTGTATAGGCTCATTCCATCCGAAGCTTAGACGCGCATACGCCCATGGGCTTGCTGCGTGAATCTGACTTGTTTGCAGGAGTGAACGGCTGCATTCCGCATCGGGAAACGGTATGGACCAGGATGCAGCGTACAGCATCGTGGTTGCGGCATCGATTCGCAGATCATGCAAGTCGTACCGCACACAGGGTTGCGGAAGCAATGAATGCACTCATGCATAATTATTAATGTTAATTTATAAGCGCATTTTCGGGGTTCGGTGGAGAGAGGCGGGCCGCTCCGGCCATGGGTCAATTGCAACGAGCGTGGAGACGCTTCAGAGCAGTGCCGCACAGGAGTGAATGCGCGCTGGCCTGGATTCTTTTGTGGGAACATTTTTTTTTCACTAGTTGACCGTCTCGTGACTATCAGAGATTCGGAAAACCACCGGCGCTGCTCCCGACGGTTACCACGGCTGTTACTCATCGTGTGCGGATGAATTTACGAGCATGCACGCGGGTGCATTCGTGCCACATTGGCTCGTTAATTAATCAATTAATCTCCAGATGCTAACGTTAACCAAGCATCTACTGGCATAGGTTTATAGCAGGGTCTCGCCTAATGATGGCTACGTGTTTATTGTAGGGCTGCAATTGTACCCTTCTGTAGTAGCTCGAAAACAGCTCCAGCAAGCAACCCGGATCTGCAGGGATTGCGGGGTGTAACGCGGGTAGCAGTATACGGGTAAAGATTGCCGATCGAAATAGCAAGATGCTCATTATAGAAATTGGACTTCCACGACGCGTCTAGCAGCCATCAGCTATTCAAACCAAAGCCTAAAAGTGCTCGGCTTAGCAGATTTCCTAAAGTCACATGCCCTCCAGGCGCCTACACATGTGCGCGCGCTAATACTCACCTCATGCATCTTATAGCGCAGTCCCGCAACCTCTCCCCACAGCCTGCCTTTGGGCCTTTGGGCTTAGACAGGTCACATACATGAGCGGCTAAACAAATAGCTAGTTGAACGGTATTAGTTAAAGATACATTTATTAAAAGGATATATGGAGGTGCAAAAACATACCCGACGTCGAACGAGCTTGCTTATTTGTCGGCAAGCTTCTTGAAAAAGCGGCTGATCCTGCTTTCCTTCTTCGTGGCAGTCGACTTCGAGCGCTGCAGCGAAGATTGAGCCCGTTGCTCCTGTGTCGAGAGGTTTGAGCCAATTGGTGCCTTGGCACCGTCTTCAGCGACAGCACTAACACTAGGAGCGCCAGCAGCAGTGCCAGGAATTCCAGCCGCGCCATCAGGGATGGCACTAGCTCCCAGGGTGTGAACATCACCGGCAGCACTCGGAAGACCTGTACCGTGAGCAGCGCTCCCACTGCCAAGTGCAGAAAGTGGTTGCGATGGCGTATTGACTGAGGGTGCTGATGCCGGGCTCACAGAGCCACCCGGACCCTCCACAGCAGTGCCTCCAACGACTGAGCTGCCTACAGCAAGACCCGCGTTGTTCACACTGGTAGGCTTTTGCGGCTCAGCGGACAGGGCACTCACTTCTCCCGAGCCTTGAGTGACGCGAGGGCTACCTGAGGCCGAGGCATAACCTGAGGCCGCTCCATAGCCAGAACTCGACGGTGAGTCATGAGCGCTCGACGATGACCTGAAGCTCGGCTGGCTAAAGCCTTGGAATGCAGAACCCGACCCTGGCGACGTCGTCTGAGCGCCGAAAGAGCCTGGAGCATTGCGCACAGGAACAGAGACTGGTGCTGGTGAGTAGTCCTGCGGAACACCCTGCTCCACAGAGGCATGCTGTGGTGGATTCGAGATAGCCGCAACATCCTGCTTTGCAAATGCAGAAGCCTTCGCAGCAGCAGCAATAACCGCGGCGTGGCGGTGATCGACGCTCTGTGAGCCCGGAGATGGCGGCGCATTTAGCTGTGAGCGCCGCCTCGACTCCTGGCGGCGCACGCCACCAAGCTGCTGGCGCGGCTGCTGGCCACTCGCACTCGTAGCTGAGTCCACGGGGAAGCCAGTGCTCACATCAATTGGCTGGTGCTTAGACTGCGGATGGCGACGTGCGCTTGTCGAGCTGGAAGGAGAGTCATGATGCACAACAACGTAGTGACTCGTCGGGCGCCCGCCAAGGCTCTGGCTCTTTCCGTGAGCGGTTTGGCTACCGCGCTCGCCCGCGTCATCTAAATTACGCGCGCTGCTGGAGGAAGTACCCTCGGTGTGAGGAGGGAGGGCTTCGCCGGCAGAGAGGGCATCATAAACTTCATTTGTAGCGCGGCGCGTCTCTGGATCGACAGGTTTCTCATACTCACCAATTTGCGCACGGCTGCTGGCGACAGCTCGCTGCGCAGCTTCGGCATCAAGCTCCTGCTCAGGATCGTACTGCGTGTGAGCGGCTTCCTGAGGCTTCGAGTACGTATAACTGTCAAACCCTTCGGTATTCTGTGAGAGCGTCCGATCGCTGGTGCTTGGCGGAATGTATGTCTTGTCTGTGTTGAGAATGTTACTGTCGGTAGTTCCGAGAACCAACACGTTACCAGATACATCTGCCTCATCGAACTCATTCGCTGACTCGTAACGAGAGTTATCGAATGTCGAGTCTCCAAGACCAGAGGTGTCAGCCTCAGTTACTCCAGCTCCGGAAAAGAACGCCCCTGCTGCAGGCTTCGACGACTCCGGCAGATCTCTGCTAAAGCTCTGCTCGGTTTCGGCCGCAGCACCCTTAACGTTACGCTCGAATGGTAGTGACCCCGGCATCTGGCTATCCTCGTACGCGCTCTCATACTCGTCCTCTGATGCAGCCTCCACAGGACGCTCAATTGGCTTGTCCAGGTCAGAGCTTGTAAGTTCGTACGGCTCGCTGATCCGCGAAGGGGCGGATCCCCCGCCGGAGTGCAACGACGACTCTTTGATCTCGTCTAGTCCCGGAACTGCCTCTACATTCTTTGGAATGTCAGAACCTACAAGCTCGTAGGGCTCAGACTGTGCAGCCTGGCCACGTCCCTGGGCAGCACTAATACCAACGCCTGCAGCACCAACGCCGGAGAGCTCACGCGCACTTCGCTCGGTGTCAAAGCCGGTGACGGTCTCAAATGCACCCCCTTGTGCAGTGTTTCCAGCAAATGCACCCTGTGGTGACTGCAGCTGCGCGTCGAGAGAGCCAGGCAGGGCACTGCTACCGCTCTGGGAGAATCCTGCAGTATTGCTGCCGCTAGGCGAAGCAAATGCTTCTGGTTCGAATCCTGTGACTTGCTCAAACACTTCCGGCGCGGTCCCATGAGGAGCACCTTTGGACACTCCGCTTGATTGTAGCTGTGCATCCTTGGTGCTATTCTGCAAAGTTCCGCCAGCTAGTCCGCCAGCAAGGCTTCCTGCCGCGACGCCGCCTAAAATGCCCCCTGCAGAGGGGTCCGCACTAGATCCTTGTGTGCTGGCGCCAGCAATGTCCCGTTGCGGCGAAGAATAGCCCTCAGGTTCGCTCTGCTGGGCAACTAGGGAGTGGTTGGTGTTCCCAACGTTGTCGTTTACAGTCGCACGACCACCAAGCAGGCGCCATTCTCCATCCACAACGTACTTATAGGCATATGTCTGCCCGGGTTCAGCTCCATAAAATATAGCTGCGTATTTAGTTCCTTCATCCAGCCCAAGTGGAACCTGCTCCCAATTAGTGAACTCGCCGGCCACATTTACCGATGAGTGGAGATAACCATCGTCAAAATCAACTTCGATCCTTCCCGACATTGCCTATCGGGTCTACTATCGTTCGATGGTGAAACTGAAGTTGCGAAGCGATTAAGGCAAGGTTGCGGAAGGATCCGGGGGCCTTGCTGCGGCTGCACCCGGGGCTAGGGTAATTATACAGATGTGCTTGCTTCTAACCGCTTCTCACGTGTGATTCATCCTCGCCGGTACTGGCTTGGGCACAAGCCCGTGCATGCACCACCGTAAGGCGGACATTCTTACATCAGCGCCGCATGTGGCGACTAGATGTGGCGTACTCGTAAACAAACCACTCGAAGGTTCCTACAAGGAGTGGTGGAAATGATGAATACGAGGACACTGGGTAAACGAGGCCGTCTAGTGTGAGAATAAAGATCGCGTGATGTGCTGGGTAGCTAGTATGCAGAGAAGGGGTTGGTGGGGGCGAAATTGTGTAGGATAGCGAACTATCACATCTTGTACCTAGATCATGTGCACTTACACTTGTCCTACCCACAGTGGGATATGCGGACCATGCCCAGGCACATGCTTCTTGCATCTGCGCTATAAAGTTCGCTTGAAATGTGCCAAGCTAAACACTTCGACCGTAAGATATGAGCGAGCGCGGGGCAGGTGTATATAATGGGGATGCCGGTTGGGATAGCACCAATAGCTCGCGCCGTAAATACTGGATAAGGATAGGCTCGGCGGGCAGAGACTTGGAAAAGCGAGGAAGAGCGGCACATCTGTCCTTACCGTGCTGACACTGTGCTCCTGGTAAAGGACGCGCGGTTCGAGCCCACTCCACAGCCCGTATTGCACTGGCGATATTAGTGAAGCTCACAAAATAGCAGCCGAGGTCAGGAACCAGCTTGATCTGCTCGATCTCTCCGTATCGGCTAAAGATGTTACGCAGTTGAGACTCTGTAGCCAAAGGCGCGATCTCTCCGCGGCGTCGTCGCGGCTGGCGAATGTCTTTGATGCAAACATTGCGAGTCGAACCTTGAGAAGCCGCAGTCTCAATTTCGGCACGAAGTGGCCCTGGATGATGCCCCCAACTAACTAGAGCAGACTGACCGCGAACCAATAAGGGCTGAAGCTGGTACATCGCATAGAAATGGGCCGCAGCGGTCGGTTCGAGGAATGTCACATAGCAAGAATTCGTTTCTGGGCTATACTCGACTGATTCTAGCATCCCGCCACGCACAGCGTTACAAATGTCCGCCACGCGAATCCCTGTTCTCAGCTGAGCGATGGCAATGCAGCGATTACCAACATTTCGCTCACCTCCGCTGATGTTTGCCGTCAGAACTGCTGCGATACTTTGGCATGCGAGCGCATCAGCAATTTCCGATGCTTGAAACTCCGTAAGTTGTGTTGTGTCGTAAGGCGAGCGACCGAGATATAATAAAGCTGCTTGTTTTTTTAGCTTATGCATTGTGTGGCAAGGATCGCGACCGAAAGCGACATTGACGTCGGTCCAATTCTCACGCAAGTGGCTCACAGCTACGATGGCAGACTCAATGTTTGTGAAATGAACAAACCATATATTGCGGCCAGGTAGGCAACGAATACTTTCAATCGTCCCTGCAAAGTTGAGGGTCCTTCGCAGAAGTTGCTCCCGTTCCGCCAGGGCGTCTTTATCATCTGTCTCGGGACCGTCTCCCGAGAACTCGAGGTATACATTGCGGGACGCGTTATTTTCAGCAACTGCTCTGGATACCGTCGCACTTACTGGTGGTGACCGCGCCCAACCCACGGTAGCAGGCTTCCCGTCGAGCGTGAGCGGGACCATCAGGCATTCGGCATAGAAACGCGACGCTGCGGCACGATCAAGAAAGTTCACTACGAAGCGATTGCGCTCAGGTACGTGCAAAATGCTTTCGACCATGCCGGCAGTGACTTTTTGCATCACCTCGGATGCTGTTGTTGAAGGCAGAACATTATCGACGTACACCGCGCGCCACTCGACCTCACCAGTACGTGGCGGAACACGAACTTTTACGCCAAAGAAGGACCATGATGCCATATACAAGACGGTCTGTGCGTCGGGTTCAGGCTCTTGTGGTGCAATATGCCCCACCGGGAACACAGGGGCAATTTGTGAATGAGGAAGACTTGTGGGAGCTATGGGCATCGGATAAGCTACAGGGCTCATTTGAAAAGGTAATGGAAACGTATAGAGCCGTTGGACACTCTGCGGAGGGGCACCTGGTCGATGTGACGGTAGCTCGACATTCCTATGAATAGCTTTCCGCTTACCAGGATTCGCGAAGGGACTCTCCAGCTGCAATGTCATCTTGTAGATATGAATCAGACAACTCGCGAAGTAGGTTCGGTCTTGATTCAAAGTAGACGTGAGGGGGAACCGTGACGGGAGTCCGTAGTTATGGCTATGTGCCTAGAACTCGACCGAGATGTCTAACCTTATACTGTTTCACAGTTACTACCAAACGCGGACCGTGATCATTTTAATTAAACCTATTCCCTCCCTTCTCTTCCGGCTTGGTCAGTCACAAGAGGAGCCGCAAGGGATTCGTTTCTTGAAACTTGCGTATTGCATTCAAAATAATAAATTACAGGTTTCTTCTTCACTCACCCTAAGTCTTGACAGCTCTATGAGATTCGAAACCTGCTCTTACCCACTTCAAAATTACAAGTAGTACATAGTATCCATACCACAACAAGGTGTACGCGTTCCACGCCGTTGTGGTCTGCGGATCCCGGATTAAAGTCTAGGTTTCTAATTATTATGGTCATGCATATCCGTGGGGTAAGGAATTTTGTAGAATCAATCGCAGGGGCGTATATAAAGCCTTTCTTCAGCTGATGTAAATACTACGGTACGACATCACCCAAGGTCGGGCTCGGGCTTAACCGTGCCAAAAGCTTCAATTGAGGCCTCTCTATGCGCACGAGCCAGCCGCACATTACGGTCCTCGATTATATTAGCAACCTTCCGTAAGACAGTATCCTGATAATCTTGTTTTTCGGCCACCATGTCCTCTAAATATTCCTCTTGCAAGCTCATAGTTGTCTGAGCCGCTTCTAATGCGGACGATGCCTCTCTATTCGCAGCCACGAGTTCGGTCAGGGCCTTGACGACGGTAAGCTCTTCAACTGCTGGCGCGAGCGTTACTCGTTGGGGCTTAAGCTCCAGACCATTCGAGAGAACACGATGTACGAGTAAGCTGATACTACCGTCACTGCTCGACTCATCGATGGTCAGACGCTCGTCGGGGCCAGGTGTGTGCACAGCCCGCAGCACCTCTAGATCTACGCTGGAAGCGGCGAACGCATGATTACTTTCAATGTTCAGCAAGGTTAATTCTCTAGATAGTACCCGGGCGAGCCATCGGCCTTGCTCTAAGATTTCGTAGCGAGGTGCGCTTGCCCCCGATTCTTTGGCAGCCATGCCCTCGAGGGGTTGAATAGCCAGCTCCCTTCACACGCCCAGGCGACAAGCCCACCCCCGCGTCTTCTCGAAAAACGTCCACTCAGGCCACAACCCACCCCTTGCGGCTATTGGCCGCTACCACGCCGTGCAGTGCAGGTCGGGAGGATGCACGTGCGCCAGGTGACCGTTTGTGGCGAGAGCTATCTTAGTTGAGCGCGGGTTTGCGGGGAGTCTGATAAATCGACACCGGTCTAGACTAGGTTTTTGCTTTATTTTTCTTTTCTTCTTTACATCCCACCTGTGAAGCCTCTAATAACACACAAGGGAAAATGTATATCGGCGTTGACGTTGGTACTGGGTCTGCGCGAGCATGCCTGATGGCAGAGTCCGGAGACATCATTGCAGTTGCGACAAAGCCGATTCTTCGTTTCTCACCGAAGCAGGACTTCGTGAACCAGTCTTCCAAGGACATTTGGAATGCTATTTGCTTCTGCACGAAGAAGGTTCTCGCCGATGGCTCTGTCGCGGCCGAGCAGGTGAAGGGCCTCGCCTTCGATGCGACGTGCTCGCTAGTCGCCACAGACGGCAAGGCCGGCTCGCAGACTCTGCCGATGGGTCCTGACTTCAGCAACAATGAGCAGGACGTCATTTTGTGGATGGACCACCGGGCGCCAGAGCAGACGCAGAAGATCAAGGACACGCGTGCGTCCTTGCTGAAGTTCGTGGGCGGTCAGATGTCGATCGAGATGGAGGTTCCGAAGATGCTATGGCTCAAGGATAATGCTCCCCCCGAGATTTTCCGCTGTGCCCACTTCTATGACCTTAGCGACTGGCTAACTATGCACGCGACGGGTGTTGATGCCCGCAGCTTCTGCTCTGTCGTGTGCAAGCAGGGATATGTGCCGCACGGCGTCGATGGATCAACAACGGGCTGGAGCGACAAGTTCCTAACCGAGATTGGCCTTGGTGATCTGGTAGAGAATGACTTCGATCGACTAGGTGGGATTGCTGGCAAAAATGGCATCTATCACTCTGCCGGTGAGCCAGTAGGTAAGCTCAACGAGAGCGCCGCTGCGCAGCTTGGTCTCACCACGAACACCGTTGTCGGCTCTGGCGTCATTGACGCGTATAGCGGCTGGATTGGAACAGTTGCTGCGAAAACACCTGATTTCCATGACCCGGCTATTCATAGCCGTCTTGCTGCTGTTGCTGGCACTTCTACGTGCCACATTGTCCAAAGCAATGATGCTGTTTTTGTTCCAGGCGTTTGGGGTCCGTATCGGGATGTGATTGTACCTGGGAAGTGGTGCGCCGAGGGCGGCCAGAGTGCCACCGGTGAGCTCATTCAGCATGTCGTCTCCAACCATCCAGCCCACGCCAAGCTCGAGAAGCTCGCTGAGACTCTTGAACTTAACAAATATGAAGTTTTGAACAACCATCTAGAGCATATGCGCCAGGAGCAGGGTCTACCAACGATCTACCACTTGATCAAGGACCTGTTTTTCTACGGCGACCTATATGGAAACCGGAGCCCCATCGCAGATCCGAGGATGCGGGGCTCAATCGTTGGAATTGGCATGGACACTAGTCTTGATGATCTTGCGAAGCAGTACCTAGGCGTGCTTGAGTTTATTTGCCAGCAGCAGCGTCAGATCATCGACTCCATGAACAAGGCCGGACACGATGTGAAGTCAATTTACTTGAGTGGCGGACAGTGCAGGAACAAGGTCCTCACTGAGCTGATGGCGACAGCGGCCGGTATGCCGCTGGTTATCCCGCGCTACATTGATGCCGCTGTCGTGCTCGGAACTGCAATGCTTGCAGCGCGCGCGACGCAGCCGGAAAAGTCGCTGTGGGATGTTATGGCCTGCTATTCAAAGTCTGGCACGCTCGTACATCCACTTGAGGACAAGGCGGTGAATGCCCTCCTGAGCGCTAAATACGAGATTTTCCTTGACCAAGCGAACCGTCAGCGTGAGTATCGAGACAAGGTTGCGTCTGCTCTAGCACATGCGTAAGTAACTGGATATCAGGAATCCCGTTCTACAATGGATCGAAAAAATTATCATGTAAAGTATACAATACCTTTCCATGTTGAGAAGCATACATAGCCCGAAGATAGAACACACAGAAATAAAAATCTCTCTAATAGTTTATTCGCTCATAACAGTCGTACCATGGTAGTTGCGTTTCAGCTCAAGCTGGTTATAGGTAACTTGTGAATTGTTGAAAGTTGGCGTGAATCACGCTCGATGCGATAGTAATAGCTGCAATAATTCGAGGGACTCATCTGGGCCAAGAATTGCTCATCATGAGTGATGACTATGAGCTGAAAGTTTCTCTGAGATCGGCGCGCCGCAATGATATCAGCAAGACTGCGAGCAAGCGCTTCTATGTTATCCCTGTCAAGATTGGTGGTCGGTTCATCAAGAACAATGAGTCCAGAGTTGTTCCCGAAGCATTCAGCAAGAGCCATTCGAATCAAAATGGATGCGAGCACCTTCTGACCTGCAGAGCAACGGCCTCGCATATCCAGCTCCGTGTCCTGCTTCAGCATACAAACCCGGTAGTTGTAGCTGGCTCTTGCCGAAGCAGAGCCCGCATCTGACTCACTCCGAATCAGGATCGTATCTATGTCTGTGCCAGTGTATGTAGACTTCCACATTTCATCGAGCAGGGCATTGATTTCTGCCAT
This sequence comes from Starmerella sirachaensis, assembly GCA_030578495.1. Taxonomy (NCBI): domain Eukaryota; kingdom Fungi; phylum Ascomycota; class Dipodascomycetes; order Dipodascales; family Trichomonascaceae; genus Starmerella; species Starmerella sirachaensis. Next base: position 947,078 of record JAJMSC010000004.1, on the reverse strand, counting down.
CTTCATGGAATGGTAGCGCATGATTGCAATGTCCAAGGCACGGACGTATTTCTCCAAATCTTTTGCAGCACCTTCCGTTGTCTGCAGCTTGGCCACAGCAGCGTTGAATCGTTCAGCCGTGTCTTTATAGGTGGTGGACAGTTCGCGTCGCACTTGTATCATCTGCTCGCGCAACGCCTTTGCCTCTCCTGTCTTTGTCGATATCTCGGCATTGAGCGTGCCTACACGATCCTGCAGAGATGTGATATGGGTCTCGTAGTCGCCGATCTCGGCGCGAGCATCTTTCACCTGGACTTCTAGGTGCGCGGACTCTTCAGATACTGTCGAGTGCTCTTGAGTAATTCGCCGAAGACGAATGTTGTCATTGAGGTTTCGACGGTATCCCAAGAAATCAACGCGAAGCCGCTCGTTCTCAGATATCCGCAAAGCAAGTTCGTTAATTGCGCCGCTGACCCGTTCCTCCTGCTCTAGTGACTTGGCTCGTTCCACAGCGATCCGACCAAGAGGATCTGTCCCGTGAGTCGTCTCGAAACGAGCAATTTCGCTAGACAGCTCATCCACGCGACGAAGTAAGGCGACTGCCTCGCTCTTCTTTACTGCAACATCGCGCTCTTTTTCGGCAAAATCATGTTTCTGGGAGCGTAGCTCGTCGTTCGCGGCCTCAATTACGGCCTCAGAGCGCGGGATTGCCTCCTGTGCCGCTTCAAGCTCAGTTTGAGCAGATTCGCGGGACTCAACTGTGCGAGCCAGCTCCTCGGTTATTCGTTCACGTTTAGCTTGCGCAAGTTCAGAATCGCGAATTCGCAGCTTGAGCTCCTGCACACTCTGAGCCAGAGTTGAAACTCGGCCTGCCAGGCGTTCTTTTTCAGCCCTCGCATTCTCAGCCGCTTCCCTCATATGCTTCAATTCCAGCTCCCTTGTCTCCAAGTCTTTCTGAGCAGCCTGGGGTGAGATGGAGACTGATGGAGTGAGAAGTACAGTTTCTGCGTTTATTTTAGCGGTGGTTTCCAAAACTTCGTCGCGGCTACGCGCTAGCTGATTGAGTGGTCCTGAAATATTAGCGATCAGCTGCGCATGGCGTTCATCCTGCTTCGCAGCAGCCTCTTTCGCAGCCTCCAAATCTTGCTGCAGTGAACCTACATCGTGCTCGAGTGTCTCCACCTCGGCATTCATTGAGTGAAGGTCGGATTTTATTTGCCTCCAGCGCTGTATTATTGGCGCGAGTGACCTCAGATGTTCGAGTTCCTGTTTTTTCGAGCTTGCTTCCGCCTCGGCTTCCTCTGGCGTCAGGCTCAGCGCCTGTAGTTTCACCTTGAGCTTAGCGATAAAAGCCTGTACCTCAGACGCCGTTTTATGGTGATCACAGAGAATACACACCGGTGAGTCCTGTTCGGCGCGCGAAAGAGCCTCCGAGAAAAATCTATGTGCAAATGCGATTTGTTCCTGGTCTTGTGTGACTTCAACAAGCACCGCCTCTGCTTGGGACACAGAATCTTCGTAAGATGAGGCAATTTCGCCGACTTCATTACCGAGGGCCTTCTCCTCATCTGACAGGGTTGCCATTTTTTGCTTGATGCTTGTGAGCATAGACTGCTTTCCCTCCAATTTAGCTTTGGTGCTGTCGACAGCAAGAGCAGCACTAGCTTTTCCCGAGGTTGAGTCGCTCAATTCCTTCTCAGCTGCTGCTTCCAGCTCTGCTACATCGGACAAAGTGTCTCCTGTTTCCGGTGGCTGGCCATGGATATGAGAGCGCACGAGCGCAGCAGCGGTCCTTAACCTATCCTCCGACTCTGTCTGAGAATCCTTCAGAAAAATCAGCCGTGATTGTGCACTCGACACATCTATCGCATCCTGCAGAATGCAGCGCGCGGCACTAACTTTCTCTTCTTCTGCCCCCACGCGGCTCAAAGCATCTTTAAGAGTATTCGCCGCTTCGTATTCTTTGCTGCGCTTGTCTGCATCCTCTGCTTCTGCGGAGACTTCCTCAAGTCGCTTAAGAAGCCAGGAGCTGTCGCTGCCCTTGTGCTCTTCAAGCGCCTTCTGGATCTCTGAAATTTTTGCATCACAAGCGCGAATGGTCGATCTACTGTCGGTCGCTGCCTTGCGTAGCTGCAGTCGTTGCGCCTCTGCAGAGCTCACGGCTCGGCTTAGCTCTTCTTCACGCTCACGATGAAAGATTTCCAGCTTTTCCATTTCCTCCTCGATAATTGCAAGCTCGAGTTCGCGTTCCTTTCGCCACGCGGAAAGGGGGGACGAGGACAAGCCGTCCGCACCACTGTGATCACCGACCAGTTCGTCACGTTGTCGCATTTTCTCCATTTGAGCATCCTGCGCCTGTTCGATTCGTCCTTGCTGGTTTGCGAGCGCCGCGAGAGTCTGCCTCACAGACTCGAGCTCGGAGTGAAGTTCTACGCGTGAAGCATCTAGTGACGCTGCCTCTTTGCCGAGCTGAGCTTCGCGCTCATCACTTTGTGCCAGCTCAGCCTCTAACTCAGCTGTCGATGCTGCTAGTTCCTCGCGCATTTCGCCACGCAATATCTCCATATCTGTCTGCAGGCGCGATTGCACGCGAAGAGAGTCCTTTAACGAGTACTCAAGCTGTTGCACGCGTTGACTATGTTCAACCGCGCGCATGAGCTCTTCCGAGCGGCTACGTCGCTCTTCCTGTAGCTCAACTATGGACTGCCCGAGATCGTCTACACGCGTAGATAAGCTCTCGAGCAGCACCTGCTTCTCGGCGACCCGCGCCTGGTCCGTTTCTAGATGCTCGAGCTCTACCTTCTCTACCCGCACATTAGCCATGTACTCCTTACGGATTGTTTTCAACGATTCAAGCGCCTTTGAGTATTTTGTTGCCTCGAAAATTTCATCAAAGCGCTTCTTCACTACCGAAGGCTCCGCCAGTGGCCACAGGCTATCCTCCTGGTGACAGAATACGACATAGTTTAAAATTGCTGCCGGAACTCCGAGGCTCTGAGGAATCTGAACGTTCAGATCTGCGCAACGAGAGCTTACTGCCCCGGAATCGCCAAAATCGTTGCCGTAGACTCGCAATTGGCCTTCTAGCGTCTTAAATGTCGCGGTGCCCTTTCCTGTGATGCTCAAGCGCATGCTGCGCGTCGCGACCATCTGCCTGCCTGACGCATTCCGGTACAGAAGCTTCACCTGGGCATACACTTCTGATTCGCTCGCCATGCGCGGGTCGTGCACAAATGCACCGCCTTTCGCATTGGGCGGCAGGTCGCCTGTTGTTGCATAACGCAAGCACTCTATAACCGTGGTTTTTCCTACGCCGTTGGGCCCGCAAATGAGCGTCAACGGCGTGGTGAACTCAAGGTCCTGAGCCGTGTAATTATCGAAAGCTCTCACTCCTTGAATGCGGAGTTTTGAGATACTCGACATCTCGCGCGACAAAAAAAGCCCTTACCGCCACCAACGCGGGTATACATAGCAGGTGGTTTCTGATCGTAGAGTTGCAGTCAGGTCATGGTGAAATATAACGCCACCAGTGATTGATATTTGAGCTGTGTATTAAAAAAGCGCTCGCTATGTTAGTTGAAGCGTGCCAAGAGTGGCACTGAAAACGGCGAAATGCGGGTATGAAGTGCAACCCCCATGCGTTCTATACAGATTCTAGTTCGTTACTTGTCGGGTCAGGGGCTAAGTATTCCAGCAGTGCCATTGAAAACATGCTGGCCGGGAGTGCCGTAATGAGCCTGATATGTAACCCCCGGACAAGAGCATGACCCAGGCCAGCCTCACGCACAAGGTTGACAAGCACCTGCCGTGCTCCCTGCAAATCACTCGGCCTAAGGCCTTGCAGATTAGGTGACGATGCGAGCATTGTCCGCGTCTTGACCACAGAAAGCAAGTTGGAGCCGGTCTCTCCGACGACCGTGGCCATTGCTGAAGCTAGAGGGACACCGCACGAACCTTTGAAGCTGTCGTAGCATGTCCACCAAGCAATGGTGTAGGGTAAGTAGATGCCGAGCTCCATCCAATAGCCGCGGAAGAAACCACGTACTCCCTCTGTCTTCCAGATCTGCGAGATCTCGCGCAGCATCGAGCGCTCCTCGCCGTGACCGCGTAGCTGGAGGCGGCCGCTGATGATTTCTACCGGGGTCATGAGCAGACTCGCACTCAATTGAGCTGCCGCGCCCGCAATCGCATAGTTTTGCACAGAGTTTCCGCCGAGGGTCTGCTTCACGCCTCGATAAACTGAGACGTCAACGGCGAACGCGGGCGCACTAAATACAGCAGACGGGAGCAGTCCATACCAATAGCGCGAAACTGGCTTCAGAACATACTGGGATGTCGAATGGACGGGTGAGGTTTGATGAATCACGCGGATTGTCTCGAGCGGGTGAAACAGTGCGTTTCCAAGGACACCCGCGACAATTGTAGCGCTTAGCACATCTGGGTCCATGGGCTCACCACCGCCAAAACCAGGTTGAACTCAATCTCGGCGATACTGAGCTTAGCTAGAACGGCGAGAGACTGCGTGGGGTTGCCAAAGTTATGTACGAGACAAGTACGAGGAGGGTCCAACCTTGCACCTTGTCCACAGGGCCCTGACCCACCGCCGACTCAATGGGGGACGGCGTGACACCACCGGGGTATGCGCCGTCGTTGGTTTAGGTAACGGCACGCATGGACTTCGGTTCCACACTGGAGGAGAGCAGGTAAGCTCCAAAAGTGGACGTATGTAGTAGCCAACGCCACACGGTAGTTGAGATCCCGCGTTGGGAGATGACTCACCCGGGTTATGGAAGGACCGCCGCTGTTCCGACCCGTCGAACCTGCTCGACCTCGCGCGCGCCATTTCGTGTCCCTGACTGACTCATGTGGGAGGTGGAGGAGGGTCTGCCACAAAGTTCTTCACTCTAAACTACTAAACACTGCCTGGTAGGGATCACGACGATTTGGCGACATACAGCCCCCCGAACCGGACGACTTTGGCAGCAGCTTAGACACTTAACCCGACAAGCAATGTCTCAGCGACCAACAAGCCAGGAATTTAACCGCGACGAGTTCGACAGCGTCCTGCGCGGTCGCTTCTTCTACGCCCCCTCGTTCGAGATTTATGGCGGTGTCTCAGGTCTCTACGACTACGGCCCTGCTGGGTGCTCGCTCCAGGCGAACATGATCGACCTATGGAAGAAGCATTTTATTCTCGAGGAGGACATGCTCGAGGTCGACTGCACGGCCCTCACACCGGCGGAGGTTTTGAAAACGAGTGGCCACGTCGACAAGTTTAGCGACTGGATGTGCAAGGACCCGAAGACAGGCGAGATCTTCCGCGCTGACCACCTCGTTGAGGAGGTGCTCGAGGCGCGCTTGAAGGGTGACAAGGAGGCGCGCGGCATCGCGTCGCTGTCGCTCGAGGATGAGTCTGAGGACAAGAAGAAACGCAAGAAGAAGGTCAAGGACATCAAGGTCGTGAGGCTTGATGACACTCAGGTCCATGAGTACGAGGAGGTGCTCGCGAAGATCGACGGCTACTCGGGCCCGCAGCTTGGCGAGCTCATCGAGAAGTACGACATCACGAATCCGGCCACTGGTGGCAAGCTCGAGCCGCCGGTCGAGTTCAACCTCATGTTCGAGACTCAGATTGGCCCGAGCGGGCAGCTGAAGGGTTACCTGCGTCCGGAGACGGCGCAGGGCCAGTTCCTCAACTTCGCCAAGCTGCTTGACTACAACAACCTCCGCATGCCGTTTGCGTCGGCATCAATTGGTAAGAGTTTCCGCAATGAAATCAGCCCGCGTGCCGGACTTTTGCGTGTGCGCGAGTTCCTCATGGCTGAGATCGAGCACTTTGTCGACCCTAAGGACAAGAGCCACCACCGGTTCGATGAGGTAGCCGACGTCGTGATTTCGGCGCTGCCAAAGGATGTGCAGGAGTCTGGCTCCTCGAAGACAACGCCTATCACCATCGGTGAGGCAGTCAAGATTGGCATGATCGACAACGAGACGCTCGGCTACTTTGTGGGCCGCATTGCGAAGTTCATGGACAAGATTGGCATTGACGATAAGCGCATGCGCTTCCGCCAGCATATGGGCAACGAGATGGCCCACTACGCGTCAGATTGTTGGGATTGCGAACTCCAGACGTCGTACGGCTGGATCGAGTGCGTCGGCTGCGCCGACCGTTCGGCATACGATCTTACTGTCCACTCGGCACGCACCAAGGAAAAGCTCGTTGTACGCGAGAAGCTAGAGCAGCCCATCACTGTTGAGCAGTGGGAGGTCGACATCGACAAGAAGAAGTTCGGGCCCAAGTTCCGCAAAGACGCCGGCCGTGTCACGCAATGGCTGGATGGCCAGACTCAGGACGAGCTTGAGAAACTCGAAGCCGAGCTCACGAAGAATGGCGAGATTGTCGCCAAGATTGGTGGTGACGAGTTCACCGTGGACGCGTCGCTCGTGAAGATCGCAAAGGTGACTCGTACCGAGCACGTCCGTGAGTACACACCCAGCGTCATCGAGCCGTCCTTCGGCATTGGTCGCTGTCTGTATGCCCTTCTGGAGCACTCGTTCTGGGCACGCCCGGAGGACGCGAGTCGCAAGGTCCTGTCGTTCAAGCCTGTCGTTGCCCCGACGAAGGTGCTGGTTGTGCCGCTCTCGAGCAACGCCGCATTCGCGCCGTTCGTCAAGTCTATCACTCGCCAGCTTCGCACCGCTGGCATCAGTGCCAAGGTTGACGACTCGTCTGCGACAATCGGTAAGCGCTACGCACGCAACGACGAGCTTGGAACCCCGTTCGGTCTTACCATCGATTTCCAGACCGTCTCTGACAACACTGTAACGCTCCGCGAGCGTGATTCAACGGTCCAGAAGCGCGGTCCGATCCCAGATGTGGTTGAGGCGCTTGAAAAACTCACTCGCGGCGCGAGCTGGGACGAGGGAACTGCGAAGCTTAAGGTCTTCGAGGGTCAGGTCACCGAATAAAAGCCTTCGGCTGTTAATTGCCTTGTACGTATTTAAAACCTATTTTTTAACCTCTGATTCAGTGGCTCGACACGAGTGTCGAGCGCGATCACACCCGCCTCTCGCTGGTGATGTAGAAGTCTAAGTCTAAGCCTGAGACGATACGTGTCAATCATAGGAACGAACACAGTCAATAATGCGATTGTATGTTGCAGCGACGTGCTTGTGCCGTCTTGCGATAGAAATGCGTGTGCGTGCCGCATGAGCTCAGCTGCAGTAGGGTTCAATAGCGGTTGGGCCAGGCCATATCGCGTCATCGTCCAATTCCCACCCATTTTGCCTTTAGCCCGCGATAATGCGTTCCATTCCGGAGCTGAGTGCGGAGGCGAATAAGTATAACTACAACTCTGGTATTTCCTTCGCTTCATGGACACATGTGTGCAAGACACTGCTCCGCGAAGCCAAAGTCTACTCAAACGAAGGCACATCTTCCGGCCTCGAGCGCAGCTATATACTGAATCTGCGATTTGCAGATCTAGTATTAAACAAACTCACCGGCCACCCCCATTTCGACAAAAAGGCATACAAGAAGGTATATGACGAAGTTCCAGGCGCACTTAACCACTCGGAGGATCTCAAGAAGAGACTCGCGGAACGACCACCACCAGCTGGAAGCCCATCTCGTCGTGACACGACTAAGGGAAATCAACATAAACCGAGAGACAGTGCGTTTGAAGCATCTAGTCCAAGCATCCGTGAGCAGGAGCATCGAGATACCAGACGAAATAGTTCTCTGGATTCTTCAAAATCAGGATATGCCTCACAAGACGACGGGCTTGCAGCCGACACGTCCGTCGGAATTCATATGCTCGATTTCGATGAATCGCTTGCAACGCTAAAGTTTTTGAAGAACCCGCTGAAGCACGTCAACTCCAGCGGCATGTCGCAGCACCATCAGCAACAGCATCAGAAGCACGTCACTGAGCTCAGCTATCCGGGCGTGCGGGCTGATCCGCCGCGTAGAGGATCTACCATGTCCAAAGAGCCCGAGCCAGCAATAAAGACTGAGATAAGTCCCGGAAATATCACAAGCGTGTTCACGACGGAGATGGGTGCGCCCCTGCGCAATGTATTTATTCCTAGCCAATTGCGGTCGCGATTTCTCGAAATTGCTGCACCCAATACTAAGGCTAACCTTGAAACGTGTGGGATGCTATGTGGCAAACTAACCCGGAATGCGTTCTTCGTCACTGACCTCTTGGTGCCCCATCAGATCTCCACCCCCGACTCTTGTGCCACAACACACGAGGAGGAACTGTTCGAATATGTGGACAAGCGTGACCTGTTCCTTGTTGGCTGGATCCACACGCACCCATCCCAGTCATGCTTCATGTCCAGTGTTGACCTGCACACTCACGCATCGTACCAAATCATGCTTCCTGAGGCAGTTGCCATCGTCTGCGCACCGACCGCTAATCCAAGCTGGGGTGCATTCAGGCTCACGGACCCACCAGGACTAGATGTTATCAAAGCCTGCCCGTTAACGGGATTCCATCAACACAGCCAGGGGAACTTATACAAGCTCGCTCGACCAGGGCACTATCGTGAGCTGGAATTTGACCTCACTGCCGTTGATTTACGGGACAACCCGATTTAACGTGTGTATGCATTCGTGTATTTAATTTTCTATGCCGGGCGAACCGAGCTGGTTCTCGGTCGTATCATTCGCCCACGCAATTAACCTATCTTTGTTTACATCGCCACAACCCGTACCCTGTGTTAACTGTAGGTGCCGCAGGCATTGTAGGCTTCCGGGAGCCCTGCAAAGGAAAGCAATGAGGAGCTCTCAAAGCATGATATCGGGAGAAGGCCTGCAGGAGGAGTGTTCAGTTTCGTCTGCTAGTTCGGGTGAAAGTTCTGTTTATCAACTCTCTGCTCAAGATGAAATGGTCTCGGCGTCGTCTAGCAGTCACAGCAACGATAACAACCTCTCCAGTGACAATTTTATCAATTATAATGGCCCTGCTACAAGTGGCAGTAGCGATATACGCCGCAGCAGTAGCAGTGAGGACAATAATAAGAGCAGCAGCATCAGGAACAGTAGCAGCAGCAGCGACTTGCCAGGGCTATCATCAGAGCTTAAGAATGCGCTCACGAGCGACGTTACGTATACAAGCTCACCAGTGTCCTACAATGACTCAATGAGAGATGCTGGGTCGTTTGGTCGTAGTCGTGGCACCCGGCATGGCTCTGGCAGAGTAGTTACAGCATCTATGACATCGGCTAAGGAACTTGAACGGCTCCGAGAACAGGTGTATGGTCTTACCGTCGCGAGGCAGGATGCTGAGGCGACTCTCGAGCAGTGCAAGTTCAAGTTGGGGTCTCTTGCTGATCTGAACACCAGTCTAGAGCGACAGAATGCAGAGCTGGTCCGTCAATTAAGGTTTCTGCGCGGAGACTTTATGAGGCAAAAGCACCAGGGTACCGCTGCCCAGCGCCGGTTGCAGAAGCGGGTCGCTGGTCTTGAACGGCATTTACGAGCTCAGCGAAGCAGTGCTCAATGGTCAGTATATGGTAGGGGCACTACCTGTGACACCGGTCGCGCAGAAGCATCAGCTGAGGGCCCAGATTTAGCAATTATGAATAGCAGAAATGCGCGGAATCCAAGCACCATGGCTACAGAATATTTCAGGCTTGAGAAGCTAGCCGAGCGGCTTGAGCTCGCCCTACAAATCCCGCATGACGCCAAAGTGCCAACTTACATTGGCGATCGTCTCGACATTGCAATTGACGGAATTCTTGAGCTTGTGGGAAGGCGCTGATGTCACGTACCGATCTATATACGGCCGCCCAGACTATAAGGGGTTGGCGACTCGCATCATACAAATGTAAGACTATGTACACGGGACAACGGCAGTGCCGGCCTCAGATCCTGAGCGCTTGGCTGAAGCTTCAAGCGAGATCGCTCTTGAGTCTAATGGAAAATGATTTGGCTCGTGTGATGCAATGCGCGAAGAGTGGAGAGTAAAAAAAGCGAATTCAGTGCAACAAACTCATCCCTTCTTCCGATGCCAGCCGTGACAGAGTGCCTAGATTCAAACCAGCTAGAAAAGCTTCACTCGGCATCCTCATTCGACCACCCGAGTGCCTTAAGCTTCTCGAGAACTTCTGGCTCCGTCTCAATTTTCTGCACCTGCGTGGCCTCAAGCTTGTCGCCGTTGATTTGGCGCTGCTTAAGCTCGTCGATGGCCCGCAGCTTCTTCACAAGAGAGCGGATCTGCTTCTCCTCGGTCTTTGGACCCGGCGCGGGGGCAGCAGCAGGCTCAGGAGTATTGCCTCCCTTCTTTGCCCCGCCCTTCGCCGGGGATTTGCGGCCGGACGATTCCTGCTGGGTGGACTCGTACAGCGATCGCACAGGCCTGGCCGCGCCGCCGGCCGCACGAAGATGCGGTGGCTGGTACGCCCCGGCCGGCTTCGACGGCGGTGCCGGGGCCGGCTTGGCGATGGCACTGGCATGAGGCTCTATTTTCTCATCGCTTGGGGTAGCGACTTCTTGTGGGCGCCATCCAACCGCATACAACTCAATGTCGTCATGCACATAGATGAGTTTGCCCGTGTAGTCCCAAAGTTTAACGCCGTTGTCAACACGGAGACGTGGCGATGTCGTTGCAGTCAATAGCACGTCACCCGACGGGCTCCAATCATAATAGGACGAGTTCGTCGCGAGAATGGCACCGACTTTTGCGAAGTTTTTCGAGCGGTCATAAATATCCATATGACCTTGCAGATTACCGAAGCCCGCCACAACAACGTACTTACCCTGCGGCGAGTACTTCAGGTGATTTCGCGGCGCGAGTGGCATGCTGCGGGTCTCATTGCCTCGTACGTCGAAGAAACTAGTCTTCGACGGCATGAGGCCATAAACAACGCCAAAATCGTCACTCTGTGGCGACCACGCGACGTCGTGCACAGGTCCCTCGCGGTCAAGCATGATCCGCTGGTCGCTGCCGCTGTTCACGCTCAGCAGATACAGCGTCGACTCGCCATAGTAAGATTTATTGGACGAGTCTACATCGGTCTGTGCCACAACGAGGAGAGCCGTGCCGAGCTTGTTCCACTGCGCAAGCACGCTCTCCGCTTTAAACAGCGTGCGCTGGGCAACAGGGTGGGTCAGCGTCGGCAGCTTGTAGACGCGGATAGACGCTGGCTTTCCGCCAGTGCCAGGCACAAAAACGGACACAGACGGGTTGCGGCCAGGGCTTACGCTGAAGTCTTCGATGCCGTCCGGAATGTTGAGGTGGCCCAGGCGGGCAGCAGCCGCTCCGGCGACGAGGTTACCCTCAGTGACACTGAGTGTTTTGGGGCCAGTCTGCTGGACGCAGAAGTTCTCATCGGCAGTAAACTGAATCCCCCATCCACCGCGGAGGCTGCCCTGCGACTTCTGCAGCTGGGCGGTAAGAAACTCGCCAGTCTGGGCATTCCAGACCTTGAGGTTCGGGATCCAGTTGCCGGACTCCTGGTCGCGCTTCGGCCGTACCCATGTCATGAGATGGCGACCCAGTGGACTAAAATACATGTCTGCAGCCGGTTCAGGGATCGTACAAACGGTTTTCCGCGTGTCAGGGTCGATTACGGTGACGCCCTTCGCAGTAGCATATGCGAACGCGGCGCCGTTCGGACTGTACAGAGCGACGCGCGCCTGTTCTTCAGCAGCAACAAGGCTGTCAAACTCGTCGTACGAGGGCGGGCCGTGCCGAAGCACGAGGCTCTTCGACGCTCGGGCGAAGTACTGCGGTTGCATATAGTTGAAGATTTATGATCCGGCTGCGTAGGTAAGCTTTGCAGTTTATACTCCTATCCTCCACCTATACTCCCCCACCCGTCTGCACGAGGCGGATAGGTACGAATTTAGAAAAAATGCCGTTTGTCTTGAGGGCTCGGTAGGCCTCGGCTGTGAAGCCAAAAAGAAATACATCTACTAGCTTAGCTTTTAGTTTACGCTAAATTGTTTCATGATGTTTACACCGTGCTATATAGCACGTGGACGCGATTGGAAAAGAGTGTGGAGGATTCTATGACGAAATCATATCGAGTAGGCTGTGTCATTTTTCTGAGAGCGGGCGCGCACTGTATTTGAATCCCTTTGTTTTTGCGCGCCTCGCCTGTGTGATCACAGTCTGCTCGACGGGGGAAATGCCTCCGCCCTCCCCAGGATAAGCAAGTCTGAAGCCTGGTTGCTAACATTTTTTATTCGGTCCTCCCGCTCAAATAATGCAGACTAGATAGCCCACTTCACAATGTAGAACAATAAATAAGCGGTCGTGGACTGCTTTACGGTATCCACGTCAATGGGCGTTACAGTGACGTCGTCAAAGTTGAACCACTGACCCGTACTGTGTTTCATCATGCATGTGTAGTGTCCCGTGTCAAGAGATCCAGTGTGGCATATGACGCCGTATAGTTCATAAATGAGCGGAGGCGTTTTCGGGTAGGTGGACGTGTATGGCGCTACATCCATCTGCAGCCCGAAATTAATCGGCGTATCTACCTTCGTCGAGCCCGTTCCGAAGTGCTTGAAGCGCTTGAGTTGAATGAGCAGTACTGGCGGAAACTGTGAGATCTTTAGTGTCTTTGTCGTCCTCCCGCGGCTTCCGCAGTACTCGCATGCGTAGTTTGCAAGCAGCTCCGAGGTCGTGAATCGCTTCAAGCTGTCATCGAGCGTTGTCGATGGTCCTGTGCCCAGATCCAGACCAAGGTCAACAATAGGGTCACGCTTCGTCGTCTCGGCACCGCATTCGTTGCACAACAGCGTGCTCTCTACGGAGCCACCAAAATTTCGGTGTGCTAAACAGCTGCACATCTCCGCATCCTCGGCCTTGTCACCGATCTCGCCCGTGGCGAAATGTGCGTTGTGGAACTCGTTGAGCAGCATGAGGTAGAACTCGTGGGCGTCCTGCTCTGTCGAGCCCGCACCCATGAGCGGCTGCTTCTCGGCCATTGCAATAAGCATGTCAGTGATGCCGTAGCCACTGACACTAGATGATCCAAAAAACTGTGTGTACACGCGGTCCACTGAGCACTCCAAGCAGTTCGGCCTCGTGCATAGTTCGTTCTGGTGGCCGCCACCTAGGAAGAATGCGCGAACGAGCGGGTTATGCACTAGTGATTGCAGCACCACGCTCACATAGCACGTCGATCCGAGGTTGATAAACCCACGGAGACCTGTGAATGCGTGGAACGGCAGTGTCGAATCCTCGGGCTGCGTCGGGTGAAGCACTTCTTTGCACTGCAGCGCGGATTCGATCTCTGACAGACGTTTCTCTTCGAACCTCGAATCAACCTTGATATCGCGACACGCAAAGCACCACATAAATCCTTCTGACTCTCCACCAAAGCAAGCCCCTAAGTTATGATTATGCTCGGTATGTTTCGGACATCCGATGTAGTCACACTCCAAACAACACACTGGCAAGCTTGTATTACCGCACTTTTGGCATGCTGCTTCGAAGTGGGACAGACCTAAATTAATCGCCAGCGACAATTTAACGGCCGATCCATATGCGTCGACGCACGCGTCCCCGGCCGCGCGTGTATGCGGACACCCGTTTGTGGCAGGGCTCGCCATGGAAAGTGTGGACTTGGACCCGTGATGACTATGCATATATACTGCCAAACCTTCATACCACCTGTCGACGCGCGACACTATACTCCTGTTTACGCAGCCCATGAGGTATGGAATTCATTATAGTTTGATCGTCTTTTCGACATAAAATGGCGTGACTTTTCCTGATCTGTATTTGCTCTTAGCTATATGCTTGCCTACTTATACTCCATCTTTCTGCTTATTGCGTGCGTATCTCACACCCATTCACTCGCCATTGCGTTAACACATACAATTATTCTGTTCTTTTGTTGTTAGAAAAAAAAGGATTGGCCCTGTATGGGTCTTTAAGTTTCTTCCCTTATCTGTTCTCTGCTTAACTCTCTATGTCTAGATAACATCGCTGGGATTTGCGTGCGCAGGGTAGATACCGCCCATAGTGGCTGAGGAATTATAAGTTATTAACGCAAAAGCGCTCGTAGCCACACAGCGCTATCGAACAGAGAAAAGGCCATACGAAATTCCATAAAAATGTGAGTGCATAAAAGCACAGACACCAGAGCACAGACAGGTCGGCAGGGCTTTCTGGGGCGACACTGCAGGTACAGGGTAACCGGACTAATTGAGCCGAGGCAGATCCGAGGACGACCTAACCTTCTCTCCTCTAGTCCCCCGACGAGCAATGGGTTATCCGTGGTCCACGGTAGAGGCACACCCCGCGAACTCTCCGGTTTTGATTCCAACCAAAAATGGCCCCCAGGACCACAGCGGATTTGTGAACCAACACGTTCCCGAAGCGCATAGCGGCCACTGGTACTGGAACAAGTACTATGCTGGTAACGGCCACGTCCAAACGGTCCTCGCTGGCGGTGACTACGAAGCCGAATACCCAGTATGGTACGGCCGCCGCTTGTTCAAGTGGTCAGATGGCTCGCAGAACAGTGTGGACTACGTTCTGTCATCCAAACTGGATAAGCCAGCGCAGTGGGACGAGGACGTGAGGTATCAGCCTGAGACCGACCTCCCGAGACTACCGCGGCGCACGAGGTACCTCAGGCCCGAGGAAATTGCCCCTCTTGATGCGCCACAGACCCACACACCGCTCCTTATCAGTGTACACGGCCTGACCGGAGGCTCACATGAAAACTACGTACGCGCGGCGATCTGTGAGGTTCAGGGCGCCTCCCCCGACATCGAGTGCATAGTTATCAACAGCCGCGGGTGCAATCGCACGAAAGTGACAACACCGCAGCTATTCAATGGGTTATGGACCGAGGACCTTCGCAGCCTTGTGAAGCACGTCACCACACACCAGCCCGAGCGCCCTATTTACCTCGTGGGCTACTCGCTCGGGGCAGCGATTGTTGCAAACTACGTAGGCCAAGAGGGCGAGGGAGTCGTGCCTCAAATCCGCGCCGCCGTTGCCGTGTCGGCGCCGTGGGACTTTACGCTCTGCAACACACTCCTCGACATGACGTTCATCGGCCACCATATCTACTCACCTCAGATGTGCAACAATCTAAAAAGGCTTGTCCGCAACAACCGCGCTGAGCTTGCGAAGAACCCGAAGTTTCTCGAGCTAGAGTCATCACTGAAAAACGCGAAATCGATTTCAGACTTCGACGACGCGATGACGGCGCCCCTGTTTGGGTTCATCAGCTCAAGCGAGTATTACCGGAATGCCTCTCCAGTGAACCGGCTGCAGGCCGTCAGAGTTCCCCTGCTCATTATCTCGGCGAATGACGACCCAATCTGTGTTGATGGCAGCTTGCCATATCTCGAGGCCCAGCACAACCCCTACGTGCACACGGTGACCTCAACGCACGGTGGTCATCTGGGTTGGTTCCAGGCCAGTGGACCGAGATGGTATTCCACAGTGTTGTCGAAGTACGTGTCGGCCATGGTGAGCCAGACGGAGCAATCGATGCCATTTAAGGCGGCGGTCGATACGAGGACTCGCTGGTTCAGGAACGGACGATTTCAGATGGACTAAGAACAAGCACTCCTTCTCATTCCGAAACCGCTGCAATCAGAACCTGCATAAATCTATATCTGCATATATAAGCGCACATATGTTTTGGTCCTCTGTGTGCTCTTAGCCAAATGGCAAGATTTAAACAATGGACGAAATTAAACGCCCATATACAAATGCAGGCGCCTGAAAAATGACAACAGGACCGATACCCAACAATCCAAGATTATCCCAGGCAATATTCATGGTCGACCTGCCTTTGCACCCCGCTCTGTCAGCCGAAGTAGAGAGGTTAACTACACGCTCTCGACGAAGCGAAACGGGTAAGCGCCACGCGAATCAAACAAGATCAAGAGAGGCGATCCACTGCGCACAAGCATTAGAAGAGCACTGTGTAAAAGCAGAATCAGTATGACAACAAAGGCATTTGTCCCCCTAGAGTCCAATCCCGAAGTGTTCAACGCATTTCTGGAGAAGCTTGGCGTCCCCGGAGTCGAGTTCATCGATGTGTACAGCCTTGACCCTGAAATGTTGCCGTTTGTGCCGCGACCAGTCAGAGCTATCCTTCTTGTCTTCCCAATCTCAGAGACCTATGAGGATTACCGACGACAAAACGACTCAACGCCTGCGCCTGGCGCGCAACCCACTCCTCCGCCGACTAAGACCGATGCAGTGTGGGCAAAGCAGACCATCGTGAATGCATGTGGCACAATGGCGCTTCTTCACGCGCTGGCGAACGGCGTACCCACCGAGCAACTGGGCAGTGGCGCCGGCAAGTCGATAGTTCAAGGGCTCACATCCACACCGGTCGAAGACCGGCCTCAATTCCTGGAGAATAATGCAGAGCTCGAGCAGATGCATGCGTCAGTTGCACAAAGCGGCGACACCGCAGCTCCCGGCGCCGAGGACAGCGTGGAAAACCACTACGTCTGCATAACGAAGAATGGAGATCAACTCCTAGAGCTCGACGGGCGGAGAATTGGGCCGATTGTTCGTGCAGAGGGTATTTCAGAGCCCGATATACTCGAAATTCCACAAACGATCAAAACGATTCAGGAGTTTCTGACACGGGAGCAAGGCAACCCGAATTTTGCAATGCTCGCCCTCGTAGATAGAAATTAGATGTAAGTATACAATCCAAAGTCTCCAAGTGGTAGATTAAGGTACAGTACACAAAGGTACTGTGAATACACGAAGCGATATAACTTGAATCACTTGAATCACTTGAATCACTTATGTTGTGGACTAATACTTTCAAATCGACACTTAGATAAGAATAGCACTGGTGGGTTAGTGGTATACTGAGTCGTTGCCATGTGACTTATAAGTTCAACTTCGACTCGACCCCGGTTCGATTCCGGGTCAGTGCACTGTTCTTTTTTTCGTTTTCTAGACAGCCGTGAAGTAAGTGCTGGCAGACTTAGAAATGCACCGTTAGAATTCGCAGATAGCAAGGTATTCGCAGATAGCATGGTATTCGCAGATAGCAAGGTATTCGCAGATAGCAAGGTAATATTGGTCGCATACGTACCTATATTGTACGCTGGGACATTGCATTTTTATTAGATTCGAAACTACAGTAAGAGCTAAAACTCTTCGGGGACTGATGGGATGAATGGAATGTACAGATCGTGATGTTTACATTACGCAGCGGCTCACGTCGAAGCGACCTTGTCCCTATCTATCTATTTTGGGTTTACTAGTTAAACGAACGATCAGGTATGCTTCCGACCGACATAGATTATTCAGAAGCACTGGTGGGTTAGTGGTATACTGAGTCGTTGCCATGTGACTTATAAGTCCAACTTCGACTCGACCCCGGTTCGATTCCGGGCCAGTGCATGCTTTTTTCCGTGCAATGCTCGCGGGAAAGATCCGAGAGATCGGCGCTTCAGGGTCGGTGTACATGATGTTTGTTTGTTTTGATGTTTACATTGGTTGATGCAGACACAGTAGCGCTTCCTGCAGCGCAGGCTATACGTCTCACCGCCGGTTGTACGCACGTGTGGTGGTGGACCCAACCATTTTTTCTTGACGAGATGTTCTCGTCAAATCTTGTCGTAAATTGCAATATAGCATGTCCACCAGCCGCGTGTCTTTAGCGCGAGGGCGCCTCGCCCCCTCAAGACGCCTGCATGACGGGTCTGATTTGCAAGCCTTGGGCCGCGTGCTCGCCTTACCCGTGATCGCCTTGAATAAAATTTGGTTACCTAATACAGTTTTTAGTATAAACCTGTGGATTGCCTTTTGAGAAGAAACAGTTTATATTATGAGCGAGTTTCAGCAGTATGTGCCTGAGCATCGGCGCACGAGCTACAAAAACCGGGGCCAGTTCCGTGTAGATGAGCTGCGGCGCAGGCGCGAAGAAGCTCAGGTCGAGCTACGTCGGCAGAAGCGCGAGGAGAACCTTGCGAAGCGCCGGACCGGGGCCGCCGGCCTAGATGCGGCGAGTCCGTCGGGCTCCGAGAAGGCGAGGGCGCCCAACGTGTCAACGGAAGAATTTCAGGCCCAGCTCCCGGCCTTGATGGAGGATTTAGCGAGCGACGACGAGCGCCGCTGGTACGAGGCAACGCTGCAGTTTCGCCGCGCACTCTCGAGTGAGGACAACCCACCGATCCAGGATGTCATTGACTGCGGTGTGGTGCCGCGGTTTGTCGAGTTCATGCGTAGCGGCTCGCAGGATCTCGTGTTCGAGGCAGCGTGGGCGCTTACGAACATTGCGTCTGGCTCGTCGTCTCAGACGGCTGTTGTCGTCGATGCGGGCGCCATGCCGCTTTTTGTGGAGTTGCTTAAGTCCGACAGCGCTCAGGTGCAGGAACAGGCCGTGTGGGCGCTTGGAAATATCGCTGGCGACTCGTCGCGCTGCCGTGACGCCGTGCTGGCGAGCGGCGCTCTCGAGCTCATGATAAAGCTACTCGATTCTCCCCGCATCGGCCTTGTGCGCACAGTGACGTGGACGATTTCGAACTTCTGCCGTGGCCGCAACCCGCATCCGGACTGGCAAATTGTGCGAACCGTGCTGCCGACGCTTGCGCGTCTACTTTACCACACGGACACGGAGGTCGTTGTTGATGCATGCTGGTCCGTGTCGTTCTTGAGTGATGGTGCGAATGAGAAGATCCAGGAGGTCATTGACAACGGGATGCCGCGCCGGCTTGTAGAACTGCTCGGCCGTAACATCGAAACAATGCAGACGCCAGCTCTCCGGTCACTGGGTAACATTGTGACTGGTGATGACGTCCAAACACAGACCGTCATCAACGCTGGTGCCCTTGAACAGATCGCTCACATTCTGAACTCGAGGAGCGAGGGCCTGCGCAAGGAAGCGTGCTGGACGCTATCGAACATAACGGCCGGAACAACGGCGCAGGTTCAAGCAGTCATCGATGCAAACCTCATCCCGCCGCTGATCCACCTCATGAGCACGGCAGAGTTTAAGACGCGACGTGAGGCGTGCTGGGCAATCTCCAACGCAACTTCGGGCGCGCTCGCTGCTCCCGAGCAGATTAAGTACTTTGTGCAGCAGGGCTGCATCAAGCCACTGTGTGATCTTCTATCGGCATCCGAGACGCGGGTTGTCAACGTTGCTCTTGATGGCTTGGATAATATCCTGAAGGTTGGCGAGCTCGATAAGGATCAACGCCAGCTCCCCGCCAACGAATATGCTCTGTTTGTTGAAGAGGCTGGTGGCGTAGACAAAATCGCTGACCTGCAGCAGAGCCCTAATGAGCAAATCTATCAACGGGCGTACGGCATCATCACACAGTACTTCTCGGATGATGGTGAGGATGATATCAATACTGGAGTCGAGCCGAACCAGGGCGATCAATATTTCGGTTTCGGCATGAGCCAGTAATTTAATTAGATACCTCGTGCATATAAATGTATCTTAGCGTAGTTGCGTTGTCGTTGTCGTCGTAGTCTTAGTATCCCTACATAAGTATACAGCCTGGAAGTGTTCTTTCGCGGCGCGAACTTGTGAGAGTGGCCAGTCCATAGTCTCGCCTGTAATGGCGAGGTTTTCCTGCTACTGCAATAATTAGAGAAATCATAACGTTTACGCTGTAAAACTAAAGAGGGGTTCGTCTCGGCGGAGCTAATTCTCCACCGCTGTAACCTGCTTGGCTGCTGTAGTTCTGTGGAGTCCGGCAGGTCCAAATGCAGTCAGTGGAGCTACAGAGTCATCAGGGAAGTCAATAAGACCGTTCTTCTGTTTCTCAATGAGGTACCTATACGTGCGCATGACTGAAGTCCACAAATGGTCACCATAGGTCACAGCATTGAAAGTCTTGTCACTCTTCGTTTCCTCATGCACAAATTCTGGGAGAGGGGCAATCTTGATGTCGTAGTTGCTTCCGAAGAACATGGGGAAAGAGTATCGCTCCTCCTTCACTTTGCGCACGCGATGCGCAGTGGCGATGAAGCGCGAGTTCGTCATGAGCTCCAGCGTATTCCCGATGTTGATAACAAATGAGTCCGGCACTGGGAGCGCCTCAATCCACTTGTCATCGCTATTAAGAACTTGGAGACCTGGCTCGTTGGCAAGAAGAATGGTGAACCATTCGTAGTCAGTATGCTCGCCAATTCCTGGCGCATCCTCAGCACTTTCATCCAAGGGATAGTGAATCAATCTCAGAATGACCAGTGGGTTGGAAAAGTAGTGGGCCAACGCCTGCTCATCGAGGCCCAGAGCCAACGAAAACCCACGGGTAAGCACTTTGCCAAGGGCGAAACACTCGTCAAAGTACTTCATCACCTTGGACTGAAAGTCGGGGATTCCAGAGGGCCAGAGATTGTACCCATAGAAAGGCGTCTTTTTCTTAACGAGAGGATCATCCATTGGAAGCTCTGGACCGAACACCATTGCCTCTTTATGATCAGGCTTCTGAGAACTGCCAATAAGAATTTCCTCACCCTCAGGAACGTAGCCTTTATGCGTCACGGACTCTCCAATGTAGTATTTCATCTTCTCCACTTCCTGTAAGGCAAAGAAGGCCTCAGTAGCTTCCCGGAGATCAGAAATCGTTTTCTTACCGACATGGTGACCCGTAATGTACATGAAGCCAGTGTTTTCTGCCGCGTCCCGCATGTTGGCTGCGACAGCCTTACGGTCTTCAAGGTCCTCTGAGTAGAGTCCACTGATGTCAACAATCGGAATGCTCTCAAACGGAATCGCCATTTATCTCCTCGTTAAGTCTTCCTGTTTAGCTTCCCCAAGCTCATATTTAACTGCTATCTGCGCGATGGAAACCTAATCCGAAGTACTGCAGACCCCACCCATTGAGCTTGGAAACGGCGATTCCACAGTCTCCTATCTACGACGATAATGTGTGGGGGCTAAGTGCTTATCTCTCTTGCATGTGCCGACTGCGCGCAGGATCCGCCTACCCTAGCCACTATCAGACCAGTCGCTTTTAGCTACCAACTGGCCGTAGGCAAGAATACCCATTAGCGTGCTCGCCTAGAACAATGCCCCGACAGATCCAGAGAATGATCTTTCCGATATCGCTATTTTATGAAACCAATGCTACTGCCACTATGATGATAGATAAGGTCGTTTCAAGACGACGGGATTACCGCATGGAAAGGAGCCTCAGTTCAGTGGGTATTAGCGCATTCGTACGATGTAATGTCCATATCTATTCTCAATTCGTTTAAAGTGCACCCGCGGCGCCAGTTCGAGCTCTGAAACCCTATATAACCTGTCGATGAAATGCCCTATCGCCGAATGAGAGCCCGGCTTGACCTCCTCCCAACGATAAGGAGGAGGGGCTGGGGTGGAAGTATGCTCCCCGGCGGTATAATTAACGAGCTCCTATCAGGAGTGAACCAGCGTATCAATATTGTATCAATGAGCGTATCTGCAGTCAATTTCTCGGGACTATACCTGGTCTTAGTCCAGTCTCTTATACCAACGAACTGATAGGGCTAACCATTTGAGATCGCTCCTGCATCTGGGAAGCACTTACGCAGCGGCCCTGAGAGACCTGCTAAGGGAAGGAAGGGGATATAGAAGGTATTGTAATTGATATAAGGTGTTGTAGCGGACAGAGGTCAAGCAATAGGAGCTATAGTGTAGTCGGTTAGCACGTGAGATTCTGATCACTTGGAATTTCTCGAGACCTCGGTTCGATTCCGGGTAGCTCCTCTTTTTTTTTTTCGGGTATCCCGTCTTTTGGAATGGTAATAGTTCATGTTAATGCTCGCATTCATCGAAGGCGCATAGGCAGTAACGGCCTGCTCTAGATCGTCGAATCTCGCATTGCGACAAGAACGATATAGGGGTTATTCTTTCGTACTTTCGAAACTTATGTACCACATGTTAATGAACGTATCTTTTCACTTTCATTTCCTAGCGTTATTGATCGAGGCCTGCTCCTTATCGATACGTGCTTTGACTGCCAGACGTGCCTGCTGAAGTATATGCTTCTTACCCGCGTCCAATGAGGGTGCAACATGGTTTTGTTGAAGATGAGGTGGAGCACTAGACAGCTTGAGATTGGATTGCGAACCACGCATTCTGATTCGAGGCGTCGGGCCCGGCGAGGCCGGAGGCGAGTGCGACGGCGAGTGTGGGGGCGAGTGGCTCGGTGATGTCGGGCGTGAAGCTGTGAGTTTGGGGGTTGCTGAGAGCTTTGGGCTTGCCAGCGGCGCGGCATTGTTCGCCGGTGTCACCTTCGGAAAGCGAGTCGGCGAGCCAGGCCGTGGTGGTGGCCCCACACGCGTCGGTGAGCCAGGCCTGGTGGGCGACGGTGTACGCGTGGGCGATGGTTGTCTCGTTGGCGATGAAGGTCGTACGGAAGGGGAGCTTGCCCGGGTTGGAGACGGTCCTCGTACTGGAGATGTGGACCGCGACGATGAAGGAGAGTGGCTTGGGGATATCTTGCCAACCATGGCCTTATATATCCTGGCAACCTGGATCTCCGTGGCAACAAGTCTTAGATACTCCACGATAATAGCAGCACGCGCCTCGAGCGTAGTTTTTACGTGACTGCGCACGACGGTTGCAGCAATCTCACGGCGCACTTCGAGCGGTAGGTTGTGCTCCGCGTATATATCGCTGAGCGAGAGCGTGCGGATATACTCATCATCGGAGGCGTCAGCCTCAAGTACGAGAAAGCGAAAATGCGGATCGCCAAGCTTCGGCAAGTGCTCCAATTGCGGCATGTGTGCGAGGATGAGCATGGCCCGGAACTTATTCTTAGGCCAATCGACGAGCACTCGGTGCCCGTCGTCGAACACGATTCGTCGGAACTCATCGATATTGTATAGTTTGTCAAGCTGTGCGAGGTCTTCATCGCTAACGCCCTCAACAGGCTCGGTCTCGAGTTTGTCGGTAGCCTTGGCAATCCCTAGTCGCTTGTAAATGTAAAGAAGTGACTTCACCTGTAAATCGACTCCGTCTGTAGGACCGTACGTCGGAATAGCTATGTTGCCTCGCGGCCGCCATAATGACTTGAACGCCTCCATATCACCAGCCGTTCAAGCCGCAGTGTTGATCCAATGAGCCGAGCGATGTGTGGGCTTGTGTACAAACACAGAGCTGACGCACGCGATTCATAACAGGGCTAGGGTACCAAACAATCGGCGGCTCCTCCTCGACCCCCTGGGTGTCGTGGCCGTTACGAGCACGCGTTGTGAACAGCGATGAACTCCGTGAATGGAAAATAGTAATACGCTATATGGTGTTTTAGCACTAACCCGGTACTCTTCTAAATGCTCCTTATAATAATGTGGCTACACGCCCTTATAGAGTGTCGCATATGTGTACTTATATAAATAGAGAGGACGTTGCGAGAGACTGCGCAGCTACCAGTTCGGAAGCTGGTTCCGCAATCCTTGCATATTGTAAGCCTGACCCGAGGTTTGACGGGCATACTGAACAGGCGGTGCAATCTGGTATGCATTGCTTTGTGCGGGTTGCTGGACTGAGCTGAGAAACTGCATCCCTGGCTGCACTTGAGCTTGCTGCGGGGCCATACCAGACTGCCCCATGCTTTGTTGAGCCATCAAAGGTTGGGACATTCCACCCTGGGCCATGCCTGGATGAACCGTGCCATGTTGCTGGCCCGTACCTGGCTGAGCCATGCCTGGCTGGCCCATTGAGGCCATGGGGACTGACAGCATCCCAGGCTGCTGGCCCATTGATGCTTGCGAGAGCCCCATTCCTGTCTGTTGACCTTGCGGATTCGCCATGTTCGCTGCAGCTATCTGCTGGGTCTGCAAGTTGGGTTGCTGCATGGGAAGCCCACCCGTAATCTGGGGAGATACACTATTGGAATAGTTCATGTGCTGCTGCGGAGGTGCCAGACGCGACGGGGGCGGAGGAGGGCGTTGCATTCCCATCGGCAATGATCCGGTAGACTGAGGACCGAGTTTAACCTGCCCTTGGGCTTGCTGTTGTTGCCATTGACCACCTTGGAACTGACCGCTTCCCTGGGGCTGGAGCCTTCCTTGAGCAATTTGCCCAGTTCCCTGCGGCTGAAGACCCGTATTTTGCGGCGATGAAGTTGGCCCGAACTGCCCGCTGAGCTGGGGAGAAATGAATCCGTTACTTTGCGGTTGGAGGCGAGGATACGCTGCGCCCTGAAGGGTGTATCCGGTGCCCTGAGGTTGGATTCCACTCTGCTGGGGACTTAGACCATTGTACTGAGTCTGAATTGCCATTTGCTGTTGATGTTGTGACTGTTGCGGCTGTTGAATGCCGGTACCTTGAGCCTGGAGTCCGGGTTGCATGCCAGAGTATTGGGCATGAAGACTAGGCACCTGAGGACCAGTACCTTGTGCAGTAAGCCCCGTTCCTTGAGCGGAGAGACCAGTTCCTTGAGCTGAGAGGCCAGTTCCCTGCTGTTGCATAGGCGCATGCCCCGGCTTCTGGGATGTTCCAATCGTAAGTTGCTGGATAAACGAGTCGCCGGCTTTCGCCTTCCGCGGTGCCGGCGGTTTTGGAAGCATGGACTGGCCGTGATGTAGAACAGAATCGATATTGACCTTTGCAAACTGGTTGTTAGCAATCGGCTGGTCCGGCTCGGGATCATTATCGGGGTCGCTGGGGCTCGAGTCCGGCTGCGGCGGCGTCGGAAGTGACGCCTGGGGGAGCTGGTCGTGAAGCTGGCCTTGGAACTTGCTTTGACGTAATAGCTCAGACATACTACGATGCGCTGCTTCAGTTACTTGAGGCGGCCGGGAGTCAAACGTAACCCGCTTCTTCCGTTTTTTGACCCCTCCATTGACAGCATTACTTCCAGTCATCAGCGACATGAATGAGTCCATATCGGATTGCGGCTTCGCAGAAGCGCTTCTAGTCGTAAGAATAGAGCGCGGGCGAGGCACAGGCGCGGCGACATAGGCCAATTCACGACGAAGCCTTTGGCCCTGGAGGATGTGGCCGGTGAGCCTGCAAAACACATAAAATTGCACTGGATCGAGAGTGACTAGCTGCGAACCAAACATTTGGACAATCGAACGCTTGTCTGCGTGTGATATGCCAAAGTTGTCGACGAAGGAAAGCACGTCACCGATTACCACGCTGTCTGTCCGCTTGCGAAGAAGCAAATCAGTGTACCATCGTGGGAACGACCTGGTCTCTGCGGGAGACAATGCCAACGCTTCCACAGATAGGTTCTGTGGTAGTTGCTCAGGCATTCGCAACCCGAATTCGACGTCCAACCGTCGTCGTCTCGCTGCGGTGGGTTCCTTGGGTCAGGGCCAAAGCTATATAGGAGGGCGAGGGCGGCTGCCTGGGAGGCATATAGGCACCTACCTACCTCACCTTATGGCTAACGACAGCGCTAGTCATAGTGGGGGCGCACACAAACATTACGCACGCACGCACCGCCCGCGCCTAAGCTTGGGTGCTCTCAAGATCAATAAATAATGTAAGAGGAGTCTCTGCAGACCCGGTCCCAAAATGTTAGAAAGAACGAGTAAAGTGTAGATATGTTATATCTATGGTAAACGTGTTGTGTTTGTGCAATGAGCTTGGAAAGGGTCTAATACAATAACATGAAATGGAAATGCCTATTCAGAGAGTGGTCTGACTGGCCATCATCAACTGGCCACTAGAATAGTTGGTCAGTTGTCCAGTTTGTTGCTTTTACAGCTGAAAAGCTGCCCCGGCGGTGGTTATTCTAAACAGAGTCGCCCATTCATTGCTTCGACCTACTCGTTCAGTTTTGACGAGTACAATGCTGCGCCAACGAAGTCCTTGCAGTTTGGTGCCGAATTTACGTAGAAAACCGAGTTATCGGTGCAAAATCCAAAGTTATCTTTGCCGTCGAGAGTTAGGTGGTGGTCGGTAATGGCGAATCCAGGTGTGCCATTATCAGACAACGCAAGAGAGTTATCTGGCTGAACTGCAAGGAACTTACCCGTACCATTCACAGCAATACGATTACCGGCAACCACTGTAACCACTGCAGGATTTGGTTCGTCAATTCCGACGGAGCCATCGGCACTCACACCAACGGCATGCAGGTGGACGGCTGGATTCCCCGAGTGGATTGACTCGAGGACGTACCAGGTGTCGCCACCATCACTAGTGCCAGAGCTCGGTAGCGGAGTAGCGGGGGCTGCAAATGCACCTGAAAGAAGAAGCAGAGTAGCGGTAGTGGCAAGAGGAGTGAAATGCATGAGTATCGATGAAAGTACAAGATTAAGGAATGGTTGAGGATGTGGACATTTATACATTGCTGGCGCCATTCTCCGATCCGTTTCTATATTAGGCTCGGTGGTGAGTTCTATTCGGATTATAGTCGAGCCAATGCACGTTGACGTCATCATGGGTAAGGATCTTACCGAGGTTGAGAATCACCGCTCCACGGATCTGCCGGCCAAAGTATATGAAAAGAGAATGTCCTATGATTATCAGTCTATGGGATACAGCTATAGGCGTATATTCAGCCTCTAGCTTTGCTGCGCTCTCAACCCCCTTCATATCCCTCTCGACCGAAGAGGCTGCCGGTAAAACAGACCGTACCCTGAAAAGCACGGCGTAGAGGGGCTCTGGCAAGTAAGATTTTTAGATGCACACTCCGCTTAGCAGCCATGTGACGAGCGGACTTGCCACACGCTTCATGCCAAAGGCTCTCACATGGACCGCAATATTATGGAGGCTCGTTCATTTTATGTAAATGGGTTGCGGTTGCTTCCGGCATTGAGGCAGTGCCGGCATATTACATGGCTACTTCAGGTGGGGTGAGGGAGCGCAAGTGTAAAGCCTGTAGTTACGCTAGGTGAATGATAGACAAGCACTAATGGACCCTAGTGAATATTGTTACGTGGAATGATGCCGGTCCCATTCGCCAAATATGATGCATCAATATCGTGAGGGGAGGGCCAAAAGTAGATGACGTTACATAGGCGCGTGGGGTGAGACATGTTGCTTCCCTTACACGTATATGCACAGTAATATTCAAGGGAGAAGTGGGGCAAGATATTTTAAGAATGTTCTACCGCTGCTTTTGCCGCATAGACACATCATAGATTTCCTGTTATACCGACTTTGCCGACTGCAAAAGCGATATCGTTGAATCAAAGCTATAGTCTCCGTCAGTGTACTTTGGAAGCGCAGGGTTATACTTTTATTGGCCTAAGAGACTTGAGGTACCGAGTACCTTTGCGTGAAATTGGTAAAGTGTGATTGGATACACGGGATCAGGGCGTCTTCTTCAACCTCCCTGATTTTCGCATTGAGACGAAAATTATTTAGTTCAAATAATAGTCTGGCGTTATTTATTTGAGTCTGCTCGTCGATCGGCTCTAAGCGTTAGAGATGTAACGGGCAGGGCAGTTAATGCGCGATGATATAGGCTCGGTGGCTCCGCCTGAGGGACGAGCAGCGACAGCAGCAAAAATTTAAAATATCGCCATAGCGGAACATATTGAGTAATTAACGTCATAGTCTGGGGAGGTTTATACCGCTTTGTGTAAAATTTGCGAATCTTCCAAAAATACACACTCTCCTGCATATGCGGCGGAGAGCAAGGTACCAGGGCAGGGGTGAGAGTTACCATTTACCACAGTCCTAACATTCAGATCTGCTATAGCAAGAAGAAATGTGGCACCGACTGACCAGAACTCGAATTCTTGATTACTCCGGAATCATGTTTACGCTGCGATAAGGCTTAGGGTCACCTGAAAACGAACCAAGTACGCTTGCGATTAACTACCCCTGAGCCTCTTTATCAGGATTGCTCGGCAAGGTTGAAGCGCGCAACTGTGAGAGCTGTATCTTTCATATTGTAGTATTGTATGAGAGAATGCAGCCTCTCGTATCTCGCTAACACCTTCAGCGTTTTGATTTTCAGGTGTGCGCTACTTAGATTATTCCCAGTCAATCGCGCGTGAATGGTGGCCCGCTTCTCAAGGCTATCTTATCAAACAACTGTAGCCACTGCAGCAATTCTCATAAGACCGTTTCTCCTAGTTATATCCTTGAATTGAATGAAGAATAAGATTAGCAGGTTATAAATGTGAGGTCATACTACTTATAATGATCGTAAGGTCGTGAGAGAGTAAGGATGGTGGAAGCACTACGCAAAGAAGGAGTGGAACTAAGGTGTAACAGAGATAACAGTCACCGCAGCGGGATTTTGACAGTTCTTAGGACGGGCGATATACAGCGAGCTGTCATCTTTGCATACCCACCATGACGAATGCTTCGGATTGAGCAGAGGTTCACCATCATTGAGGAAGCCAGGTGTTCCCCAGTCTCCTGCAATGAGAGAGTCATCCGGAAGAACCCCAATGAGCTGATGAGTGTCGCGTACTGCTAGCACACCGTGATCGTTAAGAGAAAAAATAGGACGGGATCCTTTCTCAAAGGCACCCAATTTACCTTCGGAACTTATCAATACAGGCTTACCACTTAATAATGGATCCTGAAAGACTGTCACATTCAGGCCGAACCAGCCGGTGCCTTGTTGGGTCCCCGGGGACGTGGCTGCAGCTGGGATGCCTAGGACTGTGGAGAAAAGGGTAGCAGCGACGACTAAAGCCATACCATGCATGTGCTATAGGATTCAAATAGAAGATAAATTGGTCAATCTCAGAGAGAGCATGTTATATATTCTCTGATTATTCCAAAAATAAACAAAGTGACGTATGCGGGGTGTCCACATATACATAAAGGTAAGGGTTCAGACTGGCCCTCTAGGCAAAGAGGCGCATCTGAGAATAGGATCAATATGTTTTCATAATCTCTAGTCTGACAGCTTCCTTGTGCTATCAATGATACGACTTAGCATTATTGATAGGTGTGCGGGTGCGTGTAGGCATATCAGAACTTGAACTTGAAGTTAAGTTAAGCCTACCAGATGTAAATCAATTTAAAGCAGGCATTAGCTGTGGCTCCCCTATTTGAAAAACGTGCAGAAATGGGCGAGCACGTTCCGCAAGAAAGCCCTAGGGACCGAGATCATAACTATATGTTGGTTATAGGAAGGGCACGCTTTAAACGATCGGAGATTATAAAATGTTAACGAGGGACCACCAGGCTACGGCGAATCCAGGTTTGCCCAAGAGTCAACCGTTATATTTCATACCTGCGCAAACGATACTTATTTACGTGTATACAAATGGTCATCCGTGACCACCACCTGCCGTCACGGCACGCATAAATAAAGTCCTAGCCCAATGAGGCACAGCGTGCAGGCGGCGCAATGCCTGGTAAAGGCAGTGACACAAGCTGCCGACTAGCGATGAATCTGAGAAATAGCAAAGAGCCCGAGCATCATCTACTCCGCAGGAGGTAGAAACAATGTGATGTTTAGGAGAATCAATTAGATACTTGCTGTTTTCGCGGAGAGTGGCGGGGTAGGCGCCTCGAGCCGGTCTCAGTCATCTCAATTAGCAGATCGACTATTTTTAGTAGACTGTGGGAAATACACTCGCACGGTTTATCCAAACGGATGGCACTGGCAGCAAAGGCAGAAGAGACCACAATTTGGCATGTCGTCTCAGGGTCCCCGGCGGTCCTGCCTCTGCCGCTCCCACCCGTATGAAGCTTGCTTACACATATCGCGGCCAGCCCGCCTACCCGTGTGACAGCGGGCTTATCTCCACCACCGACAGGGACACTCCACGAGACTGCGTACCACAGCTTTCGAGGATGCCGGCGGCTGGGCTTAGCGATGATCAGGTAGCGAGCGAGCTGACCAAGATGGTCGAGTTCATCAAGAAAGAAGCCGAGGAGAAGGCCAAGGAGATCCGCATCAAGGCCAACGAGGAGTACGAAATCGAGAAGGCCGAGATTGTGCGCTCCGAAATTGCGAACATCGACAAGTCGTATGAACAGAAGTACAAGCAGGCAGAGATGTCTCAGCAGATTATCAAGTCGACAACGGCGAACAAGACGCGGCTGAAGGTTCTTTCTGCGAAGGCCGAGGTGCTCGACTCTGTGCTGCAGTCTGCCGAGGAGGAGCTCAAGAAGGCGAGCTCCGACGGGCCTGCCTACGAGAAGCTGCTGGAAGAGCTGATTGGGCAGGGCATTGCCTTGCTCAAGGACACTACCGTCGTCCAGGTCACTGTTCGCGAAAAGGACGTAGCAACCGCAAAGAAGGCGGCTGAGGCGGCAGCAAAGGCTGCTAAACGCGAAGTCGCGGTGAAGGTCAATGAGGGCACATACCTCGACACGGAGAGCGCCGGTGGAGCTGTGATCGCCACAGACGATGGCCGGATTATCATCAACAACACGCTTGAGGAACGCCTGAAGCTGCTCGGCGAGAAGTCGCTGCCTGTTTTGAGGCTGGAGTTGTTCGGATACTCGAAAAACCGCCGCTTCTTCGACTAAACGCATCGTGCACACAAATGCCCATCCAATGAGTTAATTACCCACGCGTCTATATTCCAAGTAAATAGAGCAATGTCGCATCCGATGGAGGGACTAGACGAAATACCAGCTAAAGTAACTCTGAATAGAAAGCTGTCGCCATCATCATGGTGACCCCGGCGCCTGTGGCTATGTATGGTAGATGAGCAGCCCACTTGTTCTTTTGTAAGCATGATCGTCGCTGCGCTGTGCCGGAGCGGTCGTCGCGCACTCCGAGCAGGCGCTCTGGAGCCACCCCAGCGGCAAGTGCTGTCTGGTGGTTGCCAGTTTCTGCGGTCCTTCTCAGTATCGGCTGCGAATTGCTTGCCACGCTTCACTCCGGGGTCGGCCGTCCCAGGATCGCCGCTCCATCAAATCGACCCGCCGCTGCGGTTCACAGTGTTTGATAGCAAGGGCCGCGTGACGTCTGTATCGGCAATGATCGACCGGAAAAAGTTTATCAAAGAGAATAAGTTGCACTCGCGCGACCTGCGGCACATCGATGGGCCAACCCGCGCACTGGTGCCCTACATCCAGGTTCACAAAGGCAGCAACATTCTTGTGAACATCTGCGACCTGCGCGCGCTAATCAAAAGTAATGAGGTCCTAATTTTCCACAGTAAGGATCCTGCTATTGCGGAGCGGCTCTCCATGCTTGTGTACGACCTATCGTCGAAGCTGTCGAACCGAAGCAAGCTCGCAAAGGCGCAGGACTACGAACAGACGGCACTGGAGGTTGTTCTCACGCATGCAGTCGCATTTCTTGAAGTCGAACTCAAGGTGGTTGCCCGCCGCGTCGAGGACGCGCTCGACTCGCTCGAGGTTGAAGTCAGCTATGACAAGCTTAAGGACCTGCTAAGGTCGTCCACCGAGCTGAAGCATTACTACAGGCGGACTCTAGCCGTACGAAAGGCCCTGGACGATGCGCTCGATGACGCTCCAGGGTTGCTCGACATGTACCTCACG
Organism: Starmerella sirachaensis; assembly: GCA_030578495.1. NCBI lineage: Eukaryota > Fungi > Ascomycota > Dipodascomycetes > Dipodascales > Trichomonascaceae > Starmerella > Starmerella sirachaensis. Next base: position 915,803 of record JAJMSC010000004.1, on the reverse strand, counting down.
GACAGCACGCGTGGAGAGAACCCGCAAAACTTCAACGACATAGAGATCTTGCTCGAGACCTACTACAGCCAGGCTGACGAGCTCGTGCAGAAGGCGGGCCGCATTGTGCGCGATACGAGCATGACGGAGGAAGTCATGAACATCATGATCGATGCGCATCGGAACGCGCTCATCCTGTTTCGCCTCGAAATTTCGGTGCTCACAGTCGGACTCGGCCTCGCGATCTTCTTTGCCGACCTGTTTGGCATGAATCTCGAGAACTTCATCGAGGAGAAGCCCTGGGGAATGCTGTCTGCGTCGGCAGTGATCACGGTTATCTCCATAGTCGGCACAATGTTCAACTTCAAGCGCCTGGCCCACACGCGCCGTGTGTTCATGCCGTACGCGGGTGCGACGGGAAAGCCCAAGGCGCATCGCGAAGCGCTCAAGCAATGGCTTGTCCGATCGCGCCAGATGCCGAACCCACCGAGCCAGCCTTAAGGCTCGATACGCCGGTTGTTCACAAGGCAGACTATTTATTTATTTATTGATAGAGCATTGAAAATTAACACACTTAGACCAACAGTTCTCGCGCACGGTAGCTGATTGTTTGATGACTTCGGACAGGACACTCTCTGGCTCGTGGGAGCAGGTGCTTCAGGGGCACCTTTAGGGGCGCGCGTATGTCTGTTGATCATTACGTTACGTGACCGCGTTGGCGGTTCGAGGAAGGCAAAAAGCGGAGTTGCTGCGCGGGCATGGATTCCCCCAAATGGCGCGGCTCTACTGCGTACATTGAGCCAATATCGAAGTTGCTTCATTCCTTGCAGCTCAGCAAGCAGTCGCTTGCGGTGCTCACCATATCTGCGGCGGGGTTACGCGTGCAGACGCTCGCCCCGTCGCGCACGCTGAACGGGCAATTGTTTCTGGAATCGGGGCTATTTGCAACGTTCGAATATGCTAAAAGCAACCCAGAGACTATCACGCTCACCATTTCGCTCCAGGCCGTTGTTCATACGCTACGCATGTTCATGGAGTGGTCGGCACCGGATGCTGACGCTGCACCTAGCTCTGGCGCCACTAACACGCGCCAAAGCATCGGGTGCTTTCTCGATTACCAGGAGGGCCAGCCATTCCGCGTGAGTTTTGCCCATGACTCAATGACGTCCACCTGCGAGCTCACGCTGTACGACTCAAATGGTGACGATCCGGACGCGGCTCTCGCATTTGACCGGGATAGCCTCGCGCTGCAGGCTATCATTCCGGCTCCCGTATTTGCTACAACTCTTCGCGACCTCGACGCCATAGGCGCGAAGGACGTTTCCTTTCGCGTCACTGTGGACCCTGCACAGCTTGAGATCCGAGGGCGAGGCGACCTCGCGACGTCAGACTTCGTCCTGCCGAATGAGCCGCAAGTGCTCGAGGCTCTTGCGGCCGATACCGATGCTGAGTTTAACTATGACTTCACCAGTGTATCTAAGTGCTTGGAGGCAGTAAAAATTGCCAGGCGGATCAGCCTGCGTTACGACATTGGCGGCGTCCTCAGCATACAATGCCTATGTCAGTTCGACGACCAGACGGCTTACATAGAATATCGGCTTCTTCCAAATGCATGACATGAAATTGTGACGTTGAGACTTGCCGCGAGTGCTTGCGCCGGCGCAAGCACTCGCGGCAGTCGTTAACGGTGGTGTCTCATAACGCGGCCGCCCCAAATTTGCCGAGGCCTCAATGGCACGAGAACAAGAGCCTTCTATTTATGAATTAATTTTGATAACGCTAAAGATCGCAATGAGATGCTTTACCTGTAATTACGGCTACTGACTCCGCGTCCGGCAGGACCGTGCTCTCACCCTCCGCACACCCGTTCGCTGGCAGAGCCCTGACCAACGTAATTAGGGCACACGCTCTGCGAAAATCGTGGACGGCTGCCCTGCTTTTCTCAGCGCGGGAACACAACCCTTGCCCCAGAACACACCAGGTGTGAAAAATCACGGCCTGTAAGAACCTTTCCACACACACAAGCGGAGCAGACTAGTCTGTCGAAGAAGCACACTGAAAAATGAGTGACGTTGAGGAACAAGTTCAAGTTAACGAGGTCGAGGTTGCCGCCCAGGGCGGTGCCCCTGGCGAGCTCTCGGTCGAGGACGCCATCAAGGGTGCCCTTCGCAACTCGCTCGTCCACCAGGGTCTTGCCCGCGGCCTGCGTGAGGCTGTGAAGGCTCTTGCTGCCGACCAGGCCCAGCTCTGCATCCTCGTCGAGTCTGTTGACGAGCCGGCTTACATCAAGCTGGTTGAGGGTCTCTGCAACGCCCCCGAGGTCCCGGTTCCGCTGATCAAGGTCTCGGACGCTAAGGCTCTTGGTGAGTGGGCCGGTCTCGGTAAGATCGACCGTGACGGCAACGCCCGCAAGGTCGTCGGCTGCTCTTGCGTTGTTATCAAGGACTGGGGTGTCGACTCTGAGGAGCGCCAGGTGCTCCTCAACCACTTCCAGGAGTAAGAACTTTGGTCTTATCTGGAAGTGTAATTAGATAGCTTTTCAGCGTATATCTAAAACCTTTCCCCCTGACGAAAGCGGAATGTAAGTACGCAGTGCGCAGAAAGTGCTGCATTTTATACCCGTATATGCAACTAACGCGTGCAGTTAATGTGGTTCTGTGTGTACGCGATGGAATGACGCTGGCCTTACATGAGATTACGTCTTCGTTTCGGTTGACATGGAGCACGCAAAAACTGTACATAAATAATTAGATCTAGTCCGTGATGCCTAGTTCCTAGTTCTCGTTGCCCGAACCAGAGCCAGAGCCAGACTCCGAACCAGACTCCGAGCCCGAGCTGTCGTCACTGCTGCTCGAGTCGTCGTCGTCGTCTTTGCGCGAGCCTGAAGCTACCGGCTCTGCTGTGACCTCTTCCGACTTTTGTGACGACGCGGGCTCGTCGTCAAATTTCATGTGCTTCTGTTGCGAGGCGGCATAGACGGTGTTTGATGCAGCGTCGTCTTCATCCGTAAACTTCTTATGGCCCTTGCCAGTTTCGGACGCCTCGCCGTTTTCAAACTTCGTATGATGCTTGTTACTTGCGCTGTCGCTATCGCCACCAACCTGTGGCGGGACAATGTCATCGGCAGTCAGAAGCGAGCCGAGAACGAGCACCGTACGTCCTGTGTGGTTGAACCGCTTCACAGTGAATTGAAGTTTGCCATCGATGCGCTGACCCTGCGCATCCTGCCAGTACCCCAGAGACTGCTCACCGGCTTCATCATCCTCATTAGGTACGAACTCCCAGGAATCTGGGATATCGTTGCGTCGGATCGTGGCATTAAAAGTATCGTGGACTAGTAATGCAATATGGCTCGGCGACTGCACACTAATTCCACCCTCTACAACATCGCCGCTCTGTGGAGACCAGATAAGGAGGTCCGCGGCAACCCACACAAAGCTGAACGGGCTCTCACCAATGATTTGGGCAAGTGGCTGCTCCGTGCCGCGACGCTTCATCGTGCGCACTCTATCATACGCAACAACGACGCCGCCCGCCGTTTTCTCATACTGTAAAATGAGCGGATCAAGATGCTGGCGCTGAATTCCCTCTAGCGGGGACTCTGAAAACATCGGCGCTATCGAGACGTGCATTCTCACCGTGACACTATGAAAGCATTGTGACAATCCGTCTGCTCCCAGAGGGTTTGCAGACTCGTTATGTATAAGGCCTTGTTTCCGGCGTTTCGCCTGCGAGTCGCCTGCACCGGCCTCGTCATTTCTGCGCTTTGCCATGTCCGACCAGCAGATGGTTCACAACGCTCTCTTCTCAATCTTCGCCAAATTTCATGACATAATTTTTTCCCCGAAAAACAGGGTAGGGGCGGCCGTCTAACGCCGGGAGCTAGCCCGCGTCCGTGCCGCTGCGCGCCCCACTAGTTGGTCCAAAATTGAATACAAAAGCTATCATCGCTATGAAAGGCATAAAATTACCCGACTATGTACATTTGACGTCTGCAAGGAGTCCTAAGTAAGCTCAAGAGAAGATCCGCTTATACCAGGGGAGTGAATCGAAGCTGCTGGGCTGCCATGCATCAAGGTGCTCTTGGATTTTAGCCAACGCCTCGGATGCGGTGTAGTTCCGCCCAAGAACGTCGATGAACGTACCCTCCGGATCCATCAAGTAGAAGAAGATCGAGTGGTCAACCAGATACGACTGGCCCGGCTTAACATCCGGCGGCGTGCTGAAATACACGCGATACTTCTTGCAGATATCCTTGATCTGCTCGTATTTACCGGTGAGACCGATGATGTCCGGGTGAAAGTCTGCAAGATACTCTTTGAGCACGTCAGGGGTATCCCGCGCGGGGTCGCACGTAACAAAGATCGGCTGCAGCTGTTTGTTATCTGGGTCTTTGTTGGTTTCACGCAGCACCTGCGAGAGGATATCAAGTTCCTCAGGGCACACGTCGGGACACATCGTAAACCCAAAATAGATGATCGAGAACTTACCGAGCAAGTCCTTGTCAGTGAACGGGTTGCCGTTAAAGTCCGTGAGCCTGAACGATCCACCCACCAGCGGTTTGCCAACACCCTGGCGCTCCTTCTCCTGACGCCGAACCTCAAGTCGCCTCTTTTCTCGTTGGAAGAAGTAGGCCAGCGCGCCGCCGCCAATGATCATCACGGCAAGGCTCATCCACACAGTACGAATTGGCATCTGATTTGTGCCCCTGTGTACCCTCTGGCCACTGGCGCCAATAGCGACTCGACTCAGGGGTTTGCGCGGCTTCGCCGCAGCAGCCGCGGCCGCCGGAGACAGGCCACTATCAGCGCCGGGCTGGCGTTGTTTCCCGGGATCGTTGCTCGAAGTCGGCGACGGTGGCTCCGAGGAGTATGATCTGAGCGCGAAAGAATTGCGGGTCACGAAACGCACGCTCTCGGGGGCGAGGCGCGTTCCCGCAATCCGAGCTTCGAGAACAAGTGAGCGGCTCAGCATAATTTTCGCAACTAGCTCACGAGCCTAATGTGACACTGTTTTGTGGCTCGCCGCCAGGTTCGCACGCCAGATGACCACTTAGTCATGAAGATAACACATTTACTAAGCACTACGAGTCGAGAGATCTCAGCACTATGTAGTCAGCAAGAGTTGCAGCAGCCGTAGCGCGATGTGGGTGCCTCGGGCCATAGCGCGAGGGCTGATATGGCCACGAAGAAGACTACATACTGCTAAAGTTGGAGGCTTGGGAGCTAGTAGGCGGTGGTGGTGGCATGTGCACCCGCGTGCGCCCTTGCCGAGCAGGCCTCGGCAATTATGTGGAGGGTGATGGGTGGGTTGTGTGCGGGAGAGACATATTTAACCTGTGACCGCCACTCTCGCACAGACCCAGGCTCATCATCAAGATGTCGGTAGAGATAACCGATGCGATTGTAGATAAGATAGCTAGACTGGGAGTAGAGTCTAGTATTCGCAACCGCCAAAACGACTTCTTGGATGAATTGGATATTGGTATCGAGTTCGAAAAGGCGTATCTTGATAAGGCGGACCGCCTGCCCGTGGTAGTACTTAAGATAACCACCAGCAAGGCGGCCGCGAACGAGCACGGTAACATGCACTCTGGATCCTTATGCACGCTGGTCGACCATATGTCGACGTTCTGCTTGTTTGCAGACCCCGAGTGGTGGGACTTTCCGAACGGGGCCGACGAACCCGAGCTCAAGTCGTCCGTCCTTGATCGGATAGGACTGGAAATCGGCCTGTCTCGTAACATCAAAGTTCACATTCAGACTCCGATTCCTGCTGGATCCACAATTTACCTAGCGACGAAAATCATGGAGAACGACACGGGAAGCATTTACTTCTTTACCCAGATCTTTGACACGAAGGGTCACCTCCTGGCTTCTGGCCACCATGACAAGGTCAAGCTCACGAAGAAGGTCACTGCAAAGATATAAACCACTCGTATTTGGTTCATTTCTGACTTTGCTGGTTCAGGTGTCGACATAATGAGTGCTCGCGACTAAACTGCCCACACGGCCTTGTTGATTTTGTCTTCCGCACGGATTTCACTCGACTTATTCAGTAAAGTCTTCGAATAGATAAGTTAATAGGAGATCGCATAGACTAACAGGCGTGTCATTCTGCTCGTCGAGCCACCGTTAGGCTACGCGCCGGGGCTGCACGACAGGAACAGGACCGACCCTGCTAAAGTGCGACATTTTCACACGGCCATTTTCATCATTGTTCAAAAAGAAAAAGTGCCTGAAACATTCGCCATCTAGTGCCATAGCGCCTAGCCTCTCCCGGGCTCAAAAATTTGAGCCTGTTTTCTCGTGGCAGGCGCAGCCCAGAGGAGGGCGGGCAGATCTACCCCTCAGAGGAATAGCCTTACTGTGCATCGAGGACGATGGTGTGAGCACAGGTGGTGCCCTTGCCTGCGCTTTAGCCGTACTTCTGCCTTTAATGATGCCATACACTGCGGGCAATGCCCCATCGTTCGTCAGCCCCTGCCCTAAAGGCACCGATGTAAGGGCAACCCGAATCGCACAGGTTGTTCAGGCGCGTAGGTATTAAAGACAGCAATCCTCCGCCCGGCACTTCCCCACCATCGAAAATTGTATCTTGCATAATGAGTCTGCCCAAGAATTTCGCCACGAACGCTGGTTTCCAGATCCCTTCGGTACTTTATGGTTCCTATAAGTCTAACGGTGACAACGGTACCAAAGCCATGGTTTACGCCTTGGACAAAGCTGGCTACCATGGCATAGACACCGCGCTTTTCTACGGGAACCATGCCGACGTGAAGAAAGCTCTCCAAGAGACGAAGGTCCCGCGGGACCAGCTCATTCTTCAAACAAAGATCTGGCCGACTCAATTGCGAGAGCCTGAAAAGTGGCTCGACGTCGCCATCAAGGAGCTCGGCACCTATATCGATGTGCTGCTCATTCACTGGCCGTTGCCACTGAGAAGCGACAACAAGCTTGACGAAGGCTGGGACTTTGTCAAGGCTTGGAAGCTTTTTGAGGCCTTGCCCAAGGACAAGGTCCGGGCAATTGGCGTGTCGAACTTCACGATCAAGCAGCTCAAGAAGCTTCTTGCTGAAGCTAAGGTTGTGCCTGTCGTGAACCAGGTTGAGCTGCACCCTGAGCTGCCGCAAGAGAAGCTCGTTGAGTTCTGCAAGAGCCACAACATTCTGCCACAGGCGTATCGCCCGCTTGCAGGCGGCCAGACAGACAACCCTGTCCTGCAAAAGATCGCAAAGAAGCACGGCATTACTACCGGCCAGGTAGCTCTGAGCTGGAACGTTCAGCGCGGCGTGGTAGTGCTTCCCAAGTCGGAAAATGAGGGCCGCATTGCGTCGAACATCACCCTCCACAAGCTTGATGACGAGGATCTGGCCGAGATCGCAGAACTAGGCAAGAGTCCTCGTCGCCAGGTTGGTTCCGAAAAGATATACTCGTTCAACTACTTCGATGAGGACGAGTAATCTGGATTTCTCGCTGGGTAACACGATGTGCGGTTCATGTTTGGTTTTGCTGGAATTTTGGGGTGGTCATAGCCTTGCTTCCTATAAACAGTCTGGTTAGATATATTGATAATTTCGAGTTACGATAAACTAGAGGGGCAAAGTGCCGTCTAATGTCTAGCGATTCATAAATGGTCTAGCTTGCATCGCGCTGCCACTCGTTGAGATATATGATCGCTTCCCACTGACGTGCCTACGTCGTCTAATGGCTAATGCGTGTTAGTGCCTGCCGCGTGTGGCCCCCTCCTTTTTAATCTGGTCAGGCGTCACAGGCTACTGCTAAATTTCGACTGCGCCGGTGGAGTTCCTTACCCAATGTAAACAAACACACCCGTGCCCGATCTGCGAACCTCACAAAACTTGTCTTGACTTAAGACAGCAATAACGCGATGGATAGGCACCCGCAGCGGCCGCTGCCTATGGCTCCAGTACCGGCAGCAAACTCACCGGTGCGTGAGGCTATGTCTCCATTCCGTGATCCAGAAACGCCTCCTCGTCGTGGCAGCTCTGCCGCCACAAACCATGGTACCATGCGTGCTGGAAGCCCGTCTCGGAGTCCAAGCCGCAGCCCAGGCCGTAGCCCACAGCTTGATGCAGAATGGAGCCCGAGCCGCAGCCCATTTCGCACAACAGCGAATCCGTTTGAGTCGGGTTCGCCACGCGTGTCGCCCGTACGGATCCCCGTTGGCTCGGCCGCGCAATGGGATAGTCACCGCGACGTGAGTGCACATGGGAGTCCTATAGGTTCGCCTGTTCGTAGGCGCATGCTTGATGAAGAAGAGTTCGATGAGGACGAGTCGGCACTAGATCTGCCTGGTCGCCCTCTTCCGCGCAGCCCCGACTTCAGAAACAGCATTGGCTCCGCAAGCGCAGGGCTGTCTGTCCCAGGCCTTGGGGGTGCCGGCCGTAGGCCGTTGCCTGAGGCTGACTCGCTCCGGCGGTCGACTTCGACCCGCAGCGGGTCTACCTTTGCCTCTGGCGCGTCGAAAAAGGTGGATTACGGTGACGAGGGCTCCGATGGTGAGTCTATTGCACCCTCTATTAACTCAGATGCCGAAACACTGAGCTCAAATATGGATTCCCCCCTTGTTCCCCCTGATGCACCGCAGCCGCGCCGGAACAAATCAGTAAGCCGCAAGCAGGTCAAACTTGTCCGTGGAAATCTCGTTTTAGACTGTCCTATTCCGACAAAGCTGTATAGCTTCCTGCCGCGGAGGGATTCGGATGAATTTGTGTACATGCGCTATTCTGCAGTCACGAGCGACCCGGACGATTTCGCTGAGCATGGATTTACCATCCGGCCCGCAATTTACGACCGCACGACTGAATTGTGTGTGTGCATCACCATGTACAATGAGGATGAGATTCTATTCACAAGAACACTCCATGCTGTTTTCAAAAACATTGCCTACCTCTGCCAGAGGCAGAAGTCCAAGGTTTGGGGGCGCAAGGGCTGGAAAAAGGTTGTGGTGACAATCGTGTCTGATGGCCGCCACAAGGTCAATCAAAAAGTCCTAGACACGCTGGCTGCAATGGGTGTTTATCAGGATGGCGTGGCGAAGAACCTAGTCAACGGCGAAGCTGTGCAGGCTCATATCTTCGAGTACACTGCTCAAGTCAGCGTAACGCCGGATCTTCGTTTCCAAGGTGCAGAGAAGCAGCTTGTGCCCGTTCAGTTGATATTCTGTCTAAAGGAGAAAAATGCGAAAAAGATCAACTCGCACCGGTGGTTCTTTAACGCCATTTGCCCTCAGCTCAACCCGAACGTCACCGTCCTTCTAGATGTTGGTACAAGGCCGACGACTAAGACACTTTATCATTTGTGGAAGGCTTTTGATGAAGACTCCAATGTGGCGGGTGCATGTGGTGAGATTAAGACGATGACAGGTCGCTTCGGCCGCGACTTGCTCAACCCACTGGTTGCTGCTCAAAATTTCGAGTACAAGATCAGTAACATTCTGGATAAGCCGTTCGAGTCAGTATTTGGCTACATCTCTGTACTTCCAGGTGCTCTCTCGGCCTACCGCTACAGAGCGCTTCAGAATGATCCGGCTACAGGTAAAGGTCCTCTCTACTCGTACTTCAAGGGTGAAATCCTTGACTCAACGACCACTGCTAGCGGCAAGGCGGCCGGTATCTTTGAAAAGAACATGTATCTTGCTGAAGATCGTATCCTTTGCTGGGAACTAGTGGCAAAACGCGATGAAAAATGGGTGTTGAAATACGTGAAGGAAGCCAAGGGTGAGACTGATGTGCCAAACACCCTTGCTGAGTTCATCAGCCAACGTAGAAGATGGCTTAACGGAGCCTTATTTGCCGCTCTGTACTCGCAAATGCATTTCCGACAGATATGGTACACTGATCACTCCAAGACCCGGAAGGTTTTCTTGCATTTTGAATTCTTGTTCCAATTCTTTCAGATGCTGTTCACGTTCTTCTCTATTGCGAATTATTATCTCGCATTTTACTTTGTTGCTGGATCTGTTGCAGGCCATAATGATGCCACCATTGGCCACGGAGGTGGCGAAGCTTTGTTCATTATATTCAGATACTTCCTTGTGCTTGCAATTGCCTCACAATTCGTGCTTTCTTTAGGAAATCGACCTCAGGGTGCCAAAGCTTTGTTCATGATTACGGTAGTGGTGTTAAGTCTGGTGACGGCTTATGTCTCAATCATTGGCCTCTACTTTGTTGGCAAAACCTTCGCCGTCGCCGGTACAAATGCAACTTCCGTCCATGTCCTCCTTACACTAGTGATATCACTGATTGGCACATATGGTGTTTATGCCTTCATGTCATTCTTATACTTCGATCCGTGGCATGTATTCACCTCAGCGATCCAATACTTCCTCCTGGTTCCGCTGTATGTCTGCACCCTACAGATATATGCATTCTGCAATACGCATGATGTTACTTGGGGTACGAAGGGTGACAACGTCGACTCAATGGATCTCGGTGCGGCGGTGGTAATGAAGGATGCTAAGGGAACAGACATTGTAGAAGTTGACATGCCTTCTGAGCAAATCGATATTGATACTGGATATGAGAATGCTCTGCACAGTTTGCGAGAAAAGGCGCCGCATGTGCCTGAGAAGCCGGACCCGCAGACACAACAGCAGGACTACTTCCGCGAAATTCGCTCGCGTGTCGTTCTGGTTTGGATGCTCTGCAACTTACTGCTTGCGATGCTGGTCTCTCAATTCATTTCTTTGGACAAACCTGGCAATAATATTTACTTGCAGATCGTGCTATGGAGTATGGCGATCTTCGCGCTTATTCGTGCCTTTGGCTCTACCGCATTCCTCATGCAGCAAGTTGCTCGGTGGATGCATAAGACAAACCTCCACACTAAAGAGAAAATCACCATTTGGCGCACTAAGTCCTAGTAAAAATGTGTGGCGGCTGGTAAATACACAACCAGATGTTGCCAAGGGGGAAAGCACATTCTATTCTGTATATTAGATGACATATTCATATACCCAACCTTTCATTATAGACGATGACAAGTGTTCGATGAAATCATATTGGGTTGATCTGATGCGTGAATCGAAGAAGGCGACATTGGGAACCCGCCACGAACAAAACTTGCCGCTTCTTGATACGCACACTAAGCACCCAGGACGATTTCACCTCATTTGGCCCAATTGTATGCAATTCTTTAGCAGTTGCAAGATCCCATAATCTTACAGTGCTATCATAGGCACCGCTGACGAGATATTTTCCATCAGTGTCGACAGCTCTGACGAAATCAGTATGTCCCACGAAAGATCGGAGAAGCTGCCCTGTCTTTATATCGTACTCTTGAAGTCCAGAAGTGCCTCCAATGAGTACACAGCTATCGTATACAGTCATACAGGCAATTTCTGAGCAGTTAGCAGTGAACTTATTCCGGCATTGTAGACTCTTATTATGGGGCGACCAGCGCCACACCTTTATCCGCGCAGCACCACCAGCTGTGACCAGAACATTAGACTTGGGACACCAGGCCATTCCATTAATGACCGCTCTATGCGCACCATAGAACTCTCTGACTTCCCTGTGGGGTAACATCACGCTAAGTGAGCCCTTTGATCCAGCAAAAACAATACCAAAAGGACAAAAGATAGTTTTGACTACACCCTCTTCATACGTCGTAAAGACGGTAGTGCTCGCAAAATGGTGACTTGTCAGATCAAGGGTCAATGCGTTGCCTCCACTACTTCCTGCAACGATTTTGTTTTTCCGTACCGCACAGCACCATAATGCGTCCCTCGGCTGGGGCATCCAGAAGTTTGGTTCTCGCCTCGAAGCATCATCCAGGCTCCAGACCCGCAGCGAGCCATCAGCACAGGCGGCAACGGCATGCAAATCGCCATCAAAGTCGGCATCGTACGCGTGTTGGTCCACGCTTTCTAGCTGAATAGGACTAACCTCCCGGCTTGGCCAAGGGCAGCTAATCCACCGTTTTTTGAATTCGTCTTTCCAATCTATGCTTTGCCCATTGGGCATATCAGCCGACCCGAATTCTGAAACAAATCGCGCGTACCACAGCCATTGCATGTTCCCAATCTCGTTCAATAGCTTTGATGAGCCCAAGCAACGAACATGGACTTCGAGCGGCACCATAAGGAGAATTTCGGCTATCACATCGTCAGAAAGCTTGCATGGTGGTACCGCCAAAGAGGGAGGGCTGCTGCTTCTTCTCCTTTTAAAAAATGGGAGACCCATATCATTGGTTTCGGTGTGATCTAGTGCAACGGGCATTGCGTCTCAGAAAAAAAAACGTCAGAGCAAGTGGCTGGCTTGCCCTCCCCGCATTCAGAAATGTTACGAGCATGGGCAAGGGTGCCCTTGCATGCTAGCAAAAACCACTCTCCAGGCAGGCAGGCAGGCATACAGGCTAAGCATGTGCATAGACAAACAAGGGCTTGTCAATGCTTTCTAAAATCACCAGGATTCGGCCGTGTTAACCTCAGAGTCATTCATATCTTCCACCGGTATTGCAAAGGGGGAGACTTCGAATTGCCGCCTCCCCAGCTTAAACGAGAGCTCACGTCTCTGCTCAACCATATCGCCCCTATCTGAGAGAACAGAGATTCGATTGATATGTAAGAAGCCTTGTATATTTTCATCCGCAGAATCGAATGGTTCGATCTCAATGCAGTTATCCACCAAAAGCTCCACCCCAGCCATCACCGACTGCGTCCGTGGATAAAGCTTTAGTGACATACTTACGAATGCCACAGCGTTGCCATGTGAGGATGTGAGCTGCCTTAGTCTGTGGAAAAATGGCAGTAGTAACTTGGGGTCACAGTTTTGAGAGCTGTATAGGGCTGGGTGCAGAAGTGACGGAATCACTATCCTCACTAGCGTGTACGAGGGTAGACTTTTCAGCGTGGACTGAAGTCTGCTCAGAAGCTCATTGAGAGATGCCCCAGATACATAGGAGACTTCGTCTGCCTGTGGCGCAGGGAGCATGGTTGTTTTGAAATCTACGTCGATGCAATACAACGAGGCCACACTCACATCATCTGCCTGCTCTGCATATTTGGCGTAGCGCCAGGCAATTTTCATACGCTCATTCTGTCGTGACGTTTGTGAAGAAGAGGGTTTACGGTCTTTCGCTTTGCTGGGAAGCGCACGAAGCCAGTCTTGTATGCCCACACACACAACGTGTGATTTTGCACCATCGCGGGCTTCACAGACTGCCAAAGTACTCAACGACTTCAGCAAGCTTGAGGCGAAATCTGTTGTTCCATGCTCCTCGATTAGTGTGACCGTGCCAACGGGCACTCCGCCATGCGCCAACGCGCGATCAAGTGTTCTACTGCTCGTCGACGTGACAGGGCGAGAATTGACAAGTGAAGGCCGAATACCCGGATGTGCCTGGGTAGGTGCACTACGCTCCTCCGTGTGCCGCGGTTGTCTGTTGGCAGTCAACACAACATTTTTTCGCTTGAACATCGTGAAATATGACTCGCTTCACAATTCGCGACTAAGACGCACACTTTAGACGTGACTTTCAGCTTTGATGCCTACGAATGCAGAGGCTACCCAATACCTCGCCCTCACTTCTTCATGCGGCACGCGTTACTGTCGCTCGTTCGTCTAAGTAACATGAGCTTTTATCAGGAGTTTCGCGCGTCACAATTCATTAAAGGCAATAGATACCCAGATTTTAACTTTTTTGCTCTCCCGGAGCTCCAGCGGTGTATTTCTGTCTGCTACAAATCCTCAAAAGTTCCATCTTCATGTGGTGGTGGACCTTGACGTATGAACAATAAAACCCCAGACCCACTAAATTCTCAACCCTGATTTTAAAGCTCGGGACCTACCGAAAGTCTCTGGAGCGTGCGATTGGACCAAGTCATTCCAGTATTCGCACCTAAAGGAAGTCTGTCATGTAACTCACGTGTAGCTGTATTGTGCTTCTTACTTTTGAGCTACGACTCTTGTGAAATTTGTGAACTCAGAATACTTAGAGCGCATGATTGATGATTGACTAATCGATATGTACAGTAGTGACTCGACAAGTATAAAAATTCATAGTTCGCAGGAGCGGGGAAGTAAACACAGTACAATGTCTGCACCTCTCGACGCTTCTAAACTGAAAGTGAACAAAGTTGCAACCCGCAAAGCCTACCCCCCTAAGGAGGAGCTCTCATTTGGTCAAGTCATGTCGGATCACATCCTGACCGTTGAATGGGATGCCGTCACTGGATGGGGTACGCCGGAGATTAAGCCATATGGAGATTTCCACCTGGACCCGGCATCTTCGGTGTTGCACTATGCATTCTGCTGCTTTGAAGGCCAGAAAGCTTTCCGTGATGCCGACGGAAAAATCCGCATTTTCCGTCCGGAGAACAACATGGAACGCCTGAACAAGTCAACAGCTCGCATCTCTCTTCCTACGCTTGACGTTGCTGAATCGGTAAAACTTCTGAAGGAATTTGCCCGTGTGGAATCCGAGGTCGTACCAGAAGGCCGTGGCATGTCGCTTTACCTTAGGCCGACCGTCATCGGTACCTCAGCTTCGCTTGGTGTGAGTAAGCCCTCGAAGGCGCTCTTCTATATCATTGCGTCTCCTAGTGGCGGTTTTACTAAGGGCAGCGGTGCTGTTCGTTTGAAGGCTACTGACGACTACGTTCGCGCATGGCCAGGTGGAACTGGCGACTGTAAGCTTGGGGCTAACTATGCACCCTGCGTTCTCCCTCAGGCCGAAGCCGCGAAAGACGGGTTCATGCAGAACTTGTGGCTGTTCAATGGCTACCTTACCGAGGTGGGAATGATGAATTTTTTCATGGTGTTCAAGAATACAGCCACAGGCAAGAAAGAGCTCACAACCGCCCCGTTGGACGGCCTCATCCTCGAGGGTATCACGCGTTTATCTATCCTAGAACTTGCTCGCGAGCGACTTGACGAAAACGAGTGGGATGTCACGGAGCGTCGTGTCCATATAGACGAGTTGATTGAGCGCTCGAGGAAGGGTGAGCTGCTTGAGGCGTTCGGGGCTGGTACAGCTGCCATCGTATCTCCTGTGAAGGAGATTAACTACCATGGTGAACCAATTTTGGTCCCCACTGGTGATAACATTGGCGAGGCTGCGGCGTTGGCAAAGAAGTGGTTGCAGGACATCCAGTACGGGGTGGAGGATCATCCATTTTCCCAGCCTATTTAGAGAAAAAACACTTAAAAGCTTATTCTCCTCCTGACTTAATAACAGGTCAACAAAGGCAATCTACGAGTACCCAAGTTATATGGTTGTATATTTGCTGCCTTACGGTGGGTGCGGTATGATTTGTTTTATCTAGCGTTGTTATAATCGTCATAATCATCATCATTATCATCATCGTCATTGTCGTGGTTTCGAAAACGTCGAAGATGTTTACGGAACCGAATCTAAACGAAATAGTGTTTCACGTAGACCTGGTAAACAATGTTCGTGATTGCGGTTGATACGAAGGAGGAAACACTATTAGAGAGTGATTCAATGCTTGTGTATGGGGGGTCGAATGTATCAGCAAGGGAGTTAATTGACATAGACTCGGTAGACATTGTTGAGTCAACAGAAAGGCGGCGGCGCTGAGAGGTGGCGACTTCCTCCGCGTCCGGCGCATCAGATTCACTCACACCTAATATGTTGAATGGCGGGAAATTCGCACCGCTGGGCTCCGGGACAGTGACTGCGACTGGTAGTGGTGCGGCGGACTTAGAGAGTGGTTTCACTTTCTGGCTCCTCCGGGCGCGCTGGTGCTGGTTATGGTCATACGCGTGTCCGAGCCTTGTTCGTAATTGCTTATTAGTCTCTGAGACGTCGGGGATGGCGAATCTCACTTTCTTAGAAATTGCGTTCATAGTCGACCTCTCAATTGCCCGTGAATAGACTTACTGAATTCGTCGCGCAGCTTTTTTTATATATAACCGGCACGCCCGAACCCGCGAGGTAAGCGTGCAGCTGCTGACAGCGAATTACTCATGTCTCCTTCGTAATCGCGCTTGAAACCCCAGCCTCATGACATAAGAACCTCAGTTCACGTCTGCAAGACAGACAGAGATTCTGCAACAAATTAATGTACCATTATTGCGATAGCGGTTGACAATCTCATCAGTTCTATACACCGCGTTGCGGGATAGAATGAATGATGTTTAATAGTAGGGAAATCGTACGCAAAGTACTCTCTCCGGGAACTGAGATGTTGAGCGCGGGACGAAATTCCCGATAGAACACGTGGTTATGCTTAATCCCATCAGCTTAACTTGACTATGCCTCAGGTCATGCGCGGCGGCTGGGCGGGCCGTTGGAGGCGCACATAAACATGGATGCATGTTGGCCGCCCCCCCTCACCGCCGAAAAATGAATCAGGTATCACAAAGGCTTCTGGGTACGATGGATAGCGAACTTCGGGCTACATGAAATATTTAACGTAACCGTGATAGATTACTTGGGTCATCATCACGGAAAGTAGTTCCATTAGGAGCTCCATAGTTTGTAACATGGATTGGGATAGGCTAGAAAGGCTACCTCTCGAGACTCGTGGGTGTAGCAGATGAATCGTCAGATCTATCTCCACTGTATGGTGAAACTGGATAGTGACGGGCAGGACCATAGGGCGGTAGCTGGAATCGTGAAATTCAGGAGGAGGTGTGCGTAGCTTGTATTTATGATCAGCCTGTGACGAGGTGCTGCTGGGAGCATCGTCAGGGGGGAGTGGATGACCGTCAGAGCTAGAACTTCCCAGCCTAAATTTCTTCATGAGGTAAACCATTATGCTTGATATGTGGAACACCAATTGCAGACGAAATATCACTTATCATATACGAAGCGACCGTTATACCCCCGCCCTCAACATACGATTTGGACTTCTGTCAACATACGTGTACCCTTACCTTTAACGGCTTTTTGAAAACCCCTGCCTTTATGCATGAAGAATACCCCTCAATCCGCACACCCCTGCTGCGGTCCGGCGCGCGGAGGATCAATAATTGAAACACGACACAAAACTACCAAAGTTAAGTGAGACACTCTATGGAGTATAACATTATTTTCGCTCGAGACAAACTAGGTTCTATGCTCACGTCCCATACTTATAGATAGATCGATGCTGAAAGGAGGAGGCTGTCATGCTTAATCGTATGCAGGGCGGTATGTGATGATTTGCAAAAAGCCACAATCCCATGCCCCATCCAACGGCTTTCTGATTACACGACCAGTGTAAATTCTATAATTAGACAAGTGTATCTATGTCTAGCTGTGTTTCTTCACACTACTCCACGTACAGCGCTTGACACAAATGCTGTCGCATTAAAACTCGGGAGTCCAAATAGGAGGATCATCGTAGCTGTAAGGCTCCTTAGGAACCGCGAGGATACCTCGCTGTTCCAAAACCTTGAACTGTTTGCCGCGAAGCAGTTGATACAACATGGAAAGGGTTGGGGCCTCGACGCCAAGCCGCTTTGCTATGCGTAAGGGGTTACCAAGAATAACCTCCAATTCCATGGGTTGGTTCTTTTTCACGTCAACTAGCATCGATGGCTCGAAATAAATGCCGCCATCCGAAGACAGCATAAACTCCTCAATACCATCTGGGAGCTTCTCACCGACATCCTTCTCTGCGATAATCCGCACCTCTTTCATTGCTGGCCTGACAACAGTCTCCTTCAAACTTGAGAAGTATAGCCGCCCAGTATCCAGTCCGGTGAGTGCCGCAGTCGTGTTGTAGGCCGAATTATAGACAAGCTTCACCCAGCGTCGATATTTCAAATTCGGGTAGATCTCGCACTTAGACTTGGAAGAGTCATAAACCTCTTGGAGAACCTCCATAGACTTCTGAGCCTCAGGGCGCTTATCATACGTGCCGAGAAGAAGCCAGTCCGAACCGGTGTGCTTAACTTTGCCCCCGTAACTAGCAGAGCCAATCATCGAAATACCTCCCAGAACATAACTGTCAGGGAAGGCTTCCATGACCAGCTCTTCTCCCCCAATACCATTTTGAACTAGAACGATAGTGCTACCTTTCGTGACTAAAGGCCTGATCACATCTTCGGTGCGCTGAACCTCAGGGATATTCTTTGTTGACACCATGATATAGTCGAATGGACCAAACTGATTAGCTGCCTCGATAGAATTCACAATGTGCGATGGATACCAGTGCTTTATTTGCCCATAGTCTACGGAGTCAAATTCAAAACCATTCTTCGAAACCTCGTCGTAGATACTGCGCGCAACCATGGTGACTTCAACTTTTCCGGTGCTCTCAAGAGCTAGAGCCGCCACCGATCCGACACCGCCAGTGCCAACAAGAACAACCTTCAACATCGTGTACCTCAAACGAAGACTGAAGGAGGAGAAAGATAGATGATGACACATCGGCGGCAGTGATTCCCCCGCCATATCGCAGTGGGGCGAGCAAGTAGGGATATGCAGGCGAGGGCAGTGGGGTATGAAATTTCCATACTAAGGCGGGAGGAGTGCGCTTGGCTGAATACCGTTGATGTCGGATCAGACAGGTCATTTGATCGATCTGTACAATCCACACAAGCTGACCAACGAGGCAGGCCGCAATTTGGCATCACACGCTGCATGTTGAAGAAACTTACTGTGTTGGGTCAGTTTTACAGACTAGCTGCAAGGACGTTCCTCATTGGGAAAATGCAGTCTGCCGACTGGCTTCCTTGATCATAGCTTTTATATCGCTCCTTCTGTAGTCTATGATGAGCAGGTCTCATCAGAGTTTTCTGTTTTGCGTAGTACGATGTTTCACAACAACCCCGATGAGCTCAGTCTGTCAGACTTTGTGTCCTGTGCAACAGACTTATCACCCGAGACGGCCAGTAGCTTCGTTGAAACGCCTAACACCACGGCAACGACTACGCCTCAGACAGCTTTGACCGAAGACACCGTAACGGAGATCGAGTCACATCGCCGGGACCAACTTTCTTCATCCATATCATCATTATCCGACCCAGAAGAAGCATCAGAAGAAGCAGAAGCACACAATGCCGCAAATGTTTCTCTTCACCATGAGACAGAAATAGCGCCCACTAGCAGTGAGCACAAGTCAGGCTTGGTCGAGCAGGATATACCTGGAACTGGAAGCGTAAATAGCTGTCCACCAGAGAGCCATGCATACGCCAGCATTCGGCAAAGTGGCAGCGGCGATACAGACAGCGTGGCAAGCAACCTGATAAAGTCTCAACGTCAGCAAACCAATGACTCTATGAGCCCTCTCTCAGCTAGTGAAGACGATGTGCCTTCCGCCTCAGCGCCCCGTCCAACTTATAAACACGCCTATGAAGATAATGATGATAGGCTTGATGAACCATCCAGGCGTACAGGACAAAGAAGCAAGCGGTTCAGCACTGCGTCAATTGCGTCATCTATCACGGCAATGGTTCCGTTTATATGGGGGACCGACGATAAGAAAGATGCTACAACGCGCTCATCTAGCGTAGGAACACCACGTGCATTTTCTCAAAATAATAATCGTTCTACATCTGCTTTCACGGCTGGTAGGGTGCCCCAGAGAGCCCTGCATAGGCAGGCGAACACCCAGCGAATAAGTATGCTAATGCAGCGAGCGGCAATGAACTCTCAAACATTGAAGTGTCTTCCGATTGAAAGCAAAACAGTGGCGAGTTGGTCATCTTCACTTGACTCAAGCTTTAATTCATTTGACAATAGCCAGTTCACGCTTGCAGTGCCTCCTTCCCTAAAAGAGAACTCACTTCAAGATAAGTTTCAACTGGCCAATGACCAATTACTGGAAGCTGAACGAAAGAAAAAGCGGCGCCCCTTGAGCAGCTGGAGAAAATCTTTTTGGGGTGGTGCCCCTGTGACTACCTTGGATGATAGTATTTCCTCCTTAGAGCCAAGTGTCGCTGCTGATGACGAACACGACAGTGGCGGATCAAGGCCTACCACTATAGGTGAAGAACTTTCAAGGAAGGCGCCTACAATTACGTCCCTTGCGCAAGGCGTGCAAGAGACTGTCTCGACTGGAAGCAATGAAGAAGCGTCCATTACCACGCAAAATATCCTAGACGAAACGAGGCCTATGCCTCAGGTAATACCCTACGATCAAGCAACTGTTCCACTCCTGAAGGACGCTTCGCCTCCTGCTGAACAAGTTGTAGATCAATCTGAGTCTCATGCCCACAATCAATCACCATTTAGGATCAAATTATCGAAGCTGATATCGAGAGTATCTGAGAAACTGCACAAAGCACCGGAGGGCTCCAGTAACACTTTATTAGCAATCAAAATGAATACCGGCGGCGCAGGCACGTCGCGACGACATCGCTTTCAAGAACGTCTCAGAAAGGCTTTCCCGACGCGGGTGTAACCTGAACACGATACTTTTCTTCGTACACATATAAAAATATAACAATTTTGCTCTGGTCTATTTATAATATGGCTGGCCTTTATATATAGACTGATCTGTATACATTCTAAGTCTAAATTAAGTTTGGAAAGAAGGGAAAAGAAATTTCTGAAAAAGAAAAAAATGACCACTGACGCCTCCTAAGCAATAGAAGGCGTACTACTCTGTGTGGCCTTCCCATTCTGAGTATCCGGGGTCTTAGTGAAGAGGTGAGGGAAAACCACTGGAAGCTGAAGCAGATACTCTATCTGTGGAAGCCCGCCCTCGTGAGTCGGCTTAAGAAGTGGGGCATGTACGATATCTTCTGGCTCATCCTTTTCATCCGGCTCGTTAATGTGGACAGCATGCCAACCGAACTTCTCAGCTGCTTCAACGTTCAATTCGCTATCATCGACGAAATAGCAATCCGAACTTGAGGAGGCGCTTTTGCTTTTGCTATCATTCGAGCCGACACCAGCATCTTTCATTGCCTTCTCGAAAAATTGCGGCATAGGCTTACAGATTAGTGGCTCCTGCTTGTAGTCACAATAGGTGATGCCTTCAAAGAACTCCTCAATGCCGAGCAGACGAACGACCCTGAGACCGTGATTGATATATGCATTAGTGCACAGCCAAAGCTTCACTTTCGAACGATCGACACGGGAGAGCATCGCTATAAGATTGGGGTCCGGCTTAAGACATTTCTCGAGGGGGAGCGCGTCATCGACTTTAGCATTGTAGTCCATGGCATCTACGTGATTGTTACGCACGAGACCCTCCAAGGCCAGACCATAATCTTTATAATACGATTCGTGAAGGTTCTCGGCCTCCTCGGGGCTAAGATGAAGCGTTGACTCGATATATCGGCGGATATAGTCGCGCATCACATCCCCAATTCCGAATGTTTTCCGATATAGCGTATTATCAATATCGAAAAAAAGCACCTTGCGGTGCTCCAAACAGTTTGGCGGCGGTGAGTGCAGCTCTTCAGATGCGGACATTTTGTGCTAGCTCCCAAGTAGTGCTTTGCAGAAACAACTTCGCCGGTGAGCACCCGCCCGAGCGGGCTGATATAACCCTCGTAGTATCACGTGACCTAATTATGCACTACGAGTGCGTGCGACGAAACGCATGGCACCAGCACCCACGCGCGCCGTCGGCATTTCTGTGGGCTGCAACGGCTGCGGCGCGGAAAGGACAGGTGGAGTAGGGTGGGACATTTATCAATCGGTATGCTACTGCGAAAAATATCTGGAAAGTAATGTTAAACATGAAACGACCGAGGCCAGCTCTCCTTATGACCTCTGACCCGAAATTACCTCGGTTGCGGCTCGATCTAGCCTGGGCAGGTTTAATAGGCCCACTTGCCTTCTTTGAGGGACGTCGCTTATGAATACCGCAAGCTCTTATGGAAGAGACTAGCAACAAATGGATAGGGGCGCTAGCTGTTTGCGGCTACATCACGGTAGCCAAGGGGATTTATCTTTTTTTCCAGTCTCTGTGCAACTGGCGCTGAGACTGCGAATGAGTCTTTCCTGTCGTGTTGCGTAGGAGTCGAGGGTACGGGTACCCCACAAGCGTATTTCTTCATACTCGGCAGAGGCGATAGCTGGTGACAATGCGTAATTGGTGTGCACCAGTGCGTGGGGCTACGCACTGTCCATGGAGTGTTTCAGTAAGGCGCGCGTGTGTGAGTATGGCAGGTGCGAAACGCTACGCCAGCGACGTCAAGAGACAGGAGACGACGGAAACGGCTGCCTCGGTTGAGGATCCCCTTGATCTCGGGCAAGTACCAGATCTGCACCTCACATATCCCCCCGGCAGCAAATATCTCAATCCGCAGCACTTCTATCAGGTTGGTGTAAGCCGATGGCTGCAAAGGCCACCACGGCCCGTCTCCATTGCGCAGATGGTCCAATTTTCTAAGAATATGACACCTACAAAACTTCTCTATGGCGCTAACCACGTCGTAGAAGAGCTTACTATTCGATTTGCTCACCGTATACGGCAGATGCAGCTAATGCCATATCGAATTATGGGCCACCCTGAGCTGTTACGGACGTATGAGCAATATGTCGACTCGTTTGAGATGCTACGTCAATTAGGCGAGATCAAAACCCTGGAAGAGAATCGAAGGCTTATTGACATAGGCCACATTCTTCTCCAAAAGCATACCCAAGTCTTGACGAACGCTATCTCCGGTGCCCAGGAGGCACTGCGATCTAATGAGCATCGATCTGGTGATATGGACTTATTGAATGAACTATTGAGGTCTCTCGTCACCTCACGCCTGAGCCGTCGCGTGCTGGTTCAACAACAGACTGCTTTGACGGAGCAGATTGAAAGTGGCCACGAAGTAAGTTCCCGCTTGGGCGCTGTTGATGTTGACTGCAGGATCGCCGACATTCTTCAGGATGTCGAGGCAAGAGCAAAGGAAAACCTCGCGGGTCAATTCGGTGTTTCAGTTAAGAGCATGCCGCAGATCATCGTTGAGGGCGCACCGGAGGACTTAGCCGCCACATTCCCATACATTCGCAGTCATTTTGAGTTCGCACTTGGCGAGCTCATATTCAACAGCCTTGAGGCTTGCCTTCGGAACAATATCCTCGAGCCAATCAACGTTGCTGTCAGTGCCACTGATGAGGACGTGCTCGTCCGGATCAGTGACCGCGGTGGTGGAGTCCCGCCTGGGGATCTGGCGCACATCTGGTCACTGGCGAAACCTCTTCCAGTAAGTGCCGGACCACTCACAGCATCCGAACTGAGTGAGCATCAATTCTATAACCTTCTATTTCCCCGCGAGGATCTACCGGACGAGGTGCAGCTTACCCATAAGCCGAATAACTCAAAGGCTAGCCATCTTGGTCTGGGCCTAGCTCTGTCGCGATTGTACGTTGCATACTGGGGTGGAGCCCTGGAGTTCCACTCCCTCGAAGGATTTGGATGCGACGTTCTTATCCGCGTTTCGCGTACAGGGTCGACACGGGAAAATCTTCGACTAGACTGAGTTCAGAGCTCTTACCGGAAGGTGTTTGAGGCGGACTTAGCTGCAGATGCTTTACGAAACATTATAGACAAAAATGCTGTACCACTTAAACCAAAGATCCATTATCCAGGTATATATTTAATCAATTAAAACATAACACTCTATCTAGAATCTAGTATTGACGTTTCTATGACGGTTCGCGTCTACCGTGCGACCTATTGTACATAAACAATATAATATTATTCCATATGGCTTATATCAAGGCAGTATGCTGGACCTGCAAGATATATCATTCAGCCTCTTCAAAATTGCGGATACCAGGCCGCTTCAACGACACATAGAATATATATATATATATATATGCGTGTAAGGCTTGCACTGTTATATCTAGGCGCTGCGGCTGGGCGTTCTTCGTGTCACGTTTTAATCACGTGTACCAGTCCCTGATCGCGTGTCGCCCCTTCACCACCATAACGTGTACCCTGTTGTCCAAGCTGTAACTCTCCAGGCGGTACGTGTTCTCTTTCGTATGGCGAGCCCCGATGTACCAGAGAGAGTCCGTGACGAACTGGAGGATGTTCCGTTGGATGGCTCAACGCCGGATCTGAAGACACCTCAAGTCAACGGTCGTAATGTCTTGAGCAGCTTCGATACCCATGATGGATCGCACAGTAAGTTGGATGGAACTGCCGACGAGAGTGTGAAACTGCCTGATTTGGGAGATCCACAGCCATCTGAAGAACATTATGCTGGCGGCCAGCAAGAGAGCAGGGGCTCTCTGCCTGTCAAAGAGGCTGAAAATGATCGAATGGATGAGACCTCATCTCAAACCCCAGCGAGATCAGGACGAGAATTGGCTGAAAGCACGAGTAAGCCTGTAGAGTCGCAAGCATCACTCTCATCGCCGCGATCCTCGACACGTGCAAGGCGCTCCGCAAGCATCAGGCGATCGCGCAACGCGTCGATCGCTCTCGAACATGGATCTGTGAACGGCGCTGAGGCGCGCCCTGCGAAGCTGTTCATTCAAAACGCTTTCGAGAAAATCAAAGGATCAAAGGATGCGAAACGGCTCCCTGCCCTTCAGCAGACGACTACTAGAGTTCTGGAGCAGTTTACTGCTCATCCCGACGAACTCCCTCCTGCAAAAATGGTACTCGAACCGCTAAGGCTGGTATGTGTGCCCCCGGGAACAAGCAATGAACTCAAGGAGGTTGCGATTGACACAATAGGCCAGATGTTTGCTCTTAACTACCTTGGAAATAGTGCTGATGAAGAGTCCGAACACCGTTTGCTCGCGGAAGCGGTAAATATCGTGTGCGATGCTTGGGAAGCCGAGGCTGCGGAGCAGCGCGTTGAGCTTCAGATCATTAAGGCGCTTACTGCTGCAGTCGTTAACGAAGATGTTGTTGTGCACGGTCCGGTCCTCATGCGTGCCGTGCGCCAGGTTTACCATATATTTGTCGTGACACGCTCCGTTCCGAATCAAGGTCTTGCTCAGGTGAGCCTTTCGCAGATGGTTCAAGCTGTGTTTGATCGAGTGAAGAGAAGATGCATGGCAGTGTCACAGTCAAACATCTCATCTTCTGGCGATGTGACACCAGCATCTGAGCCCTCGCCAGAGGCTGATTCTTCGGTTCTTGAAGACGGCACGCCGGCGTTGACTCTCAAAGACATGCAAAATACACCCCTCCCTGATGTTGACGACTCAACAACAACCTGGTCAGAACTTGAAAACATTACGCAGGATGCTGGCCTGCTTTTTCGCACTCTCTGCCGGCTTTCGATGAAGGTGATAGATGAGAACGAGGGCCTTCAACAACCCATGCGTTCAAAGCTACTCAGCCTGCATCTTCTACATATGATTTTGAAACACCACATCTCCGTGTTTAAGGATCCGAATGTTATGGTACGTAAGTCGCGTCGCGATACGGAACCGTTTGTTTACTTCATTAAGCCGTACTTACGGCAGGCACTAGCGCAGAACGCACTATCTCAAGCGCCGGCAGCATTTGAAATCGCCGCGGAAATTTTCTGGCTTGTCCTTGCCTATTTGCGGTCAGAATTCAAGGCTGAGTTAGCTGTATTCTTTATGGACGTGTATTTCACTGCCATGGACATGCGAACGGCAACTATGCATCAGAAACTTTATTTCATGACGATCATTGCCCGCATTTGCACGGATCCACGTCTTCTAGTCGAGCTTTATCTCAACTACGATTGTGATCCCGCCGCTCCAAACGTTTTTGAAAAGCTCATGGAACTTGTCAGCAGGCTGGCATTGAAACCTGCCGTGGAGCCTGCGACTCCTTTGGCCCGGATGTCTCTTGACCGTCAACAAATTCGTGTATATGACCTGAATGCTCCACCTGGCGTTGCTATAGGTCATCTCATAACCTCATCTCAAAGCTCTGCGCCGCAAAAAGCCACCGATCTCGAAGCCTTTCAGTTGAAGATGGCAGCATTAGATTCTATGGTCAATGTTCTGCGCTCGCTAATATTATGGTCTCAGCGTGGTGATCAAGGTGGTGACCCTCGCCCGGAGATCGAACTGGGCCCTGGTGAACCTGTGAAAAAGGTACACCAATCGCGAGTGGCCTCAACGAGTAGTGCGTCACTAGCTAGCAGCGATGCAGATGATCCTGATCAATTTGCCAGTCGTAAACAGACTAAGCGCGCTCTGGACGCGGCCGTACAAGAGTTTAATTTTAACCCAACACGAGGCCTGCGTAAGTTTGTCGAGGTGGGTTTATTGAATGATTCAGAGAACGTCGGAGAGGTTGCTAGACTTCTTCTCAATACGGATGGCCTTGACAAGGCGAAGCTTGGTGAGTTTTTGGGCAAAAGTTCCGAGTTCAACCAGGAGGTCATGGTCCAGTTCGTTGACGCGATGGAATTCAAGGGTCTCACGTTTGTTGAGGCACTACGTCAATGTCTTCAAAGATTTAGGCTGCCTGGTGAGGGTCAAGTGGTGGACCGCTACATGCAAACGTTTGCTCGGAAATACTTCCAGGACAACAGTATAGATGGTGTTCATCCTGATTTTGCGTCTGAAGATTCGGCATGGGTCCTGGCTATGTCAGTTATGATGCTCAATACTGACCTGCATAGCCACGCACTGCAGAAACGCCGCCGGATGACCGATGAGCAATTTATCAGGAATAACAAAGGAATGAACGATGGGGTTGACTTCCGTGCGGAACTTTTACTCGATATCTACCGTGAGATACAAGCCAACGAAATCAAGCTAGACTCTGAGCAAACGCAAGTTGCTATCCGCGATGAAGCGTATGAGGTTGCCACTGATGCCATTACTACTCGCGCATCTCAATTTTTTAAATCCGCACCGCTGGACTTTGCCGATTACTACAATGCATCTCACGCAGCTCACATTCGACCCATGTTCGAGTTGAGCTGGCTTGCTGTTCTTGCTGGCATTTCCAATCCATTCAGCCAACTTCATGATCATAGTGCACTAGCATTATGCCTTGAGGGGCTGGAGCTTGCTCTACGTATTGCTTGCCACTTCGATGTCGCCATCGCCCGAACCTCATTCGTTCAGACACTGTCCCAGTCTGCCGCTCTGCAGCATCCTGCCCGCCTCAGATGGAAGAATGTTGGAGCAGTAAAAGCCCTCTTGCGTGTCTCACTGGTAGAAGGTGATGCACTGAGAGATTCGTGGTATGACGTCCTAGTGGTCGTTTCTCAGCTTGAACAGCTACAAATTGAGGGGCGTAGTCCTCCGCTTGTTCAACCCAATGATCCGATGGGACCACCGCCACCAGAGATCAAGGAGCTATTGCTTTCAAGGGACCTTGTCGTTGATGTCGACCGTGTATTCGCGAACACGAATGCCATGTCAAACGAAGGGGTGGTGTTCTTTGTCAAAGCACTCGCGAGAGTCAGTCTTGAGGAGATTGATCAATCTCGTACTGCTCCGGAACCCAGACTCTTTGCTCTTCAGAAAATGGTCGACGTCTGTTATTATAACATGGCCCGCATCAGAATGGGCTGGTCTGAGCTCTGGGATGCCGCGATGGCTGAACAATTTGCAAAGGTTCTGGTCGATTCCAATGTGCAGGTCGTTGCATTCGCTTTAGACTTACTCAGGCAGCTTAGTATGCGCTTCCTCGAGATAGACGAGATGCCACATTTCGCATTCCAAATTAAGTTTTTGGAGCCGTTTGTGCATGCGTTGATTCACAACTCGAACACTGCTATCAAAGTTCTTGTTCTGGAATGCTTGGCGCAAATGGTCGTTACTCGAGCGGATAAGATAAAGAGCGGTTGGGCCGCCATATTTGGAGCAACCGAGGCTGCTGCTGCTGCCTCTGCCTCTCCTGGTGTTGATCAAAGCGTCTTGGACTCGGCATACTCACTGCTTGCTGCAGTGCCCACAGTACCATCCCCTCCTCCTGGTTACTTGGATGCTTGTAGCGCAATGGCTAAGCAACCTGAAGCCCGAACAGCACTCAAGTCTGCACAACTCATGAGCCGACTCATTGACACCCATCCCAACGATATAGCTCTGTGGCAGCAAGTCTTCGTTAAACTGTGCGAAGTCGCGATGCGCGGGCGAGACCTTGAAGTACGCGGACGGTGTCTTGACACGCTTTTTGACGTCCTCACTGCCCGTGGCAAGCAATTTAAGCGTGGAGATTGGGATGAAGTTTTCACACAAAGTCTAGGGCCTCTTTTCAACGTTTTACATGGTCACACAGGCCAGCGAAGCCATAGATCCTCGGCTCATTTAGAAGCTTCTCAAACGAACAGTGCCGTGGGCGACACAAGCACTCAGCTTGCCGACAATGATTCTATACTTGGTCAGAGTCCTGTAGCAAGTCGTTCTTCGAGCCCTACACGGTCGAGTCCCATGCGACACAGTCCCTCAAAATCAACCGCTTCACTTTCTTTGGCTGGAGGTGGTAGTGCGATATCTCTTCCTCCTGCAGAGACCCGGAGAAGCCGCAGCCGGAGCCCTCATCGTGGGCAATCACGCGCGCGTGAAGACTTCAGCTTGTGGATGAGCTCAACGCTCATCCAGGCGCTGAAGTCGCTGGTCACATTATTTGGGCAGTATTTCGATATGCTGGAGCACGCACTAGATTCTTTCTTCCTAGAACTACTACGAACCTGCATACTGCAAGAGAATGACCCGGTTTCACGGATGGGTAACTCCTGCCTCCAGAGACTAGTTCATGACAATGCTGAGAGGTTCACGTCCGACCATTGGCATTTGATTGCTTCAAAAATCTTGCAACTGTTCCAGGAGACGGCAGCGGTGGATCTGATGAATGGTACTTTCATGGATGAGCCCAGCGCGAGCCATGCAGATAAGTTCAGGTCTACAATCGCGAAGACTGTGCAGACTCTTCTTGTTATCGAGACTGTACGTGATCTTCTGGTGAACTCGAATTGTGTTTTCAATGCAATTCCGGTCAAAGAGGTGCTACGCCTCACTACAAGGCTTCGGATTTCTTACCTGTTCGCTCGGGAATTCAACCGTCAGTACGAGCTCCGCCGTGAGCTGTTTCAGCGTGGATTCACTAGACAACTCCCTAATCTATTGATGCAGGAATCCCTGGCAGCACAGACGTATATTTCTATTAGCATGCGTCTCTTCAAGGCTTACCAGCGTTTTGAAACTGATCCTAGCGCGCGCCAGGACCTTGCCGATGAGCTTATGCCTCTGTGTTCTGACTTACTGGGTGATTATAATGAACTTCTGCCGCAAGACTCTCGCCACATCACAAAGCTGATGCCGATTGTAGAAAGCAGTTTGAGGCATGTATCAAGCTTCGAGGACAATGACTTCCGCAAGTACGTTCCGGTTATTTACCTACAAGTCATAAATATCTTGAACAAGGATATGACCAAACGACTTCGCGAAGAGGTACAGACTATCCTTAGACGTGTGGCGGATGTCTGGCTCGATAATAACGAGAAGCAGTTATCCGGCTAAAAAAAACGCTTCAAATATTTACCTAGCTTATAAGTCACTCTTTTGCTTGATGAGCAAAGCTAATGTTTATCATCTCGTGTATATGTTTGTACGCCTCGTACGCGTGTTATATTATCCATAATATCCCTTTTCGTCTTTCTGGTTCTCTTATTGCAATTCGCGCCTGGCTCGTCTTGTCTTGGACAGCCTAGGGTCAGGCAGCTGTGGGGTTGGGATTGCGTGTACTGAGGTGATCGACCGGGAGTACACACCACTTGGCGCGAGCCTATCGGATGTCTATAGACGAGGCGCGCGATCTGTTTATACGCTTGTCACGGATTCAGCGGCAGCTAAGCCAATCACCGGATAATGCGGCTCTCTCTTCGGCGGTATCTCAAATCGAGGCACACACTTATGATGTATCCTGGCGAGACGAGGTCGCTTCCCAAGCCGGTATAGCGACATCTCAATGGCGTATAGATGCTCTAAACAGCGCGAACGCACGACTAGAGCGAGCGCGAGAGTCAAGGGATCCAATTGCCTTGGGAAACATGTATGTGCGGCACGGTCAATACAGAGATGCGTCGATAGCGTATCAAAGGACTGGGGGTGACGTAAATACCTCTTTGCTGGCTTCACACCTTAATACTCTGCAGAAGAACTGGGCGCTTGTTCTAGCTGGTGCGGGGAAGTCGAGTGCAAAAGTGCATGATGATACCCCGCTCGCCGAGGATCTGCTTCTCAACCTTGCGCTGGCGCATTGGAACCTCGAGGAGTATAGCAACTGCCTGTCGTTACTCTTGCGTTTGAGTCCAAGTACTGCTGGTAATGGGGGAATTTGGTTAACCGGTGATGAGATTCGAGGCATGCTGCTGGTCAGCGCCATTCTAACCTTCGACAGGCCAACCTTGCGATACTTCGCGAGGGCCGACCCCCTATCAAGCTATCTCCACCCGGAATTTTTCGTGGATTCCTTCCTCCATCTCGATGTAGAGCGCTTCTGGCAGCAGTTGAGTGTTCTCCACTTCCCTCCATATGAGCCCCCGGACAGGGCACTGAGTCTCGTATCTACCAAGCTAAGGCAAAACTGGCTCTATGCTCACAATAAGGTGCCATTGCCTTTGATTCTTGAGCTGTACGGTGCCATTTCACCATCACATTCGTACGGACTACTGGATCTCATCGACGATCTTCGGGAATGGCGAGCTCCTTACAAGTTAGACACGGTAAATGGTGTTGTGGAAGCTTCTCATTTACCATTAAACACCTCAGAAACGGTAGAGGAACTCGCGCGCGTGTTTCGCCGCGATACCCTGCTTCTTCTATGGCAAGGGCAGAACGCCAATACTACAACATTCAATGCTGCAGACTCGGAACAGTATATATAGATACAGGTTATAAAGAGGCAACGAAGAGAGTCAGCACGACTTCTGAATCTAGTTTCCCGACGATTATTGAAACAATGCGTTCTATGTCGCTTTGGCGTAATCCTCTACTAAGTAGCTCGCGAATACTTCTCGGAGCTGCACTGCGGCCGTGCCCGCACGGTCAAGTAGCGCTTTAAGGTCGGTGCGTGGCATAGAGCCTTGGGAGGTGACCAGCAGACTCGCAAGTTTCTGCGTGGATACCGAATAAGCAGCGACTAGCTGGCGGAGTCCTGGCGTGTTTTCGGGAACGTTCGTATCGATGAAGAGATCCTCGCCTATCAGTCCGACAGACACAGCCGTCACCATATCGTGCAGGGCGATTCCAGCATTAATGAGAGCAAGTGTGACTGCGTTGACCGCTGCAGCAGTTTGAGGGGCCCCTGTTGTTCCGCTGAGCACTGTGAGTCCAATTACTATTCTCGACTTAGGGTATTCCCCAAGAAGTATAGCTGGAGTAATGCTGGAGCGGATAAAATCAAACAGGCTGCGCTCCGCATCTTCCTTATTTCCAATCCCCGAGAAACTAGTAATACTCACACTGACTTCGACCTCCGCTTGCATGTGAAAGTCACCGCGCAGTTGCTGTGGGCCATGGACTGTAGCGAGCATTTTCAGGTCACCCACCTCGAGATAGGCTGAGCCAGATGCGTGGGCTGCAACGCCCTGGCTCAAAAATACTGGTCTCAGTTCATTGCTTGGGACTTCAGTGGGCCTCTTCCATGGTGCCTCAAAGGTTTCGAGGTCAACTGGCCCGCCATTTCGCCTCCTGTCCGCTAGTCCACTCATCGTGGAAAAACACCACCGCTTCTCAATCGCTGCCCCAGGTGACTTCTCCCGACTAAGCACAAGCTGGCTATGAGGGCGTAGGCACGTACACTGCTAATAAGGACTATATAGAGCGACAGGACACGCCTAGCACCAGTCGCATCTCTCGGATGAGCTGCGTTCACCAGTAAACGACTCATCAAAATCTCAAATGACAGCTTGATGTAGAAATTATTGTTTAACGCATTATCTTGGTTGGAGTGATAGCGGCTCATTACTAAAAGGTGAAGTGCTGAGGCGGGAGGCTCCAGCTCGTGCTGGACGAGTATATTACAAGAATAATAATAAGAACTGAATCGAACCTACAGTCGATTAGCCTGCGAGACTAGCAAACTTTAGCCGGAAATCGACATTCTCCGAGCCGATTGCATGCTTGCTATTCGAGCGCAAATCCTTGCCCTAGGAGACTTCTGTCAATGCAGCTAGCAAGCCTGATGACGACGCGGGCGACCACCTTCAAGATAGGAGGCCAAGCGCCGGACATCACGCACTAAACATTTGGAAACGCTTGAAGGTAGAGTAAATTTAAGCACGAACAAGTAAAATCCCTTGCTCCACATAGAATGGCGCAATTAAGCCAGGAGTGCGCGCACGCAAACCCGCGAGACCTATGCTTACCAGAACTTCCACTTGGACTTGTTGGCACGCTCCTTCTCCGCCTGCGCATTCGCAAGGTGCGTGTCAACATCAAACTCTTCAACCTCAGCTACCAACGGTGGCTTCGGGCGGTTTGCTCGGTTCTCACGGCGCAGACGGCTTTGCGCAGTATGCTCGTCCGTCCATATCTCGTACTTAGCCTCTGTCTCTACAGGAGCATCGCTTTGAAGCGCCTCCATGTCGAGGAAGCGTGTCTTCTTGTGTGCGTCGGTGTCGCGCCCGCCCATACGGACCGAGTTGCTAACAATCTCGTGTGCTCTAGACATAACTTATCTTGAAGATATCAGAGATGAAACAGGGTGAGGAGAGCGAGACTGCCCTACTATTAACGTGCCGCAGCGCCTTGTCTCATCTTACCATAACCCTAAAATCCAACCCCTGCTGCCGTCCCAGCGCATATGGCAGCCAGAAGGGTATGCTTATCAGCTCACGTGTCAAGCCCTCCACCCCGATCTTGGCGGGGGGGGCAGGTTCACAGAAGAAGAAGCGCCCTGTTGTCACGAGGCGGTAGAGTAGCCATGGCAGTCCATAGCCGCGGATGATTGGCATTCTATTTTGCCGCAAGGAGGTATGACAGGCTCGCTGCAGCCGCTCGCGTGTACGCCTCGTACGTGGTTTCCGGCCATATGGGTAATCATGTGGTAATCTAATCACACGTAGTTCCCAAATTAAAGGCTGGGGGTGCGCGCTAGAGAAGGCCTTCAATGTTATGGTGTGCAAACATTGAAGGTCTTAATTCACGATATAACGATTTTTATTGCGTAATGCGCTATTTTATACCCGGCGATGCTCTCATCTTTCTGAACCTGCCTGTCTGGCTGGTATGTGTGCGCCATGCTTGGAACCCTGGCTCCGCGCCTCCTACCGCGCTCCTCCAGCTAGTCTCGTAGCCTACTTCCGCTTCGGGGAATCCACAATGGCGGGTGTATCCCTGGTGAGGCTCGGGATTTTCCACACACCACTCCACAAATGGATGAAGGGATAGAGGGCTGAAGTTGCATATATTCTAGCAGTGTGGGCTCTCCTCAGCCATAAATCTTTATGGTTACTCCTTTTTTTCTAGCCAGCCCATTTTGCCGAGGTCTTATTGCCATAGGTGCTTTAGTAGCTATAGCCGAAAGCATCACAGATCCTGTTACAACTATCTTAATTGGTAAGATATTTAGGGAACTTGGGCACCTCGGTTTGAATGAGACGTCTTCGAGCACATTTATGAGCAAGGTCAAAACTTATTCTCTCTTGCTTGTTGGTGCCACAGCATATTCTGCATGTCTTAATGCACTTGGATATTACTTATGGATGAGTATAGGCTATTCTCTTGGGCACGTTGCACGGAAACGACTGTACGTTTCGATTTCTGTGCGACCTTCGCAATGGCTTGATGAAAAGGGGGAAGTTTCCGGGACCCTAGTGATGCACTATAAGGATATCCAAGACATCGAGGTTGCTGGTGGTATTACTGCCTATGAAATTCTCGCCATGTTTTCAGGGTGCTGCCTTCAAGTTGGCGTTGCGTTTTACTATTCTTGGGCTGTCACACTCGTTTGCTTAGCAGGAATCCCCTTACTATTTGTGATCGGTTTCCTTTTCTCTCCTCAACTGACCAAACGCATCCTGAAAAGTAAGGAAATTCTTGATATCATTAGTGAAAAGGTAAAATGGGCCTTGAGTGCTCTGCAAACAGTCAAAGTATTTCAGCGTGAGCGCTATGAGTGGCTGACAGTTCATAAATTGTTGGAAAGGCAGCAGAAAAGTAGCATATCTTACTGGGCATTATTCAACATTCAACAGGGAATTTGCAGAGCTATAGTTTTGCTTATTTTCGTCCAAGGCTTCTACTTTGGTTCGTACATGGTGAGAAATCATGGACTTAACGCTGGACACGTTGTTACTGTGTTTTGGTCTTGTCTGAATGCTTCAGGTCTTTTACAAACTCTCATAGGTCATCTCATTGAGTGGAACAAGGGCTGTGCGTCTGCCCAGCGTTTGAAAGAAGAACTGAGGATTGACAAAGAGAAACTGCTTCATGATGAGATCGGCCTAATGCCTGGAGTTCTGACCGGGAGACTAGAAGCTTTAGAGGCGCTTGGGTGGGACAAATGGAACAGTAGAGTTCTACAGGTAGATACTGGATCCATCGCTTCATCTTCTTCCTCCTGGAGCGCTATGTCATTTTTCGGAAAGCCCGAGCATGAGCAATGTACACATTGCGCTCGGACGTTGGATCCCTCAGTAAAACCTGGAAAGTCATCGAGTGGGGAACTGCACCAGACAGCTAGTCACATTGTCTTCTCGGATATTGATTTTCGCTATCCTTGCCGACCTGAAACGGTTTTCTCTGGTCTCAATATTGAATTCATGGCAGGCAAACTCACCTTCGTAATTGGCCCTTCGGGATCAGGTAAATCTACAATCGCGACATTGCTGTCGAAACAATATGCCTGGGACGCTGGCGAGATTGAGATTGATGGTCATGGCATCGATTTATTGAGCAACTTTTGGATTCAGGAGAACGTCTTCATATGTGAGCAAAATCCGAAGATTTTTGACATTTCCATAGCAGACAATGTCCGTATTGGATCTTTCAGACCTGAACAGGTGACGAATGAGCAGGTAGAAATCGCTTTAAGAGAATCATGTGCCGACTTTGTGTGGAGCATACCTGGTCAGGCTGAAGCACAAGCTGGCCATGGCCTAAGTGGAGGTCAGAAACAGCGAATTGCTTTGGCCAGGGCTAGAGCTAGAAATGCCCCAATTACGATCTATGATGAATCATTGAATGCGTTAGATCCGACTCTACAACAAATGGTATTGTCTAACCTCATTCACTACCGCCAGGGAAAGACAACAATCATCATAACGCATGATTCTTCAGTGATTTTGGAGGGGCACACTATTTACTATATTGACAACGGAAGAGCCGAACGCTACCGCTCAAAATCGGATGCAATCCGAGCAGGAAGGCTCCGTGCCGCCGATAGCTCCTCAGCAGAGAATCCCTACACAGCTCAAAAAAATTGCGACAGAGATGAGCTTCAGGTTGTACCGACAAGTGCCCTGCGGATTGAAAACTCTTCTTTAGGAAACGATACTATTTTCAGTGTTAGTCTCCAAATGTACAAGTCGATTCCCGCCAAGCCGATGTTATATGTCGGGCTAGTGCTGGCGGTTTTCCACGCCGCTATTAACCCAGTGTTTGCATTTATCTTTTCGAAGCTAGTCATGGGAATCTTGAGTCCGAGTGCGAGGCAGATCACTATGTGGGCAATGTTAGTTTTGATGTGTGCTTTGCTCGATGGCATTGTGTCGGCAGGCAAGATTACTATCAACATAGTTTCTGAGAGATGGCTGCGTGAAATGCGTGAGAGGATATTTAGCGGGCTTTTAAGCTGTGCAAAACCTACGTTGACTGCCGAAGAGGTGGCCTATTATATGAAGCTTTTAATGAGTGATGCCGAGAAGTGTGCGCAAATTATCTCCCTTTATTGGCCTAACGTTTTGAGCATGCTTGTTCTTGGAAATGTGGGCCTGATCTGGGCTTTAATTGTCGGCTGGAAGCTCACTTTAGTCGGGATCGCATTGCTACCCGTTTTCGTCATGTTTAACCACGCGTACAAAGCATTGACCACGTATTGGATGGGAAGGCGAGAATTGCTGAGAGCACAGGTAATGCGTTTGATGGTCGACTTAACATCTACCGCCGGGTTTCGCACGCTAAAAGCACACCGTCTTGAATCATTCTTTAAAGAAGTCTACAATTCCAGAGAGGCAAAACTGAACTCAATAACTTCTAGAATGGTTCTAGAGACTGGCATCGGTTACGCATTGCTGAAATGCTTTCCTTATGCCCTGGAAGCTCTTGTACTTTGGTATGGCATGTACCTTATTGCAAAAGGCGAATACATGTCCGAGACATCTATTACCATCTTTTCCCTTCTTATGTTTACAATCATTACGATAGATCAGCTCACATCAACTATAGGAAGCGTTGGAAATGGTTTCGAAGCACTCCTGAGGCTGATAGAGGCTGATTCTGGGAATCTCCCAGCACCTCCGCACACGAGAGATCGGCCTTCACCAGTTGCAGGCTCTGTCAATATTGAGTGGAATTCGCTCCGTTTTGCAGGTGTGGGGTTTACCTTCGCCAATGGGAGGTCGCTTCTCGGGAGCTTCGACGAAGATATCCAAAAGGGTGAGACGATAGCTATCCTCGGGCCCTCTGGAGTTGGAAAGACAACTCTAGCACTCATGTTGCTACGACTTGTGAAGCCTACTCATGGAGAAATTATCGTTGACCGCTCGCTTGACTTACAAACTATTAGCGAGTTCGAGATTCGCCGTAGCGTGACTCTGGTAGGTCAGATGCCTTTAGACTTCTTCGACGGAACAATAGAAGAGAATATTCTTTACGGTCTGAATGAAAATGATGAAACTGGGACCGCCAAGTTGTTAGACATTTGCAAAACAACTGGTGTAGATGATTTCGTTTCAAAGCTTGATTCAGGCTACGATACACGAATTGCAAACGGCATGCTGAGTGGCGGACAATTGCAACGCTTAGGCTTTGCGAGAGCTCTTATACGCCAGCCTAAAGTACTGATACTTGATGAGAGCACATCCGCTCTTGATAGCAAAAGCAAGGACTTAGTCGAGCAGACAGTTGTGCAATTAAAGGAACGGCGAGATATCATTATTATCATTATCACTCATGATACAAATATGGCGAAGATCGCAGACCGAACAATACGTTTATAAAGAAAGTGTCACCAATAAGAATTATGAGTTAAAGCTACCCTGGTTTAAATACTAATGAGAATAAACGGGAGATCTTCGACATCTTCTCCTTCCTTATCATCAGCGCATACCTCAAGCTGAAGCGATTGCTCCTCCTTAGGTAAGGGCTTTTGAGAGACGGCTTCGACGGCCCTGGAAATAGGCAGCGGTAGACGCTCATTGAGCTTCTTAGGTGGGAAGAAAGACGCATAA
This sequence comes from Starmerella sirachaensis, assembly GCA_030578495.1. NCBI lineage: Eukaryota > Fungi > Ascomycota > Dipodascomycetes > Dipodascales > Trichomonascaceae > Starmerella > Starmerella sirachaensis. The sequence continues at coordinate 878,665 of JAJMSC010000004.1, read as the reverse complement.
AGAAGAAGATTGCCACAACTGATCATCGAGATCTCTAAGCCGTACTTATCCTCGAAGTTATCGATCAACTCCTGCAAGGTGACGTCAGGGAAGGTGAATCGACCCCACACCTTATCAATGTGCTGGTCGCCGTTGTACGTGATCTTCGTGCTCGGCATCGGTTCAGAGAACCCGAAAAACGGCAGTGCTAGGTTCACAAATCCGTTCTTGAACTCCTCAATCTTTTTCTTCTCAACAACCTTGACGGCCTCCAGCGTAGACAGACCCGTCACAAGAGCGGTCGTCGTCGCAATAGCTGGAATAATTTTGCCCGCAATGAACTTGGTCTTAGACTTCTCGACTGGATCAATGCCGTAGTTTTCCGCTCGAAGATTCGAAGCCGCATTAATGAAATCAATGTGGAAGTTTGTATCATCATCCTTCTCAAACTCCACCGGCTGGAGCCGGAAACCAGCGAGAGAAGACGGCGGAGGCAGCTTCTCAGCAATCTTGGTGATCACGTCATTCTCGTCGGCAATATCTTCGTCAGGTTCTTCATCGCTCGTCTTGATCTTGATGGTAGACGAAGGTTCCCATGGCTTCGGCGTGTAGTTCTGCAGCTTGGCCTCGAAAACAGACCTGTCACGGCTGCCTTTCAACCCGTAGTTGAACGCTCTCAGATTGGAGGCTGAAACTATGAAGTCATAAACATTTGGGTCGTTCAAGTCAAGCTTGAGCGCAGTCGGGCAACGCTTTGGCGGCTCCCAAAACAGCGCACCACTCGACGTTGTAGCGTCAGGTGGGAAGTTGTACAGAAGCTGCTGAATGTCTCGGTTATAAAATTCCTCAAATTCTTCAGCTGCCCAATCTATACACTGGTCGAAATTGCGAGGGCGCTCTTCAACAAGATACTCGTAGATCTGATCAAGAGCAGCCTTCTGATTGGAATTGTGCTTCAGCGTAGACTCAACGTAATTCGGCTGCGTGAGGTAGGCATTCACGGACTCCGGAGCCTCACTGAATAGAGTGCTGAATTGCTGCTTTGCCCAGGCAATAGTATGGTCGATCTTCGCAGGAAAGCTGCGAAGAGTGCATAGGGGAATGCCCTGCTCAGGAGGGTCTGACGAAGAGGAGTAGCTCTCTGTCATGTACGGTACAATAATCTGCACATTACCCTTCGTCCCCAGAGTACCTGACTCTACAAGTGGTTTTGCATAGAGAACACAGCGCCGGTCGACGTAAGTACGTGCCTCAACATTGTCAAGAGCATTGGTCACAAGATCAAGGCGCTCCCAAAATTCGTCGTTAAAGATATTTTGGGTGTCAGGTCCAACCTTCTCAGTGAGAGTGGTGAAATCAGAATTACTATAGTCAGGGTTCATTGCAACCACAGCCTTCGCCGCAGTTTCAGACTTGGGCTGGCCCACATCCTTCGGGCGAAACAGAAATTGACGATTCAGATTGGAACGCTCAATTGAGTCGTTATCTGTAACCGTGATATGTCCTTCCGGGCCTGTGCCCACGCCGAGCATGGCCCAGCTCTTGAGAACCTCGCACCCAATCGCGCCAGCTCCAACCAGGAACACCTTCAAGTTTGCCAACTTCGTCATCAGCTCATAGCCAAACACAGCGTAATAAGGGTCATAGCGCGATCCTCGAGGAGAAGCATCTTCCTCACTAAGGCCTCCATCTGGGATCGCTTCGAAGGCATCAAAGTAGAGCTGTTGCTTGATCGGCATGAATTTGCCTGATACTGCTTTGAGCACCTCCTGCGCAGCCGTGCCACCGATAACCGTGTTTGTTGGAGTCACCTGGCCTCGCGATTGCATCGCGAGCAGTTTTATCACCTCAGCGTCTACCTTCTCCGCAAGGCTTGGAAACTGAGCTGCAACGTTCTGAGCCAGTTCTACAACCTCATTCGCATCCTGATCATTCCAGGGGCGCGGGAGCTCGCCGCCATGTTTAAGTTTGAATGCATACAGAGCTAGGAAACCGATGTGCAACTGAGCCGGGCGATCAAACTTAGCAAAATCAGTAACGAAAAATTCAGGACTTCCTAATGACCCGCCGAATGTTTTGAAATCTAGAGCAGCCGGCTCTTTAATCTGCTTCCACTCTCCACCCCGCACGAATTTTTCGCTTGGGGCTGACTTTCCATCAAGGCGCTCACCAAGTTTGAATGAGAGGGGTCCCTCCACCTTCACTCGATACTGGCCATCGAATGAGGGCGGGTTCACCTTGCTTAATTGGATAATATTTCCGTCTTCGATCAAGTGTCGGGCAGACATCGGCGCGATAACTTCTCCGTCAGCCTCAATTTGAGCGACAATCCCCGTAACCGGCTCCTCGCCGTTTGTATCAATTACAGAAAATCCGGGACCAAAATCGTTGAAGATTGCTCCAGCAAGACCGAACGTCTGCACCCACATAAAATAAGTGCCCGCCTGACGCGCAGCATCATTCAACTCGGCTAAGGCCTGCGTGGCTCCGTGCGGCGCCTCCAAAGAGTCAGCATCGGTCACAACTACAATTTGGTAGTCCGAGAGTACAGATGTGAGGGCCTTCGAGGGGGGAATGACAGACACAGGAGTATACTGATTCAACTCGGCGAGGCGTGCAACGCAAGCTTCCGCACGAGGCTCACCGATGTCTGCGTCTCTCAAGTAGAACTGAGAAGCCAGGTCATCCTTGGTTGTCGGTTTCGGATCCCAGAGTGCGATAGACTTCACGCCTGCAAGCGCAACGTTCTTAGCGATCTCGACCCCAGCGCCACCGAGGCCAGCAATAAGCACATTGGAGTGCGACATCTTCTCCATGGCCTCTTTCCCAAGGACATAAAGCTGTCGCGAGTACAAAGACTCGTCAATTGCCGATCCCGATGGTGTGTCAACCTCCATTTTTGACGACATATCACCTAGTACAAGCAAGGTTGCGAGTAACAGTTACGTCGTTACTCACGCTGGTGCTCCAAGGGTGGCTCTAAGTCATTCAACGGTATGCTTAGTAAGTATGTAAGCAAGGCTCAAACACCTTCAGAGACCGCCGACTGAGGGTGGGGGGGTGACGGTGGCAAGCCAGAACGTGTTTTTGTCATTCACGCGCGCACGAAGACTCAGAAGGGAAATCAGAACCGATAGCGTAAGGGAAAAGTAAACCGTTGATAAATTGATCCATGCCGACAAGATAATATAGTTCAAAGCAAAATGATTATATTTATATGAGTTGAAGATGTTTCCGATGTCACACGCACCTTCCAGACTACTGGAGGTCCCTTCCCCAAAAACACCAGTTAGAGGAAGTCCCGAACAAACCTAGGCATCGTTTAATTTCTTGTGTCGATCGCTTTGATGCTGCTTCTATTTGTGATTCGGATCATACTACATGTGTGATCTCCAGGCCGTACAGCAAGTGCATCTTCTGGGGTCTATGTACAGTTTACAGGCGTCCGCCATTCTGCATAAGTTGGGCGTTCATCTCTTGGAAACGCTGACCAACGCGCTCGCTGTGCTTCAGGAACTTTTCGCTGCACTTAAGAACACAGGTCTGCTCCTTCGATGTGAGGCTCTGCGACGTAAAGTCGTTCACGCAGTCAGCAAAGCAGCGCTCGACCAGCGACGAGTATAAGCGCATGAAATCCTTCATTTGCTTGCGCTCCACAATCTGCGCGAACTCTTGCTGCTCCCTCGGGTTCAGTTGATCCATTGTTTTGTGGTCTTTGTTGTTGGTCTAAAGTTCGCCTTTCTCCAGTACTCGACTTAGCGGCGTCCGCCTGAAAATTTCACACTAAGCAGTACTTACTAGTCGTATGAGGTAGCGCACAGCGACCTACGCCGGCTGCCTCAGCATCCGGGTGAAAGACGTCTCCGCCAAAGTAGAGAGGCTGCGACGTCATACCGTCTCATTATAACCTTGGGGACGTCGCACGATCACTCCAGCTCTGTGCGTTTCCGCGCCCTACCCAGCGCCCTTAATTCCTGCGATTCTGAAAACCACTGCTTCGGCGACATCGGTAAAGCCCACTTTTTTGCATGACGGCAACGCCGCCCACTGTGAGAAAACCCACGCAAGGTGAGTCCATGGTCGGACTTATCTCTGGCAGCGGGCGGGCGCTGGCGTCTCAGTTTTTTAGTTTCTACATCAGGGTCCCTGTGAAGCTGTTTCGGCCTCCGCGAGTCGACTACTCTGTTCTGCTGCGCAACAGCATAGACGGACTATCCGGACCTTACAGCTTCTGGAAGCATTCCACGTTGGGAATGCTTGCAACTGCCGTTCGTACTCAAGGATGGAGATTTGTGCCAGATAAGCTGCTGCCACCTATAGTCGCGAACTCTGTGGTGGGTGCGGTGCTGTACACCACCTATTTATCGGCCTTGACTGTCATGCAATATGCAAATGGTAATGAGTACGTTACTTTTCGACAAAGTGCGGTTGCCGGAGGGATCGCTGGCGCTGCGCAGGCTTTAGTTGCCACTCCGTTAGACAATTTGGCCATGCGCTTCGACAGCGATGTGCTCAGGAGCAAGGATTTAAGCTTGTGGAAGTATGGCAGGGACGTTTTGTATGGTATTGGACCTCGCGCCGCTTACGGAGGTATAATTTTGAATGTTGTTAAAGAAAGCACGAGCTTCGCCGTTTTCTTCAGCGTTTTTGAGATGGTGAAGGGACCTGTTTATCGTCGCTATAGAGATTGGTGGCTTGCACCTGGCTATTTCCACCCTAATGGACGTCCAAAGTCACGCGTGTTGTATCCTTCATTTGTTTTACTCGCTGGTTCTACCGCCGCAATGACAATCCAGCTCATTAATTACCCATTGTCCAAAATACAGCGGGTTTTCACCCTGCGTCTGCAAGCAATTGATGCGTCTCATCATACGAAGAAAGGCTTGGGGAATATTGTAGACCAGGGATGGCGCTACTACGCCCAGGCATATCACAAAACGTTTCTGCAGATTCAGAAGCTTGTGAGAAAGGATACTAATGGCTCTTGGTTAAAGTGGCTATACTCGGGCTGGTTCCGTTTTACGCTAGTGTCGATGCCAAGCACGAGTATTGGGCTGCTTGTTTTTGAAATTTTCCGAATTAGACTTGGATCAACCGAGGCATTTAACTAATGAATTATCAGCGATTTTCGCTTCACTGCATACTGTACATACATAGATTGCCTGTAGAATGTTAATGCACATAGATGACGCTCATAGAAGATATTGGTGCGTGAATGCTAGCAAATCAAGTTGACGCTTTTAAACGCGATGGTAATGACCACATAGACTAGAGTGTATCTATAAGTTGCAGACATTGAAACTAATTTACCAGTCTGGCTGTCTCCTGACTCAGGATACGGCGCTTTGGCCCGTGGGTGTGGTGATATCGTTACTAGCGGATTCATCTTTCGAAGTAGCCTCTAAATCCACAGTTTCCTTGTCACCCGTTGCACCGGTAGAAGGTTCATTGACAAGATTCTCCTTCTTGCCCGCGTCATCTGAAGACACCGACGACTTTTTGCTTTTCGATGCCTCGACAGACTCGGGATCCTCGAGGACAATATCCGCCACTTCAGGCAGAAAGCCTTGAAGCTCTTTTTGGGTACTTTCCCAAAATCCCTTGGAGCCGCGAGAGGCCAGCTTCGTCACGAGAATAACGTTCTTGAGCATCTCTATTACAGTCTCTTGCAATACAGGCTGCCTACGGCTACTCAACAGCCTATCTAGCGTCTTCAATGCCGTTATCCAGGCTCTGTCATCAGCTTCGCTCTCTTCCCGGTTCAATGAGACCGTCAAATGCAAAAACACTTTTCCGATCAAAGAAGCTGCTTGTTGGCGCGTTATATCCATGCCTTTTGGGTCTCGTTTCCATACTTCGGGTCTTAGTAGCGTCTCAAGGACTTCAGGGACCAGGACAGTGTCCACTACAGAAGCCCAAGTCACTTCCTGATCTTCTTGCAAAAGTTCTCTCTGCAGAGCTGACAGGGCGTTTTCGCGCGTCTCACCATCGGGACTGCCAGCAAGACGACCAAGTGGAATGAGTACCTCCAAATACTCGGTTCTGTGTCGGAAATGTTGCGCCAGAGCCTCCAGGGCAGCTACCACCTCACCCGACCGATCGATGCTAGCTTTACCCAAAAGGAAGAGGACGGCGCGCAAGGAAACTGAGTCGTTCACACGATCTGAATTAGACGTAATATATCTCCAAACTTTGACATCCGGATTTTCGGTGGTCTTAAGGGCAACCCAGAGGCTTTGAGTAGGCTCTAAGCCCAGAATGGTGTCAAGGATTTCGTCATTGACCTGCTCAGTCTGAGCCAAGATTCCATCCACCAATTCTTTTGGGGCTAATCTAAGTGCCACTGAATTCAAGCCCGCGTCCGACGCAGTCTTGCTGATTTTACCTCTAAGCTCGAGGTCAGAAGATGCGGCGAAGCCAGCAAGACGAAGAAGGAACTCCTTAGCTGGCAAGTACCCCGGATCCGTGCTTTGAGGAATAACATCGAGCACGCCCTGAGCAAAGCTGTGGGGAGATTTCTGCGCCAAAAAATTGATTGTATCATCGATATGACATACCTTAATGCAATCTGCCGCGCCGAGTGCGGCATCCACGCTCTCGTCGCTCGGCTCTGCAGGCGTGTCTGCGGAACTCGTGAGATAACTGCTGAGAGCAGAAAAAATGCCTACTGGCTTTCCTGCTTTCGACCTCTCAAAGGTGTGAGCTGGAGGTAAAGGCTTGAAACCATCGAGTTCCACCGGAGTCCCTAAACCGTAAATATGGATGTTCGTTAAAGCCTTCGCAATCAACCGATAGGCGTTGCGGCTTACTTCCTTCGCAGCAACACGCAAGATACGGAATAAGGTGATAGAGGCCATCTGAGCCTTCAGATCTCCACCGAATTGAGTGCTCAAATCTGACACGATAACGCTGATGTGATCCTCGATACGGATTTCAATGTTATTGTTGGGGTAAGACAGGTCTCCACTAGCGAGCGCGCTGATCTGGCTCAAGCATGCCACGATGTGAGTCAATGCGTGTTGAGACTGGAATCGCGCGGCCAGGAAAGCAAGCTTGTGAAATCCCGATATCACCCGCTTAAAAACCAAGTCATCCGTGGCTGTCGCAAATACAAATGACAGAGTCGACACAATAGGCTTCCAATTCGCTTCAAAAACGGCTTTGACTACATCGTGACTTGCAGTACTGAAGAAATATGGTTCGGAGGGCTGAGCCCCTACGACGTCCTCCCGCCAGCTGTGCTCAAAAGTCTCATCAGTGTCATGTTCTTCGGGAAGCACTATTTCCTGCGTTGTGATACCATCAAAGATTGCTTTAACATAGTCGTCGGGAAGGTTCTTGTTGACCCCCTGAACATTCTTTTTGAACGCTTCATAATCCATTCGACGCTTGAGGGTCGGGCTGTAGTGGTCAGTGTTGAGCATTAGCACTGCGTACGCGAGAATAAAAGCGGCGTCACTAGATTCTTCGACTTTACCACCAGCTCCAATGTAATGATCTGCGAATTTTTGGAGGAGGTTCTCGATCTGCGCCGATTCTCCCGGTAATCTGAAGCTGCATAGTAACGTTCTCAGCGCTTCATCAATTCGTTGGCCTCCGAAATCAAAGCTCTTGACGTAACTCTCTAGAACCTCCTTGTTCTCTGACTTTGCAAAATACTTTCCTAGCACCGCCTTGTTCAGTCGCTTACACGTATGAAGGAATCTTGCAACATCGGCCGGCTTATCGCTCGGAATCAGGCCCGTCTTGACCATTTCCTTGATTCCCTTTGACGGAGAGTTATTAAACACCTCAGCTACTTCCGACTCTACCGCTTTACCGTCACGAGCCTTGAGTCTTGTTTTGATCTCAGAATCTGTGGTAGGAAGGTCAGCCGCTTCAACCCAAGAGCTCAGACCCGAAAAAACAGCTTCCAAGCACAAAGGTGGTACGCTTGCGGTGGACCATGTGGCCGAGTCCGGGTAAGCGTTTCTGCATAGGAAGCCAACGAGATCAACGCAAAGATCAGGCGAAGCACGGTCGCAGTCGTAGGTTACAAACAAATCAGCGAATAGGTTTGACGACGCAGAAGCAAGGGTTGCAAGGGCTTCCACCATAACCTCTCGGATTTCTGGTGTCTTCTGGAGTGCCGCTGTAGGAATGGAAAGCGTATTAGAGCCTGGCTCCAGCGGTGCCGACTTGACACTTTTCGCACGATTCGGAACTCCAGCGTAGAACATATCATTTGTGCTCTCATCCCGCGGCAAGTCTGCCAGTGGAGTGAGAGACGTTAGCAAGTACACAACAATGAACTGGCATTGCATTTTGAACGGCTTCGGAGTCGTAGCCATTATGGTCGACACAAGTCGCAGTGCTTCATGAACAAGACGGGAGCTGGTAGTGACTCTGACCCATTGCGCAAGATACTTCCAGAGATTTTGTACGTTTTCCTTCAGTTCAGCAGCCTCTCCAATCCTCAACCCGGCCACGTCGAAGCACATGCCCAAGACGTGGAGAACTGTTATCCGCACATTGTTGGTGTGCTGCAACTGTGAAGGATCAAGGACTGCAACCAGCGTCGCAAATGTCTGGCTTTGAGCGCTCAGCAGCTCCGCATTGTCGGGAGAAGAAAACACTGTGCGAACGAGGCTTGTGAGCGTGGCCACTACACTCCGTCTAAGTGTATCACCACTTTTCATCTGCATCGCCATGCTCATACAAGTCTCGATCACTTCATGTACAGCTTTCTGTTCCAGAAGCTGACCAAGGGGCCCAGACATGACGCGGTCAAGCAAGACCATCAGCTGCAGCAATACAGCATCATCCTCCTGGCGGTCAGTAGCTTCGAACCTGCAATGCGTCAACGCATATACGAGCTCGCTCAAACATTCGCGAATATCTTTGGCTTGCGGTGAAATGATACCAAGCGTAAGAAATCTCTCCAGCGAGGCCAGCGCAAGTGACGTGATATGTCCCGATACAAGCGGGGATTTCACTACTTCCATGAACGGGTGCGAAATAACCAGTGCGCTAAGCTCCGATGGGGGCCGCCCTGCTATTTGTGCGCGTGTTGTGGCAAAGTCCATGACCAGTTGCGTTTCAGGCGACGGAGGTTCTAATCTTGCCTCAGAATTCCGGAGCAGAAGAGGTTCCCCATCCGGTACCTCATTAGAGGAAGAGTTCTCAGTCGCCTCGTCTATGTCGGATGCTTTCCCCGCGACAGGTTCAGGACTTGAACCAGCCGCCGGCGCCCCTAGGATCGCGACGATTCCAGCATTAACCCACCGCGAGCTTTTGCGCATGGCAGAAGTGACTGACATGCATTCTGTCGTGACGAGAAACTGCGCATCGACAGAGAACGGCATCCTACGCGTCGACACCACAGGCTTACTCGTCGATGCACTGACGGATCTAAGTGACCTCCTGCTCCCTCGAGTCGTGTGACCGCACGCGTCAGGGAAGCACACAACCGTATGGTGGAACCCGCATAGCCATATCCAGGATTTTTCAGAAACAGCGGGAGCTTTTGGACTTGTGTCGGAGCCGGCATGATAAGACCTACAGAAGCAGAAGTCTTTGCTGCTGGGGTTTGGATTTCCTTATATGCTCGTTTTCGTGTTTATCTAGATGCATTTGGCGATCCCGCTCACACTGCCTTCGTGTTCCAAAGCTGGGGGAGGCCTCTCTGACTAACACTTACTTCTATAGCGTGAACAAAGAAATAAATTTAAAAGACGTCGCTTTGCACCGTGGACAAATGACGCAAACTCAGGAGCCCAAAGACATTGCAAATTTGCTTGTCTCCAGTTCGGACTCTGAATATGATGCCAGTGATGTGCAGGATGTAATTGATTCCGATTCAGACACCGGTTCGTCTGATTCGGAATCAGGTTCTGGTGATGAAAAGTTTCAAGCCTCAAGAAAAGTCTCAAGTTTTCCGTCTCTCGAAAGCGATGATGAGGCCGATGCTGCTCCCGAAATATTAAAATCAAAACTGGTTAAGCGGAGCGGCTCAACGTTCGCTTCAATGGGTTTGTCGAAGCTTATACTCACGAACATCCAACATAAGGGGTTCAAAACACCGACGCCAATCCAGCGGAAGTCAATGCCTCCGATTCTTGATGGGAAAGACGTCGTTGGTATGGCTCGAACGGGGTCTGGTAAAACTGCGGCCTTTGTCCTTCCGATGATTGAGAAGCTACGGAGCCACGCGTCCCGCCCTGGCATTCGCGCTCTTATCCTGTCTCCAAATCGCGAGTTGGCGATTCAAACCCTCCGCACTGTTAAGGATTTCAGCCGAAAAACTGAGCTCAAGTCTGTCCTTCTTGTTGGTGGCGACTCGCTCGAAGACCAGTTTGGAATGATGATCGATAATCCAGATATCGTCGTGGCAACACCCGGCCGTTTTATGCATCTCAAGGTGGAGATGGGTCTATCCCTTAACACATGCGAATATGTTGTATTTGATGAGGCCGATCGTTTGTTCGAAATGGGATTCAGCGAGCAGCTTTCGGAAATTCTTGCATCTTTGCCAGAGCAGCGCCAAACTCTCCTGTTTTCGGCTACACTTCCGCCAAGCCTAGTTGATTTTGCGAAAGCCGGCCTTCGCAATCCTCTCCTTGTCCGCCTAGATGCCGACCAGAAAATATCGGATCAGCTGCAGATGGCCTTTTTCAGTGTTAAGGACTCCGATCGTGACTCTGCCCTTCTATACTTGCTTCAATCGATCATCAAAATGCCGCTCATGACGCCTGAGCAGGAATTCTATCTTAAAAGACGAGAAAATTTTGATGGTATCAACAAAGAGAAACGACAGAAAGAAGCGAGCGGGAGCGACTTGCCCACGCCACAAGCGACGATCGTGTTCGTCCCTACAAAGCACCACGTGGAATACGTTGCCACGTTGTTAAGGCAAGAAGGCTACGCGGTTTCCTTTATCTATGGCTCACTCGATCAAGCAGCGCGTCGTGAGCAACTCTATTTATTTAGGGCTGGAAAAACCAGTGTAATGGTGGTAACTGACGTGGCCGCGCGTGGTGTCGATATTCCGTTACTGGCCAATGTGGTCAATTACAATATGACTACGTCTCCCCGTGTGTTCGTTCACCGCGTGGGTCGCACGGCTCGGGCGGGCCACTCTGGTTGGGCTTACACACTGATACGGGAGCAGGACCTCGCTTACCTGGTGGATCTTCAGGTTTTCTTGGGTCGAAAAATCGAATATACAAACGCAAGCAACTACACTCAAGCCCTCGTTTTAGGATCCTTGCCGCGCAATGGGTTGGAAACTTGCGCAGAGAGGCTACAAGGTTATCTCTCTCGCGATACTGACGATATACAGGCCCAACAGCAGGTGGCATTGCGAGGCGAGCGGCTCTACCTTAAGTCTAGAGAGCCTGCTAGCAAACAGAGCGTTCACAAGGCAAAAGAGGAACTAGTGGACACTGGCCGCTGGGACAGGCTGCATCCACTTGTGATCGAGGCCAGCCCGGAACAAGCAAACGAAGACGCGAAAAATGAACTGCTGGAAAGACTGGCCTCCCGGCGGGTGAGGGAGACTGTGTTCGAGTTCAAGAAAGCTGGCGCGGGAGAAGCAGCGCAAATGATGGCCCGTAGACGTCAGCAAATCGCACCGATCCAAGAGCGTCTCCGTAAGAAACAAGAAGCAAAGCGTGCAGAAATGGAGGCGGCCGAGGTAGCCGCAGCTCATTCTTACAGAGACAATGAGCACTATATGAGTCACTATGAATCTCAAGAGGCTCTGCAAGATCGCGGCTACTCATTCAACGAGGCCTCTGGTAAGGCATCATTCCAGGTCGCAGACGACGGTACCGATTTTGCGTCAAAACAGATCTCCCGTTGGGATAAGAAACGAGGAAAGTATGTCAAACAGCAGAATGACTCAACAAAGTATATCCGAGGAGAGAATGGCCAGAGGATTCCGGCGTCACTCAAAAGTGGGCGTTACGAGACATGGAAACAAGCGCATAAAATCAACGATCGCGCTGGAAATGAGGCTCATGCGGGCAGTGGAAATCGAGATCGTCGCTTCATGCATCAAAAGGATAAAGCTCCGCTCCCTGCGGATCCTGCTCGTGATGACTACAAGCAGCGCAAAGCACGCAACGAGAAGGCTGCAGCTAGGGGCATCCCTGTTCGTGGCACGTCCAAGCCGTCCAATGGCCTAAAGTCTGCTGCCGAAATCCAGAAGGAGCGCGCTGCTAAACAAAAACGATGGGAAAAGTCAAACCTGCCTGGAAAGTCATCTGCACGCAAGCGTAAACGTAACTGAAAATATGCATTTTTTAGATTATTTGCCACCTAGCGCTATAGGTACCCCTGCGCAAGGTATTAATAGCGTCTGGTCCTGCCTTAACCTCGGCCGAGGTGTCGGAACGGATTATGTGATTTAGAATCCGGAGAAGCCGATGCACGCTGCGGCCGCTTCCGGGGTAGTCCTAAGCTTGGTAGCAACACTCCCCATGTGACCCTGGTGATTTCTCCGCGGCGCGGATACGGAGAGAGTGGAGACGGGAGTGTGGAGATACCCCTACCCTGTCGTGTAGCCGCGTCCGGATCCACTAAAGCAAGTATAATTCGACCCCGCGATCGCCTCGCATTGCAGGCAGGTGTATGCGCCCACACACCCCTGTAATCAGGCAAGGGTGGGGCTTAGTCTACGAGAAAAGCAAGCCACATACAAAGAATCTAATCTAATTCATAACATCTTCACTGATAATTATGTGAATGGTCACGGTAAGCAAGATCCACTTGCTCCCGACGAGTGTAGGAGCAATCAATTGCCACCATCTTAGATCCTCGAAAACTCGAACAGCTCGTCTTGGAGCTGATCAGGCTGAGAGCAATGACGTCAAGCGCCTGTGTGCATATCCTCACCTTAGGGTTTAGTGTGCATTAGGGCAAAAGATGTACTAGGGCAGCGGCTGCAAAACAGCAAAATTATCGTGACACGGAGCGTTGCTATTTACGCGTCATAGGAGAAAGATGGAGTCTTCCTGATGGAAGTCCCGGCGTTGCGGACTGCTAGACGTTCGCCACTGCTCCCTGACTTTACCTGTACGCCTTCGGAACCTGCGTCTAGCAGTATGCATACATGGGCTACACGTGAGATGATATCCCCGCATTTTGAAAATGTAAGCTATAAGCGCTCATGTGATCATTAAACGGCAAATGATTAAAATGCTCATTTGTCACGTGTTTGAAGAATTTTCTCCTTGATGAGGACTAGTTCAAGTCAAGGCTATTACTCCGGATAAGGGAACTGAGAGAATAAGCCACCTCTTATGTTGTGTACTTAAATGTGTTACATGTAGAGCTCCTTTGGAGTCGCTAAACGTGCAATTCTTATCGTCGCGTAGGTTTTGTCACGAGGTTGAGGGACTACCCTACTCCATATGCAATGCGAGGTTGGCATCCTTTCTCTCAACTCGGTGTCCCTCCCTCACTGACATATGCAAGTATGTACAATGCATATCGACGTGAGACCTACGATTAAAGTCGAGTCCAGAAGCGTGTTTTGCCTTGACGTTCGGACGTTATTATTTCTTCTCTCTTGCAAGTACAGGAACATTTAGCTGCCTTGGCCTCAGCGACGGAAAGCTACCGGAATGAGCTTCCGGTCGATGTTCATTCTTTGCATTGACCCTACATATGCATGCACGCTGTTTGATGTTAATAAGTTGATGTCATGTTGTTTACCATATGCTTCTTCTCCGCAGAGTGTGGGGAAGCTTTAAAAGACAAAGTCTCGCTAAATCGAGATTCTATCTCACATCTCAAATGGTTACTCGTAGCGCGCGTGCCTACGCGACTAATGTAAAGGAGAAGATTCCCGAGGACAAGAAGGTGCATGCTAGGCGTACTGCAACCCTTGGTCTTACAGGACGTCCTCTTCGTGTTGCAATCACAGCGTCGGCTGTCACTGGCTTCTCATTGTTCGGTTATGATCAGGGTCTCATGTCCAGCTTGATCACTGCTAAGCAATTTCAAGATGAGTTCCCTGCACTCCTGGATGGATCTACGGAGCGCCAGACGTCTGTGCAGGGCGGTGTAACCTCTTGTTACGAAATCGGTTGCTTCTTCGGCGCGTTGTTCGTTCTTGCATTTGGCGAACGTATGGGCCGTAAGCCTGTCATTCTGCTTGGTTGCTCTATTTTCATTGTTGGTGCCATCATTTCCAGTACTGCGTGGAAAGGTTATTGGGGTCTTGGCCAGTTCATTGTTGGACGTGTCACGAGCGGTGTGGGCAATGGAATGAACACTGCCACAATCCCTGTGTGGCAGTCTGAGATGGCTCGGCCTGAGCGTCGTGGTCTCCTAGTGCAGATGGAGGGCTCCGTTGTTGCTATTGGAACAATGATTGCTTACTGGTTCGACTTCGGCCTGTCGTTTATCCCTACTTCGATTGCATGGCGTTTCCCGGTCGCTCTTCAGCTTGTATTCGCTATCCTTGTGCTGATTGCTACCTCAGGTCTACCAGAGTCATCACGTTGGCTTGTTGCTAGAGGCCGTCATGACGAAGCTCGCACAGTGATTTCTCGTCTCAATAATTTGCCGGAAGATCACGAGGACGTTGAGAAAATCTTGGCGATGCAGCAATTTGACGCTGCCGCCTCAGGTGACAAGATGAGGATCAAGGACTTGTTCTCTCGAGGCAAAACTTCCTATTTCCAGCGTGTCTGTATCGGCGCTTCCACTCAGATTGGTCAACAGCTGTCTGGGTGTAATGCTGCCATTTATTATGCGACTGTTCTTTTCGAGAATATCTTCAAGGGTAATGGATCAAGCAAGCACGCTCAACGCGTTCTTTCCCTGCTCTTAGGGTCGGTTTTCTCATGCGTATACGCACTATTCACGTTCCCTGCGTACTACTTAGTTGATGCATTGGGCCGTCGTAACTTGTTCATGCTTGGTATCTCTGGTCAGGCCGCGTCTTTCTTTATTGCGTTTGGATGTCTGTGCTATACTGGTAATGGCAATCCCTCAAAGAGTCACGAAATTGATGTAAAGAAGGGTGCTGCTGTGGCATTGTTCTTGTTTATCGCATTCTTCGGTATGTCTATCCTTGGTCTTCCCTGGATTTACCCGCCTGAGATCAATCCGCTCAAGACACGTACTGCAGCCACTGCCATTTCGACGTGCTCAAACTGGCTGTTCAATTTCGCCGTGGTCATGTTCACGCCGGTCTTCATTGGACAGAGTGACTGGGGATGCTACCTGTTCTTCGCTCTAATCAACTGTGTCTGGCTTCCAATCGTTTTCTTTTACTACCCAGAGACTGCTGGTCGCTCGCTCGAGGAAATCGACATCATCTTCGCGAAGGCCCATGATGAGGGGAAGTTCCCGTTCATGGTTGCCCACTCGATGCCGCGCCTTAGTCCGGAGGAGATCCGTGCGGAAGCTAACCGTCTCGGCATTGGCATTGAAGATTATGATATTAACATGGAAGACGGCTCTTCGTCCCAGGGCTCTAAACCGACTGCCTTCCACGAGAACCGCCGGCATTCAAGTGCTTCATCTATTTCCCAGCTGTCAGCCAACAACGGAGCAGCTGTGGCGGAGCAAGCCCAGCCGTAAGGAGGCTAAGCAAGTTCTTTACCAGTGAAGCTTTCTGCGCAAATTAATACCTGACCATCCTGCGACCTCATCTACTGGATGATCGAGCGAAGTATGTTCCTGCGTTTGAACTTGCGTTTCGAGCCACATCACGCAAGGTTTCTGCAAAACGTGTGTTCAGCCGCATTACATATCGGGCGACCGTTGCTGCATGAGCCCTAACGTGATATGGCTTATACGAGTGTGATGTCATTTGTTTACCATACCACAGCCGTGAATCGTGGGCAAAACTTTAAATAGGCAGGAAACGTACGATCGTAAATTTTTCTCACTCTTAAAATGGTGACTCGTCACGCTCGCGCCTATGCGAGTAATCTGAAGGAAAAGATTCCAGATGATAAACGCCCGCATGCGAAGCGTACTGCAACCCTCGGTCTTACGGGACGGCCTCTTCGTGTTGCTATCACGGCGTCGGCGGTGACTGGCTTCTCGTTGTTTGGCTATGATCAGGGCCTCATGTCAAGCTTGATCACCGCTAAGCAATTCCAACATGAGTTCCCGGCGCTTCTGGATGGATCTAAAGAGCACCAGACTGTCATTCAGGGTGGTGTAACCTCATGCTACGAGATTGGTTGCTTTTTTGGTGCCCTTTTTGTTCTTGCGTTCGGTGACTGGATGGGCCGTAAGCCGACAATTTTATTAGGATGCACTGTTTTCATTATTGGTGCCATCATTTCTAGCACGGCCTGGAAGGGATACTGGGGGCTTGGCCAGTTTATTGTTGGCCGTGTCACGAGCGGTGTAGGCAATGGGCTAAACACCGCAACCATTCCCGTATGGCAATCCGAGATGGCTCGACCTGAGCGCCGTGGCCTTCTTGTGCAGATGGAGGGCTCTGTGGTTGCTATTGGTACCATGATTGCTTATTGGTTTGACTTCGGTCTGTCGTTTATCAACAGCTCTATTGCGTGGCGATTCCCAGTAGCCCTTCAGCTTGTGTTTGCGGTGCTTGTGGTGGTTGCTACCTCAGGCCTCCCAGAGTCTTCTCGTTGGCTTGTGGCAAAAGGTCGTCATGATGAGGCTCGTACCGTCATCGCTAGAGTTAATAGTTTGCCTGAGGATCATCCAGATGTTGAAAAGATCTTGGCGATGCAGCAATTCGATGCTGCTGCCTCAGGCGACAAGATGAAATTCAGTGACTTGTTCACTCGCGGTAAGACCGCTTACCTTCAGCGAGCGTGTATTGGTGCCTCGACTCAGATTGGGCAACAGTTGTCGGGCTGCAACGCCGCGATTTACTACGCAACTGTTCTCTTCGAGCAAATTTTTCAAGCAAATGGGACTAGCGAGCGTGCTCAGCGTGTTTTGTCGTTGCTCCTAGGTGCGGTTTTTTCTTGTGTTTACGCGCTATTCACATTCCCGGCCTATTACTTGGTGGACGCAATGGGCCGTCGTAACCTATTTATGCTCGGTATTGGTGGTCAAGGTATATCTTTCTTTATTACATTCGGATGCTTGTGCTATACTGGCAACGGCCACCCTTCAAAGCATCACGAAATTCAGGTGAAAAAGGGTGCTGCCGTTGGGTTGTTCTTGTTTATCGCGTTTTTCGGTATGTCTATTCTTGGTCTTCCCTGGATCTACCCGCCTGAGATCAATCCGCTTAAGACACGTACGGCGGCTACCGCCATTTCGACGTGCTCTAATTGGCTTTTCAACTTCGCTGTTGTTATGTTTACGCCGGTATTCATTAACCAGGCTGATTGGGGATGCTACTTGTTCTTTGCACTTATTAACTGCTGCTGGTTGCCAATTGTTTTCTTCTACTACCCTGAGACTGCTGGCCGCTCGCTCGAAGAAATCGACATCATCTTTGCCAAGGCGCATGATGAGGGCAAGTTCCCATTTATTGTTGCCCACTCAATGCCCAAGCTAAGCCATGATGAGGTCCGCGCTGAGGCGAACAGGCTTGGCATTGGTCTTGACGACTTCGATCCAACTGAGGATGGCTCATCATCGCAAGGCTCGAAGCCTGCTCCTTACCGCAATGGCAACCGCCGCAACTCCACAACGTCGTCTATTTCGGCACTGTCAGTGTCTAATGATCCGGTTCAGAATGTTTCGCCAGAGCACGAGCCCTAGGCGTTTCTGGTTTCATTAAACTTAATTCAAGACTTATATACCAGTTTCTACTATCTTTTTGGTTCTTCCCTTTTTACGTCGGAGGTATCTACAAAATGCGGCGCACAAGCTAATCGCGACGTTCTCTCGAGCCTGGTATGCCGATCGATCTACAGTCACCGGAAAATAACAGCCGAGTTAGGAAAATACTAACCCTCCGGCTACAGCGGTCGTTGCCGTGGGACTGCGTGCCGCACTCTCGGCTGCAGCTTGAGCGAGTCAGCAAGCAGGTGGAGATGCCCAGGCTGAAAAGGGACAATAATGATCGCCGTATGCGTATACCGGATTATGTAATCAAGACGCGGGCCGGTGGTGGAGTTGTGGTCGTCGATCGGTCCCAGAGTCACACTCAGCGACATGTAGGGCGCTGATCTGGTCTAGCGCATTGCCAGTAGAGATGCCACCTCGAAAGTGTTAAGGCTTCATCATGTAGTTGCTAAACTTTCTGCACCTGCGGGTCTCCAACTCCTCGTATTATCAGTTTTCAGCCTATGAGGACGGAGGAGAACCACAGTGCAGTTGCTCTTACCACCAGCACCCTAACCGCTGTGCTGCTCAACGTAAACAACCGACAAAGTGGGTGCGGGCGTACAGTAATTTCGAACGCGGTTGTGAGTGGTCCAAATCAATTTACGTTCCATGGGACGCCGTAGCAGTCCTTTCAAAAAGAAGAATTCTCGGTCTTCGAAGGTGGCAGCTGATGGCGGCAACGGCGGAGAAACGACCCTGTCGTCGGCGAACGCGTCCGCCAATGTGATCCAGCCGCCGACGCTTGATCCGTCGAACACGCCTTCTCTCAGCCTTGATGCGGGTGTTGATGAGCCTTGGTCTCCTACTAAAAGCCAGATTCGGTCTCCAACCAAGCCTCTGGATCAGCAAGTGACTTCGCTAGCGGCGGCCAAGGACGCCGCCGATGAAGAATTATGGAAAGCACGCATCGACCTCCAACGGCTTACCACTCAAGCAGGCTCAGATGCGGAGCTCATAAATCGACTTCAGACCGAGGTACAACGACTGCGCACTGAGCATGAATCCGAATCGCAGCTGCTTGACGAGCTTCAGAGCCAGAAAGCAGAACTTGAGGCCACTTTGAGCCAAGCCAAGTCGGCAGCAAGTCGCGAGAAGTCCTCTTCACTTGAGAAGCTAGAGAGCCGTGATGAGTTCATTGAAGGGTTGCAGGCACAACTCGAGTCCCTGAGGGCCGAACTAGCCACCAATGCCGCGAGATCAAAGACCTCAACAGAACAAGCTGGGCGATCCGCAGATTATGGGACGGCTGGAGAGAGTGACTCTACGACGCTCAGTCTAGAACTAGAGGCGGATGAGACAGCTGACCAGCTATTCACCACCAGGGAGGGTGTCACACGTACACCGGGATCTAGCGAGTTACTATCAAACGCTCATACGTTACGCCAGCAGCGATTAATGCGTTCCGCATTGCAAAAAATGCGGGTCGAAAATGCCCAACTTCGGCATGAGCTCGCAGAAGCAAGAGGCACTCCGGTTCGGGGAACTGAAGTTGACTTTGAGAGTCTTGACCTGGACGAACCCAGCCTTCTTAAGGAAGATGACACCGCCGAATTCAATGAAACTATTTCGTCGATTAATAGTGGGCCCAGTTCTGGTCAACCGGGTGAATTTCCTCATGAAATCGATGCTAGTGCAGGCGTGCCGCTAAGCGAAGATTTTGTCGACAAAGATACTATCGAACGTGACGCTCACAAGATAGGTCTCGCGGTCATCCCTATCGAAGAGCTCCATGAGCTTCGTTTCCATTCGCCAACGGTAGAAATGCAGCAAGAAGAGCACTTGCGGGCTCGATACGACTCACGAGCCGTGGATCTGGAAAATGTCGAAAACACGGTAGCAGGACCAGGACATGACAGCCTGGCAACCCCAAGCCCCCATCACCTTGATGCTATCTCAGAAGAAAATGAGACAAATGAGGAACCCGGTGAAGGAGAAGTCTCGTCTGCGTTTGCTAGTCAGATTCTCAAGCCTGGGGGTAGCGAGCTCGGTATCCGGGAGCTTCGAAAAATTGCTGCTCAGCGTGATCACATGGTGATGTCCACTTCCGACTTCCGGGAGCTTTTGCATGGAAGCAAGCGTTCACGGCCGTCCGTTCAGTCCCATGTTTTAGCGGACTTAGCCCAGACTTATGCCTTCGAACTCGCCGCCGAACGCCGCTCTGTCTCACCATCACGGTCACCGGGTCATCGCAGATCCTCATCTGCTTCAAGCTCTGTGGGCTCTGACTCTGTCTACACTAATACCCAGTCTGCGACGCAAGCTCTGGATGAAATTGCGAAACACAACGGCCTTACGGTCGTGCGTAATAGCGTCGCCGGAGTTAAGGAATATGCTGCGCGGCATAGCCTTGTTGCTGTCCCGCTCGCGCAAATATCGGAGCTCCACAACTCGAAGATTGTGCATAACGCCACGCTAGGTCCTCACCTTGATGCTGACGATGGAGTGTTACTCCACCTGTCTAAAGGTGATGCAGATATGCTGCAGCAGCGCTTGTCAGTTCAAGCCTCAAATGATTCGAATACCCGCCGCAGTCAGAGTCCCTCAGTACGTGACCTAGCATCTTCTGCCGCGGCTCTAGGCATGGCGGTTATGCCACTAGAACGCTTTGAAAAATTACAAGGTGAGCTCCATCAACTACAGAGTCAGCAAACGCCCGATGCAGCTGAGTTAGCGGAATTGGCTGATAGAGCGGGCCTACGTGTGATTCCGAAGAATCCCACTCTCGATGAGCTCAGTCAAGTCACTAGCGAAGATGTCGCACTGGTAGAGCGGTCTGTGTTGGATGCTCTAGAACATCCAGATCCTGCGACTCTAACTCGGCTCGCTAAACCCCACGGTTTGGTTGTGCTTCTTCGGCAAGAAGTCGATCAACTGAGGTCCACAACGGCGACACCCTCTAAACGCCAAGTTGAACACACAGATCCTGACAGCTCTTCCACAGGCCAAGCACTCGAGCCCAATTTGTCACTTGCATCTACTGATGACCTTAGGGAAGTCGCGCGACAGCGCGATATGGTGCTTTTAAGTGCGGAAGAGATGAGGGTGTTATCCACCAAAAATTTCAGCCACCTTCCGATGTCTCAACGGACTGAGCATTTTGAGAAGCTGATCAAATCAGCCCAGGAGTCCCGCTCGAGTACAACTTCCCCACGCAGCTCGCCATCATCGTTGGGCTCACTGAGCGATCGCATCCAGAGACTCGGATTTGTACCTGTGGAGCAGGGCGAGTATCAACGACTGATCCAATCCCAAAAGATCTATGAGCCTTCTCGTTCAGATGTCATTCGATCTGCGAAGGGCTACGGTCTCGCGACAATGCCTATGGATGAGTACAGCAAGCTTCGTAATACACACTGGAGTTCTCCTCAAAGAAACCAGGCGGGGTCACAAATCTCGCTCGGTTCTCCAGGCGCCACCAGGACAGGGAGCGTTGGAAGTATCGATGAAGAGGACTTCGAAGGACTCAAGGCGGTTCCTGCTCCATACCTGGATGCTCTACGCAGGATTGTAGAGCATCCTACTAGATCCGATGTTGATGCTCAGGCTGAAAAGCTAGGACTGCAAGTGAGTAGACCTCTCAGTGATGAGGAGATTTTGCAAAAGGGCCGCAGTCTCGGTTTGGTGGACCCTCTGAGTATAGAGGAAATTCTCAGTCGGGCTACAGACTTGGGATGGGCACCAAAACTTACCGATGCAGATATCCTCAGCCGAGCCAAGGATCTCGGCCTAACTGAACCGACTAATAACGACTCAATCCTCTCACAGGCAAGAACCTTGGGCCTTGTGGACCCGCCAAGTGATTCTGAATACTTAGAGAGGGCTAAGTCGCTTGGCCTCTCAGAACCTCTTAGTGAAGATGCGCTGAGAGCTAAAGGCAAGTCTCTTGGACTTTCAGAGCCTATGGATGATAAAACTCTCTTAGCGAGAGCTAAGTCAATGGGTTTGATCGAACCACTTAGTGATGAGAATGTCATAGCCAAGGCCAAGGAGCTCGGTTTAGTGGAGCCGTTGGATGACGATGCATTGCTCACTAAAGCCAGATCCTTGGGTCTTACAGAGCCTCTCAGTGATAATGAAATCATCGCTCGCGCGAAGGCGCTTGGTCTTGTGGAACCTATCAATGAAGATACTCTGCGAGCCAAAGCGGATGCGCTAGGTCTTGTGGAGCCACCAAGCGATAGGGATGTTTTAACCAAGGCAAAATCTCTTGGCCTTGTGGAGCCGCTTGGAGCAGACGAAATAGTCAAGCAGGCAAGAAGTCTGGGCCTTGTGGACCCGCCGAATGACCGTGAGATTCACGAAAAGGCAAGAACACTCGGTCTCTCTGAGCCATTGTCTGACCAGGAGATACTTCAGAAAGCAAAAGCCCTCGGATTAATGGAACCCTTGAATGATCAGGATTTACTCAGAAGGGCTGAAGAACTTGGCCTTGTAAGTCCGTTGGCTGATGATGATATACGCGAAAAGGCAAAGCGCCTCGGTCTTGTAGATCCACCAAGCCAGTCCGATGTGCTTGAAAACGCTAAGTCTTTTGGTCTTATTGAACCCCTGAGTGCGCAGGAAATTGTTAAGCAAGCCAAGTCCCTTGGGCTGGTTGAGCCTCTGAGTGATCAGCAAGTTGTCGAGAAGTTCGAGAGTCTGGGATATGCCAAGCCCCTCACTGATGCTCAGGTTTTGGCGAAAGCAAAACATTTGGGCCTTGTCGAGCGGCCTGACGACCAAGCTATCGTCGGCAAAGCTCGTAAACTCGGACTAGTTGATCCTAATGATGTCAAGGCCGTCGAAGCGCTTGCCTCGAAACATGGGTTCGCTAGGCCCCTGAGTAACGCAGACATATCTCGGGAAGCTCAGAAGCTAGGTATGATTCACCGGCTGAATGATGGACAGATCAAGGCTAAGGCTAAAAACTTAGGACTAGTCGAGCCCCTTACTGATGGAGCTATCAAAGAGAGAGCCAAAGCCCTTGGACTTACCCCACCACTTGGTGATAAGGACATCATTGCTCAAGGTAAGAAATTGGGACTGCGGGAGCCATTAAGCGACACACAGATCAAGACAAAAGCCGAGGCGTTGGGCATGGTGGAAAATCCCACCGATGCGGAAATCAGAGTCAGAGCAAAGCGTCTTGGCTTAGCGCCGCCCCCAACGAAGTCGGAAACTATCCGTCTAGCTAAATCGTACGGCTTAGTGGAACCTATCTCTGATGCCAAGACTGATAGCAGTGTCCAGACGAAACCCGTCGAAGCCAATCATGAGCTAGACGCTGTAACGAAAGGATATCACCACTCTACTTCGGAGGCGCCATCTCTAGGAGCGGCAGCTTCAATGAGACCTAGGGCGTTCTCCGGTACCAGTGATGCGCCCTCCTTACCACCTAAGGTTCGTCAGTCCCCTGCATTACATCCACCGTTTGAGGCGCAGAGGCCACCGAAGAGCCCTGGAAAGGTGAGTATCACTGGCCTACCGGAAGTCTGGAATACAAGCCCTGAGCGCCCGACCACCCGGCGCTATGAGGTTCACAACCTCAGGGCACCTCGTGGACATTCACCTCGGAAAGCAAATATCCCTCGTTCGTCTACTGTCCCTGCTTTAAGACCACCAAGACAGCCTGTTGTCCCGGATACTGCTGTGGCGACTCCTGACACTGACGAGGAGAGCGCTTTTCCCGATATTGGAGATCTGCCGCTCCCACAAATTCATGAAGGCCACGTCGGCAGACGAAGGGCGGGCACTGGCTTGTCTGCCTCTACAATGTCGAGCCTATCTGCACTGTCGCCAGAGGAAATCGAGGTAGCCTTAAATCAGATGGTCGCTGGAGAAGTGCTGTACAAGTACTACTCGAGCAGCCTAGAAGGGGTTACCGGAGGCAGGCATCGGCGCTTCTTCTGGTTCCGCCCAGCACAATGCTCTCTCTACTGGCACCGAGAGAACCCGAATCTTTTCTCGAACCTTTTAGGTGCCCCAGCAAAAATGGTCACGGTAGTAAGCATCGAAGAGGTCCTGGATCGTAATCCAATTCCTGCAGGACTATATCACCGCAGCATCGTCGTGAGAGGTGTTGAACGCGATCTCCAGCTCACATGCCCAACTGCAGCTCGCCACAGAGCTTGGGTTGCTGGATTGCGTCATGCGGTCGCTAACCGCGAAGCCCAGCAGCAGCTGTAATACATATCACATTCCTTTGTCTTGCATAGAACTAAAAAGCTAAGCTAGTAGTAAATGTTGTACGCATGTGTATCAATCGATTGCCAACGTCGGTATCCAACTGTCTTCCAATTAGCGACCGTTTTTCTTGACATGAATAGCATCTTCAACGACGAGTGTTGATTAGTAACGTGTTGGTGACTCCAACGCTAACCAGAGTAGCTCAAGCACGGCTTGAGGCATCGCGACAAACCAAATATGTTAAGAGCCCTCAGACAAAATGCGCATGCTGCCGTTACCGTAGCAAGAAGGACATTTCTGACTGCTGAAACCTATGGACTCAAACGTGGCGACTACGGCAAGTTGGATTCTGCAGATTTGGATTTCTTCCGGTCGGTGCTGAATGCCAAGGACGTTATCACCGACAGCGATGACCTCGCTGCCGTAAATATCGACCAAATGCACAAGTACGAGGGCCAGTCTCAACTGCTTCTCAAGCCTCGATCCACCTCAGAGATTAGCCAGATCCTAAAGCACTGCAATTCTCGAAAATTGGCGGTCGTCCCCCAGGGTGGTAATACAGGCCTGGTGGGTGGTTCTGTCCCAGTATTCGATGAGATAGTTTTGTCACTGTCAAATATGAACAAAATCAGAGGTTTCGACGAAGTAAGTGGCGCGATCACTGTCGACGCCGGCGTCGTGTTGCAAACTGCCGACGAGTGGCTAAAAGAGCGCGGATACATGTTTCCCTTGGATCTCGGTGCGAAGGGTAGCTGTCAAATAGGGGGCAATGTCGCCACTAATGCAGGCGGTCTTCGTCTCCTGCGCTATGGAAGCTTGCATGGATCTGTATTAGGGATTGAGGCTGTTCTTCCCGATGGTAGAGTTTTTGACGGGCTCGAGACGCTGCGTAAGGACAACACTGGCTTTGACTTGAAGCAGCTTTTTATTGGCTCCGAAGGCTCTATTGGCATCATCACCGGAGTTTCTGTGCTATGCCCGCCCAAACCGGCAAGCGTGAATGTGGCCTGGTTGGGCGCTAACGACTATGATTCTGTGCAGAAGACGTTTAGGCTAGCTAAGCAAGGGCTTGGCGAGATTTTGAGTTCGTTTGAATGCGTGGACCGAGCCTCCATGGAGGTTGTTTCCAACGCTGCAAAGAAGAGTAAGCTGGACATGCAGCCACCACTGGATGACGTCTATCCGTATCAAATTCTTATCGAAACGAGTGGTAGCAACGGAGAGCATGACTCCGAAAAGCTCAACGCATTCCTTGAGAAGGCCATGGAGTCTGAAACTGTTGTCGACGGCGTTGTTGCCCAGGACGAGGCGCAGATTCAGTCCCTTTGGGCTTGGCGCGAGGGAGTCTCGGAGGCCTCTACAAAATGGGGAGGTGTTTACAAGTACGACGTTTCTCTTCCGCTCCCCGTAATGTGGGACTTGGTTCGCGATACTGAGTCTCGCCTTGATGACCTGGGGCTCCTTTCGAAGACCGACGAATCGAAGCCCGTGTACTCTGTCATTGGTTATGGTCACATTGGCGATGGTAACCTTCACTTGAATGTGTGCGTTCGTAGATACACGCCGGAGGTTGAGGCCGCACTTGAGCCGGCGGTTTTCGAATTTGTTTCGAAGCACCGTGGTTCAGTTTCAGCTGAACACGGTGTGGGCTTCCAGAAAGCACATGCCCTTCATTATTCGAAGAGTCCACTACTGCTAAGTCTCATGCATCAACTCAAGCATCACTACGACCCCTATGGTATCATGAATCCTTATAAGTATGTTGAGGCGTAAGTGTGGTGGGTTGTAATTGTATATAGAGAACCTTTCGTCTATTATATCGATTAAACTGGCGATCGATTAAGCGCGTGTCTTTGCGTTCTATATGCGTACGTGTAGGCCTGGTCATTGCCGCGTCTCGCTTGTTTGGTACTCGCGAAGAGCGCTGCGTGCTGCGTCATCGATTGCATGAAACCGAGCACTTCCTAGCTTCCGTCCGCCATACCATCTTGTTACAACCAGGAGGATGTTGTTCGAGTTCGAAGTTCGGAGCATTTGCATTATTCTCTGTCCAGCTGGGGGCTCGCCGTTGTCGTTAGCCTCTTCTAAGACACTGCTGCCCACCTGTACCCTAGCCGCGCTGATCTGATGCGTAGCGTCTTTCATGTCCGGCTGATGCTTTAACTCCCGAAGTAATTTCCGGGCCTCCTCTAGCGAGGTTATGTGTGTGGCTCTACCGATGAATCGCGACTTTCGAATTATGCTCTCTGTGCCGACCTTCCACATCCCTTCTAGCCGATAATTTTTCAGCTTGAGAATGGAATCTCCGTATGCATTGTAATTGACGCTCACACCCGATACCCTTACGGGCAAGGCATGTCTCATGTAAGCCACATAAAGCCCGCTCAAACCACCGATAGCAGTAGAGAGAACCCGAGAACCTGAGTCTGCTCGTTTAATACAAAGTCTAATACATAACGTGGCATTAGCACGATTAAAACTGGAAGTCGTATGATGCGCCATTGCTTAAGCTGAGAAAATCCTTCCAGAACTCATCTATGTCCTTCAGTGCACTTTGGTTAGTAGCAGGGTCCGGGATACCTTGCGCGAGAATTGGGTCTTGCTGCACTGTGCCAAACTCTGCCGCCGATTCAGAACCATAGGGTACGGCACCCACATATGCAACGGGTGGACTAAGACCATCCTGGAGCTCACCCGCGGGGATGGAGAACGAAGAGTCATATGCTGGAGCTGTAGCATTCACTTCCACACCTGTTCCATTTTGTGGGGCCCCGGGCTCACCCTGAAGAACAGACTGCGCTTGCCGAGCCTGTGATACTTGTGACTGTTGCGATTGTTGTTGCTGTAGAGGCTGACCATTACCGAGTGAGGGGGACAGCGATTGGTTATACTGCTGCAAATGTGGTGCAGCTATCTTCGGTCTCGGAGCTCTTTGGTGTTGGTGCATCCTGTGGAAATGTTGGATTTGCTGCTGCTGCATGTTCACCTGAACAGCCTGCACAGCAGGGTCAAGGATCTCCGCAGTTGCAGGAGCTCTGGCCGCGAAATAATGCACACGAGCATCATGGTGGCAGAGTAAAAGTTTTACAAAAAACCCAAACGAGACAGCGTTGTTGCAGTTAGGGAATTGCCTAGTCAATTCATCGCACATGTTCACGACAGACACCACATGCCGCAAGTCCGACTCATTTACCAAAAGGGCCGTGGCGTACTCGCGATTAAACATCGAGCACATGCGGCATTTCAAAAGAACATCACAGCATTGCGCCACTGATGTCCAAAATGAGATGTTTTCCGTGGCAATCATCGACAGCGGCTGCGACACAGCTCCTCTCAACACATCAACAGCGCTGCGCACACAAACCGTGAAAGATCTGGCACCAATCACCCCAAGCTTGGGATTGTCAAGATACAAGCTGAGATTTGTGAATGGCGCTCGGCCTGCCGCCTCGTCAAATGCTTTGTAAAGTACGCCTTGATGTAAGGTGACACGGCACATTGTCACCGCTGCAGAGAGCCGCATGTATCCGGCGGGAACTTCGGACTGTAACATGTCTATCTGACGGTCGAAGTGGTCTAAAAGATAATGCGTGGCCGGGTGCGTATAGTCTGGGGCCACAGGGTCATTTTCGCGTTTGTACAGACTCAGGGTGATCTCCTCTTGTATATGACGAATTCTGGCGAGATGCTGCACAGGTATTGCTCGCTCCGGGTGGGTTAAGGTGTCGGGGTTCTTTTCGAGTTCTTGTAGGGCGTGTTTCGTGTACGAGTTGAACAAACATATAATCGGCCTTCTATTCGCCAGAAGTGACTGGAAGACGGCACCATATACTGCCAGCCATGCTCGCAGGCTCTCCTTGCTTTCAGGGTGCGATGAACCAAAAGGCGTTACCATCTGCTCAAACGCAGGCGCACGCCCATCGCCTGCGGTGAGCGGCACTGAGCCACCAAGACCCAGATCGTGGGCAACGCTGACTGCCACGGAAGTGAGCGCTCGATGTCGTTGCTGGTGAAATGGTTCGCTTTCATTGTACCAATGCGTCAGAAGAATAAGACACTGTAAGAGTTCCATGTTTTTGACGCTAACAATCATTATCTCGTCAACGACATTTCGGAGAACGATATTGTGAAGAATTATGGAGCTTTCAACCTGCTTCGGCTCTCGTAATAGTAGCGAGGCGATGTCAAGAATCGTGTGTGTCAAAAGTGGCGCTTCATTGAACATTGCCCCGATATCATTCCCCTCGGGACACGGCACAGCCGGAAAGAGAGGGTATATATCGCGACGGTACAGATCCAGACGTGTCATGGCATCCTTCTGGGTAATTAGACCCCTCTGGACTACGTTGTTAGAAGGCTTTGCTACGGACTCGAATTGAACCTCCTCGAGTAGTCGTAACCTCATGTCGTCCTGATCAGCAAGCACTCGCCAAGATGTGAGAAGTTGGTCCCGCATGCTTGCGTAGTTCACTGGAGTTTCCTTGACTGACTTTTGAAAAGACTGTGACGTGAGATGGGGCCTTCG
The DNA here is from genome assembly GCA_030578495.1 of Starmerella sirachaensis. Taxonomy (NCBI): domain Eukaryota; kingdom Fungi; phylum Ascomycota; class Dipodascomycetes; order Dipodascales; family Trichomonascaceae; genus Starmerella; species Starmerella sirachaensis. Next base: position 850,230 of record JAJMSC010000004.1, on the reverse strand, counting down.
GCGTTCTAGCAGATCAAGGGCAGACCGCTTAGATCTGGGATCTAGATCATCATTGTGTCGCTTGATTCCCGAATACATTACGCATTCAATATGTTTTTTGATGCACCGTAAACATGGGGATACGGGATTTTCCGGATCAGACCGCACGCATCTGACTTTAAGCCGTTTACAATTTGCACAGGCAGGATGTCTGGGATGCATTTGCCTAGGAGATGAGTCTGTGCCACTCTCATTAAGTGGCGATGCCTCCTCTTCGCTCCCACCTGTGCCAGACATTTCCTCGTTCTGGCGGCGACTACAAGGTTAGCTGCTAACGCATATAACGGTCGTCATCAGACAAGTTCTCTAATTATTAATGCAAGGTCTAGGGTTGGTCCAGCCCTTTTCTTTAGCAGCACGGCAATGGTTCTCGTGTGCAGGATATTCTCCACCGAGGAGCTCACAGGAAGAGTAAACCAGGTGGTAAAGAACCTTTGATTCACTTCATGCCCATACTACGTCTTGCCATGGATTATCTAGGTAGCCAACCGTCAATCTCTGATTTCTAAGGCACATGCGCGCGATAATGGGGTAGTTTGCATGACATGATGCATTACAGGGCAGCCACTAAGTAAAGTCTGCCCCTCCTAGTGCGTTTGGTCCGCGTATTCTATATATCTGCAAATAGAGGGGCAATTAGAGTACAATTCCGGAAACACGAGTCGGATGCGGTGTCTCTATCACCGCGTCCGTGTGCTGCTAGATCAAGATGGTGGCACCTTCCCGACTGCGGTGCGTACAATTTGCGCTCGCGCCACTTCGAGCCGCGCAGGGATGTCGTATAAGCGAATCTGCCTATGCATTCCGCAGCCTCTGTTGTCACGTGAGTGTGATCATACATGGCTGCTTCGTAATCGCTTGTTCCAGAGTGCGAGACTGATCTGAGCTTTGTGATGTGATGCGGTTCACGTGTGAGTTGTCTGGCTGATCGTCACCGTGACTATCATCGGCAACCAGCGCCAGTAGACGCGAAGCAGCTGGAGCGGCATCGCAGATTCGCAGGCAATTCTTTCTCCGCTGAATCTCTCTTACGGCACTTACTGCGATACGGAGTTAGCGAGATCGCAACGATGGGTTGCGCGAATTTCTCGCTGGTTTCCGATGACGAGCACTATGTAAGTAGCTTTACTTATGCGGCAGCGGTGCTTTTTACAACCGCCTACTTCTTAGGACCTTCTAGCAGATGCTTACGCGCGTATTATTCGCCTATTAGAAAGTAGTAGATGCTCCTGTTGTCGTCATACAAGATCGTAAATAACTTAAATAAAATATTAAAGAGTCTAGAGCTCCTGGCTGGCCTTCGACTTCTTCTTGTCGGACTTGCGCGGGATGGGGTCCGGGATGACACCACCCTGCTTGATGATAACGTGGCCAAGCAGCTGGTTCAGCTCCTCATCCTTACGGATGGCAAGGAGGATATGACGCGGGATGATACGGGTCTTGCGGTAAGCACGGGCAGCATCAGCAGCCATATCGAGAATCTCAGCAGTAAGGTACTCGAGGACACCAGCGAGGTAGACCGGGGCGCCCGAACCGATACGCTGCGCATAGTTGCCCTTCTTGAGGAAACGGTGCACACGACCGACCGGGAAGACGAGACCGGCACGCGTCGAACGCGACTGCGTACCCTTGAGGCCGACTTCTGTAGCTTTTCCACCAGACTTACCACCAGTCATTTCTGTATTAGTTTTGTTGGATGTTCACGAGATGATCCCCGATCGCGACGCGTCGCTTATATAGTGGCGACACGGATCACTGCGTAATCCTGTGCACTGGCGTTGCGTTCATCTCTGCATGATGGCGGTTTCCTCTCCAGTGATGCTACCCTAACATCTGTCGCGTCATCATTTCGACACGTCCTATATAAACCACGCCTCCGCTGCCTTGGTCACCTGTAGTCTCTATCCAAATTTAACAATGGCAGCTAAGGCATCGAAGGCACCCGCATCCAAGGCCCCGGCTGGCAAGGCCCCGGCCACTGACAAGAAGGCTGGCAAGAAGACTACTTCTTCTGCCGCCGACCGCAAGAGGCGCAGCAAGGGCCGTAAGGAGACGTACTCTTCGTACATCTACCGTGTCCTTAAGGAGTCCCACCCGGACACCGGTATCTCCACCAATGCCATGCACATCATGAACTCGTATGTCAACGATCTGTTCGAGCGCATTGCGACTGAGGCTTCCAAGCTCGCTGCTTACAACAAGAAGTCCACCATCTCCTCGCGTGAGATCCAGACCGCTGTCCGCCTTGTCCTCCCGGGTGAGCTGGCTAAGCACTCGATCATGGATGGCTCGCACGCCCTCTCCAAGTTCTCTGCTTAAGTTATTCGTATTATTTATATAGTAATGTTGCTAACGATTTAGTTGGTCTAGGGCCATGGTTTGGCTTGGTTCCGGTTTGTTCGGGTGGTTTTGCTGAGTATATTGTATCGATAAGTAGAAGCGTTCTAATGTTCGACTACCTCTCTGGCTGGGTAGCTACTCGTTCGTTCATATATTTGTCCAGCCTACCTATCTATTATATGGCTCGTCAACCCTGGACCGCGAAGACTTGAACAGTGTATCTATGTTTGACACCCTTATATATCTCTTGGTTTTGTGTGTTGGTTTGTATCGTTGACGTGTTCAGCAGCAGAGTAATTGGCTATTCACCTTTGTTTTCAGTGTTTGTATTGTTCGAATCCTCCGCGCCTGGAGGTGTGGCTTTCCTTAGTAAGTGCTTTCGATAGCCATGTACGACTTAATTTGGTTTCAGTGTCCGATGCAACTGCTCCCAGGGAGGTTTTGAGCCAGTTGAGATGATCCTCATAGTAGGCATATATAAAATACCACGTACAAGATACAGCAATGTCAAAGTATATAAAGGTGGAAAAAAGCCAAAGACCCAAGAAAGGCTAATAGAGGTACAACACATACAAAAAATACATAAATGCATGAATATACCCATTAAACACCGACAGCAGAACCACCAAGGCAAACCCACCAAATAGCCGAACCACCAGGGCGACCAGGCGTAACCGAACCACAAAGGCACGACAGGATGGCCAATAAGGGTCCGATTCATTCACAGGGGTCTGAGAAAGACCACACCTGGCTCAGCTGACGCGCAGGGTGATCACTACCCGGGAGTGGCTTCAATCCTTACACATACAGTGGTCCCACCCCCCACATGCATGACACAGTGCATGATGCATGGGGTACAAAGCATAGAATGCGAAGCTGCAAACCACCGGCGGTATAAATAGATAACAAAGACAGAGGAGAAGTAACCACTCGACTGCCACACTGAACTCAAGTAGGAGCATATGGAGATCCTATTCGCAGGGCCGTCAGACCCGCTGTCACCGCACATTCTTCTTCTTCAAAGTCTCGAGGATCTTGAGAGAATGCCAACATCTGGGAACACGCCCGAGAGCGCATGGTTCCCGGGAAAGGACGGAATCGGGTCGGAAGAGCGCCCAGCGACCGGCTTCTTAGGATACCCGACATGCATGGGCCTGGCCACGACATTATCAGCGAAGCAGGAGTCAGAAACGGACTATACCAAGCAAGAAGAAAGCGCGCAAGACGAAGACTCAAACATGCTACTGAGACGGGCGGCATTCACCATCCCCAAATCATTATCTGCGCCGGCCTCTCTCGAGCCAGCACCGCTTGAGCCTCCTGTAGACCGCATCACCATTGAGAGCGCGATGGAGTTATGCTTTGAACTTGAAAATACGCCAACTACCAGTGAATGTGAATCAGGACTCAAGACAGGATGGCTGCACTGCAGCGGGGATGGAATGAGTGATGCAACGCACTACGGGGCAACTTCCAGCGACTCCAACCAAGAAGAGCAGGTACACAGCGAAAAGCTCGAAGACACGGATGTGCCCCTGCTGTCCAGCGAGGAGGATACCTATAACGAAAGCGACATACTCAGTGACGATTCGGCGGACAGTGCATACGCAACAGAGCCAGACTGGCCACAGGATAAACAGGAGCTGCGCAATTTCTACGGATCGGGCTCACAGGAATTGAACGCACGATCCATGCCTCTAGGGGCAAAGCGGAAGCGGTCCTCTCAACCACGAAGCACCAAGAAAGAGCGTCACAACCAGCAGAAACAAGCACCCGCATCAGACGCCATGTTTCTGAAGGAATCCATTCAGCAGGAGCAGAAAAATATACGCAAGGAGTTGGAAAAGCTGGGGTTTGTAATTATACCCGAAAATGGCGAATTCAAATGTTCCATATGCAAAAGCCGATTTAATACAAAGCAGAAGGCCCGGCGACACGGAACCACGCACCTCGGACACAACCCATACAGATGCCAGTTCTGTGGAATCAATTTCACCCGCAGCGACTCGCGTATGCGCCATGTATTCAAAAAGCATCTTCTTTCCCAGGAAAAATAAATAAAGCCAGGAATTGATTTAGACATTAGACATTAGCATTCAATACTACGACACCAAATGTCGAAGCTTGTAGGAAGGTAGCTTCAGAGGGCTGCGCTACTCTGAAAATAGGCCCGCAGCGTTGTCTCGCACCACAACTGGCCCTACGCTCGTTCGAACCCGGCGACCTGGGGGGGGGGGGGGGTTGACGAAACCCTCGACCTAAGGGTTGGCTAAAGGATTATACACGGTTGTCCCACAGGACACCACATACCGGCTCCCCTAGGAGGACCTTAGCGAATGCCCCACTAAGCATCAGCCCCATACGTCGCGCACCTCGCAAGCCACCAGTGATCGCTGCAGCACACTGCTATACTGCTAGTGACGACGACGACGACGACGATGTCCAGCAAGGAGGATAATGTGATGGACCTATTGGACTCGCTTGACGCGAAGCCATCACAGAAGAGCAAGCCCAAGAAGTCGAGCTCCAAGCGAAAGGATGCACCAAAGAAGGGCGCGAGTGATGATATCCTTGGATTTCTTAATGAGCTCGATCTCAAGAAGGAGGGCTTTGACAGCAAAGGAAGTAGCGAGACAACTACGAAGGCGACTCAAACTGAGACATCAGATGGGGCCGAATGCAAGCAAGAGGAGTCCGCGGAGAAGGCCGCGGCACCCGACTCATCTGCACCAAAGGAAGCATTGAGCACCGACGCGACGCAGCAGGACATAAATAGTGCAAGCTCACAGGTCATAGATCCAATGAGCACAATAAGCTCTTGGTGGACTAGGAACAAAGGTGGCCTGTGGTCAACTGCGCAGAACGCGGTCCAGGATGCCATGAACCATGCCAGACAAGCTGAAGCGCTCGTGCGCGAAGAGCAACAGAACTTCTCTCTGAATTCGTTACAGACCAGACTCACCTCAGTGCTAAATACCATCGTGCCCCCAATCGGTCGCCACGAGCAGCTGAAAATACACATATTCCATGACATGGTGGGATACCCGAACGTCGATAAGTTACTATACGAGGTATTTGACTATGTGATGGACCAGGTTGAAGGTGGTGGAGAGCTGAACCTTGTTGTACAGAAGGGGCAAGAGAGACACAAGGCTGCGTCTGACCACGATGTGCACAGATCTTTGAATTACGCGATGTGCGAGCTAAACGACGGCGTTAAGCTAGCGAAAGCTAACGTTGACGCTGTACGAGACTCCGCCTTGAAAGCCCGTGAAGCAGAGGAGGCTGCGGGAGGTGACACGAATATCCGCATCTCCGAGGTCTACGTGTCAATCCAACCGGTAATCACACCAGGCGAGACATCGACAACCATTGCTACCTCCACTGAATCTCTCTATTTCGTGGTCTATCTTGCTGACTTTGAACATAATATCGAGCTGTCCACGGCGTCTCAAGCCTTCCCTGCGGAGTGGGCACAGTGGCTAGATAGCGATGGAAGCGGGTTCAGAGAAGCAGCCATCGATCCGCGTGAATGGGTAACTGGATGGGTAGAAGACGGTCTGAATCTTGCATTCGGAGTTGTTGCCCAGAAGTATGTCACCACAAGGATGGGCCTTACAAGGATAAGCCCTAATGCTTCTGCCACCTCCGATTGACCTGGAAAATTGCACTAGTATAGGGAAGTCAACATTGATCTCACACCGTAATAAGTATTTTTGCTTTTTTTGCATGAGCTTACGCATATGCGTGCCATATTATTTCGAGAATTCGATAGAGTTCTCGCTTCGAACTATTTATGTATGCCCACAGCACTATCACTCACTTCAGCAGAACCTAGGATATAGTTCATTATGTCTTTCATTATGTACATGCAAATCGCTTGACTGACTCGCGTCGAAATATATCGTGCTTTCGCCACTCATGTGCAATTGTAGGGTTAACGGTATTCAAGCCTTAGTGATGCTGAGCTTCCCTTGGTCGGCTGTTACACGAACCGTGTCGCCATTGGAAACTTTGCCTTCGAGAAGCATCAGAGACAGAGGCTTCAGCAACTCTTTCTGCAGGAGACGGTTCAAAGGACGGGCGCCATAGAGCTTGTCATATCCCTTATCAGCGAGCCAATCCGCCGCCTCAGCAGTGACGTCAAGCTTGATCTGGCGCGAGGAAACCCTTTCTTGAACCTCAGCCAAGCGTAAGTCCACAATGTGGCGTAAGCTCTGCTTCGACAAGCGATTGAATACAACAATATCATCGAGTCTATTAATGAACTCAGGCGGATAGTGTTGACGTAGCGACTCGACGACCTCATTACGAACCGCATCTGTGATCTTTCCATTATCGGAGGCGTTCTTGTCATTGACAAGGATCTCTTGACCAATATTAGAAGTCATAACGATAATCGTGTTCTTAAAATCGACTCGTCGACCTTGGCCATCTGTGAGACTTCCCTCGTCGAGAACTTGAAGTAAAAGCTTAGAAATATCTGGATGCGCCTTTTCAAGCTCATCGAACAGGACCACAGAGTACGGCTTCCGCCTCACCGCTTCAGTAAGCTCTCCGCTTTCTTCATAGCCAACATAGCCCGGTGGTGCGCCAATCAGCCGGGCCAGTGAGTGCTTCTCCTGGAATTCCGACATGTCAAACCTGATGATCGACTTCTCGTCATCAAACAAGAAGTTCGCCAGAGCCTTGGTCAACTCAGTCTTTCCCGTACCAGTTGGGCCCAGGAACATGAACGACCCAATCGGGCGCTTCTCATTCGTGAGGCCCGCCCGCTGCATCTGAACTGCCTGAGTTACGGCATCGATAGCCTCCTCCTGTCCAATGACACGGGTATTCAAGGCCGAGCTCATCTTTAAAATCTTGTCCTTTTCACCCTTAAGTAGATTGTCGGTTGGGATTCCGGTCATCCTAGACACGACACGAGCGATATCATCGCTGGTGACAGACTCATGGAGCATACGGTCACCTTCATCTGACTCTGCCACTGGCTTAGGAATCTTAGCCTCGAGCTCAGGAATCACTGAGTACTGAAGACGGGAAGCCTCCGCAAAATTGGTCTCCTGGCGAGCTATTTCGAGTTCAGTCTTGGCTGTCTCGAGCTCCTCTTTCGCCTCTTTGATGCGAAGTATCTCGTTGCGCTCCTTCTGCCAGATCTCGTTAAGCCGCTCAGCTTCATCCTGCTTCTGCTTGAGCTTGTCCTCGATGACAGCACGCCTGTCCTTTGAAACGGGATCATCCTCCTTCTTCAAAGATTCAAGCTCGATTTGAAGAGTTGTGATGGTATGATCAACAGCCTCTAGAGCATCTGGCTTCGATTCGTGCTGTAGGCGGAGTGCAGAGCTCGCCTCATCAACTAGGTCGATCGCCTTGTCCGGCAAGAAACGATCGGTAATGTATCGATTCGAGTAAACCGCGGCCGTTACCAGCGCTTGATCAGTGATGCGGACACCATGGTGCACTTCGTATTTGTCCTTGAGACCACGCAAGATTGAAATGGCGTTCTCTACTGTGGGTTCGCTCACCATCACAGGCTGGAAACGACGGGCCAAAGCTGCATCCTTCTCAATATACTTGCGGTACTCATCAAGAGTGGTGGCACCGCAGCACTGAAGTTTGCCTCGGGCCAAAGCCGGCTTGATGAGGTTAGATGCGTCGACCGAACCTTCCGACTTGCCCAGCCCGAGGAGAATGTGGAGCTCGTCAATGAATAAGATCACGTTTCCATTCTCCTTATCAATTTCGTCTAGGACAGACTTGAGGCGCTCTTCGAATTCGCCTCTGAATTTAGCGCCACTAATAAGGGATCCAAGATCCAAGCTGATGACTTTCTTATCCCGCATCGATTCCGGTACCAGACCGCGAGCAATTTGTTGGGCGAGACCCTCCATGATTGCAGTCTTACCAGTTCCAGCCTTGCCGATCAGACTGGGATTATTCTTTGTCCTCCTACTCAAGATTTGAATAGTGCGTTTGATTTCTTCATCGCGGCCAATTACAGGGTCGAGCTTTCCTTCTCGAGCCAAGGCCGTCAAATCAGTACCAAACCTTTGCAGAGCTGGGACCTGCTCCTCAGCTTGTTGAGGATTCATATTCATCCGCATCTGCCCGAAGCCAGGTGTCGAACTGAACGCGCGAACCGCTCCAAGCGGCACAGAAGCCGTCGTAGGCCTCACGTACCGTGAGGTAGACTTCAATGCCTGGGAAGTCGCAAGTGAATTAATCCGTACTGCATTTCTTATCGAGCCGCGCAATTGTGGTTGTAAAGTTGAAAGTCTTTTCATAGCAAATCCAAGACGTGCCTTCGTATCAACTCACGCGGGTGATGTAGGTGGGTTATATATACGCATCGACATGCAAGGCGATCGACATACCCTAAACCACAAGGCATATTGTTCGAGGTGTTTCCAGAACAGCTTCGCTCCTCCGGGTTAAAGCCGGTGGGAAAGAGAGAGAAAAATTCTACAAGGCATGACAATGATCTGCAGTACACCTTCCCAGAAGGTTTGTCACCTATTTTCCATATCCCACTCTACAATTCTTGGTCCAGATTTAGCTTGACCGTCGAGGTCATTACTTCGGCTGGTACGACGAGACAGTCTAATATACAAAACTAAATTATTAATCAATTGTGATCTGCTTGTGCCATGTGCTGTCGAAAACATCGAGGTTGTGCGCGCACCCGGAAGTAGAATGGTATAGATTAATTAGGAAACAATAAATACAGTTCAAAATTAGCGAATGGACTGGAAAACGCAAAAAAGGGGAGAAGAGAGAAAGGGGATCTCGGAGCTTGTTTGAAGCAGATCAGAACATTGTGTGAGCTTGACCAGATGTCGACATGTTTCGCTTCGGCAGGAAGTTGTTGTCTCGGGAACCTAGCGATGAGGAGGTCAACGAGTCCCGGAACCGCTCCTCAGATGTTTTTTCCGTGATCACTGGCTTGATGGGCGACTCGAACTCTGTTCGTCGCCTCCGCCTCTTCTTCGACACATAAAACAATACAAATGCCACACTTATGGCAGCAATGACACCCAATGGCACTGCGACTCCGATTGCAACCTTTCCGCCAGTGCTGAGGCTGTGAGCCTTATTATTGCTTGAGGCATTGATCGGTGTCGCCGTGCCTGTGGGTGAGTTGTCAGACAGTACCGAAGTGCGAACAGTAGTGATGGTTGAGCCGCCTATGATTTCGGTGACCTGCGTTGTTCGAACTGAGTGAGTCCGTGTCGCGGAAGGACTAGTAGTGGATGATTGACTAGATAACGCTCTAGTCTGGGTTGTCTTAGGCGCAGATGCACTAGAACGAGACGACGATGATGACGTCGACAACGACGGCGACGAAGACGACGAAGACGACAAGGATGATGATGATGATGATGCTGTTGTTGTTGTTGATGACGTTGATATAGTCTGCGAAGCGGAGGTTGATTCCAAATGAGACGATGACGACGAACTCAATGAAATAGAAGGGGAGGACGATGTCAAAGTCGATGAAGGCAAACTAAAGGACGAAGACGAACTTGGGAGCGATGAACTTGACTCCTGAATCGAAGACGAGGAGCTAGCGCTATTTGGCTGAAGACTCGTGGTTGCTGGGGTTGACACAAGGTCAGGGGTACTACTAGAGGTCGAAGCTGACGGCGAGAGCGCGCTAGACGAGCCAGTCAACTCTGAAGAGGTACTGAACGTGCTCGATTGCAAGCTCGTTGTCGCAGGGGGTGAGGAAGAGGACGTAGTCGATAGACTAGTACTCAGGATCGGGCTGCTTGGAGTCGCGGAACTTAGCCCCACCGAACTAGACTTGGACGAGCTTGAGAGAAGACTCGAGGCAAAATCGTATGTACTGCTGGTCTCGCTGGCATGAGTTGAGGAAAATTCACTGCTCCGTTGGGGAGTGGATGTAACCGACGTGAGAATTGATGATGGCGTGAACGACGAAGAGAACGACGTCACTGACTGTGCGCTACTCGCTGAGGATGAGTTCCCTGCGAATTGGTTAGCATTGTCCATATCGACCTAGACTCACCAGGCGAATGATGCGTATACCGCGTAGAGGCGAGATTAATCCCAAAGAGCGAGCGAAACGAGTTCTCCACGTTTTTAGCCCAGCCTGGCGGATCTGCCGCCTCACCGGCAGACGCCTATCTTCACGCCGGCTTGTCATCGGCATGTGCAGGAGATGTTAGGGCAATGTACGCTTCGTTCCGACACTTCAGGCGGCTTGGCTCTTGAATCCAGGCACTAAGATGATAAACTCTTGCTGGGCTAGAACACATAAAGCAAGAGAATCACTCTAGAGGACCGGAAAACTTCAGGAATCATCGTAGAATCGATCGCTTGTCCACGTTGCGAACGGCACCAACAGCAATTGTCCTAGTACAACCCGAACCCAGATGCGGCTTGACGTACGTTTAATGAGGTTCGTTTTCATTTTCATGCACACGCCAAAATAGAAGCGGCATGTCTTCGGTCATAGTCGCAAGAGTGAGCCTAGTCGACAAAAAACACGTAGGATCTGGGATCCAAATTATACTTACTCAAAGGAGATGGAATCATTGTCAAACTCAATTTTGGGCTTCTGCTATCCTCTATCGTTTCATCTACCCGGGTTGATGATCTGCCCACCAGACGTCACCTTGACTGATCGCGTACTTATATACACACAGTGATCTGTGGAGGAGGCGGGCATCGTGAATGTGGAACGTGGGGTGCGCAACAATTCATAGGTGCTTTAATTAGATTGAGGGCGTTAGAGATTCGCAATCAAGTGTGCTTAGAAAACATGACATGTGCACGTCGTCCCCCAGTTTCTGTTTTTATTAGGTGGGCGGCGAGGTTTTTCCATAGCTTTAATTGAGATGCAGGGTCTAAGCGCGCGGGTGTCATCACTTTGACGATTTAATCAATTTGATTCCTGCATGAAACCGTCATGCGAGGAAGGCCATTACCGCAGAAAACCGCAAAGCATTAAAAAAAAACGCGGATAAGAAATCAAATTCCTATAGGCAAATGGCCATGTTCAAAATGTGTATACTAGTTCATCCTGGCAACCGCAGGGTGAGAGATTATGTTCGAGGACCCGCAGACCAGGAAATTTATCGAGTAGGCTACTCTATTTATAAACAGTAAGTTATGCAAACCGATTCTTCCTCAGGCGCCGCTGCCTTTTGCGGGGCGGCTCGTCAAAATCAGGTGTCGAATTATTGGACTTGGAAGACTTACTGACCTCAGTAGGCTTGTCAGTACTGTCGGCTGTGGTTTTAGCTTGCTGATTCACATCGGCGCTAATTTCATCATTCCCCTCGTCTACGGCATCAGAGGCCGCGAGTTGAGTTCTCCTCGCAGATCGTGTCAATGGCTTACTTCGGGCAGGTGCCTTTCGCCGTCTTTTAGGCTGGCTGGATGCAACATCCTTAGTTTCGTCGACAGGGGATTCTTGTTGATTCGCTAGATCTTCTAGAACCTCTTTATCCTGGTGCGTCCTTGCCTTCTTTCTCGCGGCGTGATTGTCACTGTCTTTTGTCTCGCGACTAGCGTTTCCATGATGGGTCTCGCTTGTTAGATTGTCGCGTGCATCTTCATTTGATGCTTTCAATGTCTGTGTATTTCCTCCAAACAATGACGACCCTGCAAACAGGCTATGAGCTGTTCCTGATATTTTCTGATTATCTTCCGCCGACTCAGCCTTCGAATACTGAATTGGCGATTCCTGCATAGAGGCACGCGCAGTCCCAGCTATTGAGACAATAGGCCTGTCTTTCCGCGGAGACGGACGCCCGCCAAATAAAGGCGACTCAGACATGACACGGTGAGCAGTATGTGACAATATCCTGAACTCATCTTCAAAGGAGATCTGTTCTACTGCAGGATTCCGAATATGCAGGTCGTCGGGCGTAGCTCCAGGCGTGACACTCGGAGCCACTACGAAGCCGACGTTGAACAAATTCCACCGTCCTTTAGCTTCAGGCAGTCTCTGCTCCGAAGGATTGCTCGGGACATTGATAGTCGTAATCTCTTTATTGTCAGTAGCATTCGAAGTGAGTTTCTTTTCTTCTAATAGGCGCTCGGAATGTTCAGGACTGAACTCCTTTTCGAGACTATCAATATGCTTGTCAACAGATTCAATGGGCCTCTGACTTGACGGCGTGTCCTCACGTACAAGGCTGTGCGGCGGTTCAAGGGCCTCCGATGTTCTACGAGACAAGTCTGTATCAGTGGCTGGCCCGAACATAAAGCCAATTGATTCGCGAACCACCCTGGAAGTCTTGGAAGCTTCAATATCTCTAGATTCTGTTGGGGACTCCATGGCCTCATGGGTGTCATTTGTAGGAATCAGCTGTTTCTCAGATGCAGATGCCAAATGAGTGTTATCTTTCCCATCAATTTCTGCAGTTCCTGTATTTGCAGCATCTACAGCAGAGGCAGAAAGGTTCACAGGACTCATTCCGATGCCATCATACTGCTGGAAGCCATGATCCTCCCACACAGACATGCTGCTGAGCTCGGGGTTATATTCCTCAGCTTCGTGCTCGCTGTAGTCAACAGGTTGAGGTGAATGCATTGCAGGCGCGGCTTGTGGAAGTGCCATTACATATTCGTCAGACGCATTCGAGTTGCCGCCAGGCCCACTGGATAAATTGTTGCTCCCTTGCACAACATCTGCCATTTCATCGGGGTCAAGTATAGACTCTGCATCGTCAACATCAACGTCGTTATCTTCATCATCCATATCTTCGCTAACATCCTCTTCATTATTTTCATCATCATCATAAAAGTCATCGACTTCATCGATGTCCTCCTCAATATCGTCTTCATCGAGGAACACCGGCGGGCTGTTGTTGTAGGCTGTAGCCTCCTCCGCTTCTGCCTCGTCTCGTTCAAGCTGCTCCTGTGCATACATTTCGTCGGCAACTGCCTCCAAAGCCCGGTATTGATCATCCGAGTCATCGTCCGCATTCGCAGCAGCTTCGCTATTCTTTGCCTCGGAGGGGGCAGAAAAGTCCGCCTCGGCAGATTTTGCTGTGACTCCGCTATGATCCACGGATAATATGGGCCCGGAAGCCTCTCCCGACTCTAAAACTGGTGGGTGTGGCACTTCCCAGGACATGCCGCTGGGATTGTGGCTTTCAGCAGGGAAATAGCTCGACCGACTTTCCTGTAGATTCTGCGGCTCAGTGCTTTGAGCCAGGGGATCCGTCATAGTATTTTCCTGTGGTGTAATTCTGGCTAAACCTGCCTGCTCATTGGCATCATTAGCCGCACCACTTTCAGCCTTCCACTTCCGTGCTTCTTCGCTGCGCCGCTGAAACTCGTGAATCTCTTTATCGAGAGCATCCTTTTCTACTTGGTCGGTGAAGTTCAGAACATTACGAACCCGCTTTTTCAAATTCCGCAACCAAGAGAAGTCAAACTCTCGCGGTCGCTTGGTCGGCTGGTAGCTACGCCTCAGAGAACGCGGTATATCCGAGGGCAAATTTTCATCAGATGGTGCCATACGGAAGTTCAACCGATTTGAGTCAGATGTACGTCGTTAAGACTCCCTCTTCGATTCCGCCGTTGTAATGCTCGGGAAATCGTAAGGAGATGATGCAGTATCTACGTACGCCACGACGATACCACCCTCGAAGAGCCGAACTGCACACAGACGTTGCCTAAAGTCCCAAGGGTAGCGGTTTATAGGTACTTAGATGTGTGGGGCCCGTGGGACGTGACAGCCAGCCCACTTCCGCCTCACGTGGGGAGTGTCGTGGTTAGACATTGTAAAAGGAGGCCGATCCAAGGGCGGTATCGCGTTCCTAAGGCGGGAGTGGATACAGGCCGGACGTCCACGGCGAAATGGGTGCAGCAGTAGTTGCATACACGGACCCGCAAGGGGTTCTTGGTCGCCACCAGGCCCAAGTCGAGCAATATCTTCGTCACTTGACAAATTTACGATGGCGTCCAATGGCGACAAGCTTAGGAGTCGGCGAGTCTCCTGCTCTGCGGACGGTGCCTCACCTCTCGCTGGACATCATACCCGAGGGGACCCGACGCCACGATTTCCAGCATCAGATTCCTGGCTTGAACAATAGCCCAACTGTTCAGCTGCTTGCCATTGAAACAGCGTCGCTGGACATTTACAGGAGTAAGCTGCGCCAGATTGGTCGGGATTGGTATCAAAAACAGGTTCAAGTGCGAGAACCAACTGGATACATAGTAATTCATTTTGTGGGTACTAATGATACACCGAAAGCAACGAAGGCTATCTGGTCGCGACTCAATACTGAGTTTGACGCGGCACATGTTATTCAGGTTAACCCTCATGATGTAGCTCACTGGAAGGGGCTCCGGCAGCATATGCAGCAGGAACTGCTCAACGCGTTTGGAGCGCGTTTGGAAATGCTTCAAGGTGAGCTTGAGCGACTTCAGGCCACGAAGGATGTCCCAGGGTGGAACTTTGGTATGTTTTTTGTGCTGAATGAAAGCATTGCTTGGGCTTATGAATCTCTCAATTTACTTGAAGACGCGTTGCGCATCTATGAGTCGCTGGCGGTGATGGTGGACGGAATACCTCGGCCCCAATGGCCCAGCAAAACCCAAAGCCCGTTGAACAAGCTAGTCGAAGATAGGGGCGCACTAGTGGAGCCCATGCTGAGGAAGACTGCCTCCTATTTTGATATACAGAGGCATCTGGTAGTCCGGCAAGCAGAGCTTCTATTCTCCATGGCGGCCTCTCGGAAGCGACAGGAGGAGCAAGTGGACTCGCTATCTGACAAGTTAGTTATTCACGGTCAACGGCTTCTCCTAGCTAAGTTCCCGCTACTAGTTGGCACTCTCAAGGAAGCGGAAGGATCTGCAAAGGCATATACATGGCTTCTTAATGTGGTTCGTGAGCTGTTTGCTTTAGTAGCAGAGTATGGGTCCAGCAAATTGGCTCAAGGCAAAGGGGATATCGTTTTGGTTGAGCGGGATGTCCTTCAAGCTATAGCTAACCTCAAAGGGTGGCATATCCCTGGCGTCTTCAATGACATCACTCTAACAGACAACGGCGAAGCAAAGGACATTGGTCCAATACCAGAGCTTGAGGACGAAGAGTCTCTCAACAAGGAGTTTCTCAGGCTAACGAACCAGGCAATCAGCTATTTCCGGGTTGCAAAGATGACGAGAGCAGTTACGCAGCTTATTGGCCAGCTCGTACTAATGAAGTATCACCAGCAGGAATACCAAAAGGTCTGGGACCTCATAGAGGGCACACCATCTTTGCTGAAAGTCTCACCGCAGCAATACACACTTCCTGCCGTACTCGACGCGGCTCTAGATTGCGCAGAAAAGCTAAAGCTAGATCATGATGTGCTTGGCTTGGCGTGGCAAATCCTCGAGGTAAGCGCCTATGGCACAATTTCACCGCGATTGGCTAAGCAGGCAATCGCAGCGATAGACAGCCTTGGATCGTTGGAGCCGCGCGTGCAACGTCTAGATAACTGGTTCAGCGTGAATCTCGTTCCTTATCTTCGTGCAGACGAGAACGGTTATTATCTTGATTTGGCGCTGGTTCCGAAGAACGCGAATCAGCCGTTTCTGGCTATGACTGAGGCCGAGTTGATGGCGACAGTTGTTAGCGAGAGTGGTCCCTCTGGCAAACAGATTGCATTCAGAGCCTCTAGTTTTGAGGCATTGTCTATGAAGCTTTACGCGAAGAAGTTTGTGCTCGGAACCATAAGCATCGAGCATTTTGAACTCCGCCTAGGAAAACAACGGCTGGTTCACGATTTCCCAGAAACTCTGTGTGCAATGCGGCCGCTGTCAACCGCGCTCACTGTACAGGCTAAACTGGCGAAGCATCACAGCATACGCAAGCGTAATGTCGAGATCAAGATTACATCTCCTAAGACTATAATGCGTGCGAAGGTGTTTTTGCAGGCTGCTGATCAGAGACTTCAGTTACTGACAGATAAGGCTAAAGGCTTTGACTCGCTGACGCGGTTTCAGTCCGCCATCGTAAGTGTGCCGGCCCTAGTTGACCACGAGAATCCCACGAATCAATTGCGCGTCATCGTTGAGTACGATGAGGGAAGGTCTTACGAATTGCTGGAGCAACTAGACTTCTCGTTGGGAGTTAGCGTTGATTTTCAGGAGCATTTTCGGCAACCTCCGTATATCCTGCTACAATTCTTGGTCCAGCCAATCAATCCGTGCCCAGCAACATTCTTCGGCGCGGAACTCTCATCATCGAGTGAGTATGTCGTTAATGCAGATTACGCCAGGAGCCATCGCGTGCCTGAGCTAATTGCATACTCGGGGGCGCCCATTTCGTACGTTTTCAGGATTGAGAAAGTGGACGACAATAGTGTCAGCAGCCACGGCGTTCGCAACAGCAGCAGTAGTAGCGGTAGCGCCGAGAAAATGACTTTGGGCTTAAGTTACAGATCAATGCTCTGGGAATGCACCCACCTCCTGTATACGAGCACTTTGGCGTCGCTGAACTCGATCGGACTTGGGTGCTATTCACCGACTCTCGGGCATGTCGCCCAACAAGTGGCTACACGTGTCGATTTTGCGCATTACCTGGCAACCGGTATTCTTCAAGTCGATAAGGAAGTCGTTACATCAACCGTTAACGGCCTTTTTTCAAATATGGATCCCAGTCATGCTGCGAGAGTCGTTGACCACATGTGGCAGGCTTTGACTGATGGTGTTAAGCGGGGCGACAACTACGAGGAAGATTTTAAGCCTCTGAGCTCGACTATGGAGCTGGATGTGCCAGGGCTTGATGCAAAGCTTGTGCATTATGTGGATTTAGAGCTCGATAGCGTAAAGCGTCAATGCGTCGTAGGAGAAGCCATCCCCGCCAAGCTGCATATACAGACCATTGGTTTCCAAGACTCCAATTACAAGGAGCTTGCTTTCATGTACGAACTTGACCGCCTGACCGATGGGTGGTCATTTACCGGCAAATCAAAGGGCGTGTTTTCAGGAGGTGACGATGTGATGGAGCCATTGAGCCTGATCCCGAACAGAAGCGGTGGGCTTCTTTTGCCAAACGTTTCAATTCGGGCAGTTTCCGAGGAGGCTGAGGACCATTCGGTGGACTCGATAGACGCCGACGAACAAGACGAGCCAGTGATCGTGTCGAAGCATGCCAATTCACGCGTGCTCGTAGTTCCGGAGCTCAATATGCTGGCAATTACGTTCTAAATGAAACATCTATCTACCCGCGACAAACAGCCCTGGGGCTGGGCCGTCCCGTTCGAGGAAGGCGAACCCGAATTGGTTGTCTTCTAACACTTTTGGCAATCATATAAAATTGCATAGCATAATTTTCAGGCTCACTGGTTCAGGAGACTTCCATTGATTGCTTCCGCGAGACCAGTCGCGGAAGGGGACGGTGCCTCGGCGTGCACCTCTATATTCTCCTTTTGCAGAAAGTCTCTCGTGGTTGGGCCAATGACAGCGATCCTAATTCTCAAAGGAGTCGAGCGCAGAAATTCAAGGACCGGTTGCGTGTGGCTGGGCGAAAAAAAGACGACCCAGTCGTCATCTTGTATGTTGGATGCCAACTGCTGTATAGCATCGCAATTCGGCGACGTGCGATATACGATTTGGGTCTGCAAGTCATGACCAGCCGCTTTCAGCTTGTCAGGGAGCTGCCGACGATGGACCTCGCCCGCCAGGAACAGGATCCTCACCGGGGAATCAAAATCATCAACCATGCTGTTTGCCAATGCGACTCCGTTTCCCGAATCAGCGCCAAAAACATGGCGAAATCCAAGTCCCTCGAGTCGGCTCGCCGTAGCTGGTCCGACTGTGTAAACGGGCTTCTCGAAAAGCTGCGATGGACACTCGTGGAGCAATGCTTTTACAGCATCCACGGCTCGCGGTGAAGTCACTACCAGCGCGTGCCACTCGTCCTCCGAGCGTAGAAGCGCAGCAAGCTCAGGCACGTCGACGGCCTCATAGTCCATTATTGGCACGTACTGCACGCTGTGACCTATCTGGTCGTACGGATCTGATCTGCCGTACTCTTCATCACCCGACCGGTTTTTCAAAAGGTGCACGGTCATATCTATCGTGCAGCAGAAACACGCAATCCCGGCTCCACCACCGGTGGTGAGAGGTAGAGGCAGAACCCCACCCTCGCTTCTACCACTCGTAAGCACTGGGTGGGATTTACTGGAAGGTAAAAAAGCTGCAGAACAGACACCTCTTACCCGAGCGCGGATGAGACAGTACTAAATAGCTAATTACGATGCAGGTGCAGGAAATGCTTAACCCTGTCCGGCCACGTATACGGCTGGTCCAAGCCCGCGAAGTCGATCTTCAGGAATGGCTCATGACAAAAGCAGCCGCCACCAAGGTAGCGCACAGGCTTCAATACCAGCGAAAAAGCTCATTATTGGCAATAAGTTACGTATGATTCTCAGGGTGTTTATTTCTTCGACTTCTTCGAACCCTTCTTCTCCGAGGCGGCAGCGGCCTGAAGCTTCTCCTTCACGACGCGCTTGACAATCTTCTGCTCCTCGATGAGGAAGGCGCGCACAATCCGGTCCTTGACGCAGTTGGCGCAGACCGAGCCACCGTACGCACGCTGGACAGTCTTCCTCGAGCGCGGGATGTTGGCGTACTCACGCGGGCGCAGAGCAACAATGCCCGGGAGCTGGTCGCCGCACTCGCCGCACTTCGGCGCGGTACCCTTCTTTTTGATATGAAGGACGCGGATCTTACCACCCGGGGTCTTGCTGAGCTTGACGCTGTTAGACTTGGTGTTGTACGGGTTACGGCGGCGGAACGTCACACGGGCAGCCATGATGAGATGATGTCTTCACGGTTAGACGATGGTCTGGCTTTGACGATTACTCCAACGATCCAGCAGCGTCGTGTGGTGGGGTCACGGGACTAAGAGTGAAAAAATTGGGAGAGTCCAGAGCGGGCGGCAGTATCATGGCGGCTTCGCAAGGTTTCATGACATAAGAGCCCTAATAGCCTTATCCACGTAGGCCTCTCCCTGCCCCGTCTGGCCGCGGCTGGAGGTGGCGGTGAGCCGTTGTGGGCTAGGAAAGCACACGGCGTCGATCGCCGTGGGCGCGCCTATGGCGCTGTTTTGCCGAAGCACACGACTGGCTGCGCGTGCCAACCGAACCCTGGCACATGCGTCGAGGAAATCGTACGCGCGCCGCCGTGTGAATGGTTCAGCATAAGGCACAGCTTAACAAGAGCGCAGATTGCAGGTAAAATTATTTTTAGGTCCCCGGGGATAATTGACGCAGCTTTTTTTTAGTGACGTAGTTGGGAAAACACGCCGAGGCACAAGGCCAGGAGACCATTATTTGTAAAAGGGGGAGAGTGTGTCTATGTACAAACCGTTATAAACCGGCAGCGGCGATGCCTGGCAGGACCAGGAGGACGACGCTAGGCTGGGTGTGCGATATTACGCCAATGATAGTCCCACAAGAAAAAATGGGCTGGTGATGATCTGCAAAGCGGGAATTGAACGCTCGCATGAATCCCGCCATGAGGGCGTTTAAGCATCGTCATATGTACAAGTCTTTTTTGGGGACGATGGCTATCCTACACATTATGAGCCAATAGATCGACCACAAAAGTGCAAAGCTTCAAAATTACAGTCGTTTCACGGCCGAAGCGAAACCACTGCGCGATCACCTGTCACTGACTTCCTGCGTCTTCGACAGCTTTTCGCGCAATTGCTTCTGTTCTTCGTATTCAGCTGCTCTCTCTTGCTGTGCGGCAGTCAGGTCGCGGTTCTTCTTCGACCGCCGCGCGGCATCGCGTACGGGGCCCTCGTGTAAGAGCTCGCGCTGCTCCTTCTGTACAACGTGGACCCACGGGATGATGACGACCGCTGAGGCGAGGGACAGACTGAAAAAGATCTTTGATCGTGTGGACATTATCGAATGGCGGTGTGCGAAGTGGACACTCTCGTTCGTTTCGTTACCGAGGAATGAAGATCGCACTTGGCTGTCGGGTCTAGCGATGGGAATTGCCCTCCTCCTGCGACCCCGTGTTCGCTTGTGGTAGAATTTGGCGGTGGGTGGTTGGGTGAGGGTAACACTTTGTCAGCTGAGACGAAGGAAGTGCCTAGGCATTCGTTGTGCTCGCGGATCTATCGATTAGCACGCGTGGGGTTGGCTCAATTTGGGAGATGAAGCCACCCGAGACGCACAGCGACGACAGTGACGGAGTAATGGACGAGATAGATGGCGCAATGGTAATTGAGGGGTCCGAGTTGGAAGACCAGGGCTCAGAAGCTTCGTTTTCTACGGACACACCCGCGCCTGAGAACGTTGCGTATAGTTATTACGCTTCTAGCCACACGTGGGCTGTTCCTAATAGCGCGATGAACAGCCAGGCTGGAAGTCTTGCGAGCAGCTTTGGTAGCATGGATAGCAGATTGTATACGCATCGAGGCTCCGTAGGCTCCATACATGGATCCGTTCCGGTTCCAGGGTCCGTCGACTCGTACCAGTCGTTTGCGGTTCCCGGATCAATCCCAGGGTCCATCCCTGGCTCTGTACCAGGCTCTGTACCAGGCTCTGTACCAGGCTCGATACCTGGCGCTGTGACGCCCGGGCTGATTCCAGGCTCAGCGCCTGGATCCGTTCCAAGCTCGATTCCAGCCGGAGGCTTGATACCGCCTCATTCCGCTCCCGGATCCGGCTTCAACGGCGCCCTTCCCGGCTCTGCTGCTGGCTCTGCAGGGTCTCTAGTGAGTCCAGAGTACGGAGCGGACGCGACGAGCGGAAGCGCTTCTGCCGCGGCTCAGTATTCGTCGCGGGCTTCCTCAAGCATGCAATCACAAAACTCCTTTTCTGCGTCGGGACCGTTCACAGGAAAGCAGTATAGCGGTGAAGCCACTTCCAATGCCTCGAGCGTATCGAGTCGGTATATCCACCACCCATCGTCCTTTGTTGCGCCGTCGCAAATCGAGCGGAGTCGCAGCTATTCGCATTGGCCATCATCGAGTGTCGCGATGTCACCACCAGATTCGGCGGGGACATCCCCGCTGGCACCGCAGCGCTCGCTGCTTACCTCCATGATTGCGCAAAGTCGACGAGGCTCCGCCCAGAACTTACCCTCGCTGCGGCAGGCGCAAGCACCCCTTGTTGGCCATTCCAGTGGAACATACACGCAAACGGCCCCACCTGCTCACACAAGCATGATTAATGCCATGACTGTGCCTGCGGAGCCTGTCCTCGAAGGTCGTAGGTCCGTGGACTACTCGTGGAATCATCAGACCACAGCTTCACCGCCGCGGCTCATGTCTGAACCTGGCGCATTCACCCCTAGTATAATGCCTGGTTTATCGCGGCCGCCGCACACGCACATATTCCATTTCGCGACTTACGACACTAGCCGCGTGCTGATGATGATGACCACGGTGCTGAAGCAGATCATTACTGAGAATGACAAGATGTACCCAGAAGGCAATGAGAAAAAAGGGTTGGATCTCCCACCTGCGAGAAATCAGGCGGGCGAGGTCTTTAAGAATTCACTTATAGGATTCCATGGCTGCAATGTACCCGGGATTGCCCTGGATGCGTACTTGGCCCGTATCTTGAAGTACTGTCCCACGACCTCCGATGTCTTTTTGTCGCTCCTCATATATTTCGATCGTATTCTTGCCCGTGGAATTCAATTTAGCAGCGACCCATCTCAGTCGCTGTTTGTGCTGGATAGCTTTAATGTGCATCGACTCGTCATTGCAGGCATGACGGTTGCGTCGAAGTTTTTCAGTGACATTTTCTATAAAAACTCTCGCTATGCGAAGGTTGGTGGGCTTCCTGTCGAAGAATTGAACCATCTAGAGCTTCAGTTTCTGCTCCTTTTGGACTTTAGGCTCATGGTAAGCATTGAAGAGCTGCAGCGCTATGCCGACTTTATTTTGAACTTCAGCGAGGTAGTTGAGTCTGGCACACCCGCGTAGTATGCTATCGGGCCCTTATTTATTCTGTCTAAAGACACCTAATGACACAAAGTGTGATCTTGCTATCAATATAGTCTAATAACCGCGCTATGCCTTATTCTCCGCGCGTCGAATGAAACGACGTATGATGATAGCGGCTAAGCTGCTGCAGAGACGGACCATTCTACGATTCTCGGCAGATGGAACAATCGCGTGTGAGGCATTGCATTGTTTGCGTGGTGGGCGTCGCCGCGTCCTGCATCGGGAGTGTCTCCCGCGAGGGGTCGCCATTTCGACAAGCTCAAATCTATACAGACTTCAGACAAAGGATTAGCGCAACACACTTATTGTCGTTAATTACATAGAGGGAATCTCTTAGCCTCCTTTCTAGAGAGCCGCCAGCCTGCTTGGCGTCCCAATAATAAGTTAGGGCCCTCGTTGAACAAGACGTAGGAGGAGCCAGGAGGGCCAGAGAAAACCGGGAGGCTGAGTATTTTCCGAAGAGTGCTTAGCGGAAGCGGCGGGCCTCACGCTCAGACTCCATGAGGCAAAGGATGTCGTCCTCGCGCACCGGGCCCTTGACGTTGCGGACAATGCTGCGGCTCTCGTCGTCGATGAACTCAACGCGGACCTGGGTAACACCACCACGCGAGCCGGTACGGCCGAGAACCTTCGTGACCTTAGCGAGCTTAACCGGAGTCTTAGTATCCATGGTTGATCTAAACGGTAATGATGATTGAAAAATTTAGGCTTTTCGTGATACCGGCTCACTTGGACTCCTCGCGCGCATATGGCACGTGATTTATAACCGCAAGCTGTAGCTTCAGCATTGGGAGGCCTCCGTGCTGTTGTGCTCTCCAGCGAATGGCTGATGATACCTGGGCGCCGCCGAGCCGCGAGCGACAGTCCGTAGCTCTGATGACAAACACAGCCCGTAGCCCTATGGATTAGAAAACTCTGGTCCCAATGCGACGTGGTATTGGCACCCGCCGTATTAACCGCCTAGCGTCGCTCCGCCTGGGGCTGCTTACGAGTGAGCGAGCTTCTGACTGGCACCCGGAACATTCGCGTGCTCACCTGTCGCCACATCCAGCACCACCGCCCTTCGAAGCAGCATCTGACCCCTCACCCTGCATCTACATCTGCAGTGAGTCATCGGCTTCAAAAGAGAGCGGCGAAGAACTACAACTTTTCCAGTTAATCCGTCAACATTTGGTCCCCATGGAATTGGTTTCGCACCTCGACGACCGGCTTCTTTTTGCAGTTCCGAAGAAGGGACGGCTTGCAGAGACTTGTGCAAAGCTGCTTCTCGGCGCGGACGTGAAATTCCGAAGATCCCACAGGCTGGATATCGCGCTTTCCACAAACCTACCAGTGGCACTGGTCTTCCTACCTGCTGCTGATATCCCAGTATTTGTGGGAGAGGGAAGATGCTCACTGGGTATCACCGGTATCGATCAGGTCCTTGAGTCAGGCGTGGACTGCAAGGATATTCTTGATTTGCAGTTTGGCAAGTGTAAATTGCAGGTTCAGGTTCCTCAGAGTGGCGAGATCCGCGAGCCCAAACAGCTCATTGGTAAGACTATAGTGACGTCCTTTACTCGACTAACTGAGAAGTACTTCGCTGAGCTTGAGGGTAAAAAAGTTGGCGAGCCGCTGCAGACTAAGATCAAGTTTGTTGGTGGTTCCGTCGAGGCCGCCGTCGCCCTGGGAGTCGGTGACGCGATCGTTGATCTTGTTGAGAGTGGTGAGACAATGCGGGCTGCTGGACTCATGGCAATCGATACGCTCCTTGATACGAGTGCACGCCTAATCGCCTCCGAAAAGAGCTCCAACCCGCAGCTCAGTGAAATGCTAAGAAAGCGTCTCCAGGGTGTTGTTGCGTCTCAGCAGTACGTGCTTTGCAACTACAACATTCCGCGCGCAAAACTGCGGACAGCGCTTACCATAACGCCTGGCCGCCGCGCCGCTACTGTTTCGCCGCTTGACGACGAGTCCTGGGTGGCCGTCTCTAGCATGGTTGAACAGAAGAGGATTGCAGAGGTCATGGACGAGCTTTCTGATAATGGCGCGGAAGATATTCTTGTCATTGGCCTGGAAAACTGCCGCGTGTGATTTTATTTATTTGACTTCTGTCCACTATCTATCCGATGTAATACTATTCACGATGCAAACTCAGTGCTTTGGTTAGAACAAGCATTAACGGAACAAAAAATTTAGCAGTATTTGTAGCTTTTGTAAAGTGCTGTTAGGTCTGGTGCCGCGCGTCGCGTATCTATCAACTCCGAGAATTTCACACAGCTGGGGGTTGTATCATCGCTGTGTAACTAGTGGACTACAAAAGGCTCGACTGAGGCCATGATATGGAACGATAAAAGACTAGAAAGTAAAAATTTCTAAACTAGCTAGCTCAGATACCTATAACCCCTTTTAATGGGAAGATTATTTTTCACAGGCTCACGAGCTTTTGGGTACGTGCGTCAAACTACCTAAATAAGGTGAAATTACTTAACTACGAAACCTGCCTTGAGGCGCGCCCAAGTGTTGTAATAGAACAGTATGCGAGACTCAGCATGCTAGGCTCAGGTAAATGCATACCCCCTATTGACATAATAAACGGCAGCCACGTCGGCAGCACCTACGCCTAAATTTTAAGAAGTCTGAGCTTAAACGAAATGTCGCCGATCTGCTGGTCTTCTTCGCCAAGCACCTCAGCCGGGGTCTCACTGTATTCGCGAGCCGGGATGCGCAGAGACTTCGTGACCATTTCTTTATTTGTCGAGAGCGCATCAACAAGCTCACCTTCCTTATCGGCAACAAGAGCATACTCGACCTGAACGTCATCAGTGGTCTGCAAGCCGATCTTCTTGCGGAAGCGTTGCACACGGTTCATGAATTCACGCGCAGTGCCTTGCGACTTGAGCGTCTCGTCAACGGTGGTGTCGAGGATTAGCAGAACATCGTTGTCACCGGCGGCAACCTGGCCCTCGCCAACACTGCTCTGGTCAATCGTGCGGAACACCTGTAGATCGCCCTCGACAAGCGGGATACCATCGACAGTGATCTTGCCGGTAGACAAAAACTCCTCGATATCCTTCGATGGCACCTTCGGCAATGCGTCCTTAACGCGCTTGACGTCCTTCTTCAGCTTTTTGCCGAGCACGGGCCAGTCTGCCTGAGCGCGGAACTGGACGCCGAACTTCTTCTCATCATTAGTGAGCAGAAGGTTGCGGATGTTCAGCTCGTCCAGCACGAACTGCCGCAAACTCTCGAGGTCGCTGAGGTACTCGTCGTCGTTGTGGATAACGACAAGCTCGCGCAGCGGTGTCTTGAGACTGACCTTTTCCTTCTCGCGAGTCACGCGGCCATGCTCGATAACGCGGCGCATGCGATCCACAGCTCTTCTCGTCGGCTCATCCACGAGCTCCTCGCGAACCTCTGGGTACGTCAAAAAGTGTACAGAGCGGTTGTCCTTGATGCCATTGTCAGCAAACCACTGTTCAGGGACGAATGGCCTTAGCTTCTGGTAAATGTTCTCCGATAGGAACGGCACGAAGGGAGCCATTGCGCGAGCGAACACAAACTCAGCCTCGAACAGGGTGTTCAGTGCATCCAGCGTATCCTCGACGCCATTCTCACCCTTCAACCGCGAGCGATCAAGGCGGATGTACCAGTTAGTGAGATTGTCAAGGAAGCGCAGAAGGCCTGGCACAACGCCGTAAAGCCTGTATACCTTCATCTCCTGGTCGATGTGCTTCAGAAGGTGCTGTAGTGTCGACATCATCCATCGGTCCATTACGTTTGTGCTGATGCGAGTTGGATCGTACTTGAAGTCAATGTTCTGTTGCTTCTTGAGCAGAGCCACTTGGGCATCCCAGAACTTGTAACTGTTCCACCACGGAATGAAGACTTTGCCCACGATCTCGCGAACACCCTCTTCCTTGAACCGGAAAGGCTCGGCACGCAGCACCGGCGAGTCGATCAAATACAAGCGGATAGCGTCGGCGCCGTACTTGTCGAACATGGCGTTCGGATCCGGGTAGTTCTTTAAGCGCTTCGACATCTTCTTGCCGTCGGCAGCAAGGATGATACCAGTCACTGAGACGTTCTTGAACGGCGACTCATCGAACAAGTGGTTTCCGAGCACGGTCAGCGTGTAGAACCAGCCACGCGTCTGATCAAGGCCCTCGCTGATGAAGTCGGCCGGGAATCGAAGCTCCTTGTTCTCAAACGGATAGTGCTGAGACGCGAACGGCATGCTTCCAGACTCGAACCAGCAGTCGAACACCTCCTCAACACGATGGAGCTCACGTCCCGTGTTAGGCGACTTGATCACAATGTCATCAATGTGCTCGCGGTGGAGGTCCGACACCTTCTTGCCACCCAGCTTCTCGAGCTCCTCAACCGACCCGATACAGATCATCTCGCTAAAGTCGTCGGAAGTCCAGATCGGCAAAGGAGTGCCCCAGTAGCGGTTACGCGACACGTTCCAGTCACGCGCGTTCTTGATCCAGTTACCGAAGCGGCCATCGCGCAAGTTCGATGGCACCCACTCTGTCTTCTCAAGGTTGCCAAGAATCTGGTCAATGTGGTCAGTAACGCGCACGAACCACGCTGGGACCGCCTTGTAGATGAGCGGCGTGTCCGAACGCCAGCAGAAGGGGTAGCTATGCCTGATCTGACCATCAGCAACCAAACGGCCTCGCGACTTGATCTCACGAATGATAGCACGGTCCGCGCTCTTCACATATTCTCCCGAGTAGTCCTTGACCTCTGCAGTGAAATTTCCGCTCGAATCGACGGGATTTGGGCCCGGCTTCTCCTCAGATATGATCCCAGCTGCCTTACAGGCGTCGAAATCGACCTCACCAAACGAGGGCGCCTGGTGGACGATACCGGTACCACTGTCGTCCGTTACGTAGTCGGCCCCAATAACGCGGAACGCGGTATCCTTATACTCTTCGTAGAAGTAGTCGAAGAGAGGCACGTACTTCTGGCCAACAAGCTCGGAGGCGGGAACCTTCCGCACAGTCTGAATCTTCTCCTTCGCCGGGTTCTTCCATACGGTGGTGATTAGTTTCTCGAGCATAATGTAACGCTTTCCACTCGGCTCGTGCAGCACTTCGATATATTCAAAATGCGGGTTCACAGCAAGAGACAAGTTTGAGGGTAGAGTCCATGGAGTCGTCGTCCATGCGACAAGCGATACCTCAGGGTTGTCGACGAGCGGGAAAGCGACAGACACGGCTGGGTCCATGACCTCCTTGTAGTTTTGCTGCGCCTCGAAGTTCGAGAGCGGAGTGGTGCATGCCGTAGAGTAGGGCATGACACGGTATCCGCGATACACGGCACCTTTCTCAAACAGCTTTTTGAAGGCCCACCACTCAGACTCCATGAACGACGGCTGCATCGTCTTGTAATCATTATCGAAGTCGATCCAGCGGCCAAGACGGCCAATATCGTGGCGCCAAACATCAGCGAACCGCATGACAATCTTGCGACACTCCTCATTATAGTTGTGGATGCCCATGCTCATCACGTCCTCCTTCGTGCGAACGCCAAGAGTCTTGTCGATCTCGTGCTCAATGGGCAGGCCGTGCGTATCCCAACCGAAGCGGCGGGCAACATGAAAGCCCTTCATAGTGGCGTAACGAGGCACAATGTCCTTAATCGTGGACGCGAGCATATGGCCGTAGTGCGGGGTGCCGGTTGCGAACGGCGGGCCATCGTAGAACGTGAAGTCCGGATTGCCCTCGCTCAGCTTCAAACTGATTCGAAATGCATCGATTTCTTCCCAGAATGCGAGCACTTTTTCCTCCTCTTTAGAGAAATTCATCGTTCCCGACTGATGTTCTCCGAGTGTGGGCAGGTGTCGTTAGTCGTTAATAAACCGCTGACTCTAAATTTTACACAATCCTTATGTAGCTTGCCTCTCACTCTGGGGAGAGCGGGACCTGCGCGCTAAGGATGACTCTACAGTCACGTGCAAGCGTCAGCATGCTGATGAATCGGCTTAGCGCGGGAGTGCGACGGTGCTGAGGGTACGCCACCGACTTGCGCCACCGCTTCCCTGACCATGCTTTCGGAAGCTGCGCGGCTCGCTTGTTGTCAAGCAAATGATTCACAAATTTAGACGGAGGCTGTGTGAAGTCACTTGTGTGCAGCTCCCGCTTTCAGTGATAAGCTAGGATGTACACTGCGCAATTCAGTATCTTTCATTATCTCTTAAGCTGTATATGCAAGTTATAACATGTCGAATGTATACGCCTTCGGCTTCACCTCTACTTCGAGGCCTCCCCTCACGAATCCAGCGCTTGGGAAGCCAATTGCGTTCTCGTCGGTTATGACGTCTGGGTTTTTGGGGTCGTCGCTCCACATGAAAAACGGGTGATCAGTCACGACCTCAGAGAGCTTTGTCCGGAATCGAGAAGGTACGGATCTGCCTATCGCCGCGAGCAGGGCGTCGACCTTCGGGAGAATGCGTACGCTAAAGTAGCGGGTGCCATTCTGCTTTATCGCTGCATCTTTGGCCACGCGCATCGCGGCCGGGTTGAGCCTCCAGCGAAACCACCATCTGTTATCAATTATCGTCCAACTGCTCCAGTGAGATGTCGCCATGAAAATCTCAGGAGTAGCCTGCTCGATCCGACGTGGGCGCTCGCGCTGCGCATTGAGCTCACCATCTTTGATTTCAACGACTAGCCCGAATAGAGTTTGCTTAGACGAAAGGCTCTTCTTCACATCAATGGCCAGCTCATCTAGCCTGCGCCGGCGCGTGAAAAGAGTGCTATCTTTCGCTGGCGAAACTGGCGCGAGCACTCGCAGTAGTAGTTCCCCGAGGACGGCGGTAGGCAAAGCTCTCATTTCTGGGGTGAGTGTGATAGCTGCCCGGCCCTCGTTGAGAGATATGAGCTTTTTCACTCGAAGCTGCGCATACACAAGACCAGCAGTAACCTCCACGTGGCGACGGCGCTCGCCAAGGTAGGTGATGAGCGGGGCGAGCTGGTCCGGCGCGAACGCTGGGGGCTCTTTGCCAAGAGCGTATAGCCTGCGGATCGCGTTGCGCTGTGTCAAGTTGATGTCTGCATTTGTATGATCCTCCCACCATGGTATTTGCTGGCTGCGACACCAGTCAATGAGCTGTGCCTTGCGAAACGTAAGTAGCGGGCGAACGAGCCGTACCTGTTCGCCAGAGCCCGGTGTGATCTGTGGGTGTAGTGCAGAAATGGCAGCCATGCCGGCCAGGCCAAACCATGTGCTGCCATTGAGAAGACGTTGGATAAACAGCTCGATCTGGTCGTCCATGTGATGCCCGAGAAGGACATTGGAGATGCTGTACCGCGCGCACTCGGCATCAAGAGCACTTCGCCGTGCATGTCGCGCAGCTTCCTCGACGCGTTTAACATCGGGATCAAGCCCCAGCTTTATAACCGATGACGGCACGCGGAGCTCGTCTGTAAGGTAATTAGAGACAGCGTGCGCCTCATCTGCGCTGCCCGCCCGCAGGCCATGGTTCAGCACGAACGCCCTCAAGTCAATCCCGCGCGGGGCTGCCCACTCCGCCGTGAGGCTCGCAAGGGCCATTGAGTCGACGCCGCCCGACACGGAGAGCCCGAGCTGTCGTGGCGGGCGCGGGCCAAGGATGGCGGCCATCTCCTTGGTGAATGCCTTATAGAGAGGCGGAAATTTATTCATTGAACATGTGAGCAGTTTTTTCTTCCTTGTTGAGCTCGTGTCACAACTATTGAGAATTGTGAATGGCGGCCTGCCTAATAGCGTACCTCGGTGTGGTGGGCATATCGTGCGGCAGGGTATCTTGGACATGGAACGACAGCATCACAAGTGAGACTCGCACCACGACCATCGAGACGCAGGAATTAGCCTTCCTCCATAGAACCAAAAGATGGAGGTAGAGTGGGACGACCAGCGCAAGATCAACGAGTTCTCGAAGCTCAACACGCGCCTCACGGACTACGAGCAGGCGGAGGGCGAAGTGCGACAGGAAAAAGAAGATCTCGACGACGTTGAAATGGAGCTCGAGCTTGTCGACGAGGACGAAGAGCTCATGTACAAGATCGGCGATTTCTACGTCTATCTGAAGCAAAGCGAGATCATGGAGCGCATCGACAGCGAGAAGACTGCGCTAGCGGACAAGATCGACGCACAAGCCGAACTGAAGTCGACGACACGTAGTCGCATGGACGAGCTGAAGACCGCGCTCTACGCAAAGTTCGGGCGGGAGAATATTAATCTGGAGCGTGACTAGTTTTGGTAAACCAGCCGGCACGGCAAGCGACGATAAGCCCCTTTAACGACAGACACCCGTCTTAATGATATATACAAATGCATACGCAGATAATAGGCGATAAAACAGCTGTGACTATAGTCTACAACAAGTGTTGATCACACCGTGCAGCCACACCGACAGACCTAGAGCACCCGCCAAAGGCGCTGGGCCACATGAATGTTAATCGAGAACTATAGTGCGCCAATCAACCTATGCGCGAAGATAAATCCAGGCTCTGCTGTCATTTCTAATGTGTATGATAAATGATAGTAAATGATGATGAAGTCATAAAAGAGAATGAGAGAGTAATGAAATGTCCTGGGAGCGGCAAGTGAAGCCTTCTCCTACGTCGAAGGACCAGCTTCGAGAGGAACGCATCCCTGTTGAAACACATCGTCCCGCTGCATGCATTAGAGTCGTAACGGGCGCACCTTCCACTGGGAGGTACGTTGAGCACACAGTGCAAAATCGAGGAAGAAATCAAACCACTCACTCGATGTGGACCGTCTTATCGGCCTCGACGATGAATGGGTACTTGCTATCGTTGATGTCCAGCAACTTCGGCAGCAGGTCCGAGTCGATCGTGATCGAGAACCCCTTCATTATCGTCTCATATTTGTAGTTGACCTTAGCGCCCAGGCTCTTCAGGTCTGCAAGCACGCGGTTAAACACGCTGTCGGGGGTGTCCACGCCAGACTGGAACACGACGATATAGTTGTTGACTGCGCCGTGGGCCGCGGCTGCCGCCGCATGCAGATCCTCTGTCCCCACAATTGGCGCGGCCTGGCTGAACGCACATAGTGTGACAAGAACCTCGAATAGAACTGCGAAGAAGCGCATTTTCCGGTGTACCAGGTCTCAGTTCAAACCGTCGAGTTAAAAGGGAGAGGGGATTCGGGTCTTACTTATCTTCCCGCTGTGGTGCCTGGTCACGTCCCGCCTCTGTGTATTAAGGGCAAGGGTGTAAACCCGGGCACCGGTGAGCGTGTCGCCAGCAACCATGCAGGGATGTCGTCGCACATAGGGCTGCATGAAGCTTCGAGATGGCCAACAAAAAGCATTCGCAAACCGGGCACCCCTTCGCGTTCGGTACGTTCGCGTCATGGCCGCGCCGCTGCCTGCCCACGCTGCTCAACGGCGACAAGCACGGCCCTGCGGCCGGGAATAGGTTGGCCTGCACGCTGGCAACTTCCATGTTCGGGGTTGGGGCTGCTTCGCTAGCCTATCTTCATGGTGTGAGCCCATTTCTCGCCCTACGCAGAGGACGAGGGTTGGTCATCTCGCGCCTGGGCCGCCACTATTAGCCTTGGCGGGCGACGCGCTTGCCCGTACCCTATTGTTGGCGCTATGGCGGCGTGCAAGGAACGCGACAGAGGGGGGTGGCGCGCTAGGCGCAGCGTGCAATTGTTACTGATAACCGCCTATATGCGCGCGTGAGGGACAATGCACTTTAAGGGCATGGCGGTCGAGACCGGGAAATAGCCCGAGCGCAATCGACGGATTGGATTGGCCCTTTGGCGCTGGCTATGTGTATTCCGCTTGTGCTGCTACACATCCCGAACCGGCACTCGCAATAGTGGGCGCACTTTGAGGAAGGCGAAAATACGGGGTCCGCCTAGAGGTTGGTTGGGCCTCGATGACATCTCCGCGAAGGCCAGGCTGTGCATGTTACCCCACAACGCATGCAGATTCTAAACCAGACCCTTAGGTTAAGTAAAATACAGCTGATCCATTTGTGATATGGCTTTACCGTCACACTATGTTTCTCGCCGCTTAGCTAGATATGATGATGTACGGCAACTAGTACGCATAATTTTATATATATCATAAAGTGGGAGTGCCCGCAATGACAGGCTAGTTGAAGTAACGCGGCTCGTCGAACACATGGTAGCGGTGCCCCCTTACACCTTCACCACGGAAAACGCTGGGGAATTTGAGCGGTGCTGCAACGTCATCCTCGTTCACGCGCTCATTCGAGTAGTCGCTGCTGGCGCCAAGCTGGAAGCGGCCGACCTGAAGTTCGGTGTCAGTGATTGTGTCGCGCGAAATGCGCGCGTAGCCGGTGCGCCGCAGGTTCTTGTACAGGATGTACTCGCACCAACGATCGTCGTCGGTAGGGTCGATGTCATGCATCCCGGACACTTCGGACACCCAGGTGTTGTAGTTGCCCTCTAGGGGTTTTGTTACCAAGTACGAGAGCAGGATCGTGGGCCGGTTGCCCGTGGACCCGAGGAGGTTCGATACGTACGCCGTTTGCAGCTCGCGGTCATGCGGGTCCTCCTCCTGCCCGGAGTGGAACACCACAACGTCGACAGCCTCGCCGTAGACGTCGAGAGTTGCGTGGATGGCCGGGGCGAGCTCGCCAACCGGGCTCGGAGTGAGGTGGTGCGTACTGTTGAGGATCGGGAACCTCGACAGCAGCGCTGCGCCCCAAGTGTGCTGGTCAGCGCTGGGGCCGTAATCAGCGTAGAATCCAAGGTCCTCAGCAATCCGCTGGGTGATGTCACGGTGACCACCAATGATTCGCTGCGTGTCGCTTTCGAGAAGGCCAATGACGTCCAGCTCTGCGTCCTGAATAAGGTCTCGCATGCGAGTCTCACTCGCCCACAGGCCGTTGTCCAGGCCGAAGTGAATGGTCCAGATGCCGGCAGTGAGGACCTGGCCGTCAGGATGAACCGGGGCTGGAACGGTATGCTGCAGCCGCTGGAACGTGAAGAGAGCGGCAAGAGACATCGTGAATAGGAGTGCCCAGGACGCAAGCTTCACCACCTTCTTTGCCGCAGCGCCAAACTTGTAGTGCTTGGCGGCATTCAGGACGCCGACGGAGAGCATGGCCTGCTCGACCACGAGCAGCACCCAAGTACGTTCGCGGAGGAGGAATCCTCCCGGAACGAAGGCGTACGCAACCGTCCACGTCTCTGCAAAGTAGAACAGAACAATGACAGACAGTCCCAATCCGAACGACTTGGCCGGCGAGTGCTGGGCGGCATCCTCAAGCAGCGCGGGCGCGACGGCTGCCGCGTAAAAGACAACGAAAAGGCCGCCAGCGAACCCAGCCCAGTGCTTGACTTGGGACAGCACCACCATGGCGAGATTGAACGCGACAATCGCAGGCTTCTGAAGCATGCGCTTGCTCTTGAGTCCGTAGAGCAGCCCTGCAGACATTACAAACAACACGATAATCCCGTGTGGCATTGGAGCCGGGCCGCGAAGGGGGAATCCATCCCACACCCATAGAGGCAGGTTTGACGCGTCCGATGCGAAAGTAACAAGGATGAACAGCAGCGACCCCAATCCTAAACCGCTGGCTATGCTGCACGACTTTGGTGACACTGGAGCACCGCGGTCTGGGACCATGGCGCCGGCGCAGGCCGCACCAGCGAGGGACAAGGCGACGCCCCAGTCATTGATACCACCAATCGAAGGCTTCAGGATCGGCCAAATCGGGTTGTTCGTGTAGAAGTGGATACGTGTCGCGGCTGTGAGGATGAATGCGACTATGAACGCAGCGGACTGACTGGCGAGAATTCCCGGCCGCGTGCTCGACGCCGCGGCATAAAATACAGAGGCAAACGCGATGCCGGCAAACCCGGCGCCGACGCCAACCCACGCCATGCGGTTGGCCGGCTGTTCGACCCAGTACGAGATCACGCCAATGGCCTGGCCCGCAAATGCCAGCTGCGGGAATTTCGCGAGCAGAGTCCGCAGCGGCTTGATCACTAGAATGATCGGGGCGATAAGCGTGAGAGCAAACGCCTCGTAGCCGCTAATGCCCATATACCAGAGCGGGAAGTACCAGAGCATGGCACCGACAGACGTCACGACAGACCACCACACAAACCAGTTCAACACCGAGATGGCGAAGCCGACAACGGGCGGGCTGCGCCGGAGCTGCGCCGGGTCGCGCAAGACCTCGACGTCCGTCTTGTGCAGTGTCGGCTCAGGCTGGGTATCGACAACAGCGATTTCGACGGCTGTAAAGTCGTAGGCCGAGCCAGCGTCGAACGCAACGTCGAGGCCAACCAGTGCCCACTCGAAGAACGCGTAAATCGTATAGGCGCCGGGAATCTGGTGCACCTTATGCTGGATGAAGAAGTAGATGAGGGGCACAATCAGGGCGAAGAAAGTCGTCCCTACCACAACACGGTATGTGCGCGCCTTCGTGCCCTTCGGCGTTGCCATCGTGCGCAGCACCGTCCATGGCAGCGTAAGAACAATGTAGCTGATCATAAACACATCATGCCAGTCGTGGTCGTCCGTGCTCGTGACATACGTCCAGCCGCCACATGTAAAAGTGCGGAGGACGCCAATAACGAAGAGGGCTTTCGCGATGATCGATCCGGGTTTCGCCGTGAGCAGGTAAGTAAGGATTACCAGCAGGAAGCGAGGCCCACTGGTCAGGGCAATCATGAGCTGGTAGACGCTTCTCTCCGGATAGCGATCGCCAATGGTGGCACTCACGCTCGGAAACCACTCCTGCGGATAGCCAAAGTGCTCATTCTCAACGATCTTCTTGTAATGGAGAAGACAGCCCACCACGAGGGCCGACAGGAAAGCGCCACCCGCGCAGAATGTATGAGCGTATGACACCCACAACCCGTTGATTTCGAACACAATCGGGCGCTTGGCCTTCTCACCAACGCTCTTTTCGTTGGCCGAAGAACTCTTGGCCCTCATCGCTGGATACAGGGGAGCCTGCCAAATTGACACGCGAGCCGCGGTAGTACTTCTAGGGTAAGGGCATCACACACGCTCTGCCACCTGCCCACGACGCGTGCACATGGGCCCCAGTTTTCAGTACAACACGAGCTGGACCCAACCCTGCGGCCTAGCACCCCATGCGAGGTGCTACCTTCTCCGCTACGATACGCCTCTGTCAGGACATGCGCGCAGCTACACCATCGTAGTCAGGGTTCCGAATGAGAAGCTGGAGTAACTCGCCCCTTTTAGATTTGGGCTTTCACCTCTTGTTAGAAATTCTGCTTGATGCTGTTGGATCAGGTAGTAGTGAACCTGCATCAGTACCGTCGTGCTCACTCAAGAAGAAAGGTTAGATGCATGTATATACTTTTGCTTGTCGATCTACACGCTGTCGCGAACTGAGCTGTAGCTGCCACCACCACCGCCAGTTCGCTCGCTCTTCATAATTTTGTACTTGCCAGCAACTAAGTATACGACGCTGCAGACTGCGAGGAAGATGAGCAGGTATATAGCTGTCCAATCGCGCACGTCATAGAAAAGAGCGCACGCCGATGCCCACACTGCAATGCCTAGCGCCTGGGCAAGAATTGCCCATGAAAATAGCCCAGCCAGCTCAGGACCCCTGGCTTTGAGCTGCGTCGGGTTTAGCTCATACATGGCAAAAATATAGGCTGCGACGTAAGGCAGCGAGAGCATCTCAGCAATGAATTGCAAAAATAGGAAGTAAAAGTACCGAGATTTGATAGCATGCGGGTGCAGAAACCCAATTATGATGATCATCCCTTGCAAAATCGCCGCTAACGGACCGGCCTCCTTCACCACTTTCATTGTCTGCTGCGCACCGCGCGAGTCAGAGGCACCATCGAGGCCCCACAGCGTAAGGCACAGCAACATGCCAATATTGGTGATGACACCAATCGAGCGCGGGCTTGCCGGCACGTCCTCAGGCATGTCGTGGTCTAACTGGTTTTTTGGCGGTGACGGCACCAACAGGAAGTAGCTGGACACGCCCAACAGGCCGATCGCCCACAACAGCCAACATGTTCTCGGCACAGGCGACTTGAACCCAACGTGTATCTGCGCGCGTACTTGAAGCGCCAATGGCGCGAGCACCGCGACGCCAGCCAGCACAGAGACAAGCTCACCGGAAACTGACACGACCATAGCTTATCCTATCTCAGTATGCTACCAGAAGGACGGAACAATCGAGCGATAAAGCAGCACCTGCGAAAATAGTAGTGATGAGATACGCTGTGGCTTCTTGCGCCGACTGCTCCCGGTCAGTGAGGATCCAGGGTACGGGTCATGTGCTCCAGCGCAGCTTTCCACGGTTTGCTTACCCTTAGGCCATGCCACGCTCCGGGGTTAGGACAAGGCGAGCCCAAAAACCGTTGAAGTCTGTTTAACGGCTGTCTCACCTCGATAGAGGAAGCGAGAAACAGGGGTGCCCTAGTATACCGTGCTCATCTATATCTTTTTCGAGTCGCTTTCCCTCAAATCAGAATTGAGAGGCCATCTGACTCTTGTATATTGGATATGAGCGATTGATTGCAACCAGAAATGAAGTGGGAAACGCGCGTAACAGTCGCACATGTTAGTGATTTTACTTTTGTTTTATCTTTATCTTGTTAAATGAATTTCGATAATAGTTTTCTGTTCGAGACGTGAGGAGTTCGCGTCACCAGTGCCACCGATTTTAATGCTCGTACGTGAGTCTTCCCTGGATGTGAGACCAGTATGACTCGATATACTCCCGCTGAGAGTCTTCCTTCGCGCCGCGCACCGCAAGGTAAACACGATTCGTGACTGGTACTTCCCAAGCGCCCTTGTTGCCGTCAACGATCGTGCCGCCTGCCTCGGTCAAGATGACCCAGCCGGCGCAAACGTCCCAGGCGTAGCAGCCACCTTCCCAATAGCTGTCAACGACTCCCGCGGCGACCGCCCCGAGGTTCAGCGCGGCTGAGCCCATGCTGCGGAATCCATGAACGAAGCCGCCGTCCTTTCTGGCAAGGTTGTCAAAGGTCGCGACCTTATTGCGATAGTTCTCATTGTCGCGATCTGAGCCCCACTCAATTGCACACAGCGAGCCCTGCAGCGTGAGCTCGCGGTCCTTAGGCCTGAGCGGCAGCTTCTGGCCGTTGAGATACGAACCGAGGCCCTTAACGCCCGTGTAGAGCTGATCAAGGAAGGGGTTGTAGATGACGCCCACCACAGGCTCTTTGTTCACGGTGAGTCCCAGCGAAATGCAAGCGTGCGGGAAGAAATGCACGAAATTGGTTGTGCCGTCTATCGGGTCGACGATGAAGGTCGGCTTGTCCGTGAGCTTGCTCTTACCCGGAACGAACGTCTCCTCACCCATAAAGTCGAAATCCGGGTACACGCGGCGCAGCTTCGTGCTGACCTCGGTCTCGACGGCTTTGTCCACCTCCGTCACAAGATCCACGGCGTTCTTCTTGTCGTCGAAGCTGACGGTACCGCTGCGCGTACGGATGGTGTTTCCTGCCGCGCGCGCTATCTCAACGAGATTGTCGCGAATAGATTCCAGATCCAGAGACATTGTGAACTTCGATAAAATACCGTACGTGACTGTTTCTAGCAAAACAACGCCTGTCCGCCTTCGTGCCAGCTGACCCCACCTTCCACTGGTCTATCCCTCACCCCGCCAGGGTGTGACTTGCACGTGCTGAGACCAAGGAATCATTGAACCTGCGATCCTCCCCGGGGCCACAGGTGAGCTGGCCTGTACTGTGGCAGGTGGCAATACTTTGAAAGACAGATACTGGACGCCTATGTGACCGTGAGATGGCACGGTGATTGTAGCTCTATTTGGATTGTGTTTCTAGTATCAATAATATTAAAAGCAGAGATATGGAAGATAAATAAAGGGACTCTATGCAGCAATGCAAAAACTCTATTCGATAGCACGGACGAGACCCCAAGCGGCTGCGGCGGCAAACCCTCCTGTGAGCACCATGCTCACACCATTCCACAGGCATGCAGATTTTGGCACGTCAGTTCCCAGTGACAACACCGTCTTCGAATAGCCGAAGATGAATAGTGTGATGATCATGATGATAACAGAGGACACGAAGCCGGTCTGAACGACGTTAGCGAAGAAATAGGGTAGCAGCGGAATGAAGCCGCCAAAGAAATATGACAAGCCGATGGTCAATGCAGATGTAAGCTCACGGTCCTCAGCAGGCTCATCGATGCCGCGGACCACCTTCACCATGAAGTTTGCATATATTCCCTGATCCCGCTCGATATCGTTCGCGATCGCCGCAACGGTCTCGCCACTAAGCTTGAACTCGCACATAGCATCCGCGATACACGCCTGCGTGTCACTAGATGAATGGTAGCTCACCCTCTCCTTCTCTATCTGATTGTGAAAGTACTCCTTCTCCGATTTTGCGGCAAGAAATCCGCCAAGACCCATTGATATCGCACCGGAGACAAGCTCGGCCATACCGCCAGTAATGACAAGCTTCGAGTCGCCGAGGGATGAGAGACCAGCTGTCAACGCAAACGGCACCGTCAAGCCATCAGAAAGTCCAATAATCACATCGCTCACGACGCGTGGGTTGGAAATCCCCTCATACGACAGACTGCTCTTCGAGCTTCCATCGTCCACGCTCGCATAAGTGGCGTTCGTGGAATCAGTTGGAAGCAGCGGCTTTTGGGGGCCGCCAGTAATCCGGTTCTTAATTGCTACCAAAACCATGTCTAGCGAAAGATTCTGGTATCTATCCAAGTTGGTTAAAGTATACCCGGGATGATTCTCTATAACCCACGACTTTAAGAGAGGCCGCTGTGCGCGGTCGTGTGGTTTATCCCTAACCCCAAATCCAAATTACACAGAGTTTCATTCGCCAGAAAACTCAATCTCCATCTGCGTGGTGCTCATTTAGGTAATCAGCTAAAACCGTGCTCATCTCACGAACCAATCACCCAGCCTCCAAAAACGTACCCTGCAGCACACGCACGGCATGATATCACAGCGAAGCACGTCGCGATAACAGCCAAACGTGGCCATGGCACAGCAAACTGCATGGATGCGGCCTTAGGCCGTTGCTCAAGGTCATTGGCAACATGTACGGGTGTAATTATGTTTATACTTTGTTTGTGTCTAATTTCCGGCACACGCTCAAGTTAATCGCTAGGGTTTGCCTGGACCCCTGCTCCTCCAAGGTGCAAAAAATAGCTTGACACAACATGAGAAACTGCAGCGTGCATCATAGAGGGCGCGGTTCCGCCGATTATTACACTAGTTACGGGGACCCAGGCCATCACGTGGGACGGCCTAATGCAGAGACATGTTTGCAAAACGTGAGGGGGTGACGGGGGACCCACCGGCAGCGCCAAATCGCCCGTACCCCGGTCTCGACCTCTGTTCAGAAAAGTCACAGACAGAGCAGATAACGAAATCAGCGTTATCCGCCATTTATCAGAGGTCCAAAGGCTTTCTGCTGGGATGTGTCACAGCAAGTATGCATCTAGATCATACAGGTGCCCGAGCTGGAGGGCAATTACGGGCTTTACCGTTTGATCGCTGTTGACCCCTTCCCGCTACACTGCCGCCAGCTTCTGCAATCGACCCCATTCCCTCGTCCACACCGACCCGTTCACTACTCGGGCCACAGGCGCGGGTACTCGCCTATACCCGGGCGGCAAAGTGAAAGGCGCCATACACCGCTGGGTGCCGAATGAGAGAATGTGTGATAAATGTTCCGTAGCCTCTAAAGTATACGCAAATTAAATGCATAGGCCATGATTTGGAAACCTGTAAATTTATGCACGCATTAGAGCTCCAATTACAGCCAATTGAGTTTTGGTTGAGCATTCAAACTTTTGCGAGCAGATACTCTTTTGCTAGCCGTACGTACTCATCGGCGCCACCTATATCTGCATCGTGGTGCTCAGTGATAATAAAAGTTTTCAAGCGACGTCAACAAAAATGGTGCGGATTTCCTGCGGATCTCCTATGGGCTCTCCATTCCGCGCCTCTCGGCGCATACTGAGAAATACCACAAACGATAACACAATGAGCTAGGTTTATTCGCTCTTTGGCTTCGCAGCGGGGGGAGGAGTCACCCGTACCGCACCAACCGCCGGCTCAGGAATTTTCTCAACCACCGGAAGGTAGTTCCATTTCCAAACGTAACGGTAGCCATCGGCCACGCCATACTGAAACACGCGGAGGTACTCCAAGTACACTAGATAGGAGTACACGCCGAGGCCTGTCAGCAGGTGCCACCAACCGTGGCCCTCAAGCAGGAACCCGAGCGGCATGCCGACGGCGCGGCGCCAGGATCGCCAAGTCGAGCACAGGTGAATGTCAAGGTTCCAGAGGAAGTAGCCGAACAAAAACTCAAATACTCCAATGGCGAGCGTCCAGTTCAGGTTCGACAACGCAACAGGATCCTTTACGTATTCATAGGCTTGGCTCACGCTCTTGAAGATGATGATGACATTGAGTATGCCGTAGGCTGTTTGATGGATGGTCGGGTTCTTGTACCGCAGGTAGATTGCCGTGAGGGTGATGGCGCCAGCGAACACAGCAAATGCAACAGTGCGCTCAGCACGCCGGCTAGCCTTCCACGTGAACGCAGACCACAGCGGTATGCAGGTTGCGTAGATCATTGGTAGCTCATCAAGCAGCTGGAAATGATACTTTAGCGTCATGTGGAACATCCAGCTCCCAATGCCGACTAGCATAAACCCCAGGCAGCTCAGAATAAACCTCGTCTCCATCTTCATGCGCACGGCATTACACAGCGCATAGCCCGCGAGTGCGACAAATGCCGCATTCGTCACAGTGTTCACTGCCTCGGCAATGTAGTATGTGACTACGTAGTTCTCCTCGCACCAGTCAATTGTCGAGGTGGGGACTCCCCAGAAGCCTGACTGTAGCGGCTCACGATATGGAAAGGACATCGGCAAATGCAGAAGAGCCGGAGACTGAGCAGCACAATAGTGTGGAGTGCTTGCTTAGACCGTGGTTTTAAAGTAGGATGGATGGGAAAGGGGGCGGCGGACAATGAGCAGGCCGGTGCCCAGTCATCTGACCGCTGGTCGTTAAACCCTAACGGTCCATTCGGGTCTCCACAGTAGCATATGTAAGGACGACAGCGTCGTCTGTCGAATAAGATGCCGTCCTTCGCAGACCACAGGCCTCTGTACGGTCCACATGCGCTAGACATGTGGCAGGGGTCCGCTGGGCATCCTTCAGGTGCAGCAGCTGAAGAAAGGAGGTAGAACCCCTGGTCCGCTAGCGACTGATTTACAAGTCCACCTTGGAGATAATGGCACACCTGTCATACATTAATTGAAAGGCCTATTGGCATCCGGGGAAAAGATGTGAAGTGCTGCAGCTGACAGTTGGAAAATAAGTAAAGTTAGGCTAGATCGAATCGAGCTCTTTAACCGTCTATATGCCCTCAAAACTATTTTCAACGAGTTTCCTGCTGTTGCCGATACAGCCGCCACGCTTCCCATCCGCGGTAGAGGCCGAAGCCTAGCATCGCAGTTCCAAACCCTCGCATCGTTGCGACAGTGTGGGCCCTCGGCGCCCTACCCGGAAGATGAAACACATGGCCTGTTGCATGCCACATACCCAAGGTTGTGAATAACGCGGAGACCGCGACTTGTTCTAGGAGAGGCCGCGGCTCAGCCGGCAGCACCGTAGTGTCCGACTTTGCCGTTGGTGGCTGTGGCGGCTCAGGTGA
This sequence comes from Starmerella sirachaensis, assembly GCA_030578495.1. NCBI lineage: Eukaryota > Fungi > Ascomycota > Dipodascomycetes > Dipodascales > Trichomonascaceae > Starmerella > Starmerella sirachaensis. Next base: position 808,238 of record JAJMSC010000004.1, on the reverse strand, counting down.
TGAGGCAGACATTGCAGGATCGCGGCTCGCTGAAGTCGCGGGTTAGGCGAGTTGTGCGTACGCTGAACTGAGCTTTGAAGTGCTGGCGGGACCCTGTGTGCTACTCGCGTTGGCTAACCTACACCTCTGCTGCTGCAGTGCCAGGGCAGGTAAAAGTGTCTCTGAACAGGTCTTAACACCCTAACCCCGTGTTGAGCCTCCGAAGCGTGGAGACAAGGGCAGGCAGGCGCACTCCCTGAGGTGAGAGAAGTCACCCTGCCGCTGAAAGCTCACCACATTCTGACTCTCACGCACGTGTGAATACCACAGTGGGCACAGCACATGGCTTCTTGTTTCCGAATATTCTCAGTACAGAATTGCTTAAATGGTCGTCTCGGGGCTTCTCAGTGTAAATATTAGGCACTCGCCTCCTTAGGGTAAACTCACTCTGCTCGTAGCTTACTATTTATCTGTTATACTAATCTTTATTGTTCACTGAAGCAAAGATACTCCTCTAGGGGCCCAACCATCGTTTCACGCCCATCTGCCATTAGCATCCCTCGAACCTTAACGCGCTCGAACACCCAGTTCGCGCTCGTGACTAAGCATGCCCAGATGATGCTGGGGCATCCTCCTCCCACGTAAACAACACAAAAACAAACCCGTCTTACTTCTGTCAGACGGCAGGGTAGCACAGTTTCGACGGCACGAGCATGCGCGAAATTATTCATATCTCGACGGGCCAGTGTGGCAACCAAATCGGCACTGCATTCTGGGAAACCATCAGCGATGAGCACGGCATTGATGCGTCCGGCCGACGCACGGCGCCGCAGCAGACAACCATGACGAACAGCAGCGCGTCGCCCGCGTCCACCATCTCGAACGAGCGCCTTGATGTGTATTACGCGGAGTCTGGCAAGCGGTACGTGCCGCGTGCTGTAATGGTCGATCTCGAGCCCGGCACGCTTGACCACATCAAGGGTGGTCCGCTCGGCAACCTGTTCCGGCCGGATAACTATGTGAACGCGCTCTCGAGCGCCGGTAACAACTGGGCGAAGGGCTACTATACGGAGGGCGCGGAGCTGCTCGACCAGGTCATGGACGTCGTGCGTCGCGAGGTCGAGAACACGGACAGCCTGCAGGGATTCCAGCTCTCGCACTCTCTCGGCGGCGGCACCGGGTCTGGTCTCGGAACGCTACTGATGACGCACCTGCGCGACGAGTATTCGGATCGCATGATTGCTTCCTACTCCGTGTTCCCGTCCAACGACAGCGACACCGTTGTGGAGCCGTACAACTCGGTGCTTGCACTGAGCCAGCTCCTTGAGAACTCGAACGAGACGTTCTGTCTCGACAACCACAATCTCTACGAGATTTTCCAGAAGACGCTGAAGGTGCCGCACCCGACCTACTCGGACCTGAATGGCCTGGTTGCCCAGGTCATGTCCGGCGTGACGACGTCGCTTAGATACCCGGGGCAGCTGAACAGCGACCTGCGCAAGCTCGCTGTGAATCTCGTGCCCTTCACGCGCCTGCATTTCTTCACTGTCGGTTACGCGCCGCTTCTTGCGAAGAATAGCCGCAAGTTCTCGAGCCTGAGCGTGCCAGAGCTCACGCAGCAGATTCTCGACGGCCGCAGCCTCATGGCGCAGGTCGACCCGCGCCGCGGCAAGTACCTGACTTGCGGCGCGTTCTTCCGCGGTAAAGTCAGTGTTAAGGAAATTGAGGACGAGATGGGCAAGTACCGCTATCGCAACGAGAACCTGTTCGTTGACTTCATTCCTGATAACGTGCAGGCATCGCTTTGCGCAGTGCCGCCGAAGAATGTCGACATGTCGGCCACGTTCGTGGCGAACTCGACATCCATCTCTCAGCTTTTCGACCGCGTCCATGCGCAATTCATAAAGATGTTCAAGCGCAAGGCGTTCTTACACTGGTACACGAACGAGGGCATGGATGACACTGAGTTCACTGAGGCCGAGTCGAACATCCGCGATCTCGTTAACGATTACTTGCAGCACCAGGAGGGTGGTACTGAGAGCATCGTCGAGACTGACGAGTTCATCAACGAGGAGGAGGCCTACCTCGAGGAGCCCATGGCAGCAGCATAAGCTGCGCCGCCGGGGCTGGATGCACTGTGTATGTTCTCTCTGCTAGCTGAAACGGGCGTTTGTCTGCTGAACGAGCGGCGCGAACCCAGAGGCTCTCCTCTTTTATATCTGTCTTTCCTCTTTTATATGTCGTTCGCGTCGTCTCCTACTTTAATGTTTATTATTATACTTATTTGGCCGTTGCTATATTATTTTCGTTAAATCTCCAAAGCAGCGCTGGCAGCGTTCGCCCGCATCACATACTGGCAAGATGCGAACGAGCTGGGGCAGTGTGGTCTGGGGGTTGTTAACCGCTATAGGTGTCTATGCTATTAGGTATTTGCGTTTAATGAGACTTGGTGTAGGTAACTCGGCAGCAGCTATTTCCGGCGCTTGCGCTTCGGAGCAATATGCTCAGGTACGACCTTGCATATCTCTACATCCGCGCCAATGCTGAGAAGGAACTCCATCCACAGCTGCTGGTTGTCGCTGACCGTGTCGTGCTCTGACTTCACTTCCACAAATTTGGTGTGCTTCCGCTGGGGGTCCCACAAAGTCAGATCGGGAAACCCTGAAGAGTGGTGGTAGTAGTCCTCGGCGATGCGCATTAGGATGAGCTTCGTGCGTTGCAGGCCGAGGCCCTCCACCACAGCCATAGCACTTGACTCTGGGATGTTCCAGTTTATCGCACCGACCATGGGGCGCGGGTCGCCGAGGTCCACGAGCGTCTGACGGTTTACACGTATGGTCTCGACCACATCCGGGGAGTCAAGGCGCGCAGCGATCACGTCCTTGTGGCGGTCGATGACACCCTGCACGTTCAGAGGATGGCTCTGGAACTTACAGCGGAACTCTGCTGGGTCTGAAAAAAGGAGGTCCCAGCATAGTAGCCAGAAGATCGTGAGCATCATCGAGTTTTCAAAGTGCCCGCCGCCGCGGTAGTCCTCGTAGTGACGCAGTGCCGTCTGCTCGACGTCGAACCCGTCTGCATATGTGAGCCGCGTGCCAGGCCCGCGCTTTGCGTTCTCGAGTAGCACAGGTGCAGCGACAATCGTTTTCACCGGGATCCCGGTGGAGCTGGTTACGCGCGCGCTCGGCTGCACAAACGCAAGGGCCGATTTCAGCCCGGAGCTCTGAATGCTGGAAATGAGCTTGGATGTCTTGCGCTCGAGGTCGACCCGCTCTATAGCTGACACCTCGCCCATCGCGTCGTAGTAAGTATTCACGGCGCTCACGAGCCACGTACTCTCGCCCTTGGTGCCAAGTCCGTCGAGAAAGCGCAGCTCGAGCAGCAGCTTGCGGATGAGCGCTACGCCACGCTTGCTCTTGTGGCCGGTTACGTCGAGATACTTGCGGATCCATTCGTACTCCTCGGTGAACCGGTGCATCTTCATGAGCACCTGGCTCGCGTTGAAGACGCCGCGCCCATAAACACGAGCAGCCTGTCCGAGCTCCGGGTCCTGAGTTGCCTCGAGCATGCCGTGCTCGAGCTCCGCGAGAAACGCGGCGTCTGCCAGCGATGCCGGCAATTTGTCGCTGGCCGTTGCCAGCGCCAGCTCCAAGGGCTCGCACATGTCCCGCGCGGCGTGGTATGCGGCGAACGCACGCTGCGACTTAAACAAAGGGGCTTCGCACTGCGTCAGGTACTGGTATGGAAAAAAAGCCTGCTTCTTCATGTAGGTAAGGAACACGACCTCGAGCGTCGCGTCGGGGCCCACCGGATAGAGAAACATCTGCTCGAGGCGCCGCAGAAAGTCGCGCCGCGAATCAAGTAGGTAGTAGCACTCAATTGAGAGCTGGGAGGTGATTTTTGTCGCCGTCCTCCCCGGATTGAAAAATGCCTGCTGCTTCTCGAGCTGAATGAGCTTGTTCGCAAGCTGCTGCCGCGTCTGGTTTGCAATCTTTAGGTTCAGATCTTTGGCCACAGTGGCAAGCTCTTTCTGCGTCGCAACGTCCCCAACCACACGGGCCAGCGGCGGGTTGCCTGAAACCCACTGTGTGTTTACGAGTTCTGGAAGGACCGACTCCGCCAGCGTCTCCCTGGACATGTACTTCTCGAAATCCTCGATCCTTATCCACTTGGGAGCGCGGAGAAACATCCGCGTGACGAGGTAGCGCGACTCAGGCCGCAGGCCGCGGTAACTCTCAACGAGGGCCGGGTCGAAAAACTGCACATCGAGCTCATCAAGGATCTCGTCAAACACCCGCACATATACGTCTTTTTCTGTGATAGGCCAGTACTTGCGTATGCTCATGTGTCTGGGGCCATGCGGCCCTTCTCTGCTATCCTTTTCTGGGTTGCTTGTTTGTTCACCACACGGTCTGCCGGTCTGGTTCACCGCACAACCACCCGATACCAATATGCAAGCGTCAACCACGCAACCCCTGCCCTGTATTCACCAGGCGAGCGACAAGGTCCTGCCTTAGCGAGCACCAAGCGCTATACTTCGGGCTGGCTACAGTTTTGAGGGCCTGCTGTATATTATAGATGCGAGTCGCATCTGTACGGATGCAGCTATCGCAATTGACGCTGGGATTAGTGCTGGATATAAATAAAGCGTGAAAATAGAGCTTCTGCGTATTGAGTGTACGCACGCGCGCACGCCATGGATAAGTGAGTCTACACTTCACTTTCTTGAGCTAACGCAGACCATTTGCTCCGCTGGCAGCAGCTGCGCGCGCTTGCAGCTTCTTCTGCACTGCGTGGACACCGGCGGCTACAAGGAGAAAGGCCGCCACAGCCAGCATCATGAGCGGACTCTTGATAGTGGTATTCACAATGAGCACGGCAGCGAACGCAATGAAGGTGACAGGAGCAATGAGCCACGTCCGGTACGGTCGCTTCAGGTCTGGCTCGCGCCAGCGCAGAATGAGCAGGCCCACTATAGTGACGAGATACCAGATGTAAACTACGGCACCGTAGAATGATACGAGTGAGTGGAACTCACCTGCACCAATGTAAACCGCGGTGGAGACTGTCATGAATGCGAGCGCCCACGGCAGTGAGGCAAACAGTCGCGGCAGGTACGCCTCGGCTGCCGAGATCTGCGTGAGCTTCGCCATGCTGAACATTTGAGCATTCAGCGCACCTGCACACGACATCGCAATGCCTCCCGATACAGCTGCAACCAGTGCTGTGCTGCCGGTTTTGTTTGCGATCGTCAGGACGACCGACGGCGCCGCATCGAGCTCGGCGCCGCTGAGCGCCGCGAAGTACGCCACGTTCACGACGCAATACGCGATGATGACAGTGGGCATTGCCGTGGCAATGATCCGTGGCAGGTCGCGAGTTGGGTTACGCATCTCGCTAGTTACAAAGTTCAGGTTGTCCCAGCCGTCGTACGCCCACACACCGCCGTACACGGCCGCGAGCAGATCCGGGATGCCGTGGGTGCCCGCCCAGATGGCGTCCTCACTGTGGCTGCGGCGCGGTCCGACAACGATTCCAAGAATAAATACAAACAGGAGCAGAACCCCCTTCATCACGAGATACACAGACCCCGCCGACGCACCGTAGCCGAAATAGTTCGTCAAGCACGTCGCTGCGACCACGCCAATTGCGATGATGCGCTTCACGATGGCGTCCTTCGTGATGTACTCGCCCAGCACGATAGCGATAATGGCGGCACTGCCCGGTTTCAGCACGGCCAGCATGCTCCAGGAGTACAGGGCGGCCGCGTAGTCGCCATACATACGCTGAAGGTACGCTTTCGCGCCTCCGTTCTCGGGGATCATGCTGCCGAGCTCGGCATAGCACGCAGCTCCGCTCCATGCAAGCACTCCACTGACTATCCAGACGAGGATCGAGCCGCCGTAGGAGCCGGCGCGAATGTGCACTTGGTTAGGGCTCGAGAAGATCCCCGAGCCAACCTGGAGGCCAATTATCAGCGCAAATCCCTGCAAATAGGTGAGAGTGCCCGTGATGGATGTGCTGGTGCTCTCGCTGCTCTTTGACGCGGGTGTGTCCGGGGAGCCGTTGTCTCGGCCATGCTCATCGAGCGTGGCTAAGCCTATCTCAGAATCATCAATGACGAACGCATCTGTCCCTTCAGCCTCCGATAACTTCTGGTAGCTCATCGCGCTGCTTCTGGTACGCGCGCCCACTCTGTGCCCCCCGAGCTATTTACGCGCCGGACTAAATAGCAGAGATGCACCTTACTCGATCCCCCAGCGCGCGACCACGCGTTACAATCAATGGGCCCTACCCTGGCAGCAGCAGCGACAAACACCAGGCCCGACTTGACGCAGTGCACAGACCCCGCGGGTTGTGTTGGGGCGAGCCCTACGGTTCGCAATTGGCTGAGTTCTATTAATTGCGCAAGATGCAACCCACCGGTGTGCTCACATCGAAGCTCAACCTGTGTTGCGCTAGAAGCGGCTAGGGTGCTCGTGGTCACATTGACCGCGACCCATACAGGGTGGTTACAATTGCGACATCCTATTTGCGGTAGTACTCACGAATTTGCCCACCGAATTCAAGATAGTTTTGTTGCTCCAGCACCACATGCTTGCGACGAACGCGACGCAGGTGCGGTGGTGGGTGGGTAAAGCTTGGTCAGGTGAGGGCACGAGAAGAATCTAGCCGCGCACCCGCGAGGGCACACGCCGCACCACGTACCAAGCGGATCCACCCAACCCATAACAAACCAAACAAACCAGTCGCGTTCATGAGCGAGGAAGCGTCGTTGAAGGATCAAGTGGAGCAGCTGCAGGCTGAGGTGCGCCGGCTGAAAGCGCTGCTCGCGAGCACAGGAAAGCAGGTAATGCAGCTGCAGATCGACCAGCGCAAGCTCGGCATCGAGGAGCTTGGCGTGAAGGCGGCCGAGCTGCAGGCCCTCGTCCCGGCGGCCGGGGCGGCTGCGCAGGCAGCACGCGCGCAGCAGACCCAGAATGCGTCCGAGGACTACGTCACCGAGAGCGACCTCACGGAAATGGTTGGCGAGCTACAGGGCCAGCTCACGCTTCTGGACGAGCGGAGCATCCGCCGTGTGCTCAATTCACGCTCGGGCTCGCGCCTCGTTGCGCTGCCGAATGCAGACGGCGAGGAGCACCCGAAATTTCCGCCCACTCTGGCCGCATTGCAGGCCCTCAGCGACGCGGATCTCTTCGAGCAGTGGAACCATTTCGAGATGCTGCCGAATGGCGAGACCCTCGACGATCTTGTCGAGGAGGGGACGACACCGGAGGCCAAGGCCGGTAACGAAAAGGTCCTTGCCGAAATATACGAGTCATTCGTGCGGTACATTGGCGTCAACCCGCGAGAGTACCCGCGCAAGGTATAGAAATGCCTTTATCTCTTCGCAAAAATAACAAGATACCACGCGCATACATCTACAAATTGGCATGCATAGTGAGTCTGCACGACACGCAGTCGTCTTAACATGTTGCACTGTCGCCACGTACATTCTCTCTCCCTTTCGTTTTAGGTGAGAGCTGCAGGCCACAGCTGGTTGTCGGTCCATGCATAATCTAGGACTGTTTTGATTTCCTTCCACCCTCTCGCCAACGGCCGCTGACCAGCCGAAGAGCTGCACGATGATCTTCGAGCTTATTTCTTCATTGTCCTGTCTGCTTTCTCAGGCATCAGTCTTAATAAAATAACAGCAGTTAATAAAATTGAGAGCATGCATAAACAAAAAAGTGCATGAGAAGCCGAAACTCGGGGCAAACTCAGCGCGCTTGTGCCATACAAGAAACACGACAGTTCTTCTCTGTGCCGAACCCTCAGGGTTAATTGATCGCCGCCGCACCGTGTGGGTGCTGAGCTGCGTGAGCGGTGGTTCGGTGATGTAAGGAACGCGCCCGGCGGATCCCAACACACGCCCAGCGCGCGTCAAAGTGCGGAACATGGTCAAACTGGTCGATGCGGCCACTGAGATCAAGCGCATTGATCCGTACGCGCTAGCGTGGTCTGCCGACGGCGCCGTGGCTCTCGCTTCGGAGTCGGCGAGCGTCCAGGTGTTCAGCGTTGACGCCGCGGGCCTGCTCCAGGGCACCGTCAAGTGGACGCGCGCGCGCGCGCCGAAGTCCGTGACTGCACGCGTGCTCGACCTTGCGTGGAGCGCGACGCACACGAGCTCGTCGGGTCATTGCTTGCTCGCTTGCGTTCTCCAGACGGGTGATGCCGTCGTGCTTGACGCTTGCAGTAGTGATGAACTTACTATCGTCTATACCCTGGTTGGATCGTACTCAGCCGTGACCTGGCTGTCGCGGAAGCTTGTCCTGGGCGACAATGACGGAAACGTCTACGTCTATAACCGGGACGGAGACCTCGAGGCTTCGTTGACGGTACAGCCGCGCGGCACACGGTCTGGTCACCGCGTTCTCGGGCTCGAGGCGAGCCGGTCCTCCGAGAGCGCTCTTGTCGTGTTTGGTGATAATTCTGTTTGGATCCTCGACTTGAGTGCTGATTCTGGAACTAGAACTGGGACTATTGGTAGCGGCACGCCGGCTCGTGCCGAGCGCCAAATCGTCCCTGCCAGCCGTTTCCATGTCGACTCGCTTGCATTTACAAGTACGGATGTGCCGGTGGTTGCGCGAACAGGCAGCGTTGTCGCTGGCGGCACTGAGGTTCGAACTGCAAGCTTTCTGCCGGGTTCTCTCGTTACCGACGGCGAGGCGTGGGCGCTCGTGCACCGCGACGGAACCGTCACGCAGCCACCGTCGTCGCCGAGCCTGCCCAAACTCAAGGGAAACGTCCTCGGAATCGCGAGCCATCCGCACTTGCCGATGGGCATAGTCACGATTGGCCCAGAAACCAATGACTGGGAATATCCCATTCTGTCGTGGCAGACCCTGAAACTTGCTGTGTTTCCGCTCCACAGCCCGCTCGTGCCGGTCAGCGTCATGGACGCTCCGGCTGAAGCTTGGTGGCTCGCGGCGCTAGTAAAGAATGAAGCTCTAGCTGAGAACAGCGCTGTAGAGCCACCAGCGACTGAGGGCAGGCCTCTCGTTGATCGGCTCTCAGCACTCTTCACTAGTGCCTGGTTCGATGCCCAGCGCGTACGATGGTACACAAGCACTGCCGAGGACCGGGGCGCCGTGGTGAATGTAATGCGACAGCAAATCGCGGCCATTGTGTGCAGCGAGGCGACAGCGAGCCTGAGCCTGCTGGACCGTGCCGTGCAGTTATGGTACTCTGCCTACTTGGACGGTACCAGCCCCAGCGAGTCTCTTCCAGGCCAAATGCGGCTCTCCATTAGAAGCGAATTCGCTGCCGAGGAGTTCACCGTCCGGCCTGTGGCCGAAGTAGCAGCAACCTCGGAGTCTGGCTGCGCCTGGAAACGGTGTGACATCACCCTTCTTCCGCTGCTGAGCCTCGATTCCTGGCGCTCTCTTGATGGAGAGTTCACGGCTTACCGCCGCTTGCCGCATATCGATGCAGCGTCCACCGATTCGGCTGCATCTATCCCCGACCGTATTGTCCCAGCCCTGCTCTCCGCGGCAGACTTCTGCGTGTTCACAGGCACACAATGGGCAGTACCGCGCAGGATATGATGCATGTCGCCACGTCCACTGTGGGGGGAGCTCTCGTGGTGTCGTTCTGGGGCTCCACGTTTGGCTCCATTCACGGCCCACTCACATCACGTTACTGTAAGACTTCTGAAATCATGCTAATGATAACTCATTTCGTTAATAAATAAGATAATAATACGGAGTAAGTCATGCTCCTCGTTGTCTTCTCTGAGATCATAACAGAGACGTGTTGTAGCTCCCGCACGTGTCGCACTTGAGTCCTGCGAGGTGGTAGCCCGTCCGCGACTTTGCGCGGCAGTCCTGACACAGAATGTCAACAACCTTATTGGCAAGCTCCGGCGGCAGCACCTCGCTCTGCACCTCTTCGTCTATCATCCGGAAGAGGGCGCTCGTGTTCAGAATCGACTTCGCGCACACAGGACAGCGGTAGTACCGTTTTGAATACTCTGTAAAGCATTCTGTGTGGATTGGATGGCCGCATGGCATAAACACTGTTGGCTTTGTCGAGGCAAACAGGTCGTCCAAGCATATCGGGCACCCCGAGTTGGCGGCACGCTCGATGCACCTGTGGTTGTTCTCGACCGTGAGGCTCATGCAGATACCGCACTTATCGCAGTGGAAAACGTCAATACCAGGCCCATGGCCAACGCGGCAGATATTGCATTTGTCGCAGTGGTAGATCGGCTTGTCAGGGTCGTCGCTCCACAACTTGCATTGCGAGCAGTAATAGTCCCCCATGACCTCGAAGCAAAATCGGCAGTGCTTGCCAGGGGGCTGCGGCTTCTGACAGTTCAGGCACAGCATGCGCCGCGTCTCCTCGCGCCGCATCTCGTGCGTCTCGTGCTCGTCGTGGCATATTTGGCACATATAGAACTTCTTACACTGCGCGCATTCGCTCTTGCAGTTTCGCAAGTAGTGCGGGCACCCTGTATAACCGTCCTCATTCATCGACATCATACGGTCCTCCTCCGACAAGTTCTCCTCGGAGCACAGCTCCGCCAGCTCCTCTACTGTGTAGTGGTCAAACTCGATCTCATTCGCACGATCATCGCCCAGAAAAGACGGGAACGTGAAATTCTGCATCAGGCTTTGCCAGCTATGCTCTCCCATGGACGTATAACCCCATTTTGCTAGGAATTCGCTCGGGCTGGCAAAGTTACTACCAAAATTCCCACCCTTACTCAAAACTCCGCCCTGCAGGAGCTCGGATGCGTTGCGGAAAGTGAACTGAATCTGGTCTAGCGTGGGCAGCCGCCCAAGGGCATCCCACTCGGCTTCTTCCTCGTCTTCTTCGCCGTCGTCCTCCTCCTCGTCCTCCTCTTCGTCCTCATTCTCGTCTGCTTCCTCGTCTTCCTCGCTGTAATACCCGTCGTCATTTTCTGAATCGAACAGCGCCTCCGAATCGCTATCCGTGACTGATCCGTTCACACTATTGCTGCTAGCGTGCGCCTTTGCGCTGGTTTTGGCAGTTGCCACCCGAGGTCCGCGCGGGGCTGGCGTCGGCGACTGTGCCGGTTCCTCGGAACGTATGCTGCGGAATCCGGTCATAAAGCTATACGGAGCATCTCGGAGAGTGATCTGGAGCTTCTGCCAGCTAGGAAGCAGACCAATGCTCTGCCAATCGGAGGGGCCCGTGTCCGACAGCGCGGGCTCAGTCACGGTGCTTTTAGGAGCCGAGGTATCGGAGTCGTGGTCTTCGTCGGGTCCCACACCGAAGTCCTCCAGCGCTTTTGTAAGTTCTATAACATCTGGGCCCATTGCCACCGACAGGAAAAATATCCAGGCTCGGCTTGTTCTCAGCTATCCGAGCCGGTCTTTCTTCGCTTAACTAAATAGGCTGACCCCACGACACGACAAGCCAAGCCACTGTCTGCATAATTCCCGTACCATGTCGCATATGCCATGCGTGCACATCTTCGAAGGCACATGAGAGGGCGCCAGAAGTAGGGCTGGCCTAACCCCGGGAAGCGAACGCATCTTCTTTGAGACCAGAGCCGCGTTATCTTGAGCAAACCAACAGTGCTGGTAAAGCAATAGTGTCTTCATCTGCCTCATAATCCCCGGGTTCAGTAATGTCTCGGACTCTCTCAAACGTTATTTATGGTGTTTTGGGAGCCTCTAATTTATGGCCATGGAATGTTCTCATAACGGCGTCGACGTTGGCCCGGGATAAGCTGGCCGACACACCACGGCTCTATGCGAATTACTCTTCAGCAGTAATGACAACGTCAACGTTCACTGCACTTTTAGTGAATACTTATCTTGCGTCCAGGCCCCAGAACTACGCTCAACGCGTCGTTGTTGGCGAACTAATCACAGCCATCAGCTTCCTCGCACTCGCGACGATAGGTGGCTTCGTTTCCGGAGGGGATTGGCTGGCAACCGTGGTCACGGTTGTATTTTTGAGTAGCCTGGGGACTGCACTTGTCCAGAATGGCACCCTCGCTATCACGCAGCGCATACCGGGTGGCTCGCAAGCTCTGTCAGTCATGAATGGCCAGGCGGTGTCGGGCGTCCTTCCGCCGTTGATGTCCATGGCCGTTACAGGCGCATTCCAGGAGGCAATTTCCCCGCTTACATTCCTCAGCGTGACGGTTCTATGCGTCATAGCGACTGTGTTATTCAAAAGTAGCGCAAACGAGAACTATGTGCATCTCGCTGAGGAGGAGACTGAGTCTGACGCCCCATCCAGGAATGATCTTTGGGAGTTGCTTAAACACTTGGAAGTCCCGAATGTAACGATTTTACTAGGATTTACGGTGTCACTCAGCTACCCCGTGTTTGCGAACGTCGTCGGGTCACGCAACATTGATCAGCGCTACTTCTCACCGCTCACACATCTAGTATGGAATACCGGCGATCTTCTTGGTCGTGTGTTGTGCTCAGAGGCGCGGTTTCAGCTTCACCGAGGCCGCGCACTCATTACTTACTCACTGGCACGGTTTCTAATTATTGCAGTTTTGATTGTGCTAGCAAGGTTGCGCAACCCAAGCGACATATTGTATCTGTTGGTGATGCTAATCTATGGTGTTTCCGGAGGCTACCTAATTTCCAGTGCGATTGCATACGCCCCGACCTGCGCACCGCCGCACTTGCAGCCAGCCGCTGGTGGGCTCCTTGGCCTCGTTATGACCGTGGGCTTGCTGGTTGGTTCCGCATTTTCGTTCCTGCTGGTTCTGATGCTTTGAGTAGCAAAGCCGCTGCGAGGGCACCACAAACAGAGACAGTATTAAAAGACATTATGTACAAATATGATTCAGCTTCGGGGCGCAGAGCGCTTCGTCTACACCCATCACATTCGTAGCTATGGCATCGTCGTCTCCTGCACATTCTGTTGACTTGATCAGGTTATTTGCCGCCGCCGCAGACTGATGTCCCTCCATGTCAGAGTCATCTGTACACTTTTTGGTAAAGCCGGATTCTGTCGAGCTCAGTCACCGGTTCTGATTCCTCAGCGGGGGGCTCCATAGCAAACGTTGTAACGATTCCATTCATAATATTTCGGCCCTCGCTGGCATCTGGTGTGTCCACATCGATGAGGATTCCCTTATAGTTGCCCTGCACGAGTATGTTCGATATTCTTACGAATCCGCCGTTTTCGCATTCGTATATGTGTCCGTCACCCTTGAACGTTTGACGTAATGTCCATAATCTGCGCAGCTTCGATTCTATCATCGCAGTAAATGGTCGCTCGGTGATAACTGCGGTGTTTGCCGTGAAAACGTAGAGCTTGGAAGGTTGGTGGCTCGCGCTGATTGTAAACAGGGATTTTTGCTTACCACCAGCGTCGCTAAGAGCCGGATTCCCCCGGTACAGCTTTACTTCCATATCCCAAGTACCGGTATGCCTCGCACCATTATTTGCGAGGTAATCCTGAAGGTCAGTAATAATCGTGATCGGCGCGCTGGAATAGATCACCGGCATTCCGCTGGACCGACTGCCGCTCTTGCAAACTTGAAAGCTTTTCGTGAAAGATTCTAGACTCCTAAGGCGCGAGCGCTAACGGGCTTTTGCGGACGCGCGCAAGTCCAAGCGCGGCGTTAGTGCGGGTACGTAGTGCCTACGTTAGGAGAGAAAGGGTTCGGGCTGCGAGTGACTATGAGGTGGTGTCATAGTAATGGCGTGGTGCTTCAGACGACGGAGTACCCGAGTACGGGAGATCCCATGTAATTCTCTCTTGCCTGAAAAATAATTTTTGATAGTTACATTATTACACCGCTGTTATTTTTTGCTGCTATCCGCCTAGTCTAATGATGCTATGTGATAAACACGGTGTCTGAAACTATTACTCACTGTCGCTACTGCTCGATTCCTCGCCAGTATACTGACCATAGCCAAATACTGGACCCACTTTAATTTTCCAATGCTCGAACCATGTATCCTTGGCTTCACGAAGGGCACCCTTCTTGATCTCTGCAAGCTTCCATCCATCCTGGAGAACCTCCAGGCCTTCCGCCAGCGTCTTTGCATCCTTGAATGTGATGCCGTTCTCAGGCTTTACAAGCTCTTTGAGGGCCGGGTAGTTCAGCGCAAGTACAGGCAGGCCGCAGCCGAACATGTCCACGACCTTCATCGGCAAGTCCCAGCCCGAGCTTGAGCGATGCAACGACACGCCGAGATCGCATGAGCCGAGAAGGACATGATAGTCCTCGTAACTGAGCCATGCAGTATGCACCTCGGCGTTTGGGAACTCCCGCCTCGCAACGTCGGCCAGGAACTGCTCCTTCAATGGACCCTTGCCAGTGACAATGCACTTGACGTAAGGCCCAGTTTTGTACATCTCGAGCGCATCCAGAAGCATGCCCATATCCTCATCTGGGGTGAACGAGGTCGATGTAACGACCCAAGCGGCATTGTCATTTGCCTTGCCGAAATCAAAGCGCTGTCGACTCACGGTTTTATTAGCGACAATGCGCGTCTCATACGGGCGGTCATATAGGGGAATGACACGTTTCGGGTTTACTTGCATGCCTGTCTTAAGTGCCATCCCGAGCCGAATCGACACCGTGAGATGAAGATAGGCTATTCTGCCAAAAACGATCTCGTATGCGCGATATAGATTCACAATCCAGCGCTTCTGCGTGAGTGCCAGGATCGAGTAGCCAAGGTTGTGCCAGTCGATTATAAGCTTGCATCCTGGGAAGGTCCACAGCGTGACGAACCGGGCGACTCCGAGGGTCGGGATTGAAGGCGGATTCTGCACCAGCACCACCGACGGATCGGACGACTTCAACGCACGGTACAGCGAGTAATGCTCCCGGATCGCGCGCTTCACAGCATAGACAATGTAGGGCGTGCTGCCACGCCTCTGCGGCGTCGGGAGCGGCTTTACTGTGATCAATGGGTTATCACGAAGTTCCTCCATGAGGTCGCTTTCGACATAGCCAATGAGGTCAACCGGGCATCCAACTCTTGCTATGCTCAGTGTATGAAAGCACATGCGCGGCGAGTGGCCCAGATCGCCAAGGACAACAACAGCGGCTCTCTTTCCAGACCGGTCCTGCGGATGAAGATACCACATGAGCAAGGCGATGACCACATAGGCCAACGATATGCAGCCGAGGACCCACGCTAAAACATTATTCATGGTGTCTCTCTAAATCTTGCGCCCAGCAGGTCCTTGTCACTTCTGCGGCGCGCACTACTAGCCACCAGCACACGTCTTCAATCCTCACGGACCGCTTGTAGGTATCACGTTACCGATACCGTGACACTATGCGTTCATGCGCTAGCTTCAGTACTGCAGTGTTTACCATCACATATTTGCATAAGGGCGACCTAAACGTCTCGCAAAGTATCGAGAAAACGTTGGGATATTATGTACATTACTTACTCCTTCTTTTTGTACTCTTCAATGAGTTGTCGCTGCAAGGGCACTGGCGCCGGCTCATATCTGCCGAACTCGAGCGAAAACTCGCCCTTTCCTTGTGTCGACGCGCGCAGTGTGGTTGCAAACCCAAACATGTTGTTGAGTGAGCAGTCTGCGTAAATCGTGAACTCGTCAGTACCGACCTCCGTATCGTTGATCATGGCTTCGCGCTTGTTGAGCAGGCCAATGACAGCGCTCTGGAACTCGGTCGGTGCAGTCACGGATACATTCATGATCGGCTCGAGAATGACCGGATTGGAGCGCAGGAACGCGTCCTTGAAAGCACTAATCGTGGCAGTGCGGAATGCGAACTCTGAGGAATCGACATCATGCGTGGCACCGTCATTGATCAGCATCTTCACTCCAAGCACCCTGTGGCCAGTGAGCGGGCCCTTAAGCACAGCATCCTGGAATCCCTTCTCGCAGGCTACCAAGAACTTCTCGCTGATCTTGCCGCCGATGACAGCTGTCTCAAACTCGTTGACGTCGCCGCTACCGGACGGCCCGAACTCACCCATGACCTTCGCGTATTGACCAGCACCACCGCTCTGGCGCTTGTGCGTGTAGTCGAACGTTGCCGGTGCCGTCACAGTCTCACGGTAAGCGACCTGCGGCTTACCAGTTGTGCACTCAACGTTGTACTCGCGGCGGATTCGCTCGACATAAATTTCGAGGTGCAGCTCACCCATGCCGCTAATGACCGTCTGCTTCGACTCGGCATCGTAGCGCACGCGGAAAGTCGGGTCCTCCTTCTGGAAGCGGTTGATCGCCTTCGAAAAGTTCTGGGTATCTTTCGACTTCGGCGTGATCGACAACGAAATCACAGGCTCTGGCACGAACATAGACGACATAGTGAGCTTATCACCAGACGTGAAAGAGTCTCCCGACGAGCAGTCAATGCCGAACGTAGCGCAAATTTCTCCGGCCTGGGCCTCCTCGACATCCTCCATCTCGTCACTGTGCATGCGCACGAGTCGCGCAAGCTTTACCTTCTTACCGGTGCGCACGTTAACCATCTGCATGCCCTTCTTCATCTTGCCCTGATAGACGCGAATGTAGGTGAGTTGGCCAAAACGTCCCTCCTCGAGCTTGAACGCGAGGCCCAGGAACGGTTCGCTGCTGTTGCTACTGAGAACCACGGGAAGCTCACCCTCGGATGGCTTTGAGATGTCAAGACCCGTGTTCATCACCTGCGACGGATCTGGAAGATAGTCGCAAACAGCGTCAAGCACAGGCTGCACACCACGGTTCGCCAGCGCCGAGCCCATGAGCACGGGCGTGAACTGACGCGCGATCGTGGCGCGCCGGATGGCCTGGACAAGCTGGTCCGGCGTTGGGTCCGCTTCCTCAAGGAAAATCGACGCCATCTCATCGTCTACATCAGCGAGTGTCTCAATAAGCTCCTGTCGCTTCTCTGTCACCAGCGGCTTCAGGTCCTCCGGGATCGGGCGCTCCTCAATCTCCTCACCCTGCTTGCCAACGTTGTAAAGCGCACGCATGTGCACGAGGTCAACAACGCCCTCGAGATTCTCCTCGGCACCAATCGGCACCTGAACTGCCGCAGCAGACATCTTCAACTTGCTGCGGATCTGGTCCACGGCGCGCCACGGGTTCGCGCCCATACGGTCCATCTTGTTTATGAACGTGACACGCGGGACGTTGTACCTGCGCATCTGGCGGTCCACGGTAATCGTCTGAGACTGAACACCGCTCACGGCGCACACAACGAGCACGGCGCCGTCAAGCACGCGCAGCGCACGCTCCACCTCGATGGTGAAGTCAATGTGCCCGGGTGTGTCAATGAGGTTGAACTTGTAGTCCGTCAGCGCTCGCGTGTCCGGATCCTCCTTCTTCCAGTCGCAGAATGTCGCCGCCGACTGGATTGTGATTCCCTTCTCGCGCTCAAGCGCCATCGAGTCCATTTTCGCACCGACGTTGTCGCGACCACGCACCTCGTGAATTGCCTTGATGCGGCCGGTGTAAAAGAGAACGCGCTCGGTGAATGTGGTTTTTCCGGAATCGATGTGAGCAGAGATACCAATGTTCCGCATGCGGTCGAGTCGCTTGATCTCTGTCTCGTTCAGCTCGCTCCTAATCCGCTCAAGTACACCCTTCTCATCCTCGTACGTGTTGACGTGCTCGTAGCTGTGGATGAAACGTGCGCCCAGCGGGCGCACCCGGATCCCAGCAAAAAGCCGTGGGGTTACAGCTTTGCCAATCCACATCACAGCGTTGTTTTGAGGCACGCCGATGTCTTTGTGGCCAAGGGTGTGTGTGTGTGTGTGGGTAGATTAGTTTTTCAAAAAACCTTAAGGGTTCCTCCTGCTTGGGACTATTACCACGACTTTAGCCGGAGAAAACCGCCGAGCCTGGGCGTGGTTAGATGATCCGTGATAACGCCGCGGGGCCCCGAGGACAGTGGCACCCCAGAGACCGATCAACAAACTCAAGTGTTTAGCAACCAGGTGCATAATTATACAACATTATTTCATATCATACAGCGAATCCCAGACCTTTTGACCGCGGCGGTACCGTTGTTGAAGGAGCAGCGGCCACACCGTGCGCTGGCTGGCGAGCGCACTAGCACCGCGCCAGATTAGCGTGTCGGACATGTCCACGATCGTCGCGCGCAGCGCACTCCTCGTGTCAATTGCCACGCTGCGCACGACCTCCTGGATAACCTCGTCCTCATTGAGCTCCTCGAGCGTGTGGATTTTAGGTGTGAGCTCGCGATAGTCGTACACAGGAAGAGCGAGCTGCTCAGCGCGATCAAGCACTATTCCATGCGGGCTGCGTGCACCAGCCACGCAGCACACGGACTGCTGGAGAAATCCCAGTGCGTAAACATCGAATTGACTGAACAGTGCCTCAGCAATGGCCTGCTTAGCGCGGCGAGGGAACAGCGGCGGCTCCACGAGTACGACAGTAGCGCTGCGAAAGGGCACGAGCAGCGCCAACAATGCCTGCAGCAGTGCTTTCTCGAGCTTCAGCTTATCGCCTTCAGCTGCATCGGTGGCTGCATTCCACGGGATTTGGGTCTGCGGCGCGGCGTCACCAACGAATCCAACGTCAATGTGATGCGGACGCAGGCTCAATAGCACGACGATCATCAGCTTCTGTCCTTAAGGCCGAAACCGTTACTATGCCGTGCGGCTATCCTTCACGCGACGCAGCCGCTAATCTTCACTCCACGTCAAAACTCCACTGTTGGATTCGCTGTGTATAGTAGAGCGGTTGTCGCGAGGCTATCTGAGCTATACTTGGCGTACTCGTCCTAGGAATTAGTGGGTCAGCGGCGGTAATGGGACCAAAGCACTGTGAGGACCCGCCGCTGACACACCCTAAATTTTTGGCCGTGAGCCGTAAGCGGTGGATTTTATTAAACCCCTTGAGCAGAGACACTCCCCAGCTGCAAAGCAGGTTTAGACAAGCTCATCCTGGGCGATGCTCTCGAAGATCGTAGGAAAGCCGCTTCTAGAGTCGGCCCTCGGGTCGAAAATCGTCACTCGCGGCAAGCGCACAGTGCGGCAGGCACCGGGTGCATCGCGCATCATCACGATGCTGTCGGTCATTTCCGCGCGCAAGAAGCAGCCGCGGCGCCTAAAGCTGTGCAAGGAGGATCTTGTACGACACAACACGGTGAAGGCTGCGTGGCAGATTCACCAGCGCGACGAGAACACCGCACGTGCGGCCAAGCTCGAGGCTCAATACAACAAAATAAAAGAAGCGTGCGACGAGCTGCAGCGCCTCGATCCAGCGCTGTTTGCTGCGGCGAACAAGAAGCAAGCATCGAAGCGATTCCCCATCGAGCTGCGCGTCCCAACAGCCACGCCGCCTCGCGTTGCCTGGGACTCTGATTGGACCCCGCTCGAGACTAAGAAATAACGAGCCTGTACATATATGCATTAACTATTATTGTCCGCAAAGAACACCTATGTGACCAGATTGTGCATGGACGAGCCCCACCCACGGCCCGAGGTCTCAGTGTCTGAGCAAGATGGTTCCTAAATTTTTCACGGTGATTTCGCCGCAGCAACAACCCACCAGTTATCCTTCTCGTATCCGCTCTCTATTACAACACCGTCGGCACTCAAGACGTCTTCCTCCACCTCGCCGCTTCTGTACAAGTGGTAGTACCGCTCATATTTCCGGGTCGGATCTGTGTTGTCAACCCACGGGACCATAACGTCTTGGTCCATGCCGACGTCCCAGCCGCGGCGGGACTTTGCCTGTTCGAGAGCCCAGACATATATGAGGGCCCTGCCGTCACCGGGCCTGATCGCCGAAAGCACAGCTCGAATTGCGGCGACTCTACGCTCTCGGGTGCTAAAATGGTGCACGACAGCTATGGACAGGGCGAAGTCTACTGGTCGCGAGGAGACGGCCAGCGCATCCCCACGCATTGCACTGTCCGCTGATCTGGCCGCCTTCGCGGCGGCAATTCTTGTGAGCTCTTCTGACCGGTCGCTGGCGATCATATAAACGTGCTCGTAGCCTAGATATTTGCCATTGCCAGCACCCAGGTCGACGCCAACAGAACCAAGCTTCTGCTCTCTGATGAACCTGTCGACCCGGGGCCATGGCTTATATCTTGTCTTCGAGAAGTGGCAGGCTATGCTCTCATACACCTTATGCACATGCTCATCCTCAACAGGGACTCCAGACATTGAAATTTATGGGCTAGGTTTTTGCGTATGCGAATTTAAGCTAGCCCTGCGTGACAGCTAGGCCAGACCGAGTCGGCCAAGCGTGAGCGTGCGGTGCCCCTTGGATTCATGCGCATCCCCTCTCCTTCCCATTATCACAGCAAGATATAATAGACCAGAGAATATCTGCCATCCATTGGCTGAGCAGAGCTTGATTTGAAGTCATGACATGTCAGACTAGCAGTCTTATCGAGGCTAAATCATAAAAACATACTTTGTATATAGTAATATCAAACGTTGAAAGGATATGCAGTGCTAGATAAGGCTTAGAAGTTGCCACCACGGCTGCCAGAACCGCCATAGCTGTCGCCGCTGCCGTATCCTTGGCCGCCAGAGCCCGAGCCCGAGCCATATCCACCGCCCGAGCCAGATCCGAAGCCACCACCAGATCCACCACCGGATCCACCACCGGATCCAAACGAGTCATTTCCTCCTCTTCCAGATCCGAATGAGTCCTGTCCGCCGCTTCCGGAGCCCGACCCGAAGTTATCTCCGCCGGAGCCACCACCGTAGCCACCAGAGCCACCGCTGCTACCGCCATAGCCACCAGATCCGCCACTGCTGCCGCCGTAGCCACCGGAGCCGCTGTTTCCTCCGCCGAAGTTCGAGCCGCCTCCGCTGCCGTAGTTGTCACCACCGCCTCGAGAATTGTCGTTGCCGTAACCACTTCGAGAGTTGTCATTGCCGTAGCCACCGCTACCGCTATCTCCATAGGAGTTTCCTCCGGAGCTGCCGTAACTATCGTTGTTACCGGAGCCGTAAGAGTCGTTGTTGTTGCGATTGTCGTTGTCGCCGTGCTTGTGACCAAGTCCGAACACCATTGTTAAACGTATTAAAGTTATCCAGACAAAAAAGAGAACGTTCGGGGCTATATATATAGGCAAAATTAAGAATTCACATGCGAGTCACGCTTGTAGCAAACACGGAATTATCCCCTCCGCAAGTGTGTGCGTTGTCGTGTCATGCAGGGAGCACGTTGTCAACGCCTGCCCCATGTGGTCCCGGGCTCGATCGAGGAGAGACCCATCTAGGCACCGAGATGCGACCCGGGACACAGCTAGTGCCGGTAGAAATCGCTCAATTATATGAATATTGATTGAACTGCTGTCCTGCGGTAACTTTCCATAGTCATTCTTGCATCCATCTGAATTTGTTATGCCACGGTCATGCCGCTTGTGTAGAAACAACGCAACCCACCCACATCACGCAAGCGGTGGGGAGGCTCCCCGCGCGCCCCTGCCCAGCCCTTGTCGAGGGTCTTGGAGAAGGGTTTCGTCGTGCCTGGACAAGCAGTGCACAACAAATAATTGCCTCTAGGCGCATCCAGCAGGTCACCTGGCACCACACTCTCCGGGGAATGGGCTTGTGCTTCACATCTCCTTGCTAATTGCCACGCGCAACTGGCTGTGAGGCGCCTACGCGGCTTCTGGCAACGGGGAGGAGGCTGTGAAGCCGTCCCGCCTTAACCTCTGGAGATCCGCGGGCCCCCATTCACTGAACCACTATTTCTCCTGGGATCACGGCTCACAGGCAGGACGCTGATGTGCTTACGCTCGTTGCAAAGTCCCGCGGGTGTTGGGAATCCTCGCTGCTGCAATCGAATGCTGTAGACAACATAATTTAGGCATTACGTATAAATAATTGCATGAGAACATGAGGGTCTGTGTAAGCCTCGCACGTCATACAGCCCACTTGTGTGCGTCTCGTGCTGCAAAATGGCTCGTTCTTCGCTCGGTATCACATGTTGGTTTCATCGTTCTCTTGCGGTTGTGGGATTTGAGGCGGGAGGCCGCGGAGGTCACGCTGGAGTCGACGCAATTGGTTTACGACTCCTTCTTGAAGCGTGCTGCCGCTCCCATCGAGAAACCGCGTGAGTGACTCCTCCGCCTTGTCGTCTGGGACCTGCGTAGACTTTTTAGCATGGACTACAGTTGCTTGCATGGCTTGTGAGAAGCAGGTGTATTCTTTGGTAGCAAGTTCGGCTGTTCGCTGTCTTTTCCACTTTAAGCACTAGACTGACTACTTTGAATAATTTCTCTAGGATGGCTCGGTCCGGCAGCACATAATTTAGCAGCGCTTATTATGTAATTGGTCCACTATAGTGTGAAAATCACCCCCAAGTCAGTTAAGCCCGTTCGTTACTGAGAGGTTCCAGCATCAGCGCACTAGGCATTCGTTGATGATTGGGAGACTAGCTTCAGTTTTTAGACAGGTGCCGCTCCCAGCGTCGAGCGCGGCCCGTACGTTTGTCTCGTTCGCCCGGCCTATGCCACGGCCTTCTGCGCTGCCGCCCACGGCAGCCCTTAATAGCCCCCTCGGAGGATCGCACCTTCCAGCGCCTGCCGGGCCAGTGTCTATTTTTGACATCCTGAGCCAGCAGCGCCGGTTTAAGTCGCGCGGAAATACCTACCAGCCCTCCACGCTGAAGCGCAAACGCAGAGCTGGCTTCCTTGCGCGGCTGCGCACTAAGGGTGGGCGCAAGATCTTGCAGCGCCGGCGTGAGAAGGGCCGCTGGTTCCTCACGTATTAGTGGCATGTCGCCTCTTGCTTGTTTGTACATACTTAAATGAATGAAATCAGGACTCTGCTCGGTTTGTCGCCGTGTGAAACCAGGTATACCATCAATTAAATAATTCGCATTTCGGCCCCCGTGCATTGTTTTAATTGCTGCCTAAAGATTATCCGTCCGGACCCGGCCGTCTCTCGGCTCTCGCTTGAGCTGGCGTGAGCGCTAGTACGCACACCCTTGGCCCTAGTGCCCGTCACGTAGCGCCGGCCACAGCGTCGATGCACATGATACGCTCACTGTAGAAAGGTGTAATTTGCAAGAACCACGGCACATAGCCAGCGCGGTTTGAAAATTTCATGATCCGGCGGTTCAGCGCATCCGAGGTATTCCCGGTAGCGCGAGGCGTGCGCTACTTTGCGGCTGCAAAGGACGCTGCTCCCAAGGTTGACCAGAGACAGCTGGTGCTGCAGCGCGAGCGCGAGCAGAAGCGCATGCAGCACAAGCGTGAAATCGCCGCCGCGTTTGAGAAGCTGAAGGCCGAGGCCCGTGTATTTAAGAACCTGCCGCATACGATGGATGTCTCCGATGCGATGCGTTACATTCGCGCGGCTGAGGTGGGCCGCCCTGCTCACGCTTCGACAGTTTCACTTCAGGTGCGCATCGTTGCCGAGCGCGGTGTTCCCCGCGTCTCAGGCGCCATCAGATTCCCCCATGAGCTCAAGGAGGAGCGGATCTGCGTTATCACGAGCGAGCCAGAGCTCGCGGATCAGGCGCGTCGCGCTGGTGCGACGATGGTCGGCTCGGATGAAATCCTCGCCATTATTCGCGAGGGCAAGCCTTTCGACGTCGACCGTGTTTACGCTACTCCTGAGATGATGACTCGTGTCAACCAGGTCGCACGTATTCTCGGTCCGCGTGGTCTTATGCCGACGGTGAAGCGAGGCACGGTCATTACAAATGTTTACGATACAATCGCGGCAGCCAAAGGCGAGACGTCCTACAAACAGGCCAATGATATGCTCATCCTGCCAGTAGGCCGCGCCAGCTTTTCCGATACTGAGATCGTGCGTAACATCCTTACTGCCGTCAACTCTGTCCGCGAGCAGCTGGGCAACGTGCAGTCGGCGAAAAAGGGATCGATTGGCCGGACTTCGTTGGTCAGTACGTTCTCTCCGAGCATTCCTATCATCGTATAATGGTGTTCGAGTGCGTGAAGCTCTCGAGTCTCAAGCAACCGTTATGTACATAATCCCACCATACTTCATATGCTAGATTGATCTCGCAACCAATGTCTGTATCGTATTTGCTCCTTTCATCTGTCTTGTTGTCTTCTGCATTTATTATAGTCTTGATTTAGGTAGTAGGTCTTCCCCGTAACCAATCTATGCTTTCTCTAGGAGCATTCTCTTACGCAAGGAATTTAGGATACGTAGCACACAAAACCTAACAGAGTCTACAAACCACGAGGGAAAAGGCATACGACGCCAATTAAATGTACAATATCAAAGTGCGCAATCTACGTCCTAATCCAAGCGCGAAGGTCGCTTCCGCTATGCACCCTCTTGTGCCACCGACTCATTCAAAGACAACAGGCCGGTTGCGGAGGAAGCAAGAGCATAGGAAAGCTCATATAGGAACATACCGAGATAGAGGCCAATCAAAAAATTGAATAAGACTAGGGGCGTCACCGCGGGGGCGCCATGCCTCACTACCTAGAAAGGGTCGAGGGGAGTGATAGCGTGGAGTGGAGGTCGTCATAGGGCAGGGTCGCCGACGTGGTATACTGGTGATCGTCGAGAACCGATGAAGAACGGGGTGAAGGTAGCGGCCGCAGTCACAGCGTGGCTCGCCCTTCTGATCCCACTATGGGCGAAGACAATGATGGTGTCTCGCGCATCGTTTGACTTCGACAAGCTTGAGGCATACGAGGCGATTGCGGGGCGTCCTGTTGACGCGACTATCCGCATCGCCGTGTCCGGGGAACTGCTGCCCGACGTTGCAGAAGCCACCGAGCTCGTGCTGAATCGAATACTCGGAGAATCTGGCAGCCCTTTTAAATTCGCAGTGAGCAGCGAGTGCGCGCCAGACACAGAACTGTGCGTGGATGCCGTGATTGGCAGTGCTGACCGGCTCGGGCTCGACTCAGGCTCGACGCGTCTGCAGGTCGAGTACAGCGAGACGACCATGAGCCAGGGCCGGATCCCAGACCTCGTGGCGATGCTGCTTTTGACCCACGTCTATGCAGATGAGATCGCACCGCCGGCGTCGCACGAGGAGGTCACTGTGAGCTACCACCCGAGGTACCACATAACATTCAGCATGTTCGGTGAGGGCGGTGCTCATCTCGACTGGGAGATCGGAGAGGCCGTGAAAAGGACACTTGGCACACTGTTCGGACACATCAGCGCAACCGTGGCGAACATCACAATGGATTCACAGACGGGTTTCTATGCCGAGCTAGGGTGCGAACGCAAGAGCGAGCTCGAGCAGCACGAGCTGTCGACGTTTGTTAACTTTGCAGAGTGGAGCCTTGCGTCAAACATGCCATACCCGACTCTGAACTTCGTTCTGTACGTCCCGAGCAGTGCCCTCCACATCGCCGAGTCTTCAACAAACTCGTTCATCGTGCCGCAGTGGGGCGGCGTGCTCGTTGCAGACCCCCAATCGGACCGGCATACATTCAGCGCCGCCGAGCTCGACAGTGTTCTCCAAGTGTTCGCGCGCCAGCTCCTCGTGCTACTCGGCATGCGCGAGATTCCCGACGCAGACTCTGCGAGCAGGCCGCCGATGGAGATTCGTCTCGCTGGCTTATCGCGTGAGTTCGCAGCGCGGGGAATCCACCGCGCTGCATCGAGTCTAGGGTCGCTGCGGCGCCTGGCCGCGAGCATACAGAACATCGCCATCCCTGAGGAGGTTGTCGATCATGCCAAGGCGGCCGAGGATGAGATCGCGCTCGCTCAGGCAAGTCTTGCCAACGGTGACCACGCAAGCGCAGCGTCACACGCGGGCCTCGCGTCTATAGAGGCCGACCTTGCGTTCTTTGACAAGCGCATGATGGCCGAGGCGTTCGCTCCTGACGAGCAAATGCTTGCCGTTTACGGACCACTTATCGGGCCTTTGTGCTTCATTGTATTTTTGGCATGGATTCGATTCTACAAGCAACAAAAGTCGTCTTGAACGATAGTAAGACTAGGTTGCGTTTTTCTTTTCATAAAAAAACAACTAGAAACGCGATAGCTAGCAGTATACATCTTTCGGAGAAACCAGCTGGCATGCTAAATTTCCGAGCGCACATTTTTTATTCTATCCTTGATTGTTGGCAATGCATGGCATTCGTGCTAGACTATATAGGGAGCTGCGGGGCTTATGCCACCGATGACACGGCTGCAGATTGCAATTCACTCACATCAACCGACAATCCAACTAGACTTGATACCGCGCTTCTCCAGCACCTTTCTAACCTTCGTCACATGGTTCCCCTGCACAACGATAGCCTCAAAGCCCTTTACGTTGGAGATCGTCGATGAGCCAGCGCAGGCGTGTCGAAGCTCATCTGCCAGCTGCTGAGGGTCGATATGGAATCCAGCCACGCCGCCAGTACCTATGAGTGTAACCACTTTGTTGCCGCCGCGACGCTCAGTCTTAATCGTAATTATCGGGACAGGTCCCTTCTCCAAGGGCACCTCGTCCTCATGCCGGCCCGGAGGAATGATCTTATGAAATGCAGTGCTGCTCTTAAGTAGAGCTGCGCCCAAATCATCACGGTGCAGCGTTTCGACAGTCTTCTTTAGACCCAGGGCATCGCGTAATGTCTCGTTTGGCGTGATCTCTGAGGCATCAGAGTTTGCAAGGTTGTTTGCAGAAATGTACTGCCTCGTGCTTTTGAGAAGAGTCGACATTTCAAAATAGTCATCCTTACGCTTGGATTCGGGCAAAATAGTACGGAGTGCAGGCTTCGGCCGATACACCACAACTGCAGTCATCTTACTCGCCTTATTTTTCTGCTTCTGCGCTGCCGACGATGACTTGGGTTTGACTGGCTCCGGAAGCATCTCACCCTCGGGTGGGTTCACGCTCACAACAATAACTTCTCCTCCTTGTCGTTCGCGAGACACTAGTTGACCCTTCTTCTCAGCCGCCTTGAGCAGCTTGCCCATTTTCTTGTATGACGTCGCCTTGATAGTGAGCCCCGGATGCTCATATGGCATGTTTTCACCGAGCAGCGCAGCAAAGCCTGCCATTGTCATCGGGTATTTATGCTGCGGTTGTCGAATAACTTTAGCCACAGCATAATCAAAGGCATCGTCAGCCTCTTCCTGGGAGAGTGGTTCGTCCTGCGAGTCATCCTCAAGGCTGGAGGCAGTTGGCTCCTCAGCTACCGGCGCGGCCTCGGGCGCAGAAGAGGCATCAGATTTATCGGGTCCAGCGTCTTTTGCAGATTCTGAGCCTACCTGCGGCTGCCCGCCTTCGTCATCATCGTCGTTAAGCTTCAGATCTCCAAGATTCATCGGCGCCAACTCCACACCAGGAGTAAGCTTGTCGCCTACAACATTGAACGTCTGGATACCTTTCCCTTTGTCGGTTGGTTTCACCTGCGACAAGTCTACCAGTGCCAGGCCCACCGCCATGAGCGCCTTCGACGAGAGCTCCCGAATCTGCACAGGCGTGCCCTTCGGTGTCGGCTCGCCCGGTAAAGTCCCGAAAATACCAGGGATCATAAAGTCAGCACCATTCTTTAGGAAATTGACGGTATTTGGAACCGTGTATATGATAGGAAGTAGGGACAGCTGGAGATCTGCCGGCAACGAAGACAATAGCGCAACAGTTGGCACATATGTACCACGCAGTACGACCCACAGCGGCACCTGCTCCTCACTGTAGACAACTATTTTTTCGCCATCGGCGGTCACGGCCTTTGCAGACTGCACACTCTTGGGTAATAGTTGCTGCTTTACCTCCGGGGTCTGCTCACCGAGACGCAGCTGTTTCTCGATACCAGCCAAGACATTCTTGCGCTCGGAATTTTTGATAGACGCGTACGGCTTGAATGTTGGCGGTTTTGCAAACATGTCTAGTTGAACTTGGCGAAAATGCAGCCAACTTGGCTTCCTGTATATGCTAATTCAGACTACTGAGCCGATCCACAACACATACCACCCTACGAGGCCTTGCACCCTATGCCAGCGGGAGACACGTGACATACAAAGAAGCATCCCTAGGGAAGGTTGTCGAACTATTAGCTCGTGGTGGTGGAGCCAACTGTACGGGGCTGGGGTTCTCAATACAGTGTTGAAGGGATTACCACGTGGTATCCGGTGCACGGCGGCGGTGGTTTTCGAGCGGCAGTGTGTGCCCAGGCAGAGCCGAGTTCCATTAGCCGTATCAAGGAACCATTACATATGTGGCGGTAGCCATATCACTTTGGATACCGCCTTTACTAGCTCAGCAGTTGAGGGGTGCGGGTGAGCGATGATTCCCGAGCCGTTCGAGCTGACGCAGTTCCGTCCTCAGGACAAGAAGC
Source organism: Starmerella sirachaensis (assembly GCA_030578495.1). NCBI lineage: Eukaryota > Fungi > Ascomycota > Dipodascomycetes > Dipodascales > Trichomonascaceae > Starmerella > Starmerella sirachaensis. The sequence continues at coordinate 780,088 of JAJMSC010000004.1, read as the reverse complement.
GTGTCGCTTATTTCTACGATAACGATGTGGGGAATTACATGTATAATGTCGGTCACCCCATGAAACCGCACCGCATCCGGATGGCGCACTCGCTGATCATGAACTACGGGCTGTACAAGGATCTGGAAATATACCGAGCGAAGCCGGCGACGAAGCAGGAAATGACGCAGCTCCACACGGACGAGTATGTGGACTTCCTTAGCCGCGTAACGCCGGACAATATGGACCAGTTTGCTAAGGAGCAGGTGAAGTTTAACGTTGGCGACGACTGTCCCGTATTTGACGGCCTGTTTGAGTTCTGCGGCATCAGTGCAGGTGGGTCGATGGAGGGCGCTGCGCGCCTGAATCGTGGCAAGTGCGACATAGCCGTGAACTGGGCCGGCGGCTTGCACCACGCGAAGAAGAGCGAGGCGTCGGGATTTTGCTACGTGAACGACATCGCACTCGGCATCCTCGAGCTTCTGCGCTACCACCAACGCGTTTTGTACATCGACATCGATGTTCATCACGGTGATGGTGTCGAGGAGGCATTCTACACGACAGACCGTGTGATGACTTGCTCGTTCCACAAGTATGGTGAATTCTTCCCCGGAACTGGAGAGCTCCGCGACATCGGCGTTGGCAAGGGCAAGTACCGGGCTGTGAACTTCCCGCTCCGCGATGGAATCAACGACGAAACCTATCACTCCGTGTTCCAGCCTGTCATCAAGGCGATCATGGACTACTACCAGCCTGGCGCGGTCGTGTTGCAGTGTGGCGGTGACTCGCTGAGCGGCGACCGCCTTGGGTGCTTCAACCTGTCGATGTACGGCCACGCGAAGTGCGTCGATTATGTGAAGAGCTTCGGCCTGCCAATGATGGTCGTCGGCGGCGGCGGCTACACGATTCGTAACGTGAGCCGAACCTGGGCGTTCGAAACTAGCGTTTGTGCCGGTGTCGAGCTTCCGCAGGAGCTCCCATTTAACGAATACTACGAGTACTTTGGCCCCGACTATCGTCTGGAGGTCCGTTCTTCGAACATGATCAACGCCAACAGCCCGGAGTACCTCAATAAAATCCTATCGCAGGTTCTGCAGAACCTCGAGCGCACACAATTCGCCCCTTCCGTGCAGATGCAGCCGGTACCGAGGGACGCTGAGGACGAACCGCGTGACGAGGAGTCGAACGAGGCCATGGAGGCGAAAGGTGGCACAGCCGACGAGCGTGACGCGCACGTCGCGCCGGTTAATGAGTTCGAGAACGGCAAGGATCTCAGCTGAGCAGATTCGCCTCGATTCTCCTTTCTCGCGCGAGGAATATAAAGTATAAAATGAGTCGAGATGGGGACTTAGAGTAACGCGAAGCCACCGCGTAATACTGGAGGCTTATCGCGTCCGCAACACCACACGTACACCCCACTCTCTGTAGAAAATGTATTATTCTTTTCGTGTTAGTTTCATTTTCGGGACAGTTGATACTTAAAGCAAAGGGCAACTTGCAGAGCATAGGCGTCCAGCATCTGCGAGTATTCAGGGAGCCCTCACGATACACAGTACGGAGTGAAATTCGCGGCGGTACAGTCTCAGATGACACCTTGAGACCGTAAATGACGCATATTGAGAACCCAACGAGGAGGTTAGCGCCAGGCCTCGAGCACAGGCTTCAGCGCACCACAAAGGAGAGACTCCGGAGAACAGATCTGCACCATGAAACTCAATACTGCTCCACAAAGCGGCAGCACGAAGACAACAACGACGGTGATACCGAGGCTGTTAGGCCGCAAAAGCGATATCGAATAGATACAAAGGGCTCAATGCTCTTTCGCCACGTTGAGGGCCGGAGCAGTGGTAGTAGCAGCTGTAGCAGGGGTGACAGAGGTGGAAGTGCGGGGGAACAGAAAAGAAACCTCACACAGTGGGCCCGCGACCTCATAGAGAAGTTTTGCAGAGAATCACTAGACAATGGCGTGAACGTGGGTGGAGTACACATGCCGGCTCTCATGGACGGCGCCTCTGCAGGGGACGCTGCTCCGAGGGCCAGGGACGAGAGCACGCCTGCGCATTTTACATCAATTGAGTACCCTTCAGGGGATACGGAAAGTGATTCGTTCGTTTCGCTTCTTGATATAGATCGGCCCATATCGCTTCTGACTGACGACTCTGATATGGTTGCGGGCCTAAGCCACAGCGCCGGCGAGTTCGACGAGTTCACGTCTCCCGCGGCTTTTGTTGTACCTTCAGACGCGGTGCGGCGAATTCGACGTGAGCAGAGAACGCGGAAATGGTATAATTTCAAACGTAATTTCTAGGCACCTTTACCATGCCGCGCCCGCTCTTGTTTATTCCTGCCCTTGGGGCCATGCCCGCTGGCTGATTACCAACCTTCAGGCGCACCATAGCTTCGCGTCCCACGCACTCGTACACACGCAATCACGCACGCAGGCTACACCTCTCACGCATCTGCCATAACTCATATACGGCAACGCATTAGCCGCGCAACCACAGGCTTGCCTTAAATCCGCTCTAGTGCTAGCAGCTGCGGAAGCCATACGGCACTAAGGGAGATGAGCTTGTGCACGCTGCCGGCCCCAGTGTCACAGAGCGTGCTCGGGTGGTCGCCACGAATTAATGTGGTGCTCTTCCTTACGGAGACCCACCTTGTGCTGTGTAGAAAGAGCGGGCAGCAAATTTGGAGTACGCGGCTTCCGACCGCCACGCCTCGTCGCTCCGCTACCGCGGTCGCATGGAGTAGTGACGGGCACTACTTCGGGGTCATCTTCGACGACGGATCCTACTCTTTGTACCTGGTGTCGACGGGGCGACCCGTATCGACGGTATCGGCAAGTCAAGATGCAGTGACGAGTATAGCGTGGCCCGTTAGCCTCGCGGCCTCTCAAGGATTAGAGCATCCTACAGAAGCCTATCACCGCCCGACAAAACTCACAGACATTGCCGACGATTCAGAGTACTTGGCCCAGCTCGGTATGGCCACGCCTGAGCACTCCTCAATTGCAATCGCTGGTACAGCACAAGGCAGAGTGGTAATCAGCCTCTATGGCGCGCTTAGCATTGGGGACATTAGGCTGGGTCTCGAGTCCGAGACGCCGACGCCAGTCACGCACGTATGTGCGGAGGAGAATAGTGGCGAATATGCCGCGGTGAAAGCCAGCAAATTGTATCTCTACCGCCGAAATGCGGCAGGTGTGCGTGCCTCCGAAGGTGCGACGCTTGGCTCTGCGGGCGTGGGTGCGGCCGCTCGCTCAAGAGAGGGCGCACGCGAGTTTCACGAAATTCTTAACACAATGGGATTTGACACGCCCGAGGACATTGCATCGGAGCTGGCTCGAACAACAGCGCGGCTCAGTGCGAAGGCTATTGATCTGTCGGCCAGCCTAAACAAGGCCGCAGATGGCGTTCTCGAGTCTGTACGGTCACTGCGCAGGGTGAATATGATGTTCATGGAGAGTCTCGAGGAAGGCAATCCGGAGACGACGCAGGAGACCATTCTCACGGCGGCCCTCGCCGGAGACGTATCGCCGTACGCAGTGCAGTGGATGCAGTCTCAGCATGAGCAAGGATTCAAGCGATGGTACAAGGCAGCATCACAGCGCTGGGACACGCTGAGGCGGCTCGTTGTGGATGACATTCTTGTGACCCTCGAAAGCCTTATGAGCCTGCTGCCTCGGCTGCAGACAAAGAGCCTTGACATGCTCCGGCTCTACAGGAAGGCGAACGAGACGCTTCGCGATGTCGTGAAGCTTTCCAAGAACTTCGAGCTGCAGGCTACGTTCATTGAGTACATGTTCAAGCAGGAGATCGACCGGCCGATCTCCGTGACGCGACTGGCTAAGGTAAAGGTGGGTGAGGTCGTAACTTCACTACTCGAGGGCTTGCTCTGCACGCTCGATGAGAGTGTCGGGGTTGAATTCGTCGAAACTACACAGCAGATCCGCAAGGACCTCGACCAGGCTGCCCAGGCAACAAGGCATGCCCTGCGCGCCAAGTTGTCGCTGAGCTTCGTCGCTGATCTTGGAAGTGGAGTGTCAGATCTCCGCCGGTTGGACAACGGGAAATACGCGGCCATACTCAAATCACGGCACCTTGTCCTAGTTGGGACCGATGGTAGCATCGAGGAGCGTTCAGAAATAACCGGAGAGAAACCGGTATTCACGGGAGTTGGTGCGGATCTCGTGTCTCTGCTTCCTGACGAACATGCGCTTTTTCTTTCTAAATCCCAAGAAAGGCTGCAGCTAGATATCAAGCCGCTCGCGGTCACCTGTCGTGTTGATGGACAAAAGGTCAACGTGTGTGTGCTGTCTGAAGACCAGCAGCACTATCAGTTTCTCGAGGTATAAAGTGTGCGCCATTGCGGGCCAATTGGTGCACCACTCCAAAAGTATATAATAATAATTATATATTAATGAAAAACGAAAGCCTCCGCAACCGACGGAAACTAGGTTTATTCGGGCAATTCCAATAAAAAAATATGCACTGACCCGGAATCGAACCGGGGTCGAGTCGAAGTTGAACTAATAGATCATGGCAACGACTCAGTATACCACTAACCCACCAGTGCTTCCTTATATAAGACCGTGAATGGATAGGCTATAGTTGCTAGATGGGGCACACGCTTGTCGTCTTCTGATTTACCTCTGTTGCAGGCTGCCAGGGCGGAATCACCGCCCACGATCATGAGATACGGGCGTGGTCATAGTCCACACAGTAAACGTTGATGGTGTCATGTCAGCTAGGTGTTGCGATGGCTCACTAGGTCAATATACGCCGAGCGACAAAACCGTTGGCGTTTCATAAGGCTCAATACCCCTGCATGGGGCTCTCCGCGCGAATTTTTATGCTGGCTGCTGCATCAGACATATGGTGGTAAGCAGCCGCTTGCCTAACCCTCTCCGCACGCCGTAGCAACCCCCCGATCGAGTAGTCATATTGATATCCTAACCCTTGAGTAGATCCATATGAGGTGGCTTAACTGCCTTTACTCACTCTCCGCACATAGGATAGCGTGCGGATATGTCTAACGTTCATATTTTAGCACTGTCTGAGGAAGGAACTCCGGCACTTTCGCCCGGTGAAGTCCTACTTTTACCTATTCCGACCAAGCCGTATACGCTGCGGATCGTGATTCCTGGTACCTCACCGGTTCTGAATGCTGGTGTCGATCTCGAGTGCAACTATCCAGCTGAAGGAGCTGAATTTGATCGTGAGACATTTACCAGTTACAAGATATCTGCCCCTCTTACTGGAAAAGCCCATGTTGACATTAAGATCACCCATTCCGGAGCCTTTACTACACGGATTGGCGAAACTGAATGGAACTTTGTTGTCCAAACTGGCTTCAATGTCGGTGGTCGTAATATCGATGCGAACGCTCTCTGTGTCCAGAGTGTATTGTCGAAGCTCGTTCCTGGTGACAATGTGCACTCAAGAGGCTGGCGTGAGACCTTGGAAAGTATTGCACGCAAGGGATACAACATGATTCACTTCGTCCCATTGCAGCCGCGTGGTGAGTCAGGATCGCCTTACAGTATCCTTGACCAGCTTGAATGGGACCCGATTGCGTTCCCTGAAGGAGTCAAAGACATTGACCACCTGAATGGAATGCTGTCTGAGCTCAACATCCTGGGTCTTAGCGATATTGTTTTAAACCATACTGCAAGTGATTCTCAGTGGTTGAAAGATCATCTTGATGCTGGATACTCGGTAGAAACTGCACCTCATCTTGAAGTCGCAATCGACCTTGACACCAAGCTTCTGGGCGTGAGCGGTATTGAAATAAATACCGGGGCCGACCTTGAGCAAGTCGATCGCATTGTAAGGGATGCCGCCGAAGAGCTCAAGCTTTGGGAGTACTACGTTGTTGACGTCCAAGATCTCAGCCTGACAGTCGAGTCACATCCTTTTGGGGGCCGACCGGCCTCTGACTTACCGACAACTTTGCATGACATAGCGGCAGATCTAGCGCAAAAAGCAGGCCGTAATCTCGATGTCCTCGGACCCAGATTTGGTCGCTCTGTGGATACGACGTTGCTTGCTGAGTATGTCGCTGCATCCAGCTTTGGTGCACGGGACATTCTGAACGAATTAAATGTGCCGCTGTACGCTGAGTACAATGCTGATATAGATGCTGCGATCGCATCTATCAAAGACCGTCAGCGTTATCTGCGTCTGGATGCTAACGGTCCCCAAATTGGCAGCCAAGTCGATTCCGAGACCCCCATCATTGAAAGCTACTTCAATCGGCAGCACGGTCCCGCCCTTGCGTGCAACGGCTGGGTGTGGGGTGGTAATCCCCTAATTGATCATGCAGGCCCGAAGTCGAAGGCTTACATTCGTCGTGAGCTTATCGTTTGGGGTGACTGCACGAAACTACGATACGGCGATAAGCCAGAGGACTCTCCTTATGTTTGGGAGCGTATGGGCAGCTATGCCCGCCTGATGGCTAAACACTTTTCGGGTCTTCGCATGGACAATGCTCACTCTACTCCTCTACACGTAGGGGAGTTTATCGTCGATCAAGCCCGGAAAATAAGACCCAACATCTATATTGTGGCTGAATTGTTCAGTGGCTCGGAGGAAATGGACAAACTGTATGTTGAGAGACTAGGAATAGCATCTCTACTCAGGGAGGCGATCATGCCCGGAAACCCGAAGGACTTTTCAACCGTCATCCATCAGAATGGTGGATTGGCAATCGGCTCGTTCGTTCCCCCTGTAGTTGTTGGGAGCCAGACGCATGCTTGGCTCATGGAGGTCACTCACGACAATGAGATGCCCGCCGAAAAGCGCACCGTCGAAGACACCCTCTCGACTGCCGGGTTGGTTGCTATGTGCCAAGTGGCTTCCGGATCAACCTTTGGGGCTGATGAAGGCTACCCTCACGCTTTGAACGTCGTTTCTGAGGAACGTAAGTATGTTCTTGGTGGTGGCATGGTAGATGCTAAAAGAGTGCTGAACGAGCTCCATAAAGTCATGGCGACCGAGCATATGATTGAAAGCTTCACAGACTATAAAGGTCAGTACATCACAGTGCACAGACTTAATCCTGAGACAGGAGACGGAGTCTTCTTGGTGGCCCGCACTAAATTCTGGGACGATGGTTTTCAGGATATAGCGCCAATAAAGCTTGAAGCTTCATCCGCAGAGTGGTATGCGGGGTGGTCACTCGTTCGAACCGGAGATCCCACAGAATCTAAGGATGAAATTACGCCTATTCCGACGGTCTTGAAAGATCTTGATCGCCTTGAACCCGTAAAAGAAGGCTCTACTTCGACGATCTACATTGATAGCTCAAAATTCCCACAGGGTTCTGTGGCGATTTGGAAGACTTCCCGAACGTTCGACCCCACAAAAATTGAAAAGCTGGTGCGTGAGCCTGCAACAGATGTTGTGGCAAATCTCTCACTCCTCGACTTGAACGCGCTCTTGTATCGGGCAGAGGGCGAGGAACGGGCATCAACAAACTGGACTCGGGGCACGTATTCCATTCCGAATTATGGGTCCCTCGTTTATGCTGGCCTACAAGGCTGGGAGACCCTGCTGCGTCCGATTGTTGCCAAGCAGGACCTCGGGCATCCTTTGTGTGACAACTTGAGGAATGGACTCTGGGCTTTGGAGTACATTGTTGAGCGATCTCCCACAGACGAAGTAAAAGAGTGGCTATCTAAGAGACTGGATGCAATCCGTAAGGTACCAAGCTCGTTGCACCCGCGCTACTTCGCTGCTACTGTCTTTACGCTCTATGAAGCAGCCACTGAGAAGGCACTTCAGCTCATGGGCCTAGATCCCGCGAAAGTCTCACTCTTCTACCGCCGCCTGGTTCTCACCAGTGTCCAAATGGTATCAGATTTGCCGAACACATCGCTGTTCCCAACGAAACATACTCCCACTATGGCCGCCGGACTGCCTTTTTTCAGCGAGGGCATCATGCGTACTTGGGGTCGTGATGTTTTCCTAAGTGTCGGTGGGCTGTTGACGAAACTTGGACGCTTGGAGGAAGCGAAGCAGCATATACTTGGGTTCGGTGCCACGCTCAAGTATGGACTCATACCGAATTTGTTGGGATCAGGCCAGAATCCGCGCTACAATGCACGCGATGCGGTTTGGTTCTTCGTACAAAGCGTTCAGGACTACGCGAAGCAGACGGGATCACTGGACATATTGCACGAAAAAGTACAGCGACGTTTTCCTTTGGACGACAGCTTCACTGAGCAACCCACGGACGTATATAGTAAGGTTGGGGATCTCATTCTCGAAGTTCTTGCCCGTCACGCGGGTGGAATAAAATTCCGTGAGCATAATGCTGGACCTGAGATTGATGCTCATATGAAAGACAATGGGTTTAACCAGCACATTTGGACGGACTGGGAGACTGGTTTTGTGTACGGAGGAAATCAAGATAATTGTGGAACATGGCAAGACAAAATGGGGGAATCCACACGCGCTGGCAACAACGGCATACCGGGAACTCCGAGAGACGGCGCGGCCGTGGAGATTATCGGCCTACTGAAAAGCTGCTTGAGATGGGTAAACGAGGTCAGAGACCAAGGTGGGTACCCATGGCCCGATTCTGTGAAGAATGAAAGAGGCGAGGATGTTTCCCTCAAACACTGGAATGATTTAGTTCAAAACTCTTTTGAGAGGTGCTACTATATTCCGGAGTCTCAGGATGAGTCTTACGATGTTGATTGGAGCCTCGTCAACAGGAGGGGAATATACAAAGATCTCTACCGCACTGGTAAACCGTATGAAAACTATCAGTTCAGACCCAACTTCACGGTAGCTGTTTGTGTTGCTCCGGAACTCTTTGAGGAGAAGAAGGTATTAAGGACGCTCCAATTGGCGGCCAAGATTCTCGTGGGACCGGTGGGAATTGCCACCCTTGATCCAAGCGACTGGAATTACCGCCCGTACTACATCAACGGTATCGATAGCGACGACTTCGCTACCTCTCGTGGCTTGAACTATCACCAAGGTCCCGAATGGCTGTGGCTTAAGGGTACGTATCTCGAGGCTCTTGTGGGAACGTTGCACCGCAATCAAGTACCAGCCCACGAGATTCAAGCTGAGCTGCGGAAGTACATCCAAGGAAGCGTATCCTGGATATCTGACTCCCCTTGGAGCGGCTTGACGGAGTTGACGCAAAAGAACGGCGAGTTCTGCGCAGACTCATCACCTACTCAGGCATGGTCCTCTGCCAGGCTCATTGATGCAATTTATTTGCTGGAACATTTACATTAGCCACTAGTAAAAATTAGAATTAGCCCATTAAGCCAATTTATGAGACCCATTAACCAAATAAATTGAAGTCTTCGGTGATTTTCACATCATTGCTGCTTTCAGCATCCTGAAGCATATGCTCTGGCTCCAAGTCATCGTCCATGGAAATCTTAACGCCCAAAAGGCCCGAGTAGAGATCCTCAGCTTGCTTGTCTGACCAGGTGAAAACATCTCTGGGCGCGTCGAATCCTTGAATTTTTTCCATAACATTATACCGCAATTTTCGCCCCTTTGATGCCTTTGTATCCACCTTCTTTTTCTGCTTCGTCACAGCGGCTGCGGCCTTCCACTTCAAGCCACTGGAAGCTGAAGAATCGGCCATTCGCCGGTCAACGAGTTCTTTGAGTAGCAATCGGTAGAAGTCCGTATCATCGAAAAGCCACGCCTGCGCAGCATCGACACCATAATTCGATCTGTCAACCTGCGTGCGTTTTACCAATCTTTCCATATCGCCAAGTACAGAAGACACTTGCAAAGCAGCTGATTGCCCGAAGCTCTTGAAACGATTAGACTGTAATGCATTTTTTCCACTGGAAAGTTCTACTTTTCGACTCCATTTTGTGAGCACGGAGTCCCTTTTGGCGGCCAGCGCCAGGTCCAATTTTTCCGCATCCGCAGCATACTCCGCTAAAGAGGAAAAATCCTGGTCTACCTCATTTTTGCCATTGAGTTCGCGGCGCAGAGTACTAACCTTGCTCAACAGCGGAAAAAGTGCGTCTGATTTGCAAGGCTCTCTATTAGTTGATTTGTTTGTCGAATTTAGCAACTTTTGGGTTTGAATGCGAATGTCCAGCAAATTTTCGTAGACACGCATTTGCGCTTGAACGGCTTTACCCTTTGCAACATCATTCTCTTTATCATTGCTGAGACGAGACAGCAGATGCTTTTGTTCATCTGAAAGTATCTGAGATATTCCAGAGCTCGCCTTTGCAGTAGGTATTACAGCTGGGCCCTCAGGTTCAACTTCAGATGTGGTGGCATCAGACTCTTCTGCGCTTTCAGAGCCAGATTCATACTTAGCTTCCGAACTATCATCACTAGCATCATCAAGGTCTTTCCGAGAGACTCGCGAGCCCTTGTACTTACCCTCGGAAAGCGCAATTCCATCGTCGCGGAACTTAGACCGGCCCACAGCTACATAGTGCGACGTCCTGTCCTCGTCCTCTGACGGTTCGGAGTCAGTCCCACTATTCTGATTTCCATACTCAAGATCTTCGGGATCATAATCCTTAGGCTCAGGATTCGCTGCCTCAGAAAGCTGCTCCGCCAATGACTTTCTAGCAGGCATTATTTTATCAATATATTGCGAGCTGTGGCTGCCCCCTTCCCATTAAATCCAACATATTTTTTTATTATATAATTTTTACCTAGGGTTTTTTATTTGAGCAGCAGCGAACACATTGACTGATAACAGCCTAGCTTTGGAGGGCAAGAGGAGAGAAATTCAGGAGCTAGAAAATTCAGGAGTATATATACAGTCCTAGTGGCATTAAATGGTTAGCATAATCTGTAGAGACACTTTATCGAATGGCTTCGGGCCATTGATTTTAAATGGGTCTCATAAGCTACGGCTCTCAAATGTCGCTCAATAAATAATAATACAGCACAATCGCTCTATTTGGTTTTTTTGTAAAGATGCTTCCCTTGTACGACAAACCGATCTAAGAAATCATCCATGATGTTCTCAAAATCAGGCCGTTCCGCGGTCATGTCGAACCCAGCCTCCTCTTCATCAGAGCTTTCCTGAGCATATTGCTCCTCGACCTGATCGAACTTGTCGTCGAGTAAGGTTAGCCCATCATTGCGATTATTTGCAGATGACGACATTGAGTAGCCCGACAGATCGGTTTTTGCGCCAATGCGCTTTTTCTTCTTTTGTGCCTTAGCAGACGCCCCCTTAGTCGGGGCGCCCCTCAAGGCTCCCAGAGTGTCACGCTCCTCGCTATCGCGATCCTCGTCTCTGAAATCACTGCCAAAACTCTGACCTCCAAAGTCACTGCCAAAGTCACTACCAAAGTCACTGCAGTCTTCGTTGTTGTCACCCACCTGGGCCTTTTTATCCTCGAGCTTGAATTTTCTGAATGCAAACTCCCAGTCCTCTTCATCTGCGCGCTGCTCGAGAGCTTCGGGCTCTTCAACGGGCGCCGTTTCTCGCCATTCGGCTTCATCTCGGATTTCGCCTGTCTTCAGCAGCTCCTGGAAGAGATCTTCATCATTATCAACGAATTCTTCGTCTTCGAGGGCTTCTAAGGCTTCACGAAGTCGCGGATCCATATCAGGTCGGAGGCCAGCAATCGCATCCTGCACTGGCAGTTGCGACTGGTAATGCTCACGGAACGTAGGCTGCCGAGCCTCACCGCGCACACCCCCGCCTAGGAGCTCTGCCACCGTCAATCGATCTTGAGCCTCCGGCGGGTTGTAACTTTCGCTCACCTTACCATCCCGGCCGACAAAGTAGGCATCCTCAAACATTCCAATGGGTCGCAGATGCTGCATATAGTCGTAGTTCGAGTCATCGAAGGTTATACCGTAAAGTGCAGCTTCACCTTCATTCTCACGCCTCCCCTGAGCCATGAATTCATCATGCATCGCTTCTAGCTCGTCGCGTTTGATTGCGGCTGCCTCGCGCTTCTTCGCCTCCTTTCGAGAACGGTCGTTGAGATTCTCTGTCTCTACAAGAACGGCTTTTGGTGCATCATCATCGTAGTAGAGGGGATCGTGGACCGATCTATGGACAAACTGGAACGTTTTAGCGGTCTTATCAAACTTGGGTGGCATCGTAGTTTCTTCAGAAAGCCTTACAAGAGCCGCTACAGCTAGAACACTCTGATACTTTACAGATGATCTAATTTTTTGGTGGGTTAGGAAAGGAGGCAACAAGTAAGTGCCTGATGGCGGTATGAGCGGCCTACTCAATGCGGTACGGTAGAGCTGTTTAAGCGAGTCGCTTGCAACGAGATTGGACTCAGCAATAATTGAAGCTCAGAGGAAATTATTTTGCGAGATCTAAATGGCTTACGAAGGGAGGACTGGACTTGGCTAGGGTAGATTTTAGCAGGCTTCTGTAATACAATACCTAAAATGGTGAGAAACTATGCAATAGCGAGGAGCCTACCTTGACTTGAAAGGATGCGGTTCTCTCTTTCTTTCTTATCTTTGATCGAGATCGTACGTGTTTCCCCCTGAGCTGGGTGGGGTGTCGTGGTGTGGTGTAATAACCAGCTTGCATTGATAGAGGGACCCCAACCCGCCCGTGACAGTAACTACAAGTCCCGGATCAGGATACCTCCTTTGTAACGAGGAAAGATGGCGGACTCGAGCCCTCGACAAGGAGATGTCATTCGTAGCTCCGCTGATTCAAGAAGACCGAGCAGACGATTCAGTAGCAGCGCAAGTGTAGCGATTGCAGCAGGGCGACGATCTGGGCGCCCGAGCTTCACGTCCGGTAGCGGAAACTCACCCGTGGCATCGGTCGTGTCTGGTGGGTCTCTTGACATGGATAACCCGGCACCAGATCTCGTGAAAAAGGTTGGACGCCACCTTGTTCCGGAGGACAAGGGATATGAAAGCCTACAGCTCCAGGGTGGCGACGTCACGCGGGAGATTTACAACTGGCAACGCGAACACCGCACTGGTGAGGGCGAGATCAAGCGTGGGCGGTCTCGGAGTTTTGATGTCCGTGCGGACGCTCATCCAGATGTAGGCCAAGCACGCGACATGCTGGTACCGGGTGGCTTCCGCCGGGACTTCGTAGCCACGCATCCGAACGACTCAGACAGCATCGCTAGCAGCACCGTCTCGTATGGTGCAACACACAATACTGGTAACAATAACGCTGCATTCGCCAGTGCTAGCGCCAATGACGCGGGAATAGCTTCGGCAACTAATTCGGTGCATACTGGTGCGGCTAATGGTGGTGCTCAGCAAGTGTTTACCCGCAACTTCATAGAATTCCTGAGTCTCTACGGTCACTTTGCCGGTGAAGAACTTGAGGAGGACGAAGACGACGAGGACGAAGCAGAAGAGCCGGGGCAATCGTCTGCATTGCTGGAGCGTCCGCGTCTGACACAGAGACGATTTTCGCATCAACAGGCGAAGGGCCAAGCTTCTACCACAGAGACAGTGATGTTGCTACTGAAGTCTTTTGTTGGCACGGGTGTACTATTCTTGCCACGTGCCTTTTACAATGGTGGAATTCTGTTCTCGACGCTAGTACTCGTGTTTGTATCGATGGTGTCGTATTGGTGCTTCTTGTTACTCATACGGACCAAGGACTACACTGGAATGAGCTCATTTGGTGACATCGGTGGTGCCCTTCTCGGCGAGAAGACGCGAAAAGTGATTCTTGGGTCGATTGTGCTGTCCCAAATAGGATTTGCATCTGCATATATCGTGTTTGTTGCTGAGAACTTGCAAAACCTGGTTTACAATGTCTCGAATGGAGACACTATTCCTGCAGTGAGCAGCCTTATTGTGCTCCAACTTCTTGTGTTTTTACCACTGAGTATGATTCGCGACATCGCAAAGCTTGGCTTCACAGCGCTTGTCGCAGACGCATTCATCCTGGCTGGTCTGGTCTACCTTTACTCTTGGTCCGGCCTCACGCTATTAACTGAGGGTGTAGCCGACGTTGCATTATTCAATTCATCAAGCTGGACGCTTTTCATCGGTACCGCTGTTTTCACGTATGAGGGAATTGGGCTCATTATCCCTATTCAAGAATCTATGCGCGAGCCCAGAAAGTTCCCAAAGGTATTGGGTGCAGTCATGGTGGGCATTACTCTGGTATTCGTCAGTGTCGGCGTCCTTTTGTACGCTGCTACTGGTTCAAAAGTGGAAACGGTCATTCTTTTAAATCTGCCCAGGTCCGGACTCGTGAACACCATTCAATTGCTGTACTCTCTGGCTATTCTCCTTAGCACCCCACTTCAGCTTTTTCCTGCCATTCGCATTTTAGAAAATGCGATGTTTGTTCGCAGCGGTAAGTTCTCACGCCGCGTGAAATGGGAAAAAAATGTATTCCGCTTCCTTCTTGTATTCTTCACCGGCTTTGTTGCATACTGCGGTGCCGATGATCTCGATAAATTTGTCGCCCTCACTGGTAGCGTCGCTTGCGTCCCGTTGGTATATGTCTATCCGCCGTTGTTACACATGTTCATTGTCGATAAATTCTCGACTGAATGGATCCTAGACACTGTTCTCATGGTTTTCGGTATCACAGTCATGGTGTATACCTCAATTATGACTGCTAACTCGTGGATCTCAGCTTAGGTTTTTGAGTTGAACAAGCTTCAAAGCGACCAAATAATATTAATCAACAAGTTGCGTATTCAAACCTTGCTTGAGCAACTCAGCTAAAGAAATAAAGTAAAACTTTCTCGGGATAGATGACACCATTATCGCAATTCCATTATGCGACGCGTATGCTCCTTAAAAACCGCATGCTAACCTGGAGTATTGTTGTTGTAGACGATCCAATCACGTGTCACTCATTGATGTTGACAGTCTTATATCCGTGACAGTGTAAGTCACGCACTGATCTTCTGTAGGCAAGAGCATAAATATATGGACCCTTCGACTGGTCGGTCGTCGCTAAACAGTGAAACTGTTAGTCTTCCCGACCCCGAGCAGCTCGATGCATTGTCCGCGGATGAGCGCCGAAAAGTTGTTGCATCCCATGGCCACTTGCCAGACGATCGAAAATACTATGAAACGCGTTCACTAAAAGGGAAGGAAGACCCCGGGATCCCTGCCCCGGGAAAGCCTCCCCTCAATTCAGTTGTGGAGGAAATTGAGGTCTTACTGTCCCTCACTTTTTTTGCGCTGGCAGGATGCACTGCGCGAAATGGGTTGGATAGACTCACCGCGTTTGAAAGTCTCGGTAGCGTATGGGGAAATTTCACTGGTTGCTTTGTGATTGCATTTATTCCATCAGCGTTTGGCCCGATATTGGCTGGCACAATTGGCACGGGCTTTTGCGGGGCATTGACCTCTTTCTCCGAACTCATTACTGATATTTTCATGGAGTCAACAAGTCCAAAGGAAAATTGGCCAGATTACGGCTATGGCGTCCCCCTATTTATGGCCCGTTTATTGTTGGAATTGAGTTGTTGCTTTGGTGGATACCTGTCAGGAACACATTTCGGCAAAGCGTGGACTAGCCTTGGTCTCCGGCACCTCCCGGATCCTTACGAACTCGCTGTCCGTCGCGTAACCGAGATTTTGGGTATACTTGGCTGGGTAGCTTGTCTTGTGACGTCTATCACTAGTCCAAACCACGTCCGCTGGTGGGCCATGAGCGGCATTTTCTCTCCGTTTGGTGTATGGGCACGATATTACCTGTCGAGATTGAACAACACATCCGCGAACGCCACATTCAAGTGGGGTACATTTGCAGCGAATGTATCGGGGACTCTGGTTGCTTGTGTAACGCAGACTTGCCTGCTATTTCCGTGGATTCACCCGGTTCAATATCAAGTAGTGAGTGCCATTCAGCACGGATTTTGTGGATGTTTAACAACCATCAGTACGTTCATTAAAGAGCTGAACTCAATGTCTCTCGTGAGGGCGTACTTTTATGCTGTTGTGAGCCTCTTTGTGGGATACTCTCTCTCATTTATAATTATCGGCTCGTACAAGTGGACACGTTGACTCAGTCAAAGCATGGTTTGAGTTGAATTAGTTTATGGGGGTGGCTCCCGAAAATATTCCTGCCAAATAAAAGCTAGTCTATTACCCTCCTGATGAAACTAGTGCACACAGAATGATAGGGATCGACACCGTACCGACATGACCATGGCCTGCATGATCCGCTCAAGATAGTTGTTTAAGGCAGGCCCAACAAAATGCAAAACAATATTTAAATATGTTTCATCAATATGGTGTTTAGTTGCTGTTGTCTTCAGATGGGTCCGCTCTTCTCTCCGCGCGCGTCTGGAGGAGGAGGGTAGAGTCCAAGCTTCTGGGATTAGGTGGCGTGCGTAAGCAAGTTGACCACAGCATACATACCGTCTTACACGCCAACCAACGTCACCATGGCAGGGCTGAGCTTTGATAACTATCGCCGGAACAAGGCTCTAGAAGCTGCAGGCGTACCACCCCCCAAGGCAACGTCGACAGGAACGACGATTGTTGGATGCAAGTTTGACGGCGGCGTTGTGCTCGCTGCGGACCAGCGAGCTACGGCGGGTCCCATCGTGGCCGACAAGAACACGCTGAAGCTGCACAGACTTGCGCCGACTATTTGGTGCGCTGGTGCTGGCACAGCTGCTGACAATGACAAGGTTACCGAGCTTGAATCGTCGAACCTCGAGCTTCATGCACAGTGGACCGGCCGTGCGCCACGCGTGGTCACAGCGCTGACGCACTTGAAGCAGCATTTGTTCCGGTACCAGGGTCACATTGGAGCTCATCTCATTCTTGCCGGTGTTGACCCTACCGGCACGTATCTGTTCTCGATCCATGCCCATGGTAGTACCGACGTGGGGCCGTATATGTCGCTCGGATCGGGGTCACTAGCCGCGCTGAGCGTGCTGGAGTCGAACTGGAAGGAAGGTCTTACAAAAGAGGAGGCTATGACCTTATGTGCGGATGCAATCGAGGCTGGAATCTTCAACGATCTTGGCTCCGGCTCGAACGTCGACATGTGTGTGCTTGAAGAGGGCAAGCCTGCAAAACTCACGCGCAACTTCCGCACCTCTAATATTCGCCTCCAAAAGGAGGGCAACTATAAGTTCAAAGAAGGAACAACTGCTTTCTTTTCTGCCTCGACGGAGGTGTTCAATGTCCGCGAGGCCAAGGATGGACAGGAGACACATGAGGCTTTGATGGAGGTTGATCCAGTAAACTAGGTTAATCTACGTAGGCGACCATTTCTAGGCATCACTCTCGTGGCCATATAGTTTTGATATCCATTGCTACCATGGTTGTGGTAGCGACCCTGAAACTCGCGGCGCCCCTTAGCTATCAGGGTCTTAGCTGTGAGGGTCCCTAGCCGCCTCTAGGGTACGGCGCGTGGAAGCACTGCATACTGGCGCGTTGCACGTCGATTTGGTTATAAAAAGAGCTTCACACGTTGAGATCCACAACCATCTGAAAATATAAGCAATGTCGAACTACCAGGACGATCTGAAAAACGCCGAGTCTGTGGGCAAGCAAGTCTTCAGCGACTACCAGTCTGGTAAGGGTCTTAGCAACGATGATATGCAGAAGGCTGGCAGCGCCGCCGAGTCGCTTGTGAAGGATTACGAGTCCCGCAATGGTGGCCAGGGAAGCAACGCCGTCGAATCAGCGGTCAGCGACTTCAGCAAGACTAGCATCGGTCGTAAGATCGAGGGCAACGTCGCTAAGCAGGCGGTGAAGTCTGAAGCCGAGAACGCACTCAAATCAGGTAACTTCGGCAGCGTTGCTGGCGATGTTGAGTCATTCCTTAACAAGAACTAAGCTACTCCGGTGGTTTTATTCTTTTGCATCATATAGAAGTATATACGGAGCTTTCGGTCTTTGGAGTGGCATTACTTCTTTAGCTCCTTGGTTTCTGCTAAACTCAGACCTTCAAGGTTTGTTGCTGCGTCGTCAGGGGTGTCATTTGCAGAAGAGCTGCTTCCGCTTCCCGGTCTGGTTGCATTACCGTCGGTGTCTGGCTTCTTCGGAGATGTCGTGGACTTTGCATCTCGCTCAGCAATCTTCTTCAACGCAAGACGCGCACCATCCACAATGGCTTCGTGCTCCACAGAGTGCACACGCTCTTCATATTTCTCGACCGTTTCGTCCTTGCGTAGATCGATCTCGCGAACTATCAGAGGTTCGCCTTCATCTACAGCCGCAATCACGTAGTGTATCATGAGACCGCCCTTGGTGATTTCGCCACGCTGGCCAGCCTCCCAAGCACGCTCGATTGCATGGATACCCGGGAAAGCGCCGGGCAAAGCGGGGTGTAAATTAATGATGTCTATGTTCTTTGCCGCAAGCGGTTCGAGAAACTTAGGCGACAAAATGAGCATCCAGCCAGCACACACCACGAGGCTCGGTTGCAGCTCGATTACCAGTCTTGCTAGGTCCTCGTTGAATTTCGCGCGGATCCGTTTCCGCTCATCCTTTGCAGATACGGGCACATCTCCGTAATATTTTTTTAACGAGTGAACGATCGTCGCAATATCGGCGCGCTTGGCGCGTTCAATGCCGTAGGCAGCCGGATCGCTGGAGACAACATGTGAGATCGGCAATTTCGCATCAATCAATGCTTGCAGATTGGTCCCGCTACCGGATATGAGGACAACAATCGACATGAGCCGAGGATTTTCGTAAAGAGGCAGCAGCAGGCTGATACGTTCTGCTGACAATGGGAGTTGGCAGCTGAGAAGGGACAGCACATGTTACGAGCTGCAAGTTGTCGAGAGGGAAAAATTTTTCCACAACCGCTTCACAAGAATCAATTCAAAGTTTTAGCTCGCTGCAATCCTGGTTGCCTTGGTTTTATTTCAATTTTCGCTTTCATCTTAATTGCATACTTTAGACTGAGACAGAAGGGTCGCTGTGTCATCGTTGCTTGCACTAACTATTGACCCACATATTGTCACATACAGTTCGTAAATGTCAATAGTAAAGAAGGATATAGGCGCGACATCAGTAAGCCTACAGTTGTATTTAACAAATGATTTCAGTGTGATTTGATGTTACTACGGATGCCTACAAATCACCGATCTTGAATTCCGCGTCCACTTCGCGCCAGACTGCAAAGAACGACTTGAAATAGCGAACGGCTAGCCAGATGTCGTGTGAGCCAGTTGTGGCACGAATTGAATGCATAGAGAGCTGCGCGATACCAATATCGACTCCACGTACACCTATCTTAGAGGCAAGCGCCGGGCCAATGGTGCCACCAGACCGTGAGTCATTCCTGATTTGAAACTGTTGTACAGTATTTCCAGTACGGCGCGCGACTTCGTAAACAAACGCAGAGCTTACGGCGTCGGTGATCATATTCCCATTCGGGTCACGGGAAAGAGTGATACCTACGTTAAGGAGTGGCTTGTGGTTCTCCAGATAGATGTTATCGAAATTCGGATTCACAGCATGCGTCACATCGGAGGATAGGAAGAAAGAATTCGCATAGAAAAGCGCTTTCTGAGCATCGCCAACATCATCACCCAGAACGCGCTCAACAACGGATTCAAGGAAGTTACCACGCGCACCCGTACGAGCGAGAGAGCCGACCTCCTCATAGTCGTAGCAGGCGACGATTCCCAGTGAATCGCTACGCTCGATGGTCTCGGCCGCTTCAATGAGCCCTGCGACTGCGGTGAACGTACACGACTTATCGTCGATGCGCGGAGCGAAAAGAAACTCGCGATCAAGACCCCCGAGGGCTGACGGTTGTGTGTCGTAAATCTGCAATTCCACCTCGAGAATGTCACGTACGGGTACGCCACTTTCTTTAGAAAGGGCGCGGAGAAGCCTCAGGCTGTGCTTGCCAACAACCGGGCTTTTCTTTTCGTCTTCCGTTGGCTCCGGTAGTACATCTTCCCCTGACACGAGCCCGATGAACGGCACCTTTTGAGTCTCTGGGTTGAACGGGCCTTGAGAAGGAGCTCCAAAATGCGGAGCTAGCGTCGCAATTCGCGCGATTGGCCGCGGAATACGGACGAGCTTTGTGGTGATGCCCACAGTTCCGGCCTTCGAATTGCGAACAACTAGACGACCACCAACGCCAAGATCACGATCCCACCATGTCTCGTTCAAGGCACCGGAGTAAGGTGCAACACCTATCAGCTCGAAGCCATCAATTGGTTTTTTAATCGAGGTAGGCTTGACAGTGACAGCGAGCGAGTCAATGTGCGTCCCTATGATCGCAGAGCCATGGCTTGGCTTCCAATGGTCGCCGCGAACGAATGCAACGAGAGAGGTGCCATTGCGGATCGTGTAAAAGCGCTGTCCCTTCGCTAGCTGATCGGCCCAAGGCTCTCGCTCAGAGAGGTACACAAACCCATTCTCCTCGAGGCGGCGCGCCTCGTACTCGATTGCGTGGAAAATGGTCGGAGCCGTGTCGGTAAACTCCATGTACTCCGTTGCATAGTCCTCCCAGGAGATCTCCGGGTCATAGTTGGACTTGCCACCTTTATCATCACTAACAGCACGAGGAATAACCTCAAACTCGTCAGTGCTCGGCCTGGTCCTACGGAAATTCTCACTAAAAGGGCACATCGTTCTAGGATGTGTCGGTAATCTGGAGAGGGAGGCTATCTCGTCCAGTTTGGGATAGTTGTCACCGGGCTAGGTTTAGATGCAGCTCGACCACGTAACGTCACGTTAGTAAATGCCCATCGCCCAGCTCAGGCGTCATACGCGGAAGGCGTGGATCGAGGTAGAGAAGAAGGATATTAGGTGTAGGGTGCAGCGCCAAGGAGGCTGTTAGCCTGGTCAGCCAGCCGTATATAAGTGCATGCATGATGGTGGAAGATGCGACTAGCACAGTAGACCAAAAACACGCTAAATAAAATGCTACTCGTATGCCCTGAACCGTATGAAACGCACTTAATTAGTCGCTAGCGACAATGTCAAGGCCCGCACCTCGCGTCTTATGATCATGTCTCCTCTGTTGATTATATTGACGATGAAATTACCCGCACAATAGCCATAGAGATTTATCGTGGACCTTAAGTCGTGTGAGTAGCGGAACCACATTGCGCGCGCCTTCTCTCTGATCGGGCAACCCTGGCGTGCTGAGCATTACCTTTTCAGATATACATCTTATGCATATGACATCGTAGACATCGTATGTTACTGATCTTTTAATCGTTTCAGATAGGGCTCTATCCTAAATCGTTCTTGTCGCAGGTCCGAGACCAGCTGTTGAAAGAAATCCGGAACTGATGCATTTATTCCCGCCAGAGTTTCCTCACTTATGATCACAACCGCATCACTGGGCCGCTGTGACGCAATGTAAGGGCCTTTTGCTGTCGCCCCACTCTGTACTTTCATCCGGCTGTAGGTTCGTTGAGGGTAAGATCCCAGCCAAGCGGAGTTTGTCACATCGAAAAGAGTGTCGGTATTACGGCTATCTTCAAACAAATAGTCCAGAAGTTTTAGTGACTCAATTGCTGTAATCAAGCTGAATTGACCCTGCAGAGTAGCAGATACTGCGGGTACAATATTCGCCCATGTAGAGCACAGAGATAGGTAGCCCTTCTGTCGGATAATCAAGTCAGCCACAACAAACGGGTCGGGCATCCTGATCTTCACCAAGTAATAATATTGATAGATGTGCAGGTATCGTAAAGTTGCTCGGCTTCCTTGCCAGCCAGCACCGTGAGGCCTTGATATGACGATTAAGCGGTTCATGAGTTCCCAGGATTGACTACCAAAGTGCCATAAGTGAGGAATTATAACATCCGCAGCGTGCTCTGAGGCCTCAGAGAGTATGGTAAGTAGCCTTTTCACCGACTTGAGATCTTTTGGCCAAAAGCGAAAATAACAAGACGCTATTATAGAGACCGCTTGTGTGAGTCTCCCGTGGTGCTGCTTTACCCACACATCCTCTAAATATTCGAATATTGCCTTGTGCGCGCCACCAAATAGCCGACCGCTTTGTTCAACTAGCGGTGCCATCTGGGCAAGAGACTCGGCAAAGCCAGACTCTGAGTCTTTGCGCTCTAGCGAGAGAGCCTGATAAGCTGCAGTGGAGATTCTAGCTGCTTTTGAATCGATAGCTTCGGATGGAGTTGATGCATTTTGCAAACCGTCGCTTAGTGTCAAGACTACATCGATCGGAATACGCGAGTCTAGGGCAGAGTTGAGACCACAAGGCGGAATAAATATAGTGGGGTTGCCGCAGGAAGCCATCACGCGGAGTAGCCGGCCAATTGATTCGGGGTTCATCTTTTCAACATAAAGTCGAGCAAGGAAGTTCACCCGGCCTTGGGTAACAACAGATGAGTCGGTGATTTTAGCCAGGAAATCAACCATAGCTTTCACAGGGATGTGTGCACGAAGCATAGAGAGCATCATACCATAGTGTGCAGCTAAAACGCGCTGATCGAACCGTTGATAGTTCGATATAAGCCATTCAATAGCCTCAATCTTCTGCAGTCGTGGTAAGCGCATGAGGGAGCCAAGAACAACATGGAGATCACCAACATCAAATTTATGTGGTCTTTCAACAACAGTTGAGTATGGACCTACGCTCATGGCGCAGAGACCCCAGTCGCCGTCGCGTTTCGACGCACGCGCGTTTCTATGCAAGAGGACTATCGCTAAAAGGTCAGGTGACAAGACTTGGCTCCCGAGAGACTACAGCCTTGTACATATACGTGCTTCATAAACTTGT
Organism: Starmerella sirachaensis; assembly: GCA_030578495.1. Taxonomy (NCBI): domain Eukaryota; kingdom Fungi; phylum Ascomycota; class Dipodascomycetes; order Dipodascales; family Trichomonascaceae; genus Starmerella; species Starmerella sirachaensis. The sequence continues at coordinate 757,492 of JAJMSC010000004.1, read as the reverse complement.
GCATTTAAAAGTGGGCTTCCGAGAATAAGAATTGCGCTCTGGTATTGATTTGCAACATAAAATTCGAATTTATTTTTCACATACTGCATGGTATGGGTCAAGATTGGAACGTTTTCACAAGCGCGGAAAGACATGTGAAAATAACTTTTCACAAATTTTGTTCTGAATTGAGCTCAAAAACATTTCATTTCATGCCATCCTAGCTTTATTTATTGACAATAGTCACACCCACCTTCGTGAGCGCTTGAGTGGTTGTAGGAAGACCTTACTAAGAGAACGCTACAAAACCACTTTCTTGTGAGGTACGCATCTAAATAAACATGTCGAAAATGCCAGACACGTCCGCTCCCCTTCGCGACATTGTCGAGGAGTTTAAGGGGAAAAATGCGGACGAGATGATGGATGACCTTAACAAGATCCCTTTTTTCATGACTGAGTATGCAGAGGAGGAAGAAGAAAATCCCCAGATTGAAGCCCTACGCGCTCTGGCATATGAAGGTGAGCCGTGGGAAATCGCAGAAAACTTCCGCACTCAAGGAAATGACTGTTTTAAGGCTGGAAAATACCAGGATGCTATCCAGTTCTACACGCAAGCGCTCGATCAGCCCACCGAGAAGAAGGACATTCGAATAGCAAGTCTCGGCAACCGCGCACAGGCTAATTTGATACTGAAGAACTATCGTCGAAGTATCACAGATAGCTCTAGAGTCTTGGATCTGGATCCAACTAACGCTAAAGCTTGGTACCGGAGCGCTAAGGCATTCTTGCTTCTTGACAAGCCGAGCGAGAGCATCGCGTGCGCAGAGCGAGGTCTAGCTAATGATAATACCAACAAGGACCTCGTGCAACTCAAAGAGCAAGCTCTTCAGCGCAAAGAGCGCCTCGCAGAACTTGAGCAGGCGCGGAAGGCAAGAATGGAAGCCGAAACGACGAAACAGCGCACACTTGAGTTAGCTTTGGCAGCCAGAGGTATCACGCAGTTGTTCTCCACTATGAATTACGATAAGTCAAACCCCGGCGATCTTAGCCCCGAACTTGATGACCCGTTCGATGCAAATACCTCGCTCTCCCTTCCCGTACTCGCTCTATACCCACTTAAAATGGAAAGCGATATTATGGAGCACATCGAAGAGACGGTGACTATTCGTGAGATACTTGACCAACTCTTCTCTGAACCACCCCATTGGGCTGACCCTCGCGAGTACAACCCGGATAATTTGGATGTCTTCGCCCAAACCGGAGATGGTGGCCTCGCCAAAATTGGACTGGCGTCAACACTTCGTAAAGCGTTCGGAAATCCTAAAGTTGTTCTTGTAGATAACATGGCACGCCTTTTCGTCGTACCGAGAGATAAGGTCTCTCGGTGGCTCAAAGATTGGAACAAAGACGCTCAAAGAGCTCTTCTCAAAGGCGACAGATGACCCTAAAACTGCACATACACCCTTAAATATTATTCAATTTACGCCCTTGTGCTTGAGTTACTCTACCGTGTTAGACCTAGAGAAATATGAGGACTTGAAGCGCCCATCAGTATTCAGCGTGCTGATGATTGTGGGTCGCCAGGACGGTGAAACCAGTCGGGGTTGTTATAATACCACTCTAGACATTTCTTTAGGCCTGATTCAAGGTCCACCTCCGGGGCCCATCCCAGCGATCGAATTCGGTCAAGCTTCATGTGGTACGATGCGTCGTTATAGAGGCGATCTGGTACAAACTCAATTAGTCCAGCGGGATCATTGTAGCCCGCCAGCCCAATCAGAGCTGCCGCGAGCTCTAGATTCGAGAGTGTGCATATATCACCAGAACCAACATTCGTGATTGCAGCTGCGTTGGGTGTCGTGCGAACCACGTCGATAGCAGCCACAGCATCCGTGACGTAGAGGTATTGGCGACTATTTTTTCCAGTGCCTTGAATACGACACGGTTGACTCGGACGAGCCAGCAGGGCCTCACAGAACAGAGGTACAACCTTTTCCGGATATTGGCGAGGTCCATAGACGTTGCATACGCGCACAGTCCTGACCGGGACGCCAAAACTCCGAGCATAGGACTGAACGAATAGCTCTGCAGACGCCTTAGATGCTGCATAGGGTGTTGTTGGTCGCATTGGTGAGTTCTCCGTGGCGACGGGCTCATTGGGAAAGCACTCACCATAGACTTCATCGGTGGATATATGCAAGAAAGGAATATGTTTGTCGCGGGAGAATTGCAACGCCTTCACAGTTCCGAGAACGTTCGAATGCTCAAACATCTCTGGATGCTCGAATGATTTGGACACGCTCGACTCGCCTGCGAAGTGTACGAGCTCTGTAACTGTTGGCACACGTAACCATGTGGAGTCTAGGCAAATGTCACCGCATATCACTGAAAACCGGCTGCCATACTTTTCAGATAGAAGATCTGTAGTTCTTCGGCTCGTACAATACGTGAACTTGTCCAGACAAAGAATAGACTCATTCGCATATCTCTCAAGAACCAAGTCGCAAAACCAGGATCCGATGAATCCTGCGCCTCCAGTAACCAGTATTACCATGGCAATCAGGTCTTATGCAATGATTGTGGACAGTTACCTGGGACCTGCGTAGGTGTGCGTATCAGCGCTGAGGCTGAAAAGCGGCCCGCGAGTACCATGCGAGTGCCTACGACCTCATACGGACAGTTCCTGCGCAGGGTGCATACAACAGATTACAGCAACTACATACTGTGAGTGCGCGGGTTCACTACCCGATACGCCGGACTGAGCTTGAACGCTTTGTTTGTGTTCCTATAACATATCGGCTCGTGCGAACTTGATGGCGCGTCCGCGCTTCAGAGAGCCGAGCCGGTCGAGACCGGCGTCAAGAACCTCATCGGCGCCATCGTTAGACGTTTCTTTGTCGAAACGCCCTTCCTCCGGGCAGGGCTATTCTAAAGGTCGTTCCAGCATTCGAGTTAGAGAGCTGGGTGAAAGCAAGATCAAACCTGGTCTATCGACAGCAACAATGAACGTAGTTGAACCTGGATTCGCTTCAATTCCACCGTCATCTCCCAATGACGAGGCCAGCTATTTGCCAACCGACAGCGGGCTTCTGCCTGCTACCGATGACCTTAAGACAGACACAGAGGAGATTGGCGTAATCTCCGGTTTAGCTTTTGATTGGGTCAGGAAGTATGAGCCTGAATCAGTGGAAGACTTAGCAATGCATCGGACAAAAATCGACGAATTAAACAGAGCAATGCATAGTGATCAGATCAAAGTACTCATAGTAAGTGGGCCTGCTGGCTCGGCAAAGTCATCTGCTGCACGGGTGCTCGCTGCAGAAGCGGGCAAACGCATTCTTGAGTACTCCGCACCAGATTCGGGTGGAGTAGACAGCTTTGAAGACTTTTTGTCCGGGGCTGCAATGTATGACCCTCGCTCTGTTGTCATCCTAGTGGACGAGACCCCCAATTTATTTTATGAGCCAACACGCGCCTCATTCGAGACAGCATTATTGGACTGGGTGATGCTACCTGGCGTTCCATTGATTATTTTGACTCTCACTGAGCTCGAAGTCTCAGCAAAGTATTCCGAGTCATTGGTTGTGCCACGCATCGTGGAATCTCTGTTACAACCACCACTTGTTTCCCACACTGCCTGGGTGAAAACCAACCCGGTAAATGCTGGTTTATTAGGAGCTGCGTTGAGGCGAATAGCAAAATTCGAGCACTTGTCTGTGCCTAAGCCCGTCCTCTCTGCCTTAAGCAGTGGAGGAGACGTCAGGAGCAGCGTTAATGCTCTACAATTGTGGTCCCATAATCAGACAGGTAGCATTCCACTCACTCGTGGTGCTCCCACGCAACTATTTTATGCAATCGGGAAAGTTGTGTGGGGGTCCTCCAAACCGGGTAGCACGGATGCTGCCATAGATATCTTCGATGAGTCTATTGGCACGTTCAACCTCACGATATTGGAAAATTACGCATCTGCAAAGCACCAGCGGCTGCCTCTCGAAACAGCTGTCATTTCCAGTGAATGGTTGAGTGAAGCCGACATGGCTTTGCGCAATGATGCTGAGTCTAGCATAACCACCCTTGGAGCGCGGGGCGTGGCTATCGCTATTGGTAGCTCCGCACCGGATGAATCACTGCCAAAAAAGTTTAACCCTATGAAGTTTACGCAGTATCCACGGTGGAGACGTGAAGAGTTAGATTCGATGGCACGGCTCGGTGCTTTTGTGCGAAACCGGAGAGCGGTTACACCGGTGACTCGCTTATCTGCTGTCCTTGATGAACAGCCTTATTCCAAACAAGTTCACGCGTCAGCAACTGTGGATACTAACTTTTCATCTGATGATGACTTTTGAGAACTACTCGGTACGGGCTATAAACATGCGAAATGACCTGCACGCCTCAATGAACCGATGCGATATCGCCTATTTTGCGATTCCCCATACCAAAACGAAGGCTCTCTCATTGACTCTAAAACAGTCTGTTAAAACTAATGATATCTGCCTAAAACGAGTAACCGCACAGATTTGGCGGGATGATAGATAGTTGGATTTTTATACTGCCCGTGCTTCATAAAGTAGATAGTCTAAAATCATTTGGCTGAGTCAAAGAAATTAGGATCCTCCTCCAGGGACTCCTTTATGATGTCAAGACCTCCTTGCAGCTCACCGTTGATATACAGCTGCGGATATGTTGGCCACTCAGAAAATTCCTTGAGGCCTTGACGCACAGCATTGTCTTTAAGAATATCAAAGAAACCAAACCGTACTTGGTTTTCGCGTAAAATGCCCACAAGCTGGCGTGAGAATCCACACTTCGGCTCAGCAGGAGTGCCCTTCATGAACAGCATCACAGGTGCCGCAGCGATCAGTTTGCGCAATCTGTTCTGTAGCTCTTCAGCCGATTCGTCTGCTGGCTCGGTTTGGGGAGTAGCTGAGCCTGAAGTACCCACGCTGCTCGTTCCGGCGGCACCATTTCCATTCGTTTGGCTTGTGCCACCACCTACGTCCTGGACAGCCTTGGCGAGGGCCCGCGGGTCTGCACCAGCGAGTTCCTTATGAATGAGTTTGTCCTTAAGTAGCACGAAAAACGGGAGAGCCTTCACATCAAGCATCTCAGTGATATCCGGGAACTTGTCGGCATCAACAGAGAGAAAATCGTGCTGCGGGTACACCTCAGCTAGGCTTTCGAAAACCGTGCTCATATGCTGGCACGGCTCCGCCCAGTCAGCGTGAAAGTAGATCACGAGCAACTTCGACGGATCCGCTTCGTTCGTGATCCGATAGAACTGCTCGTCGCTCTCGATTTCAATCACTCCCATTCGTTGAAGACCTTCGTTTTCGGGCCAGATGGATCTTAGAGATATGACGTCACGTGGATAAATGCAACAGACGACAATCGCGATCGCGACGCCACCGCCGGCGACAAGAGTCAACTGAAATCAACTTGCACAAAGATATCAGCTTAGTACTTAGGATGGTAACTTTTAGCTCGGATGTTTCGTAAATAGTATGAAGATCGAGCGTAATTTCCTCTTTCACCAGATGTAAACCACCTAATCCAATCGTCTCTCCGTTAATTAAACAACATTCTCCCAGCTTAATACGCGCGAGGCCCTCTCTCCATAGTACAAAGTTTACTACTCCCTTAGGGGATGCCCTCGCACTTAGTGACTAATGCCATATAATCCTCATTCACGTGCCACTACCTGTCTAATGGGCGAAGATAATAAATACGCTCATGAGTCTCTCGCACTATAGACAGCATATGCTACTTACTATCATTGAGCTTGCATTTTCAAATAAAGAAATTTAGTTCCAACATTTAGTTTCGAGAAAACTCATAAAAGAGTCTTCTAGTCGCTAAGCAGTCGCTTATAAACGAAGCACTGGCTTAACATGGGATAGCTCTGCGCGACACTCTCACAGGTATATTAATGTCGAGCAGAGCACCAAGCAGAGCATCAGTATTTAGCTTAGCAGTTGGGACAGCCGCACCTTATGTGTACTGTACCATTGCTATCAACGTCATAGTTGCCTCCCTCTGGTTTGAAGTTCTTGATACACTTGTCCGCGCAAACTTCACAGAACGAGGGGCCCTCTTTCGCGACCTCGAAAGAAGCAGCAACCGCAAAAACAGCTAAGAATGAGGTAATGCGCATGAAGAAGTACTAATTTTGGATGATGAAATAGATAGATTCAATTTGAAGGCCTTTTATGGGCCTTCAAGTGAGGCTTGCTTGCACCGGGAAATGCAACCCTAGACACCTCCCACTATGAGACCGAATATCGCCGAGATAAGATAGGTAAAAGCGATAGACGATAAAGCTGAATACGAGGAGTGAGGCTTTAGCGTCCCGGACTTCCGGATGTCTGAGTAAAGTATTTACCTTGATTGGAATGTTTCTCAAAACCTACCTTATGTAAATTGAAACGCTTCTTCGAGAGATCATATCATTGTAGAGTAGCCCGTCTGCTCACTGAAAGCGAGGCGGAAGTCGACTCCGTGACTGCAAAATAGGAATCCGCCGAGCGCATCTTCATTCAACTCGGCATAGTGCTCTAGTCTATTAATCATACCGTTTCTAAAGGCCCATGTATGATGATTCCACCGATATTCCGCATTAAACTAACTGAAATAAAGCTATTTTGGTGTTCAAAAGTTGACGGCTGACCAAAGCGAGAATTCACTTTGACTCAAGCATCCCAAAACAGCTATCATTGGGACGCAACGTCCGACTATACGTAGCGTGTTCCTATGCAAGGCAGCACATTCTAGTAGATGGGCTTCCTGTTTATGATAACGCAAAAAGAAGCGCTGGTCTTTTAGCACCCCGGGCAGCCACAAATAGCGTGTACGTTACCCTCCTTGTCTATCTGATAACGGGAGTCTTCAGGGTTAAAGTCTCGAATACACTTTAAAGCGCATACCTGACAACCATTCGGTAACTCCTCTCGCGCACTAGAAAACGCAAAGAAGACAAAGCTAGCGATAATAGAGATGAGCCGCATTGCGAATGCCAGAAGTCGGAACCGGAGACGAACTCACCTTCTATATGACCACGATACCTTACCCATATGCGTCGGGAATTAAAGAGTGCGTTTCGGAGATAAGACGCCGTCGGATGATCATTCGATAAGACCGATAACAGCCGTCTCACCAGTAATACTCGCCACAGGGAGGAACGAGTCGATACTTAGCCGGAATATTAATATCATTCCTTGTAGGTCATAAAATTTAGCATATCAGGCCGAGAGGATACCATGGGCCAGAAACGACATAGAACCCCGGGAGAATACCCATGAATTTCCTCATCACCGGCAACCACATAGTAAGATGCATGCGCTAAGGCTCTTATTAAATCGATAACAGTCCTGCTATTTACAGAATTACAGAGGCGACAGGGCATAGAGTGGGCAGGCTGGGTAAATCAATGTTCTCAAAAATCATAATGTGATGTACTTGCTGTCGGGTTCAGTGTGAGGAGATAGCAAGCGTGCAAGTTCAGCTCTTCGCTCTCGTGTGTCGGTCCGAGGAAAGCTGGGGAACCGCTCTAGCTTTAAATCTGCTGGAGCCATATGCATGCAAGGAGGCTCCTCATTGGGATGGCCGGTCCGATAACCAATGCAAGACAAGAGAGCCGGATTCACTGGTTCAAGTGGATAATCGTGGCTCCATTTTAATCCGACTAAAAGGGCTTTCCAACCCTCAGCACCGTAGTCAAGTAAACCAGAAGCAGGTGCTTGCCGTAGAGCGCGTCTGGCAAGGTAACGCGCTCGCGGGGTCAAAGGAATATTCTCACGTTGAGCCTGCATCAAAATGGTACCTAATAAAGCCCATTTTGCCGTCCCTGTAGATGTACCCGAGGCTCCCTCAAGGAGCAGCTGCCAAGTATCTACATCCCATGATGTATCACTAAAATAAGTGAGGATGCCGAATTGGCAATCGACACGTTTACGAGCAGCGAACCTACGCCAAATCATATTAAGCATCTCTGTCGAACGCTCATGGGTCGCGCTCAGGAGTGACACAGCTGCATGTATGTTAGCGTTGTTCGGACGCCGAGATACAAGCGTATCATCTATAACACGTAACAATGGAGTTTGTGGGGAGGGCAAAACCGAGAACTTGCGTGTTATGGGTATGCGACGCCGTGACATCTCTTCTATGAATATAGCTGTACTGGAGCCAGCAATGCTGGTGCTCGGAGGCATACATTGTGCAGCCAGATTCCATGTCGCAGCATCGGCATTTACACCCGCAGAGTCCATCTCTTTCAAAAGCGCGCATGTCAATCGCAGAGGATGGCCCTGGAGAGGGGTTGTGCGCTTATAGAGATCTAGGTGGCATCTGCGAGCATGATGGGCCAAAAAAGCATGATACGTCTCACGGGTCAACGCCACTCCATGTGAACGCATCGCGTCGAGAGCCATTCGAGCCATCGGTATATCATCTGTCGCCAAAAACCACGCGATCAAAATGTTATATGCTGCTGGAGTGGCACCAAATCCAAGTCCGAGAGATGGCGGACGGCCAGGGTGGAGAGCTGCCGCGAGCAAGAGTTGGATGCGATAGGTAATTCGTGCGCCATAGTCATACTCAGTCAATGAGCGAAGCTCGTTTAGACCTGAAGTCGTGTACGAAATACTGTTGACCATCTCATCGGCACATTCTGGAGACCTGAGTGCTTTTCGAACCTTTGGGAATAGCACAGGACGTTGGCTTAGGTCGGACATGTGGGCAAGCTGGCTCACTAGCTGACGAGCGTGCCGGCGAGTCTCACGGACAAAATTCGATGTGCTGGTGTCCAATAACTCATCAACCTGTGGCGTCGCATCTCGACCAGCGATATGCGTTTGAGCAGGAGGTGGAAGTCCTACAGCTTTGTACTTAAGGTCCTTGAACCGCTGGCCCGGCAGGCGAAGCCGCCGTTTCCACGGCTGCATAGCGTTGAAGTGGAATTAACTTACGTCATATCTCTAAGTACTTTGGACAAAACCGAGCAGAGAGACCCTCAAGCTCTCTTGTCTCGATGGTGTGCCATTGATACAGTAAAAGTTATTCATCACAGCACTAGAAGATTGTAAATATAAAGCGGCTTGTCAGATACTTGCCTTCAGGTTGTTTCATAACTTACCTAAAGCTGAGCGTCAGCCCGTCAATCCTGTCACTGAAGGATAGATCATGAGGACCCTTTCAAAACCATTGGTCGACTTAACCTAAATATGGAATTCAACAAGCGGGGGCTCATTTTAAGAACTTCCCCTTGACTAGCCAGCGGAGGCGTTGATGCTCTCTCCCTCTCGTGCTCAAGTCTGCTTACATGACGACACGATCCGAGAAGCACCTGACAACTCAGATCTCGGCGCGACGGCGAGAGCCACTCATGTACGGGCCCCGGCGGATGAGCTACCAGCAGAGGCGACAGCCTTCGCAGGTCACCACACCGCTGGAGACGCCGATGGGATCTCTTGAAACTCCTATGGAGAGACAGGAGGCACCTTCGTACTTTGATTACGGGTGGACAAATCAGATGCAGGTCCCGCCAATGAATCAAATCCAGCAGGTTACTCAGGGACCATCAGTCGGCCCTGTTCAACCCGTAGCATCTCTTTCGCAGGTTCCTGGAGTTGATCCGTCGCAGGTCGAGCTTATGCTCGACCCGGTAGAGGAGATGGAGAGGGACCTTCTCAGCTACCAGCAGCAACAACAGCAACAGCAGCAACAGCAGCAATTTGCCGCGATGTCATTGCCGATGCAAATTCCGATGCCCCTACCAATGCAAATCACACCTCCTGACCCGTCAAAACGAGGGTCCCACGAGTCCTCACGAGACCCTTCCTCGCGACCGCAGCAGCGTCTTCGCGACGAATGCGCTGAAGAGCTGCGTCGTGCGCGTCGGAGATACAAACCTGGGAGCTCGATACCGCCCGATCTCAGCTCCGCGAACTATGCTTCCCAGTGCATAGCAGCTGCTGAATCGTCACGGCTACCCCCGTTTTATCTGAGCTTGGGCGAATACAATCATCTTCGACCCCGCCTCCCCTACGCACATGTCACCACATATTTGAATATTCGGAATGGAATATTGCGGCTCTGGTTGGCAAACCCGCTTGTGGCGGTCACACTGGTTGAGGCTGCTGGCTGTTGCCGACATGCACGGTACTATCGGCTCGCTGAGTTCGCATTCGAGTGGCTCGGTCGGAATGGTTATATAAATCAAGGTTGCTACACACAACGGGGAAAACTGCGTATGGCTAATCCTGCTGCTCTTGGTACGGCACGCCGCAGGCCGAGACAGACAATTGCTGTGCTTGGTGCTGGAATCGCTGGTCTGAGCTGTGCAAGGCAGTTGGAAAATCTCCTACAGCAGTACATGCCACAGATTCTTCGCGATTATGAAGACGTACCCCGAGTCGTAGTTTTGGAAGCGCGCAAACGCATCGGAGGTCGAGTTTACAGCCCGTCTTTAAGCTCGGATCGACAAATGGTTGTTGATCTTGGAGGTGATACTATCATGGGCTTTGGTAACGGCAACCCGTTGGGTGTCGTTATGCGACGGCAGCTTGGGATACCTGTCGTTGCATTGGATACGACAAGTGAGAACAATGTTCTTTATGACGGTGAGACCGGTGAACGCGTGGATGCCACCGTCGATTATCGTGCTCATGAACTGTTCAAGCATTTGCTAGACCGAATGCGTGCTTTTGAAATGGGCCTTGGTGCAATGGGACAACCTCCGCTAAGCGCGCTAGGGGCTCCTGGTGTGAAGGCATTGATCAGGGCTGGGCAGGACCCACAACCAGATCATCAGGCTGAGCAGATGACCATAGCTCAGTTCGAGGAAGAGAAGGAGCGACCATATACACGCCCTCCATCTGACAGCGATGATGAAGTGGAGAGCCACGAACAAGAACTCAAGGTCGAGCTAGATTTCCTAAAAAGCGTTGGCTTCTCAGAAAAAGCCAAAGACAACTCCGAGGCCGGCCAAACGAAAGACGGGCCATCACATGCAATTCGACTACACGCGGAGCCCGCCCTGCAAGGTGCGTCTCTGGGATTGACAATGCGCAAATTTGTTGAACATCTGGCAACGCTTACAGATTTAACTGATAAAGACAGAGCGGCTTTAGACTGGTACTTCGCAAAATTTGAATACGGTGTGGGAGATGATGTTGATGCGCAAGGCCTTTCTTCCTGGTCTCATCATCGTCAGAACAGATTTACAGGGCGGCACGCCTGGGTGCGCGATGGTATGAGCACACTGGCTAAAGGTCTTGACACCGTTGCAACTAAGCTCGATGTCCGTTTCAAGACAGTTGTCACGGTTGTTGAATACGAGGAAGATAGTGCCCAGGTGACTTTGGAGAACGGCGAGCAACTCTTGGCTGATCGTGTCGTGGTCACCACCCCTCTTGGGTGCCTCAAGAGACGGAGTATGCAGTTCATCCCGGATCTCCCTCAGTGGAAGCTTGATAGTATCGACAGGCTTGCTGTTGGAGTCGTAAACAAGGTCGTTCTAGTTTTTGATGAGCCCTTCTGGGGGGCAGACACCCCACCTGTAATCAGGGTTGCTAACAAGCCGGGGTCGAAATACCGGGGTCTGTGCTTTGCATTTCAGAATCACTCGCGCCGTCAGGACTATGGTACTGGCCAAAAAGCTTTGATCATTGGAATGGTGAGCGGTGCCGCAGCTCGTGAAATGACCGAACATCCAGACTTCGAGATTATAGATGACGCCGTTGATAAGCTTCGTCGTATATTCAAAGAAAACCCAAAGGCTCAATCGGCAAAACTCATCGAGTCTGTGGTAACTAGGTGGCAGGTTGATCGTTTCGCTAAGGGTGCGTTCTCTCACGTCGGTCCTGAGGGCACGACAACCGATCATGATCTGCTCGGGCGGCCAGTTCAGCGTTCGCTTTTCTTTGCGGGGGAGGCTACATCGCGCTCGTATCCTGGAACTGTGCATGGGGCGTATTTATCTGGACTAAGAGCTGCGAAGGAAGTTATCAATAGCTTGGTCGGAAGCATTGAAGTACCTGATGAGCTAATTGTGGACGAGCTTGAGTTTGATGATGACACGGATTCTTTGGGAATTACGGACCCGCGGCCACATTCGCGCCAATCGAATAATACTCATCTATTCACGCCTCATCTGGGCTCTCAACATTCACATGGAAACTCTCATCACCCCCATCCTACACCTTCACCTCCAGTTGCGACAACTACACAACCTGATTCTCCAGCGTCCATGGGATCGATAGCATCCCTTGATGCCCCTAACGAAGTTGCCAGCCCTGAGCCTGTCGCAGGCACGTCGTCTGTACTCGACCCTGTCGATGTCCCCCGCGCAGAGGCAGAACTGTTAGACTTAAGGCGCCGGCGCCGGCAACTTGAGCAGGAGCAGTTGGAGCGCGAGCTTATGCACGAGATTGGACCCCAGCCAGTCAAACCTGAGAGGCATGGAACCACCAACCCGTTTTTGCTTTTCCAAAAAGACTACTGGGAGATTTGCCGTCAGGAAACAGAAGCTGCCAAGCGCAAGGATAAGAAGAACGGCCAAGCTCATGCGACCCGCAATGAGATTCGTGCTTCGCTGGGTAAAAAGTGGCGCTCTCTACCAGACTCCGAAAGAGCCCCATACGTCGAACGTAGCCAGAAAGCCAAAGTCGAAAATGAAGAGCGCCAAGAAGCGTACTTCAGGAAGCTGAAGTGGTATGAATCCGAAGCGGCAAACTTTCGTCAACAATGGGACCAGGATCATCCCTCCACCCCATCGTTCAGAGAGCGGCAGCTTGAGAGCCAGATAGATGGCTATAGACCGCGTCGAAAACGTGCCAGGCTCACTGAGTGATGGTATAACAAAAAACTCTTGTCGATTCTTCACTTTGATGAGAAGGCTTGCTCCCAACAAGGCGGCTTGTGATGATAAAAAATAATGATACAAAATAATAAGTAGATGATGATTTTTTCTTATTAGCAGCTTTTTTGTTCAGATATTTAGAGAACCATTCTCTGTAACTAATTGTAAAGCGCAGTCACCAGGGCCCTGGTTCAGTCTGGCTGCTGACCGGGCACCCGCCCAATGTCGCTATATGTGTAGCGCTTCTTATCATATAAGCCTCATCATCGCTGTCTACTTAAGCATAGCATCCACAAGACCTGATATATGGAGTACTAAAAGGATTATACGAGATATAAAGCTGATTGTGCTGGAATCGTTCGTGGAATCAATTCGGCAGTTGAAGATGTCTACCAAAGGTGCGGTTTTCCGACACTCTAGGCGTCTCCATTGGTCCCGTCTGGCCTTCGATGGAGTTACCATCTGTTGCCTCCTCTTCATCTCGGTAATCCGGGTCCAAAATATCCTCGTCGCTTAGGATATGAGGATCCTTAGGCTTCGACACTGCGTACACAAGCCCAAAAATCAAAACACTAGCAAGAACCACTCCAAACAGCAGCCCTAAGATAGCGTAGGTACCTTTTCTAAGGCCAAATTTGATTGGAGTCACCCATTCTGGTGAGATATGACGGTCTATTAGCACGACTGTCGAGCCTCCGGCCTGAATCCCGTTGGTATTTGTTGAGCCAGTTATCAGAACACGCTGTCCCTCCGCAGCTGACTTAGGAGAAATAGCCCATAAGTGTGGAACACCAGAAGGGAGGATTTCATGCAGCTCGAGATCTTCATCAGCCATTGTTGTGCCTACCCCATCAGCTTTGAATAAATCATCGATTGGGTTTCCAGGCAATAAGTGCAGCATGAGAAGATCTTGTAGTTGCTTGCGGTCAGACGATGTGTTGTAGTTATGTTTCCGAAGATCGTTTTCGGGTGGAACCAGAATGGTGAAATTCGCATGTGGATCAAGGACGTCGCCAAGACCTGCCGCTTCAAGCAAATCCAAAAAAAGCGATCGCTCACCGGCCTTGATTAAATCTTGAGCAGTGATTTCAAGGTTGCTAGGAATTTGGAATGATGTCACAATATGAGCTACGCCATTATCGAAAAGAACATCAGTTACTTCAGCCTCCAGGGTGGCAACAGAATCTCGAAACAGGTCATTTCGTAATGTGAACAAGCGATTATTCTCATCCCAGGAGACTTCAGTATCAACACCTGAGTACTGATGAACTTGCGAGGGCTCCGAATCCGAATACACGGCCTCTTGCAAAATCAAATTGTCGAAAACACGAATGAGAGCATCTGTATTGGTCTGGAGGTATTTCATAAGAAGAATTTGTTGCTCCCACGCATCTCTAGTCGGAACAAACAGAGTCCAGCTTCTGTCTGTCGGTAGCCTCAACCGGCCTAAGTTCTCCAAGAAAGACAAGCTATAGGAAGACACTAGAAGAGGTCCTAAAGACATAACCAGGCTAGGTGGTGCAGCCAACATCTCTTCAGTGGTATAAAACCGAGAATTTCCCAGCTCACAGAACGACTCACCAAGTGTTTCCCAATTCAGGGTCAAAGATCCAGCGTTTCGCCGTTCGAAATGAACACGCTGTGGTAGTTTTCCGCTGCGAAGTCTCATGTGAGAGTCCAATAGTTTGCTCGACGCTTTTTGAGGGAGATGACCCTTCAAGAACTGATATACGGTTAAATCACTTGGGTTGGCGAGAGCGATTGCCCGCGAATCAGGTTTCTCATCAACAGGCGGCAGAGCCGCTCCCGTGGGCACGATGATCATTTCAGGCTCATCAGAGGTTATTGACCCATCGATAAGGTCCCTATGCCCATAAAGCTCTAATGCACGAACAAAGTTGTACCCTCCCAGCCCAAGGATCATCTTTTCAGGCGTGAGGTTTATGAACGAATCGGCGGCTGGGGCAGCAACCTCACTCAACACAACAATAAGCCCATCTCTGGCGACGTGGAGGCGAGTATCAAGGGCATGTGCCTCAAAGCCTGGCCCGTGGATTGTCCAGTTCTCGTATATATTCGCCATAGTACCATCAGCCAACTCAACTGTAGCAGGCAGTCTGCTTTGATCTATGAGATGTCTAGCAACATGGCGATGAATTATGTGATGACGATCATCTTCTCCGAATGGTGACAACAGATATTTCAAGACAGCGGCCGTCGAGTTCGTACTAGTCGCGATAGAGATCCAATCAGAAAATGCATTGCTCGAGGGTGCAAAAAGAGTGCATCCCCGCAAATCCATTTCACCCACAAGACCTGAAAATGCGCTCAGAGTCTTGTGAATATACATATGGGCTGCCAATGGCTCCGGGATTGGGATGACATCAGAAATTGCGTGAACGACACCGCGACGTGGGGACGCGAGAAGATCGCTATCAATTATATCAGCTTTCCCATTGTTAATGCCAAGCTCGGCACTAAGGGTAATAGGAGCACCATCTAGTCCGTCCTCAGGATTGGCGTCAAGATAAGTATTGACTACCTTTGTGTGGGCAACAAAATCTTCGCTAAGCACAAGCGAATCCACAAAATGGTACAAAAGCTGATCAGATGTGATCTCTGACTTATCCACGCCGATGAACGCTGAGTTCACTGGTGCCAAGAATGTTGAATTCCAGCTTTGATTGATGGTCGGGATAAGGCCACGATGCTGCAACAGCTCAACAAGCTCAGAGAATTCGGGCCTTGATGAGAGCACATCTACAATGGTCCTTGTGGGCACTGGTTCGGCAATAACCAGTACCAGTAGCTGAACAGCGCAAAGGACGCGCGATAGCAGCGTACGCATGAGGTAGATAGCAGAAGCGCAGCGAGTGGTAAGGGTGCCTCGTTCGCCTAATCAATGATTCTGCGCACTTAAGCTTACCTGCCTTTGAGGAAGCTCACCCGTTTACCGGGTGCAAAGTTGGTAAGAGTTGGTAGCATAGCAATTCATATGTTCCCACAGCTGAGGGTTATGAATACTGACTGAATTGCTCTCGATCATGGGCTTCGAATTGCGTAAAAGTATTAGTAGAAAAGCAGCTGGCTGCACGCATGGTAAGAAGAGAGGTGACATCGCTCTAAAATTACCATAGTGTGACGGACTAAGACGTATTAGTCCTAAAATCACAACAAACCTGCTAAAATTATGTTTCAGTTACCCCATCTCTATATTATTTCGTGCGTGAGATGGCCGAAAGGTACCTTGGCTCGGCAGCGTGCGGACTCACGGGCTCTAGAAGATTCTACCCTACCCTCGCATAGCTCATAGCGCGAATGCTTATAAACTGCTGCACCCACCCCACAGTCACATAGTGAAAAAAAACGAAAATGCTGTCTAGGAAGGCTGTACAGAGTGTACGAGGACAAAGCGTGCGTTTTTATTCGCACAAGGAGCTTAAATTCGGGGTTGAGGGTCGTGCTGCCCTTTTGAAGGGCGTTGACACGCTTGCGCGTGCAGTAAGTGTGACACTAGGCCCTAAGGGAAGGAACGTTCTCATTGAGCAGAGCTTCGGCTCTCCAAAGATTACGAAGGACGGTGTCACTGTAGCGAGATCGATCACTCTGAAGGACAAGTTTGAGAACCTTGGCGCGAAGCTCCTGCAGGATGTTGCGTCGAAGACTAACGAGACGGCTGGTGATGGTACCACGTCCGCCACTGTCCTCGGTCGCTCAATCTTCACTGAAAGTGTGAAGAACGTAGCTGCAGGTTGCAACCCGCAAGATCTCCGCCGTGGTAGCCAAGCGGCCGTTGAGGCGGTGGTAGACTACCTTGCTAAGCACAAGAAGGAGATTACCACCAGCGAGGAGATCGCACAGGTTGCCTCTATCAGTGCCAACGGTGATCAGCATATTGGCAAACTCATTGCATCTGCTATGGAGAAGGTTGGCAAGGAGGGCGTCATTACCGTTAAGGAGGGTAAGACCCTTCAGGATGAGCTCGAGGTTACCGAGGGTATGCGCTTTGATCGCGGCTACATCTCTCCGTACTTCATTACGGATGCGAAGTCTGCCAAGGTTGAATTTGAGAACCCGCTTGTCATGCTTAGCGAAAAGAAGATCAGCCAGCTGCAGGACGTTCTCCCGGCATTGGAGATTAGCAATAAGACTCGTCGCCCGCTCCTTATCATTGCAGAGGATGTAGACGGTGAGGCCCTCGCAGCCTGTATTCTGAACAAGCTGCGTGGCCAGGTTTCAGTAGCGGCTGTAAAGGCTCCTGGATTTGGAGACAACCGGAAGAATACGCTTGGTGACATTGCCGTTCTAACCGGCGGCACTGTATTCACAGAGGAGCTCGACATCAAGCCGGAGAATGCAACTCCGGAGCTCTTTGGTCAGGCTGGCTCGATTACCGTCACCAAGGATGATACCATCGTCCTTAATGGGGAAGGTAGCAAGGATAACATCACGCAGCGCTGCGAGCAGATCCGAGGCTACATCGGTGATGAGGCCACGTCCGAGTATGAGCGCGAGAAGCTCCAAGAGCGTCTCGCTAAGCTTAGCGGAGGTGTAGCTGTCATTCGTGTCGGTGGCTCTTCAGAAGTAGAGGTTGGCGAGAAGAAGGATCGGTTCGTCGATGCCCTTAACGCCACTCGTGCTGCTGTCGAAGAAGGCATCCTGCCTGGCGGTGGCACTGCACTGCTCAAGGCTTCGACCGTCCTTAACAACGTCGAAACGGCTAACTTTGACCAGAAGCTTGGTGTTCAGATCATCAAAGCTGCCATTTCTGGCCCTGCCCGTCAAATCGTTGAGAACGCTGGCGGTGAAGGCCCTGTGGTCGTCGGTAAGCTCACTGATGATTTCGGTGCGGACTTCACCAAGGGCTTCAATGCTGCGACTGGCGAGTACACTGATATGATTCAAGCCGGTATCATAGATCCGTTCAAGGTCGTTCGTACCGGGCTCACCGATGCGGCGTCGGTTGCGTCGCTGCTTGCTACAACTGAGTGCGCCATCGTTGATGCCCCTGAGCCCCCTGCGGCTCCCGCGGCTCCCGCTGCTGGTGGTATGGGCGGCATGGGCGGCATGGGCGGCATGTTCTAAGTTCGCTGTGACTTCATACTGTACATAGATAAAACTTCGGATTTAACCATCTCTGCTTAACGTTAATTCAGGCTTTGCCTTGAGGACAAACTGTTCTCATCTTCGAGGATTAGGCGAGCTGTTTTATGGAAGAAGAAATGCCAAACAAAGCATATGAGTCGCTTCACCATCGAGGCGGCAACAGCTGCTGCCTAGAAAAGACATCAAAAAATCTTTCACCTCACCTTGAACGTTTCTGTTATAAGTAGTGACAAAATTAAGCTGCGTTCATTGAATTCTCTGCCTCTAGCAGAAGCTGCTTGTTACAGCCGCCGCATTGTTCCCCCCTCTTACCCAGAACATGCCCTTTCTCCGCTTCCGGTCGCACAGTCATCAAACGTCGGGGCTAACAGCTAATCAACTCACCAGCGAGTTTGTGGCAAAACGACTATGAGCAGCACGCCGTACTACGAACTGTATCGCCAGAGTAGTATCGGTTGGGCTCTGGCCGAGGCGCTCGACGAGCTGATTGGTGACTCGCTTGTAGAGCCGCAAATGGCCCATCGTATTCTTGGACACTTTGACAGGGCAATGACGGATGCGCTCCAGACGAACGTGAGAGCTCGTCTAACACTCAAAGGGCATCTTCAGACTTACCGCTGTTGTGATGATGTTTGGACCTTCCTTGTAAAGGATGCCGCTTTCAAAATGGAGGACGGAGAGCAAGTAACAGCGGATAAGATAAAAATCGTCGCTTGCAACGCTCGGAAGCCGAATGAATGAATGCATTTCACGGTGAATGCTAGTGACGAGGATATCCGTTATCACTTCCCATTTGGAATGTGGAGAATTGTCTATCCTTGTCTTGAGTCGATTTTGTGATGCACGAGTCGCTGGAGACGCCCCATATGACTTTTAAATTCCCTTCCTTAAATAATCTTCATAAATTACCAATAATATTTGATCTGTACAATTTTAGACAGATTCTTTATTCTTGAAGATCTCCTATATCCCAGGCCCAGCTCAATGTGCTAACGTTCTGGTTACCGCTGTGTAATCGTAGCGGCACGCGGCCGATCCCCGGTCGGGCCCAAGCCTTTATCCCAACTGCGGTCATAAACAACAGGGTGCAAAGTGTACAAGCCTTTCCCACGCTCGCGACCATTGGCATCAATAACAGTGCTAAGGATGCTTAAAATCTGGGATCTGAAGAAAGCGGCTGATGAGGATGAGCTCACCGGTAGAAAGCGCGTTTCTGCGGCGCAACTACGGGTCCAAAGTGACGTTGATGCGCTCGATCTTCCTGCAAGCATGACAGTGGAGTTTCCGGACTCGAATAACCTCATGCATTTCCTGCTTCATTATGTCCCCGATCAGGGGTTGTACCAAAAAGGGCATTTTACTTTCGAGTTCAAAATCCCACAGGCCTATCCAATTGAACCGCCAAAGGTTAGGCTGGCCCAAAAGATTTATCACCCTAACATTGATTTGGAGGGCGCACTATGCCTGAACATACTGCGCGAGGACTGGAAACCCGTTCTCTCTCTTAATCACATTATGATGGGCATTCAATTTCTATTTCTTGAGCCCAACCCAAACGATCCCCTTAATCGCGTCGCGGCAGAATCCCTACGACATGACCCTGACTTGTTCGCCTCTGAAGTTCGTAGAGCAATGCATGGTGGAGTTGTTAGCAACGAGACGTTTCAGCTAGTTCTCCCCTGAGACGACTGGGCCCCGCTCCGCTCCCGCTCTGTCACCTTAGTACCTCCCGTATTCTGAGGTAGGTGGGTTGAAAAAGTTACGGGGTTTTGTTTGCTGCTCTGGCTTCTGATATACGAGTAATGAAGATGATGCGACATTGACTGGAATGTTGATTTCCTTCTCTTTCTGGTGACTTAGGCCGAAAGATTGGTCCTGCGCCGCCCCCTGCGTAGACCATTGTGTTTTCGCCATGATGAAGGCGGTCGCCAGGCCGAGAATTGGCTCGATGGCTTGACTATCTATGAACACTTCCCAGTCAAACCTGGCGTTACGAAGACGCCGAACGAGACCGATTCTTCTGCGGTGCTCTTCTTGCTCTCCATGTGGATTTTGAATGCGCTCAAGATAATTTGACCGCCGATTCCAGCTGTATAGATTCCCTAGGTTGTCATGAAACTCTCTGTGAAGCTTCCCACGTATTCCGGTGCTACTTCTCAGGTGCGTCACGCCACTCGTTTTACTTGTGACTGCCCTATGTAGCAGCCCAATATCAATGGCAGCTATTTGGACACGCTCGGGCTCCGCATAGACGTACCATTTCGCAGCTCGATGGTTCTTGGCCTCAAGAGAATAAATTTTGGATCCGTCTTCGCCATATACGTTAACTGATGCCCTGGATGTCACAGACCTATCCGTTAGCATAAGAAACCGCTGACAGCCATCTGTCAACGGCGAGGTGCTATAACTAACGTTGGTCCCGAGGCTCATAGGTATCTGGGCGAAGCCTCTGTTGCTAAGGTCATAAAGCCACGCGCGTAAGTAGTCCGTCATCTTTTCGGCCTTCGAATTTTCACTGAAATCCATTTATATCTGTTTTCTTTCGTAATTGTTTTCATTTAAGTCAAGTATTTCCTTTCGCAGCGAATTACCTTGTCGGGATAGCTCAGCAAGGAGCGAGAGCAAGAGGCATCTAAACCTAAAAGGGTTTGATTATTTTAGTAGGCACTACATTCGCCCCGGAAATGTTATGAGAATTTAATTACTGGTTCTCAGGGCGCAGCTTGCGCACCTCCTTACCAACACGCCAGATCTCAAGATCGCGGATGGCCTGGAGCTCCTCCTCAAACTTGTCACGGTAGTCGGCCTGCGAATTGAACGACAGCGAGCGCTTCGTTTCATCTCCCTCCTTCACCGAGCGGTAAAGATCCTCAAAGACCGGCTTGAGGGCATCCTTGAACTTCGGCGACCAATCCAGCGCACCACGACGAGCAGTGGTAGAGCATGCATCATACATGTAGTCCATTCCGTACTTACCGATAAGCGGGTAGAGCGACTGCGTCGCCTCCTCAACGGTCTCGTTGAATGCCTCCGACGGCGAGTGACCGTGCTCACGAAGAACTTCGTACTGGGCAAGGAACATACCGTGAATACCACCCATCAAGGCACCACGCTCACCGTATAGGTCAGAGTGTACCTCCTTCGCAAAGGTAGTCTGGTATACGTAGCCAGAGCCGACCGCAATCGCCATAGCAACAGCCTTCTCCTCAGCCTTACCAGTTACATCCTGCCAAACAGCGTATGAGGAGTTGATGCCACGACCCTCCTTATATAGAGAGCGCACCGTACGGCCTGAACCCTTAGGGGCAACGAGAATGACATCAACATCCTTCGGCGGTTCCACCTTAGTGAGCTCCTTGAATACAGGAGAGAAGCCATGCGAAAAGTAAAGAGTCTTGCCTTTCGTGATTTTCGGCACCAACTTCGGCCAAGTCTCTGATTGAGCTGCGTCACTAAGAAGATTCATGATAATGGTTCCCTTAGAGATCGCCTCGTCAACATCGAAGAGGTTCTTGCCCGGCACCCAGCCATCCTCAATAGCTGCCTTCCAGGATGCACCATTTTTGCGGACACCAACGATGACGTTAAGACCGTTGTCCCGGAGGTTGAGACCCTGACCGTGTCCCTGCGAGCCATAGCCAATAAGGGCGAACGTGTCATTCTTGAAGTAATCCTGAAGCTTCTCAAGCGGCCAGTCAGCACGCTCATATACGGTCTCTGGGCCATGCTCCTCGGAGAATGCTATTTGCTTAATACCACGAGATCCGAATGGAGACACGCCGGCCTTTGCCGCAGAGGACGCACGCAGCGAAGGCGTTGTTGCGCTGCGCGAGAGAACCGAAAAGGAACGAGAAGACGTGCGCGCTGCCGGAAGAGCACGACGCAGGAATTGCTGGTTAGCACGGGAAATAATCATACGGGCCGACATTTTGTCAAATAACAGCTTGAGAATTAGATGCTGAAAAGAGCTCCTTATATAACAACGCCTAGGATTTTTCACAGGTAGAGTCAGAATTGGGTTAGGTCACTCATCCCCGCTATCGGCCCGATACCGGCATGATGTATTGCAGAGCCTTGTCCTATTACGCTGTTGTCTGTACATGTTCGACAGTATGACTCCTTAGTAATGCACATTTCAGTACTGTCATGCGGCTATCATGCAGCAGCCAGCCTTCGTAAAGTCATCATTGGTAAACCAAAAAGAATGGACATCCCATCTTGTCCTTATAGCTTCGCGACTTCATCCGAAAAAGGGCCATGATTTAGCGTAAGCACCAACCGCCTCATCATTATGCGGAGCTCAACGGGGTGCGACAACGCAAGAATGCCAAAGGAAGCAATTCTATTGCCCGCAATATTGAGCTCTTGCATTACAAGGCACGAATAATTACAAAGTTAGCTTCTGCGGTCAAACCACCTTAGTTTAGGACTCATACACCTCAGCTTAGTGGCTAATAATCATCTTGTCATTTATACGTCTAAAACTTGAATACTTGGTCTTCATTGAAACCGAGATCCCGAAGCGCACCTGAGAGCTCTCCCTGGGACGTGAAATCATCCTTCGCACCTGCCAGGGTCTCAACTAGACCCGGGGGACCGCAGACGAATACCATCACGTCTTTTTCCTTCGGTGAGAATAAATTATCCTCTAGGAAATGCTCCGTAATAAACCCTTTCTCGCCTTTCCAGTCTCGGGTTGGAGCACTGAGGAAGTACGTAACTTTGAGCTGATCAGGTTTCTTCGAAATCAATTCATCGATCTCCTTTTTCAAAAGTATATCGTTGAATGTTTTAGACGCGTAGAACAAATCCACCTTGGTTTTATCATCTGGGTCGTCTGCCACCCTCTGCAAGATCTGGAAGAGCGGCGTGATCCCTGAGCCACCACCAATTAGACCTATCTCTTTGAACTGGTTCTGGTCAACCTGGAACTCTGATATAGGTCCCATCAATTCAACAGACTCCCCCACTTTAAGCGCGTGCATGTGCTGCGACATCGCGCCCTTCGGATATCCCTTGATCACAAACGTCGCAGATCCAATAGTATCAGCGCTGCTCACCGGTGTGTAAGGCCTGATCACATTTGAGCCATCCTTGTCAACAGCTTGAAACAAGACCGTGAACGCTGTCTTTCCACCAAGCCGGTAGCCATCGGGTAGTTTAAGAGTGATCTCCTTTGTATCTGGCGATACATAGTCAGTAGCTGCCACTTTAAAGCTCGTCCACTTCGAGTCACTAAGAGCGACTGGAGGGCTCCCTTCTGCACGTACCAAAGCAGCCTGCGGCCGCGAGTAGTAATAGGACCCGGCTCCAAGGCCGAGAGCGATTCCCGCAAGCGCCTTTCGACTTTGTTTGTTGAAAACACTACGAATCATATTATGAAACTTAAAAATCGGAGACTGGTCCTGCTATATTTATACGGTTCCCCCCTACAATCAACAACCGCGCGCCGCAGGGCGGGCCGGAACCATGGCGGAAAGATCCCGGGTGCACATAGGGTAGGGCCACGAGCATCAAGAGGCCATGGTCAACGCCCGAAAGGTTTGTACAGATCACAACGCGGCAGCTGTGATCGCTTGAAAAGCTCTCACTGAGCCTATGCGAACAAAAGATTCATCATATTGGAGTCAAAGCTATTCTCAAATTGAAGGCCATAAGATTGTTTACAGCACTGCGGAATAAATCTGCCATGGCCGCCCTACGCCTGATTTGTCGCATGCAGCCGCCGGGTACAGCATGTGTCTCTGCCCTAGACCAGAACAAGTAGCGGAAGTTCCTGCGCTCCTCCACTCACGGGCTTCTACCGGATGCAACGACGGTATACACATTGTGGGTGGTGGCATTGAGTCTATGGGAAACAGCTGGAATCACTTGGAAGAACTAGTGATCGGGGGATCGAGTTCTAGTCTTCACGACCTGCATGCCCACGAGAAAATGATCCATCTTGCTGAACGCGCGCGATTCAGGCTCGCGGCAACTAAGGAGACCCAAGGAGACCCGAAACTCCATTTCGTCCTTTTGCTTAGCACCAATTAACGCAGTATCATTATCACATTCATTTGAACAACATTTAGATAGAGGAGGTATCAACGCTGGTGCTGGTAGATGACGTATGTACCTTGAACATACATGTGGTGGGGAGTAGGTGTTCCCCTTTCCCCATGATCCCTCCTACGTGTAGCGTACCTTCGGTTGTACCGGGGCGGCAGTGGTTAATTGCTGTTGTCGATACGCTGGGCGGGAATTAGCGTTCCGTGGTTTCACCTATGGATCAATTATCCACTTACTCACTAGGGCTCTCTTGGCTTGAGAACCCGCATTGGAGAATAGTAACTGAAACGGCTAGGCTATGTTAGAAGTATCAGTTGAAGAGAGCTGAAAGACTGCCGGCTATAAACAGGCTTTCCGCTGTAAATCTAAGGGGTAAAGTAATACCATAATCCTGCCACTCTCGAAAATCTCGAAAAGGGCCCTTTATGGCTGCAATTTTGAAGTTTCCCCGAGAGCAAAGGTCTTCATGACTTACAATATCGACATTGCCCTCTTTCCCCGGACTCGATGACCCGCTAGCAACTGGCCGACTAACAGTCCCCCAGCTTTCATTACCCGTGCCCCAATCCACAAAAGCCGTTGCTCCTTCGTAGAAAACAAACATAGCGCCTGAGAGCCACTGCGAGACCAATGTTGAAGGCATCAGCGAAAATTGTTCCGCCACTGCTATCTGAGTTCCACAAAGGACAGCTTGGCCGTATCCTAGTTGTTGGTGGGAGTCAAGATTACACGGGCGCGCCGTTCTTTGCCGCAATGGCCTCTGCGCTTGTTGGTGCCGATATGTCGCACGTTTTGTGCTCTAAAGGCGCGGCTCCAACAATTAAGGGGTACTCTCCCAATCTCATGGTGCATCCATACCTTCACAATGAAGGCGACTCGTCCCCATTGAATGATAACATCGACAGCTTGCTTTCCCGGATGCATGTGCTTCTCATTGGACCAGGATTGGGGCGAGACGAGAAAATGCTGGATCAGGTAGTCCAGATAATCAGCTTGGCGAAAGCGCGAAAGCTACCGCTTGTGATCGACGCCGACGGTCTTTGGCTTGTGCATTTGAGGCCTGACCTCATCAAGGATTATCCAGCTCGAACGGTGTTAACGCCAAACGTAATTGAATTTGCGCGTCTGGGAAAAGCACTAGGCGTCGACGAAAAACTGAGTGATGAGGAGAAAGCGAGAAAGATAGCTACCGATCTTAGGAGTGTAGTCTTGTTAAAGGGCCCTGCGGATATCGTATCCAATGGCACCGATACAGTTTCCAGCGAAGCCAAGGGCAGCCCGAGGCGGGTTAGTGGACAGGGTGATACATTAAGCGGTGCGCTAGCCACTTTTGTAGCTTGGTGTGCAGCATACGAAAATAAGCTGTGGGATGTTGAACCTATCCCCAGCGATGCACCACAAGACATCTACGTTCTTGCGGCTTGGGCCGCAAGTGCAGTTGCCAGAACTGCCTCGCGTACCGCTTATGAAAAGCATGGTCGTGCCACTGTGACTACTGACGTCAATGGTTCGGTGGGAATCGCGTTCGCTAAGCTTTTTCCTTGAATTGGTTGTGTATGGAATCAAACCATTTATATATAGGTCTCTAGTCATTTTAATGACGCTGGAAAACAATCACACTCTATGTTCCGTCCGTGCAACCAAAATGGATTACACGTGTAAAACCATGGGTTCTGGTGTCATGGTTTCAAAAAAAACCACCTTGTTCAAGTATACTTCTAGTTTCATACAACTATAAAGCTGAACCAGTCATAAAGCATGCTGTGCTACATATACGCCTTAAACTAGCTAGAAAGGTTAAATCTTGAGATTTGCAAGTTTATCCTCAACGAGCTTATAGGCTTCGTCCATCTTTGATGAGTCGGTGCCTACGCCTTGGATGCTGGCACCCTTGCCACCAGCGCGGCCGCCAACGATCTTTGAGACATCAGCGGCAACGTCACTAGGCGATCCTTCTGCGAAGAAGGCACCGTGCGGAAGCTTCCCTTCCTCATCGACGGCAAACAAGTACACAGTCCGGTTCTTCTTCTTGGCATGTCCAAGTGCCTCGGAAAGGACCTTCGCATTGCCATGGATCTTCAGAACGGCAGGAGTTCCTTCCGGAGCAGCATCAATTGCCTCAACTGCCTCCTTTACCAGTTTCTTGTGCTGTGCCTTCGCAGCGTCAGCAAGGCCCTTTTGGATCTTGAGGAACCGCTCATTCAGCGCGTGCTTGTCAATAACACCTACAACAAGCTGCTTCAATTCAAGGCCGATTCGCTTCGCCTCAGTCTCAGTAGGCTTCTTCTCGAGCTCATCGAGACGGGTAGCGAACTGCTGGGCACGGCGCTGGACGTCATAGGCACCACTACCAGTAACAGCAACGATACGGCGTGTTCCCTTGGCAATACCACTCTCCTCAATCACGACAAGCTCGCGAATCTCTCCCGTCTGGTTCAAATGTGTACCACCGCAAAATTCGATGCTGAACTTGGCCCATTTTTCGTTCGTGGGGTCCTCCATGAGTTCTGCCACTGGAGCACCAATGCTCACGACACGAACCGGGTCTGGATACGTCTCACCGAACACGGCACGAAGACCATTGATTTGACGAGCCTGGTCCAGAGGGACAATTTCGGAGTACACCTTGCGATTATCCTTAATATATGCGGAACAAACCTTCTCCACCTCGCGAAGCTCGTCTTTGGAGACTTGCTGACGGTGACTGAAGTCGAACCGAAGCTTGTCCTCAGCAACCAGGGACCCCTTCTGGTCGACTCCATCGCCGAGAATCTCGCGGAGGCCATAGTTCAGTACATGAGTACCTGTATGGCTGTTCTTCAGAAGGAAGCGACGCTCTACATCGTACTGAGCAACAATCGTGGAGCCCACCGAGAGTTTACCATACTTGAGGGCACCAGTGTGTAGAATGTAACCGCCATAGCTTTGGACATTCGTCACACCAAACGCAGCACCATCGTCGCCGTCGATGACAAGCTGGCCCCGGTCGAACTCCTGGCCACCGCTTTCAGCGTAGAAATTAGTCCGATCCAGGATAATGCCGAATTCGCCATCGGATTTGGCAGCATCCAAGTCAATACTAGGCACAAAGTCGCCATTTGGTGCAACAATGCGCACGATTTTCGCATCAAGCTCCGGAGTAGTGAACTTTGGTTCATCCTCAGTTGCGGCGACTCCCTCATTCTTGAGCTGAGATAATTGGTGAACGTCGAGTTTGAGAAGCTGAGTTCCTTTCTTGCCAGGACCGCCCTTAGACGCCTCACGAGAGGCCTCTTTAGCACGTTCGAACTCGGCTTCATCGATCTCAAGACCAGCCTCCTCCGCCATGAGACGCGTGAGATCTACGGGGAAGCCATACGTGTCGTAGAGGCGCCAGACATCCTTGCCATTAAGTTTGGTACCGCCGGCAGCTTTCGTCTTCTTAGCCATCTGCTCAAACAAACGCTCACCACGATCGAGTGTTTGGGCGAAGCTTGCTTCCTCTTCATCTAGAATCTCGAAAATGGCATCCCGGTTGCGTGAAACCTCGGGGAACGTGGCTTCGATCTGCTCAATGAGGGTCGGGGCGAGCGATGAGAAGAAATTAGCCTGCTGGAATCCAAGCTTCTTACGCGCAAAGCGAGCTCCACGGCGAAGAATGCGACGCAACACGTAGCCGCGGCCGTCATTGTTGGGGACACCACCATCTGCAAGAGCGACCACCAATGTACGCACATGGTCAGCGAGCACTCGATAAGCTGTGTCGATTCCATCCGCATCCTCAGCACCAAACTTCCCCTCATATGGGCGCACACCGGTCAGCTCCGAAATACGGGCGAACAGAGGGGTAAAAACATCTGTGTCGTAGTTCGACGGGCGGTCCTGAAGGACAGAAACGAGGCGCTCGAATCCAAGGCCAGTATCAATGTGCTTAGCAGGAAGGGGCACGAGTTGCCCGTTGGCCTCGCGGTTATACTGGATAAAAACGAGGTTCCAAATCTCAAGCACGTTCGGATCGTCTGCGTTCACCAACGACGCGGCATTGCGGCCACCAATGCGGTCATAATGTATTTCCGAGCACGGACCACAAGGGCCCTGGTCGCCCATTTCCCAGAAGTTATCCTTGTAGCTTCCAATCACTATACGCTCTTCTGGCACGCCGAGATCGAGCCAGCACTGCTTAGCCTCCAAATCCGGCTCTAAGCCAGCGGATGGTTCACCACCAAAATAAGACACGTACAGCCTCTTTGGATCGAGACCGTAGACCTCAGTGAGTAGCTCCCATGCGTACGAACATGCCTCCTTCTTGAAATAATCGCCAAAAGACCAATTACCCAGCATCTCAAAAAAGGTATGGTGATAGCTATCCTTGCCGACGTCTTCCAAGTCATTATGCTTACCTCCTGCTCGGATACATTTCTGAGAGTTCGCAGCGCGCTTTAAGTCTGCAAACGGGGAGCCAGGGGCAACCGTGCCGAGGAAAATCGGCTTGTACTGATTCATACCAGCATTCGCAAAAAGTAGAGTGGGATCTTCGTACGGAATAACCGAAGAGCTCTGTACGTACGTATGACCGGCCTTCTTGGTGAAGAAGTCCAGAAACGTTTGCCGCACAAGCTTGGCGTTCCACTTCATATCGGAGCTCATTGTGTCGAATCCGTGAGCGGCGAATTTGCCTATGAAGCCAACAACATGACTAATTTCGCGTGCGTATCCTAGTGGGGAGGGATGGCCTAAAGCTACTGGGTTCCTAAGCGCGTTCGCCGGTCTGCACTCCTAGCGCAAATTCTCTTTTCGCAATAGCTGATTATTTCGTATTACTTCCCTATAAAATTGATGTTCAAGCGCATTAAGATAAACCAAGACATTACACGACTCCATGACGCCAGCGCCCTTATAGTCGTTTTGTTATGGGCCCAGTCAAATTCTCACTTTGCCACGGGCTCGACAAGGCCCTGTTGAATTAACCGTTGAACGTCTGACTGGCGGACATAAAATTGGCTGTTTTTTGTGAGATCAAATACTCCGTATTCGGTTTGGATTTCACCAGCGTCACGGAGGCAGCGCACCTCAACGTACATATCCTGTGGGGGTTCCATACTTCCTGTGAGGTCTATGTCCTCCCACTCGCCCTTGAAATTGACAACCAGTTCAGCGAAGTTACGAGAGTATGCTTGCTCGGCTGGACTCATATTTGCAAGACTGTCAAGCTCGGCAGGCTCCTGGCCGCTCCACACCATCTGTTCAATCCGTCGCACGCGATGTAGGTGATACGCAAGGAGACATCGTTTGTCACGCCTTTGGCACAGTCCGTAGACACCAGCCACAGCTTGTTGGACCCGATCATCGCCAGCACGATCGGCAGCCTCCTCCTCGAGTGCGGCGAGATCCCTGACCTCACGCGCTATAGCTCGCACAAGGTCTGTGCGGTATAGAGGGAGGCTGTCGAGGTTCTCAGTACGCCGGGCCTCACCAATCAGCTTCTCCGCCAAGGCGCCATACATCAATAGAGAAGCTCGGACGGCACTCTCACCCGTGCCCAGGATCAGTGTAAAGCGAGTCGGATCAGTATAGATCGCCATAAAGCGTGTCTGTCTGTCTACATCTTCGTGGCTTGGATCTAAAAAAATCCCTTGAAGCCACCAACACCATAAACGCGAATGGATTTTTCAAGCTTGTGATTGCCGGGAAATTATACCCCTTAAAGTATGGAAGAATTGATACGTTTCTATGTAGATAATCTAGCATACCCACACGTCATTCGTGTCGAGGGTTTCACCTGGCCGGAGTATCAATCAGCGGAGGTCAGTGTGTCAATACACTAGGGATCCTCTGGCTAATGAGATTGAGCCTGCTGGGGTCTGAAAAAAGAGACGGGAGGGGTGACATTTTCTACCCTCCCCCGGCCTTCGCACCGCGATCCGGGGTAGCGAGTCACATGACAGTCGCTACGCGGCCAATGACATACGCGCCAAATTCGAACGCTTTCACACTCCCCACCACCATATGCTGCGCACATCGGTTAGAAGATTTCACAGCGCGGCAGTGAGGCGCGCTACGGCGTCGCTCGGTGACATCAAGGGAGAGGCTGCCAATAAGCACATCAGCTCTAAGTATCCGGTTATTGACCACGAGTATGACGCCGTCGTCGTCGGCGCGGGCGGTGCTGGCCTTCGAGCTGCGTTCGGTCTCGCTCAGTCCGGCTTCAAGACCGCTTGTGTTACGAAGCTGTTCCCTACCCGTTCGCATACTGTGGCTGCTCAGGGTGGTATCAACGCTGCTCTCGGTAACATGCACGCCGATGACTGGCGCTGGCACATGTACGACACAGTAAAGGGGTCGGATTGGCTTGGTGATCAGGATGCTATTCACTACATGGCTCGCGAAGCTCCTCAGTCTATTATCGAGCTCGAGCACTTTGGTGTCCCGTTCTCTCGCACCGAGGCTGGACGCATCTATCAGCGTGCATTCGGTGGTCAGTCGAAGGAATACGGCAAGGGTGGCCAAGCGTACCGTACCTGTGCCGTGGCCGACCGTACGGGTCATGCGCTGCTCCACACTCTCTATGGCCAGAGTCTTCGCCATAATACACAGTTCTTCATTGAGTTCTTTGCCTTAGACCTGCTCATGGAGGATGGTGTTTGCAAGGGTGTAATTGCGTACAACCAGGAGGACGGTACGCTGCACCGCTTCTTTGCCCACAACACCGTTATTGCAACTGGTGGATACGGTCGTGCGTATTTCAGTGCGACGTCTGCACACACCTGTACTGGTGACGGTATGGCCATGGTCTCTCGTGCCGGCCTGCCTCTGCAGGATCTGGAATTCGTCCAGTTCCACCCTACTGGTATTTATGGTAGTGGTGCTCTCATTACGGAGGGCTCCCGCGGTGAGGGTGGCTACCTGCTGAACTCGGAGGGTGAGCGTTTCATGGAGCGCTACGCGCCCACGGCCAAGGATCTTGCGTCGCGTGATGTTGTTTCGCGTTCGATGACTATGGAGATTCGTGCTGGTCGCGGTGTTGGTCCACGCAAGGATCACATTTACCTTCAGTTGTCGCATCTGCCGCCCGAGGTTCTCAAGCTCCGACTTCCGGGTATCTCCAAGACGGCTGAGATCTTCGCTGGTGTCGATGTGACGAAGGAGCCCATTCCCGTGCTTCCCACTGTGCACTACAATATGGGCGGCATTCCAACTAACTACCACGGCGAAGTGCTCACCCAAACTGCCGATGGCAAGGAAGAGACTGTTAAGGGCCTTTACGCTTGCGGCGAGGCTGCTTGCGTCTCTGTGCACGGCGCTAATCGTCTGGGTGCAAACTCTCTACTTGATCTTGTCGTTTTCGGCCGTGCCGTCGAGCTTCGTATTCGGGATACGCAAACTCCTGGTAAGCCGGTTGCTCCTGCCTCGGAGACCATCGGTTACGAGTCAATCGAGAATTTGGATGCCGTGCGCAACGCTTCTGGCCCGCGCATGACTGCTGAAATCCGTGACGACATGCAGCGCACAATGCAGACTGATGTTTCTGTCTTCCGTTTGCAGGAGTCGCTTGATGCAGGTGTCAAGAACATGACCCGGGTTGACGGCTATCTCAAGGAGCTCGGTACAAAGGACCGCTCTATGATTTGGAATTCTGATCTTGTGGAGTCACTTGAGCTACAGAACCTCATGACCTGTGCAGTTCAAACCGCCGTGTCCGCGGCTGCACGTAAAGAGTCTCGTGGTGCTCATGCCCGCGAGGATTTCCCAGAGCGTGACGATGTGAACTGGATGAAGCACACACTTTCGTGGCAGCCGAAGTCTGGTGACGGCGTCCGACTGTCTTACCGTGAGAATATCCGACACACACTTGACGAGTCTGAAGCGAAATCCGTTCCTCCAGGCAAGCGTGTCTATTAAATATCGGGGCGTAAATTTCTCTCCATGGAACCGTAACTAGTAAATGTTGTGGATCTCTGTAAACAGCGCGGTGCCGCGCAAATAAATTTGAACGATGCACATAAATAGCGCCTAAACTATAAACGATGAGATGTTATAGACATTTATTCCGATATGATCGTTTTGTTTAAGTATGAGTGACCGATCTGCCATGTGTGAAGTGCTTGAAGTAGAAGGCTCGTCGCTGCAGGACAGAATTGCTGCCACTTCACTTCAATTACTATGTTTTTTTTTTTATTTATTTTTATTTATTTTTTGCAGGCGAAACTCGTGGGGAGACCGTTACATGACGTGGATACCACGCCTTTCTCCTGTCAATTTGTCGCGCTACATATAGAACTTAATGCCAAATTCTCGTGAGAAGATATAAAAAAACAAATAAATAAATTAGAAGAAACGGTTTGCAGAGCCTGGGCGGGTTTTGGGCCCAGGAACAGTCCCCGTTTCCTGCTTGTATATTATCCACGCCTTTCGTATGTAGGCCGGCAACAGGGGCTCGGGCTCTGCGGATGGATCACGCTCCTCCGCATTACCGTGCTTTCGATCAATTTCCTGCTGTTTCTCCTGAAGATCGCGCGCAAGCTCAATGATGTCCCCAATGAGTACCTTGGACATGCCGGCGAGCACGACTGCGACGTTATTGGAGATTGGCTGGTTCAGCAGCTGACTCGCAAATCGTCGAACAGAGGCCCGTCGAATGTTTGCCCGGCGAAAAGCAGCATACCGTGACATTTGTTGTTCATCAAAATGTGCGACGAGAAGCTTCATGCGCTCGCGCTCGGCCTCTTCTTTAGTTTGTGCCATGTCTGGATCGGTCTCGTTGAGATCATCTCCCACCAGCTGATTGAGCCCGTTGAGTCCACCGAGCTGGTCGAGTGGCGGTAAGTCTATTGGTAGGTCGATTCCGTCGGTGCCGCCTGCCAGCGCAGCGGCATCTTCGCCGAGAAATGCCATCAGCGAGTCAGTCTCCTCCTCAGCATTGGCTGTCTCACCGGACGGGGTGGCTGGCTCTGCCTTCTTAGGGTCCTCGTCTGCACTCATTCTCCAGCCAGTTCGCTAAGGCTTACGGCAACAGTTTGTATCGGACACTCAGTATACGAAGAAAGGTTGTACAGTAGAGCCCTCGCCGTGGAGAAGTGGTCTAGTGCTGCTCGGTTACATGTCGGATGACGGTAACATGATAAGGGCTGGATCTCAGCAGGGGCGGATCCAGCAGGGGTGAATATGGCTTGGACTAGCACTGAAATATATACAGAAATTTGGAGTTTCGAAAGGCTGCGTAGCCGAAAATTATCACTGCGTGTCGCTCAGAAATGGTATCAAGCCGATCGCGATACAAAGGTCTGGCCTGCCTCAATCGCGGATACAGAGAATGCCGAATTTATGTACATATTAGTACTCAATTAAACGAATTAAACTGTTTAGTACTCGATTTGACGAGCAGCGGGACTTACCAGCATTTCGGAGAATTTCTCAAGCTTCGCTAGACCGCGAACTTCGTCTGTTAATTGCGGGAGCTCGATAATATGGAAATCCTCGTAGAGCTCGTGAATCTGCTCCGTGTATTTGGACTGCAGGCGCGACCGTGCCTCACAGCGCTTGCAATGATCTCCCTCTTGCAGCTGAACAAGCTGGTTCACAATGATCGTGTTCGTATCAATACCGAACCCGGTGAGTTCCTGGATCATCCGCTCCGTCTCGTAGAGCGACAGGAACTCGGCAATGCATACGCAGACAAACGTAGTCAGGTCTGGGTCCTGGAATTGGCGGTTAACCTCGATGATTGTCTCGCGAGTCTCGTCAAGCTTAGCAAACATTTCATCCATGTTCTTACCCTGCGAGCTCATGAGACTGCCCAGCATCGGGCCCATGCTTCCAGTCAGCTCCTTAATCTTGCCGAGTGCAGACTCAAGAATTGTTGGGAACTGCAGGAACCGCAGGGTGTGGCCCGTCGGCGCAGTATCAAAGACAACAACCGAAAAGTCCTGCGACTTCACACGCTTCATCACTTCGGCGAACGAGAGCGCCTCATCAATACCCGGGATAGCAAATGCAAGATCGCGGAAAAATCCTCCCATGCCGTCAGAACCTTCTTGCTTCTGGAGATACTCCTCGATGGTTGCAGTTGGATCGATCTCCATTGCACTCAAATTCGGCACACCGTGCACGGCACTGGGATCCTTCCCAAACTTTTGGCCAAATGCGTCGCTCAGATTGTGTGCCGGGTCGGTGGAGATAAGCAGCACGCTCTCACGTCGCTTTGCCAGCTGCAAAGCGATCGAACATGAGTTTGTCGTCTTGCCGACGCCGCCTTTGCCTCCGACAAAGACCCAGCGTAGGCTGTCGTGGTCAAGAATAGACTCGATGGTGGGGTCCATGCTACCAGAATTTATTCCAAGCTCTGCCTTTATAGGAGTATGTGGAAAACGGAAACCGAAAGCTCGGAGTACAGTATGGCTCAGCGTCCGGGCTAAGGGTCGCGGCTCACATAAGGGGGGAAAGCTCCACGTCTGCAGGCATGTACGCGTATGCCACACCCGCCCAACCCATGTGGCAGGTAAACACGCTATCAGCTTCGAGACGCTTCTAGGTTTACTATAGGTAGAAATTATCGTATTCGCACTGATAAAACCAGTGATGATACTAATTTGAGATCAACATATCAACAGAAATAAATATTCGCAGACCGTGCGCCCTGCGCGCAAGGAACGTGAGTGCCTGCTGTACTTCAACGCCATATATCATACAACCTGTTCACCCTCCGGTCTCTCCGGGTGATACCGCTTACTCTCCACTGATACACGCTCGGTTTCACTGTCAACACGACTTGAGGATGGTTCCGGCGAGGGGAAGCGGCTAAAAGTCGATGCCATGCCAATTGTCCGCGCGCGTTTTAACCCAACAGACGCGATAGTCATGAGCACGACAGATATACCATGTACTATAATTGATGACAATACGACAAACGCAGTGATGGGCCACACATTGTTGATAAGATACTCGGACGCCGTGCTGGCTTGAGTCAAGAACTCCTCGCGGGCCTCCAATGCCATGTATACTGCAGCGACGCCAATCGGTCCGAAGTGGCCACAAATGAAGAGCTCTTTCCAGGTATGGATCTCAGGAATGATCGGTTTTAGTACGATTAACACCGGAATACGACGACCGACCAAAATGAGGATGATAATAACGATTAGTCGCCACACGGCTATGTCGCTGGAGTCGAAGCGCTCCCAGGGCACGATGGCTCCGAAGTATACGAAGTATGCTGAGTTCACGAGTAGATCAATGAATCCTGTAATGTCGAATGTCTCTGTGACCTTGTGCACCCAGCCGTTCCACGAGAAGCCTGCGCCAGCAGCGAAGCTCACGAGGAAATCGTCAGTTCCGAGCAATGAGCCCACACCAGCGCAGAACACGGCAATGACCACATTGTAGATGAGCATGTACTCTTCTCGAAAGTGGTAATTGCGGCTTGCGAACTTGAATATCTCGCAGGCGAGGAACCCGATGATGGCACCGAGAGAGATTGCGAATAAGACCTGATACAGCACCGTGAGTACAACGAATCCCTTCGCAATCTCGCTGGGGTGGTGCTCATGCCACAGAATGTTAATTGGAAGCATGATGAACGGGAGCGCCATCCCATCATTACTCGCGCTCTCCGCTGTTAGCAGATGCACGATGCGTTCCGGTAGGGTCTTCGCAAACCCGGGACCACTCAGCACGGCAGAGGCCAACACTGGATCCGTAGCAGTGACGCATCCAGCCACAACCAAGCTCTCGACCCAACGGAGGCGCGGAAGCAAACCCCAGATAAAGAGGCTGTTCAGCAGGTACCCGCACACCATGACGGGGATCAGCATAACAAATAAGGACCACCATTTCTTAAGGACATATTTGGGCGGGAGCTCAGCGCTAGCAGCGAAGATTTGTATATTCATGACAATTCGAGAAAGCTCAAGTGTGAGCGTGTGTTCGTCGTCCACCCATTCGTTTGGCGAGAACCAATTAAGGCAATGGGGCCCCACAATGAGGCCGAAGATTGTTGCGACGATTACTTCGCTGAAATCGAATCTATGCTTGAGGTACAACGCAATCGTGACAACGATGATAAGACCAAATCCTATGCATGCATACGAGACGTGGGCATCATTTGTGCTGAGCTGTGACCACATGAATTTCCAAAATTGATGTCTCCGCTCACGTCCTCCTTCTCGTTTTCTCTACTCAGCCCAGGCACTCCAGCCGCCCTCCAGTCCTGTAACCGATTGAGTGGACAAGGCAAAAATCTTACTAGATCTTTAAACGCAGTAGAGGCTGTGTAGGCCGCGGAGGATCAGCTGCAAACTGATCCAAAATGACAGTATGTCGTCTTACGTGGGGGTCCAGAATGCGGCGCCTCTTGGTTGAAGCATGAAAAGGATAGGAAATTAATGGAAAACGGACATATCCAATGTCTAAACGGAAATGAGTCAGGTATCGATGTCAAATTGTGCGCGCCGCATTTGCAAGCGAGACATCCTCCTGCCTCCGGGGAAGCAGCCCAGCATGCTCACAGATCAAAAGGCTATGCACACGGAATAATGTTATATACAGAATAATTAGAGGATAACAGGGAATGAATGCTTTATGGTGATTTACCAGCCATCCCTGCTGAGTTTTGTCCGAGCTCCGAGTGAGTCGTTCTCTTTACGCGCACTCTCGATCATCTCTGTAAGATTGTCGTTTTGGTGCTCAGTGAGCGCATCGTACTTCAGTCGCACATCCACAAACTTGAACAGACCAGCCGCAAAGTCGCTGTCCGACATCTGACTGAGCACGTACAGGTTGACACGGACGTAGCGCACGAGATGCTCGAGAATGGTGGTGTCGGCCACATCGCTCTTCTCAAACAGATTGCGCCAGAGAGCACTTGCAAGAACGGTATCTCCGCCGATGAGAGCCTCATCATAAGAGAAGACGGAGCCCTTCAGCTGCTGCGAAAACCGCTTTTTGTAGTTGTTCGTGGTGCGGTCCGAGTTGACGCGCAGCACTTCCCGCAGCTGGAAATCGATGTCATCAAACACGCCATTCACGAGCTTCTGTTGGTACTCGCGGCCATAGCGGCGCGGCATCGCACGCATGCGCACGTAGAGCATCCATACATGCAAGGTCTCAATTTGGAACCACTGGAAGAAAGTTGTCGGCATGCCGAGGCGCGTGTAATAGAACTCCGAAAGCGGGCCCAATGGCTTCCCCTTCTCGAAATATGCCTGGTATTTGCACTGATCCCTGTACAAGGCGCCGGCCACTGGCCCAGCACGAATGCGGTCCATGTCGAGATTAAACACGCGGATCATGTTCTCGCCGAGCAGCTGCTGCCACCATGGAAGTACGCGATCGTACTTGCCATTGTCGCCTTTGTACTGCTCGAGGATATGAGAGATCAGATTACCCTGCGCAGTGTCGGTCAATGGAGGTACCGCGTGGGGCATCAAGTTTACGGGATCGGTCGTATCGACAATGGTATGCTTCTCATGCATTTTCACAGGTTTTACAGGCTTGGCCGTCGTATCTTTGGCTGCCCAGACGGCGGCGCGCGTGCTGAACCGCCGAAACATCTTCACCGTCTCTACTTCCTTGACAAATGGAAAATCTGGCGGACCTGACCCGATCCACCTGAACCCTTGACCTAAGGCCTCTCGAACGCTGGCGTTCTTACTGCCCGGCGATGCAAAGGCGGCAGATGCTGTAGTCCAGAGGCATACTGTATCCGCTAATACTTGCAGTAATCACACTGGCTAAAGAATTCGGGGGCTTCTAGCCTTCCCTACTCTCCGTTGTCAAGCCATGACCGGTTGGCGGCGGATGTGGGACAGTCAGTCTTATCGTGCCACATGTGCTTATGTGGTACGCTGGAGGGTCGGACGTGTGCACTACCCACCACTGCCCATCGACCCCCACGCCGCCGTCCCCGCTACCTCCATAGTCCTATACGCGCAGCGCGGCTGGATTCCATCTGATAGGATTTGAGATATAAGCGGCTGGCTATGTCGTTGAAGCAGGACCTGCTGACCAGCGCGAAACAGCGCGCGTACTACAAGCTCGACATTCCCGAACTGGAGCAGCTGTGGAAGGCGAGCAATGACTTCATTGACAAGGGCCGTTTGCAGAGCTACGAGTTCGAATGGTACACCCTGCTAGAGCAGCATTTCTTTCTCAGCATCCTGACGTGCCGTGACGCTGTCGCGAAGTTGATGCTCAAGAGGATCATGGAAAAGTTCGGCGAGGACTCGCGCCGCGTGTGGACGATGCGTGCCGCGTACATCCAGGCAACGCAGGAGCCTGAGGACTTCACGAAGTTCATGGGCGCCATCGGCGAGATCGAGTACGACGCAAAGAAGCTCGGCATGGTCGAGCTCCGCTCGGAAGGCAAGTGGAAGGAGTACATTGCTGCACTCAACGCTTACTTAGAGCAGAACCCAGTCGATGCCGAGGCATGGGCAGAGCTCTCGGAGTCATACGCGACGATCGCAGACTACGACAGTGCGGTGCAGAGTCTTGAGCAGGTTCTCGTCATCGAACCGCTCGCCTATAACGTGTTTGCACGCATTGGCGAGCTCAAGAGGCTCCAAGCCGCAGCAACTATCAGTGGCGGGTTCAGCGCCGCGAAGGATCTGACCCGGAGCGCGCAGGAGTATCTGTGCCGTGCCGTCGAGCTGAATCCGCTGTATCTCCGGGGCTGGCTCGGGCTCTACGTTGTATCAGGCATTAATCTCGATGCGGAATCGGAGAAACTAAACACAAAGGCACGCAAGGTGCTCGATCGTCTTGTGAAGAGTAATATGGGTTCTCCAGATGATGTCGCCGCTGGTGCGAAGGTCCTCGAGACGGCTGCGTGATTTCGCGGCACATGCGGACAGGATTGACACCGAGTCCGTCCGTACTGCACGCACAGAGTGAGAGAGCCCCTCCCATGCAATGCATGATACGGTATCCTCAAATACCGTGAACGTACGCGAGGTCTATTGTGCGTTCCAGCTTTAATCGACTTAAGGGACACCCTTCCTCGGGAACCTAACCTAATCTATACAAAAGTGTACACAAGCCCACACACGACGCGCCCACACGAGTAGATACCGCGTTGATTGCTTCTAGCGAAGAAAAGCCGCTAAATTTCGGCCGCTCTTGTCATTATCGCCCTTAGATTATGACAGGTCTTCGACAGTGGCCATGCTGCGGGACTCCGACAGGCTTATCTAACAGCCACAAGGTATCAGGCATATCGTTTGGACGGACCGTGTGGGTTTCGTCGCACGCCCTCGGTTGAACAGCGGCGCTCGCGTGAATTAGTGTTCCACTGGTGACCTTTCCTGTTCGATGTTGCTGATCGGGATCAGTGGACCGAGCTGCAGTGGCAAATCGACACTGGCGAGGCACCTGCGTCTCGTGCTGCCGCGGTCACTGCTGGTCTACGAGGATGATTACTATCGTCCTGAAAGCGAGCTCCCGCTTGACTCGGCTGGCCGTGAAAACTGGGACTGTCCCGACTCATTCAACTTGCAGAAGATGCGTGACAAGCTGCTCGAGGTAAAGAAGTCTAATGTTCTGCCCGCCTACATGGAGACGCGCGAGGATCTCAACAATCCAAGCGAGTGCCTGCTAACCGACGACCAGATTGCAGAGCTCGCCAAAGACCTACATAACCAAATTAGCGACGAGCCAGTTTTAATTGTCGACGGAATCTTGCTGTTCCACAGAGACTCTCCGCTGACCGACGTGTTCGACCTCGGAGTGCTCATTCCGTTCGAGGTAGACGTTCTGCGCCAGCGTCGGCTGGCCCGGAAGGGCTACGAGACGGGCGAAAACGGGGAGGGCTTCTGGGTGGATCCGCCAGGCTACTTCGACGAGCTAGTATGGCCCGAGTTCGTGAAGTATTCGAGCTATCTCTACGCGCCTGGCTACAAGCACCCGTCCGAGGCTGCCGAGCGTCGACATCTTTGGATGCCACCGTCCGATAACATGTACGTGACAATACATGCCATTGGTGGATTGTTACATCAATTAGCGGGCAACCAACCCGCAAATGCCAGCTAAACCTGCAATTTAGAGAAACCAAATCGCTTTGGACAGCGGTTAGCGCTGAAAGAGAGCCTCAGTTTGGCGGTAACGTCTGCAGGGCAGACCCTGGACGAACTTGAGGTTCCGCAGAACGGCCCAAGTTTCCGGCGTGTTGGCATTACCGGACTGATCGGACCGCCGCGCATTTGCACGCTCGCGGCACCGCTGCCGAGGTGCGTGCGTGCGGCGGCCTCTGCTAGAGAAACCACCCACTACCCGCCTCTGGCTCATGCAGGCCACTCTCGTGACTAATGGTAACCTACACATAGACTATACTAGAATGGGCTGATGATCTGTAGGCCAACAATAACACGGATGTAGGCACGGTTGAAACGTCCCGGACTCGCCAGGGTGTCGGCTGCGTGAAGCTTGCATTCTGCGATACATACTCTGCCCGATCTCTTCTCGCGCATGCGTATCGTAACCATGCATGCGCGCACGGCAGCGGCACTTTTCACACACTTGCTTAAGCGCCGAGCACGGCAGTGGGTATGTATGTGCCGATCTGCGCACAAGTAAATTAGACTGGTGCTTGGCAGTCAGAACAGAACAGTGATTCAGAAAATTGGGTTCAGCGTTCATAAAAAATAAGTTCACGTTAGAATAAATATCGGGGGCGAGCAGGGATGCTCATTAAAAAAGGAGGGCATTAAAAAGTGGACCAATCGCCACCACCGCCCACTTCGATTTCCTCTTGCTCAGGACCCTGAAGAGGCTGTTGATTCATGACAGGGCCATCACGCAGCCGCGGAGCATCAAGACAGAACCGCGAGAAGTCTCCAGCGCACGCATTGCACGAGCGGTACGGCTTGCCGAGCAGGTTGAAGTTCAGGGCTCGGTCGAGACCAATGGTATTACTCGAGTCTTTAGCGCAGAAGATTCTGCCACATTTCCGACAGTGGTGCCGCCGCCGGTACCAGGTGAATTCGCGACGACATACCTTGCAATCGGCGACGTTTTCGTCGCGTTCCCAGTGCTGCGTTATTGGTCCTTTCGGGAGGCCTGTGTCGGCGACTACGACTTTCGGCGCCATAGCACGGTACGACTCCTCTTGGGTTGGTCGGAGCACGGCAGGGAGGTATATAGGCTGCTTTGGCTCGCGCAGGTGCTTGAGGGGTCGTTTCAGCAGGTCCTCAGGAGAGCTAGTCATCGATACTACGGATTGCGAGCGCGACAGGAGAAGGTCGGATTCTGAGCGGCGTGTGGTCATGCCGTGGAACGTGGCGGGTGGCCCTTGCGCAGTGGATGAGTTCGACCCGCCATTACCACTGTTGTCGGTAGGGTTTTGCGAGTCACGCTGGAGCTCGGACTTGTGCAGCACGACCCGTGCCGGCTCATAGTGCCGGCGGCTCTTGTACGGCTGGAATGCACCCAAATTGCCAAATGCACCCGAGGTCGGCGAGTGCAGCGCAGATGAACCTGCCGTCTCCGGACTGGAGTCTGATCCGGACCCGGAGGCGTAGTTCGATCCCGTGGTACCCGAGGTCGACCCGCCGGCTCCATTCTCACCGTCACCAAACGGCTGTCGAAAGCCAATTCGCTGCTGCTCAGTGTTACGGTGGAACGCGGCGGAGGCAGGTGTGCGGATGCGTTCCTGGTCGTTCGTTTGCATTACGACCTCGTCCGTATCGCTCGACGCCGAGACATCGGCTTGTTTCGGGCTGCGGGCTGTCATCGACGACAGCTGTGAGACTGACCCGTGCGCTTGCGCGTCGGTGACCTTGCGCTTGGCGAAGTCCAATGTGGTAGTAGACTTGGCGTCGCTATCGCTCTTGGCGTCGCTGTCATTCTCGGGCGACGAGGTGAGTTGCCCTGCGTGGTTCGTGTTCGACGTGCTGGAGCGAATATGTCGAGGCTGCCCAAGTTGGTCTATATTGCCTGACGTTCCACTGGAATCGGCCATTCCGACTTCACTAGACAGTAAACCGTGAGGTTTGCCAACAGTCTTCTGGCGGGGGAAAGGGGGCATTTAATCGCGAGCTCCTGATCCGCTGTAAGCACAACGTACATAACCCTCCTAGCCCTGCGCGTGCATATATTAGTAGGCGGGCCTACCACAAGCTTTCTGATTCCCGGGGGACAGACAAAGGTGGTGGCCTGCGGCCTAGCCCGCATGTTGGCCTCGGGCTGGGCAGGAGATCAAGAAAAACAAACATACGTCACCACAGTTACTGCGGTAAGTTGCCGTGATGCTGCTAATCACATTAACGAGCCTGCGCCTACAGCTATCTCGTGACAGGCGGCGAGGTACTATTTTCTTTGCCGTATAGGCTCTCACCTCAAGAAGGGCCTACTAAGGCAGATCGGGTAGTATGTACTGAATTTTCTAACCTTTCTTCACTAAATTATTGTAGCTATCGGAGATTGGTCCTTCGGTGTGGCGTTTCGGCGCTACCTGCTACTGGCTAAGCCGCGGGATATCGTGCATGACAGGGAATGCCGTCCTATTACCCGGGTTACGGCTAAGACCAAATCGGCCTGCGCACCGACAGCCGTGAGTCCACAGGTTACCTGACCCAGCGTGGTGCCCACAGCCTATGACCAGCTGAGACAGTACTGCTGCATACCTGCGACCCGAGCCCTTCCCGCCACAAACTAACACTGGCCGTATCTGCCATGCGAGTGAGCCCGCGACCCCGTGCATCGCTACCGCGTGCACATTGCATGCGCGTGTCTACAATGCTTGGACGAGGCTAAGCGTGTGGCGATTTCAATGCGCGAAACGCGGGGGCGATGAAGGATCAGCCCAGACTTGTTATCAGCGGTGCTCCCATTCGCTGCCGACCCAGGCATGCGTGGCATACTTCGACCCAGAGTTTTTTTGTTTCCTTAAGCATGATGCGCAAAATGGAAGTTGTGACCACCTGCACCTCCGAAGAACTGTTTAAACACATCCTCGAACCCGGCGCCACCCTGAGCACCGCCAAAACCGCCGAAGCCAGCAGCTCCACCTGATCCGCCCCCTCCGCCAAAGTTGCCAGACCGCTGCATGTCGTAATCGCGACGCTGGTCCTCGTTGCTAAGTATCTCATAGGCCTCATTAATCTCCTGCATTTTTTCCATAATCTCGTCCTCAGACAGATCCGTGCCCTTGTACTTGTCAGGGTGGAACTTTTTGCTCAATTCGCGGTACGCCTTGCGGATTGTGCGGGTGTCGGCGTCCTCCGCAACGCCAAGCACCTTGTACAGGTCCTTCGACGGCGCCTGGCCGCCGCCAAACTGTTGAGACTGCTGCTGCTGGCGCCAGCGCTGCTGCTCAGCCACCATCTCGTCGTGCAGCTCACGCGCGAGTGGCGCCATATCAGAGTCGCCATGGTCTCGCAAAATCAGGTTCACCAGCTGCGCCGCCTGGTTCAGACTACCGCTCTGCTTCTCGAGATGCGCCTGCACGAGCATGGCTGGGACAAACTCCTCGTCGACATCGCGCACTTCCGCGCACACCTTCGCCGCACGGTCCCATTGCCGCTTGAGTGCCAGACCATGGCACCGTCCTTTTCGCAGGTTATCTACAAGCGCGCCGTCGTGACCACCCTCGCGCGCGATGTCATACTCGGCAAGCAGCTCGCGGGTGGCCTGCACAACATCGCGAATTTTAATACGCAACGGGGGGTTATCCAGCATCTTCTGCAGCTTGCGTAGCTGCTTCGTTGCTTTTTTGCAAGCCGTCGCCTCGTCGTCGAACGACACGCACCGCCGCAGCATCTGCAGCGCCTGCTGTGGCTGGTCTTGGAGAATGAAAGTCCCCACAGCAACCTGTGCAGTCGTGGCAGAATCGCTCGGGTCAAGCTGGACGACAAGAGCAAGGTCATTAAGCGCTTCTGTTACAAACCCACGCGAGAAGTAGCACACAGCACGCCTCTTCAGTGCGTCCACAGATTTCGGCGCCAGCGCTATAAGCTGTGAAAACAGTGAGCAATCGTCCTCGGCAGGCTCCTCAGCAGCCAATGCCTGGTACTGCCGCGCGCGCTCCAAAACGTCCACACAGCGCTTATCCTGGCACGCCATCGCCGCGCTGATGGCCTTGTCAATGTAGCCCAGCTTCAAATATATCGCGGCAACGTTGTATTGAGCAAGTGTGAAATTAGGATCTGCAGCCAGAGATTTGCGGAACTCACCCAATGCCTGCACGTCGCGGCCCTGTGCGAGGTGCTCCGAGGCCCGCTTGAAGAAGTCCACCGCTCCGAGCTCTTCGCGAGGCGCCGCCGCCTGCGCCTGCGCTGCGCCAAGCATCATTAGTGAAAAGAAAGGGAGCGCTCGCATTCGACCGTTTTACGGGAACGACCGCGCAACTTCACTTCACACAACAGTGGTTTGAACACGCTGGCAGCTCGATGTTCGTGCAGTGACACCTGGCGCTCAACGCTATGTGTGGCAGGCGAATCACGTGCGTAAAGCTCGTTGGCGCCTGAGCGAAGGCCGGTCCAATCCACAAAACGCGCGTTAGACGCACCAGGCCTCTTGAGGCATAAGTGCTCGAGCTATTAAGGCCAAAATAGTGGTCCATAAGGTGAGGCTTCCCTCAGGTTCCAGTTGAGGCGGGCTCCAAACTGCTGTGTGACTACGTGTTAAATATCCCTTACCACCTTGAATTATAGGTATATACTTGCAGCTTCGGAAAATGCGGGTCTCGAGCCGACCTGCGAAAGGCTCGATTCTGCAGTACTCTTACGTACTTGGTTAAGCTATTCGCTATGACTAGAAAATAAAGAACACCACCCCTTGCACTAAATGGAGATCCGGTAGCCGGCTCGCAAGCGCACATCGACGTCTCGACCCCATCCACGCTCTCTCGTCGATCTACCAGCGCCATTCATCCTCGACAAGTAACCGAAGCATGTTGAGCTATGTGTCGATAAGGTTAGGTTCAAATTTCTCCATGACGGGGGTGCACTAAAGCTAGCTACGCATGCATGGTTCAGGGACGTGACTGGTCGGTCATTTCGCTCC
This sequence comes from Starmerella sirachaensis, assembly GCA_030578495.1. Lineage (NCBI taxonomy): Eukaryota > Fungi > Ascomycota > Dipodascomycetes > Dipodascales > Trichomonascaceae > Starmerella > Starmerella sirachaensis. Next base: position 712,536 of record JAJMSC010000004.1, on the reverse strand, counting down.
CTGACCGCTGATGCATGCGCAAGAAGGTGCGGTGAAGGCAGGGTAACTGCTCGGAATAAAGCGAATCGAATTGCCTAAAGAAGATCCGACTCCGTGAGGCGTATAGCAACGCAGGCTATTGAATTTCGTAAGAAATTGGTGGAAGCGAAGCTTCATTCGAAACATAAAGAGCTTATAAATATATAGACGTTCTTGCCTGTATAGAAAAAATGCATTGTATAGCATGAATAAATAAACGCTCAAGTGGCGCTTTGGAAGTGGTTCAAGTGTTGATCGAGGCAGACTGTGAGCCACCCACCTGCACAGAGGTGCGACTATAATGCGTTCGTCGGAAGAGGCAGCTTGCCGACCCAGTCGCGAACCTCCTTTACGATCTCATCAAACTCAGGCCGCGCACTGAGCGCGGCTTTGAAATCTCGCAGCTTATTGGCATTCTCAGGAAGAGCGGCTTGAACCTTCACCGAAATTTGAACGATCTTGTCGAGGAGCTCTACAGCACGCTCAAAGTCAGGCTCACGGAATCCCCTTGTAGTCATAGGTGTAGTGCCAATCCTTATTGCGCGTGGAAGGGCCCACTTATCTCCGGGGACGGCGGTCGCACTCAGTGACATGTGAGCGCGCTCACATGCTGCATTCACCCGAGCACCGTCAATGCCCTTGTCGACAAGCGACACTACTACCATATGGATATCAGTACCACCGCTGACGAGAGAGAACCCGTGGTGCGTGAGCGCGGCCTCTAGTGTTTTGGCATTCGCCATAAGCTGCCTTTGGTACTCGCGAAATTCCCGGGTCGCGGCCTGACCTAGAGCGACCGCCAGTGCAGTAATAGTATGATTGTGCGGACCACCCTGAGACGCAGGGAACACTGAAAAGTTAATCGGGCCTTCCAACTCCTTCCGGAAGAAAATCATAGCACCACGGGGGCCACGAAGCGTTTTCTGCGCAGCAGTCGTCACAACGTCAGCATACTCGAACGGGGTTGGCAGCAGCTTAGCTGCGATTTGGCCCGCAATGTGCGCCATGTCTACTACGAGGTAGGCCCCAATTTGCGAGCAAATGCTCTTCAATCTCTGGTAATTTATGAGACGGCAATAGCTCGAGGCACCAGCAACGATGACTTTAGGCCTGAACCTCATGGCCAGCTTCTCCAGGTCGTCATAGTCAATCCGGCCGCTGGCGAGATCTACCTCGTACGGCAAGGTGTCATAGTACGCACTAACGCAGCTAACTTTCAACTTGTCTGTTTGATATCCGAAACTCATGTGTCCACCATGCGTGAGCGAGAGGCCCATGAGCCTCTCGTGCGGCTTCATGAGGGCGTGGTAAACTTGAGAATTTGCCTGTGTGCCAGCGACGCTCTGGACATTGACACCCCATTTCGTTGGGTCTAGGTCATAGAGACTCAGCGCACGGTTCTGACACAAAAGTTCCATCTGGTCAATAATCTCATTGCCACCGTAATGGCGCATACCCGGGTATCCCTCGGAGTACTTGTTCATCATAATTGAGCCCTCAGCTTCAAGAATCGCGCGTGGAGCATAGTTCTCCGATGCCACCAAGTTCAGCCATTGGCGTTGGCGTTCTGTCTCCTTCTGAATGAGCGCCGACACCTCTTTATCGGCAGCTAGGGGCTGGCTCATGAGATCAAGGGCAGCGTCGTCTACACGGGCTGCTTTCGAAGGCTCATGCCCATTACCGTTTTCTGACCTTACGCGCTTCATAATAGTCCAATCTGCTGTAGAGAAACCTTGAGATCGATGAAACTCGGAGTTGAGGCACGATGGTAGACGTTAATATTCAAGCTTCACCCACCCCCGATCGCGGCTCTCCGTGTAGTATTGCCCGGGCCTGGTCACAGACTTTTACGTGACTCGGGTATATTTGTCAGCTTAACTCAGAACTGGGCCCGATTACTGCGGCGTGGTGGCAGACACGGGGAGGCCATCTACCCGGGGTGAATATCGAATACCCTAACATCGGAGAGACGCAACCGGCCCATGCTAGCATATGCACAGCTACACAGCTCCAGACTGGAAGATTACGTGAATGCGGTGCGGTCTTCAGGATTTTGGAGCACTTGAAACTCATGATCTGTCTCCACGCTGCACAATTGATGGTGAGAGGGCAGTGATGTTGGTATAAGAGCATCGCTACGGCAATGGCGAAGAGGTCCAGGTGCTCCGATCTCCTCTCCAGTACTTCATCTGGACGCCGCAACTAGAATTGCCTGGGATAAAGGATATGATAAAATGCCTGTGGAGCGCGTATCAATACGCAGCCGCCGCTTTGATTCGGTTAGCCGCTTAGTAGCAGGCCATTGGCATCCCGTCGTTTGTGAGCTGCGCCAACGGCCCTGCAGAGTAGTGTACTACGGTTAGGGGACTGAACTGGGCGCGGTTCTCAGTATCCGGGGCTTCGCAGTGGGCAGTTGTGCGGTTGAGCCTGAATGTACTTCGTTGCTTTATATGCCCGCGTGTTGTGGATCTGGATCTCTTGCATCGATCTCCCCTTTCATTTGGACGAGACGGTAGTGAGACGTGTCGAAGCGACTATGTATAGATCCAAGGGCACGCACAGAAGAGAGACGACCCGCAGTTGGCATGTCCCTGGCTGGCTGGATGGCCTGGATCTCATGCATAACGCCCTAGCCCCAACAATTACGACCCTTTGCCCAGGGTTGGGCAAAAGCCTTTGACTGACTTGACCACATGATTACGGCTTAACAGATAGCAGCAGCAGCACACGCACACAAGCAGCCACTGACGCTGACCATTTGTTTGCTTGCCAACTCCACATTCTAGAAACTCAATGGAACCACGCAGCAGCTTGAGCCCACGAGGCTCCAAAGCGACGCCTGCTTCGCCTCAGGCATCTCACCTCTTCGCTGGGGAGCGTCGTGCGGAGCGTCGCCAGTCAGGAAGTACGACGAGTAGCGTGAGCAGCGGCGGTGCCTCGACAAGCCTGTCCAGCGGTACCCCAGGCCCACCTGTTTTACAGGTCCAGGGAGAGCGTTCGGTAGATAGCGACAGCGACGCAATCAGCTTGCACTCTGTGTCGAGCTCGGCCACGCCGAGCACACCGGTGTCGTGGATGCACTCCACGGTAGGCGATCTTGTATCGCCAGACAAACTTGTCAGTGTTGAAGAGAGCGAGAGCGTCGAGCTGGCATTCGATGTGCTGGCAAAGCACGACTTTACTAGTCTCCCCCTTTCCAAGAACGGCGTCATCTACGACACGTTTGACTTTGCTGATCTCACTGGCTATCTTCTCTTAGTGCTCGGTCATATAACCGTCAAAGGAGAGCAGGACTCCCGGTTTCATGCGATTATCCAGCAGGCGCGGCAGGGTGTCCCGGCACCTGTGGGGTTTGCTGCGCAATTCGGAGGTGGCCGTGACCCGTTCGTACGGATGAGCGCGCACACGCCGCTCATAGCTGCCTTTGAGAAGTTTGCCAGCGGTGTGCATCGTATTGCCGTGACGTCCAGCGCGAGTGGAGAGGTCATCGGCCTGCTGTCTCAGCGGAGGCTCGTGAAGTACATCTGGAACAATCTCCGAAAGTTCCCTAGTGTCGAGAGCGCACTTGAGTTGACGCTTGACGAGCTGCGCGTAGGAACTTACGGTGATGTGATCACAGTGTCGGGTGATGCTCCGGTAATTGATGCACTCGACCTTATGCACGAGCACGCCGTTTCCAGCGTCGCCGTCGTGGACGCCGCGCACAACCTGCTCGGCAACATCAGTGTCGTTGACGTATCGTTACTCACCCGTGCTTGGCAGGCAGGCCTGCTTAACGCCACGTGCAAACACTTCCTCTCGGTGATTCTCGACCATCGTGGGATCATGGACGGCGGAAACGAGTCCGTTCCCGTGTTTTATGTCTACCGGAACACCCGCATCGCAAAGGTGGTTGCCACACTCGTTGCGACGCGCGCGCACAGGCTTTGGATCTGCGAGCAGAGCCCTGATCCTGCGCTGAGCGGCAAGCTCGTGGGAGTCGTTAGCCTCACGGACGTCATCAACTTCGTGGCTCGGCAGGCCGGCCAGACGCTCGATCCGGAGGCGGCGCGCCGCCACCGCCGGTCCAGCTCCTCAAGCGTCCGTTCGAATTCGCGTGCGAGGCACACACTTCTTCACGAAGGCGCCAGCAGCCCGCTCGAGCGCCCACCTCGTCTCAGCTTTGACCGCCCACGCGGCCCTTATTGAGTGTAGCTTAAGTCATATTGGGTGCACTTAGCACGAACGGTGCCAAAAGCGCGGACGCACAACAATTGAAATAAGTTAGAGTAGATAAACATACCCTTGAAGAAATAATCATAGCAGCCTGTTGTGTGTTATGCTGAATTTAGGAGTGTTAACGTGGCGCATGTTTAGCAGTCTTGGCCTGCATACTTCTTGGCTCATGAGGTACTATTCTCTGAGCTACGGACGACGCCTCAAGTTGGCCAGGACTATACACAATTTAGTTCACTGCGCAGGGCACCTTTCACGTATAGTTAGTCGAAAGCAATTGCCGGATTGTACAATCAAGGCGCACGTTAGTGACCAATACCGATCAATCCGAAAGATGCACGCTCAATCTTGGTGATGCTCATTTCCCGCCCCAGGGTTTCTATTACTTGAGGCGAAGAAGACCAATCGTCGGAAGCAGTAGTGCACTAATTGATACCTTACATTGCGAGGCAATTTGGGGAGCCGAAAATTCGGAACTTTAAGACCCACGGGTTCTTGAAAATTTCCCTTCGTCTCTCCCCCAAACAGCTGTAAAGCTCCTTACAGCCACTAGTCGGTGGGCGGGTGTGTGTCGAACCCTTGTTCAGATCCATGATGAGCGCTGTAGTCACATATTTGAGCAACCCCTTAACCTGGTCCAGCAGTCACCTAACCGGGAGAGAATAAACAGCCCGATCAAAGGTCGACCCAGTATCATCAACGACAGTGGGCACTACGTCATTGTCATCACAAGAGAAAGCCTGAACCGGTGTGGTCAATTTCGTGTAGAGCGCACATACACTCCCTGTGCTAGCTTTGTTGTGCTTGGACCTTCTTCTCCCTGTTTCGGTCTGTCTACGCTGAGGGTCCCCAATCTAAAGTTAACGTTAAAATGACGCGGCCGCGCCACCGACGTCCAACATTCAGTGCCACCTCTCCTGGTGATTCACGACGCTTTGCATCTGCATACGAGTCTGACGAAGACTCAGCCAGGAGCGACAACGAGCTCATGAACCATCGACGCGGTTCGAGCTCGCGGTTCACTCCTTCGACATTTGTCGAGCGTTGGATCCGACGAAGCTCAACGGCTAACCAGGCAGAGCAGCCCATGCTGTCGGGGTCTGGCATTGGCGATTCTGATGATGATTTTGGAGTTGGAATTCCCATGGACGATGACCCACCCGATGACCGCACTTCCCTACGATCCAAGCCGTCGACGCGACGGTCATCCGTTGACTCAAGCATTGACGATGTTTGTATGCCTCTCGATGATGAAGAGACCTATACAGGAAGTCACTCCGGCATCTGGCCGGACCTTCCGACGCTCGAGGAATACGCCAAGAAGGAGGCTGCGGAACAGGCTAGTGCTGAGGCAGCGCAGCTCGTCCGCGAGTCCGTAAATGAGGCAGCTGAGGCCACTCGTCAGGGCCGGCTACGACCGGAAAGGAGTATTCCATGGACACGCCAAAATACGTATCGTGCACGCACCAACATGCGTTACACATACTTTCGTGATGATCTGCCAGCCACTGTACACTCGCCTTCAATTATTGGGCTTTTACAACCCGGACAATCTTTCGCCGACCTCTTTCCGCCTCAGCCAGAGCAGCGTCGGCCATCAGATGCTGTTTCAAGCACGCGTAGGACTCATACGCATGGCGGCCCACCAGGTCTCGCACCCCCTAATCCAGCGCCGACCCAGCAAGTGCAGAGTGCAGCGGCTCAGCCGGCTCCTCCAGGAGTCGTGCTAAATCACCCTGTACCTACGAGTGCCGCAGCAACTCCTTTGCAAAAGACCATGCCTGCCACGGGCTACGCCTCGTCAGCGGAAAAGGTCGCTTCGCCAGTGCCGCCATCTGCTGGCAAATCAAGCCGCTCCGCTTCACGATCTCGTTCTCCAGGAGCCCGTAGCCATTTTGGAGTCACGTCCTCTCCTCACTCCCAGGTTGGAGCTCAGCTTAGTTCGCAGGCTGAAGCGCGCCTGCTTCAAGAAATTGACCCCGGGCCCGTTGAAGAATTCCCAGGAATTTCTCCTGACCCGGAGACAGCTCAAAACCTCAAGGGAAAACTGTCTTCCCACAATTCCGTGGTCAATGACGAACGCGGGCCGTGGTGGCTCGATATTTACGCACCAACCGAGGAAGAGATGCGCGTGATCTCGCGCACTTTTGGCATACATCCTCTTACTACGGAGGATATTGTTCTGCATGAAACCCGAGAGAAGGTAGAGCTGTTCCACAACTACTACTTTGTCTGTTTTACTTCATTTGATGTTGAGTCGTTTGAGAAGGGCGACAAGAAGAAAAAGAACGAGGACAATGGGCACTCAAAGCCAACAACCGATGAGCGCAGCCGTCGTGGATCCGTGAGCCAGCGCAGCACGAGCTCGCGCACATCGCTGAACCGACGCCGCCGTGTCGAACGCTTGAAACCCCTCGCAGTATTCCAGATAGTATTTCCTAGCGGCATCATCACTGTTCATTATCGCCCAACGCCGCATACTATCAATGTGCGGCGCCGTATTCGGCTGCTGCGGGACTATCTCAACGTGAGCAGCGACTGGATTTCTTATGCATTAGTTGACGACATCACAGACGCATACCAACCGCTTATCACTGCCGTCGACGAGGATGTCCAAGCGATAGAGGATGCGATTCTTAACATGCATGGCTCGAACTCTGACAGTGAGGATGATGATAGTGATAACGATGAAAAACAGTCGGTCGCGTCGACAAAGACCGGCACGACATCCACTGGGTATCGTGAGTGGCGAAAGAAGGGTAATATGTTGCGATGGATAGGAGAAACCCGTAAACGTGTGATGTCACTGCTGTCGCTACTTGGAAATAAGGCAGATGTCATCAAGGGCTTTGCAAAACGAGTGAGTGAGCACTGGAGCGGGGGACCAAACTCCGAGATCGCCCTCTACCTTAGTGATATCCAGGACCACATTGTGACAATGACACAGTCATTGAATCACTACGAGAAATTGCTTGCGAGGTCGCACTCCAACTACCTTGCTCAAATTAATATTGATATGACGCGAACAAACAATGAGATGAATGATGTCCTATCCAAGATTTCGGTTCTTGGTACGATTGTACTTCCAATGAACATCATCACCGGATTGTGGGGCATGAATGTGATTGTCCCCGGCCAGTTCAACGAGTCCCTGATTTGGTTCTGGGGAATTCTCGCAATGATGATTCTGTTTGGCGTCTCCGCGTACTTCGTGTTGATAAGATTCGTATAAATGATGTTTTAAGCGCTATAAAGTCTGAAGCGTGCTATAATAGATGATACAGCTCCATTTTCTGGTTGGAGCTCATACGCGCACGTAGGCGTTTAATTTGATGAAGCCGCACTGTTCGTAGTAGATTCTTAAAACATAAATTTTTGTACATTGGAAAACAACCGAGTCATTAATAAATACATATCGGGAATACCGAAATCCTTGACCAATATCTACAGCCATGGTAAGCTCTCTTGAGCCGCTGGTGGGGGTCTTGGCCTAGTCCGATGGTGCACATTGTACGTCTCCTCCTGAAGCTTCCAAAGCCCATCAGGCTTGGTCGCCTCATCGAGTTCTTTCCAGTAAGCCTCCTGATCCCCACCTTCAATCCTATCTAGTGAACCTTGACGTTCCAGCTTTCTCATTTCTTGCTCCTTGGCACTCGCAGCCTCGACAGCTGCATTGTAGCCAACCATACCTGCGCGAAATGAGAGCGTGGACGATTCCGTCGCCTTTTTTGCCTCCGCTAAGAGACGATCCCTGAGCCTTATTATAGCCAGGTCCTCCTCTAGCGTCATGAGCTAGAAAGAAGCTACCACTAACTGAGTTTAGTCATAAGATGCGACAACTCCCTATAACGGGTGTCTGGGAGGCGAAGATCGTATTATTATGGGCGTGGTCCACTAATATATAGTGGATGTACGAAGGAGAACACTGAGTATCCAGGGACGGATTTGTGACATAAGGCTAGTCTGTGTCGCGCAGCCGCGCAGTAATGCAATGCCTCCACGATTGCACCCTTTTGCTAAGGAGCTGCAGCAGCATAAAATAGAAGGCGACGAGCGGACGAATAAGGAATATGGAGTTCACAATGGCAGTTTTTCCACCTATTTTCGGAATAAGCAGATCAAGCTTGATACACAGGCTAAAGAGTCGTATAATGCAGCCTCAAGCATTTTCAAGAATTGCGTGATCTATATCACCGGTCATACTTACCCCTCGTATGCTGAGCTCAAGCGACTAATAGTTGAAAACGGTGGGCAAATATGCGCTTTCTTAGGCGGCAAAAGCTACGCAACACATATCATTGCCACCACGCTTACGAGCAGAAAGCACGAGCAGTATGCCAATTACAAAGTGGCAAAGCCAGAATGGATATTGGAAAGCGTAAAGGCGCAAAGGTTGCTTGATTGGACTCGTTTTCGAAGTACGAAGGACACCAACGGTCAGGATTTCTTCTTGCCCAAGGCAGAATATGATACAAACATACTCGGATACAATGAGGAGGCTGATATTTTGGGTGATTCACCACTTGATGAGACATTCCCGGTGTCGGAACCAACCTCCGTACCCGGTATGAAGCTTGACCTGCTCGACACCCCTGGGCGTGACGGTGACAATGCCAGGAGACTGTGGATATTAGCACAGCGGCAGCATGTGGACTGTCTGGCTCCCAACTTTATCTCCTCGTATTTTGCCAAATCGCGACTCCACTTTCTGAGCACACGCAAGCTGGATTTGCGCCGCCGATGCAGGCAGTATAAACCTAATGTGGAGATGGCTTCGTGTCAACCAGTGAAGCGTACATTGCTTTACGTTGATTTTGACTCTTTCTTTGTGGCAGTTGCTTTGAAGAAGCGCCCTGACTTAAAAGATGTTCCAGTTTGCGTTAGCCATGGTGGTAACACATCGGACGTAGCCTCATGTAACTACCCTGCGCGCGCGCGCGGTGTGGCTAATGGAATGTGGGTAGGCCATGCCAGGAAACTCTGCCCTGAGCTCATATGCTTGCCTTATGACTTTGAAGAGTATGAGCGCTGCTCTAATATCTTGTATGATACCCTGATCTCGCTTGGGCCTTTAGGTATCACTGCCATCTCAGTTGATGAGGCGATAGTGGATATTTCAAACCTCACCAAGCCTGCTGAACATACATGCGAAACGGTTAGGGAAGTGGTTAGCGCGAAGACGAAAATTGAAGTTAGTGCAGGGGTTGGAAGCAATATTCTGCTAGCAAAACTAGCACTCAGGCGTGCGAAACCAGCTGGTCAATATATCCTCATGAGCGATATGATAGGGGATTTCAATGTCCGGGATTTACCTGGCGTTGGTAGAAACATTGCCTCGAAATTGGCCGAAATCGATGTGCTAACTGTTTTAGATTTGCGTAGGGTATCTTTGGGCGAACTTCAGGATCAGATCGGTAATGCGCACGGCCAGCGGCTCTATGGCTATGCTAGAGGAATGGACTCTAGCGATATAAAGACTCTTGACGTGTCTGTCCGAACCGTGGGTCTTGAGTTAGGTTATGGAGTTCGACTTGTCAATGAAGACGAGAAAGCTAAATTTATCATCAATTGCGCCGAAGAACTTGCTAATCGGTTAGATAGGGCCGACCAGGACTGTGAAGTGTTAACTGTGAAGATATACAGCAGGTCAGAGGGAGCTCCATTCATTACTCCTAAGCACATGGGTCATGGTGAATGTGATATCCGAAGCAGAAGCAGAAAAGTTCCGGCTAAACCGTCTCGAGACTTGTTACATTCAGTAACGCAAAATCTTATTGCGTCGCTGCACTGCCCACCGATGGAGTTTCGCGGCATTGGGCTACACATGCGAGTAAGCGATTCAGGAAATTTTTTTGATACAAAACAGTCCAGGTTGACTGAGATGAGGTCTCCGGGAAAGGTAACCCCGTCAAAACCTATGATATCCATTCCACCGCGCAAACGTCGCCGTCAAGGAATGACCCTGACGCAAATGGTACCACCGGCTCAAGATAACAGCATTGACACCAGCGCCGCTGGTGGTGGGAAAATTGATATGAATGTACTGGCTGCTCTGCCGACCCAAATCCGAAAAGAAGTTTTGATGTATGAGGATGACATACTACCTATTGACATGGATAATGTGGAGGAGCTGCCAATCTACCGAGCCTCAGCATTTTTGGGTCTGCGCAGCGATTACGATTTGCGCAACCTCGTGATGAAGTGGATCAAATCGTCGCGCCAGCCCACGATCGAGGACGCGCGTTCATTCTTTCGTTTTGTGCAGGAATCGGCATCGGAAGACAGCTTGTGGCTCCGCACTATCGACATAGTGGACTGGGTTGGGATGTTAACAAGGAACGAGAAGGTTCATGATGACTGGCGTCACTTGCATCAAATTCTCGACAACGAGGTCCAGAGAATTGCACATGCTAGATCAGAATAGCTACTTTTTTTGTTTCCCCTTTACAGAATACAAAGAAAAAAACTAGATATACAAAACTACTTTCTGCGAGTGTACACGATCTCAGCTGGCGATTGCGGGAGGGTAACCATGCTCTCGTAGTCAACATTTGGGACATCGGCCACACCATCAGGGAGCGTCCACTTAAGTTCACGAACAAAGGTTGTCATGATGGTCCCGAGCTGGCACATTGCAAATTGTTCGCCGATGCACCGGTGACGGCCAGCACCAAACGGCAAAAACGGGGACGACGCACCCTTCGTGACAGCACCAAAGCCATAGTCAACAGTTTCCTTGGTGGGCGATCCACTGATCTTTTCCACCTCTGCCTCGTCAAGCCAGCGCTCTGGGTAAAAGCTAGCAGCGTCCTTAAACCATTCGCTATTCGTAGCGGTATGTCCCGGGCTTACAAGCACATAATGGCCCTTAGGGACTGTGTACTGCGTACCTGGCACAGGCAACGAGCGCATAACCTGGCGGAAGATCGAGTGGAGAGGTGCATGAAGACGTAGTGTCTCGCGGATAGTGGCATTGAGTAGTGGCATGTCCTGCAGGTCCTCATAAGTTAAATCGTTACCATGCAGAACCCGCTCCTGCTCAGCATAGAGCTTCTCTTGGTACTCGGGCTTCTGAGCGAGGTGAAGCAGCATCCACGCCGAAGTAGCAGCCGAAGTGTGTTGACCACCCATGAGAATGCCAATGCACAGGCTAGCGATCTCCTCGTCGGTCATTTTGACACCGTCCTTATACGTAGCCGAGTTCATGATCGCATCAATGAGGTCGCGGTTGTACTCACCCGGCTGGTCGGTAGCACGGCGACGTTTGATAACCTCGAGGTATTGTCCGGCGATCTCATTGCGCGCTGCATCGCGACGCTTATAGTACGGCAGGGGTAAGTTTGGGAACACGAAATTGAGCGGCTTGAATCCCTTATCAAGGTCCGAGTACAACTTCGCAGTGCGAGCCGAAAATTTTGCGCGCATCTCTTCACCCATTAATGTGCGCGAAGCAGTGTAGATCGTGATTTCTGGAGTCGCGTTTAGCACTTCAACACGCTCCCCAGGTGTGCGAAACTTTGCAGGATTGTCGATATACTTCTCGACCTCATCCCTGATTTTAGGTACATAGCTGCGGAATGCATCGCGAGTTAGCGCAGCCTTCGCAAACTTCTTCTGCTCCATAAGCCGCGAATTCGGACAGTCGTATATAACACCCTTGCCAAACACCGGTGTCGTCAAGTGCTTATAGGCATCCTCAGCGCTGACGTCGGCAAGACGTGCATTGAACACGAAATCATGCCCGCGCGGGCCTAAGCACACAGTCATAACGCGTCCACACACCACAAACGCAAAGACATCGCCGTACTTTTCCCGGCTCTTTTCGAAGAATTCGTAGGGGCTCTGGCCATATGTGACAGCAGAGCCAATCCAAGGGAACAGGTATGGAACGAGTGGCGCCCGATAGGGATACAACAAGCGGTATAGCCACTGATTCAGTAAGTTCAGCGAGACGATGGCAACAAGCGATACCACAAGTGCAATGGGCACAGAAATGCTGAGTGGATATCCTGCTAGAGGATTCCGAGACCACAGTTCCTGTAGGAGATCCATAGAATAAACGAAAGAATTAGCGGCTTAACGCGCTTTCAGTATGGTAAGTAAGTTGCCTTCGGGTCGGCGTTTCGTTCCCAGGGTGCCGAAAAATGAATAATCAATCGCGTCTGACAGGGAGGCCCGTAAATCGAGGCGATGTCAGAATAGAGGCGACTGGTTTGAGGCAATACAGAGCTAATGTGACCTTCTTGTATGCGATCCCCTGATTGTCAAATATAAATATGACTCTATATATATAATTCAAAAAAGCAGCATACGCGCGATGCCGCCACTGTTGGGGTAGCTTATGCCAAGCGGGGCTACATATTGGGCAAGGGTATGCATCGAGCCCACGATGGCGCACAAAAGGCGTAGGGTTTTGGCTGGGATACGCGCGTTAGTGCCGAATACGAGATTGAGGGCCGTGCAAAAGATCACCGGGATTCGCAAATGCGTCATTGGATACGAAGGATGGTTAGGACATACGAGCCGCTTTTTCCTCGGCGTCCAGCAAGCCAATGCACGTTCCCTGGATGTTCAATCCCCCCTCAACTAGCTTTTGCACGTCTGCTAGACTCACTGCACCCCAGATATGTACATACACATGAGCGGGTTGACACCGAAGTCAGTTTTCATAGAAAAAATGATCCGCTGCTCCAAATTATTTGTCAATAAATAGGCTTTATAAAATCGATGCCAACCTAATTCCTACTAATCCTGCATCAACTCGCCCTCTTCGTCTTCGAGCTGGCCAGCAAAAGTGACCCTAGGTAATGCGTACTCGGCAAGCTTGAAATACTCACGTTTGATGCCGTGCCATGCGGTCTCCGGCAAACTCACGCTCATCGTCTCGAATTCAATTGTCAGCCCGTAATCTTGGAGGTTGAACCGTGCCATTTCTTTATAAACGTCGTAGACGACCTGGCGATCAGCGCCGAGCCCATTGAAATATGAGAAGATACCATCAAAGCTGAGCAGGGCCACGACCATGTCAAAGAGCTGGAGCATGTCTTTGTAATGCTCGCTGAAAGTGTCGTAGTAGATTCCGTCTAGCTGAGCTTTGCCTATAAGCTCAGGAAGCACCTTCTTCCAAGAGCCCTCGAGCACAATAACGCCGGGCTTGTCGTACCAGCCATCGGCACGCATCTTTGCAAGAACGGCGGGGTGCGCCTCGACAATGTAATGCGTGGCAGGCCTAAGCTCCTGGATGAACGTATCGATGATACCCATACCAAATCCAATGTTCAGCACAGATCCACCCTTGCGTGTAATAACCTCAGCACTACGTCTCATTATGGGTTTTTCCCAGTCCATCATGACGCCGTCCTGCTCGTCAGTCTGCAAAGTGTGTTCATCGTATTTGAGGTCATTTGCCAGGAATTTCTCTTGATTCCCTTCGACGGCAGCATTATTTGCAGCATCGTCATCGTCATCACTATCATCTTCAGCCAGCTTTTGGAAGAAGATCTCGGACCGCACACCAGCTTGGACAAACTTCTCATAGAGCGGCAGCTTCTGCAGTCCCCAGGCGACATCACCTGGGGTGCGATTCTCTCCATCTAGGAGCATCCAGTTTGCTCCATATTCGAACAAGGCATTGATCATCTCTTCAGCAAGTGCGAATTGCTCTGGAATGGCATATTTGACGACGATGTGCAGCAAACCGTCGTCCTTGTCGAACTCCGAGGGCTCTTCGCGAAGATCGCCTACTTTAATGTTTACAGGCATCCCGGCCCGAAGGATTGTCCTCAGCCCATCCACAGCACCCTCAGCCGGAGTCTGAAATGCACACAGTGCAAACACATCCATGTTCGCAACGCAGTAAATATATTGTGGACTGAAAAGTTCATCACGTGGGATAAATGAGCTGCATCAGTCTGACCGAGTCTTTGGAAGTAAGTCACGGTAACACCGCTATTTATATATAACTTTTTCGGTGTCCCTTAAGAAGAATAATTATACCCTCTTGGTAAATGGACACGGCGGTTTCTGCTATACGCCTACAGACCTTTGGCGGAATCCTAATTAAACGTAAATATATCTCGCCACGTGGGGCCGACTCATCCAGCCCGTTTGAGCTGCTTCGCAGCATTTGAATAGAAGCTCATGATTAACGGCCAGGTTTGGTCGCTGGTCTTCCAGAACTAGCATCTGCTTCAATGTGCCAAATTCTTATTTTCACAGTTCGTCGTGAACAATGCCTTTACCTGCCTGTGTATCTGGAGAAAAGCATGCCAGCGGACTCTGAACTTGGATAACATACCTGCATGTTTCGGGCTCGTCAATTGAAAGCGCCTCAGTTGTGTGCGCGCATGAAAGCTGAATGAGAGCGGACCGGCGCACTCCATTCGGACACGGATTGCCGTCAACAAATTCGATATATTGCTGACCGTCGCCGCTGTTCTCCTGCTTGAGACCCGTTGAGCGGCCAAGTTGCACCTGATGTATACCATCAAGTTGCACAGCAGTCCCAAACAGGCACAGCTCATATGTAAAGTCACCTTTCTTTCGCGAAACGCAGACGTCTTCCGAACTGCGACCAACTTCATCGCGACCCCAGAACTCGGAGCCAAGTTCGAGCAATTTCTCGTGGAGTTGCTTAGTTTGCCGAAGATCCGACAGGCTGGTCTCAAGCTCACTCACCCGCTCTTTTGCCACCTGAACCAGAGGCCCAACCGCGTGCCCGCCGCGAGTAGAGCTTCCAATATCACTATGTCCTACACCTAGAAGTCCGGTGAACCAGCTGATGAATGGGGACAACAGTGAGCTGGAGGCCTCTGACCCAGCAACTTTGACCTTGTCAATGAGCTCAAGGTCCGAATGCAAATCACGCGAGTGCGGCGGTGTGAGTTCTGGCTCTGTTGCAGCCTTCCAAGTTTTGATAGCGGCCTTGACGGCAGGGTCGTTAAAATTCGGGTTGTACTCATCAGACATTGTTTCAAGGGCACGATCTAAAGTGACGTAGGCATTCTTCAGGTCATTGAATCTTTCGAGGAGTGCATCGTAGCTTTTGTCGGCATCAACAAGTGCGCCTCGAAGCTCTACGAGGGCCTGCATAGACTCCTCATCAGCGTTCGACGTGGCCTCGGCTTCTTCCGCCTGAGTAACACGTTCCATCGCAGACTCAAGTTCAAACTCAGCTCGCTCAATCTCAGCTGTAAGCTCAGTAAGGCTTTTTTCAAGTTCAGTCTTACGCTGGGCAGCCTTTTGCACCAGTTCATTACGCAGCGCGGCACCATCGCGGATATATGCCCGCTCAGCCTCTTCCCGAGCAGCTTGTGCTGCCTTTACTTCTGCACAGCGGTCTGTGCACAGCCCTGGTGTTTCGTCACTGCCGTCACAACACACTTCGTAGTCGCATGCTCCGTCCCCCACAAGGCGGCTAGGAATGTACTGCTCGCTACCTGCGCACCAAAATTTACCGTTGCGACATGCAGCCGTGCCTGGCTCATCGCTGCCATCAGGACAGTCACAATAGTCATCATTCACCCGATCAAACGGGATGCGAATCGAGGGGTCACCGAGGCAGGCCCACATTCCGTCGGCGTCTGGTTTGTACAAATGCAGGTCTGCAGGTGCAACTCCATGTACGGAAGCTTGTGCGTTGGTAATGCCAAGGACACGGAGTGCCACTAGAAATGCTGAAATGCGAGCGTGCATCTACGAATTCCCCACACTATCTCCAAACGCTATTGATCAGGTCAGGTCAGGCCCCCTGATTACCAAAGGGGCGGAGACAGCATGTGGCCCCCCACCCACTTAGCTGTCCCTCTCGTTACATTATTTCACTCAGCACCGCACCCTAACTGACCAAGGTATATGCGATGGGCGGAGCGATACACTCCTGAGGGTATCATATAAATGAATCATGCGCAGTGAAGCTTACCTGCGGGACTTTATAGGAGCTAATTAACGCATTGTGGTACAGGGCGGGCCGAAAAGACAGGGTCGGCCAAAGCGGGACGTGGAGAAAAGGATGAGAGCCCCTTAACAGAGGGAATCTCTAAGCTTGCATCATCCATTCGCATTTCGTAGGTGACTCCTCTATCTTTGCGCATCTGGCTCTCTTTTGAGCTTGAATCGGTACCGATCGCGCACTGGAAAGTGAAGGAAGTTTCGAGCTTCTTTGAGAGCAAAATCAGGCTGTTTCTAACGAGGCGTAGGCTTTCTTTTGCTAGTGTTATATACTATGTACCGGCATACCCTCCACATTTTTTGGCCTGCCGCACCGGCTCATGTTAATGCGACTATGACATGCATATGACGCCGCCCATCCCGATGCCCGGGCTCTGAAGCAGCGCAGCACGGGGGCTTCCCGTGCTTTGGCGTGTGCTTAGCTGCATGAAACAACGCCCAGCCCCTGTTATAGCATAACCCCAGTGGCTATTGTACTTTACAGTTGTTTCGAGAAGGTAAGGGCCAACATCATGCTAGACCAATGCATGTTTTATAATTGAAACGTTCGGCAGTGCCAAGTCCCTGAACGTTCTCAACGATGTGAAACTATCTTTCCTAGGAACAAACAGATGAAATCTAATGACTGGAGTATGGAGGCCTAACGAAGTCATGCCCTCCATGCTGTATCTCTACTTAGCTACTACGCGCATGCCGGCGCACGGTACTGTCCATGCAGGGAGTCTCCTTTCGTGGTTGTGACGCGAATCCTTCGCGGTCATCTGCGTGAGCATGATGACGCCGGCGCCCACGAGTGGTGAATTTAAAGTTATGGGAGCGTGTTTCGCTACGATGACGATGCCAGGCGAACAAAAACATATTCTAGTCGATTGATTCCCAATTCACTTTCGTCGGCTTTTACGAATGCCGCTAGAGCCGATTTCAGAAGACTCGAAACGGCGATTGCAGTTTGTATCAAAAAGCGAGTGACATCTTGACTCTTCGATCGGCAGACTCGTGTTTCAGGTGTCATGCATCTTGACGTCGGTATGCACGACGTGTCTTCTCCTGCATGGGAAGGTGAAGGGGTTCGTCGGCATGCGTTACCGCGGGTTTAGCTTGGTTTGAAGATAGCCTTTTGGTTGACCCAATGTAGCGTCAATGTAGCAGTCTAATTAATAGACACAGCCACGGCTTATTAGGCGGACATACGGCGTTTATCGGAAATGTCTCCAGTTCTTAGCTGAACCAGCGCTTGCGAACCCGGTTTGAATATACTCGCGACGACCTTCATCACGGTCTCGACGATGCAAGAATCAACCTCGGGGTCACAAGCTCCTGACAACCCTCGCTATTCAGTCGGTCGCACACGGTCAACTAGTTCATCACAAGCTGAGAGCTACAGCGGCGAGGGAAGTGATGCAACTTACACAGAGTCAGAAGAGCCCGGCTCGGAAGGAGGAAGCCAGCTCTCTCGTCGCCAAGAAGCAGTGTTAACTTCTGCACACGGGTCTCAATCCCAACCACTTGCACTTTTACCAAACGCCCCAGCTCAGCAGCCTGCTTGGTTGCCTCCCCGACAACACCCCTCACAATGGAGACAGTACGAACAGGGGCCATCGCCTCATTATGTATATTCTACACATGTGCCAGAATTGGCACCACCGCAGCTTTCGCACCCTTCGCAAGAAATGATTTGGATGCCGGGGTATCGATATCCATCCTCAGCAGCTCCATCATCTGGGCATAGAGAAGGACCGCCCTACGGATGGGATGGCCAGGCGGCATACGCACCGACAGGGTACTCTGAACGAGAATATGACTCGATCGAAGGGTACCGTACACTACCACCACCAGGGATGCCGCGCTATGGAAGCTCTGCTGGACAAGAGGCTTATGATGAGGAGGGCTACGGGTGGAAGAGTGAAGCTTTGCACAGCCAGAATGCCTCTGAAGAACGCGCCCGGCTTCATCGACATCAATACCAGGAGCGAAGTTCTCAGCAACACCAGCAGATCCAACATTCTCGCCAGTTCCCGGATCAATCACAACGAGCGCACCAGCGTGACACACATGCGCACGAGCAGTCGTTCACCCAAGTACCATTTCAGCGGACTGCATATCGCCCGATGCGATATACAGGGCCACTCAGCTTTCCAGGAATGCTTCCAGCCTCAGGATCAGCAATAGAGCTTCTTCAGCAGTTTCCATCACTGATTCGTCGCATCGATATACCAGCGAATGGTCCTGGCCAGCAGCTTCCCGCAGACGAGTCGCAACAGGTTCGTGTATCAACTGCTCTGTGGGAGGAGGAAGCAACGATCTGTCTTGTTGTAGAATTGCACAATGTTGCTGTTACTCGTAGATGTGACAATAACATGATCAATGGAACTAAGCTTTTAAACTCTGCAGGGATGACTCGGGGCCGCCGCGACGGTATTCTAAAGGGTGAGCGGACAAGAAACGTTGTGAAAATAGGCGGAATGGACTTCAAAGGTGTGTGGGTCCCGTTCGAGCGAGCCCTAGACATGGCACGCCGAGAAAATGTTCTTGACGAGCTTTTTCCTCTGTTTCTGGCAGACCTGACGCCAATACTATATTCTCCTCAGAACTATAGCAGGCTGCGACAGTTGCTTGCCAAGGGCTCGCGGCGCAACCCGCGCTTCGGTGAGTGGCTACGGGGGATTCCACCTGTGCAGTTCTCAGGGTCGACACAAGCCGGAAGCCCTACCACCTATGCCTTCACAGGGCCAGAAGTTACAGGGTCGAGCCAAACCGCCACGCGGTCGGATCCAGGTTTCAACATCCCGCCTCCTACTCAGTTACAGTGGCAGCAGCAACAGCAACAACATCAGCAACAGCAACAACATCAGCAACAGCAACAACATCAGCAACAACATCATCATCATCAGCAGCAACAACAACATCATCAGCAGCAGCAGCAGCAGCAGCAACAACCTCAGTATCGTCAGCAGTCTCAACAAGAGCAGCGTGCCACTGGTGGTGGGTACTCGAGATCCAGGCCACGACAAGGCCCACGCCGACACCACAGAGGCCCATCAAGGGATAGCCGGAGCTCATTCAGATTTCCAGCTCATTTTATGCCCCAGGGGTCACCAGACATGAGCATACAACAGGATGGTTCTAGCGACGATGAATCAGAGGAATAGAGAACAAGCCAAAAGTAATCGGAAGCTTGCTACCTTCCGTCCGAAAATCGCCGCCCAAGTGCGACCCGCTCGCAGTCTATTTATTGCTGCCAAGGTGCTCATGTAAACGCGCGAGCAATATTTACTTATGAGAATCGCGCGTTTTTACCCACGCAGCTGTCTGCAGAGCGTTATTTTAAGCACGACATCGTGCTTTGTTGTATCATTAAAAGAATGTAACTCTCACAATCACCGCCAGAATTCATGCCCTCCGGAGCCAGAAGAAAAGAAATGCAGATTACAGCACCGCAGGTGACAGTAGAACGCAGCCTGCTCTAGTGGCCCGGTCAAATGTAACCGATACGTATGCCAGATGCGACTCGCTACCCATTGTGGTTGGCACAGGCCATCGCTTACTTTAATTTGGACGCGAGGGTCGCTGTCTGGTGAAGGAGTTTCTGAGCCCGTGCAGGGTCTTTGCGGTCCGGAAGTGGCGTGATGAGAACATTTCCGTCTTCTAGACGGGTCACTACTGAGAACGATGTGAGGCCCGCCTGCTCAAGCTCGTCAATCGACACATTGATCCCGGTGAGAAGCGAGCTCAGGGATGCCACGCTCACCTGCTGCAGTGCAAGTCTAAGCCATTTTAGGAAATAAGCAGTGGTAGCCCGACGCACGAGATCAAGTACCTTAAGGTTTTGAAGCTCAGCCCCATGTTCCGTCTGGAACGACATGACGCGAGGCCAGTCAGTACGATCCATACGGTCGAAATATCGCGCGAACTCCTGGATCAGCGGGCAAGAAACACCATAGATTATTTTACGAGGTAGTTCATAAACTTTTCCATAAGCGATGAGTTCACATAGTATCCAATGGCGATACCGCGACGTATCTGGTACCGCAGCTAGCGCAAGTGCAGCATGCAAGGCTGCATTATCCCAATTATTTGACCGTTTGTACACTTCCGAGCAGTGCCAAAAGTACTCGCCCTCATGCGCATACACTGGCAGCTGGTCACTTTCGCAGTTGAATGCCAATAAATGTTGCGGGCTCTCAAAAGCTCGGTGGCGGTGACAATGCGCAGCAAGAGCAAGATGCAGCGATGTAAGGCTGTCATCGTCATTTGGTATGGCCGAGCGGAATCGCACAATCGCCGTTTCCAAGGTCACCAAAAGAGAATGAGCAAGGATGGGCGGGCACTGAGCAGCAAGTTCATTAAACAACTCTGCGATGTCTTCGCTCGCCTCAGCACTGTTTGACCAATCCATGGTCTCGACGAGTTCGCGAACGGCTGTCGTTAGAGCAATTCCGCCCTCACCTTCGAGGGCACGCGGGGCTTGCATGCGCCGGGCAAGACTCACAACTTTAGCAGCGTCGTCCGCGGCCATCGCCCCGCGTAAGTCACTTTGTAACACAGTGCTTCAAACGCCGTCCTATAATGACTGCAAGGGGAGCGTATCTTTTAAGCAGTATATGCAGACACTCTCCCTGCTAGGGCAGCGGAGCTGTCGCGCGCGCTATGCGGGTGCTAGCAGTCAGCAGGCCTGCAGCGAGAGTGATGTCCAGCCTGCGCTCGGGACCAGGTGACGGGGTATCGGGCGATGACGCATCTCCGCCAAGGGCTAGAGCCATCCCAAGCGGTGTCTGGAAAGTTGGAAAAAGAGAAAGGCGAACCTATTCTTAAGTGAATTAGCAGCTGTATGGATATCGCAGTACGGGCTCGGAAAGCGGCGAATACGCTGAAAATTGCCTCAAATGACAGCCGCACCGCGGCGTTGAAGGCGATTCACGACCGACTTCGCGACAGTCGGGGCGAGATCCTTGAAGCTAACCGCCTCGACGTTGCCGAGGCTGAGGCAAACGAACTGAGCCCGGCGCTCATCAAGCGACTCGATCTGACTCCAACGAAGTTCGACGTCATGCTGCAAGGCGTCCTCGACGTTGCCGCACTCGAGGACCCCGTTGACAAGCTCAGCCTGGAACGCGAGCTCGACGAGGGTCTGCGGCTTTATCGCGTCAGTTGCCCGGTTGGGGTACTCCTTGTCATTTTTGAAGCCCGTCCAGAGGTTATTGCTCAAATTGGGTCGCTCGCAATCAAGAGTGGCAATGCCGCGATTCTGAAAGGCGGGAAAGAGTCTTCACACACGTTCAAGATCATTCAGCAGCTCATCCACGACGCCCTTGAGCGCACGCAGGTACCTGTAGACTCGTTGCAGCTTATCCAAACGCGCGAGCATGTTGGCGAGCTTTTGCACTGCGACACACTTATCGATATGGTGATCCCGCGGGGATCGAATGAGCTTGTGCGATCTATCAAACGCAATACCACAATTCCAGTGTTGGGCCATGCTGATGGGATCTGTTCTGTGTATATCGACGAAGCGGCTGAGCCGGATATGGCAGCACGCATTGCTGTCGACTCGAAAAAGAACTACCCTGCTGCGTGCAATGCAGCTGAGACCCTGTTAGTTCATAAGAACGCACAGGAGGCCACGCGCAGGGCGGTCATAGCTCTCATTGACAATGGTGTAACCGTAAGCGCGGACCCGCAAGTGCTTTCGCTGGTGACATCCTCAATCGGAGAGGACCGACTGCTTAGGCCAGCAACAGACAAAGACTTTGACACAGAGTTCCTTGGATTGCACATCGCAGTCAAGCAGGTAGATGGTGTCCAGGAGGCAATTGAACACATCAATGCTCACGGGTCCCATCATACAGATGCAATCGTGACCGATAACGAAAAGGCCGCTTCCAAGTTTTTGCGCGCAATCGACTCGGCAGGAGTTTACTGGAACGCATCTACCAGGTTCGCCGATGGTTTTAGATATGGTTTTGGTGCAGAAGTTGGCGTCTCAACGAACAAACTACATGCTCGGGGACCTGTGGGTCTTGACGGTCTTATGTCTTATCAATACGTGCTGAAGGGTCATGGACAGATTGCTGGCGATTACATCGGTGCGGGTGGATCCAAACCGTTTCACTTCAAGGATTTTCTTTAGCGATATTCGCCCCGTGAGTCGGTTGTCTAGGCATCGGTTTGGTCGTGGGAACACCATTATGACTTCCACCACCAAGGGCTAAGAATTTTAATAGAGGATGTGTAGGTGCTATCTAAATCTTGAGCGGAGCAATGCTGAGTGGGTGACGGCTCCTGATCGCTTTGATAGGACCGCCTTAGACCAACTTAGACCAACTCCCTTCGGAACGGCAACAAACTTCGAGGGGAGGACACTGTCGTTTCTATGCCTTAAGTCTTACTCCTCGCTTCACCAGCCTCAGTAGCGCACCTAAAAATTCACAGATTTATGTGTAAGAACAAGAAGAATATATAGGCAGTCTAAATGACAGGGGAATTTCTAGACTTAGATGTACGAAGCGACGTCCTGCGGCATCTCCTCAATAACCGTCGAGTAATACTGCTCAATCTCGCGGAGCTGGTTCTGGGTGTCGCGAGTGACAAGGTTGATGGCAACACCACGGCGACCGAAACGACCACCACGACCGACACGGTGCAAGTAAGAGGAGAGGTCCTTAGGAAGGTCAAAGTTGATAACGACAGAGACCTGCTGAACATCGATACCACGGGCAAGGAGATCGGTAGCAATCAGAATACGCGAAGATCCCGTGCGGAACTCGTTCATGATAACGTCACGCTCCTTCTGTTCCATATCACCGTGAATCATCGAAACTACGAACTCGTTGGCCTCAAGGGCATCACGGACCATCTCGCACGACGCACGCGTGTTGCAGAAAATGACAGCTTGCGACACAGTGATCGTCTCGTAGATATCGCAGAGCGTGAGAATCTTGTGCTGCTCCTCATCAACATTAATATAGAACTGCTTGATACCTTCAAGGGTGAGTTCGTCCTTCTTAACAAGAATGGTCACCGGATCCTTCATGAAACGCTCGGTAACGGCAAGAACCTCCGGCGGCATGGTGGCACTGAGGAGCACAATCTGGAACTGCTCCGGGAGCATCTGGTAGATGTTGTAAATCTGCTCCTTGAAACCACGGCTAAGCATCTCATCGGCCTCATCAAGGACGAACATCTTAATGTTGCGCGTGTTGAGGAGACGACGCTGGATAACATCGAGAACACGGCCCGGGGTACCGACAACAATCTGGGCGCCACCGCGAAGAGCCTCAATATCGTGCTCGATGCTCGTGCCACCAATGCACGGATGGCAGCTAATCTTAAGGAACTCACCAAAGGCAAGCACAACCTTCTGAATCTGGAGAGCCAACTCACGGGTTGGCGCAAGAATAAGCGCCTGCGTCACGCGGCGCGACGTATCGATGTTCTGAAGAGCACCAATGACGAACGTGGCGGTCTTACCAGTACCAGACTGCGACTGCGCAAGAACGTCAAAGCCTTTCACGATCGGCAGAATGGCGCGCTGCTGAATCGTGGACGGGTTCTCAAAACCGTAACCGTAGATACCACGAAGGAGCTCATCCTTAAGTCCCAGGTCATCGAAAGTCTCGACGCTCTCGTCGTAGTTCGAACGGATCGTTCCGTTCTCGACTCGGGGGTCAGCGCCTTGCTGCTGCTCTTCAAACGACATTTTCTTTAAAATGTTAAGGTGGTGGAAGTCGTTTAGGGATCTGAAAAATTTATTGAAAATTATGCACAGCAATTCTGATGACGTAAGGCCATGGCCGCCGTTAGGACCGCACTGCGGGCGGGAGTCCAATCCTAGAATAGTCAATCCGCACGAAGCCTAGTGGCATGCTAGCATTATATAGCGGAATTACTAGAGCCTCAATGCGGTCACGGACTCGCAAAAATTTTCTACGGCCAATTCGCCCTTTAGTAGTCTACGGCCCCGGTGCGCGTCAAGCTTACCCACACTCCCTGCACGACTGTAATCCTCGCGGTCAGGTGGGGCCTACCAGCATACTGGGATGGACGAGCACACGACATGAGGTCACGAAGAACGAGGGCAGAGGGTACGTTGGTTCCCGGCTTTAGAAGCTGGTGTGGGAAACAAACACAAACCCGTCTCGTGTGGATTACGGAGCTAGCATTAACTGCGAAAGAGCTATCGTGGCCAGGCCACCTGCAAGTCGAACGCTAGCGGTAACAATACACGGAAGCGTTTAGAGTCAGCCAAGTCGACATGCCGTCTGTCATCCGCCTTCTCCCGCCGAAGAAGACGGAGCGGCACGTCCAGCCGTACCGTGCATTGCTCGCGGCAGTGTTCAATAGGCGCGTGGTCCGTGTTGTATATTTTTTGCAATCATTCGTACTTGTCATGGCTTTCCTATTGAGTCGAGCAGCGCGAGTCGGATTTTGGAGCGTCTATTCAGGCCTGCTCGTCGCTGTCCTTGCAGCAGTGTCTGCAGCTCGCCTTTTTTTCTCGGCTCAGCCCCCTGCATTCCCTAGCACATTCTCAGAAATCGTTGGGAAACTGGCATCATGGAGAATGCTACTTTCAGTGGTATATTATGTGGCAAGTGCTGGATACTACTATTGGCTTGTGTGGTCATCACCTCGATATTCCTCACATCGTGCAGCGTTCCGCCAGCTACCATTAGGAATTCCGAACTCACTGGCGCTGCATCAGACAGACCAGTGGTTCGTGTTAAGCGAGAAGGAAGCGTATTCGAGCGGCTTCGCTGTCTTGCTAGCAGTGGTATTTGCTACCCATGCTGTATACTCAAACGCCAGCGTAATTCAACTTGATCCGCGGGATGGTGGGGTAAAGCTAGGTTCACGCTTGCGGCGTCGTGTTCCCCGGCTATTTCAAGCCGTCAGACTATGGGCTTACGTCTCGGCAGCATGGCCATTGCTGTATTTCTTTGTTATAAGAGGATCTCAGCTCACATTGGCCCGAGTAAGGGGCACTGTGACGTTGTCAGGTTTCAAACCTGTGTATCTTCTCATTCCTACCCTTTATCTTCCAACAGCAGTTCTCTGGGTTGCCAGTACCGAGGCGTTCGTAGCCTATATGAGCTTCGGGCCGTTTTACCGTGGCAAGCCTATTTCTGACTCGGCTGTATCAAATCCTAATGCGTCACTTTATGACGGACTTACACTCCCGCCAGATTCGCTGGCGGCACTCTTGGCGTGGAATGAACTCCTCGTGATCGCAGAACATGTCGAGAGACGTCGCAAGTCAATATATGACGATGTTGACAACGATCGAGTGTTATGGGATGAGATCCATGTCCAATTCTTGAAAATAGTAGATGCACAGTCTGCGAAGCTTGAACACGCATCTGCGCGTCAGGAGCCGCACCAACAACAGAAGAATGTCGCCCCAGGACAAGCTCTCAGCCACGAAAGATCAAAAGTTGTTACAGAAAAGCATGTACACCATCAGATACTGCCTAAAAGATCGGCTCATGATGTGCTCTCGCCCGCAGGGTTCAAGCGCGAGGACCACAGTGTTGTTGCTCGCCCTGGTGATGCCACCCTTTACAAGCCTCAATCGGCTCTAGAGAAGAGACTCGCGACGCTCACGAACACACTTGAAGCGAAATCCACAGCACGCGCTCAAAGAGCCCGTGCAGTTCTCAGTCGCTGGCACACGCATATTGTGCAGCGGATCAAGGAATACTTCGATCGGTTCTATTCCACGAAGCCGGGAGCCGCCTTCCGCCGTACAGTCCCTCGTCGCTTGGATCTGCTCTTACGTCACAGACAGACGACCGCGTTTGCCATGCGTGCCATATCGCGGCTAACTACGCGGTCGCTGACCGAAGACGAGCGTGGTTATGTACAAGGAACTATTGCAGCGACGCTTGCAAGCCTCGATAAGCTGTCTGCCAGACTTGAAGCGTTAATAGTTCACCCTCCCATTGACAACACTGATGTTCTGGTAAAGCATGGGGAGCAGAAGCCCGATGTTTTTATTGCGATCGATCTCTTAGCCGAAGCAAACAGCGCTTTTGCTGAAGTTGCGGAAGTTTTTGGTACTTACTTTGACAATCTTAATGTGAGCACAGCCGTCCGCGCGCGATCGGACCGGCTTGCTCGTGGCGAGCTTGTTCTCTCCGAAAAGGCTTGGGTCGTTTAGACCTGCAACAACTATATTTTGAGCAGGCATTGCCTAGGTCGCGCGAGTTTTGGCGCACCAAGAATGATCCCGACTCTGTAATCTAATGCATATAGCCCAGCCATGTATTATTCTCTTATTTCGTTTCGAATATTTGGATCCACAAGCATTGTGGCCATCGCTTGATCTAGTGTTGGGCTAGGGTGTATATTCTCATGCAGCGATCGGTCGTGCTCGAGTGACTCGAAGTTAAGCCGCTGCTGCGAGTGAGTCAGAGTGACAAAATTCAGAGAAGCATGTCTGACCTGCCAGAGAAGACGGAACAGCTACACCTTGACGCCGAGGGAAAGCCTCTGACGAAAAGCGCTTTAAAGAAGCTTCAAAAGGAGCAAGAAAAAGCAGCCAAGAAGGCCGCTATTGCAGCTCGTGTTGCTGCAGAGGAGGAGCAGCGCAAGAGCAGCGAGCCGGATGTGAGCGAGGGCAAGTACGGTGTCTTGCCGCTTATTCAAAGCAGCGACGGCGACAAGAAGGGGGAGAAGCGAGTAAAGGACCTTTCTGAGATCGACGAGAGTTGGGCCGGGCGTGAGGTTACTTTCCGCGCTCGCGTACACAACTCGCGCCTTCAGGGCAATAAAATGTGCTTCCTTGAGTTGCGCCAGGCACCGAAGTCTGAGATCATACAGGGTCTCGTTGTTGCCGATGGCAAGACAGTAAGTAAGCAGTTCGTAAAATGGGCGGGCAGCTTGAACCTCGAGTCGATTGTTCTTGTGCGCGGCGTCATTAACGCGACGCCCGAGCCCGTGAAGTCTGCGACAGTTAAGTCTGCTGAGGTACAAATCCGTGAGTTGTGGCTTGTTAGCGGCACGCCACCGCAGCTCCCGATTCTCATCGAGGATGCGATGCGCTCAGAGGCGGAGGCGGAGGCACAAGGCCTCCCTGTCGTGAACCTTGACACGAGGCTCGATGCGCGTGTGATTGATCTTCGCACTCCCACAAACCAGGCTATTTTCCGCATTCAGGCTGGTATCTCGGCTCTTTTCCGTGAGTTCCTGATGAAGCGGGGTTTCACTGAAATTCATACGCCGAAGCTGATCGGCGCCGCCAGCGAGGGCGGTGCGAACGTCTTCAAGGTTGGTTACTTCAATCGCAATGCCTATCTTGCCCAGTCGCCGCAGTTCTATAAGCAAATGCTCATTGCTGCCGACTACGAGCGTGTGTTTGAAATTGCTCCTGTCTTTCGCGCCGAGAACTCGAATACTCATCGACACATGACCGAGTTCATGGGTCTGGATCTTGAGATGGCCTTTGAGGAGCACTATGACGAGGCTGTTGAGCTCCTAGCGGATATGTTCGTATTCATTTTCAGCGAGCTCAAGTCGCGTTACGCTGACGATATCGCAACTGTGCGCAAGCAGTACCCAGTCGATGAGTTCCTTGTCCCTGCTTCTGGAGAGATGGTCCGTCTCACGTACCCTGAGGGTGTCAAGTTGTTGCGTGAAAACGGATACCCGGACATCGATGATTTTGAGGATCTCAGCACAGAGCAGGAGAAGGCACTTGGTCGTCTCGTCCGTGACAAGTACAATACCGACTTCTACATCCTTGACAAGTTCCCACTTGCGATCCGTCCGTTCTATACGATGCCGGATGCCAAAGACCCGAAGCTGTCCAACTCTTATGACTTTTTCATGCGCGGCGAGGAGATCCTTAGTGGCGCTCAACGAATCCATGACCCGAAACTGCTTGCTGAGCGCATGCGTGCCCATGGTGTCGATCCTTCTGGTGATGGTCTCAAAGAATATGTGGAAGCATTTACGTTTGGAGCTCCGCCTCACGCTGGTGGTGGCATTGGTCTCGAGCGTGTTCTCATGTTCTTCCTCGGCCTCGGAAACATCCGCCGCGCATCCCTGTTCCCTCGCGATCCCAAGCGTATCCGACCTTAAGGAGTTGGTGTGAATGATGCTACCTGATCCCTTTGGACCCTTCGTTTTTTGAGTTTGATTTAATAGATGGCTCCGGTGAATAACATCACCCCCTCTCTTATAACAGGCTCAGATACTTTGCAGTATATATGTGTAGTCCATTTCAATTGATCGGGATATAATACAACCTCAAATGAATTACGCTCTTGCCACCAAATATATAATTTGAGGTTAGGTTAATCACAGCCACCTGTTTCCGCTTTAAGCAGAGGGGTAATATCGCAGGTGCCTTTTGTACTTGTAACCAGTCTCCTCTTTCGTATATCCTTTTCATTGCCAGCTTTGCAAGGGTCACCTGTGGCAACACCGTAACGCCAACTAACTCTGTAGCTCACGGCTGTTTATAGCCTGTAATCTGCAATCAGTAGAGAATGGGCATACGAGCTTCCTATCGCACAATACTATCCTTCTGTAATGTATTAATTAGATCTATTGCAGTGTAGAGGGGTACCTTGGACACAAGCCTTATGGTCTCATTGAACCTTCGATCTCTCTCAGCGTTCAGCGCTGACTCTCACGGCTTACTGTGAGCTAGGGTTCGCTTATGGAGCCATAAACTGCGCTCAAAATCTAAGATAATCTTTCGAGTTTTTCACTCACTCACCTCAACTGTTCTGGGGTTCATGGATGAAGTTTATTGCCTTGGTAAGTGGAGGTAAAGACTCCTGCTTCAATATTCAACATTGCCTTCGTGCTGGCCATGAGCTTGTGGCAATGGCGAACCTGCATCCTCGTCAGGGTAGACCTGACGAGATTGATAGCTGGATGTTCCAAACTGTGGGCTACAAAGCCGTGGAATATATTGCAGAGTGCTCTGGAGTGCCCCTCTACAGAGCAGAAATCAGTGAAGACGAAGAAGCCGTGGTTCACGAGCTGTCACATCTGTTCGACAGAATCAAACAGGATCTAGACTATCAGGCCGTGAGCGTAGGAGCTATAGCTTCGACCTACCAACAAACTAGGGTTGATGCAGCCTGTTCTCTGTCGAATCTAAGATCTCTTGCATATTTGTGGCAGAGGGATCAGTCAGAGCTTCTCCGCGAAATTGTGGCGTCTGGCTTGGACGCGCGGATTATCAAGGTGGCTGGTATGGGCTTGGATCAAACGCATTTGGGAAAGTCCTTAGGTGACATTGAGTCTGATCTTCTAAGCAAGCACCAATCGTTCGGACTGCATCCTTGTGGTGAGGGCGGCGAGTACGAAACTTTAGTGCTCGATGCGCCATTCTTCAAGAGCAAGCGCCTTAGCATTGTTCCTAACAGTGAGAAAGTTGTGCAGCACTCCTCCGACGATGTTTACTATCTAGAGCTCCAAGTCTCAGTTGAGCCCAAGCCGGTCGCATCAGTTGATGCAGGACTTTTTATTCCCCCGCTAATTGATCCGGCTTTTAGTAACCTGTTATCGAAGAGTCAAACGGTGTCCTTGCCTGACCGGAGCAGCGAACGTGTTAGAAAGTCAGAAAACTCACCAGCAATCTTGGGCTTCTCAGCTCGTGGAAGCTTCGATGCAGCCTTTGCGGAGCTGGAGAGATATTTCCAAAGATCAACGGGGGGTTTTGTGGACAATGTTTTCCATGTTCTCGTTGTTCTGAAGGACATGGGCCGCTTTGCAGAGATGAACAAGGCATATATGGGGTTGTTTGGAAAGTCGGACAGCAAGTTGGGCCACAACCAAATTGACCCGTCAAGAGCGGCGATTCAGGCCGACATCGCATGGGATGTAGAAGTGACAGTATTTCGCAGTGCTAAGAAAGACCCATCGGGGAAAGGAATTCACGTACAAGGATTAAGCTATTGGGCACCGGCGTCGATTGGGCCCTACCCACAATGTCGTCTTGAATACGGGATCAGCTATGTTGCGGGCCAAATAGGACTAATCCCGGCGTCTTTGGAGCTCGCCTTTGAGCATGAAACACAGGCATTACTTGCTCTACAAAATGCAGAACGCATCCTCAATGTAGTCCATGAGTTTCGCGAGAATTGGACACCGCGCCTAGGCATAGCCTACATAACCTCAGAGTCAGTACGCAATCTAGTGCTGGCAATCTGGCAGCGGTTATTCAATATTCCACTCATAACAATTCTCGTTGAGGCTCTCCCGCGCGGGGCACTTATAGAATGGTCAATTCAGGCGTGTGATACCCGTTACTTTAAGTGGTTTCTTCCTGATGAAGATGCAGAAGAGCTTCTTTACAGTTCTAACCCTGAGGTGCTCTATGCTAACGAGGATGGCTACATGCATCGCTCTGGATTTCAACTGCTGGAAGTTTCGTTAAAGGCGCCTTCTAATAACACAAAAATTGAAATTTCTGTTGCAGCTGCACCGCCGCGGTCAGCGGCAACCCACTGGATCCCTGCGACCGCTGTTTA
Organism: Starmerella sirachaensis; assembly: GCA_030578495.1. Lineage (NCBI taxonomy): Eukaryota > Fungi > Ascomycota > Dipodascomycetes > Dipodascales > Trichomonascaceae > Starmerella > Starmerella sirachaensis. The sequence goes on along the minus strand of JAJMSC010000004.1, from coordinate 681,871 downwards.
TTATGGCTCCGAACGTGCGAATTCTGTATATATCAACTTTAATTAAAATATCGTTTGGTGCCATGCCTTTGCTCCCGAGGGATCCCTTTTTTGGTTGGTTGTGTCGCACCAGCTGACTGCACTGAAATGCACCTCCAAGAGGACCACCAGTGTGAGCAGCCTCTAACTGACTTTCCTGTCACACACAACCCGTGGCAGCGTGTATAAGCATGCGGACTCGTGCTTTGGCCTAGAGTTGAGTCGGACGCGGCTTACTATGATTACAGAGATACGGCCAGTGTCGGGCCTCCGGTCAGTGCAGCTGCCGGGAGTTCTGCTAAGCTTTTAACATGTCCTAAGTAAGCCGAAGGAAACCAGCAGCTTCACTAAACATTTGCAACAGAATGGGAATCAAGGGTCTCGGAGAGGCGGATCAAAAGTACGACGGCAATGGCATTCGAGTTGCGATTGTCCATGCGAGGTGGAACAGTAAAGTCATCGACGCTTTGCTTAAGGGCACGATCGACCGGCTGAAGGAGCTTGGCGTGTCATCGATTGATGTGGAGAGTGTTCCGGGGTCGTACGAGCTTCCCTATGGTGTGGAACTTGTTAACAGGAAGTATCGTCCGAACGTTATTATTGCGATTGGTACTCTCATCAAAGGGTCAACTATGCACTTCGAATACATTTCCGATACCGTTTCTCATCAACTAATGAAGATGCAGTTCCGAATCAACAAGCCTGTCATTTTTGGTTTACTTACCTGTCTCACAGAGGAGCAGGCTCTTCAGCGCGCGGGTCTTATCCCTGGCAGCCACAACCACGGCGCGGACTGGGGTGCTGCTGCTGTAGAGATGGCTGTGAAAGAGAAAGATGCAAACTCAATAGCTTCCGCGTAGGTAAGAATTCTTTAAAATCCTTAGGTATTGAGAGTCATCGCATGCCTGCAATTCCACCGAACTCATGATATGATAAGAACATAGGCCCGGTTTAACCAGCCATACCTCCGCACGGCGCGGCGAAGCTTAAATTTATTGGTGTAATCCATTAAAGGTTTTCATGCTACAGTATAAGATTTACTCGCCACGTTTTTTGCCCATGCGCCTTGCCATCCGCAGTGCATCACGACGTCGCTTGCGCAGAGCGCGGTTGTATTCGCCTCGTTTTTCAAAAAACTCCTTCTCCCAGCCTTGCTCATCAAAATCGACAGCAAGCTTTGCTGCCTGAGTCTGTGAGCGCAGGTACGGAGACTTTTCATGGAAGAAGAACAAACCAACTTTGGGCTCGCTAAGCTCAATTGGCAGCGGAGCAAGTTGTTGCGAGACCACAGACTGCGGGACCACAGCTTCGACTTCTGCTGGGCCACCAAATAAAGTAAATGGGGAATCTGTGGCAGCGGAGAGTGCTGAACGTAGGGATTCTGTCGTATTTTGGCCTTCGGCAGCGGCCTCAGCAATATTCGAAGACGGAAGCTCTGTCGTAGGTTGCTGCGCAACAGACTTTTCTGGTAGCATATGGGAATCATCTTCACTGTCGCTGTCATAAATGGAAACGCGGCGAGACTCTGGTAAATTAACCTGAGTTTTATCATCCACTTGGGATCGTGGGACAACCTCAATATCATCGTCTGAGGCGGCCTCACCGAGGTCACGCGCCATTTCCTTGAACTCTTCGAAGTCACTGTCACTCAAGAATGCGCTGTTAGCAGCAATATCTGCTGCAATGCGCTGGTCCCGCTCTTGCTCGTCCTGTAGAGCTGCGACCACCTCAACGGCACGACCCTCCGAGTTGCGCCACTCTCCATCAGTAAAATATGATACAAGACTGCTTAAAGGTCTCCGTTCGACACCCCAAAGCTTACGCTTCCTCATTTTTGGCTTGCGGACTTCGCCGCGTATTACCACACGAAACGTGGGAAATTGACGTACGTGTTTTGACTGCCAATTCCGGCCAGGGTAAACATTTATTTCACGCACAGGTCGTGATCTCGAACGTTTGACTTGTTCTGGATTCAGCCTTGTGGAAATTCCATTTTTCACCATATCTGCAGCTGAGCGCTCGGCCGCCAATTGGTCAAGATAGCTTGGTCGTGCTGCTTTAATCTCTAGCTTTGATTGCCGGAACATTGTTCCATTGAGAGCCGACCTCATAGTATTGAATTGTTTCTCGTCAATGTCCATGTCTATGAATGCAAAATGATAATCACCGAACTCCTTTTTGTGCATTGAAAGTGGTGACGAACGCCGGCCGTACCTCTCCAGAAGCTGCTCAAGTACGCTAGGTTCTGCAGCCAAAGCTGGGCCGATTCTACCTATGTGAATACGCATCCACCTTGTACTTCTCGAAACTGAAGTTGGCTTGCACTCTATAGCCTAAGTTTTTGTGCTTAGGCTTTGTTCACCTAGTGCACGGTTTCGGGCTAGGTCTTGGGTAAGGGGTAATCTGGAGGATGGTGGTCGTAGTGTGTTAGCGACCACTAGCCCTCCACGTTGAGACGGCTTGGGTAGCTCGAGCTCTTCTTGCCTCTATCCTTACGCTTAATAGGTGTTGACACCAACGAATAAGGTAGCCAGTAACCTTGGACTACCTCCTATTTGTTCCGAATTCAGCACAGAATGAATGCGACACTGGCATGGGAGCGTATTGGGGACAGCTTCTTCCGCACGCTTGAGGGCCCAGCAATGAGATGGAGCATCCCTATTACGCAAAGGAACATCCGTGCAGCACCTCATGGTGGTGCTATTGCCGTATGGGACCGAGAGGACGTGGTTGTACGCAGGGACACTGCCAGCACCCCTGGGCGCAGCCATGAGCTGCAATTGTTTGGCGGAAATGGTTCCCCCTTAGGTCGCATAGCACTTGACTTCGGCCTCGTTGTTGATGTTGTAATTCCAGAGAATGAAATCGTGGTCGTAATCACTGGTAGGGGCCAGGCACGGCATTACACTGACTTTGGCCTAAACTTTGTTCAAATTAGCTTTCCTAGTACGGTTTTGAGTGTCCGCCGACTTGACACTGAGTATGTTGCTCAATTGCAGGCAAATCATTTCCAAATTGCAGTTGTCACGAACACCGATTCCCCAGAGCCGAAGATTCGTATCGCGAACCTGGAGACTATAGAAGCAACTGCCGTATCGACATGGGACGTTATACCTGAGGATCTTGATATTGGGCAACCGGCGCGAATCGTTATCGTAAGCGAGTCGGGGTCTGTTTTCGTTTTAGATCTGAATTTAACCCCAAGATCCCAACGAATAGTCAAACAAGACGTGCCAGTTGGGGATATTGCCCTGACTTCTGATCGCTCTCTTATTGCATTTAGCAGCGGGTCAGCACTGAAAGTATTTACCACCGATTTTCGCGATGAGCTGTATTCTGGGCAGCCCACTGCTCACTCATCTGTGGTCCCGACCGGGAAGGATGCGTTTTCACTAGTTACTGGTGATGGCCAAGTCGAAATATTGACTCTTCGGGGAGCAGGGGGGTCATCGACAGTGTATTTTGATGATGAGGAGGTCGCACTAATCCCGGAGGTCGATGGCCTTCGAGTTCTCGGTCCAAAATCCCAAAGCCTGTTACTACCAGTGCCACGGGCAGTGGCTGATACGTTCAAAATAGGGTCTACTGCAGCCTCAGCGATTCTCTACAGCTGTGTTGACCAACTCGATGCTGGATCACCCCGGGCAGATCAGACTGTGAAGCTCCTCGGTGAAACCAAGTTATCGCGGGCTGTCGACACTTGCATCACTGCTGCGCTGGCTGAAATCGACCCAAAACTACAGAAGCGTCTCCTTCGCGCCGCCGCCTTCGGCAAATCAGAGCTAGCCGCATATGATAGCACCAGATACCTTGAGTCTATGAAGAAGCTGAGAGTAGGAAATGCACTTCGATCATTAGACAAGCAACCTTTTTTCGTCACAAATGATCAGTTAGAGGCTCTTGGACTGTCTTATTTACTTAGAAGACTTGAGTCTCGCAGACTTAGCCCCACCGCGGTATCGATCGCGAGGCTGAACCACGTCCCAGTCGAACCAATCTACATAGAGTGGGCATGTTGGTTCATTCTCACGAACCCTGAACTGAGCGACGAAGAGCTTATGCTGAAATTAGATGAGAAAATGAGCACCCTTACAGTGTACTCTCATTCCAAAATGGCTTTGCGTGCTCTAGAGCAAGGCCGCTCACGCGTGGCCTTAGCGTTGCTGGAAAGCGAACCTGTTTCAGGTGAGCGCGTCAAGCTCCTGCTTGATATGGATATGGCTCAAGCGGCACTCGATCAAGCTGTACGGTCAGGAAATGTTTACCTTGTCGACTATGTATTGCTCATTCTCACAGAGCAGCTTTCATTTCCACAACTGATGCGCTTAATTGGTGGTAATACGCTGGTCGTCGAACGCCAACAAGCTCTTGTGCAACTTCCGCCGGGTACTAAGGATAAGCTGCACGACTTTCTGTACCACATGGACCTGCGGACCAAAAGTCTTCAATTAGAGTTTGACGAGCAGAAGCGTGAAAAAGACGTTCTCGTGAAGGTCAAAGCACTTCATGCTCTCAGTAAAAAGTTCAGCAACCAGAGTAAGAAGCTTCAGCTTGAGAGTCACATCAGTGAAGAGTGGGCCGACCTTCTGACTGCTCAGAAGCAGCTGGAGGCTGAAATTAACAAACCATTGGCCGGTCTCTCTGTTTCACAGACTCTCAGTACTCTTTTAAGCTCACAACGCCTGCGAGAGGCCCAGAAGCTCAAATCGAAGCTCGGCGTAAGCGATCGCCAGTTCTGGTGGTTACGATTGCGCTCACTCGTTAGCCGTCGCGATTGGGACGGACTGTGGGATTTTTCGCAGAGTAAAAAATCTCCGATAGGCTATCAACCATTTTTCGATGCATGCATCGAAGCAGGAAGCTTCGAGACTGCAGCTCGATTCGTTGCGCAAATAAGCGATGCCTCGGCCGAGGATAAAGTTCGCATGTACTTGAAAGCTCACGATGAGTCGACTGCTCGCGAAATTGCTACGCGCTCGCGCGATTCGGGCCTAATGCGCCTGGCTGGGATCCAACCGTGAGGCACATAACCTAGCCCATGCACTAATATATCATAGGAACTTCACACCCTCGTCCTATCTCACTTTTTACCTCGATTATATAATTTTTTAGCACTCAGAAAAACAGAACTTAGTTGACATTTTCACCGGTGAGGACCTTACTGCGAAACGGAAAGGGCTATAAAATAATACGCTCGCTTCAGTTTGCAGCACACAGGTCATGTCGGAAAGCAGACCGGATCCACCGCGTAATGAATTGTTTGTTCGGTCAATCCCTCGGGACATCAACGAAGAGCAGCTCACTGCTTTCTTCTCTGACTTTGCCCCTGTGAAGCATTCGGTTATCGTAAGGGATAGAGAGAATGGTGAGTCAAAAGGTTTTGGTTTTGTGAGCTTTGGTACCGCTGAGGATGCTGCGGCAGCGAGGGATGAGGGTGCCAAGAAACCAATTGCTGGTCATGCGCTTCAAATTGACATTGCAAAGCCACGTAACCGCCGCGATGAGCGTCCGAGCCGCGTCACTGCAGATGAAAACATAGAATATAAGCAAGAGAAGCGAAAGCCTCGTATTATTGTCCGCAATTGTCCATGGTCCTTACGAGACCCGCAAGAGCTTGTGAAGATATTTTCGCGATTCGGCAAAGTCGTGGAGGCATACATCCCTCGAGGGAAGAAGGGCCTGATGTCAGGCTTTGCTTTTGTAACGATGAAGCGTAAGCGGCATGCGAAGCGTGCAATTGAGGAACTCAAAAATTTAAAGATTCACGATCGCGAGGTGAATGTTGGTCTAGCGCTCGAGAAATCGAAATGGGAAAATCGCGTGGACCCAGACGCACCAGTCACTATTGATAGCGATTCTGAGGATGAATCTGAAAGCGACGATCAGCTATATGGAGAGAATGAGGACGACAATAACACCGGGTTGTGGATGGAAGGTGAAGATGAGCCACCTAAGGAAGATGACATTGGGTCTGAAGGGAGCGAAAATCTCAGCGATAATGCAGAGGACCAGCAGGAGATATCTGAAGAGGAGGATGAGGATGAACCGCCTAAGGCAAGCTCGAAGAAGCCACCGGTGAGCAATGAGCACACCATATTTGTACGGAATGTGCCGTACGATGCCGACTCTGAGAGCCTTAAGGAGCACTTCTCTCAATTCGGCAGAGTGCTTTATGCGCTTCCAGTAATGGACAAGGTAAAGAATTATCCCAAGGGAACTGCCTTCGTAGCCTTCAAATATCTTGATGATTGTGAGGCATGTGTAGCAGCCGCTCCCGAGGTTACGTCCTCATCATTACTAGTCCCTGATGATGTTGATGCTCGCTATGTTTATGAGGGACGCGTGCTCAACGTGTCAAGAGCAGTAAAACGAGACACCGCTGATAGACTGACTGAAAAGCGTTCTAATGAGAGACTGGAGGCTCTCGGTAGGGGGCCCAAAATCAACGACAAGCGTCGCCTGTTTTTGCTGAATGAAGGACGAATCTCCTCCCAATCCAAGCTCGCTGAAATAATCCCGAAGTCTGAGATGGAGATCCGCGACAAGAGCTATAAGCTACGCAAACAACAGCTTTCGAAGAATCCTTCCCTTCACTTGAGTATGACGCGACTTGCGATTCGAAACTTGCCCCGAGCCATGGATGAGAAGGCACTTAAAGCGCTGGGCCGTAAGGCGGTGGTCCAATTCGCGACTGAGGTCAAGGAGGGCAAACGCCAGCCATTGACGAAAGAAGAGATAATGAGGAGCGTACACCACGAAGACTCAACTGGTGGGTTTTCAAGCAAGAAGCATGGCGTTGTTCGTCAAGCTAAGATCATTCAAGAGGTCAAGGGCAGCGGGCAGGCAGGCCGAAGTCGCGGATATGGCTTCCTCGAGCTACGAAATCACAAGGCTGCTCTCATGGCTCTCCGCTGGTTGAACGCGCATCTGGTGACCCCTGAAGAAATTGCTGCTGACAATACTACTGGGATGGAGACTGATAAAAAGCGCCGCCTTGTTGTAGAGTTTGCAATTGAAAATGCACAGATCGTGAAGCGTCAACGCGAAAAGCAGCATCGTGCTCAGGAGCGCAGTTCTAAGCGAAAGGCGGAGGACATGGAGGCTGAGGCTGAGTCTCGTGCCGCCGCTGCGGCAGCTGAGGAAGCTGAGGCCAGCCAAAAGCGTGGCAACTCTGCAATTGGGCGTAAGCGAAAGAACAAGAAGCTCAAGAGAGGAAACTGAGGTCTGAACTGCGTTGTACATTTTGCCGCTTAAGATTGCATGAAAAAAATGCGCCAAAATTTATCTATAGTAAATGGGTGAAAGAGGTTATAACCTCGAAATCATCCCTGATGTGTAAATACTTCGGCACAGACCTTACATCGAGCCTACATGGGTTATTACATCTTATACAATACAGCGAGGTAGTGATCGTTGTTCTCGCTTCAAAGGGGAAGCTACGCTCTGCCCTCTCCCCGCACCATACCTCGATGGAGTGTCTTGTTTCTCCCCCTCCCCTCAAGTACATAATCCCAAAGGTGTCTTCTCGATCTGGGCGCCAACGCAAGCCCTCATTCCATATAGACCGCCAATGCGGGGTCAGTCTTCAACCCGATGGTACGCGATCCTCATATCAACTACAATTCGTGGGTCTGTAATATAACTCTAATTAGAAAATGGCAATTAATCGCTAGTTCTTCCCGGAATTTTAGTTGTTATATATTTTGCAAGACTGCAGTGCCACAAAGCGAAATAGAACCTCTGCTGCATTCACCCTTGCCCAATATCTCGCTAGTACCCACGAACAGTCTTCCGCGCACCTCGGCCGGTGGAATTGCGGGCTCGAAAAGCTAAACCAAGCGGCCTCACAGTGCAAGCCTTGGCCTAGGGAGAAGTATTTAACAGTCAATAACAGATCCGTCAGAAATATCATAGAAGGGCCTATACACCCAAGATGGTTTCTCGATGTTGGATAGGAGGAATATGGCGTCTTTGAGCCCGAACCCTCTTTCCCCCGCCGTGCACCCAACTACCGCCGATGTCTGTTGGTCTCGCCACAATAGTTCGTTGTGTGCGTGTGCGCGGCAACGTACGCAACCCAAGCCTACCGCCTTGGCTCTCCTCCCAACTCCGCTACGTTTACGACGTTTTAGTGAATGTACCCTTACCCTGGATAGGCACCGGGACCGGCCAATTTAGAGAGCCGAGCCCATTAAAACAAACAGATAGACACATATCGCCGCAACTTCATTCCGCGCCCATAGAAGAAGCTATCGCCCACTGTAAAGCCTCGCGTAATCAAGCATTCTTTCGGGCCATCTCATTCATATGGTTGAGCTGGACAGTCTCGATTGTGAGGAATGGGTGCCACCGGGACCACCGTTGGGCACCGGCGAGATTCAGCGCGGTGTAGCGCCAATCACACATGTTAAGAATGAGCGTGCATCCAACCCATTTGGTACTGCATTGGAGCACTGGTCTGCACTCCCAGCGCTGTCTTACTTTGCTCTAAGTGCCGTCGCCCAACGGGAATCGGCTCGTCGCATCGCGTCATCTGGCAGGTTTCGACCACCCCCACGCTTAACTTTATCAGATCAGCGACGAGAGGCGTGGCTTCAGGAGCTGCAGGATCCTCGCGTGCCTCTGCGCCGTCTTGCTCGCGCCGTACCGCATGGATATTCAGGCTCACGGCTTTTGGACTTACTTGCAGAACTTGAGATCCCTGTCGCGCGCGCGGTTTGGTTCGTCAAGTGCATAGCTGCTAATGAGGTTCGTGCTCTCAAGCGTAAAACTGGTTCCGACTCCCGTGTAGATACTCCATCAAGCCCTGCTCTGTCAACAGGGACCTCGATGGAGTCATCGTCGGTAGTACCCACCTCTGCACCATCAACACCTGCCCGTACACCGACACCGCAGCCAGCTGGACTTGGTATCACGTCACCGCAGCTACCATCCTCACGATTGCTTCCTGTAAAGTCGCAAGTGGGTACTATGCCATCGACACCTCAACCCCTTACATCGCAGAGCAGGGCCGCAAACGATAGCGCAGAGCAAAGGTGGCTTTCTGAGTGGACCCAAGTTGTTATAGAGTTTGTTGATCGAGCGATAACAGCCTTTGATGAAGCTGTCATAGACTCTGGAAAGCTTGCGGCGTGGCAGCGACGCATCGCTTATGCCACGCGCCTCACTCGCGCGCTATATGATGCTGGAGTTATTAATAGGAGCTCTTTGCTTTCGTGGGTGCTAGAAGCCTTGAAGTCTGTGCCATCGACAGAGCTTCCATGTATCGCGCATTTTGTTGCAGTGCTGTGGGTACCACTATCTTCCCAGCGTCTAGCTCCGCTACTCCTGCGCAGCATAGCTGCTCGTTACCGCGCGGACCCTCATGTCTCCAGTCCAGAGCTTGATGGCCTTGTCGCGCGCCTCCTTTCTGCAAACGAAGATGTGTTCGTCGCACCGCGGACCTGGATCGTGGTCGCGCCTCACGTCCGTAATCACCCTGCGTACCACCGCGTCGCTCTACGCAATGAATCGTTTATGCCACATAGCGTAGATGATCCGTCAGATTGGACCCCTCCACTCACTGCTGCCAGCATAATTGACAAATTCTCCCGCCCGTATGCTTGTCGCGACCTAGAAACCAGCCTTCATTCGCTGAGAATATCTCGTTCGCTACTCGTACGAACCTTACTCTTGCGTACAGTTAGACAAGGAACCGCTGCGGCCGTGCATCTCTGCGTTGGACTGCTTAAGCGTCTTGGGCGACGTGAAGGAACCCCTGTTGCAGATTTGACAGTAAACTTCCTGGCCAGCGCGGAGTTCTTTTACGCGGCGGATAGCCTTGGTATTCTTGTGGCTGAACTAGTACACGCACGGTTACTCAACCTCGATGCTTATTTTAGCAGGCTGATAGCCGCCGGAACGCTGTATAGCGCTCCAGCTCGCGACCTCCACGTGGGCGTCTTAAGGAACTTGCCATTCCATCGGCTGGCCCCACGCGCCCGTGCTCAAGCAGAACTTTTACTTAGACGTGCTGATGCCCTACCTCCAGTGGTTGATATCGACAGGTTTCTAACTGGAGTCCAAGCGGTATTTCACGGAAAACCTTTAGATTCCTCTTACCTGAGTGAGCTCTGTACTTTGCCACTTGACGATCGACACCAGCTCGGCAAGAGGATTGTGGAAATGTGGCCTTCATCTGTTCCAGTGGATTTGCCGCGGCTAGAGCAAGACGTGGGCACTCTCTCAAGCAATGCACACCATTCTGTCTCCGAAAGAGGTCCGAGCTCTGCAGTCCTTTCTGTCATTAGTGAAATTGTTGACATTTGTGGCGGCGGTAGCATTCAGCTATTGTACGACTTGCTCACGCGTTCTCTATCGGGTCCTCCTGATATTGTCAGCTGCGCTGTTCGTCAAATGCGTATGCACCTTATGGCTTTCGTATGTGCTGGTCTCGCGGATTCTTTTGCCTCTAGCCTGGTGTCGCGCCTTGAGGCTGAAGCCAACGCAGATGGGGCGAGAACAGATTACTTTGATGTTTTTGCCTACGTCACCTGGGACGACATCAGTGCATTGAGAGCTGTAATCAGGTCGCCTTCGGTGGTGTTTGAGCTGAGTCGCGTTATCCCACTTCGGCCTCCATCGGTGTTCCCGCGAGAGATGACAGTTGGAACGCCTGTTGAGTCTGGCAGTGCGGTTCGTGCTGCTTTGTATCGACCGGGTGCCCCAGATATGGCAGCGCTCGTGGCTTTGCGCGGGGATGAGCATCTTGGACCTGCTGTTGTGGAGTGGATTGCCACCCAAGGCGGCGATCGCATGGCCCTCCTACAACTTGTCGCATATCGCTGTATATCCATTCGTGTGGCCGCTGGCGGCAATCTTCAGCTCCTTCGATTTCTTTTGCTCGCGCCAGCTCCAGAAATGGGATTCTGCTTCGAAGAGGTTGATGCTCTGACCTCGGCCCGACGTGAGTATCTCGAGGAGCTTCCGCTGAAGGAGCTTTTGACATTAATCGCTTCGGCACCAGCTGTCGATTGCGCTTCACGGCTGGCGAACGCATTTCCAGATGTCTGGATTAATCGTGTACTCCACCCTGCGCTTGAGTCGCCGACCACTCTCTCACTTCTTCGCAGTGCGACGCTCGCTGATGAGCGTAGGTTTTCAGTCTTACTGGCTCGTTGCAATGCTTTCAACCTTAGGTACTATCAGGGCCTGGCAATATTAGCACTGCGGGACAAATCATTGGATGACGTTGCCACGGAGGTGCTGGATGCCGCTCTGGAGAATCCCGAGCATAGCAATGCGTTACAGGGTCTGACACAACGTATAGGGGACGATGCAAAGAATCGAATTTTCACGTACGCTGTGGCGCACTTCCTTGGTGGTGAACCAGAAGGCATGCATACCACGATTGATGCATACGCTACGCTAGTACTGGCTCTTTCTGGTGCTGTGGCTGAGCCTGTCGAATGGACACTTGACGCAGTCCCATCTTTCCTATCGAAGCTGGTGCGTGCGGCAGAACATGCCGGTCGAGAGACTGCTTTGCTCACGAGTACGGCACATACTGAAGCCGCCGTAACGGAGGATGTCAAGGTGCTAAGAAATGAGCTCGTTCTCGTTCTTCGTATCAGCGTGATCGGGCATTTGCATGGTGTCCATATTCCAGCAGAAGCGGTGCCTTACTTGGAAGCCCTCCGGCACTTGACGGTGTTTGCCGACAACTTCAGACTCCGCACTTTTATCAAAGATGCCCTGCGTCTTCTACTGCGCATAGCACACCCTTCCGCTTCGCGTGACGCTAGCATTCTTGCGGCTGGCTCAGACCCTCTGAGTGGACTGGGGCTTTATTCGAAGAGCCGTGATCAGTATGCACCCCTCAACATATGGCCTGTAGATCTGATCGAAGATGCAACCCCTACGGTCACAAAAAATAATGGCGCAATCGATCTATCTTTGTTCGAAGCGTATGATGACACGACTTGATATCATGTCTTATTTATTCACTTGTCTCAATTTCATCGCATGGCCCGCTTAAAATAAACGAGCCTTTTCTTGGACTATAATTTTAGTTATGTCGTTATGATCTCTTTTTATATTAATCTAGGCACTCGAGCGCCTACGTATCCAACGTGTTGACGTCATGTACATTATAGGTCGGCTAGGAAATGGTAGTCCCGATTAGTCTGTGGCCTCCTAGCAAGAGCGACTCAACAGAAATGCCACAACTGCGAGCATTGTGACGGAAGTCAAAGTCAATATACTTGTCCGGCACTGATGTGCAATATCAATGTTTTGCGTTTTCGCCGATATGGCAGAGCACTGAAGTTGTCCGAGTCGGGGCTCCAACAATTGACACTTATAATCTAGGTTAACCCTCTCTCCCATAAGTGGCTTGGTGGCCGAGTTGTCGGCACGTGGTTGCGAAGTGGGTTCCGTGGCGCAATTGGCTAGCGCGTTCGACTGTTATTAGTCTGAGGACTATCTGCAATCGAGAGGTCGTGAGTTCGAGCCTCACCGGAACCGCATTATTTTTTCATTTTCTTCCCCTTCACATATCCTGCAACGCTACTACAAATTGGCATCATCTGGGTTTTCGCCCAACATGGTTCCGTGGCGCAATTGGCTAGCGCGTTCGACTGTTAATCTTACGATTATCGCAATCGAGAGGTCGTGAGTTCGAGCCTCACCGGAACCGAAATCTTAATTTTTTACAACTTCGCACAGAAATCAAAATTGTTGCTCACCTTTAACAAATAAAATCGTCCTAATTGTACCCTGAGGACTCCCAACATGAGCCCCCTTATTAGCCTTAATTGGCTCTTTTAAGATCAGTAAGCCCATACCAGCACTTCGCGCTGCTTTCCTTCCATCAATGGAAAGAAGCACGGTTGTACGTCCCCGTACGTACGTCATAACTATCCTCGGTACCTCCGTCGCACTCACGACGAGCTAAGCTAATTAAAATTTCTTCATACAGCCATGTTTTCACCACGTCTCTTCGCGGGGAGGAGAGCGCGAGCGGTCGCGGTAGCCGCCGCTCGGTCGTCTCCGATCTCCACCACGGTCGCCGCGATCCCGAAACCGACCTCTGTCACCACGGTCGCCAAATCGATCATTGCGCTCACCATAACGGTCACCACGGTCACTAAACCTCCCACCGCGACCTCCACGACCACCGCGGCCTCCGCGGCCACCACGATCGCCAAATCTCCCGCCACGGCGTGCAGGAGGTGGCGGCGGGCCTCGCTGGTCCTCACGCACCTCGAGCTTGCCTCCGCGCCACTCGGCACCAGCCATGGCGAGCACCTTGTCACGATCGTCAGCAGTCGCAACATCAACAACACCAAATCCCTCATCCCTGTCGACGCGCGTGAATACGGCTTCGACGCCGTGGTCACGAGCGAGATCCTTCAAGTCTTGCCACGAGAAATCGCCAGCAACACCACGAACTTCGAGACGGTGCTGCGCAGACTCCTTCTGCGGGCGATCACCGAATCCCGGTTTCGAGGGCGCGTCACGGCGCGCACCGCGCGCCATTGCCCACTCCACGTTGATCGGGTAGCCGAACTTGTCGTTGCCGCTGAGCTCCGAAATCGCACGCTCAGCATCCTCACGTTCAGCGAACTCGATAAACCCATAGCCTGGCTTCAAGCTGATATCGGTCACAGGACCAATGGTTGTGAACAAGTCCTCAACATCCTCCAAGCGGGTTTCGTTATTGATGGGACGGACGAAGAGCCGCTTCACAACCTCTTCGGTCGCCGTGGCAGGCGGGGCTGCCTCAACAGCAACATCGTTAGTCGCAGCCTGCTCCACCGCAGGCGGGGGCGAATTTGTCACCGGCGTCGTTTCGTTGTCAGAGCTCATCAAAAGTAGTACAGCGAGACGAAGAGTTTGCCCACAAAGATTTACCGGGCGTGAACAAACTGGCGCGGACTGCTCCCGGCTGACACACCCAGCCCAGCACCCTCCTCCTGGGCTACGCGACATCCCGAGCGAGGACGGGGATCTACCCTCCTGGCCGGGTGCGGAAGCAGGGTTTTCGACGTGGGGCCATCGTGGGGCCAGAGGGTTCACTACTACGCTGAAGCTCATGGCAGCCAGCTGGACACTAAGCAGGGCCACAAAAACCACCTCGAGAGGGCCTAGCTGACTGTGTCGGGTGATCTCCAGGGCTCCGCAGACGATGTTGAGGAACGTGCGTGCGTGGTTCACACGGGTCGGACAGGATATCAATCGTACTCCATGGAAGCTGCGAACAGCCAGAACTGGTTTTATCGCCCTATATATAGCGACTGGAATCGCGGGTTACCAATACCTACAAGATACACGGTACCGCGCGACCGGAGAGCCTTCACCGTATAAACCTCGGGTAGCTGCGCCTGAGCCCAACGAAAAGGGCGGAATCGTTGCTCCACACGATACATCTCCTGTTTATGATGGCCTCGCCAAAGAATATGACTCAAAGATCAACCTGGAAGAGATCACGTCGTACATCTGGTGGATGCGGCGGCGAGTTGCGCAACAAGTCACCGGAAATGCCCTCGAGGTTGCTTGCGGGACTGGTCGGAATATTTGCTGGCTAAAGCCAGCGCAGGTCGCGAGTCTCACACTGGTTGATGCGTCGCTCCCGATGCTCGAGGTTGCGCGCTCGAAATTTGATTCCAAGTACGCCAAAAAATATGACCATAAACCTGTACAGTTCGTTCAGGGACGTGCAGAGGACCTCGTGGATCTTGCAAAGTCTAGCGGGCAGAAGTTCGATACCGTATACGAGACGTTTGGACTATGCTCGCACGAAGATCCAAATCGCGCTCTACGTGAAATGTCCGACCTCGTTGCTCCGGGTGGGAAAATTGTGCTATTAGAACATGGTCGCGGAACATATGACTCGATGAACCGCCGCATGGATGCTCGCGCTGAGCAGAGATCCGAAGAATGGGGGTGTAGATGGAACCTCGACATTGACGCCATCGTGCGAGAGTCAGGCCTTACGATTATTGATCAGGATCGGTATCATTTTGGTACTATCTATTTCTACATCCTGGAACCGGGGAGTACGCGTGTTTCCTCAAGCACTAAGTAGGAACCCTCGTGATTCCCGGAGAGATCTCTTGATATCGTTTGCTGCTCTTTGTAACGCGTCATGAAGACAGGACAATTTCTGTCTCATTTGTATATAGTCTGCTTTACAGAAACTCTAACCTCCAGCATCTGTTTCCTCACTAGTTTCTTCTGTGAGCTTACGATTCACTTAAGGACGTTAATTTAAGACCATATACGATACGAACCACATTACAAGGGAGCATTGGCAAAGGAAAAGACGACCAAGAAAAAGGGTCCTCGAGGGGAGTTAGATGAGAATAGCACTGTGAAACATCGGCTATGTATCATTAGGTGAAAATAATGGCGCTAAGGAGATATGCGGACAGCAATGTCCTCTTTCACCGCCGGCTCCAAGAGTTGGACCGCATCTGGGTATGCTAAAGAAGCTTCGTACGCAGCTTTCAGACTACCGCCGTAGATTGGAAATTCTTTGTAGACAAGTACCTGGATGCAATTTGCGTAGCGCGAGATTGTTTGCCGGATCGCCAGCTCGACAGTATCATTAGTATCCTTATAGATCTCCATAGAATCTGTATGCTGTTCGAGACTTGTGATACCTACCTGTCGCGTTTGCTGGCTCTTAGCCTGCAGTGACTGTTTGCGGATCCAAATGAATCCGTTCACGCCAATGATAACCTCGACACCACCGTCAAGAGTGTGGCTCTGAGACTGTTGGCGGCGTACCAGCGAGGACGGCACATTCACAAGCATGCCATTACGGAGCTTTCCGTAGCGAAGCGACCGCGTGTGCAACGCAGCACCGCCGTCGTGGAAGATCGCCTGGATTTCGGCATTCAGAAGGTCGCCCTCCTTTAGAAACTCGCGCATTTGTAGCTCATCATCATCACTCTTTCTTCTCAGGATCCCGCCCGGAAGATTCACAGAACCAAGCTGTAGCACGGCATCCTGTGTACCGCCAATGTCAACTTTCCACCGACGGTTCCCGACCTCGGTGATTCGGCCAACCACATGGTCTCCAACAATGGGATTGTACCTACCATGCAGTGGGCGGACAATGAGAAGCTTGTTAATGCGCTCGATCGTCCCAGCAACTGATGAGAACGTTTTGTGATGCTTTCCACCATAGGTACCATGTCCGCGCATCCACATCGGGTCATCCGTAATGAGCTCACCTGGTGTTAGCAGGCCAGAGAGCTGGGCTGCCTCTGGGGCATCGTGCATCTCAACGTCGCTGCCGAGCGAGCTAGCCCCGGGGCTTTCCATGTCGCTGGCGTCGCTGTACGGCATGGAAAGATGCGAAATTTCTGCCCAAACCCATTAAACCACCGTCAATAATGAGAGTACGCCTTGTCAGAAGCTGGTTTCCGCCAGAGATTATGCTTCAACCAAGCCGCATACACAGCGCGGTAAGCACGGAATACTCTCATGTCTACGTTACGCCTTGGATGCCTGGTTTAGCAACAAGCGGGCCTCGCGGTAGGCCGGTAATACCTACAATGGTTCATTTAGGCCTCCCTGTCGTCCACGGGGTAGTCCTAGCCCTAACACCACACATCTCTTAACTGCTGCCTGCTTACCTCTCCTCACCCCGCTGGATAACCACCTCCATTGCGGCAATTGAGCAACAATGCTACGGCGAGTCCCAGGGCGACAATTGCGGCACATAAGATGGGCTACCACACTAAGTGAGACTGCGGGGGTGGCTCCGCATGAGATCATGCCTCAGAATCATAATGAGAAGCTGTTCTACTATAACCAGCTGTTCCCGCCGACAGGAGTGTTCACCCGGTTTATGCCTCCTGTCCTTTGGAGATGGCACTACAGCGATTTGTGTAAGGCAATTACGGATTCTCTCCCGAAAGACCTGGATGCTGAAGTCGTAGCCGTGCTGCCTCGGCCATCTGAAGGGGGCGCATATGTTAAGTTCAAGACTAGTGAGCCTCAAGCATTGGAGGAAGCTGGGTACCAAGGGCTGCATCGTCACTTCATGATCTGGCCACAACACTCACGAGGCTTTCCGGTGAACGGTATTCCGTGGATCACAGATATGCCGAAAGCGTTGTCACGAACTGTGTTGGTTACACCGCCGTTACCTGACGAGGAGGCCTATGAGCTCTTACGTCCGTACGGTCGCATCAAGAATATTCATGAGAATGCTATCCAGTTCTTCCGGCTGCCAGATGCTATTGCGGCTCGCAACTGCGCGCATCGTGAGCCTTTGCCCGGCCGGAAGGGCGAGCGTATAAGACTCACGCTGCAGACCCCGGAAAACTACTATACTAGAATCAAGAACTGGCTGTCTGGACATCCTCGGGTGAGCCTGCCAATCATACTGGCGTTATTATTTGCGCTTGCATACGCCATCTTTGAGCCGGTACGGGAGTTCAGTATACAAATGCACGTTCGGAATACTTTGACATTCGCTTGGCTCCGTAAGCGTCTCGGCCGGTTCAAGGTCTGGCCTTTGCAGTATGGTGATAGTGAGGAAAGAGCAAGTTTTGCTGAACAGACGAAGCTTGCCTCAAGCATCGAGGCGTTGAAAGGGTATATTGCTGAAGCATCGTCAACGTTTATTGTCGTCGCTGGTCCCAAGGGGAGCGGTAAGGACCGAACGGTGACGAGTGCGATTTCGCCAGATGAGCACTGGGTTCTTAATGTCGACTGTGAAAATCTTGGGGCCTCGAAGTCCGATGTTGTTATGCTCAGGACACTGGCGAAGAATGTTGGTTACTGGCCCCAGTTTTCGTGGTTCAGCAGGCTCTCCAAATTTGTTGAATTGGCCATCCAGAGTGTCACGGGTCAATCTGCTGGCCTCACTGAAACGTCCGATCAAGCTGTACGCCGTATCCTTGAAACAACTGCCACTGCTCTGAGTACTCTTGGAACACGCACACTTAACAAATCGCCGATTGTTGTGCTACGAGGCTGGTCTTATGGTAGTCATATCGACGAACTGCTTGCAGAGTGGGCTGCGTCGCTCGTCCAGGGCGAAATTGCGCAGGTGATTTTCGTAACGAACGACGTTGAGTACGGGAAGACGCTCTCTAAGCTCCTTCCAGGGCGCATGTTCAAAGTTGTGTCTGTCGAAGACGCCTCATCAGCCGCCGCGAAGGAGTATGTCTTATCGCATTTTAAGAGCCTTCGTTCAACACCACAAGATCTGTCGCCACAGGCGCACGCAGCGATTCGCGAGTTTGAACATTTGCCACATGAGTTCCTTCGGCCTCTCGGGGGCCGCCTTAGCGACTTGCAAACATTTACGCGCCGTCTCTTGACGGGCGAGTCGCCCGAAGCTGCACTCAAACTTCAGATTAACCAAGCTGCGCTTGAGGTGTTACAGCTACATCTCACAGCTTCTAATGAGAAGTGGACAACTGCTCAAGCATGGACTCTTGTGCAGCTACTAGGTTCCGCTGACCCTCATTGCGGATGGCTCAGTGTGCCTGGAACCCTCAACAGCACGCCAGCATTCAAAGGCCCAGGTGCAGATGAGGCTTTGAAGGCGCTTGAAGCGGCTGAGATGATTTCCACTCGGGCTGTGGGTGGTTTGATTACTGGCGTCAAAGCCAACCGGCCACTATACGATTCTGCCTTCCATGAGCTTACACAAGACCCGTTGGTATCTTCTGTCATGACAGTGAACTGCGTGCGATCTCAAATCGCGTCGGAGACGAGCTATATCGCGACGCTAGAGAAGGAGCTGGTTCAGCTCGCAGAAGTGCCAAAGAACACGGCTAACTCAAGACAGGAATATTTATCTGCGCAGCTTACCAGCGCGCAGTCGAGGCTTACGGCACTGCAAGAGCAGCTTAACGCTGCCAACTCTACTTTATCAAAGTTCGAGTGGTTCGGTAATGAACGCGAGCGCAAGGATCGTGGCTGGTTTGGCAACTCCGCCCCTGCCACTAAGTTCCAATAAGAAGGTCCGATAGGAGGTCACAGAAGCATGCACATATTTAAGTCCATACCAACCGGACTAAGGGTGCCACTCGTTGGGCATAGCATTGACTCTTGCCTAGCCATCAGCAACTATGGAGCCCTGGGGACAATCAGCCACAGTTCATATAGTTTAACCATGCATGTTTATGTGTGTAAATGCCTATAATTATCAAATTAATACCTCATCAAGATCGTGTCAGGTCGCTAGTCAAGAAAAACCGAAGAGAGCCGTCCTTGTATCAAACGTTAAGGCTCAGAGTCGAGCGCGGTCCGACGAATCATCGCCTCCTCGCAGTAGCGTATATGCAATGCGATTCCGTAGCATCGGCATATCTGCCTGAGTGTAGCGAAGGCTTGCACCGCGCGCCAATCGTGACACTGTCTCACACATGAAGACACCACAATCCGAGCCATTTGACTGTGTTGGTGCATTGGTTCTAGGAACAAGCTCGTAGTTAGGCATATTACGACCTAGCCGCTTGGCCTCGCCCTCTAAGTACGTTTTCAAAAGCTCGACCTCGCGCAAGCCCTTCCCTGAAGGTAGCGAGTCGTAAAATTCGATACGCTTATGTCGATTATCGACCACAGCTAGTGTCCAGTGCATATTTCCCTGGTTTACGGGGACGAACACCAGATCTGTAGCAAGCACGTCGAGCTTCTTGCGCAGCGCCCAGCGCCGCACCGCTGCATAGCCGCCCTCCTCAAGCCGAGTGAAGAAGTGCGTGGTAAAGACAGCAACCGATGGCCTCGATGCTGTCACCTTCGTTAGGTAAAGATCAATCACGTTGTCATTGAGCCATCGCCGTGGCGCTAGCGTCGCTATGTCCCCAAGTGTGAGCTCAATCTTATGTTCGTCCACAACAACCCGGTGCGGCGCCTGCTTCGCTGCAGCAAAGTGTCGCTCTACTAAGGCCAGCTCCTCATCATTCAATGGGCGGCCGGCACTGTCGACGTCGTCATCATCGTCTGCGTGTCCCTCTGCCAAACCGGCGTTTTCTTCGGCAAGACGCTCCTGGCGCTTTTTCTCGGCCTCGATGTCCTCATCGTCAAGCTCGTTTTTCAAGAGCTGTTCCTTGCGCGCAAGTTCGCGGCGATAGTCCTCCAGCAACTGTAGTTTAAGCCGTCGAACGTCTGCCGGCAGAGGTGGCGGTTTAGATGCAGCCAAGCCGACAGATGCTTGACCGATGATGGAGAACTCGGGCGAGTTTCGAGAGATAGACGAGCGAGAGATCGATACGCGCGACCAGCGCGGCATTGTGCTTCGATCTGATGGGGAGGCTGGTTGCGCAGCAGGATCAATCCGACGCGGCGGGTCTAAGCCGGTTCCGAGCGCTAACTTACCCTGCGAAGCACGGGAGAGCCGCGTAAGAAGAGGGATGCGGGCTGCTGGAGCAGAAGGTGTTGGTAGGTGCTGGGCATAGCGAGGGGACAATGGCGCCTGAGACATACGCGGCACCGCGATGCTTGACGACGAAATGTCCACCGGTGTCAGATCGCGCAGCATCTGAAGAGAAGACTTTCGTCGACGCGTAGGCCACAATGCTCCGAAAAACGACGCGTCACGGTCATCTGTGGGCCGCTTTACTACGCCAGCCATCGCGACAACACAAATGTCTGTCTGGTCTCTCTCGCCGGCTCTCAGGAAACTGTGATGAGTCATCGAGATCAGCGCCCACGCGTCTCAGGGTCAGTACCGGCGTGAAAACGTCCGGCGCGCGTAATAATAGTAAACAACGGGTGTACGTGTAACTGGTGAAGCAAAGCAGGCGCGCGGAACAATTAAGCTCTAGACAAGCTGCCACGACCTCTTGGTATCTCCTGCATTTGTGGGGCGCAAATTCTGTATCATTGAGGTGCTCCAAACTATAGGGAGCTGCCAGCTGGGATGGAGATCGACTGGAAAGATCACATTCTCGAATGGCTAGACGCATCTCTTGCCACCGCAGAGAAGCAAGCTGCGAGCCGGGGTGGTACCCGGTACAAATTGACTGCATTAAAGCGCGCCATCTCCTCGATCCGCGCGCACGAGGCACCGGTTACAGACCCGGCAAGCCTTAGCGATCTGGCTGGTGTGGGCGATAAGACCGTTGCGATCCTGCTAGCGAAAACGAAACAGCATTGTGCAAAACATCCTGAAATCGCTTCTCCTCCTAGCCTGCTAGCGCAGACAACGGCGGAGCCGCGTGTGCCTGCGCTCGCGACAAAACGAGACAACCAGAGCTATCCTTTTGCGCCTCCCCCGCCACCAAAGCGACGGCAGTACGTGCCCCGCTATGGTTCTGCTGCCTATCATATTCTCGTGGCAATGCGACTATGGGAGTGTGAAGAACGAGGCGGCGGTGTTGGTGCTGTTGGTCATGGCATCGGCCAGGGTGAGCTGCAGCGCCTACTAAAGCAGCGCAGCGGGGCAGTGCTGGAGGGAGCGTTAGGACGCTCTACGCCAAGCATTGGTGCGGCACTCAAAACTCTTCGTGATAACGACTGCATCTTTCTCAAGAACAGCCGCTATTTTCTCGACGATCCGGGTCGTGAGCTTGCAAATGGTCTCATGCATATAGAAGGCACGAGGCCGCAGTCAGCTGTGTCTGAGACGTCGTCCCCCTCTGCGTTGTCTCGGGTGCCCAAGCCTGCGGCTGATTCGGCTGAGCAGAACGGGTTTGTGGACGAGGAGTGGGCACCTGGCAGCTTCTCCGTGAAATTGCTCATAGATAACCGCGAAGTTGCCTCCAAACACGATCGTACTGGTCTTGTAAATGATCTGCGCAGCCTTGGACTTGATATTGACGTCGTCGCCCTGAGCGTTGGTGACGCTTTATGGGTCGCGGAACACCGCAGTGGACGTCGGGCTGTGCTCGACTATATTGTTGAGCGCAAAACACTCAGCGATCTGCGTTCATCGATTCACGATGGACGCTACGGTGAGCAGAAGCGAAGGCTTGCGAGATCCACGCTCGGCCAAATCATTTACTTGGTTGAATTTGCAAATACTGTCAGTAATAATGAGCTGTTCAAGGATAGCAAGAAGAAGTTCATGACGGCGATGTCGCAAACTCTCGTGCGGCACCACTTCCACCTGAAGCTCACGCGATCCCAAAACGACACGGTACAATACTTGGCACGGCTCACACGTCTCATTGCTCAGCGCACCGAGTCGCGACCGCTTGTCGTGGCTGTGCCAAATGTGGAAACGTTCGAAGCATCCATGACCGCTGCTCGGGCACGTTTTGGTCGCTTTGTTGCTATCGACTACAGCGCCTTCCATGAAGGCTTGGCAAAGTCAAAACAACGCACGATTGGAGATACTTGGCGAATCATGCTGCGCACAATCAAGGGAATATCTGCAGAAAAGGCCATGGCCATTCAGCGTGCCTACCCAACACCGGCGCATTTAATGGAGGCCTATGATGCAGAGCCAGATGAACAGGCCCGACGAGACTTAGTGCATAGAGATACTCTCGGCTGCATTAAACGTCAGCAGATTCGTGGTCCTCTCAGCGCTCAAATTTATGAAGTTTGGGGACCATAGCCGCCCTCCTCTAACAACCTCTCGCGCAGACCGACCCTAGTGATCCGAGGTAAAGGTATCGTAATGTCTGCTATGACCCCGTACTTGGCTGAAGCTCTTATTTATTCTAATATAATTCTGGGATCCTGGAAGTTATATACACTGCCATTCTAGAAGGGATAGCTGCTCGACGTCCTGAGCATTTCCCTCTACTCCTAGCTTTAGATGCCGTTGTGACGACGCGGGACAGGCGCTGACCACGCCTGTGTAGCCTTTTTGGGGCACCATATCGTCAGGCCAGCACGAGCATATGGCTCTCAAATATTCAGCTCGTTAAATTTTCATAGGAGCAGACTGGTTTATGATTATGATACGGTGATCCCACATATTCCTGCAAGTTGTACAGTTGTACATCGTGCACCAATTTCAATTATTTCACTGTTTAAACAGCCGTAGCTTTCAATATTAATCATGGGATCACAAATCTCATGATTCGATCAGAATCCCAAGTATATTTCGATTCGTTGGTCCAATCAATAATTAAATGGGTCTACATATATATACCTATTGTATTGCTGACTAGTTGCTCAAACAGCTTAGTCGACCTCCTCAACAGTGGGGCCGTCGTCGCCGCCCGGAGCAGCGCCGCCAGCAGCACCGCCCGGAGCAGGGCCACCACCAGCGCCTCCGTAGAACTTCATCATGATCGGGTTGGCGATGCCCTCAAGCTCCTTCTGCTTCTCCTCGTACTCCTCAGTAGTGCCCGACTGAGTGTTGTCGAGCCACTCAATGGTCTCGGTGATGGCGGACTCGAGCTTCGTGCGCTCCTCCTCATCGACCTTCTCCTTGAAGGAGTCCTCGCTGAGGGAGTTCTTGAGAGAGTAGGCGTAGGACTCAAGGCCGTTCTTGGCCTGGATACGCTTGGCCTCCTTCTCATCCTCATCCTTGTACTTCTCAGCCTCGGCAACCATACGCTCAATGTCGTCCTTGGAGAGACGGCCCTTGTCGTTGGTGATGGTGATCTTCTGGCTCTTACCAGTGCTCTTGTCGGCCGCGCTGACGTTCAGAATACCGTTGGCATCGACATCGAAGGTGACCTCGATCTGAGGGGTGCCACGCGGGGCCGGCGGGATGCCGGAAAGCTCGAACTTACCAAGGATGTTGTTGTCGCGAGTAAGCGGACGCTCACCCTCGAAGACCTGAATAAGCACACCCGGTTGGTTGTCAGCCGCGGTAGAGAAGATCTCGGACTTCTTCGTCGGGATGGTGCTGTTACGCGGGATGAGCTTGGTGAACTGGCCACCAGCGGTCTCAATACCAAGCGAGAGCGGAGCAACATCGAGAAGAAGAAGGTCCTGAGTCTTAGACGAAGTGTCACCAGTGAGAATGGCGGCCTGGACAGCGGCACCGTAGGCAACAGCCTCGTCCGGGTTGATCGAGCGGTTCAGCTCCTTGCCCGAGAAGAAGTCTGAAACAAGCTTCTGGATCTTCGGGATACGAGTGGAACCACCGACAAGAACGATCTCGTGGACGTCAGACTTCGAAACCTTAGCGTCCTTGAGGACCTTCTCGACCGGAGCCATGGTCTGGCGGAAGAGGTCCTGGCAGAGCTCCTCGAAGCGAGCACGAGTGATCGAGGTGTAGAAGTCGATACCCTCGTAGAGAGAGTCGATCTCAATCGGAGTCTGGGTAGAAGAAGAGAGAGCACGCTTAGCACGCTCGCATGCAGTGCGCAGACGGCGAAGAGCACGCTGGTTGCCGCTGATGTCCTTCTTGTACTTGCGCTTGAACTCCTGAGTGAAGTGCTCGACAAGGCGGTTGTCGAAGTCCTCACCACCCAAGTGAGTATCACCAGCGGTGGCCTTGACCTCGAAGATACCGTCGTCAATGCTGAGCAGCGACACATCGAAAGTACCACCACCGAGATCGAAGATTAGAACGTTGTGCTCGCTGGCGCCCTTCTTGTCGAGACCATATGCAATAGCAGCCGCAGTCGGCTCGTTGATGATACGCAGAACGTTAAGACCCGCAATAGTGCCGGCGTCCTTGGTAGCCTGACGCTGCGAGTCGTTGAAGTAAGCCGGGACGGTAATGACGGCCTGGTCAACAGAGCCGCCAAGGTAGCCCTCCGCAGTCTCCTTCATCTTGCCGAGAACCATGGACGAGATCTCCTCCGGGGTGAAGGTCTTCTCCTCGCCCTTGTACTCGACCTGTATAACCGGCTTACCAGCCTTCTCGACAACCTTGAATGGGAAGTGCGAAATATCCTTCTTAGTCTCAGGGTCGTCGAACTTGCGGCCAATGAGACGCTTAGCATCGAACACAGTGTTCTTCGGGTTCATAGCCGCCTGGTTCTTGGCGGCATCACCAATAAGACGCTCGGTGTCGGTGAAGGCCACGAACGACGGAGTGGTACGGTTACCCTGGTCGTTAGCGATGATCTCCACGCGATCGTTGGCAAAGTGGGCCACACAAGAGTATGTGGTACCCAAATCAATTCCTACAGCGTTCGTCATTGTATTTGTTTTTGTGTTCTGTTTTGGAATGAACTGATTTTCAAACTGCTGGCTATGGTACCCTAATATATACACCATAAACGGTCTGGGTTAGGTCCTTTGTCATCGGCGGTTTCTACGTGGTTCGACCCCTTTCCAGAATTCGAGAAGGTTCCGCGAAGCTGGTGGAATCTTCTCGCAGCAAACTGAAATTTGGAGAACGTACGAGCGAGACGAAATTTATTGAAATTGGTCACAATTCATGAATCTAATTTGGTCCTGTACCGATCAACATTATAGTTGCTACTATTTTCACGCTTGCCGTTAGTAGCATGCTGTTAGCAGGTGCCTCCCCTAACCTCAGACCTTCCACAAGCTTCGATCGTACAGAACGGGTGATAGCCCGCGACGATCTCCCGACCCAGTCCGGCGATTCGGTAACGCACATGTCCGTACCACGGAGAGAACATGGCGGATAATGCGTTTGGGCTCGCTCACATGCATCAGGGTTTGAAGTTTTGTGAAACACAAACGATGCCCTTGCCTGCACTGTCAAGCAAGTATAAGATCAGCTAGCAGTTAATGAGTACCGATAAGTTGATCCATGCTGTAACATAGCATATTGCTTTACCCCTGACTGGCTGAGCCGAGGTTTTGAATCAGTCATGGTCCCGCTCCTGCCTTTTGCTCCACCCCCAGGCGGCGATTAAGGTGCGCAGCTGGTGTGTGGCTTACATGCATAACCCCTTTCGCCCTCCCCACCAGTCACCAGTCACAACGCATTAATAGCATGCTATGATGGAATAGGTGTGCAGCCGCGGATACGAGGAGAACCAGCTGAACCAGGACTACGACCGCATTACTAGCAATGATAAGGGCTACTATCATCCGATCTGGTCGTATTAATTCTAATAATTGAGCTCCCGTGGGGGCTTGGTGGGTATATTGTACAGTACGCCCCCTTGATGGTGGTGAGACGAAGTGAGAATGCTAGATAGCAGAAAGGTGCCAACCCTGGTCAAGAAGAGTTCGATGTACAAAAGGTAAGACTCCCAAATACGTAAAGTCTCCAGAAGAAACTATATAGCCGCCACAGTATGCAATGAACGGGTGTGAAGACGATCGTAATGAAATAATAATTATATATACACACGCATCCACACGAACGTACTAACTACGAAGCACAAGTTTGTCGTTATGGTTTTTCGCAACCTCGCGCACGAGTACCTTAAACCGCTCGGTGTTCACTCTAATGTTGCCCTGAATCTTTGTCTTCAGTGCCTCGATTAACTGTCTAATCGTGGTTTGACCTGGTACGATGTTATTGAGGATGTCTTCGCGCGTAATGAGAGTCGGGTCATCCTCGTTTGCCACCGGGGGTGTTGACGGCGTGGCTTCTCGCTTCGCATTCGGATTCCACTCGCCCGGCGCAAACCTCGCCAGAACCTGCGGTGGAAGCTGTAACACCGCCGTGCCCCGCGGCAGTGCATCTTTGTTGATGTGCTTCTTGCGGAACTGCGAAACGAGTGGCAGCACAAGGCCGTCGTCGTCCTCCCGTTTGACGCGGGCGCCAAGCTCAGCGCTTGTCTGGTTTCTCTCGAGCTCATCGTTCGAGTCAGACTGACCATCTGACGAAGCGTACGGGTTCTGGTCATCGTCGCTATCATAGAATTGGTTTTTCTCAATGGATGATAGAGCGTGACGCAGGCGACGTGCTTGCTTACCCTCCTTACCAGCGTCGTCTTCGAACAAGTTGTCGAGATCCTCGTCGTTATCGGCATCCATAAGCTCGTTAGCCTTGAGTTGTTCTCGCTTTATGCGGTCCTCTGCCTCTTTCTGGTCTTCCTCAGGGCCATCCATAAGCGGCGCACCCTCGTCATCATCAAACATTTCCTGGTCATCGTAGTCCATTTCCTCGTCCAGCGTGTACTTATGCTGTCGCTCCTCCGATCCCACAACCGTGCGCATGCGGCTGGACGTCGAGGTACGCGCATCCGCGAGGTCAGACCCCGTGGGCATGCTCTGTCGAGGCTGCAAGTGCGACATGAGCCACCTGTCCCGCATAGTGTTCGCAGACTCCATGCGCTCCTCGGCATCCTCGAGTGACAGGGTCGCGTAACGAGCAGACGGGGTCATTTTATAGAATTTCTCAATGGGGATCACTTTGAACCCATTGCTCGCCTCGTCATAGGTCAAGATGGCGTGATTGCTGCTCTGCGCGGCCTCATATGACGAGACCCACACATTCTTATCCTCGAAATCCTCCATTACCCAGGGGTAATGCTCCTCATAGCGCAGCTTACGCGCCGCATCGTTGCTTGCGCCGCCATGAATTTGCCGAGTCTTCCGTTTCTTTCCGAACGGACGCTTCCGCGGCTCGGCGCGACCATCCTCACCGAGCGCAGCGGCCGCTTTGGCCTCAGCCGTCAGCGGCTTACGCCCATCATCTGAGCTATCACCAACACCGCCAGCTGCACCACTCCCGGTTGCGTAGCTTCCATTACCAGAACCGCTTCTCGCGCCAGTGCCACTCGGTGTGAATCCGTTGCCCGCACCGACACCAGATGCAGAACCACCATCTCCACCGGGGCCAACATTGGCTGCGCCAGCGCCGCCAGCGCCACCAGCACCGCTCGTCAAATCTGCCGCGTCGTCGTCCTCCGCATCTTCAATATCACCCGCGAGTACTTGAAGCTGCTTCGGATCCTTGCGGTGAAGCCGGATCGGTGGCACAAACTGCCCTGCAGGGTCAACCGGATGCTTCGAGTGGAACTTTAGGATGTGGTACCTGGCGTTGCGCACGTCATCCTCCGTGTACATCTTCAGCGGGAACTCCTGAAACCCGGGCCCAGTGAACGATTGAGGGGGCTGTTGCGTGAGGTCCGCCATGGGGCCCACACCCGCGGCCATACTTTGCACTCCAGGCACCGCGTTGCTGATTGCGGGGCCCCCAGGACCGGAGCTTCCCCCGCTCGAGCCTGGCGCCGGACCAAGAGGTGGCTGAGAGGAGGCACGCGAGTGTGTGCGTTGCGCGATGCCTCGCAACACTTGCGCAGGAGGTCGCCTAGAGCCCCTGCGCAGCGGATCACCGGACTCAAACTTCCTACGCATTGAGTACGAGATGACGGTCGCTGTGCACGTTCGGGCCAGCCTATGAGATGTTTATGTCATCACTGTTGGAGGGACGAAGTGCTTAGCGCTCGGTGGGAGGAACCAACAACTGTCGGAGAAGAACCAACATAAGAATCAAAAGGTCGGGTAAACCAACGTGCTAGGACAATTCTTCACGGACAACCCCACTCCCGTCAGCCCCCAACACAAAAGCGTATTTACAGCGGTCTTATCAAATGGCAGCAAGCAGTTCCCACGCCCCAGGTTCGCCAATTCCTAAAATCAATCGCGCTTGGCGAATTATCACCCTCACGGTCGTAACCTTCGGCGTCTCGTATAAGCTTTGGCGTAACTACGGCCAGACCGCAGTCACGGACACACGCATGCCGCCTGGTGCGTTCACAGGCAGCACAGGCATCGAGCCGGCGCAGCGCAAGTCTAAGTACGAGGGTGCCGGCAACTCGGCGCTTGGCCGAGCCCGGGGCGACCGCTTTTCGTGAGTTCGTGCCCCTGGCGAAAGAGCGCTCAGAAGGGCATACGTCTCGAAGTTGTCTGCTCGTACTCCTCGAGCATAGTTGACCGGCTCCGCCATTGTACATAGTTTGTGAGTAACAATCATTTCTCCCTAAGGCTTTTTCTCATTTTATTCGAATGACTGAGTCTCGATTTTTTGAGCTTGATCAACTTAGTTGCGGCTGCCCATTCTGCATGATTATTCTGAGCGCGGATTGACAGCAGTTTTTTTTGGACGTTTACTCATAATGAGCCTTGTGCCTGTCCCGGGGGACTACCAGCCTCCGGGGCTCGTGCGAGAGGCAGTGTACTTCACTGAGGCGCCGAAGCGGCAGGTGAGTGTGCTTCTCAAGGCTCTTAAGGCGGCTGTGCCGCCGCAGGGTGCCGAGTGGCAGCACCTGAAGCGGGTTCAGCCCGCAGACGACGCCTCGCGCGCGAAAGTACTCCTTGCGCCGCGCGAGCGTATTTCGCGTGGGGATCTTCAGAGCATCATTGGTACAGAGTTCGAGATTGGCTATGCTGAGGCGGCGAAGTACCCGGCGCGCACTCGCGAAGAGGCCGAGGCATGGAGCGCGGAGGTGTGGCCCGTGATGTGGAGGGGAAACGTTGCTGCACAGCCACCAACGATGGATCCGACCGACTACAAGCATGCGCTCACCCGCATTGAGCAGCTCAGCCCTCAAAATAAGTCACCATGCTGCGATGAATGCGTGATTGTGGATCCAGCGACGAACAAGGCGGTCGGCGAGGGAAGACAGCATCAGGAGCTACAACCATCCAGTACGCCAGTACGCCAGCATCCACTGCGGCATTCCACGATGCTCGCCATCGCTGCCGTCGCGGCCCAAAACGAGGACGCGTACTTGTGTCAGGCGCTTGACGTATACACGTCGCAGGAACCGTGCGTCATGTGTTGCATGGCCCTTGTGCACTCGCGCATTGCGCGGCTTATATTTCGCAGGCAATCACCAAGTGAGAAGGGACCAATTGTTACCTACAAATTGCATGGTCGCAGTCAGCTGAACCATACGTTCGAAGCTTGGATTTATGAAGACTCTCGCCCTGCTGTTCAACCACAGTAACCCTCCACGACAGTAACCACAACCAGAACCTTACGCAAGACCTCCCACCTCGCGCTGATCTCATCTCGAGAGTCGACCACTGCTAGCTAGGCCCCGATACTGGCTACTCTCACCCTACATGGTACTGCTAGTAGAGTGGTTCGGTGGCCAGAGTACCGCGACAACTGAGCAAAGTCTGATTTCGCCCAGACTATGTCGGCTCCGATATTTGGCGACCAGGTCACCGAGGAGCGTGGTGAAAACGCACGCTTAAGTGCCTTTGTGGGTGCTATCGCGGTTGGCGACCTCGTGAAGACTACTCTCGGGCCGAAAGGCATGGACAAGCTTCTGCAAAGTGCTACGCGGCCTGAAAGCCAGATCACGAATGACGGCGCGACAATTCTCCAAGCTATTCCTTTCAATAATCCGGCGGCTAAAGTGTTGGTTAACATCAGTAAAGTGCAGGATGAGGAGGTTGGCGATGGCACTACCACTGTTACTGTGCTTGCAGCTGAGCTCCTCCGCGAGGCTGAGAAACTAGTCGAGCGCAAGATCCACCCGCAGACCATCATTGACGGCT
Organism: Starmerella sirachaensis; assembly: GCA_030578495.1. NCBI lineage: Eukaryota > Fungi > Ascomycota > Dipodascomycetes > Dipodascales > Trichomonascaceae > Starmerella > Starmerella sirachaensis. The sequence goes on along the minus strand of JAJMSC010000004.1, from coordinate 651,601 downwards.
ACAGGCTGGCAAGCCGCGCGGCGCGTGAGGCACTGGCGAAGTTCGCAGTTGACAATAGCAGCGACAAGGCTGCGTTTAGAGAGGACCTGCTGTCGATCGCGCGTACGACGCTGAGCTCTAAGATCCTGAACCAGGATAAGGAGCACTTCGCGCGCTTGGCTGTTGATGCTGTGCTCAGACTGCAGGGCTCCACGAATCTTGAGCATATTCAAGTCATCACGAAGCTCGGCGGTAAGCTCAGCGAGAGCTACTTAGACGACGGCTTTTTGTTGGAGAAGCGATTTGGCGTCCGCCAGCCGAAGCGGCTCACCGGCGGCGTGTCTATTCTAGTTGCAAATACTGCCATGGACACCGATAAGGTGAAGGTGTTTGGCGCAAAGTTCCGAGTCGACAGCACCAGCAAGCTCGCCGAGCTCGAGCGCGCGGAGAAGGCCAAGATGCATGACAAGGTTGACCATATTCTTGCCCACAAGATGAACTTGTTTGTCAACCGTCAGCTAATCTATAACTATCCGGAGCAGCTGTTTACCGATGCCAAGGTCAATACGGTTGAGCATGCCGATTTCGTGGGTGTCGAGCGGCTCGCGCTTGCTACAGGAGCAGAGGTGGTTTCAACATTCGACAAGCCCGAATTTGTGCGTCTCGGGCACTGTGAATCGGTTGAGGAGGTTATGATTGGTGAAGATACGCTCCTCCGCTTCTCCGGCACCAAGTCTAGCCAGGCTTGTAGCATTGTCCTGCGGGGTGCAACCGAGCAGGTTTTAGGCGAGGCGAAGCGCTCTCTTCACGATGCACTCTCGGTCCTTTCGCAGACGGTTGCCTCACCTAAGACCACACTAGGTGGGGGCTGCGGCGAGATGGTGATGGCGAAGGCAGTGGATGCTGCGGCGCAGAAGGTGGATGGTAAGGTTGCCCTCGCTGTCGAGAGCTATGCGAATGCTCTTCGACAGCTTCCGACAATCCTTGCGGATAATGCGGGTCTCGACAGTAATGAGCTCATTCCGCGTCTGAAGGCTGCTGTCTATAATGGTATGACCACAATGGGGCTTGACCTAAATGCGGGCGAAATCGCCGATATGCGCGAGCTCGGTATCGTCGAGTCGTATAAGCTGAAAAATGCGGCTGTAAGCTCAGCCACAGAAGCGGCGGAAATGCTTCTGCGCGTAGATAACATCATCCGCGCGAAACCGAGGACTGCTGATCGCGGCCAGTCATCGCTTTAACCTGTAAGGTCTCCGTAATTCGGGCGTGATGTAGATGTGACCCATGAGTAGGGCTTGATTTGGGCAGTGACGAGCTATCCCCGTACTCGCTTTCCCAATGCGGACGAGACGGAGCTCGGAAAGGTTATCACTTATTTCTGCTCGTACGGGTTATTTACATCCGTATATATATATAAAATGCCCCTCGCTGGTGCATAAGGTTTTCTTTTTCAGTTAGACCCGAGCGAAAGACTGGGATGCGTCGCAGCACAGTTACTGCCACTGAGGATAATACGAAGGAGGCGGCAACAGGGTGCTCAGTAATTGGGCCAGCACTCCTTCAGGCACTTGAACAAACTGCAATTAGTGCCGGAAAGGCACTAGCTACTGCTTTACAGAATGTGCTAACGGTGGCGAACATTACCAAGTGCTTGCACGGAACTGGAGAGAAGATAGAGGACGGGTTACAGCCGCATCAACCTAACTGCGGCGACCCCAATACTCAACCGCAGCCTGGTGAGCATAAGGCCCCGAAAAGCGATCTAACAACTCCGGGAAAGACACCAAAGAACGAACTGTCAAACCCGGGCCAAGGCTCAGATAATCCACCCCCATCCTTCATAGACTACCCCGTTGGCTTTGATGAGAATTCTCAAGGACCTGAGTGGAAGCTGGTCCATCCTTCACAAGAGGCAAAGGTGGTTTGGCAAACCGTGCAGCCGCAAACTGTCGCGGAACGATGGCCCCGAACGTCCGCTAGGGCAAAGTCTGTTACACCACACTAAATCCAATAGCAAAAGTCGTAAATATGTTGTTCTAGTATAAATGGAGATATCTGCAAGAGAAGGTTCTTTGAAACTGGAGCTGTCGTTTCACGCGTCCATAATGTGCACGACGATGGTGTGCCTGTCGACGATGATGACAAGATGCCAAAACCCTCACACCGCGTAACCACCAGACCAAAACATAGGCGCGTGATTGAATGGCAGCGGAAATCTCGGCTGAAGCTAAGGCCAGCATTGGTCTGCTTCTCGATGAGGCATTTTGGCAGCTCTCTAACCGAGGGCTCTTCCGCGCGGCTCGCTGGGCTGCTGACGCGTTGGCCGGTCTGGCCTCCGACTACGAGCGGGCGAATCCTCCCCGCCTCGACCGAAGAACAATGCAGGCGAAGTCGTATTTCGATTGTAAAGAGTATGAACGTGCATGGAACTGTATAGACCCCAAAAAGACAGACGCAACTGGGGCCTTTCTCCGGCCCTATGCGAGGTACCTGGCCGGGGAGCGTATTAAGGAGGACGCATTAGGTTCAGATATATTCTCGGACACATCCACGCAGGCCGAGCTGCACTCGAAACCATTGAACCCATTTATTGATGAGATTTTGACGGAAGTTGACACGGTTGGCAGGGACGACCCTCACCTGGCGTATCTCCGGGGAATGATGCTTCGCGCTAAACATAGGCCTGCAGAGGCGCTAGAGGCGCTTAAAGAAAGTGTGATAGCATATCCGTTCAATTGGAGTAGTTGGCTAGAACTGAAAGCATGTCTGACACGAGTTGTAAGTGTAGAACAGGTTTTGGCGGACCTCACGAGCGCTTTCCGCGATTCTTCGCCCGCTGCCAAGGTGATGCTCACAATGTTTCACAGCTTCGCCAGCGAGGAGACTGATCCAGTGGGTAGTGCCGAACTTCTAACGACCAAGCTCATTCCGTCTTTCCCTGACCTGCATGCCTTGCAAACCCAACTCGCCCGCATTTATAACGGCGAGGGTCACTACGCCGTGTCGGCCCAAATATTCGAGCGAATCCTTGAGGAAGACCCATTCCGTCTAGAGGACCTGGACTCGTACTCAAACCTGCTCTATGTTACTGAGCAGAGGGCGAAGCTTGCCTATCTGGCACAACATGCAGCCACTACGAATAAGTACCGGGCCGAAACCTGCTGCATTGTGGCTAACTATTATTCATTGAAAGGGGAGCATGCGCGAGCTGTCATGCAGTATAAGCGCGCAATCGTGCTGAACCGCAACTACATGCCTGCCTGGACGCTGATGGGCCACGAATTCATCGAGCTCGGTAACCCACATGCCGCCATTGAGACGTATCGTACGGCAGTAGACCTGTATAGTGGAGACTTTCGGCCTTGGTTTGGGCTTGGACAGGCGTACGAAGTACTTGGCATGCATTACTTCGCACTTTTCTATTTTCAGCGGGCTCTTGCGCTACGGCCGACTGACGTGCGATTATGGGACGCATTGGGAAATTCCTATGAACAACTCAAGCTTGATCATGATGCTATCAACGCATTCGAGCAGGCGTTTGCTATTGCAGAAGGGGATGTTTATTATGGCTACCGTCTTGGCGTACTATACGACCGCGCTGGCGATACAGACGCGGCAATTAAATACATCACTGCATGCGCTAATAGTGGTGGGGTCGACGCGAATCCTCTCGACTCAGCCTCCGAGCTTGACAAGGATGATGACTATAGCGAATGGCCTTCGCACGCTAGGCTCTGGCTTGCGAAACGTGCAATGGATGCAAGCGACTGGGGAAGCGCTCTACAGTGGGCGCGCAAAGTCACTCACGGGACGCGAGAAATGCTCGAAGAAGCGAGGTCTATTGAACGCTCGGCAAGGATAGCCGCAGAAGAAGCAGCAGAGGCAATGAGCTAATTTGGGCAGAGCGCAATGTGGTTGAAGACGTGACCCACTTTGCCTACCGATAAAAGATGTTAATAAATAATCTGTATGATACATACATAAATTAATATGTCGAGGCATTTTTGATTGTCGTCGAGATTATCATGAACAGAAGTGATGTATTTTCTGCTTGTTTCAAGACGAAGTAAGCGGATAAGAATTATGAGCAACATCAGATCGGGAGACAAGGCCGGGGTCCTGAGGGCGCGCATGCGGGGCTTGAGGCTGCGGATTGTGTGCATGACGGGGACCTAGCAACGGTGCGGTTGCTGTCGATGTTTGCCAGTTCTCGGGGCGTTGAGGCGCTGTCTCAGCATCACAAGCTCGCTTCGACGGTTCCTGCGAAGGCTCTTTCTTGTTGGTCTCCAAAGAAAGCTCGGCTTGCGGAACCTCGGCCGCGTCAAACGGGGAGTCGAGACGAGCCTCTGGTACGCTGGCAGTCGAGGTGCCAGCAGCCTCTATGCGGCGACGTATCTCAATATTGGCTTTATCGAGATGTATTAGATAGTCATAGGTGGCCTGAAGAACGACACTTTTGGGCATTCCCTCTTCCTCTGCCTGACGAACGGCAGGCACATGCGCGCACATGGCCGTGAAAAGATCCTTAATGTGGGCCCTTCTTCGCTTCTCACTATTGACATGATTCTGACGACTTTGAGCGTCTGACAAAGTTACCCGCTCGTGCTTCAAAAACCGGAGCGAGGGCTCCGAAGATTCAGGCTGAACCACAGCAGCAGCAGCGCCTTCAGTGGCATTGAAGACAGGGCTCTGGTGTATAGAATGCTCCCGAGTGAGTCTCTTCTGCGGCGGCATAAGGCTGCCGTCAGGATAGCTGTTGGAACTCCGCTTCGAAACTGCCTGGCTTGGAGGGTAAGAATATGGTTGAACTTCGACATCTTCGCGGCCGTAGGGAAGCGCATGGACCGCATGTATGTCGTATATGAATGGCGCTTGACCAGGTCCATTTGAAGAGGGAACGTGCTGAATGTTGGCTGGTAAATGGGGTGCCGCACCAGGTGGTGTGACCGGCAAAGGCACTTGCATGATACCGTGCGGCAGTTGCGCATGGTGGGGGCTGTCAACATGACGCATACCTGACGGAGCCGCCGGTAAACTGTATGGCACTTGAGGGCTTTGCTGAGCATTGTGTTGAGCTCCAAGTAGATGCACAGGCACTTGGCTGGCTATCGAATTATGCATCGGGGAATACCCATGGTCGGTGTGCGTCGCAGGTACTTGACTGCGTGAATGTATCACAGGTGGATGTACTTGTTGTACCTGCCCCTGTTGAACGGGCTGAGCGAGATGCGCATGCTGCTGCGGCTGTTGCCGGTGTTGATGAAGAGACTGCTGGTGTGATTGGTGCGCTTCACCTCCTGCGATCGGTACCAGAAAATATGGCATCCAGGTTGTCTGCGTAGATTTTCCAGGGTGTGAATTATCTGCATGGTGAGTTGGTTCTCCTCTGTTGGCGCCAGAGCTCGATTGTTGTTCTGGTTCCGCGGCGAGCATCGCAGGGTCCGCGGTTTCCGACATTGTACTCAGGCTCGATACATCGTCTGGTCTGTTCGACTGTTGGCCAAGCCGCTGAAGCTCCTCATCTAGCCTACGCACAGTGCTTCGTGGTGAAGTTGCCGGCTCCATCATCATCCTGTCCAGGAAACGCGAGAACGCATCTGATTCCTCCGGGTTGAGCAGATGGCTTTCCTGCACCGGCGAGCCAGATTCGACGACAGGGGCGATACCCTGCTCGTCCATGAACTTCAACCATGCTTGATCGAAGCTCTCAAAGTCGTCGTTCTGCCCCATGCCGTGACAGGGGAATATCTCCGCCGTGCATGAATTAACGACCACAGCCTGGCACGTGATGACTTCGTCCGCCTACACCTGTCGCTGCGTGCGCGAGCTCGCATGTGATAAGGCACCGTAGGCTTAACGTGTCTACCTTAATGCGTGTATCCCATGTGCACCCATGCTCTCACGCTTTCGGGGACCCGGCGCTGCGAAAAGGCATAGGGCGATAGGTACTGTTTACTGGAGGTTGTTGCGGTCAATCCCAAGTGGTATTTGCTCTACCTAAAATACCCGTGCTAAGAAATCGACACCCGCGCCCTGACCCGGCCTCGGCTAAGCTGAGATTAGCAGCATCGCTATTCCAGCACAAGCCTGTTAATGTTAAGTCCCCCGGCATTAGCCTGGTAAGCGCAATCAACGACGTAGTTTGAACGGACCGCTTTTTAGCCTATTTGTACGTCTTTAGAAAACTAGCTATGAACGAGCATCCCGTGCCAGGTGCACAAAGACTTCAGTACCTCTTGATAGTGTGACCAACCCGTTGTACTTGTTTGGTATTATGAATTGCTAGTCGAGTCGACCTGCTACCACACTATCAGGCACACCCGCCATGTTCCACCACTCCGGCTCAGCCAGTTCGAGTGCACGACTGGGGGCTACATCTACCCCACGTCGACCAAGGAACACCGGCGCTATCGTTATTATCACCACATCTACAGTCCCCGACTGCAGAGTCGTATCGAGGACTTCAGAGCCGCCCTCGATCATTAGCGATCTGATTCCACGAGCGTGTAGAGCCGCTTGTATGCCTTCCCAGTCCCTTGTATCCTTGACACTAATCACCTCCCCACCGCACTTCTCAAGTATTCGAACCTTGTCGGGATCCACCTTGGCTGTTTCACACGTCACTACCCACGGGGCTTTTGAAAGTCCGGCTGCTGCACCTTGTAGCACCGCCCATTGTTGCCAATTCGATGGCGAAATGTCCCAATCAAGGCTTGAGTCTAGCACAATCGGCCGCGGTGAGAAATACTGTGCTTCCTTTGCGGCATCACCGGATCTTGCCGGCGTGTACCTGCAATTCAACCGCGGATTATCGGCCTTCACGGTCTTGTGCCCAACTAGTATCGCGTCATGTTTAGAGCGCAAGTAATGTGTCATTTTTTTTGAATATGCACCACTGAGCCGAGTCCGCTCACCAGGAGCAGCGGATATGCGGCCGTCAAGCGACTGCGCCCAGGTTGCAGTTACGTAGACGCTTCCATTTTTCGCGGTAGGAAGAAACTTTGCCAAGAAATTTTCGACATCGACTGTGTCTATCGCCTTCATTTCAGACATCTCTTTCTCGCTGGTCTCCGCTTAATGATAATCAGCCCCACTGCTGCCAGCTGCCGCTGAACCGACGCTGGCTGCTTCCTTTTCCGCCAATGTGCTAAAGATGCGTCAGCGGGAGTGTGCTGCTGACAACATTCATGGGCTTAACGGCGAAGCCTTGTAACGGCTGGGACCATTAGCGGCCATTAGCGACTGCGGCGGCGCTATTTCCATCGCCACGCCGGGCTTTTTCCTTAGATCTATGCCAGTTTTCAAAGGAAGTCGACGTGCCCTATGGAATTCTGATTTCAAAAGGATCTGTCGACTTATGTGAAGTTAAGTCGTCGCCAACCTTGGGAATGCGGGGCTATACAGATTGATGAGAGCTATTGAGCACGTTTTAGTGTTTGCGAATAGTCCAATACAATAACCCACATGTATCTTGCTGACTCCGCCGATCGTCTCGTGTGAATGAGCACGCCTGTTGTGAGACGGAACCCCACTCGGGAGCGGAGGTAATTCGGCCGATCTCGTCAAAGACAGCGGCTCCTGTTACTGCGGACCGGGGGGGGGCCGTGTACACGGAAAAATAGGTTCGCTCCTTTGATTCTTACGTCATGCTTGACGTCTGAAGGAACTCGCAAAGCACATTAGGCAACGTATGGTAGTTTTTGTAGCTGCTATTGAATTCAGCAATACTCCTCTTGGATCCTTAGTGAATCCTTGGGGCACCACGTTTGATTAGTTAAATCGATCGGGCCATCATCGTGCATCCGGCCAAGGGCCGCATTTCTGACAACCCTGCACCCTACATGCATGATTGCAACAATCGTCTATCCTGCAACTGCGCCGAATTGCCTCCAGTACAAACGTAAATGTATCAAACTTTCTACGAAGCTTTGTCAAATGTGTTTGCAATCCCCATTTAAATTTTCCGGAAAAGGGAAGGTCTGAGAGATAATCTGATTATCATCTATACTTGCCAGCAATTTGTCCACACCAAGACATTGGTCAATACTCCGGCTGCATGTGGGCTGCTGCATCACGATGAACTACCCCACACTTGTATTAATCGATTCAAACTAGGAAGGTGGGGAATCCGAAGGCGGAGAATTATTATTCGAGGCGGTTAAATAGTTGGGAAGAACTAGGCCTTCTGGCATCAATTTGAACTTTGTGCCTTTCACCTCAATCACTATGAACACCCGCTCCTCCGCTGTCATCGCTGCCCTTCTTCTCACTGGTGCTCAGGCTGACTTTAACGGCGCTGCCAGCGCTGTCTCTCAGTCTGCCAGCAGCCTTGAGAATCTTATCAACAACTGGTCCTCCAACGACGGCTTGGTTGGCGCGCTCAAAATCCAGCAAGGCTTCGGACCGCTCTCCAACGCTGTGGGAACCCTCTCGCAGCAAGCGTCTGGCGTGTCTGACAACGATCTGTCGGTCGATACCACCAATGCTCTGGGTTCTGCAATTTCGGGCTTGCTCAAGTCCCTTACTGACAAAGCTGCTGACCTCAAGTCTGTCCATGCCGACAGCATTGTCTCTAGTGACGTTTCGAGCATTCAGTCACCGACTGTCGCTATCGTCTCTGACATCGTCAACGCCGTGAAAGGCGATTGCGACAAGGTGAAGTCTCTGACTTCTGCACTCGATGCGATCACGTCTGGCTTTTCGAATGTTAACGCTGCCTATGGCGTCAAACAGAGCACCTTTCCAAAGGCTCCGTCATGCTAAATAACCTCTCAGGTAGTATGGTAACTAGGATAACTATCCCATAGAAGAAACATTAGCTAGATATTTGCTTTCAGGTTATTCTCTTTTACACTTATTAATACTCGCGCATACTGGATTACGTCGTGTATAAGTATCTAGAGACATAAATCGCCATTTGTGACCTAGGCCAACTAGCTCTGCTTTACACACTACCACACGTGGATGTTGAAGACGCTTCCTCCGGCCACTCGCGACAGCGGCACGTGCCCCGACTGATGGGACCCATCCTTAAAGCTGCTATGCTGTTATTATCAAATCACCTGGCGAGCGGACCTGTGCGTACATTAGCCTACAGGTGTAAATTGCTGCTTACAGTATCGTGTATCAGAGCCAGTAAGGTCTAGAGCTGCCACCATCGCTCAACAGCTTCTCTAAGTAACTCACGGTGGCAAGCTATGTTTGCTCATAGATTGTTGCTGAAGCAACCTTCTTTGAGGCCCCTAGTTTCAGGGGCTTCATTTTTGGGTACCCCACTTGCAGTGCCACCACTATGTAACGCCCTTTCTGCTTCGCAGGGGCGGATCACTGCGGCACAGCGGTTTTACGCATCTGAACCTCCGAAGCGCGACTCGCACTCTCGTCGAATCCAACGCTTACTGCGCGAACGTCGGAAACAAATAAAGCAAGGTGGGAGCGATAAGAAAAACGCAGCGGACCAGCAAGAGGACCCGATGTCGAAGCTCTGGATCGAGTTCCGCAACAACATCAACCGCCAGCGCGACGATGCAAAGGACGACCAGGACAAGAAGGACGGATCGAATGCTGGTAAAGACTCGGGTGACTCCCGGGAGCCTAAACCACGCAGAAACGGACGGGAAGATCCTAACTCAAAGAACCGGAAGATTGTCGACATAGAGATCAATCTCACCCAATTAACCTGGGTAGTTCTGGCAACATTTTTCGTGTTCTCGCTCATTTCAAGCTCAGAGGCCGTGCCCGAGATTACCTTTTCGGAGTTTAAGGCGCAGATGCTGGACAAGGGTGATGTGGCTCGACTTCAAGTGGTAAACAACTCGATTGTACGGGTGTTCACACGTAACAGTGGTGAGCATGCCGTCGCATATTTTACCATCGGCTCGGTTGACTCCTTTGAGCGCCATCTTACGGACGCTCAAAATTCGCTTGGTGTTAACTCTGAAGATCGCATTCCAGTTGCCTACGTCGAAGAGGGCAGCTGGCTATCTGGAGTGTTTGGCCTTCTTCCGACGCTCCTTTTCCTCGGATTCTTGGTGTGGATTGGACGACGAACCGCTGCTCGTGCCGGAGGCGGTGGAGTGGGAGGTGTTTTCGGTGTTGGCAAGACGAAGGCGCATCTTTACAATCCAAAGACTGACGTGCAGGTGAAGTTCAGTGATGTTGCTGGAATGGACGAGGCGAAGACTGAGATTATGGAATTTGTGCAGTTCCTGAAAACGCCGGAGAAGTATGAAAAACTGGGTGCCAAGATTCCGCGCGGCGCCATTTTGAGCGGTGCTCCAGGTACCGGTAAGACACTGCTCGCAAAAGCAACTGCTGGTGAAGCCGGTGTTCCATTCTTCAGCGTCAGTGGCTCGGAGTTCGTTGAAATGTTCAGTGGTGTTGGTGCCTCGCGCGTTCGCGATCTGTTCAAGAAGGCAAAAGAAAAGGCTCCGGCTATGATCTGGATTGATGAGATCGATGCTATCGGCAAAGCCCGCGCAAGTGGGGCTGTACGGGGTGGCAATGACGAGCGCGAGGCCACACTCAACCAGCTCCTGGTGGAGATGGATGGCTTCGGCAGCGATGAACACGTTGTGGTTCTTGCCGGCACAAACCGCCCTGATATGCTTGATAAAGCGCTACTGCGGCCTGGTCGGTTTGACCGGCATATCAACATAGATCTTCCGACACTAGAGGGCCGTAAAGACATCTACCGCGTGCACCTTGCTAAGATCAAATACGATGAGACAATTCCAGAACTTGCGGGTAAGCTTGCAGCGATGACTCCCGGATTTAGTGGCGCAGACATTGCTAATTGCTGTAATGAGGCTGCTCTTGCTGCTGCTCGTGCCAACGCCAAAGTTGTGGAGATGCCTCATTTCGAGAAGGCTATCGACCGTGTCATTGCGGGTCTAGAGCGTACGTCACGAGTGCTTCCAAAGGACAAGCGGAAGATTGTTGCATATCATGAAGCAGGCCACGCTGTAGCTGGCTGGTTCCTCAAGTATGCCGACCCTCTTGTGAAGGTTACCATCGTGCCACATGGCTCTGCGGCGCTCGGCTACGCGCAGTTGCTTCCAAGTGATCAAACCATCACCACAGAGAACCGGATGATCGACTTGATCACAGTGGCCCTCGGCGGAAGATGCAGCGAAGAGATTTTTTTCGAGACTGTTACCGTAGGCGCTAGCGATGATTTCAAGCGTATTACTCAAATTGCTAGAGGCATGGTCTGTGACTATGGCTTTTCTTCTGAACTGGGCACTGTAAGGCTTGAGCGGCCTCAAGGCTCCACCCAGAAGTCGTATTCGGAGGCCACCGATGAGGTGATCGACTCTGAAGTGCACAAAATCATTGATCGAGCCCATACAAGCTGCAGAAAGCTTCTCTCTGAGAAAAAGGATTTGGTGGAAAAGGTGGCTGAAGAGCTGCTCGAAAAGGAGCAGCTTACTCGACAAGACCTTGTGCGCCTCCTCGGGGAGCGCCCGTTCAAGAGTGCGGAGCACGAGGCCTTCAAGAAATATCTTGATGTAGAAAAATGAAGCCGATGAGAATTGTTTCATCGATTATCTTGCACATAGTCTGGGCTCCTGGTCCACTAGGTTATAATTATCATATGTGACATCACTTACTCAATTATTGGCATGCCTTTGGAGGCGTGGGGGGAGGGCCAAAATCGCACCTTCGAGCGAGTCATCACGTTCTAAGTTAAAGAGCAAAACCATTTCTTAGGATAATCTCGAAAAGCAATCGCGGCATTCAGTAATGCCTAGAGACTTGGCAAAAAAAATCATCTATCTTCTTAATTACGTAGCGGTGCTATTAACTGTGGCTTACAAGTGTATGAATAGCACATAAAGCGCAACTGCAGCGGCTTTCCTCATATTCGCGCCTCTAGTTGGGCCGGTATGGCGTGCCGCATTGCGTGCGCAAAGAAGCGTGTCGTCGGCACCGCTCCATTCAGAGCAAGTCCAGAGAGACGACTCGGCTGTACTTGAACTACTTGATGGGCTTGTTGAACTGCTACTAGAGCAAACTCTGGAGCCGGTATTTGAGAACTCCTGCCTCGCTGATGATTGCTCGGGCCGGAATGAGAAGGGTGCGCCAGATGGGTTGAGAGGAGAAAGAGTCGTCCTATCTGCATTGGAATGGTCACCATCAGTATTGAGTGATGTTGGAGTGGCAAAGTAGCTACCAGTCTTTACGGGAGAACTGCTTTGGGAAACAGCTGTCCCACCGCTTCGAGGGGAAACTGTTTGTGGTGGTGACGATGATGCCGGTCCGCTATTGCCGGAGACTGATGTGCCCCCGTAAATCACGGGGCAGTTGGTTTGCAAGGCCCTTGGAGCAATATGCAGAGCTGAGCTAGGTTGCGCTGTGCCCGGAGTAGCTTGACGAATAGGCGCAACTTTCGTCGGATTCAATGACTGTGACAATGGTTCGGGCTGGGGCTGATTGTAAAATGGCCATACCGGAGTTGGGCAAGCGAACAGGGTCGACTGCGCGCTATCTGATGCGGCATTTCTCGGGCTCCAATCGGTGTTGTTTACATATATTGTTTTCGTGACAGTAGTGGCCTTGCAAGAACATCCCTTCTCGGACCCGAGCGGGCTGGATACCACGGAAGTCTCTGTTCTTGTTTGGTCACAGGCAAAAACGGAGGTTCCTGATACTCCTGGCTGAGTTGCAGACGAGAGCATCTCTATCGTGCGCCTCTTAGTTGTAGTTATGACGGCCGTAGAAGTGAGGGATACGGTTTGCGTCGTTGTCGGTCGTACGCAGTCGACAGGTGGTGCAGGGGTGGAAGTAGGTTCTTGCCTCACTGCGCCTTGCGAGTCTTGAAAGGTGCCCGTTTGCGTCTCAAACTCACCATCGGAGAATGAATGTGAGGCGATTGAATTGGTGGTGTCTGCCTGAGAGCGTGTCGATAGTGCCAGAGGTGGACGCGAGACGGAAGGAGAAGCGAAGGAATTGGTTGGTGCATTAGCAGTAGTCAGGACCGGTGAAGAGATAGAACTGTGCAGGCTGACTGACTCCGTTGAAAGGGTGGCTTGAGTTGGCACCGGCAGCACGTATACCGTGTTGTCGAGCAGCGTGTTAGAATATGTAGTCAACTGGGACCGCAAAATAAAACTTCCAAAGTCCTGCGCGAAGGCTCCAACAGCTAAGGCCGTAATAAGAGCGGCAAGCATCATGTTTTTTGGATTGTCAATGAAAGCAAGTTCATGCGGCGTTATATTTGTTTACAATATGGCGTTGAGGTTTGGGTTCGAGCACGAAGAAGCTAGCGAGTGCCGCTTTACGCGCATTTATTGTCAGACATCTTCAGGCCTCTACGAATGACTACTAGGACCTATTTTCCGTTAATCAGGATTATTCTCCTCGTCTGTGCCTTTTGGGAATTGCGTCGAAGCTTCGCATGCGCGCGCCTTCTACTGCTGAGAGCCGCCTGAATGCACACTCTAACTCATGGATTGTGACTCAACGTAGTAGGGTCAGCACCGAAGGTCCGACTGAGGGCTTGGTCCTCCTTTCCATATAGTCTAAAGTGTTATTTATAACGTCGGTACATGTCAGTCAAGTCATGCATGCGCTCGAGAGCGCCTGATCAGGTCTCGATGAGGAGCTCGGTCTTAGAGTTTCTCTCCCTTGTTTACCAACATCGTAAAGCTCATGATAAAGTAAATAAATAAGGTATATTTGTATAATTAACTCCCTCCCTAAACGGTCACGCCTATGCTGCAGAAGTTGCTACACGAAGAGAAGTCTTCGGGAGGGAAGGATTTTCGACCCTCTATGCAAGTGATCTCGATAAGACTCTTTTCATTATTGATGGTTCACAGCAGCCGCGGCTGTGGCTCGCGTATCGTCCTTGATTGCAGGATCAAATTCCTCCGCAGATTCAAGCTGCAGTCCTGGGAGTGGCCCGACCCTTGGAACCCCAACAATTGACCCGAATTGAGCACCAAGCATACCTTGATACTGGCCCAGTTCGTCAGCACGTCGGTCCCCTGCAGCTGAGGAAACATCGCCATTGTGCACGGGGCTATGTACCCCTGGAACATGCACGTCATGATGAACATGCACGTCATGGACGCCGTCATTAACATGCAGTTCATGTGACTGATGGTGCTCGTCCTGACCAGCGAACATGTCGTCGGAAAACTGCCGCCGCCGAAATTGGTCAGGTACGCGCATGACGCCTGTGTGGGCATAGAACGCCTTCTCCGGCATGCCCCCTTGTAGATGTGTAGTCCCGAGCGCGGGCTCAGGGAATGACGGATGAATTTGGCGCCAATGGCGGCGCATGTTGGAACAAGATGTAAACGCGCGATCGCAAACACCGCAGCGATAAGGCTTGACGCCTGTATGCACGCGCGTGTGCAACTCCATGTTCACGCGCTGTGAGAACTGCTTGTGGCAGAATGCGCATTCGTATGGCTTCACGTCATCGTGCGTCCGCTGATGCGTCGTGAGATTCCCAGAGCGGCTAAACGAGCGACCGCAGGTGTTACACTTGAACGGTTTCTCGCCTGTGTGCGTGCGAAGGTGCACGGTGAGCAACGACGACTGGGTGAACTTGCGGTTGCATACACGGCATTCAAATGGCTTCTCTCCCGTGTGGCGCCTCACATGCGCAGCAAGGTTGCCCTTCAAGCTGAAGCGCCAGCCGCAGAACTGGCAGTCGAATGTGCGTCGCTGCCTCGGTGCAGCCACTGTTAGCTCGCGGACACCATCGCCTTCAGTTGGTACTACTGATTCGTGTAGCGATGGGTCCGTCGTGCTTTGCACAGCCGTCGCTGCGGCTGCTGCCGCCGCTGCTGCTGCTGCCGCTCGTGCATCTTGCAACGACGTTCCGTTCACATTTGGACCAGATAAATTGACACCGCCACCGTGATAAGAGTCGGGCGGGCCACCGACATCTCCGTCGATATTGGGCAGGTTTACCTGCGTGCCAGAGGTTGGGAACTGATGGTGCACATCAGACATCACGACTGTTTATCCTTTTGATCTGTGCGTTTTGCTCGGAGTAAAAGCGCTTGCGCAGACTGGGGGAGAAAAGGTCAGGCGAAGGGTTTTTCTCATGCTTTCTCTTTTATTTGTCATGTGTGTGTCATTGATGAGTCCAGCGGGGTCGCAGTCCATATGCCGCCTAGACGTGCCTGACTTATTCAGGTAGCGTCAGCCAACATCTGACAAAAAGGGGGGACGACTGGGGAAGTACCTGCTTACCATCGGGTCCTGCAGAAACATGCATGATCTTCTCGCCAACAGTGAGGCCCAAGCAGCAGGTTGCGTCCTGGCAAAGAGGCCTGCCGAATCGCAGGAGATTCGAAGGTGCGGTACTCTAAGGTAAATAATTAAGCAGGCTTCCGGCCGCCTCAATGAAACGGCTTATCTTGTATATTCTCGCTGACACTGAAAAACGATTAGATGCCTTTATCTATAGTCCACCCCCAGCCAACAACTTCTTCTCAATCCCACGGGGACTGTCAGCATGCACAAGATAGCTCAGCTCGTACCTGTGCACGCCGACTTACGTTTTTGGCATTAGTTCGCGAGCGCGTTTTTCACTCGCTGTTGATAAATGACTGTGCTGGCTGAGTACCCTAATCCTGCTGTACTTAAGACCGTATAGGTCGCCTCTCAAGTGGTATTGTGCTGAGTCGCTGAAGATGGGAGAAATCGTGGTCGTTGGTGCCGGTATCATCGGCCTGTGGACGGCACTGTTGCTTGCTGAACAGGGCCGTGCCCAAGATATTGTTGTTATTGCTAAAAATCTTCCCGGCGACCTGTCTATCGAATACACGTCACCGATTGCAGGTGCACACTTTTCATGCGCAATTGCAGGGTTCGACAAGCGCGCAACGCGCTGGAACCGACTATCCTATCCGATGCTGAAGAAAGTGTTCAAGAAATTTGAAGGCTCGCACGAGCAAGCAGGTCTTGCGCGCTTCAAGCAAATCGAGCTGTTTGCGGAGCAGATCGATCCCGCAATTGTGGAGGATGTGCGCTCTTACGCAGATGATTTTGAGGTTATTACTGATAAAGCTTATCTGAATGATCATGGAGCGGTGTCTGGAATGACGTACCTCACCTATAATTTCTACACCCCGAAGCTGCTAAAGTTTTTGAAGCATCACTTAGAGACGCAAGGGGCCAAGTTTGTCCGTGGCTCTCTCGGTCACATCACAGAGGCCCCTCGTGCTGCAGGAGTACCAGGTGCAAAGGTGGTTTTTAACTGCACCGGTGTGCTGGCCACGCAGCTTGGCGGTGTGCGCGATTCCCAGGCAACTTACCCAATCCGCGGGCAAGTGCTTGAAGTCCGCGCGCCATGGGTCCGTGATAACATAGGAATCAACACAAGTCCGCCGACATACATCATCCCAAGGCCTCATAGCAACGGCCGCGTAATTCTCGGCGGATTCTACGATAAGGGCGACTGGACTGAGGGCACTCACGTCGAGAAGACCGAGTCGATCCTGGCCCGGACCACGAAGTTGTATCCGGAGTTGCTTAAGAATGGCCCTCTTGAGATCTTGGATCAGCGTGCGGGTCTTCGGCCAGGTCGAGACACTGGTGCTCGTATTGAGCGGGAGGCCATCGGCGGACTTGTTGTGATTCATAACTACGGAGCTGCCGGCACTGGCTACCAGTCTGGGCTAGCGATGTCTCAGGACGCAATTGACTTACTTCTGAAGCCGGAAGCGAAGCTATAAATAAAAAGTTCCAGTGCGAACGTCTGCTTTCACCGCTTGCGGGCGCCACATTATATGCCCAACTAACTCATATTGCCTTCTAGTTCATGCAGTGCAAGCCTTTTCTACCAACGTATTAAGCGTATACTGGGCTAACACCGAATTGAAGCTTGTTTTTGTTAAAGCTTGAAAAGTATGCCAAGGCTAGAAATTTATTAAAATTTAATGTTTACGGTTGTGCTAAAGTCGTAACAACGTCGACGTTAGCTTGGTCATGGGCGCCGAGCTCCCCTGATTTCATCGGATGCATGAAGTGCTCATCGCCTAAGTGGCGAGTCATAGGATCACTAGGATCAGTAGCTTCTTCTTCAAGGCGTTCGTCAAGCATATTGAACGCAAACTCTTTATCGTTATAGCTCTGAAATGTGAACCAGAACAAGAGCCCAGCCAAGAAGCACGCTACAGCAAGGCCTGTGTACATCCACAACAACTTCGGGTTCACTGTGGTCGAAACCATGGCGGCATTGAGTGCTGAGCCGATAGCGGATGTAAAGAGGAAAAGACTCATGATGAAGGACTTCATCGACGGAGGACCCTTAGTGTATGCGTACTCGAGGCCGGTGATGGAGGCGAAGATTTCTGAAAAGGCAATGAAAAAATATGCGGGAATTTGAACAGCTACATGGACATGATTCGGAGTTGTCCCTGTATTGCCATCATTATCTGTGATGGCACACCTATCATCCACCGGGAACTGATAGCAAGGTGCCGCGCTATAAATAATTTTTTGGCAAATAGCAGCATATCCCATTGCGAGGGCACCAAGAACGAAGCCCCAGAAAATACGTGTGACAGGCAACATTGGAAATCCAAGTCGGCGTAGGCCCGGATAGACGAAGTACTCCATGACTGGGATGAACACAATGATGATGATGGGGTCCAAGTTGCTCCAAAAGTCATTAGGAACCCCATGGTTCTCCATCTGACCCGCTTGGCTGACGAAGTTGTTCAGCATTTGATTATAGACGACCCAGTAAACCGGAAAGTACACGAACACGGCGCAAGCATGCAACGCTCTCTGGACCTCATCGACAAAAGAATCGGTCCACGGCACAGCGGAGAGACCGAGTTCAGCACGGACTCCCGGTCGCGCAATGTCTAGAGTGAAGCGAGACGAGATCGCGCTTGTAAGTGGCCGCAATGGAGCGTAAACAACTTTATCGATTGCCTGACGCCATCCAGTACGCTGGGCAGCTAGGGCGACGAGCTTGCTCTTCTCTTCCAGACTGACGTGAGACACATAGCGCTTTGACTTAGACTTAAAACCATTAGCAACTGCCATCCCTGTGATGCGTATAGCATGTGGAATCGGAGATCCCTGCGGCGGTCGCTTGATGTAATACTTCTTGCCCAAAATCAGAGCGGCTATAGGAACAGCAAAGAAGGCAAAAGGCAAAAGATATGCTGCCCAGAAGTCTACATGAGCCTCAAGCTCTGTCGTAGCAATAGCACTAAGTGATCCAATGTTGATGCACATATAAAAGGCCTCGTAAACGAACTGCATAGTTGTGGCCGGATCAACGATTACTCGCTCCCCGCTTTTCAGAACGCGAATGTACGGCTTCGTGTTTGTGTACTGGTCAGCAATGAGCACAGATACGTTTGACTTGATTCCCCCGGTGCCGATTCCAATAATCGTCATAGCTGTAGCAAGGCCACCAAGACCTGCCGTTTCCATGTACTGAGGCAACGACGTCACAAACAAGATCAGGACTCCGGCAAGATAGATCCATGCAGAGATGAAAATCGTGTTGTACTTGCCTAGGTACATGTCGGCAATTATTCCGCCAGGGATCGGAGTGACATAGCACCAGAATTGAAAGTAGTTCGATAGACCTGTGGCGGTTTGCTTTCCTAGTCCTATGCCACCCGTCTGATTTGCGTTCGCGCGTGGAAGCTGCATGTAGTTCTGAAATGGTCCACTCAGGCCATAGTAAGTGAACCGCTCGCCGAGCTCGACAAGGGCGACAAGGAACGCAGACAGCGGAAACTTATCACGAACCTTTCGAAGAGTAACCATCTCTTCATCAGTGGGGTGCAGTCGCTCCTCTCCACTAGGACCGAGATATACCACACCAGACATCGCTGTCCGGGTTGGCTGCAAGGAGCCGGCCGCTTTCGAGTTGTCGTCTAGCGACGCATCGGAGCCCTGTGCAAAATCAATAGGCTCGCTGACGACGACTTGGGTCGACTTATCCTTCTGGGGCTGATCCTCAGCCACAAAAGACATTTTTCTGAATCTTAGAAAGGCTTCGGACAGTCTCTTTCTTTATGCGCTTCAATCTTCGCGGCGCGCGCATGGTAAGGACGCAGGGCATGCTAAACCCTAATTTCCTGACGTAACTGCTGCAAGCTCGCACGCACACAGCCTTTCGCACCCCAGAGTGGCCCACTCTACTGCAAATCCCGGGGCGCCCTAGCCTCGATGCAAGTTTTCTGCCTGGCAGGGAAGAATAAATATGTGCGAAGACATTTGGTAACGCCTCCTGGTTGTTAACGGGGATAAAATTCTCCTATTAGTCGCTCGCGAAGGTTATAGACGTTTTTACGCATTTATCCGTTAAGGAGTCCGCGCCTAGTTCAATCTGAAATTAGGGCTGATAAGCCATCTAGAGGTGCGGCTCTGGCGATAACGTAGATAGTGGGTGTCAGCCATTACGGAAGTCACCATGCACATCGCTGGGTAACTCGCGCGCGCTAGGCGACGATGCGTCCAGTAACACAGAATCGGGGTCAAGCCCTAGATCGTCATCATAGGACCAAAATGCACATTTGCTTCCTGCGCCCTATATGCCAAGAAAGTATAGGGCGCAAGAGCAATGACATGCGAAACGTTTGATAGGCGCTGACGAGTGGTTTCCGAATCCCAAAAACGCAAGACAATATTCTGTAGGGCTGGACCCTGCTGCTGATAAGACCCTTTCATGAGGTAACCCCACTCCTGACCTACCAGGCTGAGCCACCACCGAAACCCTCGCGCGCAATACGCCAAACGTAAGATCTCATCACAACCTGCTCGTATTCTCGGTTGCACACTAGTGTGGACGAGAGTCTCGTCGGCGAGAGTCTGGTAACTATAGGTATTAACCCCAACTATATTACAGTAACATCTCGATGTAGGCCAGGGCGTTGCTAGGGCATACATGCAGGGGAAAGGGGACTAGCGACATGGTGATGCGCTCAAGTGCGGGGAGCATAATTGGGATCGCAGGCGCTGTGGACGACATATGCAGCGTGACCACAACCTATATGGCAACGTCGATAGATACGGATGGATCTATATACAATCATGGGTCGCCAAGCGCTTAGTGTCTGTGTCAGGACAAGTGGTGCGTAGATCATTTATGTATCAAGTATTAAGCGGTTTTGATTCTATGAGCAGCTGGCATATACATCGCCATTGATGGGCTTTGTGTGGCCTAGCCAGCCACAGTCATTGGCCAGGTGGGCTCGTGTAATCCAGCAACGCCCAGGCCGGCCACAGCTCATATTGCTACTGTTGATCAGTGCCGGTATGCCAGCCGGAAGTGTTGAACTCTCGGCGTGCCTCCTTTAAACTGCGAATGAAACGCGTTTCTTACCCTTCGATGAAGGTGCCGCCGAGTCTGAAAACCCATTATCGGCGGGCTTCTGCTTCGAGGAGGACTTCTTTCCTTTCTTAAGCTCTTTCTTTTTCAGCTCGACCTTGGCCTTCTGCTGCTCTTCGCGTTCCTCAATTTCGCGGCGCTTCGCTTCGCGGATCGCCTCGAGTTGGCGGGCTCGCTCGAGTTTCGAAGCCGTAACCTCATTGGACTCTTGCTGGACCTCGGCAAGAATTAACTGCATCGAAGTGTCGTTCACAAATTTCTTGCCTTTTTTTCCCTTCACTTTGACGCCCACAGGATCCAGGGCGGTGTTCAGTTTTGGGATTCCCAATTCCTTCTCCGTATAGACACGCTCTTTCCTCTTTTTAACGGGCACCTTTCCCTTTGCGATACCGCGGTCCCGTGTCTTGTTATTGCGCGAGACGCGGTCATACTCCGGCTTTTTGAAGCTCAGCAGGTTCGCGGCGACCTTGTCTTGACGCACTTCTGGCGTGACCTCGCGGGGTCCACTCTGGGGCTTTTTGCTATTGCTTTTCTTAGCCTTCCCCATTGGTGAATCGTCGACTCCTCCGTGTGCCTCAGGAGCTAAAAAATGAGAAGGGAGTTATTCTACTTCTATTGAACGTGCTGTGGCTGATTTCGAAATTTTGGCTTCAGGCGCAGAATGCCACTGCCAGTACGTAGTAGCTTTCCTCGAGAGATCATCGGCTAAGGCTCATAGCCACGCTCAGCAGGCTTCCTAGCTAAGCTACACCATACTCGTAACCCCGGCAAGTGCTGGATTTAGGGTAGATCCTTCCACAAAAAAAAAGGGCCCGATAATCACGCCACTGCCGCCGGAGTGACGAGCTTCGCTTAGTCGGCGCGCGGCACGGGTTTCCTCTCCAGTGCTAAAGAGCTCACAGGCACCGTATTGCGTCGAGGTAGATAGTCAGCAGCACTTACCACCGAGCTGAACCTCACAGTTCAACACCTCACGCCAGAATCACCCATTCACCGACATGGAAGCAGTACCGTCGCCTGTCCCATCTACCAGCGAGACCAATCCGCAAAAGGTCAAGCCTTGCTGCGTGTGCAAGCCTCAAAAGGCCACGCGTGATGAGTGTCTGCTCCTCCATGGCCAGGACTCGCCGGAGTGCAAGACAATCATTGATCAGTACAAGGACTGCATGCGCAACTATGGGTTCACTGTCTAATCCGACTCTAGCGCGCATGTTGGATTACCTTTTGGCTGGTTTTGTTGCCGGGGACTTCTCGCCCCGCTGCGACCGGCGCACATCATTGTACATAGTTAAGAACATAGGCCCCTCGAGGTGCATGTAAAATTTGAAACTGGAAGCTCCTAAGAGTCCTATTATGGCTGTTTTGAAGCAGAGTATCCAGTATAGCGTACCGTCAACGGCCGCCGCGGCGCACTGTATTATCATGACGTGGGTGGCTAAAGGTGGTGCCGCGGCTGAATAACCAAAACTAGCAGCGTAGTAGTTATAGACTCACCCACAGAAGCATCTTCCTTGCGACGTCGCGAGCTCACGGCTAGACCTTCACTCGTCGTGGCGGCCTCCCGGACATGGGCAGCATTTTTCTGCCTCATCTGCACACGGGCTGGCATGTTGACCAGGCGATCCTGAGCGAGCAGGACCGGCTAGTAGTGATTCGGTTTGGCAAGGACGAATCGATTGAGAGCATGCAAATGGATGAGGTATTGTACGGCATTGCTGAACAGGTTCGGAATTTTGCGGCCATCTACGTGTGTGACACGGCAGAGGTGCCTGATTTCAACGATATGTACGAGCTGTGGGACCCGGTGTCGGTGATGTTCTTTTGGCGCAACCAGCACATGCTGTGTGATTTTGGGACCGGCGAAAATAACAAACTCAACTTTGTGGTAGATGATCCCCAGGACATAATCGATGTTATTGAGACGATCTACCGCGGAGCAGTTCGGGGAAAGCGTTTCACAGTTAGCCCTATCGACTTTGCGCGCGCTCGGAAACGGTAACCTAGGTGGAGTGGAGAGAGGAGCAGGTGTGGTGGAGGCGGCGTGCTACCGCCTGCCCTCACGCCCCGCTTTTTACAAAACCTTATGCGCGGTTTCACAGCAATGCAATTCGGCTCTTTTTACGTGTATTTGTTAAAGTGCATAATCTGGGGTTGAGCGCCAAAACCATCTGCGTGACTGTTCCCGAGATTGGCCAATTTCATCGCTTTGCACGCTGGCTTGCTCTCGGAGAGGGTGCGAGGCTGGGAACTAAGGGTGGTGCATTATGGCCAATGTCGGGTTCGCCAAGGCAAGGGTCGGAACTGGCCTACCTATCTCTCCAGTCGCGTGTAAGAGGGGTTAAGAACCACCGAAGCGGGATCGAGGGACAACGGGCGAACTGAGAATTGCGCTCGGATTCGAGGTGGATGCACAATAGCGTTGCTGACCCTCTGCATCCTTCCAAAATTGAGCCCAATGACTCGGACATTCGTGCCGAGCCTAGGCATGGTGCGCCGTCACCAGTGTCGGCACTATCCCCCGTGTCAGCATCGGCAAGCTCGACAGCGATACCAGTAGCGCGGAAGCTGGGGATCCGGTCGTCCGCTTCTGCTGCGTACGACTATTCGCCGCATCTGAATGCCGTTCATGTTACGCCGACACCGTCGTTGCTCAGCCGCCATTTCCGACGCGTGAGCGTCCCCAACAACAGCACTGTTTCATCCACGAGTGAGGGTCGACGGGAACGCCGAGAGGTGGAGGGCAAGTCTACGAGCCGGCCCCTCGACATCACGGGCTTCAAGCATTTGCTGATGCTGGTTCTCGTCACGGGCAATGTCAAGATGATCTGGAAGGACTGGGGACAATTTGGCTTCTTGACCACGCTGAAACATTTCGGCCTCGGTGTGCATGACCTGGAGATGGCGCTTGTCGTGTTTGGCACAAGCCTGTTGTTCATGCCTGTCACGCTCGCTGTTGAGCGGGTAGCGTCCCACTCACAGCTCCGGTTCTTCGGTTTCTTCAACGTCTTGCAGGTGGCACTTTGCATCGCGAGCCTGGTGGGTGGCAGCATCTTGACGTGGCAGCTTGTATTCCATCCCCTTGTCGCGACGGCGTGCGAGGCGAATGTCATTGTTACGTCTCTGAAGGTGTCGTCGTTCTTTCTTACGAACAGTGAGCTGCGGCTTGCCAGGGCGAAGCACGGCAAGGTGCCGTCCTTCTACACGAGTGGGCCGGCGTACCCGCAAAACCTAACACTATCGAACATCTTCTATTTCTGGGCGGCGCCGACGCTCGTGTATCAGCCTGTCTACCCGAAGCGGCCGCAGCGGAGGTGGTCGCGCGTCCTTCCTCTTCTAGGGGAGATTCTTACTGGTTCCGTGCTCATTTGGGCGCTCATGATGCAGATGGCGAAGCCCGTGCTCGACCATCTCGTCGCGCACATCGACGAGTTCCGAGTCGCGATCGAGGACCATCTGACCCTGTCTACAATAAGCATTGCCGTGTGGCTCATCGGCTTTGTTGCGCTTTTCCAGTCCACGCTGAATCTCGCTGCCGAGCTCACACAGTTTGCTGACCGCAACTTCTACGGCGACTGGTGGAACGCGGGCAGCGTCGGTACATTCTGGCGCGACTGGAATCGGCCCGTGTCAAACTACTTCCGCCGCCACATCTACATTCCCCTGCGGCTGTATGGCGTCTCCTCGACAATCGCGTCGAACATCGTCTTCTTCGTCAGTGCTCTTCTCCACGAGCTGCTGTTTGGCGTCGCGACCCACAACTTCAATGGCGTTGCATTCATGTGCATGATGGTGCAGCCCCTCTTCATTCTCGCGACGGCGCCGCTCGAGAAGCTGCGCGGCCGCGGGACCACTGTGGGAAACACCGTACTGTGGATCACAATCTTGTTTGGCCAGCCAACAGCCATAGTCATTTACTACCTTGAGTGGGTCAAGCGGCATCCTAGCAGTCTCGGTGGTGGGTCGTCGTGGTGGCCAGTAGTTAGTGGGAAGTGATTGCGTGTTTGGCCGTCCCATCATTTGGCCGTCTCATCGTTTGGCTGTCTCATGATCGGCCACCTCATGATTGGCCACCGCATGACTGTCATATAGGTATAGATACTATAAACCGTATTGGTTTTTTTCAAGTTGTACTTCACCGGGTTTAGTCTATTTGGTCCTTCTTGTCTTTTCGTGTGACGGGCTGTCGATAGGCTGCCTTCTACATGTTATCGTATATGACTGGTCGCTCGAGCTGTTCATTCTCGATATATATACACTTGTCGCTGTCTGAAATATCCATGATGGCGGTGAACAGATAGCGGGAGGACGGGCATGTCAAGGGCGAGGGTTGTACCGTCTCCTGCTGCCTGTCTCTACCGATGGATGCGGAGGGACAGAGCTTCGAGTTCGTGGCCCGAGCGGCGAGTAACGCCATATATGACCTGAGTAGCCAGCTTCGCAAAGCACAAACACTCACGGGCCGCTCCCGCACGGTGGCACTCGCAAAGGAGATGGACGCCCTGGGCTCAATCGCATCCCACACCACCGATATAGCTTCGCGGGCGGCCAAGTGGCCTGGCGTCGAATTGAGCCCGGCTCAGCGCCAGCAGCAGAAGGACCTGAGTTCCCAGCTTGAACGACTGCTACATGGCGCTCAGGAGCTGCAAGCAAATGTGACTCAGAAACTAAAGCAGAGTGCTGCTCAAGCTAATGGAAAACGCTTCGTCGATCCCGCTGGAGGCACAGTTGCTGAACCCACGGAGTCTACACCGCTGATAGACCCAACAGAACAGGCGCAGGTCCAGCAGCAAGTGCTAGACGAGCTTGATGAGTCTGAGCTTGGTATGCACACCGCTCTAATTGAGGACCGCGACACCCAGATCTCGGAGATCCAGAGGGGCACGCGGGAAATAAACTCAATTTTCCAGGATCTTGGGATTCTTGTTGCTGAGCAGGGTCAGCAGCTCGATACAGTGGAGGACAATATAGCCGATCTTGCTCGGCAGACTGAGCAGGCAGGACGCCAGCTTCAGAGAGCCGAGGCCTATCAGAGGGGTCGTGGCAAGTGGACCTGTATTGCCCTGCTTGTTCTCCTTGTTATCACGGTCCTTGTTGCCCTGAGTGTCCTGTCGTGAGCGGGTTGTATATTATTGTATGTGAGTTGGTGTGTGTCGTGTGTCTTAGTGTGCTCACGCCAGTGATACTGCCCTCGAGTCTTAAACGTAGAGGGATATTGCTGTTCGATTTGCTCCCTTATTTATGTATTTTGTATTTGTTATGCGAGTGATAGCTCTCGTCCTGGGTTGGACCGCCCTCCGCTGTGTACGTTGTTTATGGTGCGTAGTAGTTTTGAGGCGCTTGTGTGGTTGGGGTATTAACGTCGAGCATTGGCAGGCGTACGCTGGGGCTGGATGAGTCTCCAGGAGATTGAATGGACAGAAAGCGAGGGCGAGTCCGACGAAAACCTTGTTCTCGACGACTATGATGACGACAGTGACCAGGAGCCTGACTTAGACCGCTCGCTGCTGAAGAGCAGCGGCAGCGGCGGAAGTGGCAGCGTGACCGGTCGTACGCGTCGCGCGCGCGATGAGGAATTGGACCCTGAGGTCGAGGAAGCATACCAGGAAGCACGGAATCTCTATACTCAAGGGGACTACGATGCAGCTCTCGTACTACTTGAGGAGGCCATCAAGCACGAGGCGCAATCGAAGCTTTTGTTCAACCTTCTTGTCACGATACACGAGGAACGTCATGATTTCGAGAAAGCACTTCTCGCGCGTGTTGCCGTAGCGCACCTGGATAAGCGTGACAAGGATACATGGATCGACATTGCAGAGCGAAGCGTCCAGCTTGGACACCTGGCGCAGGCCGCCGTGTTCTTCCAGCATGTTTCGCGGCTGGACCGCGACCAATGGCAGCTTTTGAAGACGCGAGCCGATCTGCACACGCAATTGGGCCAGCACTCACAGGCCTTGTCACTGCTCCAGCGGCTGCGCGCCAAATTCTTCTCGCGCGGCGACTCTGTGGGTCTTCACGCAGAGCAGAAGACGCAGATACTACTCGAGGTTGCGAAGCAGATGAAAGAACTTGGCCGCATCGATGAGGCAACGCAGATGTACCTGCACATATTCTACCGCTCGCTTGGGGTCGATACTTCTGCCCCTCCTGAGGTCGAGCTGGACTGGCAGAATTTGAATATTCTCAGCGAGCTTCTGTTTGACCAGAAGCAGTTCGCCAAGGTCACTGTAATAATCAAGGATGGTGCGCGGTGGATCAATGGTCGCGGCGACGAAGAGATCTGGCAGCAGTTTGATATCGAGACGGATGCAGAGTTTGACGCCAGGCGACACGCGCTCATTGCTCGCATGCCCCCATCGGTGCACACAAGCATCGACCCCGACCAATATGTACTTCCCATTGATATTCGGATCTGGCTACTCGAGTCGCGCCTAAAGCAGATACCCTCGCACCTCCTACTGAACAATCACAGCGTAGCCATCATTGAACAGCTGCCTGCAGTTGCGGATGCGCTCGTGCACCTGGACATACTGCGTGAAAGTCAGCCAGTTGATGCCTACAGTGATCTGTACCGGCGGGCCGCAGTTGCGTTTTTCGAAGCGCGTCTCTACTCCGAGGCGCGCGAGCTCTACATCGCTCTTACGGACATTGGCCACGAGACGATGGAGGAATACATCAACATGACGGTACAGGTAGCCAAGTGCGAAATGGAGCTCCACAACATTCAACGAGCCGAGGACCTATACAAATATGTGCTGGATCGCGATAGCACCAACCAAGAAGCACTTGTTGCCATCGGCGAAATATATGCCGCAACAAATCGTGTAGCCGAGTCGCGTGGGGTTCTACAGCGCCTCGAGGAAGTGAGGTTGTTCGCTGATGAAGCGGGAAGCCCAGGCGGTCACACAGACGACTCCACCATCGCCGCTAGGAACGGCGAAGCGGGCACGAGCGCCAACATCTTCGTGGATGACTCGGCTATTCTTGGCAGGCAGCGATCTGCGTCGTCGCGTCCAACCCGGGCTGAGCGTGCTGAGCTGGAGCGGGCCGCCCAGCAGCGTGCGGACACGGCGTTCGCCGGGCTTTCGCGCTATCAGTCTGGTGTTGAGGCCCGCAACACAGTGGCGACAATGGAGTGGTTGCGTTATGCTGACGAGCTCATCGGCATGTTTGCGGCGCACCGCAAGTTTTTCCCGGCAAATAGACACAAAGAGTTCTTCTCATTCGACGGAAGCTCCAACTCGACTGTCGATGAGCGGATCGCGAAGCTGAGGCTTGCACAGGAGGACGAGGCGCACGAGGACGCCTCAACCGAGATAGATGCGGGACTCGCGCCCACTCGTGGTGAGCTTGAGGAGTCGTACATCTGGCGCGGTCAGCCGTTGTCGATGTGGTTCATCGTTCTCATGACAGCGGCGCTTGTGCATGCTAGATACGGGAGCGGCGACCGCGCGCAACAAGTCGTAACAATCGCTCATGCGGCGAACGTGTTTGCCCTGAACTCGCAGCGCGACGCAACGATGGCCCTCGTGGGGCTGTCATGCGCGTGGATTTCTCAGGATCCTGAGCTCATTGGAGAGAAGCTTCGCCACATGCAGACGCAAAACCAATTCAACACAACAACCTATCAGCTGTACATGGCCCTGCTAGCGAGCGGCAAGCGTGCAGCTGCCGTGTTTGGCTCGAGCAACAACCAGAAGTTTTTCCTCCGACAGATCAAGGCACTCGACTCCGTCGTCCACAAAAAGCACGTCCCAGGCATGGCCAAAGTCCTAGATCCTCAGAGCGCACCTGGCGCAGATATCCCACAGTTGCTCATGCTATACGTCGACATAATGCTACTCGGCCCTAGCTACGCGCCGGCATTGACCTACCTGATTCGCACACGCGCGCAGCTCCCAAACCATCCACTCGTGCTTCTAGTGTACGGAGTCGTACAGATGCACCGCGTCACCCAACGAACAAGCCCAAACCGGCATACACAGTTGCTCGAGGGCCTCAGCTTCATGCAGGACTATGCTGCAGCTCGAATAGACTCCGTGGAGGCACAAGTCGAGGCAAATTACAATCTCGGCCGTTTTTTCCACGGAGTAGGGCTGCTAACGCCGGCAGTGCGCTACTACGAGCTTGCCCTGCAGCAGGCCAAGGGCATTCCGGAGATGTACGACATTGGCCGAGAAACCGCCTACAACCTACAACTCATCTATCTTGAGAGCGGGAATCCTGGCCTAAGCGTATCTATCATCGATGAATACCTCACTATTTAAAAAGTTGGGCTTTTTTTTAGCCCAAGCTGTATTATCTCGTCGTTAAGAACACTAATAATAAATAAGAAAATGAAAGCTAAAACGATCAAAACGGAAGAGATAAGTGCTTTTTTTCCACGACTTAGTGCACACACACTCTAGTACATATCCTCAATCGCGCCCGTCTCTCCTCGCTGATAAGCGATCCGCTGCTCATGTGCGTCAACCTTCGGCAATTTATGGGCAGAAGCGTGGACACGCGCCTTATTTTTTGCGAGCTTTATCCGACGCTCAACATCTTCCACGACATGAGGATCATTTTCGAGCTGCCCCGCATCCACTAGCCTGCGCAATGCGCTCACCCCAGGATCCGTGCCATCGAACGCCTCCGCTCGCGCCTGCAGCACACCTAACGCAAGATATCTCTGATACCCTGTTTGAATACCAAGCTCTCGACCCTCGGTATGACCTTGGCGTTTCCCAGCCTCGATCCCCTCGGCATATCCCTTGTCATAGCACTCCTGTTCGTAGTTCAACAGGCCTGACAAAAGCTCCATAGTATACCTGTTTTACCGAAGCGAAATGAGCTATTCTTTGGACAATGGACTGTGGCAGAAAACAGGTCAGAACTGGCGCTAGTATCAACTTCGGTTACCAGTGGAGACAGGGACAATTCAATCTCTCCTAGCGCTGCTGCTATTCTTTTTTTCCTATGAAATCTTCGGCTTCTCTCATTTACACACACCCTCACCCTCACTGTGGCCGGCGAGAGCGTCTTACCATGCCTCAGTAAGCATGCAAGCACTTCATGGCTCGCCGTGGGATAGGGTACAAGCAGCAAGATAGTTAGGAATGGAGGGGCCATTGTCATGAAACCATAAAAAATTGGTGGAATAGTACGTAACAGCTCTGTAGTAAATGAAGGGACTCACCGGCCTCTCACATCGGAGGATATGGACGCCAGAATAGAGGCAGATTGGGACCAGCTAACTCACAGGGCGTATTACATCAACAATGACTAACACGGACGACCAGCCTAAGTTGTCGTGGTAAGGCGGCCTCTAAAACCACGGTTGTTAAGCTAGCTTGTCTCTACACACCGCATAATTATTTGTTCCCTTGCGAAAGCATTTGCTAGTACAGAACGATGTCTAGGAGGAACCCTTTGGGAGGAATCGTCATCCCGTTTCTTGGATTATACCTCTTCCAGCAAAGCATTTACGATGTCGGTGGCGGCTCGCGTGCCGTCGTGTTTGACCGCTTCACGGGTGTGCGGCAAGAAGTCGTTGGTGAGGGCACTCACTTCCTGATTCCTTGGATCCAGAAGGCTATTCTGTTCGATGTACGTACGAAGCCGCGGAACATTTCTGCCACGACAGGGTCAAAGGATCTGCAGATGGTGACTCTTACGTTGCGCGTACTTTCGCGGCCGAAGATCAATCGTCTTCCGGCCATCTACCAGAGCCTTGGCCTTGACTACGACGAGCGTGTCCTCCCGAGTATCGGAAACGAGGTCCTCAAGAGTATTGTCGCACAGTTCGATGCCGCGGAGCTGATCACGCAGCGTGAGATCGTGTCTCAGAAGATTCGTGAGGATCTCCGCGTGCGGTCAAGCGAGTTCTCCATCGAGCTTGAGGATGTTAGCATCACCCATCTAACTTTCGGCCGAGAGTTCACCAAGGCCGTTGAGCAGAAGCAGATTGCACAACAGGACGCCGAGCGCGCGCAATACCTTGTTCAGCGTGCTGACCAGGAGCGTAAGGCTGCGATCATCCGTGCTGAGGGTGAGGCGGAGGCGGCAGACACCATTTCGAAGGCGATATCGAAGGCGGGCGACGGCCTGCTCCAGGTCCGTCGCCTCGACGCCGCTAAGGAGATCGCGTCAACTCTGTCTGAGGGTGGGGCGAATGTCACATATGTACCGAGCGGCGGTGCTGGCTCGAGTGACAAAACGCAGTCTTCACAGGGATCCAGCCTGCTTCTAAATCTGGGCCGCTAGAGTCGTGCGATTGACCTGCATCGAACAGGAGCTTCAAAAATTGACAATATGAAGTTCACATGAAATTAACTGCGTTCGACATAACCGCGTGGGTGTATTTTAGACGGACTCACCTGGATCGCACCGAACTGACCTGAGCCATGCTTACTTGTTAGTATAGAGGGGAGTCATTTCGTCGTAAAATGAATTGCGCTTAATGGTACTTCTTGATGGTAGCTTCTTTTACCGACGAAATAAGTAGAGCCAGGCGCCAGAGCAACGACAAATTCTTCTACTGCCTCTCAAACATATCTCCCGAGGCTACAGCCTCTCTCTTCACCATAGGGTAATGCTTGGTGCCTGTGCCACAGGTGCATGCGGGGTCCGCCCTACCACACGGAGGATTGCTAATGCGGAGTCCGTTCCTCGGACGACGTTGAGGGCCGATTTGGCTTCCAGATGCAAATTAGATTGCTCTGGGAACCTCGGTTATACCTCCGTCGCTCTCGATTGGTGATTGCGACGCCGCGGTGGCAACGCGCTAGTGCAGGGACTTACAGCGTAGGTTCACTTAAGGCTCGATGTACATAAATACTTAAGCTATGAGGAGAGCACCTGCGCTTCATGAAATCATAGAGAAAGCACTGCCTTTGGACGGGGCGTGCTCAGGTCTTTGCTAGCCCTTACACTTGACTGCATACTAATGCATCATCATCTCGCCGCCTTGGGTGGCTCGGGCGTCCACCGCCGCCTGGTTGGTCCTAGCTTGAGCGAGCAATGATCAGCATTTAGTACCCTGCATAATTCTAATGGCGCTCCATTCGGCTCCTCCCCAAAATGGGGACCCATTTTTAGTTTAGGTTGGACATAAACCCCCAACTCACTATTTAACAAACTGATTCTAGACGGCATTCCTAAAGTACTTACTCGGGCGACTTTCGCATCTTAGAAAGCCCGAATATACGGCTGAGCAAGCCATCCAGGCCGAGAGGGTATAATTCTTGGCTCTCTGTGATGACTGCTGCCAAGGAGAGGAGACACATCTAACCAAACCCAGCCTATAGCGCTGCCACGGATGCGATGTCGGCGAGCCAGTCTCTCTCAAGGAGCACGCCGAACCGTGGGCGCTCCATTCATCAAGCTCGGTTGTTCGTGGTCATTTCTAATTATAATTACGCTATATTCTATCGGGCAACTCTAGCTGATCCAAGCGCGTGCGGCCTATGCTTGTCATTTTCGTGCACCCGAGCTGGACGCAGGGCAAGGATGCAGAGCCCGAAAACGTTGCGGATCCAGCCTCCGTCAAGCTTGAGCATTCCGGATTTTGGAGTAAGTGGCCAGCAGTTCCGCCGCTGGTACCATAGCGAGTTCCGGAGAATTTGATGCTCGCCGAAATCTTTCCGGAAGCTCCTGAATCGATATATCATGTGTATGTGGCGTCTCCCACAGAGCTGTTTGACGTCAGCGTAAGCATACCCTGTGGCCATCACGGCATATGGCCTGCAGCTTACCCCGCTTCAATAGCTGGAGGGCCCATGTGGGAACAAGGCGCATGATCGTAGGGAAACATCCTTTGTCACGGCGGTGCGCATAATTGCGGCGCAGCTCGTGCCGTTACCTCCGCATATCGCTTCCTGCCCAGACCGGTTTGCCGGAACGAGAATCGTGCCTCCTGTCTTCCCCTGTTGCATTCCGCTTATGCAGTTCCGGGCTCTCTAAATCGGATCTAGATAGTGACCCTGCGTCCTTCCAACTTCGTCATTGGCGAGGGGCACGCAGTCGCCTCTAGGTCACTGGGCCGGCGAAATCTTACGCAGCGTGGGTGCGAAGCACACTCAAACTCTACACCTTTCGAGACTAGAATAAGCATAACTATACACGGCCCTATATATTATGTATTCTCCTTTGAAACAATCGTCATTCGGCCAGATATAGGGCCGCCCCGGTATTTTAGGCGGCACGAGCGCCCCGACGCGGGCAAATGGTTGTTTCCCCGAATAAGTATTATTATTGCATAACGTCGGAATGACTTGCATATTATGCAGGAAGAGGGGCTTCCCATGCATATTTCGAGGAACTTAACAAAACTTGTCAACAAACAATGAACTTTTACATTGTTTACATGCAACTTTATGTGGAAAACTCAGGACTTTAAGGTTTGCTAGTCGAGGGCCAATCCGACGACCTTGAACATCAGTGTGATTCCAACCAGCTCTGCATAGACACACTCGTTGTGCATTCAACCACAGGGCAAGGGTTATACTGCTTTTGATGGAGCCGCGCACTTTCTCAGTCTCATGACGAATCGACGGCGCAGCTTTCGTGCCCAATGCGAATAGTCTAGTGACAGGCCCTCGTAGGAAAAAAACAGAGATTTTTACCCGCATATAGCTGGCTGAGTGCGCCTGAACAATTTACTGTTGTCGGTTACATCGGCGCGCTAAGCTCCGAGACCCGAACCCAGTGACTATTATAACCCCTCGGCCTATGCATGCATAATGCTCCCCACTCTGGTAGGAGTGGGGAGAGGTTTGTAGCGGAAGTGGGGCATTCACGCCGCGCGCATGATTGTGCGTCCGCGGGGTTGGGCGTATCTGAGGCCAGATAAATAGGGCCGGAATTCACCTCTTTTCTCTTTCAACCCAACCAACTATCAAAGTCCAATTCTCAACATGAACGCTATTGTCCTTGCTGCTGCAATCCTTCTTACTGGTGCTGATGCCAGCTACAACGACGCTGCTGCGGCCGTCAGCTCTGCCGCTGCCGGTCTCGCTTCGCAGGTTAGCAGCTGGAAGTCGAGCGATGGTCTTCAGGGCGCCCTTGGCATCCAGAACAGCTTTGGTGGTCTCTCGTCGGCCGTCGGTGACCTCTCGCAGTCGGCTGGCAGCATCTCTGCGAGCGATGTCGATGTCGATTCCACTAACTCGCTTGCCTCTGCGGTCGGTTCGCTTCTGAGCGCCCTCACTGACAAGGCGTCGGACTTCAAGTCTGTCTCTGCTGACTCGATTGTCTCGAACGATATCAAGCAGCTCCAGGGCCCGACCGTTGACATCGTCAACGACCTTCTCAAGGCCGGCCAGTCTGACTGCGGCAAGGTTAGCTCGCTCAGCTCTGCTCTCGGCGTTATTGCTAACGGCTTCAACAGTGCTGACCAGGCTTTCGGTGTTGACTCTACTCAGTGGCCGGATGCCTCTTGCTCTGGTGGCAGCGGCAGCTCCTCTGCGGCCAGCTCGTCTGGTTCTTCTTCGGCCGCTGAGACTTCTAGCGCCGCGGGCTCGTCGGCTGCGAAGTCGGGTGGCTCGTCGGCTGCTGCTAAGTCGAGCGCTCCGGCTAAGTCCTCGAGCGCCCCGGCCAAGCAGTCTGGCTCCACCTCTTCGGTTGCTGCGTCCAACAGTGGTGCGGCTGTTGCCGTCGGTGCTGGCGCGGCTGTCGCCGGTGCCGTTGCGCTCCTCATCTAAGAACCTTGTCTTATTTTATTTTTAGGCATCTAAGAGTATCTTAGCAGTTTCCAGTATTCTTCTTAATAGTGTTTTTTCTAGTGTTTGGATGTTGGTATTTCTATGATCGGTTTACAGAGCATGCTTATAATTTGCCGGGCCTACTGTTTTGTTCTAGTGATTAGCATTGGTTAGCATTGGAAAAAAAAGTTGATGTGGGGCATCGATCTGGTTGAATTTTTCCTGTTCCATAGCTAACGCAGGTCAGCATTTGTGGATTAAGGTGCTAGTTTAACTTAGAGTTTGACTGCAGAAAGCCTTGTTCTGCACCTCAGTAAGTGAGATAACCTTAACTACTTGACACTTCTTTATACAAGTTTAATGAGCTATGAGAATGCTTGTAGCGCCCTCACCGGTCACTATCAAATTAAAGGAGTCGTTGAAAGACATTTAAACTAAATGGGGTGAGTTACGGAATAAGAAATGGATCACAAAAATGACGCTCGCTTTACTGTCCTCGCGCTTTCGCTTGGGTTCGTTTGTGTGGCGGCAAATATCGACGCGCGACTCGAGGTCCAACATGAAGCGGCCAGCCTAAAGTTGATGGTGGGCGGCGGGTCTGAAAGATGGACTTTCAGGAGGGCTACAAATCCAGCAAGCATTCACAGGGCTGTCAAACGCCGTTGTAGTACCTCTGAAGTTTAAGCACCAGCTTGCATTAGCGATCAGCGCCATGTTCGACTCGGCCTCATCAAAGGCTGGGCATTTCACCCGCGATGGGGCCACAAAAATTGTGTCGAGGGCATATTGCGGCTGCGCACGCCTGCAGCCGATGTCGTGAGCAATATATATCAGGAGCAGTTATCAGCGACTGTCCTAAGGCTGACGACCTCAACCTGGCGTTCCGTACATCTCGGTTGGCTTTGCATCGGCGGATTCGGCCTACAGCACTGAGGGTGGCGCATTCCCCTCCTCGGTCCTATGCCCGGACTCCATGGAAGATCTTTCGTGCTTAAAATGTTTCCAGCAGTAACAGCAGCGGCAGCACAGTTGCTTCCCAGACCGGCCAGCTGAATCCAGTCCCGGGCTTCACTACCTTAACTTCAGCCCCAGGCCCACGGGTCGAGAAGTCGGAGTCGATCCTGCAGGCCATGCTGCCAACAGTCGGGTCTACACCACAACCTCTCGTGGCAGTGCAAAATACGACACAACCACAGGGAGGCTCCGTTAACGAATGACACAGTGCCTGTTGTGCCTCGCAATGCAGCACCCCGTCCTACCGTATGCGCCACTTGTTTGCGCTCGCGCTTACATCTCTCTCTGGCTTCTGAACATTATCCTAGCTTAGCTGTAGCTGTAGTGAAATATGAAGTCTAGTCATGATGAAGGACGGAAAACCGTCACAGTCTCTTGATTTAATTTACAAACAAGATTAGTTTTCTCCATTTCTTCTCTCAAGTTTCCACGCTTGCTGAGGCAAAACAGGTAAGAAAAGAGTGATTCCTGACAGAGTTTCGCACCTCCGTCGCACCTCCGCCGCACGTGTTGGCTGGTTACCCCACATTTTCGATTGCAACAGCACCACCCCACTCCTGCAGCTTTCTGGTGTGCGTTGGGATGTCATGCAGGCCAGACCCCGTGGTGGTAGTGGTAAGCTTTATTGGTGAGCGATTTATTCTAAATCCGGGGTTGGGGGAAATAATGCATGAGTAAGGCGATTTTAGCCGCCCATAACCATGGAACACGCAGGCTCCTTCGCTGAATGCAAAATATGTGACCTATGGCTCCAATCTATGCTGTCAGGCCCTTATCTGCTTAGTAGGTCTTTTTTCAATTAATCCGGCTGCAATCTTCCCGGATTCCGAGAGGCAAGTTTTTCCGATATCGTCAGCCGGCGCGACCGGCGGCCAACCGGCATCAGCGCGTCAGCCCGAGGCGCCTCGAAGCATCTTTCACAAGGTCTGGAGTTTTTCGACGAATCACGTGACAGCAAATTACAAACCAGGTGACCATTGTGGTTCTCTTTATAAGTCTCCCGTACATTTGCTATGTTACTGGAAGTGTTAAGCTATCTTTTCCCTCCACCAATGACTATTTCCGCTGAGAAGAAGCAACAAATTGACCAGCAGATCAAACAGGATCACATCTTCATCGCTTCGAAGACGTACTGCCCGTACTGTAAGCGTGCCAAGGAGATTATTCTCAAGCAGCACGGTGCGAAGGCCACCATCATCGAGCTTGACGATGTTGCTGACGGTGCTTCAATTCAGGACTACCTAGCGGAGATTTCGGGTCAGCGTACTGTACCGAACATTTACATTGATGGCAAGCACATTGGTGGATGCTCGGATGTGGAGAGCCTTGAACGCAAGGGAGAGCTTGCTTCGCTGCTTTAGAACTCGTAAAGCAGAGGCTGTAGCACTTAGCATAGAAAATAATTAATTATAAAGTATGAATGCTTTAATTTTGGTACCTTTTATTTCGAAGTTGCTTCGATATCTGGAAAGGGAGCAAGCTCCTTGCTTCCTCATCAACCAGCGGGCTACGTTTTGGACAGGTGCAGAATCTTTTGTCTGCAAGGTGATATATGACGACGAGGCAGAAGGGGTGGTAAAAAACCGAGGGGACTATATACAAAAGGTCTATTCTATGGTGCTTTAATCACAGCGTTCAAGCTTCATACATTGGTCTCGTCAGCCTGCTTGGCTTCTTCTTCGCCTGCTGCTTCATCCGGATTCTCCTGCGCCTCCCACATTTGCAGGTACAAACTATCTGGCCGTGCGAGAAGCTCTCGGTGCGAGCCTTCTTCAGCAACACTGCCATTTTTGAGCACGATAATTTTATCCGTGTTGGCAACAGTTCGCAATCTATGAGCGATGAACACATTCGTGCCTCCGTGGAAGTTTTCGTAGACATTATGAAGGAGTGACCGTTCCGTCTCCGTGTCAAGGGCAGACGTGGCCTCGTCGAAGAAGTTGACGGGGGCGCCCTTGAGCAGAACTCGTGAAACGGCTAGCCTCTGGCGCTCGCCTCCAGATATCATAAGGCCGCGCTCTCCAACCATCGTATCGAAGCCCTGCGGAAGCTTTTCAATCAACCCGTCAAGCTCAGCTCTGTGAACGGCATACTTGCACTCGTCGTCCGAGGAGGCGATGTTGCCGAACCGCACATTGTTAATAATTGTGTCGTTGAATAAGGGAGTGTCTTGGGGGACGACGCCAACGTTTTGACGAAGCGAGTCTAAGTCGACATCCTGGATGTTCTGACCATCGATTAGGATACGGCCCTGTTGCGGCTCGTAAAAGCGAAATAGCAACCGAAGGATGGTGGACTTTCCGCTGCCGCTCGGGCCAACAAATGCGACTGCCTGACCAGCTGGGATCACGAAATTAGCATTTTGCAAAATTGGCACGCCCTCACGATACGCAAACGAAACATTCTCAAATCTGATTTCACCGCCACCAGGCCTGATTTGAAGCGGTGGAGCATCGGGCTTGACACTTTTGATACGGATTGGCTCATTCTGGAGCGTAAAAAGGGTCTCTAGATCAAGGAGAGCCTGCTTCATATCGCGGTAGACGGAACCCAAAAAGTTTAGTGGCACACTAAGCTGAAATACGAGCTGGTTCACCAGGATGAGGTCTCCCACTGTCAATCCTCCGCTCACGATGCCCTGGCATGTCATATACATCATCAGTGTCAGTGATGTTGAGAAAATGAGGTTCTGGCCCGAGTTCAAATAGCTGAGGGATTTGGCAATATTAATGCTGGCGGACTCGTAATCGGCAAGCGACTTGTCATACTTCATCAGTTGGTACCTTTGGTTATTGAAGAGCACGACGCTCTCAATATTCTGCAGCGTTTCCGTGGCAATGCCCGCACTGACGTTGTCGGCGCGGTTCGCGGCCCGCCGGAACTGAGTCCGCCACGCCGTTGTCCGGATTGTGAACCACGCATATGCCCCCATGGTCAAAAAAGTCACAGCTGCGAACGATGGTCCAAATTTGTAGGACAGCACACCACCGACAAGCGCGACTTCAAAGCTGATTGGCACAATGTGGAACACCATGGCCGACAGAACATAGCTGATACCCTTGCACCCGCGATCAATCGCCCGCGTGAGCTGACCAGTGGAGTGGGTCAAGTGGAATCCAAGATCGAGCCGCATAAGATGGTCGAACGATGATTTGCTTACTTGTCGAATGGCCTTCTGCGCTACAGTTGCGAATATCGCATTTCGGAGCTCGCCGAAGAATGTAGCGCCGAATCTTGCCAGGCCATAGCTGAGCACCAGACCAACAGCTACGGTGCCGGCAGTACCCACTTTGGACCAATCTACATTCATTGCATCAACGATATCCTTGAACAGAAAGGGTACTTCAACGTTGAGGAGCTTGGCGCTGATTAACAGCGCAAGTGCAAGAACTACACGAAACTTGGCACTCGAGTTGCCCTTAGGCCACATATACTTCAATAGATTTCGAATAATGAATCGGTGCGTTTCCCGCTCGTTTTCCGGCTTCGTCTCAAGGTTGAGCGACCCAGCTCTTGACGGCTGCTGTTGATTCTGCGATGCTTCTCTAACATAAGGCGGCGATTTGGCCACATCTGGCTTTTTTGGTGCCGCCGATTTAGACGACTGAAGGCGCAGTTGTCCATGCTCAATACCAAAGCGAGTCGGAATCGACCCACCGATTGCTGACGATCCCAGCGGTACCGCCCCGCGAGAGCCTGTTGCGATACAGCAGATGCTGTCCAATGGGCCGAAACGACTTTTGAGCGGTCGGAGTAAAGCCACACGCGTTAATGCTGGCCGCATGAACGCACGCATGCTCGTGGAGACGCCTGTGCGATCAGAGTCCCTTAGTTGCGGCGGATGTCGTGACTGCGGCTGACCCACTCCTAACGTGACCAATTACCGCACCGCGTGAATTACACAAGGCAGTTGAGGGACAAGACGAGCCCAAACATGTCCATGTATGAACTTGACCGCGCGGCTTCGATAATTCTCCGAGACATGGCGGAAAATGCTAATCTTGGCCTGTGAGTGGTTCATTTCACCGTCAACTCTAATTGCTGGCTTTTGTTATATGGATGCCCAGAGCAGCCTAGACATGGCACGAGCAATGAGAGCAGATAAAGCGCATGGAGTTCTGAAACCTGTCACGGAATGAGCTGTTTAACTGCAGCTGTACACAATGGAGGCGGTATGCCTTTTGCCGCATAGCCACGCGGGTACGGGGGTTCGTAGCGCCTGTCTGTGCATTAGTAACGGCATTAGCAGTCAGCGCTTGTAATAATCTTAAAAAGCCGGCGGGGGCTACGGAAAAAAGAAGTTTTGCGAATTATAGGTAAAATCAGCAGCATGATATCGTGCGCAATAAAAAATATCTGGTTCGTTTTTTAGAGGAGAAATAAACAAACGTGAGAAGCCTTTTGGGGCGGGCTCTTCAAGTCGGTAATCGTTTGGGTCGCATGTGTCAGCACATGGCAGTGGGGCTTTTGGTGGTGGGGGGTCCCTCTCAGCTCGCAGCTGACTGGTCAGATGCACAGATTCAAGCTGCCAAGCGCGAATGGAACGTCTTCTAGCCCACAAGCACTATACGGTTAGGTGGAAATCTCCAAGCAGATCAATTAGCCGCCTCCCAAATGCTTGAAGACCCATTATCGGACATATATACGTAATCCAAAGCGCGGAATCCCGCCCCTTCTAAATAGGCTATAATTATATAAGCGATGGTACCTGTCGATAATCGGGGTTAGGGGTTAGCCAAGGCGGAAAGTTGAACTACGTGGGCTTGATACGCTGTCGCCGTGCAGTCATTGAGATCTCAACTTGCTGCCTGGGCTACCAGAGCTAAGGGTCATGATACCACAACAGTCCTCGGATGACAGTGAACCGAGCTCAGCAGAAACGCTGCCCAATTCGGGGGGCGTTGAAGCACTGCTTCGCGCGGCTAGCCAGCTTCCACTTCCCCTTGGAACGAGTGGATCCAGTGACCAGGCGGCAACACCAATTCAGAGCGACTATTCCCCCCTACCAAGTGAGATGCCACCCTCAAGTGCCGGTGTAAACGTGAATGGCGCGCACTTGGCTCCAAACACCCTATTTGGGCTTCCGGCGGGCCTCTCTCCCGTGACGCCTAGCCCTGCCGTGACGACCGCGAAATTTCCACGATTCGACCCTACAAATGGTAGTGTAGAACCGGGCATAGCGATGCCTGCCAGCATGCTATCAGCACTGTCTGCAAGTCTCAATGCCCCACAATTTAGCCCCTACCAGACGGCAATGGCGGGGCAGCCTGTTGGGCCTGTTAACTCCACGAGCGCAGGTGATGTACCGCAACAATCGCAGCAGATGTCTGCCGGTCAGATTGATCAGCAAATCCGAGATCTTTTGAAGAGTATACATAGCCTACAGCAGAGCCAGTCGCAATCGTTGAGCTCGCGACAGGCGGCAGACTTATCACAGATGCCCTCAGCATCCCAAGAGAGTGAGCCTGTATCCAAAAAGGTCACGGACAGTGAACAGCAGTCTGGCATGCCTTCATCTACGGGGCAGACTGGCATTCCGTTGGCCCCTGCACCACAGAGCATCGTATTAGAGAATTCAATGCGTCAAGGCGTGCCGTCGACATCTGTGACATCTCCGGCGATACAAATTCAGGGGAGTATGGGGCCCACGCCAGTTTCGACCAATAGGCTCACGCATCTTGGAGACCAATTGCCCAATAATAATTTTGGACAGCCCAACGATGGCCAATTCAACATTCCCCAAGCCGCGAATATACCGTTGACCCAAGGGTTTGGAGGAAACATTCACGGCCAGCAAGCACCTTTACCGTCGCTTCAAAATCCACTGGATCAAAGCCAGCTCTTAGCATTGCAGCTAGCCCTGCAATCAGCGCAAGCGTATCAGAGTCAGAACAGCTTTCAAGGCATCCAAGGGCTCCAAAGCTTCAAAGGAGCTCCTCCAGCTGGCATCCCAGTAACTCCGGCTCAAGCGCTTGCTGGTA
Organism: Starmerella sirachaensis; assembly: GCA_030578495.1. Lineage (NCBI taxonomy): Eukaryota > Fungi > Ascomycota > Dipodascomycetes > Dipodascales > Trichomonascaceae > Starmerella > Starmerella sirachaensis. Next base: position 610,619 of record JAJMSC010000004.1, on the reverse strand, counting down.
TAACTGGCGTCGTGGGCGTTCAAGGTCTCGCGGGAGTTTCTGGGATCCAAGGGTTGCCTTGGCTACAACAACAGTATACACCTTTGAACTTGAAGAGCCTTCAAGAATTGCAACTATTGCAAGCAATTGAGCAAGCCCGGGCGGTTCTTGTCCAGCAGTATTTGCAGATGTACCAGCAACAGCTCTTACCATACTCTACCAATGGTCAATCTCAAGTACAGCCCCCAATACAACCACCTCAGGTCCAGACCACTCTCCAAGAAAGACCAGGCTCAAGAACAGGTGAGGAGCAAGCCACACAGACTTCAGGTTCCCAGCCTTCGCAGACACAACCCCAGCTGCCAGTGAGCAGCGCGAACTACGCGCTGCCCGGCCAAAATCAGACCGAGAGGACTGGGCAACAGCTATCGCAAGCCAAGTCAGTTGTATCAGCCTTACTCCATCCAACAAGCCAGGACAGAGGAGAGGTACAGCTGTCGTCGGTGGCTCACGACGGCTCAGATTCGCTCCAAAGTATCAACATATCAAACATTCCCCAAGCGTATACCCCATTATCGTCTTCTTCCTCCCAGGCGTGTTCTCCGCAAGAGAATTTTTCTGAGGCACGCGAAGAGACGCTTCCAAAACCTCAAGACACTCTCGTTGAGAAAAAGCGCCAGTCTGGAAAGAAAAATCTCATGGAATTCGACGCATTGTACAGCCCTGGACGGCCAGGCCCGAAAAAGCATAGCGAGCTCTTAAAGGCACACTTACCGCTCACATCTAGACGGGCATCTCGTCTGAGAGCGATCCGTGAGGCTAGGGATGCACAAATAAAAGCCATGAAGGAAGCCGAACGCGCAAGAATTATTGGGCAGGACTTCATTCAAGATACCGACCATTATGTTAGCTCAGGAGAGCAAGCTGCTGGCTCAGATAGAAAAATGGGAGTTGTATTCCATCCTTCGCCGTCTGCCGAAATGGAGCTGCCATTATCGTCGACGCCGCGATCCCTCGGTCGTGACGAAGCCTTTCCTACCCTGGAGCCGCCAGTTCTGGAGCAGTTGACAAGCATCTCAGCGGAGGCGGTGAGCGCGCGTCATAAGAGCTCTCCTGTAGCGTCAAATGCTGCCGAATCGACTGCGCTACGTGGAGTAAGACCAGGAGAAACAGTATCGCCACCCCAATCCTTACCTACATCACTAACTGCATCAACACGTGGCACACCGCCTGCTTCACCGAGAGACAATGCGAGTCTCGTTAGGGATCAGAGCTCTGCGCACAGCACAAGGAGTGCTAGCCACACTGGGGAGGCTGCTAACTCAGCTGACGGGGATATGGATACTCCGACGGCAGGCCAAACCGACGGCGCTATAAGGTTTTCGACTAGCGATGTGGAGGATGGAGATGATAGCAGCAAAGGGTCGTGCAGTGATGGATCTGTCACGACACCTAGGGACTTTGAATTCAGTTCGAAACCAGCACTTCGAGGAACGACCATCGTTCTGGACGAGAATGGCAGTCACATGGATGTGTACCCTCTGAGATTACAGAATGGCCGGTACAAGTGCTCGCTTTGTGATAAGACATTCAAGTATGCCAAGCATGTGCGCAGACACGGACTGAATCATAGTCAGCTTCGGTTGTTCAACTGCAACCGGTGCAATATGGAATTCAGTCGTAGCGATTCGCTATTTAGGCACCAAGCACGGTGCGCAGGCGAAGACAAAGGTCGATCGGCGCTTTCTAACAGGCTAAGGAAGTTTGCACAGAAGATTGTGCGTACATCTCTAGTTGGGCCTCCTGTTGTTGAAGACGCACCACCGGAGGGAAACCCAATAGGAGTCAAGGACGAAAACCTACTGAAGATCTATCCCATCTCCGGACCGGACGATCCTCCGCCGATTAATCCAATATATGGACACAGCCAGCTGAAAAGTATGCGTGAAGTAAGACGAAAAGCTGAGGATACGGATGCCCCGGCGCAGAAGCGATTGCGGACTGATGAGTCTGAAGGCGAGCTTGAAACGCCGGACGTCAAAGCATTAGATACTACAGCTCCACCTTCGGATGTGATCGACAGGCTTCCCGCGGATTTGCCTCCGATGCCCAAATCTGTGCGCGCCATGATGGAGAACTTGCGCAAAGGCAGCAAAGACCCTCAAAACCCTCTCGAGAATACCGAGTGGGCTTTTCCCCAGCCCCCTTCAGCCTTCTTTCACGGGCCTACGGCGAACGCTGGGGTGCCCAGCAAAGCCCTGAATCCCAGCTTTGACTCGGGGCGTCTGCAAATATTGGAGTCGGTCCCTCCTCCACTGCCGAATCAGCCTCGAAAGAAGTCTACGCAGTATGAACCCGCGCAGTCTTCGCCTCTGTTATCAACGAACAGTGCTGGGTCAGATCCTGCTGTGGACGAATTCATGCGACTGCGACCTATTCTGCCAGTAACTGAGCCAGTTACGAGACCGGCATCTCCAGCGCGAACTCGGGACTCTGTTTCGCTGAGGTCTTCACCTCAAGCCGCAAGCACTTCGCAGGTTTCTGCACAATAGCAGGGCCCTAAATCGGAATGAACTACTCGTTACATCCGATAGCATGTCGGTTCCTTTTCATTCGGAGAGGTGTCCACTTCTGCTATATATCATGTCGCGTCAGGGCACTTCGTATAACACGGACCGCTTCTTCTATTTATTCTAAATATCCATAATTTCCAGATTTCATTGATACTCCCCCCAGACCAACGTAGTTTGCCTATTTTGAACTTCTCACCTAACTAGTGCAAGCTTACTAAATCGCGTACATCGAATGAATGCATGTTGTTTCAGCAGGTCTGACATTGTTGCTTCTAAGATGGGCATGGTCGAATTCTGCTCAAGTAGTCCAACGCCATCTCATGTGACGATGACTAAAATCAACAGCATCCCCCTGTTTTCCCGCCCTGTCTTTTTCGCGTCTCGTTTGACTAACTGCTACCTTTAGTAAATAGTAAGGGTGGTAGCACGCTTGAGCAAATGTGGTCTTTATCATGTAGCGTGAGCAGACATAGGTTAATGTGAAGTCCCTCGATTGACAAAAACACAGATTGTGCTAGAGACAGAAAATGACACAGGTGCCCCTATGTAAAAATTATCCGCGACTTATAGAGTGAAGTGGGCCTCCGCGGTAGCACGCATACTAAGACGAGTAAAACCTATATGGCTAAGCGAGAGACGGAGGCTCATATGCCCCTAACCACAAAGCTGGATCTCGCTAGACATTTGGTGACCTGCCAGGAGGACAGAGCTCATACCTGGCAATGTTTGGAGGTACGCGACGGCTACTGGCGCTCGTCATTGTCTCGTTGATCCTGATAACAGCCGTTATTTTCGTGTTCAATGAAGAGGTACAGAGGATGGCCGACTCGTCTCTGAGCAGAGCTCAGAGCGCGATTGACGATATTTCTGGAAGGAATCGCGGCGACTCGACTGCACCTGCCGAGGGCGATGCTAAAGACCAGCCTGTGCAGGCGGATCATGCCATGCTTTCGAGGGAAAATGCCACCTTCTTCACGCTCTGCCGAAATAAGGACATTAACGGGATTGTGAAGGCGATACATAGCGTCGAGGCGAAGTTCAATCACAAGCATCATTACGACTGGGTATTCCTGAACGATGAAGAGTTCACGGGTGCCTTCAAGAAGGAGATCTCTCAAGCGGCTAGCGGCACGACCCACTTTGGCAAGATCGACTGGCCGGCGTGGGGCTACCCAGATTTCATCGATATGGAGCGGGCAGAAGAGACATTGCAATGGATGTTCGACCATGATGTTATCTATGGTGATCAGCCTTCCTACCACCATATGTGCCGATTCCAATCCGGATACTTTTATCGCCACCCGCTTATGGAGAAGTACCGATACGCGTGGCGCGTCGAGCCGGATATATCGATTTTATGCATGCTGGATCACGACCCGTTCCGGTTCATGCGGGAGAATGGAATCAAGTATGGGTTTAACGTTGCTCCGCAGGAGATTCGCGAGAGCATCACGACGCTGTGGAATACGACTAAGGAGTTTTTGGCGCTGCACCCTGAGTATGTCGTAGACAACAACTTGCGAAATTTCATCAGTGATGATGATCTTGAGACGTATAATTTATGCCACTACTGGTCGAATTTTGAAATTTCCGACCTTGACTTCCTGAGGTCCAAAGAGTATGGTGATTACTTTGATTTCCTGGATCAGGCTGGCGGATTCTACTACGAGCGGTGGGGCGACGCACCGATCCGATCTATTGCCGCGTCGCTGTTTTTGCCGGCTAGCCAAGTACATTTCTTCAATGAAATTGGCTACTTCCACTCTCCATATGGCCACTGCCCGTACAATCAGGGTCCTCTCGAGCTGAACTGCGAGTGTCATCCCAAAGAGACAGAGGCCGAGAATCTGAGATTTTACGACTTTAACAAGAACAGCTGCATGAGGCGCTACTTCAAGGCAAAGGGACGCTCTTTCCTGGAACTGAACCCAGATGTCGAGAAACGATGAATGAGTTACCCGACAGCGAGAAGTGGCCATAGTGGGATTAGGGGGCCGCATAAGACGGACCAGTTCGGCTTCAATTAAGGGAACATTACAACATATGTAGCAACCCTTCGCTTTCTCTTTTGTGCGAGAAAGCGAACATCTGAAGCGGAAGTGAGCCACTACATTTGCCGTATATACGGCTAGCCCCGCACGCATATGCACACAATCTGAGCACAGGTCATCACGGGATTGCGATACGTAACCACTTAATGCTCGAGTGCCATAAAAGAATACCCCTTCCTATTTGATAGAGAACGATAGCTTTATTTACACTCGCCAGGTAGGGGACGCGTGAGGCAGCAAACACGTGACTGGTGCATGCTTGAGGCCCAGATCGTAAATAGCACTTAACGCACGCGTGCATTCGTCGTAGACAATTGGGATGAGCCGGTCCGAGACTCCCAGCGCGATCTCAAGCGCGCAGGACTCGGGCCAGAGACCTTTTGACTCGCACGAATCGCTTGGGTTCCGCCGTGCCAGCCTCGATCGGGTCTATACGCTGCCAATGTCGCCAACGCCGCAGGAGCCTCTCGACACGCCATTAGACGACGGCGTCCCCATTGTGCCTGTGGAGCAAGTGATACCCACAAGTCCGCCAAGTGTAATCAATCCTGGTGATGAGAGCTATGGGCCTGTGGGCGATATTGCCTCGCTACCATTGCCTGCGTCGAGCGACGCACCGCCGAGCGACGCGGATATGGACCGCAGCTTTGGCACGACTCGAGTACTGCAGCATGCTGCCGCAGCTGTTCACGGCCGCGAGTCCTCTCAGGCCGCGTTCACATTATTCCCGCCTCGCGGCGTCCGGCATCGTAACTATGCAGAGTATGCTGCTGCCGAGGAATTGCCTACACCAGAAGCGCGCTATACGCAGGTGCTGATATGGTGTCTGCAGCGACGCATTGTTCACCTGCAGCGGTCCCCGCCACAGGATTTGCCTCTGTCGCAGAGCCTGCAGCTCACAAGTGTGCTTCGCCGTGTCCAGGGCCGCCTCTCGACAGGTGAGGTCGTGCCACGATGGAGGACGCACGAAGCTCTGCACCTCAAGCCCCAGACGCCTAATCCGGAGAACTTCCGCTCGGCGCAAGTTCTCAGCGAGCTCACAACCTACCGCGAGCGGTTGCTTGGCGATGCTCGCGCGAGCTGGCGATCCCTGCAAGAGTCCGAGGCCGAACCGACTGCCCCACTGCTGCAACATGACATTGAAACAGAGACACCAGTTGATGTGTATGCGGATATCGCTCAGCATGCGCGAGGAGAGCCCATGCGCGCGGTGCAACACACACTCGAGCGGATGGTCGAGCTCGATGGCCTCAGTGAGGAGGCCAGCGCGCTCGTGGCTGAGGAGTTAAGCCGCCGTCAGCACGATATCGGTGACTCGGACCCACTGACTCCGCGCAATATGGGGTTGCCAATTCACGAAGAGCTCTGAGAGAGCGCAGGACTGCTTTCCACGCCCGTCCTCATCCATTCTCAGGTTTTCAACCAGCGTTGCGACCACGGCGCACAAATGAGCGCCAGAATGTACACATCATGACATTAAATACTACCGACAGATCAATCATCTCTTCCCTCGCTCTTACACAGGGAGACAAGACATTCTAGTAAGAGAATATTTCAGTTATTGACTAGTAAGACTACGGCCCAGAAAATGTATATATAGTGACGGGGCAAAGTGTCACGGAGGTCGAGCGTCCCGCAATTTGCAGTGTGTTCTCTAACTGTTTGAGCTGCCCCCACGACTTCACCTGTAGAAGGCAAGACTTACCTTACCCAATGTCCGGCTGCAGGTTTAGCAGCAGGTGCGAGATGGTGGTGCTCGACCATGATAAGAGTGGGTGTGGGCAGCGTGCGTGACGCAGCATAAGACTTGCCGGTCGGGAGTGGACAGGTGCTTCTTTCTCGACTCTCCACGCAAGAAGCGCCGAAGGTATGGGTGAAGTACAATGGGTCGTTAAACATCAGAAGGATATTACGGTCCCTGAGATCTACAAAATCCTCCAGCTCCGCAATGTCGTCTTCATTTCAGAGCTGCAATGCCCTGTAGCCGAGATAGACGACGACGACATTCGGGGCGAAACGCATCACTTGATGGGATTTGATGGCCCCAGGCTCGTCGCATACCTGCGCATCCAGCCCGAGGGCGATGCCATGCACGTACGACGCGTTGTTGTGGCCAAGGATCACCGCGGACAGGGCCTTGCACGGCAGATGATGCTGGAGTCAATAAAATGGACGACCAAACAAAACACGTTCACCAAGATAATTCTGTCTGCGAGGATCCACCTCAGAGATTTTTACGAATCGCTTGGTTTTCATGCCGTTAGTGAGCCCTACCTCGTTGAGCAGGTCGGGGTAGTCCATATGGATATGGTCAAAAAGCTGGCCCAGTGAGCTTTTTAGTAGGATACCTTTTGCTTCCCAAGCAATTCAGCGTACACACGCCTGGCATCCCAATATTCAAAAGTCAAGTATTTATTTGTCCAGATACGATATAATTATCCTGCGAGAATAGCTATGCTAAGCATACTTTTCTCGCCTTGTATTCCTCGGTCCATACTACTTACGGGTGAGCATATTTGCTTACTCATACACACCGCCTTAAGCAGGCTTGTGGCAGTTGAGCTGGCTCACAGACATCTCGCTAACCAGATGATATGAGCGCGGGGTCGCTTGATTACTCGCGAGGGCACGTTCCTGTCGGGTATGTCACACCCCCGTTTCCATCACTGAGTTTTCACATCTCTCAGAATCCCTACACGACGCCCCTGCTCTTCTACTCGTGGGATATCTACGTGTTTACCGTTTACTGGAGCCTGATCTTCTCAGTCGGGTTCCACGTCGCCGCAATCACGCTTGCGTCGTTCGCATCTCTGAAAGTATCAAGGCACAATATAGGACACGTCGCGCTGTCTTATCTCGTGTTTGCTGTGTTAGGGGCTTTTTATGGATTTGTTACTGGCTCTTTCATAGGACTGATCCTCGGATCTGTGTACCGCGCTGGCGCTGTACACATGTCGACGTGGACCCCGTTCACCTGGGGCTTAGCTGGCATGATCTTCGCTATTATAGTGTCGTATGAACAGAATGCAATTGTCCTTTAGGACCGGTCGGCTACCGCAGCGCTGACTTACAAGATACCCCTTTTTCATTATTATTTAGACCTTGCGTGCCCACCACAGCCTCGGCCTGTTTAGGTTGCTGTGTGTCTCCTAGTTTTGACGCTAATTCAGTTACGTTTTTGTGCAAATCATAAATCTGTTTTTTCTTAAGTGAGGTGTGCATTTTTAGGCTCTTCGCTCGCTGCATCTTGTCCTATCTTTGATTATGACGAGCGTATGATCTGTAGATGCACGATCTATATATTATATTCACTTCCTGCGATGCTTACGCGCGTTTCTTTCATGCGTTACCCGCCTTCTTTGACTTCTTGCCCTTCTTCTTCTTACCCCCCGTGCCCGCACCGGTGGACGCACCACCCTGCTTAGACGCTGAGAGGTCGACATCCTTCAGGTCATCGGCAACGCTGTCCACGGGATCCGGCGATGTCTCGCGCTCTTGGCTCGGCTGCTTGGCGTCCTCCCCGGCCAAATCGTCCTTAGCCTCCGGCTTGGTCACAGCCTCATCCTTCAAGTCGACTACAACGTCATCATCAGCGCTCGCTTCGGGCTCATCTTCAGCCTTTGTTTGAACATTGGATTCAGGGGTCTCATCAGTCTTCGGCTCTGCCTTTGGCTGGTCAGATTTTGGCTTGCTAGGGGTCACGCTGCGCTTGGGCTGCTCACTCGCAGGCGGCTTAGGCGACGCTTGCTTCGAATCGGAGTTGAGACTCACCTCGCTTAGTGCTTCCTGCGGCTCACCAGAATCAGCCTTCGAACTCGCAGAATCAGACTTAGCGCTCCCTGGTTCAGCAAGCTGTGTTCGAGACGCAGGTCGCTGCAGCTGTAAGCTCGTCGACGACGACGTTGGAGAGATCAGGCGCGGGGTTGTTCTGCCTAGGTTCACTGGCGCAAGCGAGACTGAGGCGGACATGACGTTCCGACGGGGCTGCTGCTGATGGTGATGCTGCTGCTGCTGCGACGGTGACGCATGGGCGCCACCCGCCGGAGCCGGCTGCTTCGGCGCAGCGCGCAGCGCTCGCTGGCGGAGCACGGTAAAATACGATGTAAGCTGTCCAGTCGGGGCCTTGAAAGCAAAAACGGCATCCTCAATGTCGTCGTCGATGTAGGAGTTTCCGCTCTCTAGGTCAGCCGCAAACTGAGCAAGGAAGTCGCCCCAGCTAGGGGCAATGACATATTTTGTGTCGAAGTCTCGGCCGAACAAAATGACCTGACCGACGCGCCCGCGCGGGCCCGGCACAAGGTCTACACCGATGTTATTTCCATCAAAGTCTTTCGCCAGGGGAATCCATCCAGGGTGCGCATAAACTGCTTGAACAGCCTCGGCCGGCACACTGCGTTGCTTCTCCATCCACGCGAGTGAGTCATTGCCAACGCCAGTCGGGTTGACGTTGGAGAGAGAAGACGGTCCGGGCTTGTCTGCTTGCGGTGACTGGCGTTGCAGTTGCTGCTGGCGGCGGTGGATCATATCCTCAATCCTCAGAGATGTACGGCGCCAGACGTTCCATTCCTCACTAATCCCTTCAAGATCAAGAAGGGCGATGCCGAAAAAGACACCCGTCGGCTTACCCCCGGGCTCCTGGCCGTCATGCACAGCGATACTTTCGCGGACGTCGGCGGGGAGCACACAGTCAAGATCGTGCTCAAGGTCATTCAAATCATTCTCTGTTGCGCCCTCAAGCAGCTGATCGTAAAGCTCTGGATAGTTTTGTTCGATCCAGCTGTCGATACGGGCCCAGCTCAGCTCCGCCGACGGAATCGGAGCGATATCCGCAAGCGGGATACCCGCATCGCCTTGGCCAGTTGCCTGCGCGCCGCTGCTTCGCGCTCCCGTCATCTGTGCTGAACGCATCCCTGGAACGTAGCCACTCGCTGCGCTTCCTCCGGCAGCACTATTTAAGCTTGAACTCGACGAGCGCCGGTCCCCTCCAGCGGTTGTGAGTGGTGCCGCATCTTCACCCGCCGGTCGCGACGGATCGTACGCAGCATAGTGGTCGCTGGTGCTTATGGAATGCACAAACGACTTGATTCCGTTCAGAAATCGGCTCATTGAACGCGTCCTGTGGGGGTCTGAGGGAGCGCGAGGATTGTCGCGAAGGGACCCCGGCGCCAGACCAGATGACTAAACATTAGTGTGTGACCATGCGCGTGCCCTTGCCTCGCGGGGCCATGATACGTGCGGCGACGCGCCGCAGCGCCGTGGATCGTGCCCGACTCTCAGGCGCGTCGGAGGGCTCTGGGCGGTCCGCCCCGCCTGCAACTCCTTTCTATAATTGATAAACAAATGTTAGCGATACGCGAAATGCCATGAATCTCATCTCCGATGCGTCATCGGAGTTGCTGCATCTGAGCGAATTGCCCTTGGTGCAATCTGTGCGTGAGCTGTAGCGTTCGTTTATTCCTTCCATTGTTCACCAGCAAAGCTTCTGGGCTAAGTCTGAGGCGAGGGTCTCGATTGGGTTACCATGACCACTCTAAGACTTAACCGATCGCCTAAAGAAGACTAGATTTGCCCAGTCGATTTGGCGTGCTCGGAGAATTCCCCGTCCTGCCAGATCTGCCCCACAAATGTTATTCCATCGAAACGCAAGTAGCAAACTGACAAAGCGCACACACGTGAGAACCCTCACCGCACGCGCCGAATAAGGCAATGACCCATGATTGAAGTATGTCGAAGAACGCTGGAGAGGCACGGTAAATATGGTCAGTTGAGTCAATTAAACTGTTCTTTAAACTGCATTTGACTGCGCCCATTTTTTCTATATTTTGTGTAGCCCTATCTAGTTTATACCTAGGCTTTTTCGACTCCTCGTAGCTCGTTAATACACACTTATCTTGACTTAACCTGACGTATGAGCATTGGAGACCTTTGCACGGAAGCTTAGGAATAAGCTCTTGTCTCCTCCCTTCACGTAGGCAGGCCGCGGCATTTGGATAGATTCGCCCAATGCCTTCGCGCCTGTCCGCGACGGCCGTTTGCGAACGCCTGCCTGATTCTGCCTTTTTGACTGGTCCAAGATCGGCAGGCCATGTCCAGTGCGACTGGTCTTATTCCGCACATCTGGGGGACTGGAATTGAAGACATGAATCGATGGCTGATGCTTGACGCGGGGGGTCGACGGAATGGGCTTGGCATTTGGATCCGTGACGCCGGGACGTTTGCGATACACGCCATAGCGTGCATTATAACCTAGATCACTCCGTCCAGTAAGGGATCTACCAAATGGACTATAAAGGTCAGGTGAAAGGGGCTCCGTTACCGTCCAGTCTGTTCGTTGTAGATTGGCGGCAGCAGCATCGGAGATCGCTGTCATAAGCGAGGCCTTCTGCCATGTGTTCAGTTCTGGCTGCACGTACATCCTATCGTCGGTCTGCTGGTGAATGGGCTTGAATGCATCCATGACAATGCCAGGGTCGGAGCAAGCAACCTGGTTGTAGTCATTCATCGGTTCTCGGGATAGCAAGGAGTCCGTAACCTCATCCGAGTACAGGGCGTTGAATCCCCACATACCAGAGGCGGCTGTATCTGATTGAGCATATACATCGTTCATGACTCCCTGTCGTGACGGGTCAATTTGGTTCATACAAGACCAGTTCTTAAAGTCTCCGTGCAGTCCTATATCTGCTGTACCCATGAACGAAGGAGACGGTTTTACGGGTTTTGCCCATTCATCGAACGTACAGCTCTGAGATGTTGAAGATGATGTAAAAGCCATTTCGGAGCCAAGCTGCGATGGAGGGCTCTTCTCGTCCATGGAAAGTTTCTCTCCACCCACTTGCATTGGGGCTGTTGCGTGATGATAGGGCATTTGATTGAGAAACATCGAATCTGAATTCAAATCTTGCAAGTCATTCATATAGCAATTCTGCCTCTCGAAGGCTCCAAGGTCACCAGGGTCGGAAGCGACACCGGGCAATGAGCTTGCGGCGTTGCCTAGAATGTGATTGTGGCTGCTTGTTATTTCCGAGCCTAAGTCAGAGTCGCTCATAAGCTCTTGAATAAACGTATCCATGTCTCCCATCTGGGAAGCCTCCACCCGTGGAGACGACGGAGGCGCTTCGTCGAGCCGCGAGGTCACGTCATCCATTGTCTGGTCACCAGAGGAAGCCGGAGCGGTGCCTGCCTCTTCCGGCTTCGCCAAAACCTGAGCACTTTCCTCTTTTTCAAATAGCTCGTTTTCGTTGAAATGAAACCGTTCGCCGTCGCTTTTTACTTCTGCTGACTCGGTCGTGTTGAAGTCTAGGTCGACATAGGAACCGAAGTCCTCAGACGAAGCAACATGGAGTGACTTGTGTTTGTCAAACAAGTCGAGACTGTTGTCATTTCCTACCATCCAGCTTGGAAAAGTTGGCTCATCGTGAGGCGCATGTGGCATAAGCGGGGACCTCGCTGACGGTCCTGGAGAAGCAATTGAGTCCGTCTTGTTGAGAGAAGGCTCATCCCGAGGGGCTGGCTGCTGCCTCGTTTCGGCAACTTGAAGGCTTGTTTCTCCAGAGCTTTGAGGACAGACTTCAATGGACATTTGTCTCGCTGCTGACGACTGGCGTTCTGAACTGGTCTTCGTCAATTGTGAGCCAGAGGCACAGTCCAGGACGTGGAGAATCTAAATTCAAGACGGCCGAGTGTCCTATGTTTGTAGAGAGCCTGCGGAGAAGTTATGAGGGGGACGCCGCCCTATTAACCACATGTATCCGGCCGGAGTGCTAGCATAATCATGCGTCAAAACATTCTGCCCTGCAGCGCGGAGTCGTGTAGATAGCGATTCTTCACCCTACTGACAGTCTGCTCAGGGTACGTGATGCACTCAGTCCACCAATAGATAAAGTATGTGGCGCATATTCGCTTCTGGAGCACCGAACGGTGCCGGCAAGGGAGAGCTATGCATGCAACCACATTCGGGCTCCTACCATTTCCGGAGTCGGGACGCAGGGTTAGCTCCGGTGGATGGAGGCACGTGATGCGCAGGAACGTGTACCTACTATATTGCGACTTCGAGTTATGCACCAGGTTCAATTGGGCAAGTGTAAGGGAACTGCACGGTATTAGCCCTGCATCAGGCTACCGTGCAGCATCCATGCTTCGTTCGCGTTGCTCCCAGGTTGTCGGGCATTAATTTTTCGCCACTGAGCCGAGCGTATCTGTGCCCTCCTTTACGGTCCTAGATACTTCACATATGTCAACCGTTCAAGACCGTTTCATCGAGCCCGCAATATAAGACTTTACTTATGCCGATAGCCACACTGTCGGGTTCTCTATGGCAGCAAACCGCTGAGCCCATCTCAGCACGCCAAAGAGTGATCAAGCCTTTGCCATTTCTATCTTACCAGATTTCCATATAAACGCTTAAATTTCGTAAGTGCCTTATTCAAGCGTCAGGACACCTGCTCCAGCTTCTGTACTCTTAGTTGAGGCTACCTTCCGCTCAGGCAGGCCGCTCCGAATGCTTCTTACAAGAAAGTCAACGAATAAATAACAAATAAATAACAAATAAATAGATTGATCGGGCTGCTCCAAGTTGTAAGCCCCATGCTTTCCTTCAATAAATAAACAAAGACTCTTCCACATCTTTATGCCGTATAACTACAGCCAAATTACGGGCCCTTTCAAAAACTTTCAGATCTCTTTTCATGTAATTCAGTGGAAAATGGTCCATTCCGGACCTCGGTTCCCACTGAAGTTTCGGGAACCTACGGTTAACTTTGATAAATTATGTGGTTTACATTAAAAAGAAGGACGCGTTTACTCGTCATCCTCCTCTTCCTCCTCACCCTCCTGGAGGGCTGAAAGAGTCTGCTCAGCAATACGGTCAAGATCACGCTGGCCATTCTCCGAGATGCGGCGGCCACCCTTCTCGCTAACCTCAAGGAGGCCGAGCTTCTCAAGAGCCTGCACAGCCTTACGGTTGACGGAACCAGAGGCGTCGCGGTGGTGCGACGGGCGCGAGCCGCGGTTGATGGTGGAGCCGTAACGCTTGTTGAGACGGCCAATGCCGATGTCCTTGCGGAGGTAGATGTGACGGGCGATCGAGGCAGCGCGCTTGTAGAACCAAGCCGCCGAGTCCTGCGGCGGCAGCTCCTTGCCGCTTGAGGTCTTGACGACCTCAACGAAACCCGGGACCTCAAGACGGCCCTGGCGCTGCAGGAAAGCAGCGTAAGCGTTGATAAACTCCTGAGCAGGAACGTCCTTCACAGTCACACCAGCCATTGTTTCTGTTGCGAGTTGACAGATCTGATGAGAGCGCTCGCGCGAAGTTTCACTCCCAGCGCGAGTCACTCTGGTCACGTTACCAAGCATTTGGTATGGAAGTATTTTCACGGCCAAGCAGGAGTAACCATGATTATGTCATTGAGATGTTGCAGCCCTATGTTACTTCAGGGCCGGAGCTTAGAGCTGTCACGTGTATGATTTCTCGGCAGGCGATCGACAGAGCGATTCAGTGAGGGTTGTAGGAACGTGATATGGCAAATACATGGAGCCTTCATACTGCGAGACGGGACCCGGAGGGTGATAGCAGCCATTCTTTGCTCGGAGGTGGGTTCGTGCTAATGGTGGTAGGGGCTCGCGCCTTCGGGGGCAACATCCCACGCTCACAAGGCCTAGGTCCGTTCTGAAGACAAGGCTGGGTAGTTTTAAGCCATGAGCAACCCACAAAACCAATTCCAAGACTTCATAAAGCGCATGGAGAAGCTCCGCAACTCCAACCTGCGGGGAAGCGGGCGCATGCCTCGCGGTGCGCCGGGCGGCGCCTCCATGTTTGCTGGGCTCGGCGGCCTGCTGCTACTCGGTGGTGGCGCGCTTTTGCTGAACGCCTCGCTGTTCAACGTCGAGGGTGGGCATCGCGCTATCATATACTCGCGCCTCAGCGGAATCCAGCCCCAGCTCTACAACGAAGGAACGCACTTGGCCATCCCGTGGTTCCAGCGACCTATTATCTACGACGTGCGCGCGAAGCCCCGCAACGTTGCGTCGCTCACCGGCACCAAGGACCTGCAGATGGTGAGCATTACGTGCCGTGTGCTATCGCGGCCGAGGATTGAATCGCTGGCTACTATCTACCGCACGCTCGGCAAGGACTACGACGAGCGCGTGCTGCCGTCGATTGTCAACGAGGTATTGAAGGCGGTTGTTGCCCAGTTCAATGCGTCACAACTCATCACTCAGCGTGAAAAGGTCAGCCGCCTCGTGCGCGATAACTTGTTGAAGCGCGCGGCGAAGTTCAACATCCAGCTTGACGACGTGTCGCTGACGATGATGTCGTTCAGCCCCGAGTTCACTGCTGCGGTTGAGGCGAAACAAATTGCTCAACAGGATGCGCTGCGTGCGGCGTTTGTAGTGGATAAGGCGCAGCAGGAGAAGCAGAGCTTGATAGTACGCGCCCAGGGTGACGCCCGCAGTGCCGAGCTCATTGGCGAGGCCGTTAAGAAGAACAAGGGCTACATCGACCTCAAGAAAATCGACACCGCCCGTGACATTAGCCACATCGTCGCAAGCTCCGGCAACAAGCTGCTTCTCGACAACAAAGAGCTGCTGCTGAACCTTGCTGATGACTTCAACGACCACTAGACAGCGCCTGTGCGACGTATGGAGATGTCAGGGAATGCGACCTAGTAAACTGTATATAGCTCCTGATTCTAGGCCAAATGCTAAAAGTTCTAACCCCCCATATCCTCCGACGCTGCCGCTGCGAGTAGATCGACGCTTCAGGGTGTGATAGACAAGACAAATCTAGAAGATGGCTGGGTTATTATTCTTTGGCTATGATGGTTATGTACGGACGCGGCTGGGTTAAATAGCTGGAGATGGCAGCAAGTGCATAGCCCACGACTCACCAGCCACAAGTCGACAAGGCTTGGTGCTCCAGTCCCAGGATTTCAGGAAGGTGATGGAGGCAAAGAACAGCAGAGTTGTTCTTTGTCGTCTTCAGACCTGCCTATGAGCTCGCATATGCTCTCTTTCTGGGGGCACTCTCATTTTGCCTCGGCAGCCCTGCGCTGCGCAACCTGCCAGTTGATCACGCGTGCAATATTGACCTCCATCGTCGTGATATTTTCCCGCAGGAACTCGAGGTCCTCACGAACGGCGGTGAGTCCCTGAGTGGTCGCGTCGAGCTTTCCCCTCAGCAGCTCTTGCGCCTCGTCGATGGGGTACTCGAGCATGACATTAGCGCCGAGCCAGAGCCAGACCGTGCGAAGGGGGTGGATCTCAGCCTTAGCAAATACGGTGTCATTAAGCTCGTAGCGGGTTTGGAACGGCTCCGTGCGCTGCTGCAGAAACACGACGCTGTCAAGGCTCTTGCGAAGGTCCGGGAGTTTGCCGTCAAGCTGCTGTTTACGGTTTGTTGTCGCAAGCTCCATGAACTTGTACTTCTGTAGCTGCTCCTGCAGCTTTCCAAGCAGTGCTGTCGCCTCTTCGGTGTCGCTCGCGTACTCGCCGATGCTATTAAGAAACGGCGCCTGCGGGATTCCCCGCGGGTTCACAGACTCTGGCGGCGGCAGAGTCTTTCCCATTCAAGCTAGAGTATGAGGCTCGGCCAAAAAAGCGCTCGCAGTGCTTGGTTCTCCGTCTCTCAGCGAAGAGACGACCGCGACCTCTGCGGCCAGGCCCTCACCCCGCCTCCCACCGCTTCCGCGCAGGACCGGAAACACGGTACGGCTATTTCCGGTGAAGCGAGTCAATGGCACCCGGAAATATATTAAGCCCTGTAGCGGGCAGTGCAACAACCCTTTACCGCTGGCTCGCGTGCTCCCTGCCATTAGTGGGTGGACTCTTCCCTGCTCGATGCAGACCAGGCGCGCAGGCACGCGATCTTTCGCGCACTCGTGTTACGCATCGTGCGTGACACACCCTCGGTCGCGACCATGATTTCTTGGGATCAGGCACTGAAAATCATTGATTCACGCGAGCTCGCGCTGCTTGTGCGCTCGCCAGAGCAGATTGCGACGTACCGTGCCGCGAAGCAGCGGTTCGAGACCGAGTATGGCGGGACAGCAGATTTCGTTATCAGCCAGCGCCTGCGGTGGACTGGAGACGCGATTCGCGCGAGCGGGGCCCCGTTTCTTGAGGATGAGCATGACGTCAAAGTGCTTGTTAATGACTTTTCCTACGACTTTGCACCGGGCATCCGACATCTTGTCGTGTGGACGAAGAACCCCATCCAGTGCGGGCCCGATGAATTCCCTACACCGGAGGCAACTGCAGCCATAGAGCAGTTCATCCAGCGTAAGTTTGTGGGCGAGTTCGGCGTGCCGCGCAAGGACATTGCTTGGTTCAAAAATACCGTTGCCCTGCAATCGATCCCTAGTGTGTCGCACTTCCACGTTCTTGTTCGCAACGGCGACGCAGTTGCCGAGAAGGTTTCGGCCGAAAGTAGCGTCGAGAGCGCAGTGTAGCACCCTATGCCTGTGCGGCTGCCTCATTACTCCCAAAAATTGCATGTTAGCAACCAGCCGACAGGCGAGGGCGCGCTAGCCGGCAGCGCTGCTGTCGCAGCCTCTGATTTGGTGTCCTCGTTCCAGTGTCGTTGGTATCAGTCACGCTGGTGACAGTCACTTCAGTGCTATTCTCGCTAGAGGCTCCGGTGCGATAGCCTCAGGGGCCTTGTAGAATTAAGCAGAAAATAAATAAACAGAGGCGTTCTACATAAACCGTCGCAATGCCGCGCCAACAGGTTTCTCCTGCGGCAGGCCGGCTTTCTCGCGACGCAGCTTCTCGCGCGCGCGCTTCTCCCGCTCCAGAGCTTGCTGGATCCGCAGCTTGCGCTGGTCCATGACATTCCGCGTCTTCTTACGCAGCAAGCGACGGATCGCCGAGTTGCCCTTCTTGACGCCAGGTCGCGAGTCGAGTTTCAGGTCGTCGAGCGTAGCCTGCCGCTCGTCCTCGGCCTGCTTCTCGGCGGCGCTCAGCCGTTCGGCGTGGCCGCGTCGATCGACGCGGCCAATCTCCATTGGGTCGAGTGTGATCATGTCCGGCTGCAGCTTCTCGAGCAGGCTCCGCACCTGCGTCTCGCGGCGGCCCGTGCGGGTCGCGTACGTGAACGGGTTGGCCTCGAGCGCATCTACGTTCGCCTCACCGCTTCCCGGGACGATCAACGAGTCGAATCCCGCGCTTGTGCCGAGGCCAAGTACATCCTCGAACGGGCAGAATGCAACAGACTGCACCTGCTCGCCAGGGGCTAGGTGGTTCATATACGGAGCAGACACCTTTGGTCCGCTGCGCGTGAGCACGTCCTTCCAGATCTGGACGTGTGGACCCCAGCCAACGCCGACAAGTCCTGTCGCGCTAATGCTTAGTGACGATGCAGGTGTGGGCGTGTAGTAGGACTCTAGTGGCCGGAACTGGCGAATATCCCAAATCTTGAGTGATCTATCCTGACCAGCCACCGCCATGTAGTTGCCACTGCGGTCGACACTGAGCGCGCGCACAGGCCCGCGGCTGCTCTGCAGCTTCGCGAGCGGAGTTGACATACTCGGGGCCCATAGCGTCACCGTGCCGTTTCCATGGCCAGCGTGAACGACAGCATTGTAAGGGTTATGCGTGAGTGCCGTGGTGGGACCGAGCTTCGAGCGCAGCTCGGCAACGAGCTGGCCCGTAGATACGTCCTGGTACTTGAGCATACCGGTGGTCCCCGCAGTCGCGAGGAGGAAGTGGTACGGTAAGTAGTCGAGATGCGTCGCGCCAATGTGGTGCTTCAGCTGATGGACCTCAGCACCGAACTCGTTGTATATGTAGACGTACTTGCGCTGGGCCACCGCGAAGAACTCATTGTCGTTCTGAAGATATTGCACGTCATGCACTGTCTCATTCAGCTGCAGTTCGCATCCAAGAATGCCCTCCTTCCAATTGAACGACGCAACGTGGCCCTTGCGACCCCCCAGAAGCAAGTGATTGCCCGTCTGCGAATACTTCGCCTTGTATGGCCCTAGCTGGTCAAGCTTCAGAGAGAAGCGCTTGGCCTGCGTTGAGACATCGACTCCGGAAGCAATTTCGTCCTGTGTGACCTTGAACGTCTTCTCCATCTCATTCTCGGCCTCAAGAAACCCGGCCCGCTCGGTGTGCAGGGCCTCCATGCCAGCGGCCTGCTCAGCTGCCTCGCGATAGCGCTCATCGCTGCGCTTCAGCAATGACCGCAGCTTTTTGTCCTTTGTCTTCACGGACCCGCCGCTACTTCCATTGCCTAGGCGCTGGAACTTCTCCATAGATAAATTCCAGACTTAACTGGCAACAGTTTTTTTCGCCAGCTGGATATAAAATCTGAATTTGTGGGTGATGTGATCCGAAAAAAATTATGTAACCAGCAGAACCAGTTTCACCCTCAAGAAGTGTGAGCCAACCCAGCATAACGCGACAGCCTCTTGAGAACAAGCGGAGTCCTTATACTCACTGCAATCAATACTGTGCTAGATTTTTTATGCAATTGGCATGACTTTCAAGCGGCATGCGTTTATATACCAATGCCTGCTAGAGCAGCCTGAAACAAGCAGGCTTAATATTTAGTTGCACCTTAAACAGATCATGATCAGATATATATTCACTCAGCAGCCTAAGCTAGACTGTTCATGCCTTTTCGATGAGCATTGCCGACGCACCGCCACCACCGTTGCAGATAGCGGCTACACCATACTTGCCGCCCTCCTGATGAAGGACGCTGGTGAGGGTAGCTAAAATGCGAGCGCCCGAGCATCCGAGCGGGTGCCCGAGACTCACGGCACCGCCATAGGCATTGACCTTGGCCGGGTCAAGCCGAAGGAGGTTTGTGTTCGCGACACCAACCACGCTGAATGCCTCGTTGAGTTCGAAGAAGGAGACGTCCTGGATGTCGATGCCCTTGGTTTGCGGCAGCCGGAACAGCTTCTGCACGGCCAAAGCTGGCGTAGACGGAAACTTAATCGGTGCCTGTTCGGCGTCGGCGAAGGCAATGATCCGGGCAAGCGGGGAGAGCCCGAGCCGATCGACCTCTTCCTCTGACGCGACGACAACTGCTGCGGCTCCATCGTTGAGCTTGGATGCATTCACGGCCGTGATTGTACCGGTGTCTTTGATGAACGCGGGACGTGATGTCGAGAGGCGCTTTTCGTCAAAGTTCTTGGGCTCCTCGTCGGTATCAACCAGCGTCGGCGGCTTGCCGCGGCGGCCGGGCACCTCAATTGGGGCAATCTCGGTGAACTTTCCATTAGCCTGCGCGGCTTGCGCACGTTTGTAGCTCGTCTCGGCAAACTTGTCCTGCTCCGCACGGGTGATTCCAAACTGCTGAGCACAATCTTCGCCAGCCAAACCCATGGCCTGGCCGGTGTAAGCATCGGATAAGCCATCGCGCTCGATGCCGTCAAGCAGCTTGCCGCTACCATACTTGATTCCGGTGCGAACACCAGGCACGAGATGCGGGACGTTTGACATAGACTCCGTGCCGCCAGCGACGGCAACCTGTGCCGCGCCAGTCTGGACAGCCTGGGCCGCTAGCATGACTGACTTTAGGCCGGATGCGCAGACCTTGTTTACTGTTGTCGCCACAGTAGTCTCGGGAAGACCAGCCCGAATACTAATTTGCCGGGCCGGTGCCTGACCCAGATTTGCGGAAAGGACGTTGCCGAAATATATCTCGTCGACTTTGTGGGGGTCTAGTGGCTCTGCACGCGATAGTGCGGCTTTTACGGCATGGGTGCCAAGGTCAACTGCCGACAACGACGACAACGAGCCTAGCAGACTACCGATAGGCGTACGCGCCGCTGAGACGATATATGCAGTACGCAGCGACATAGAACAATAAGCAGAGTTCCAAAGGAATAAATGCAGTCTTTTATTCAGGGCAGAACCGCTTCTAGCAAGAGCTTAAGAGGTAAAGGCTTGGCCTGGGTATGTACTCCCATCCCACCCCACACACTGGGGGGGCAAGGATATCTGCGAGGGCAAGGAAAGCCGAGGTCCGGCGGGAGCCTTACCGTCTGGAGAAAGGTGAAGCAGTAGCTCGCTTAGGCATGCGCGAGTCCTGGTCTAAATACGACGTCCAAGATTATAGGTTAGGCTATGTCGGTAATTAAGGCTTCATTATGAGCTATTAGCTAGCTAACTAGTGCCACCCTCATAGAGTTTTTAAACGTCCATCGCATGCAAAATTGTCTTTAAGAAAAGCCCCATATCACGACAACTGTCTAAATCATCATGAACTGCGTGTAGCGCTTGTGGACTTCAGTGTTCTGCGGGAGGGATGAGAACGCATGCTCCGCACAGTACGTTGCCCCATCAACCTCAAAATAAGACTGGTGCAAACGCATCTGGCAGTCAGCGCAGCGCAAGCAGTCCACATGATACATCACAGGGTGGTTTCCTTCTGTTTCCCCTCGAGTTTCTAAGCAGCTGCCCTCGATTCCCTCTCCGCATGTGCGACACGTTGTCTTTGCCACGACATGGTAGCATCCCGGGCAGAAGGGCTGATCCTCAAGGACATGAGTGCGTTCCGCTCCTGTCAAGGGGTCATCGCACCTGGTGCAGCGGAAACAATCTCGGTGCCAGCGGCCAGTCAAAGAGCCATCCTTCGATCGGACAGACTTGCCCATGATAGGCAGTAGGCACCCTCGACACTGGCGGCGCTGTCTACCACCTTGCGATGCGAACGAAGACTGCGTAGCATCGGCAGAGATCATTCCATCATCACCCGAGGCCAGATCGAGAGAGTCCTGCGAGGACCGACCCGACCGCATCTGGCGACTGGGCGCAGAAACCTTTAGCGCAGCCTGCGAAAAGTCAAATGAGACGCCCGAGCCGTCCGATGGTTCCGTGAAATGGCCAGGGGACTGGCCGGTGTTTTCCGCAGATGCGGCAGGTGGCATCGCACTGCGGCGAGCAGAGTAGATAGAGCTCGACGCGGAGTTTCGGCGCATCCTGCCCGGAACTTCCAGAAACCCTGGCGTCGAAGCCTTGATGTTCAGTGGCTTTGTGGACGGAGGAGCATCACCGAAATCCAGATCGCTAGATGCGGAACTTGCCAACGAGTTTCCTTGGGAGTGTGACAGGTTTGGTGAGCTCTCCGAGGAATACCCTGCCGCAGTGGGTCGAGGCATTTGTGCATGGCGACTAACATCAGCGTCTGCACCAGACCTAGATAAGTGCTCTGGAGCCTCTCGCGCAGGTTGGTTACCGTTGTGCTCGGCGGAGTCAGTCATCGGATGGCGGTTCATTGCTCCGTGAGTAGGAAAGCCACCTAGCTGCTGACCACGGTCAGGTTGACCGCCAAGAGGACGCGTCATTCGCGGCATTGTGGCTCCTGGCATAGGCATTCCTGGCATAGGCATTCCTGGCGTCGGCATACCCGGCAGAGGCATTCCCGGCATGGGCATACCCGGCATGGGCATTCCCGGCATAGGCATTCCCGGCATAGGCATTCCCGGCATAGGCATTCCTGGCGTCGGCATTCCACGCATCGGCATTCCTGGCATCGGCATACCCGGCATAGGCATCCCTGGAAGCGGCTGTTGCCATCCGGGAGAACTCGCAAACTGCCTATTAGACAAAAAACCGTTGGGTCCCCGTGCCACCGGGGCATGGCCGTGACTTGAGCCATGCATGAGTCCAGCGCCTGGCCCTATTCCACCGGCCTGAGGCTGTCCCGGACGTTGCACTGACGTCGCTACACCGTGCGATGGAAACCGCTTCGGGGCTCCCATTGGAATTCCATCACCAGGGAAGCTGCCCAAGGCACCAAAGGGCTGAGGTGAGCGAGACTTGGCGGGGTAATCCTCAGTTGGATCAGCGCGTAGACGCATCTGCTGCTGAGGACTATTGGCGTAATTGTTTGCAGCCCGGGGCATCCCAGGTCGATAGCCTTGTGGCATATGCCCACCCATCATAGGACTGGTCGGGCTCGTAGGGCTTCTTGCGAATCCGTAAGGATTGGGAATCTGCGCACTCTGGTTTTGAAGGGGACCGGGTCTGTAGGGTCTAGCATTTTGATGAGGACCCGGACCATAGGCAAATGGTTTTGAGGCCCCTTTAGCAGACAGGCTACTGAATCCCTGAGTATGTGGGTATACATTTTGCGGTTGCTGCGCTAAATGAGACGCCTGCTGCTGGGGGAGGTCGATTTGACGCGTCTCGCTGTCATCAGCCTGAGCAGGCGGCCGTGGGGTATCATCACCTTCTATTCCTAACCCGTGTACATTAGAGGGCGAAGTCGCCTGCGTCTTCGCGTTGGTCGTGGCATACGGATTAGGCTGTGACGGCAGCGGCCTTGACTCAGGCTCAGGCTCCTCTGAGTCTACTGGCGGAACGGCGTACGGATTTATCTGCAGAGTAGGTCGGGCCGATTGTGTCATCACGGGCGTCGGCTCTTGTCCAAAATCCAAGCTTTCTTGCGACCTATCCGCTGGGCTCTCCATGCTTTTGGGGGAAGAAGAAGCTAGCTGCCGTGCAGGAGGCGCCACGGTATCATTATGGTCCTCGAAATCCATCTCGGCATCCTCATACTGCTGCGTGCTCATGCTTGCAATCGTACTCACGCGACTTTGGCTATATACGGATGCGTGTCCATCGACATAACCATCCACATTGACAAGGGGACGCCCATTCCGTGGTTCTGTGCTGCTTGGATCTCTTTCTTTGATTCCAGCAGCTTCTGTAGCGACCCTACTAGCGCTGCGAGAATCAGCGGCAGTGATCTGCTCAGTTGAAGCGCGTGAGCTTGTTAGCGGCTCGTCAAGCTCAAGCTCCTCCGCGAGCTCATCCTCCTCATTATCCTCGGCACCTTCGAATTCGCTCTCCTCGGCAACGGCTGGGTTCTCGTGCGAGCCCATGATGGCCTCATTATCATCAGCTATAGCCTCATCACGGGGGTAGACCATTCTATCCGCCATGGAGTCAGTGCTCATGCTAGATAGAGGGGCCTCAAAACCGGGCTTGAAGCCGGGCGTGCCTGGCACGTCATTCCATCTGCTACTTTCGGCCTCCTGCTGCTTCTCCTGGGCAAGCTGCGAGCCTGAGCCAGAACCATGGGCGGGAGGCAGCGGAGCAGCGTCATCGATTTCATCCTGCTCCTCATTTTCCGCAGCCTCGCCGGCGTATTCCTCCGCAATGATTTCCGGAATTGGCGGTGGCAACGGTCGAGGGGACTCAGAGTGATTTACCGAGGCAGAATTCTCAGTGGATGATAAGGAAGAAGGTACAGCTAGCTTCAGTTCAGGCTCAGACTTCGAATACAAGCCTGGAGGGGGCGTGGAATGCGTGGATCCAGAGAGGCTTGTGAGCGAGCCGGCGTAGTTACCCACGATATGCCCTTTGCGCGATGAACTAGAGCTAAATGAACCCGACAGTGATGGCGAGCGAGACCTTGAACGAGTATGCGGAGCGACTTCGAAGCCTGCTCGCTCGTAAACAGACGGGAGTCCCGCCGCAAAGGGCGGAAAAGCGTGATCCAAGTTACGCCGCGACGAGCTGCGAGGCGAGCTCGTAACAGACATTTTTATATCTGATCTCGAACAATAGCTCGTCACGTAGCTGAGGTATGCACCAACGCAATGGTATGGATGAAGTGTGGCCCTTACCGACGAGCACCTGATATTGTCGGTCACTTTTTTGTCAGATTACCCCGGGACGCACGACGCGTGTCGCCGTAACACCTAAACCTATGTAACCCGTGCCCTAAATTCCACACGCGCCGGCGTCGCCAAATGCAGTGGCAATCCCAGTCGCTTCAGGCATACGCATGCCGCAGACGCATACTGGCCGCTTGGCCCACGCGTACATAGCAATACCTATACAGCGTCTGATAATCTCCATGCAAAAACAGTCGGTTGCTTAACCATCTCGAGCAGGCACCGCGTTTTCGGACCCCTTTTTTCGCGGTAGAAACTCGTGCATTGGGCTTGAGCTTGCGTCGCGTATGCCGTGTGACACATACATCACTAATCACAACTCCTGCACTCATCCAGCTACGTGGGACGCGCGATCGCTGCCAGGGAATTCCACGCTAACGATTAGGCAGTTCGCTGCATATCAGGGCTCAAATGCGCCATAGATGTAAGAGTATTTACCTACCTCGCCACTCAAGCAGGGGCTATACTACTTTTAACGGCGGAATGCCCATTCACAAAGAGGTCACTTCGCCCTGAGGCTGAGCCAGCGTCGGTATGCCGGCTTGCACTGTGCATACTGTGGCAATAATGCATACACGACTGCGCGAACTGCATATTGCTAAATCGAAAGCTCCCAGTAAATGACCTTGACTGTCACCACTTCCTTTAGTGCAGCGCACGAGTCGTCAAATCTTCTTTTAGCTAGTTCATTTCACATTTACCCCTGTCTGGCTTTTACTGCTTCTCGTGAGCATGCTCAGAAGGCTAGCTGCCAGTGGCGCCGAGACTAGGGTCAGCCGCGAGCTGCTTGGGGACCATCCTGAACGGGCCAGTCAGACCAGTATCTTCAAGTAGCTGATCCTCGTATTGAGGGGGCCGACGCATCGCTGTGTGATCGAAACTAGCAGCATGTACGCGCCGCACAAAAATGCCAACATAAATTCTAGTTAACGCCAATGACGATGGCTATCAGTCACATATCGGCTATGCAGACATACAGAATAGAAGAACGCATGTATTTGCTACCAAATATATGGAAATCACAGATAGACATGCTAAGAAAGATCCAGGGGTCGCGGATACTGATCCTCCGGATCCACTCTGCTCAAGCCGGCCCAAGCAAGTCCGCAATTGACTCAAAGACTTTACTGTGGGAGTGTCATCGTGGGGCATTGGTATCGAAACACCAGCTAGTTGCTTGGGGATTCCGCAATTTCAGACCATTTCTTGCCTTTGAGCTGGCTGACGAGGTCCTCGGCAAGCACACTGGGCTTCTCGGGCCCATCGTAAGCAAACGAAGTGTACAACTGCACGAAGTTTGCCCCAGCACGCGCGAATTCTAGGGCATCCTCTGCGGTGGAGATACCGCCACACCCAATAATCGTCAGCTCCGGCCCAACCTCGCGGCGCAGCTCACGGAGAGCCTGAAGCTCGAGAGGCTTCACTGGAGGGCCGCTGAGTCCGCCAGTCTGTCTGGTCACGGCCGCTGGAGACTTCAATGAAGCAGGACGGCCAATCGTTGTGTTGCCGACAATGACGCCATCAACACGCGCTTCGAGCACGGCGTGCGCAATGGCCTTCACTTCGTCGGAGCTGAGGTCAGGCGCAACTTTCACGAGCAGCGGCGGCAATTCCGCTAGCGGCAGTGCGTTACGCTCTGCGATGACGCAGGACAAAAGCGAACCCAGCTTCGAGCCACTCTGGAGATCGCGCAGTCCTGGGGTGTTCGGGCTCGACACATTTACCACTAGCGCATCAGCAAGCGTGCCAAACTGACGCACGCCCTTCACGTAGTCCTCAATCTCATCACCATGCTTATTCTTGCCGAGGTTTACGGCTAGGACCTGGCCTGGGCCACGGCGACCACCATCCTCGATCTCCCGCACGCGAAGGCGTGCCGCGACAGCCGCATGGCCCTCCGAGTTGAAACCAAACCGATTGACGATGGCCTTGTCGGCGGCGAGCCGGAAAGCGCGAGGTCTCGGGTTGCCTGCCTGAGGCTTGGGTGTGACGCTACCAACCTCCACCCACGAAAATCCGTACTGGAATAGCGTATCAACGGCCTTGCCGTCCTTGTCGAGGCCCGCAGAGACACCGATCGGCGTCGCCAGGGTCAGTGGACGGACCCGCTTCGCTATCGGCGTGTCTCCGGGGCTGTTGGCACTAGACAGGAACAGCGTCGTGCGCAGTAGCCCCTCAGGGTCGATGAGCTCCAGCCAACGGCTCGGCAGCCTTGGATTGAGCGCCGGGAACCGCATGAGCTGTATTGCCGCTGAGTGCGAGTCTTCGACGTCCGGGAGCAGCGCACGCGCCGCCGGCATGACGAAGTAGCGGTACCCGCTCGCACGGGGGTCTCTGAAGTATACGACCGCCCCGATTGAACCTACAGCTGCCACTGTCGTTAGCGTCCTCAAACGAAATAGACGAGACATGAGCGGGCCACGTGAGAAGTGAGACGGTATTATATCGGCAACCGTTTCGTGGCCCACGCAGTAGTAGCATGTGAAAGCCAATAAAAATAGGGATCCAGAGAGTGGACCGACGGCTCAGAAGCCTTAAATGGATACATATAATTCAGTTCCTAAAGACGGTTGTGAGAAAAGGGAAAAGGGTTCGACAGACACATGTGCGCACTCGCACGTTCACTCATAGGCAGTCTGATCGTCGGGGCTACACACAACAATAAATGCGGCATTGCACATAAAGACGCTCTGGAAGTGATGACATTCTACATATAATACACTAGCCTGGTGGCCGACCTTCTGCTTCGCTCGCGATCAACGTCGCAAGCCTCCCTATCAAGGCGCACAATGATGCCGCAAACATCGAAGTGCTCGCGGCGAGAAATCTAAATAAATACTAGCTGAATAGCTGAGCGCCCAGCCTAGAATTCTGGCTCTTTCGATCACATTAGTTTCGATACAAGGCAGAACAAGAGAACACTGCATCAGGTTGGCTGGAATTAGGACGTGGCTTCTTGATGTCGGAAGAAAGGTGTACACGACAGGCTTTGAGCCCTGGCTTCCCAGTCCTAGGGTCCTCATACCCAAGCGTTGCGGGAAGCGCTCGGCTCACCGGCCTCGCTCGCAGCAGAAAACGGGTTCTCAGGATCATCATCTGAGATCTCGAAATCATCGGGCTCAGGCTCATCAGCACGCGCATCTCCGTGTCTCGCATAGGCACCTTTTGACTTCAGCTCATCGGCCCTCTCTTTCGTTCGTTTGTAAATGAGCCAGGACGTAACGATGCCGACAGTGACCGCGATCACGATGCTCAACAGATTCGCCCACCACGTGGCCGAGTCTTTCGTCGTTGACAAGTTTGCGAGCCGGGACCCAATAAATATGTGGAGCAGCAGCTTTGGCGTGCAACACAAGGTTGCGACAAAGAACTTCCACGGTTGCACAGAAGGCACGGCGCTCATCCCCGCATTCGAGAGGCTGTAGGGAAGCGGGCACAGGCGTATCATCCATAGAAGCAGGAAGCTGTCGGCCTGAAGCGCCTCGGCGAACGCTTTGAAGCCGACTTGGCGGTCTAGCATGCGCTGAGCAACATCATGCATCAAATATCGGAACGTTATGAAGCTTAGAAACGATCCGACAAGGGTTCCTGTCGCTATTACCGGCCAGCCATTGGGAAAACCAAATACCATTCCGGTGAACAGCGACAAAGCTGAGTATCCGATCATTGGCGGGAACGACACAACAATGTAGAGCGCAATTAGTATTACCGCCCGGAACGGGTTCTCGCGAAACCGGGCGCTAAACGCAGCCATCCAAGAGATGACGGCACCGTGGAACACTGCAAGAAGTGTCATCATCACGAACAGGAAGCCAAGGCCCAGTCCCACGAACCAGCGCTCACGACGCTCAAGCGCATCGAACATGCCCACAGCGCGGCGCGATGCCTCTTTGACCAAGTCAACTCCTTGCTGCACGAACGCGGACATCGGGACCGTTGTGCTGTTCAATGCCTAAAGAACGTCGATGCCAAAAGAATGCAATCAGGCTGAGTCCAGGCCTATCTTGTCAGGGAGTAGGGAGCGCGATAGTGAGTCTCGTGGCAAGGACTCCTATGGTCACCCACCCGCGTTCGATCTCCGCCCGCGTTTCACAAATGCTCCGTGATACTCTGAGTAGTCGGCACATGCGTAATGTGCGCCCAGCCTCCACAGGTCGGCGGCCGAACACGTGCCAGACCACCTCCCACCCGCTCTCGTAGACAGTCCTCAATGGCTGGATACTGCTTGGGGGAGGGGGGGGCGCCTGACCAACTAGTCGCGCTGGCAGTGTGGAGACTCAACCTGCAAGCGTGACGCGCGGCTGTAGAGAGGCTTAACTCAAGGAACAACTTACCCTGGCCCCTCGACCCCGCGATGTCGTGTTAACTTTACATATTGAATCCCGCAATAGCGAAGTTTCAAATCAATATAGACTGCTGCTTCGTAGGTAGGAGTAGCTTATTTGGACATTAACGAAAATTTGAGCAATGACCATGCCGGGGCAAAGCCTTTCTCCCTATGTAACTTGCCGAACCCTCTTGCCTGGGCGATGGGCGTAGAAACAACATGGCCACTCACATCGTTCCTCCCAGTAAAAGAGGCGAGAGGTGAATAATCACATTTTTCCGCCAGTGGATCTCCTGCAAGAACGGGGAATGTCAAAATGCTAGAAATTGATTGAACTTTCTTAACGCGCTTATAGCCATAGAATGACAATGACGTGTGCCGCATAGTGCCGCAAAAATTCTGTTAAACTTCTTGTCGCTGGCTCACCAGAGCCAATTGCTTGCGCATCGCTGCATTGTGCTGCACGCCGCGCGTGTATGTATGGCGGGTATGTCAGATGTCTGGGACGACACCCACCGTTGGACCCATTCGCTGCGTTTCCACGCAGTCGACGATTATAGGGCTAGGTACTGCGCGGACGAGTGGTGCATCCTGAGAGTGCGACCGCAAGAAGTAGGAAGTAAAGCACAGCCTAGCATCTCCAGACTTGTAAAACCCGCCATTCGCACGGTTAATCACGAGTAAAACCGGGTAATCTTTGAGTTTGCGGCACCTGCGTCCCCAAAACCATTTTTCCAGGCTCCGAAAGTCTCACGCTGGCGTCACTGGGTACGGGCAGAATGGTAGCGCTAGGCGGAGAGGGAAGGACAAGCTGCCACGTAAGCGAATGGCGTTGCTGTTGGGTTTGGGTTGCGCGCACCTGACGTTGCGGGAAAGCTGGGGTAACAGCCTCGTAACGCGTTAGGCCCCGCAGGACACGCCTTCTGACTGGCCAGTTCTGGCACGATCGAGCCGTCGCAGCAATCATTATCGAAGAGAGCGCCACGGAACCCTTAACTGCAGCTGCGTGCTCACCGTCGCACATGTCGCGAGCCTCAACTATATAAGGGCATCGAGAACCGCCCGTTGGTGGTCAGTCTAAAACTACAACAGTTTCCGAATTACAAAAGACAACTTTAGAAATGCCCAAGAACTTCGCTAACGTCGAGTACCCGGCCCCGCCGCCGCCGCACACCAAGGATGGCACTCTTCACATCCTTGATCAATTCAAGCTTAACGGTAAGGTGGCCTCTGTCACTGGCTCGTCTAGCGGTATTGGCTATGCTGTGGCTGAGGCGTTCGCCCAGGTTGGTGCCGACATTGCTATCTGGTACAACAGCCACGATGCCTCTTCTAAGGCTGAGGCCCTCGCGAAGAAGTACGGCGTCCGTGCTAAGGCTTATAAGGCGAATGTTTCCGACGCTGCTGAGGTTAAGAAGACCATTGAGCAGCAGATCAAGGACTTTGGCCACCTTGACATCGTAGTCGCCAACGCCGGTATTCCGTGGACCAAGGGTGAGTACATTGAGCAGCCTGACAATGACCACTTCAATGCTGTTGTTGACACTGACTTTAAGGGCGTTGCGTACGTCGCGAAGTACGTGGGTCAGCACTTCAAAGAGCGCTTCGCTAAGGAGGGCAAGAAGGGTTCGCTTGTATTCACTGCGTCGATGTCTGGTCACATCGTGAACGTTCCGCAGTTGCAGGCTACCTACAATGCGGCCAAGGCGGCCGTGCGCCACCTCTCGAAGTCGCTCGCGGTCGAGTTCGCTCCGTTCGCTCGCGTCAACTCGATCTCGCCGGGTTATATTAACACCGAGATCTCTGACTTCGTTCCGAAGGATATCCAGAACAAGTGGTGGTCGCTCACCCCGCTGGGACGTGGTGGCGAGCCGGCTGAGCTGGTTGGTGCTTACCTCTACCTCGCTTCTGACGCTTCTACCTACACTACGGGTACTGACATCATTGTCGATGGTGGATACACCCTTCCGTAAGAGCTCATAAGTAGAGTTATATTTTTCGCATATATTCTAAGGCATTGAGAGAACATGTCTTTGTTTTCGATGTGACGATAGTTGGGAAGGGGAAGGAATTGGGTAGGTGGCTGATGGATGATGATTCGCAACCGTCCGCTGACGCGATCATGTCTGCCTGAGTACCACGCAGAGGGTAGAATAGCGCAGACGCTTCCTTTGTTGTACACTTCAAAGGCCGGAACCTTCAGCCGTCTATCTCTTTAGCAGCTATCGTTTCTTCCCTACTGACACCTATGCTTCATCTGTTCATCGCCCAGATGCAATTGAGTATTGGCATCTCACTTTCTAGCTCAGCAAAGATCTTATATTGTCATTTGAAAGTCCTTCAAATACATGGTCTAAGGAGTTAGGAATTCGATGATCATTATGTATACTAATTAGCCTGCGTCTCTGATTCATGCTTGTAACCTGTTAGATTCGCCCCCCGCCACACACGTAGACGCACGTCGCCAATGAACATTTCGGCGACCCCAGAAAAATCAATTGTGGGACAAAATCAACCCCCGCAATAGCATCCATAGGCACCAGTAGTCACACTATACAATTATTGACAAGATCCCAGTCTAGACACTGAAACTGGCTTTAACGGATATATATATCGCGGGGTTCACCTGGTATTGTTGACCGGCCATGTGTGCCAAGACCGCCGCCCACGTAACATGCATGTCCCAAGGCTGACCCCCAGGTATCGTGAAAGCTTACCTGAGGCGGCCGTCAGGGAGGGGTTTCCAAGC
This sequence comes from Starmerella sirachaensis, assembly GCA_030578495.1. NCBI lineage: Eukaryota > Fungi > Ascomycota > Dipodascomycetes > Dipodascales > Trichomonascaceae > Starmerella > Starmerella sirachaensis. Next base: position 579,303 of record JAJMSC010000004.1, on the reverse strand, counting down.
CGGTGCGTCGGCACCCCATTATCCCCTCCCCTTCATTGCGGGAAATGAGGGGCATCAGATTTGTACCGGGGCGTGTGTGGAGCCACGGTAATCGCATCAACGTACCATTTAAACCGTTGGCATGTTAATTTACAATGCGCCGACTATATACGAATTTCACCGACGGGTATAACGTGTGTGTATCATTTTCATAAGTCTCCCTTCGCGTATAGTCACGTTGTGTGTGTATGATGTTATGCGCGCCGTACAGCAAACCCTGACTGGCAAGCCTCTCCACATCATGACCCTGGTGAGCTCTGGGTGAGCTCTGTGATGGAAGGGCGAGAACCCATTCGTATCGGCCTACCCGCTAACAAGGATTGCTTCTACAGATACTCAAGCATCAATTACACACCTCCTCCGTGCCCAAGGGCGAGAGCCTATACCACCACAATATTTTTTTCTGGATCTGCATGAGCTTTCTGCGGTTCCCTCCGCCACCATATCTAGCGCTCAGCCTGCCCCTCCTCGCACCCCAATCGTCGCGCCAGTGCTGTGCCTAATGCAGACAGCCTGTGCCGACGCATGTGCCCCTGACCGATGATAGGCTTCCTGCATGCACCATTAACCTAGCCCGGTTCGTATTGCGACGAATTGGCCACCGCCCTTGGATGCAATCCAGATGCTCGGGGGCAGTACGCAATACGAGTGGTCACGCATTAAGAAAAGAACCATGAGAGTAGACGATGACACAAAGTTACGACGAAGGCAGACAATCGCTAGGTATTTTTGAGAACACATTCTTTGAAATCGACTTTTCGTCGAGGAGCCATGCCCTAACCACCGGACTACACATCCCTAACCTTGTCACTTACAGCCGCTATACCGATGCGTGATGCGCGTGGGAGACACAGGCGTGAAGCTGCCGTTCTCCGCCCGCTCTGACGGCAATAACAGATACCATTCGTGGATGCGGCTGCAGATGCCGGTGTGGTGAATGCCCATCCCCTCGCGGCGGCGACGGGTGCTCGATTATACGCAACCCTGTTTTTATACGACTTAAAAGCACCCCCACGCCGAACTTTAACCAGACAGACCATTGAAAAGCTATGATTTCTCAAACTGCTGTGTCTAGAGTCACTCGTGTGGCAGCACAGCGTGGAGCGTTTTCACATATGCATGCGATCATTACTCCTGCGTCAACCACCTTGGCGGTGAGCGGTGTACCGCGGGTTGCGGGAGTCGCACTGTCTACGCGGCGAGCTCTATCAACACGAAAGAACTTTGTTGGAGTTGAGTACCCCAAGCCGACGCCAGAGTGCATTGAGCGAACTCGCGGCAATGTCATGGATATGTTTTCTTTGAAAGGCAAAGTCGCCTCGATCTCAGGTTCTTCACGTGGCATCGGCATGGAAGTCGCCGAGGCGTTTGCGCAGGCTGGAGCAGATATTGCTTTGTGGTACCAGTATGACGAGCCTGTGATCGAGGCAACGCGCTTCGAGAAGGAGTATGGCGTTAAGGTGCGATCTTACAAGGCTGAAGTCACCGAGTTTGCCAGTGTTGAGGCCACCGTTAAACAGCAAATCGAGGACTTCGGAAAGATTGATGTATTTGTAGCCAATGCTGGCGTTATTTGGGAAGGTGCGGACCACCTCATTGATGAGCCAACAAATGAGGAGTGGGACAGGGTTCTGAGGGTCAATATCGGCGGTGTGCAGAACTGCGCGAAGGTGGTAGGGCGTCACTTCCGTGAGCGTGGCCAAGGCAATCTTGTAATGACAGGGTCAATGTCAGGCCATATCATCAACGTTCCTGACACAATGGCCGCGTATTGCGTTAGCAAGGCAGCAGTGGTTCACTTCGGTAAGGCGCTTGCACTTGAGTGGGCGAATTTTGCGCGCGTCAATGTCGTGTCCCCCGGCTATATGAAGACCAAGATGACCGAAGTCAAGCAGGTTGAAGGAACCGACAATTGGGGTCCTCTGACGCCGATGGGGCGCATGGCTGACCCGCGCGAGCTTGTCGGAGCTTACCTCTACTTCGCATCGGACGCTAGTTCCTTCACCACCGGCACGGATCTTTTGGTCGATGGGGGATACACTGCGCAGTAAGGTATGCACTTGGCACGTCTCTAAAAGTGAATGAGGTTGCAGTTAATAACATGATAGCGTGTATTATTGTAAAGTAAAGTTACATTTAGAGACGTAAAAAGAAGTCCAGAGGTTCATCCATGAAGCTTGAATCTCATGTGTCTACGCGCGTGACCCGCGACCTCCGCTTGTAGAGGGGGTAGCACCGACTCAATGCATTTCCAGGCGCATGCATATTTCGACTTTATCAGGGTAGGAGCGACGGCGGGTCTGCATCGCAAGCCCTCGTTAAATCGTATTCCTGTTGCCTCGCGCGTCCTCGCACTCCAACATCGAACATATCGCGCCAGCCCATACACAGGCTTAAGCATCCTCGTCCTATGGTCTCACAAAGACTAACCTACAATCGCCATGCATACAAACATCATGCACGTCTTCATACTATGCGGATAATCGCATGTTTATCCGATGCCGGCGCATTACGAGGGCAGACGTACCGCCGCGCCCGGTCATGCACGTCTCCGTATTCTAGCTAGGGTTCCGTCTCAAGCTGCAAGAAAGGATTGGGATCTTCGCCATTCAATACCTAGCCCCAGCCGCTGAGTGTCGCCCAAGGCCTCAGTTGCACCCGCTTTTCTCTCCGCAAGTCTCAGTACAGAAGTTGAAATGGCGTTCATTACAGCATTAAAACAGCCCGCGGCACTACGAGCTGGCTATTCAGTCTACACACGGAGCGCTTCGACTCGAGGAACCCGCCCGTTCCTCACCCACGTGACAGGAGCAATTGGCGGCGGCGCACTTCTTCGCCCAGGAGCTGCTGGATCCCGACAACTTCATCCTACAGGGAGAACTATGGCAAGCGGAAAGAACTTTGTTGGTGTTGAGTATCCGCAACCCACGCCGAAAAGCGTCGAGCGGACGCGCAAGAACGTGTTTGATCTTTTCTCGCTGAAGGGCAAGGTCGCATCGATCTCGGGCTCGTCTGGTGGCATTGGCTTCGAGGTAGCTGAGGCGTTTGCACAGGCTGGTGCCGACGTCGCGTTGTGGTATAACTCGCGCGACCCGACGGATAAGGTGAAGTACCTCGAGAGCGAATACGGCGTGAAGGTGCGCGCGTACAAGGTTGCAGTTACAGACTACGACGACGTCGAGCGGGCAATCACAGAGCAGATCAAGGAGTTTGGCAAGATCGACATCTTTGTCGCTAACGCCGGCATCATCTGGAGTGGAGCCCCGTCAATTCTCGATGAAAAGAACAACAACGAGTGGGACAAGGTTATGCGTGTGAATGTGGACGGCGTATACAACTGTGCGAAAGCCGTTGGCCGCCACTTCCGCGAGCGCGGCCAGGGCAACCTTGTACTGACGGGATCGATGTCTGGCCACATCATCAATGTTCCGGACACGATGGCTGCGTACACCACGAGCAAGGCCGCCGTCATTCATCTTGGCAAGGCCCTTGCTCTCGAGTGGGCAAGCTTTGCACGCGTGAACGTTGTGTCCCCAGGCTACATTAAGACTGACATGACTGAGGCCAAGGAGGCGGAGGGCATGAAGAACTGGGGTCCTCTCACCCCAATGGGTCGCATGGCCGATGCTCGCGAGCTCGTTGGTGCGTACCTTTATCTAGCATCTGATGCTAGTTCGTTCACTACAGGTGCGGACATCGTTGTTGATGGTGGCTACACTGTGCAGTAAAAGCGTTCTGACATGCATTGCAGCATGATTCAGAGCGACCGCAATACCTTACGCACGTAGATATTATTAAATTTATTAACCAGATCGACAGTAGGATTAAGGTTTCTTGCCTTCTTGTGAAGCATGATGCGCCCTGAACGAGCGCCAGAAATATGGAGATATGCCGAATGCATTTTGACGTCATGATAAAACACCGTTCAGGGCTAGGAGCGATGCTGGACGCTCTGTACCTAAAATCAGCACTGCTCCTCGTAGAGCGTGAATTTTACGACACCGGAGAGCACGGGCGGCAAATATCAGTGATATCAGTGATATGTAGCACAAGTAATGCAAGTATCTTAGTGCCGAGGGGTCTCTTAGTACCAGGACATAGGCGGCTCGCTGTGTCTCGAGGGCGGACGCCGTGTCAAGGGTGTGAATCCATGTCGAACGCTGCGGGGGATCGAAGGCTGTGACGCTGACAGCAATATCTGTGTACTAGAGAGCTTTGAGCACGATGGAGAATGGATCACGGCTGCGGCCAGGTTGTACAGTGCGGGCGATTCTGAGGATGTCATAATGATTCACACGCACACGGGGTTCCTCATACTGCAGCCATCTGAAAATGGCACGGTTTCACTCAAAAGGCACCCTCCAGCAGCAGATCCCTCCCCTGACTCGTCAGGACGTATTAGGTTCCCGGATTTCGGCCACTACATACACTACATCCGGCAATGGGGTGACATCGAAATCTCAGCGGGTATATACCTTGTGTGCAACCCTGCTGCTGCAGAGCCTGTGTTTACGGTCGAACCATCGATATATGGCATGTCCTTAGAGCTACAAACAAATGTGATATGCAACTGGGAGAGCACAATACCGAAAAGTATTTCGCAATCATCAGAGAAATGGCTTAGCTGGCGTCGTAACCAAATGAACGCTGAAACTAGCGAAGCTCTGTCAAGTAGGATTCTTCTGGCTGTAAGTATGATCACAACTGTGGCAAGCGTAATGATTCTCATCTGCCATCACTGGTCGAGGCGCAAATTTAGACGTCTAAGGTAGTTTGATATATCCCATCTTACAGCTTAGTGTATGAACAACACCGTGAGAACGTTCTTTAACTATCGTGCTGTTTGGCCTCATACTTCATCTGATGCTCTGACATAGTGCGTCTGCCGTGCTGTGTGCGACTTAAATACATGATTCGGGCATCGGATGCACGAAAGCTAGCCAACTTAAGTTATTCTAGCATAGAGCCTTGGTGAGACATCTAAAGCAAGATCTGGTATCCTAGGAATGATGCAATCGGAATGAAAGCGATGTTAGGGTTACAAGATAACCTCGCATAACTTGTTGTAAAGTAGAAGGAAGGGCAAGCTAGATATAATGAAGGCGCTTTGGATCCTCGCATCTCTTGTACTACCCAATCTGATACTAGCGTTCATATTGGATGGCTTATTAGACTGCCAGAAGCTCTCGGAAAGTAGCGTGTTCAAGCGCGATCTTCAAATCACTCGAAAGCTTAGCCGGCCGCCAACTACAATTGAAGCAACTGTTTACGCCAACCTTTGTGGGACCATCTCTTCAGTAGAAGGCTGTGCCCGCAACAGCAGCCTTTGCACGGTGGAACGGTTCGAACACAAAGGCGATTGGATTGTCTCCACGGTCAAGTCTTACGCCATGGAGGGCAAAAACCCACCTATTTGGTCAATTCCTTCTGGTTTTACTGTAGATACCGACAAAAATGGTACACACTCATTGAAGCAAGTTGAGAACGAGACCTTCTTCGCACATCAGCTGCTTTATGAAGGCGACTGGGGTCAGCGCAAGATCAAAACTTGGGTCGAGATCACCTGTGACAATGGTACTGAGACGCCTCTGATTACTCTGGAACCTGGCGATTGGGGTGGAATGGTGATAAACATCAGGACATCTGAGATATGTGAGTGGGAAGCAACAAATTTGCCGAGCGTCGCAGACGCTTACTGGGAACACTTCCAAATGTATCTCGATTGGCGCGAGTCCAGATTCCGTGATACTATGGACAAACCCACTAAGCTGTTGCTTATCGTGAGTGTTTCTGTAACTCTAATTTTGTCCTCTGCGATCCTTGTACATTTCAACTTGTTTAGGCGAAGGGATCAGGCCTCAAAATAGGAACGCGTTATGATATATGGCTTTCAAAGTACGGTAGGATGATATAGTGATAATAGGCATATGTAAATGTGGCTAGTGAGTGGCGGTGACTTCACTGCTGGAATATTATGGTAATTCGGTGAATCGTGGTTCTACGGGAGCACCTTAAGGGTCGGATCGTGGCTTTGAGCGGGAATTATGTATACTGCTAGTGCGTCAAGCTAATTATCACGCAAGAAAATTAGCTATGCTATCTGCGCTAGCTCGTGTGGGAAAATTGCGAAGGCGAAATGTCGCGCCCCAAATATATTTTTTTAAGTTGAGCGGTTCTAATATGAGGGTTCGTTTGTCGCGTCCGGACAACAAAGGGAGGCTCGCGCTGAAGAACTTGAAGTGTAATTAATTTAGCCATAATAATGCACCTCCGAAGGAGGACTGCGAGTATTCATGGTTCTATAACGTTTACCGAAAAGATCTGCCGCATTTTACTCATGAGTACGAAGGAGCCTATTTGGCACGCGGTCAGCTATGCAACCGTCCTGTGACCAATGTCACAACTATATCGTTCGATTCTCGAGTAAACTGTCCACGACACAATTGATAAAAATAAAACCAGCCAGAAGCGCAGCGGCCCAAAGCTGCGGAAGAAAGGTCCTTAGCATTTGCCAGTGTTTCCATGCCGGCCAGACCGGCATCGCTAGGACGTGCTTGTTCCAGAGATCAGAGGTACCCACCACACTCCGTGTCCGCGTGAATGCGGGTTGGAAAGCTGTCACCAAGATCATCAGTGTCATTGGCCTGGCAGTGAATAAGCTCAGAGCCACCCCACACCTGACCGCCTTCGGGGAGGCTTCACTTGCGAGAGTTTCAACGATTCGCAAGCCGTGAACGAGACCAAAAACGGTGCCGAGGGCGACTAGGATAGTCGTTGGTAGGCTGAAATAAGTTGCTAAAGGATGAATCCAGCTCATCGTACGAGATTCGGTTAGCCGACCTAGAGAATAAACTTCCTCAAGTTCCTGAAATGCCGCTCCAATGTTGGACGCTTTAAGAGCGGAGGATCTATATTTCGCTAAGGTAGCATCATCAGCATAAGTATAGCCGGCTCGGCGTCCTGCAAAGTCGAATGAGACGACGACATACTTATCGGACACCTGATATATTCCATGCACCCCACCCCAGAGACAGTATAGATCACTCACGTCCTCGGCATGCACTACTCTGGGCATAGTAGAACCTCCCGGGAGCATAGTAGAATCTCCCGGGAGCATAGTAGAATCTCGTGGGATTGTCAAAATGTTCCCATCATTGGCCGCTGACACAGGCCTCGTTATAATACGTCATGGGTATGCGATATGCCGTGCACATGTGATTAGGGTACGGAATAAGGTGCTCAGCGTGCAGAGCAGCAGGGTTGTCCTTCATATGCTATGTACAAATCCTGATCAGCATGCTTAGAGCCTAATAAAATGGCCATCGGCTCCTAAAATTTGTAAATAAGGAAGAAAGCGTTACCACAACTACTAAGTCACTAAGTGTTTCAAGCCAACTCTGTTTAAACACCCATATATAGGGGTGACAGGCGAGTAGCTGAGGAAGTATAAATAGAGGAGAGTTATACACTAGGGTCAAAGATACTTGGAAACCCTGACAATGTTTTTTGTATTGAGTGAAGGATACTTTGATTCTTTGGACGCACTCGCTAATAGATCTCGATACCAACCCTAGACCTACATTCACATGGAATTTGGACGCATGTAGGCTCCAACGGTAAGCTCGCTTGTAGCGTTGTTTAGTGCATTCGCTCAGGGGTCTAAGGACGAATGTTACCATTGGAATGGCTTATCAGAAGAAGGTCAGAGTCTAGTGCTGTTACTGAAAATTCATTTTGCTCATGGCGTAGAGATTGGGTTCACAAGGATCGGATGCCAGGCTGGAAAGGGGATGCGAAGATAGGACGGATGCATATTTTCAGCATCGGAATGCACACATGGAAAACCAGAGTATGCCAGCTTAGACTCAGTCAGTTTTCCTGGTACGTGTGAGTAGTCAATCTTAGCGAGTTAAAAACGACCGCGCTCTTCATAAGTGTCGGCCATACTCGACGAGCACGCTCAGTCCTGCTAGCACAGCTCAGCCGCTCTCATCTCGAATCTGAACATCTCAAAAATGTTTGACATCACAGGCATGGCTGTAAATACGGGCTCAATAGCTGCCTCGTCGCATGCGACGTCAAAAGTGAGGGCTATGGAGCCGTCGCCCCAATCATTCTCATAGTACAAACTGTGCTTTAATTGCCATGGCATGCCCCACTCATTCAAAAGGAAGCTCCTAACCGCCCATTTGTTCAAGGGTGCAGAACTAACCCTTGGTACGCCGGTGTAGGAGTATATGGTAGTTGTGATCCACTTGTCTCCTTGTTTGAGACGTACAACAATGCAAACATTACTCCCCGCAGAACAACCATCCACGCGCTGAATTGGGCGACATGGGTTGGCATATATCGTGTACTCATTCACTGTGGGTGGGGTTCGGAGTACAGTTGTTGTGACTAAATCGTTCCTGAATAGTTCACTAAGGCCAAGCTCCTCACAGTCTATAGAGCCTGATGAAGCAGATACTGCATGCAAAAAGCTGAGCCCGACCGTAGCAAGCACCATTCCTAAGCCTACGATGTTGAAAGCCTACGACTTCTCGCCTTCACCTTCCCTTGCTCGAGGAGGCCGATTACGTTTCCGTACCAGCTTGGCCCAGATCATCAGTTCGCTGTAGACCGCTCACGGTCAGTGCACATACATGTGGGGGTCATCCGGGCTTTTTTTGGGTTATTTGGGTTCTGGTGAGCTCGTGAATCTGACATGTGAAAGTGTTGGCATCAGCCAGATATTTGGACCTACACTTTCGGCGACCGTGACAAGAAGCATCCCGCCAACACAAACGAGATATACCGCCTTTTTCAATCCTTGCGCACCGCTCGAGGCTCCACCCCAATGTGCACCCGACGCGAGCCTATGCATCATTCAGCAGGTTGAAATTGATCATGAGTGGATCCAGCGCGGCGTGATATCGTACGGTGGCCCAATACGGCAACACGAAACTCCCGATGAGGACCGAGAGAATTTGACGCGCACTGACGCAAATGAGGGGCCAATGTGGGCATTGTGGGACTTTTTCGAATGGAGTGAATTCGAAACCATAGGGGGCTTGATTTACTCGCAAACATGGGGCGATTGGCCCGTTTCAACGGAGGTCGCGTTCTCTTACGACCCTAATGCGACTGAGCCATTACTAGTATGGGAGGCAGGCCAATTTGACTTGATGCTGCGTGTGCGTTCAGCTAGCTTCAAAGCGCTAGCAGAAGACATGGAAGAATGGGAAAGAAAGAGAGAAACGCTAGTGGAGGCAGAGACGGCACGGCGTCTTTTGTTGTTGTTTGGAGATCAAGAAGCCAACTACTTGAATGTTATAGAACATAAATAGTGACAGCTAGTGAAGTCTCGTAAAGTGGTCTATGACCTAAGATTAGCCGACTCGCTGCCTGAATTATCCAGTACCTGACGCTTGATACCTTTATTCTCTAATCATTATTTTTTGCATGTCCGCAGTGTAATGCATTGGAAAACTAGCACGTATTACTTATTACTTCATTTTGAGACTCGCATGCTCGCCGAGATCTGCGTGCGGTAATCTAGATCGGTAATACCTATGCCACATGGAGAGGCACAAAAAGATTAAGTAAGTAAAATTTCGTCGCCATACAGACCAGAAACTCGTCCACTATAATGTCTGATTCCGAATATTCGAGCGACGAAGCCCCTGAGGAAGTCACTTTTTCCGCATCAAAGGCGGAAAGTACACTGAAAGAACGAACAAGAAAGCAGGCAGAAGCTGAGCGGCGGCGACAGGACAAAGACAAGCGACGTGACCGTGACAGGCGCCTCAAGGAGCAGCAAGCGGCTTCACAGGGGAAGCAGCGCAAGCTACTCAGCGAGCTCCTGCAGGAGTCGGATGATAGTGACGAGGACATTGAGGCTGGTGCACTTCCAGATTCGCAGGAGCTTGCGCGAGCACTCGCCGCTGCGAAGGCGAAAAAGAGATTCGAGGAGGCTGAAAAGCATACTGATGGTTTCAGAATCCAACTGGCCAAGCCCGCTGCTATTGGTAAGAGAAAACGTCTCCCACCGGCTGGCTCCGTAGCTGTACAAAGGCGAGACCAATTTTTGACGCGGGCGTCAGTTCCTCGGAAGTAGGGGTGAGCCGCTTCTTGCGCGCTCAGGCTTGCTTCATAGCTCTCGAGTATGTGGTTGCGTTTGTGAGCTTAATTATTTATACCGCATCATAGCAAAAGGCTTGACTCTGGCGTGTGCATCATGTAAATACTTCCATGCGTCTAGTAATCTATGTTTCTGCTCCAGGGGATGCGGGTCGAGATTGCGAATTGACAGGGTCAAACTTGGCAAAGGTATTCCGCTAAATCTCAGGCATACGTTCCTCACGTATACGTAGGAGGATGCTGAGATTTAAGAGCCTTGCGCTAATGCAATGGCTTCTTCTCTCGCTTCTAGTCGAGTGTTTTGGAAGCCTGGCTGCGATGCCTTCAAGATTGACACTGGCACGCCGAGTCAAGAGAGCTGGGAGAATGCCAGAGAACAAAGCTCACTAGAGCCCGTACTACCTGCATCGATACACACCAGGTTCACACACTGGTGCCTAGAATTCTTCAATATATGTCACCACAGCGGGATTTCACTAAGAGAGACAGAAGGAGCTCGTGAAATGGAGCTGGCTTGATGGATTACAACCCTTAGGAAAATACACATAAACAAACTACTTTTAGATATCGCGAGCTTCATTCAATGCCTAATGTATGCGAGATCGAATGTATTAAGTAAGGTCAATGATAATATTGCTGGCGTTAGGGTAAATCTACCTGAAGGGCCGAAGAGCTGCTTCTGTGTCTTGCGATTCCAAGTAATGAAGGGGGTCCTTGCAATCATTTTAATGGCAACAGTCCAGCCATTGTTTGCGCAAAGTCCGCTCAATTGTACGGAACTAGGTCTTGACGAAGTATTCAAGGCTGATATTGTCGTATCGGAGGAGTTCAATAAAGGTCCCGTCGTTGGGACACACAAGGTATTCTTCAATCCTTGTGCACCAATCCAGCAAGTTGATGGCTGTCCTGAGGACGACCACTTCTGTTTAGTGAAGAGTATTAACCATAAGGGCGAGGGACTAGTGTTTGGGGTCCTACCATTCGGCAGCGAGACGCGCGGGGCCTCCATTGATTTTGGCTCTGACATCTTAGGCATGGATCTATTCCTGGCAAATGGTACAATAGAAGCTCACTTTAAATCCGACGATGAACGTTCGTACATCCATTACATACAGCTGTCCGGGGCACAATGGGGGGACGTGACTTTGAACATGGTTGTAGAGCTCAAATGTGACAGGGATGCAACAGAGCCTATGTTCAAACTGCATCCTAATGGCTATAGTTCAATTCATATGTCCGCAATTTGCGCATGGGAGCGCAAACACATGCCACCAATCGACCAATTCATTCAGAATGAAATACAGTCGTACTCCGCTATGTGGAAGACACCCGCATACAAGCGATCGCATCAGCAGGCTTGGTTTCTAGCGATGTTTGGCGCGTCAACAGCCATTGTATTGTCAGGCTCTGCCTTTTTGCTGTTCAAAAAGCGGCGAATGAGAAAAGCTACCGTGTACTGAAGCACAACAATGAATTGAATCGAACGTGTCATTGATAATGGTCCCATGTTGGTCCAGTGTCTAGCTTCTGAATCTGCGTACGTGCTGACCCGAAAGAGATAAGTTAACTTCGGAATACTGGTACGTAGAGTGCTCCTTATTTTCTACGCGAACTTCACACATCAACTGAGTGTCTTCGTTTGACACTGGTGAAGCCAAGCTTGCACTGTCTATTTTAATCGCAACTGTGGAATATTTTAGAGCCCTCAGAATTTCCGTCTCCATCGTCCGGGCATCCTCTTTTTGAGTTAAAGGGGCGCAAAAAGTTCGCACGCTATCTAGAAGAGTGAATGAGCAGCGTAGGAACCTGACAACTAGAAATGGCATCTACAATTACACACTGTACAGCCAAACAATGTTGACTCCGGAGCACGAACGGATCTTCTAAGGCATGAAGGTGAGTAAGGGCTAGGAAGAGTCTGGCACCCAGGGTTTCCACGGCAGCAAACAGGGTAGTGTACACGCTGATAAAGGCGTGTGTCTTTTTAGCTTTCCCTCGGTGAATAATGACTCTATATCTGGCTCCACTGTTGCATATAGTGGCTGCTCAAACATGGTATGTTCAGCCTCAATGGAATGGGTCTGTATTAAACTTGTATGATCCAGGCAAATCAGATTGTAGAGGGCTTGGACTTGACGCAGTGTTCACCGACACCCTTTTCGTCTCAGAGAAGAAGGACACGCCTCCTGTAATCACGACTGTCCAGACATACTTCAACCCGTGCACGCCAATCCACCCCAAAAGCGGTTGTCCTGACGACTCTTTACTCTGTACAATTGAAAGCTTCGAGCACAAAGGCGAGATAATTGTGACAGACGTGGAGTCAGTTACTACTACAGCAAATGTTTCGCTATGGTCTCGGCCCTTTGGGCGGCAGCGATTCTTCGTAATTGACAAAGAGACTGAAGGAGCAGGGTCATATATTCATCACCTTGAATTTATTCAAGACACCCCTGAGACAGATGAGTATGATACCTTCTCGACTTTTAGCATACAACTGATGTGTAATGAGACGGCAGTCGAACCCGTTCTTGAGTCTTTTGCAGGCTTTCATGGTCTGCACATAGAGATCGAGATGGCAGCAATTTGTGAATGGGAGCGTCAACATCTGCCGAGTATTGATGACTACATACGAGAGGAAGCACGTCTGCGCAGCGAATGGCATGACCAGCACTTTGCTCACTATAGCCTAGCCGACGAAGCGCCGCAACAGCAGGCTTGGATATTAGCTGCGATGGGCTCAGCTGCCATTGTTCTAGCCGTAGCCAGCTTTTGGCGGTTTAAGAAACTTCGACAGAGGAAGAGAGGTGTAGTATGATAGCGGTATCGAAGATTTCATGAGCCATAATGGTGTTATTTGCGTCTTTAAGTGTATATCTAATCGCAGTTCTTTAGCGTCAAAAGGACATCGAATTGTGGCCGATCCCGTGGTCTCGTGACTTATGGTGCGGAGATGTACTCTACATCTGCACCCCCTTGCCCCCAAGGTAGCAGCTTATCAGGCTATCAGTGCACCCACCTGTCGTCTCTCGTCTCCTTTCCGGCTCAAAGAAAGTCTGGCCGAGTGACAATGCTGCGGATTATTGGAACTATGGCAGTGGCTAGCGCTACTGCAAATAGTACGTGCAGTGACATTGGCATAGAGAAGGTTTTTGGCTCAACGCTTATAGCGAACCGGACACTTAGCACGCCGCCTTCATCGACCCGCTATGAAGTATACTTCAATCCTTGCGGGGTATTGGACGCACCCGCCCAATGTGATCCAGACTCCAGCCTCTGCGTAATAGAGCACGTTGAACACGATGGACAGTGGCTACCACTAGGGATAATGTCATTGGGAGGACCGATTCATGTATTTGAACCCGAGGATTTTGGCGCACAAGATGAAGTTCAGGAGGACGAACGACAAGCGCAGAATCGCGATGATGGGGAGGAACAGGAAATAGTATCTGGCCCGGACTGGGGTGATTTTGCTCTGGGGTATAATGGTATGATTGGAGCTGGTGTTATGTCCTATTGGCAACCTTGGGGTGACTTTGTGGCTCAAGTCAGCGTGCTCTTCCTTTGCGATCCAAGTGCAATTGAGCCGAAGCTCGAGATAGCCCCAAATAGTGAGTTATATGTTCAATCTGCAGCTATATGCGCACGTGCGTATAAGCTGAAGAAGGAGGAGGACGCAGAGTTTCGGGGGCCTCACTTCCTACTGAAGAAGATTCTAGTGCTCGTCCTCATAGGTAGTGTTGGAGGCATTGCTGCGATTGTTGTCCTGAGATATGCATTTGCAAGCCGAGTTAAGCGATCTATGAATCGTGAAACCTGATGGCGTAAGCTTATTCCGCCTTCCCCGTAACTGAGTAACATAGCATGTGTTAGTTGTAATTGTAATCTGAGAGTGGGGTTTCCTTGTTCTTGAGGATACGGCGTCAAAAGATAGATGGGGTATACAAGCATCCAGGATTAGTTTAGCTATGAAAGGTCCGGTTTCGCTCTTCAACATTTATAGATTAGCTGCCATTGAACCGCGAAGTTGCCGAGCTGCTCTCTCCACGGAGTGTGGGCGTCCGTAAACGCGACTAGCAACATCTACATACACAAATCATCGCTGTGCCAACTATCGCTATGCCAACGATTGCCACAGCGTTAGTCGCCACTGAAGCGGATCGGGGCAATCAACATGGAATAAGAGTAGCTTCGTTGTAGACATGGCGTTTCTGGTGTGGCATTACCAAGGATGGAAACGCGACAGCGCCCTCTCGGGCGAGCGGGAAGCATTTATATGTATGCATACAATTTTCTATGTGTCTAGTACCACCCGCGGACCCAGGTATCCAGCCCATGGAGCCGTCGGTTCGAAACTAGTTCTACTCTATGCGCTTTAGTCCGGGAGGAAGCTTGCAGCGAACGGTAGCAGCATTCCAGCAAACATGATCGCGAGACCGCGGACGCGGCTCGTCTGACTTTGGCACTGCTCGGAGGTGACATGCGCGGCGACAAACACGAACGTGCCGCCACTGAAAGCAAGACAGAGACCAGGGATCAGCTGTGAGCCTGAGCTTACGGACAGCAGCGTGAGCAGTCCCCCGAGCGCTACAGCGGTCACGGGCCCGGCCAACGAGAACAACACCACATCTCGCTTTACGGCGAACGGTGTATACCCCGGCTCGACGGTGAGAATCGATCCGAGGCTAAAAGCAGCCGGCGCCTTATGGAACAGGATTGATACGAAGACTAGCACAGCCAGGGCTGGGTCCGCAGATGCAGCACTCGCGCCCAGTGCAATTCCATCGGCGGCAGCGTGGATTGTGAGCCCTACAGTCGTTGTGCTCATTCCGGCAAACCACGACCTGATTTGTGCGAGTCGCCCCGCAGACGCCGGCTGCGCTGCGACATCCACGCCCCCTCTCGATGGACTGGGCGAGCCCGCGCGCGGAGAAGACGGGACGGTGTGCGAGGCCATGCGCATGCCGCTGCGCGCGTCGCGCATGCCGTCGAGCTCAAACTCTTCATCTCGAGGTTTGCCGCGAGGCCTGACAGAGACCGCGTCTATGCCGAGCATCAGCACGTACCCCAGCAGGATCGCGCAGCTCGCCCAGCGCGTGTTTGTTTCGCCGCTCTGCTCATAGCCCTCTGGGATGACAATTATAAACGCTGCACCGAGAATCACGCCAGACCCAAACGACGCAATGGAACCGACGTCAATGAAGCGATGCGACACGTACAAAGGCAGTAATCCCGCGCCAAGTGTAACCGCCGCCATGATAGCAGCCACTACCAGAAGCCCAAGCATAGCGTCCGACTTAATTTGTACACCTCAACAGAGAACAGACGGCTGCTCTCAGAAACTTTGTTTGCGAGCTCGCCAAACAATGAGAGACAGAAGGGGTTTCGCGTAACACTGGCGTCACGATAGGCGATTCGTCACTCTCTCAGAGTGGCCGATGGATTTAGCTGTGGGATTCGGTGTGTAATGGCAGTGACGCGTGCGTGCGCATGTGGTTTTTTGGAGTGGACCCTGCCCCGGCTCACTAGTAACCGGCTGACTGGTCAGGCGGAAGGCGAAATCCTCACCACGCTGCAAAGCTTAGGAACCATGGTGCGCGAGAGTACTGGCTCCCAGCGGTTTAGGGGATACCTGGATACCTACGCACACAACATGGAGACATGCGCAAAAAACTGCACCCGCGTGATACGGCTTTACGCTGCTAGTGGTGCAGGGGGAGGCCTTGATAGGGGGAGCCGGCTGTCGTACGCGCATGTGGGGCGCCGCCTCAGCACATTAGGCGATGGTCAGGTTGCAGTAGGGAGGGGAAGGTCAGAGGGGAAGGCAAAGGAGGCAGGGAGTACGGCACCATGAAGCCCGCAAATTTCCGTACGGTGGCGAGCTTCCCGTGCGGGCAAGGCAGCCACAAAAGACGGTTGACTGCGGAAAACAAAATGCGGCGCCGCTCAGTGCCCTAATGGGGGCAGCGGCGGGCCTAGTGGGACCATTATCGTCGCGTGATTGTACATTACCCTAGCCCATGACCCGCAGGCCTTCGCGTCGAGAACGCGTCGCGCCAGGCGTTATCAGCTCCTGAACACCACGCTGCTCGAGGCGGGACAAACTCACTCACACGACACGCTGCACACGACACGCGTCGAAGCACTCACAGCATCCACGCCAATTGATATGGGGGTCGCTGTCAAGATCCCTGTGTACGCGGCTGACCCACGGGTCGAGGAGCGGCTTCGCAAGAAGCGCGAAAAGCAACGCTTGTATGACCGGAAACGCCGCGCCGACGGTGCGAGGCGCACCCGTGCATCGCCCACGCGTGAGCCCGTGGCTCTACGGACATTCGTGCCCGCACAGGATATTTCCAGCGCATTGACGCCAGCCATGGCTCCGCGCTCAGCTGCCATGGATGCTTTTGTAATGCCTTCTGGCTCAACAGGCCCGTTACGCGCAGATGAGGCGGTGACCAGGGTCCCGCAGGACGGCCGGGCCCGTTTGGCGCAGGCAAGGCCAACTTCTGCCGACTCTCCCTCCGCGCTTTCCAAACCAGCACCGAGATCCGCGAGTGAAAGGCTCATGACAGTGAATGTTCCAACTGGCTCACTCCCCGGCACCATTTCGGTGCGCACCCTGCCTGCTGGTGCGCTCCCGGCAGCTGCTGCTGCTGCGGCCGCTGCTGCTGCTACAGCACCGCTGTCAGACCCCGCGAGCGACACATCGAGCCGGCCCGAGAGCCTAGATGCCGCTCCGGCTCTCGACTCGTCGTTTTCCTCGGAGCCAAGCTACTCGCCGCTACGCTATGAGAGTCATTCGCGACGGCATGCAGATATGCTCGTAGACATACACTCGGACGCTTCGCTGGCACCAAGGATCCAGCGTGCATCAGCAGCAGCAGCAGCAGCAGCAGCCGCGTCATCGCCCGCGCTCGTGATGCCGCGCTCGACGACAACGAGTCCGCAGCGAGCGCAATGGCTGTCCTTTTCGTCAAGCCTGCCGTCGAGCCCGCTGTCGGTCAAGACCGAGGCGTACGAGGAGCCAATGCTGGCAACGCCGTACCTCTGCCTTTAATTTTGTTCCGCTAGAGACGTCTCGCGCGAGACCGGAAAGTGCCCCCGTCCAGCGCGCCTTGGACGAACCGCGGACCAACAGACCTCGCAGCAAGCATACGCCGTCAACTACAAGATACTACACCTCTATTTACTCGCGGGCGCACTGGCGCCTCGAGCCTAATGAAATTTTGATAGCGATACCCCGCCAGACTAGAATAGACTATAAGTGAGATTACTTACGATATGCGAAGACGGCGGCATCCATGACACTGCGTGCGATGTCTGTAGGCCCTAAAAGCAGCCCTCATTGGAGCCATGAGTTAGCTTGAGTGTGCCAGGCCCTGCAGGCCGGGGTTTCGCGCGACAGGGTGGACTCGGCTAGGATGCCGGGCGGGCAAACTCCGCGCCGCCTAGGCTCAATGCGCCATAGGCAAACAAGACCGTCGCAAAGTCACGGTACGCCGTACGCGCGACGTTGAACACGCTGCCCGCAAACGAGATCTGGCGCTGACGATTCCGGGGCAACATCGTTAGAAACGGTGCAAGCATGGAGACCCCAGCAATCTCGCTGTTGTGGTGGCCGAGCACGACCTGCGTGCCGACCAGAGCCGCTTCGACGGCAACAAACAGCGTGGTCAAGCTCCATGGATTGATGCGCGCTGTATACGCTCCCACAAGCATGCTGACGATGAAATGGACAATGTCCCACGCAAGGTCGAATCGCGAGCGCTGCCGCACGCGCTGCTGCGTCTGCGCATACGATTGCGCATCAACGGGTACCTGGCCCGCTGCCTTCCCCTGCTGACCCTGCTGCGCCTGTAGGTTCTGCGCCTGCGCAGACAGAAACTGGACGAACGGGTCGTCCGGGTCCGCGTTGCTCTGAGCGAGCAGCTCCATCAATGGGTCACGCATTGGCCGGGACACAGCCGGTGAGCCTGGGCTGGCGCTCGCCGGCTCCGTGGGCGGTGTACGCGACGCTGAGGACGCAGCGGAAAGTGTCGGCGTCAAGGATGGGCTCTGCTGGGTGGCTGCCGCCGACGCCGGCGGCGGGCCCTTGAAGTCCTGAGCACCAGCAGACCCAGTGATTTTTGCGAGTCGGTTTGCACCACTCGCCTTAATGCGTGCCTGGCGCCGCTCGCGCTCAGCCTTACGCGCGGCGGCCTTCTCGTCGTCGGTTGACATGGTTAAGCGCTGTGGGAATGAACAGTCCAGGAGCGCTCAATACAGATGCCGCCTCGAGAGAATGCTCAGTGTGTGTGCAAGTATGAGCTTTAGAAGCCGTCCACGCGATCCAAAACTGCACTCACAAGGACCAGTAGTCGTTGTACGTGTTGCGTCGTTGTACGTGTTGCGCCCTTGCACCACCGTTTCACCCGTGGAGCGGTCCCAACCTTCCCGCTTACGTGGTCACATAATACTGGCAGTGCGGCCTCAGGCGGTGGACTGGGCCACGAGGAAGCCGCTTACATCCCATCGATGGCAGAGTGCCTGCTCGGTTACTAACGCAGACTCGAACTGGCCTATAGATCGAATTGCAAATGCTGCGTTTCGGATCGCGCCAGGCGCCGCTTCTAGCACGCGCTGCTCGTACGACACTCCGGCCCGCGGGTGCTGTGCGCACTAAGGTCACCGTTGCAGAGCGCGAGGCCGAGGTGAGACTCGAGGACCGCGCCGTGTACAACGGTGTCGACCAGACTCCCGTCAAGGAAACGCAGGCTCCGAACCGCAAGGAGACGTGGGCGCCGTCGCAGCGCCCGCGCTTCGACGCAATGACGGGCCCTGCTTTCGACGGTATTGACTTGGAGACGCAGCCGCAACCTTACGCTGCGATCGACCTCATTGCCCAGACCCCCGTGAATTACGTCCACAGCGCAGCCGTGTGCGATGGTAACTACAACGGCGAGCGTGGTGGCGTCCAGGGCCACCCAAAGATCTATATCAACGTCGACAAGCCTGGAATCCACGCCTGCACATACTGCGGCAACCGCTACGCGGACGAGCACTACCGCGAGAAGATTGAGTCCGGCGAAATCACGCAACTGTACAGCTAAGTGTGCCCCCTAGTGTTCATACGCGCGCCCATTCTCGCACGCAAACACAGCCGTGGGTCTATATATATTAAATGTCGCCAGGAATTCCTTTTTGTAATGCCTTCAGTTGTCGGCCGGGACGGCCGGCGCATGCATTGATATACCTGCGTATCTATGGAGATAGATACAACCATGCGAATGCGGGTGGACATTGTGTAGACGTGTGCTAGCGTACCAGACGCCCTGCCTCAAAGACAAGAAGGGTGCGCCGGCCGAAACCAAAACCTGACCGAGTGGTGGAAACCACCCTGCACCGTGATCTGCCCACCGCCCTCTTTCACAGCGCACCTCTCTCAGCCAGACCACATTAAGGATGTCTCGCTCCGTTGCCCGCGCCTTCGGGCAGGCCTTGCACGAGAACCGGCCACACCTCGTGCAGAAGGGCTTTGTGACGCCGTTCGTGAGCGCTGACGAGTACGCGGACCGCCGGCGCCGCGTGCTCGACGCCATGGCTCCGAACTCGCTGGCCGTGTTTGGCGGCAACCGCGTCCAGTTTGCAACCCCGAGTGTCTTCTATCCGTTCCGCCAGGACCCGAACTTCCAGTACCTAACTGGCTTCCTCGAGCCCGACGCTGCGCTGCTGCTGCACAAGGCCACTACAGGCGGCCACTCGGAGGTTCTGCTCGTGCCCGAGAAGGACGAGTTTGCCGAGAAGTGGGAGGGTGAGCGCACCGGCACGAAGCTGGTAGCCGAGGCGTTCGGGATCGGCGGGGCCGTGCTCCCGACGTCGGTCCTGCGCGAGACCGTGCGCAAGATTGTCGCCGCCGTCAGCGAGGTCTATGCGGACACGGACCCAAAGACGACGGTGCGCCAAGGCAGCTTCTATAACCACGAGCTGCCGGGACTCGTGCACAAAAAGCTGTCGACGATGCCGGCGTCGCGACTCGTCGAGTCTTTGCGCGAGATCAAGTCAGAGTCTGAGATTGACTGTCTGCGTACGGCCGGTGAGATTAGTGCAATGGCCTACAACGCAGCGTTCCGTCGCGGCTTCGCGTCCGAGCACGAGCTCCACGCGTACCTGGACTATGAGTTCAAGCGCGGAGGCTGCGAGTCTGACGCCTACCTCGCCGTCGTGGCCGGAGGAGATCACGCACTCACGATCCACTACGTTCGCAACGACGACCTCCTCCGCGACGGGGAGCTCGTGCTTGTCGATGCTGCCGGCCGTTATGGGGGGTACTGCGCCGACATCTCCCGAACGTGGCCCGTGAACGGTCGGTTTTCCGCGCCACAACGTGACCTCTACGAGGCCGTGCTTGCCACCGAGGAAGCGTGCATTGCGAAGTGCACCGTGTCGAGCGGTATGTCGCTGCACGACATCCACCGGTTCTCCGAGCGCGAGCTGCGCCATAATCTTAAGAACGCAGGCCTCGACCTTTCGGCGTCGCAGATCAACATTGTATATCCGCACATGATCGGGCACCAGCTGGGCCTTGACGTGCACGATATCTCGATCCCAGGCGCGAACGCGAAGCAGCTGCGCGCAAACCAGGTCGTTACTGTCGAGCCGGGCGTCTACATTCCGTACGACGACCAGTTTCCCCAGCATTTCCAGGGGATCGGCATCCGTGTCGAGGATAACGTCGCCGTAGGGGAAAAGGGCTTCGAAGTTCTCACGGAGTCGTGTGCAAAGCAGGTCGCAGACCTCGAGCGCAGCTGAAACGAAGACGAAATGAGCTTGTTCACATCCGCATATAGTACATATACGGCGCGCATCATCACACGCGCTCACGCTATGCCTTGCATTCCTAACATCTGTAAATAATTCTGCAGCGCCGTGGAGGTCGGCTTCACTGGATTTACTACTTCCAACGCTGTCCGATGGGGAAGGACAGGTCACGGCAAAAAGCCGGAGCACTAGTCAGACTTTTAGCGAGTCGCGACAAGCCCTGACATTTATGGAAGACTGGTTATTCATGGGTCTTTTTCGTGTCTAAGTTACATGTTTAGTGAGGAGTCTGGTCGGTCGGCGATCCAACGACCTTGCCATGAAGAAGATGCGCATTCTTCGTCCAGCCGCCAACATCGACCTCACCCTGCTGCTTCTGGAACTCAGCGAGACGCTCCTCGACAACCGGGCGGAAATGGCGCATAAGGCCTTGGATCGGCCACGCCGCGGCATCGCCGAGCGCGCAAATCGTGTGACCCTCAACCTCACGCGTGATTTCGAGTAGCATGTCGATCTCGCGGGACTGCGCCTGGCCCGCCCGCAGACGGTTCATCATTTTCAGCATCCAGGTCGTGCCCTCGCGGCAAGGCGTGCACTGGCCGCACGACTCATGCTTGAAGAAGTGCGACAAGCGCTGGATCGCGCGCACAAGATCCGTGCTCTTGTCCATGACAATGACCGCGGCAGTGCCAAGACCGCTCTGCGCATCACGCAAACCGTCGAAGTCCATGAGGACGTCGTTGCAAATAGACTGCGGCAGGATGGGCGTCGACGCGCCACCCGGAATTACGCCCTGCAGGTTTTCCCAGCCGCCTCGTACACCACCGCAATGCTTCTCAATGAGCTCGCGCAGAGGAATCGACATCTCCTCCTCCACTACCAGCGGCTTGTTAACGTGGCCAGAGACGGCGAACAGCTTCGTGCCTGTGTTGCGCTCGCGGCCGAACGACGCAAACCACTCCGGGCCGCGGCGCATGATAGTCGGCGCAACCGCCACCGTCTCCACGTTCGTCACGGTGGTAGGACGACCGTACAGGCCAACGCCGGCCGGGAACGGCGGCTTCATGCGCGGCTTGCCAGCCTTGCCCTCGAGACTCTCAATCAAGCTTGTCTCCTCGCCGCACACGTATGCACCCATTCCGCGGTGGATATAAACATCGAAGTCGTAGCCGGAGCCGCAGGCATTCTTGCCAATGAGGCCGGCCTTGTATGCCTCGTTAATCGCGCCCTGCAGTACAACCGCCTCCTCGTAAAACTCGCCACGAATGTAAATGTAGGCCGCGGTCGCATTCATCGCACGGCCGACAACGAGACAGCCCTCAACAAGCTTATGCGGGTCCTTGCGCATAATCTCTCGGTCCTTACAGGTGCCGGGCTCGCCCTCGTCCGCGTTCACACATAGGTAGCGCGGCCCAACGTTCTTCTCCCATCCCGGGGGGTTCATAAACGACCACTTCATGCCAGACGGAAATCCGGCACCTCCACGTCCACGGAGACCACTCTGCTTTCCCTGGTCGATGATCCAGGTGTCGCCCTTGAGCAGGATCTCCTTCGTTTTGTACCAGTCGCCCATGCGCTGCGCAGACTTCAGGTCATGCCCATAGTTGCCATAGATGTTCTGGAATATACGGTCCTGGTCTTTGAGACCACCGTACTGCCGAGAGGCCACCCGGCTTGTGCTCAAAAGCCGCCGTTGCATCGGTTTTTTGCACAACAAAACTATTCGGCGAGTTTCAGGTCGTGTCAGGGCTAGTAAGCGTAATCCGGATTTCATGGACGACTGATTGGCTATGCGTTACTTGATACGGCCAACTAGCAGTAGCCTCAAGCGTGGTAGTGGATGAGACATGAACGCTGGCGGACTCCACAACATCATCCACAATAAGTGCCGTATGAATGTCATGCGCTACATAATTAAGATATCTGAGTTTCTTTCAGTGAATAACTCTCAATGTATAGATACAATAGACCACAGCGTACGTGCTTCCGGCTTAACGGCCAGCTGATGTTGAGGTGGGTGGGTTGTCATGGCTGTACGCAGGGATTGCATAAGAGTACAGGAGCTAGAGAGCTCATTCAAGGACTTTCCATGCTGCGAACTTAGATAACTATGGCCCTGCCTAGGTTTTACTTCCTAACTGCTGCTGGAACACTGCGCAAGAAGAGCCATGAAGGGTAAGGGTGAGATAAATCAGGTTCTACGCCCGTCAACGCAGCCGGGTGCTCCCGAGGCGCTCGGTATAGACATAATTGCGTGTATTTCGGTTGTGATATTCAGGCCCATACGAAGATAAGCTTGGCCAAGGGTGATGGACGATAAGCCCGAGCCCTTTGAGGTATCGCGTGATTCTTTGCTTTATATCATCGATGGATCGATGACAATGGCTGAATCTGGTGCCTTAGACCAAGCGCTACGCGCAGTAGCTGACACCATCCGCGCAACGGCAAAGATGGGTGACTCTCAGCACGACGCTGGCGTCATTGTGTATAATGCTGAGAGCACTCAATCGAAGGATCCGTCGAAGCGGTCCTTACTCGCTCTTAAAGGGCCTCGCGTAGACGATCTAAAACTATTGATCCGGCTTGCAAGCAAACCAGAATTCCGCAGTGACACGCTGCAGTCGAAAGCACGCTCAACAAGTGATTTCCTTAACGCCCTACGTATCGCGAAGAGCGAGTTCAATATGCTGCATATCCGCTCATTTCGGCGCATCGTCCTGATCACCGATGACGACGACCCAACTGAGGGGTCTGACAGTAGTGAGAATGTTGCTCAGACTCTTGTCTCTGATCTCCTCGAAATGCAGGTCATGATTTTGCCAATTTTCATCCAGCAGAAAGGAGCGGCACGTTTCGATCTTGATAAGTTCTGGATCAAACTTTCTTACTTACCGTCATCGCTTCCAGCATATGTTGTCAGTGCTGGCGCCATTGACTTACCCACCAGCTCTCAGGTCTCGCTCAAGCCGTTAGAACTCGAATCTCTATCTTCGTCTTTTGAGAAGATTGTATTATCGAAGTCCAGCCGGAAGACTTCATCCATCCGCGGAAGACTAGTTATCAACAACCTTGAGCTCGGGTTCCGCGGCTTTAACGTCGTTCAACAAAGGCCACGCCGACCCACAGGCTTCTCCGTTGCGTACGTCAAGCAGTCAGATGGAGCTGAGACCCGTGAAGTTGCTACATCCGACCGAATTTACGCCGAGAAAATGTCGGGTAAAACCGTGGATGGTGACTCCATTCACCGTGCCTTCACGATTGGCAGCGCTACAAGTAAGGACGGAAGCGTGCCAACTTCACAGACTGATCTTAGCGAATTAAGGGAGTCATCCACCTATGACTACACACGCATAGTTGTTCACGGGTTCGTACCAAGCCGTGCCCTGCCGAAATATGGCACAGAGGGACACTCTGTTCTAATTGTGCCGAACTCTGATATACTCGCAAACTCAGACAAGGGATTCGCCTCCCTTCACCGAGTCATGCGTCGGAAAAATCTAGTGGCCGTCGCGACATTACTACCAGCGAAAACGAGAGCATCGGCAGCAATGCTCGGCATGTTGTATGCGCATGATCCGGCACCAAAGCGCTTCGAAGCTCAGTCCACGGTTGAACCAAACACAGCGGTAGGCATGTATTTTGTGGCTATCCCATTTCTGGACGACATTCGGACAATTCCTCCCAAATCTGAGTTTGGCAATCCAGCGGATGAGCAGTGGGGCGAGCTCTTCAAGGCCGTCACACATCTTGTTCATAAATTCAGGCTGCCAAAAGGGTTTGATCCCGGCCGATTTCCGAATCCTCGCCTCGCCCAATTTTCCTATGTGCTTGAGCACTTAGCGCTGAGCTTGGAAATGGAAATGCAGAGCAAAGACAGCAAAGTACCTCTTGAAGTGCCAGACGCCACAAAGCCACGATACGCGAAAATCGCAAGCAATGCAGGAAACATATCGCAAGAGATTGCGCGAGTATTAGCCCGGATGGAGGAGCGTAAGGTAGTGCCAACGACGTTAGCGGGGCATAGACGTGCCACGCCTGACCACGGAGACGATCTACCCCCGTCTTCGAAACGCCCTAAAAACTCTGAAAATTTGACGATTGATATCTTCAAAGTGGCTGCGGATACTGGAAAATTGGGGAAGTTTGTTGTTGGGGACCTCAAATGGGCCTTCAGAGAACTTAGTGGTGCGCCTCCTCCAAGCGGAGCTAAAAAGGCAGACCTGATAGTACTCTTACAAGAATTATTGGCTAATTAGGCCGTCATAGAGCTCTTATTATCTTTACCATAACCTCTTAATACCTGAAAATTAGTGTTAAAGCCTCACACACGGTAAATATAGGTTGCTGCCACAAATGCTAGCGCTGACGCCCTTTTTCGCTGCCAAACGCGTGACTTTTAGCTATGCGCCGCATGGTGGACTGCATAGAAGCCGCACCATCCGATTAAAACGCCGCCGTTACCGGCGGGACCTTACTAACGCCTCCGCGTCAAAAGCTTTATGATAGTGGCTAGGGCCGCAAGAAAGGCAAACTTAAGCGTGTGAGCATGAAAAAGGGACCTCGCGGGGTATGTTTCTCAACGGGAACATTGTGACTCAGATTCGGCTTGTTCCGGGAACCTGGTGTGGTCAGAGGTCTGTGTCGACAAGTTTTATTCCCTAGACACCGGTGAAATGCGAGCTGGGCTGAGTTCCCGTGCCCAGAAGCTTATCAGACCTTAGGGTAACCACTGATAAGCGACGGATGGCAGCCGCGCCTCAAAGCATTTATTTAATACCAAGGCCATGCTGGACAACACGTCAACGACATCTTCCTTTTTCTGGACCTTACAAATCTACGACTTATGGCTCTCCCTATAGCCGCTGTCACCAGTATCAGTAATGTCGTGAGCGCCGTTGAGACGCGGAGAACGCATCGGTCCGTTATGCGCGACCCAAAATGGCAGAAAGACGATGAGCTGCTAATGTCACTTGGATACAAGCCTCAAATGAAGCGAACATTCAATACTCTGGAGCTGTTTGGTGTGGCATTCTCCATTATGTCTCTCGTGCCGTCTATTGCATCGGTGCTAACAGATGCGCTCTTATATGGCGGCGTCGGTATGACGTGGAGCTGGCTTGTCGCGTCAATTTTTGTTCTTTCTGTTGGGGTGAGTATGAGTGAGCTGGCAAGCTCGCAGCCGACGAGTGGCGGGCTCTACTACTGGACATATGAGCTGGCACCCAAGAAGCTTAAGAGGCCTCTCAGCTTTCTGACCGGCTATGCGAACACTCTGGGATTGATTGGTGGGACTTGCAGTATCAACTATGGCTTTGCTGGTCTGATCCTTAGCTTGCCCACGATATCCTCAGATGGGAAGTTCACGCCCACGAAGTATGAAGAGTACGGAGTGTTTGTGGCGGTTACGGTGGTTCACGTTATTCTTGTGTTGCTTCCGACAAACATGCTTGCAAAGCTGCAGACTGTAGGCGTAATATTGAACTTGGTTCTCGTTTTTTTGGTAATGATTGCCGTGCCTATTGGAGCAAGTAATAAGGGAGTGCTAAACTCAGGTCTTTACGTGTTCAGCGACACGACAAATCAAACGGACTGGCAGCCTGGTTGGTCTTTCTTGTTATGTATGATGGCATGCATTTGGACGATTGGAGCATTCGACAGTGCTGTGCACACGAGTGAAGAGTCAATGGATGCACAGCAGTCAGCCCCGAAGGCGATCATTCTATCGATTACGATGTGCGGACTCCTCGGCTTTGGTGTCATGGCATGCTTGGCCTCGGCGATGCCTATGGACTTCTCAGAGATCACTAACTCCTGGACTGGGCAGCCCATGGCGGGCCTACTTATGCGGGCCTTGGGGAAGAAGTGGACTATGGGCATTGTTGCACTGATGGTGGTAGCTCAATTCCTTATGGGAAGCTCAATTGTCTACGCAGCCAGTCGTCAGATCTTTGCATTTTCACGCGATGATGCACTTCCGCTCTCGCGCTTTGTAAAGATAGTCATTCCAAGGACCGGTGTCCCCGCTTTCGCAGGCGTGTTTGCTGGTGTCGCGGCATGTGCCATCGGGTGTTTGGTTCTCATTGATTCAACTGCAGCTATGGCTTTGTTCTCGCTCGCAGCGAGCTCCAACGGACTTGCATGGGGTTTGCCAATTGTGTGCAAGCTTTGGCAGTCGTTCCGTAGCAATGACGCCTGGAAACCGGGCCCTTTCTACCTAGGAAGATTCTTTTCAATTGCGAATAATATTGTCAGCGTCGTATGGCTTTGCTTCGTTGTGTTTGTCCTGACGATGCTGCCTAGTACCAAGCAAGTCAACAAGAACACTATGAACTACACAGTCGTCATCAATGTAGGAATATGGATTCTGGCATTGGTTGCCTTATACACGATCAAGCGTGACTTCAGCGGGCCTAAGCTCGACTTAGATGTGTCTGAGGGCTCGGCGAGGGATCCAGAGGAGGGCGCTTATGACGGTAGCCCTGATGTAGGAATCAAGACTAAGATGGAGCAAGACTATGTGCAAAGCAGCACAAGTCCCGAAACTAGTTAATTTGCCATATGCAAGCCTACAGACGCATATATTTATTAGTATGGTGCTATATACTTTAGCTTTTCAGCTGGCCGATTTTGAGAGATCAAGCGTCTTTTATAATGTTCGATATTACATGGGTCGGGGTCCCCTAGGCTTTTGTTCCGTTTAGACCGGCAAATGTCAGGTTATGTACGGCTGTCATGCGACTAGGCGCTTGGGAGACCTGCGGGACGAAATCTCGCTCCCAGAAAACGCGGGGTACTGCATAATGCATAGTCACGTGAAACTGAGAGGAGAGATACCGTAAATGACGAGGGGCTCCATGAAAGGCGGGGTCGATAGGTCGCTGCAGGGGCGTGTTGGTGTAAATTGATACATTGACTTGCCGTATTTACCCACGCTTGTTTGAAAGCATAGTCGGCAAGGGGAAATGAAAGCCGCCACCGTTGAATTCCGTCGTGGCCAGGTTGTTAACTATATACTACTTTAGGTTTCGCCGTTGTACGGTTGTTGCGCAGGCACATGATCGATGTTCAGCCTGACAGCCTGTTTGCTTGCCTCACTACGAAGCACAGTCCCAGTAAGCACAGGTTTGATTGTGCCACTACTACGCCTAATCAAATTTCCCGGCTTAGTCGGGAGGCCAATCGTAACTGAAGCGCAAACAAAAGCTGCAATTCACCGGTTTAATATGCTTGATAAAGATAGATTATTCAACTGTGGCCCATTATATAGAATTAATGTCTAGCATGGCTGTCCGTGTTCTTCTGGCCGGTAAAAGCCGAGTTTCGGATATCGCGGCCCTCGGGAAACGTGTGAGCCGCAGCAGCCATCTCTAAGCCAAGGCGTTCCTAATCCTGAATGTCGCGTTGACCTTACCCCTATATGTGAGTGTGTCGGTAGTACGGGTAGGCGGCCCCTCGTATATAAACTGTAGTGAGATACGCGTGCACTCTGCTTGCATTGCTTGACAATCACGAACGCACCTGGCAGTCATAAGGAACTCCCTGGTTTTGGTTCTTACTTGCTGATAGCTTTGTTAGTATATTTGTTGAAATGCTCGGAAAGCTGAGAATTCTAGGCCAACAGCATGTGTTCACCAGTGACGACCGCCTCGACGCGGTGGTATCAATACCGCGCCGTTGTGCTGAGCCTGTTTCTGCGCAATTAATCTGCGAGGGCATGCTTCACCATGACAATGAGATTGATACAGTGACCTATTATAAGTCACAGGCAGTAAGCTGCAATTTCTCAGAGGAAAGTACGGATTCTGCTGAGTACACATTCAGCCTGCGCTTTCCGATAGAGGCGCTCAGCGTCCCAAGTAGTCTTAGCTTTGAGCATCATGCGACATCTGTACGGTGGTCAGTGGAAGTTAAAGCTCAGAGAGATATCGCTAAGGCGGCTCAAGTAATTGCCAAAGCTCCTGTAAAATTTTTGGCCTCTAAGCCACTTCCCAGCCTTCTCGAGCTTGTGGAAACTGAGTATGATGTGATGTTCGATGGAGCTGCTCTAAAACTTATTACGTCCCATGCGGCAGCAGGCCTGCCGCAGGTTCCGTTAGCCGCCGGGATAGGACTCTGTCTTGAATCGAGCGAGATCAAGTGCTTTGGGATTCGCCGTCTAAGGCTCTGGCTTAATGAGCAGACAAGCATTGATCGAGACGGAGACGCTTATGAATTACCTAGCCGGCGCTGGCTACTTGACGACCTTAATCACTTACAGGACGTGAGGATCACGTCTCGGAGGGCGAATCTTGATGCATTGACAAACGACATTCGCATAGATCATGCATTGCTGTCACCGACCTTTGAAACCAATGAGATATCACACAGATTTGATCTGGTGGTTGAGCTGACGCTGTTCTCGCCGAGGTCTCGAGCAGAGAAGCGATTGGTTGCTGTGAGTCCAGTCAACGTTCTTCCCCGCTCCGCATGCTCTAATTATGGTATCAAGCAGTACGAGGCAGACATGCTCTACGTGAGTGCTGACACAGTAGATATTACAGACTCTTCAGATGATGGCTCTGACTACGACGGTGATAGCGGACTCATCAGTGATGGGCCCGATGGTGCTGGATATCTGAGTGATGCCGCATATTCTTCTGGTGGATCGTCTTGTGGCGCCGAGTCCGGAGTTCATAGCGTGCGAAGTACCTTTTCTGACCATTTGAAACTGGAGTTCGAAGATAGAAAACCAATTATTCCTACGATTTCGTTTTCTAATGAAGCATGACATGCATATGCTTGGAGTTCATATGTTCGGAGTTCGACCGTCAATTGAAGGCATATACTTACATAGGCTGCACTGCACCCCTTAGAAGATAGATTTCCCCGAGCAGCGCCTGATTTGATGAGAATCACTCTTTACACATTCAATTTCTAACCGGGGTTCGCGGGACGTAGTCGCCGTTAGCGATTCTGCACAAATCAAACCTAACCTGTATAAATATTATGTAAGTGAAAAATGAGAAAAGGCCCTTTGCCTCAAGCTTCTTCTGCCTTTGGTTATCCTGCCTGCCGAGTCCAAAACATTCTGAAGGGAAACTGCGTTTCCAAGGCGTTTATTGGAAGCGTCGACAATGGTTTTGAAAAGTACACCTGGCGCGAGCATTCCGGTATACCAAATCTCTGGAGCAAACACCTCGCGATCGCTTCCAGACTGGCTCGTGAAAAAGCGAAAGCAGTCCTTAAAAAAGGATCCAGAGTACCACACTCGAGTCCAGCTCATTCAGGACTTTGAATTCGAAGAAGCGTCTAATCGCATTAAGGTCACGCGGGACGGGCAATATGCAATGGCGACTGGAACGTATAAACCGCAGATTCATGTCTACGATTTTCAGCAGATGAGTATGAAATTCGAGCGCCACACGGATGCCGAGAATGTTGATTTCACGCTAATCAGCGATGATTGGACGAAGAGTGTTCATCTCCAGAGCGACCGTACAATCGAGTTTCATGCTCAGGGCGGCATCCACACCAGAACGCGAATTCCAAGGTTCGGCCGGTCCATCGACTACAACCGGCAGACAGCTGAGGTTTACGTGGCAGCGAGTAGCAGTGAGGTCTACAGACTCAACCTTGACCAAGGACGGTTTATGGCGCCCATCGAGACGAACGCGGATGCCGTTAATGTTGTACGCGTAAACCCAGCCCATGGCCTCACAGGGTGCGGTACGGAAGATGGGACAGTTGAGTTCTGGGACCCCCGCACGAGAAGGCGGGTTGGCACTCTTGGGGTAGGCGGCGAGGGCCATGGTATTGGTAGCGGCGTGACTGCCCTCGCATTCAACGAGGACGGATTGAGGCTTGCCGCTGGTACCTACGAAGGAATCACACAGCTGTACGATTTGCGCATGTCAGACCCCCTTCTGACAAAAGATCAGGGATTCGGCTTTCCCATTCACAGCATTGGCTACTTGGAGACACAAGTGGCATCGAATAAAATGTGGACTGCTGACAAGCGTATTGTTAAGATCTGGGATAACCAAACTGGTTCACCTTATACGTCACTTGAACCTACCGTGGACATCAATGATGTCGCTCATATACCAGGCACTGGCATGTTTTTCTTGGCTAATGAGGGTATACCCTTGCACACATACTATGTTCCTGCTATTGGCCCGGCTCCGCGATGGGCATCTTTCCTGGATAATATTACCGAGGAGCTTGAGGAGAAGCCAGTCACCAGCGTATACGAGAACTATAAGTTCGTCACAGCGAAGGAGCTGCAGCAGCTTGCACTGGGTCACCTTATTGGCAGCAACGTCGTGCGCGCCTATATGCACGGCTACTTCATTGACATGCGGCTCTACGAGCAAGCCAAGCTCATTTCGAATCCTTATGAGTATCGTGACCATCGCGAGCGGGAAATCAGGAAGCGCATTGAGCAGGAGCGCGAGTCTAGGATCAGGTCCTCGGCCCAGCAAAAGGCGAATGCGGCCAAGGTCAACAAGGCGTTTGCGGCAGAGAACCGCGACAAGGTTGACGACCGCTTCAAAGCCATGTTTGAAGACCCTGAGTTCGAGATCGACGAGAACAGTTACGAGTATAGACTGCTGCATGGCGGCAGGGGTGGCGCTCTGCCAGCGAAGCCCACGAGTCGTGAGGAACGTAGAGGTCCGCGCGCACTCACCGCCGCAGAGGAGGAGGATGCTGAGAGGATGCGAGACTCACGAAGTGACAGCGAAAACAGTGATGATGACAGCGGTGACGGAGACCGTGATGATCCTCGATGGCTTCAGCGTAAAAAGCAGCAAGAGAGGCGTAAGGTGCGGCGCCAGCAACAGCTGGAACAAGCTCGCAAACCGGAGATGAATGCGGTTGACGTAAATAGAACCGCTGAGCTCACGCTGGGCGAGCAGCTCGGAAGAAATCCGCGGAACGCAGCAAGGCAAGCGGCTGGCCGCGTGCATAAAGGCGATGCTGAAATCAGTTTCGTTCCGCGACCAAAAAAGAAGCCCCAGCGTCGTGACGCACCCGATTCGGGTCGTAAAACGGCTCGTGGAGATGGAAGTCTCCGAAAGGCAAGCAAAAACACGTTCCGTGGTATGTAGATCACTATTTAACTCGAATTTAATACGGATTATTTTCAAAGCGAATCTGATTCATCTCGCCACGACAATCTACGGCTCCAGACCCGGGAGGTGGTATGCTACCAAATTCCGTCACACAAGCCATCGTTGGACCTGCTTGGAAAGCTCGCAAATATCAATTTAGTTCCATAGATAAACGGGCAAATCATAAATCAACCAATTATTCTAACAAAAACGGTATTTTTTAATCTCTGTCGCGGCGAAGTCTTTCGCGGCAGGTCGAGCTCTCAACGGCCGTAACGCATGCGTGATGCATAGGCCACATGGTACTCGCATCTGTGCGAATTACGCGAGTGAGGCTATACGGCTAACGCTGTGGGCAAACGGCTATCCTCGCATCCCCCGCCCCGCTTACCTACGCGGCCCGACCGGGTCGCGCAATAACACTTAAATACAGCACGACTGCCCGTACTAGATTGATGTCCCCTACCCCAAAGAAAGCTAAGATGGCAGGCCAGACTCACTATCTGATTCTTTTGCGCCACGGCGAGAGCGAGTGGAATGAGAAGAACTTGTTCACCGGCTGGGTGGACGCCAAGCTCAGCGACAAGGGTCGCGTCGAGGCTGCGCACGCTGGCGAGTTGCTCGGCAAGTTCGAACACAAGCCGGACGTGCTGTACACCTCGCGCCTCAGCCGTGCAATCCAGACCGCAGACATCGCTCTTGATAAGGCTGATCGCTTGTGGATCGACACCCACCGCAGCTGGCGCCTGAATGAGCGTCATTACGGCAAGCTCCAGGGTAAGAACAAAAAGGAGATCGCTGAGGAGTTCGGCCAGGAGAAGTTCATGACTTGGCGTCGCTCTTTCGATGTTCCGCCGCCGAAGATCGAGGATGATGACAAGTTTAGCCAGGTTCATGACGAGCGCTACTCGAAGATCCCGAGCGAGGAGATCCCGCGCACGGAGTCTCTCAAGCTTGTGATTGACCGTCTCCTCCCTTACTGGACGGACACTATCGCTGCGGATCTCCTCGATGGCAAGACTGTTCTTGTGGCGGCTCACGGCAACTCGCTGCGTGGACTTGTCAAGCATCTTGACCACATTAGCGACGAAAAGATTGCGGGCCTCAACATTCCGACTGGTATCCCGCTCGTTTACGAGCTTGACGACAAGTTGAAGCCGATTAAACCGGCGTACTACCTCGATCCGGCCGCCGCTGAGGCTGGTGCCGCCGCTGTTGCGAACCAGGGCAAATAAACTCGCTTCTTTTATAGAACAACAAAACAATTTACAAAATTAAACGCGATTCTAAGAAAAGCAAGACCTTCTAGCCGAGGTCTCAAGAGTGCAATGTCGTTATTGCTGAAAACTCGTAGCGCTCGCACTATCGCGAGAAGGCGATGACGACGACGTGCATGATTATGCAGATAATTTTGCAGATTGCAGGCGGATCGGCAAGCGAATAAAAAGAATCGAATGACACGAGCCACCATGGTGATAATGCACCGAAAATACGAACTTCTTCTAAACATAACTCTAAGCATTGCACATTCTAATAATTGAAACTTGCGTTGATTCATTTCACATTTACCGACGATGCGTGGAGGCTTATAGATCGGCTGGCCTGAAGCGGCGGAGCATCAGTGAGCTCACCATCACGGAGACAGAGCTCAAAGCCATGGCAAGGGATGCCCACACGGGGTCAAGCACGACGCCGTTGATGGGATACAGTACGCCGGCTGCCACGGGAATTGCAATAATATTATAGATAGCAGCCCAGAAAAAATTCAGCTTCACTCGGCGCATAACAGCTTGTGAGATTTCGATGAGGATTGGCAGTCCGCGCAGGTCCTCGCGCAACAGTACAAACTGCGAGCTTGATAGAGCAATGTCCGCACCTCGGCCCAGAGCTATCCCGACGTCGCTGGTAGCTAGTGCAGGGGCATCGTTCACGCCATCACCTACCATGCCAACTACTGCTCTTCCGTACTGAGAGATACTAGCCCCGCCAACAGTCTGTAGGTATTTCACGCGTTCTGCCTTCTGTTGCGGCAGAACCCCGGCAATGACGCGTTCTGCAGGGATGCCTACTTGCGCCGCCACTGCCTGCGCCGTTTCTGGATTATCTCCGCTGATCATCCAACACTCAATGTTCAGGGTCTTCTGTAGTGTGTGAATCACGGCACGGCTCTCGCGACGAATCTGGTCCGACGCCGCAAGCATCAGCACGACGTCTCCATCAACTGCCATGAGGACCACTGATTTGCCCTCACTTTTCCACTTCTTCAACAGCAACTTTTGTTCTTTTGACGGCTCGGTGTGACCGACTTCGCTTATCACACGCTCATTGCCAATGACCACTCTTTTCCCATTAAACTTGCCTCCAGTGACCTCTGCATGCATGCCACGGCCCTTATCATCAATATGCTCGACCGGAGAGCATCTAGCCTCTGTGAGACGACGGCCCTGCGCATACTCTGTGACGACTTTCGCAAGCGGGTGGACTGAGTCGGCTTCAAGGCGAGCCGCTAGCTGCACCGTCTCGTCATCCTCCGCACCAGATGTATCGGTAATACGTAAATCCCCGCCAACTGTGATAGTTCCCGTTTTGTCAAAGCACAGAACCGAAAGTCGTGAGCCTTCCTGGAACGCTTCTCCTCCACCGCGCGCGAGAATTCCCCATTTTGCTGCCAACCCGCTGCCAATGTAAAGCGCAGTCGGGGCAGCTAAGCCAATCCCACAGGGACAGGCCACCACGAATGTCGCGATGGCAAAGCTCATTCCTACAAGCCATCCATCGAAAAAGGCCCAAACGATCCAAACAAGAATCGCAAGGTACACTACAACAGGCACGAACACGCTGGTGAACTCCTCAACATAGCGCTCGATCGGAGCGCGCTGCATCTGGCCCGTGCGCACTGCTTCAACAATGTCATTGAGAAGAGTCCCTTGTCCGATCGCGGTAACCTTGATTATCAGGGTTTGCCGCCCGGAGTTAAGTGTTCCAGCAAATACAGAGTCTCCTTCGCCTTTAGGCACAGGTAGCGACTCTCCAGTGAGCATTGCCTCGTCAAGGTCACTAAGTCCACTTTGCACCACGCCATCGACAGCGCAGCGCTGTCCTGGAAATAGTGACACAAGTTCCCCGACTTCTATAAGGTCAAGCGGAATCGTAGTGGTAGTCTTCGTCGTAGCGTCGTAGAGCTCGACTTCATCGGGCCTCACTTTTGACACCAAGGAGACAGCACTGGTCGTTTTAATCTTCGAGTAAATATCCAGAAAACGACCAACGAGTAAGAAAAACGTCAAAAACACGACGGAGTCAAAGTAAGACTCAGTGCCTTCCGGAAGGAAAAAAAGTGCGAATACGCTAGCCCAGTACGAAATCGAGGTGCCAAGCGACATAAGCAAATTCATGCTTCCAAAATGCAGCAGCCTCGTCTTCAGAGGCCGCGACGACCTGAGGACTGTCCGTACCTCCTTGATCGCCTTGCGGTGGAATATATCTGCTGCGAAGAAATAAACCGGAGTCGCAAAGGCAGCCATCAGCCATGTTGCACGGTCACCAAGTCGATCCATGATCCCGGGCGGCAGAACCATTGTGATAAGAGTGAAAACTGAGAATACCGTCGTTAACTTGAGCCTGCACATGATCGCATTTTTCTCTGCTAGCTGGTTTTCAGCACTGAGCTCTTCCAGCGATTTAGGCCGGACAATTTCGAAGCCAAGCCCAGGATTCATCTTCGTGAGCTTTTTGAGTATTGACCTGATCGTGAGATTTGGCGGCGATGGCAAATACGTCAATTTCACATATGGCGAGGTAACGGAGACCTTATCCACCACATTCACAGCCTCGCCGTAACCTTTTAAGGATTGCATAATATTCGAGGGACACTCCTCGCAGTGAATGCCCGAGATAGCAATTGTTACAGTGCGCGCAGTGTGCTTGACTGCAGCGTGGCGTTCTTTATAGTCTCCGGAAAATTGAATCCCATAGCCAATCTCCTCAACGGCATCCCTCAATTCGCTTGTGGGTACCTTTGAATCCGTGATGATTTCGGCGCGGCCATCGAGGACCTCCACATTAGCTGTTGTCACGGCTGGCAGGGCCTCTAGCGCGTGCTTTACGGCGGCTGAGCAAGACGCGCACGTCATGCCACTGACAGAAGCCATGAGAGAGTACTCCTTCGCCATTTGCGGTGAAACAGGTAGCACTTCAGTGAGCGTGGAGCTATACCCAGCGCTATCAACGGCCTTTTCGACTAGCTCGATCTCCCTCCGCGAAGGCAGCAATACTAGCAGTGATCCGGTGATAGCATCGACCGAGAGGTCTAGAAGATTTGGCACAGCCTCCCTCACAGCGTCAGAGATATTAGCTCCGCAAGACGCACAGGTCATACCTTGGATTGCAAACACTGCCCGAACAGACTCAAGAAGGTTCCCGCTTCCAGCCGTAGGCGCAACGGCCGTATCGACATCACTCTCGGAATCGCCGCCGCACTCAAGGCAAATTTCAGCATGGCTACGGTAGCGCTCTTCAGGGGAGCCTGTACCTAGCAGAGAGCGGACTTTGCTCACAAAAGACTTTGAGCGCTGTGGAATACGGGTGCTTCCAGGTGTCGACGTATATCCGAGGGACATATCGACGTCGAGAACCTCGAAGCCCTTCTTATGTAGCTGTTCGATGATCGGTGCTAGCTCAATGTCAGTGGCGCTATCGACCTGAACAGTTTCGCCATCTGCCTGAAGCGTCACTCGAGCTGTGCTGTCCTGATCAAGGACAATACTACGGACGGTGTCCTCGCACGAGGCACAATGGATATTCTGGATGCGCAGCGTATGCACCACCATCAGGCTCAAAGTTTATCGGACCCTGAGCAAATCCTTTTTTTCACCGGGTTAGCAGCCGTACGCACACACCTGCCAAGTCCCCAGGCATCACCCACACCCCAGGGCCACACGGTGACTAGGGTAGGCGCTCACATGGCTCGCGGCGGATGCGAGGGCGACGATGATAGCAGCAGAAGGCACCTTGCCCTGAGCATGAATTCCCACGGCTCTGAGAATGATATCTGTCTCAACGTGAGTTGATTGGGGACAGTCGCCATTCTGCAAGACACCCGAGGCCTTTCAGGGTTGCAGATGCTGCATGTCACGGCAACATGTGATGCCAAAGCGGCCATCATATGCGGCTCTGGTTCCCGGCATCGGGGTGAACACAATAGATTTAAGCTATTCATGCCGACAGCGGCAGGCAGACTCGGACCGTGGCAAAGCTCCAGTCACCGGCATATTTCATAACATTCATACACGTATAATTAGTTGCTAGGAACGCCTTTGACACACAGATGCGAGAAAGGTTTCGTGTTCGTGGAAAACGGCTGTATATTGGGTGGTATCTGAGTCCGTCACCTTTTAGCCGGTCGCAGGTGCCCTGACAAAGCACAGCAGCACCTCTCTTGTGCACCGGTGGTTGCTGACGCACTCGGTAGAGCCGGATTGTGACGACGCATGCTTCATACCCGTTCATGATGTGGATTAAACGAGGTTAAAATATAAGTTTCGCAGGAGGACATATGTGAACTGTAAATGTCCAATCAAGCGAACTTGTCGGGTTGGAATACTTTTTTGAGGGGGAGCGAGCCACTAGCACCGTAGCGAGGTTCAATCTAGGCACAGAAACGATCTGGACCAACGCCACAGGCTTCTTTCAAGAAATCAAAGCGAGGACAAGCAATAGTACCGGGCCGATGAATCAGTCACACTTCTAGGTCGCCGAATACACCACCATGCACGTCCTTGTAATACGATCCCTTCACTGGCGATTCGTGTCCCTCAGGCAGGTCCGGAGCGTCGTGCGGGTCCTGGAGGCCGTCCTCATCCATGCCAATGCCAGAGTCGCGAGGTACGGAAGACGGGATGCTCGACGCGAAGCTGTGGCTCTGCCTGCGCCTACGGTTCGGAGGATTATGTGCATGGTCTTTTCCGAGCAGTGTTTCCGGCAGCGGCGACGCTTGTTGAGCGAGGCTATCGAGGCCTCCGCGCGCTCCCAGGCTTGCACCCAGGCTTGCACCAAGGGCGCCGCTGACGCTTCCAGCAGTGGCTGTTGACATGCGCCGATGACCGTGCCCACGCGGCGTTTTCGCGATCGGCCTCGCGCTAAGAATCGGGATGTCCCGCGCTGGCGTGAGCTTATCTGATGGAGTACCAACTGGAGTATTAAGCACAGGCGGTGGGGTGGTTTTCGCAGTGATAGAGTGGTGGGACGGCGGTCCTGGCGTGGCCGATTCTGATCCGGACGGCGTGTCCGCCTCCACTGCAGAGTCTCCGTCATCTTGCTCCTCGTCACTTTCCTCGTTCATTGATACGAGGATTGAAGCAGCCTCAAGGAGCTGAACCTGCTGATGCTTGGAAATGAGCAGCTTCGACGTGACATTCCACTCAGGAGTATGTTCCCACAAGTGTTTGGCCAGGGAAGACACGTGTTTGTATCCTTTACCGCAAGCCTGGCACTTGAGTTCTTCCTTCAGCCGACCAGTCTCACCCTCTGAGATGCGACGGGCGACGAATTTTCGAGACAGCTGCGGGTATCCTTGCATACCTTGGCCCTGCCCCCGGCCCACCGAGTGCGAGCCTTTTTCTGCGGGTTGACCTGCCTGCTGGGAAACGTGGTAGTACCCAGTCATGCCTGTCTTTCCCGTCTCACTCGCTTTCTTGTGGATTCGCGAGTCACTTCAACCTACTCACCGCCTGCTGAGGTAATTTTTTCCTTCAGTAGGCGCGAAACCGATATTAAGCGTCTGACTCTTGATGTACACATATCACGGGCACGCCCGGCGCAGGGACGCAGGTGGACAGCAGCAAGACTCACGTGCCAACTGCGGCGCCGCACGCCTGTTTCTGCCACGAATATTATATGAATAGAACACAGCGCGTGGTTTATGGACAAACTAGGTTACCCGCATAGTACATAATGTTCGATCCTGCAGCGCATCCTAAGGTTGTCAGAGTCCTCCGGTGGCATAGAATAGGCTCAAGCTTATTTGTGTTATTCCCTAGCTACTAAAAGTAGATATTTTCGTTGGGATAGAAGCTGGCATAGGCTTGTCGGTAGGCGCTACGGCGCTTACGTCGCGCGGCTACCTTGCCCTTCACGTTTGCTCCTGTCGTCGTCGCTACCATACTCGTTTATATTTGGATACAGTGCAGGCAAAGCCCTACGTCCTATAATCACACGTACGACCCACCGAGGCTCCTATGCGCTAATTTCCTGTATTCTTGAGTAACCTTATCTAAAATATTTACGACATTTCGCAGAAACTAAATAAGGCCGGGCACAACCCGGGAGCCCACATTCCACGATCCTTATCAAGGAAGCAATACTAACGAGATCAGTAAAACTGCCGGTGTCGTGATTAGTTTTTGTGAACTTATCGTATATATAGACTGCACTGCCCCGGACCAAAGGCCGCGGCACACAGCGTGCACATAAATTAGTCGGTTTACGCCTCCTGCTGAGCCGGCTGCGTCCACTCCTCCTCCTCGGCCCAGTTCTGGGTGGAGGCCTCCTGGGCGATGTTCCAGTCCTGCGTCTCCGGGACGGCGGCAGCCTGGGCCTCCGCGATCTCGTCCTGGGCAGCCGCAGCAGCCTCCTCGGCAGCCTGGGCCTCGGCCTCAAGCGGGTCGCGGTAGAAGTAGAGATCCGGCATCACGGACCACGGCTCCTCGCGCGTCGGCAGAGTGCCGCGGAGACGGAGGACCTCACGAGCAAGAAGCCACCAGATAAGGCCGATAGAGTGCTTCGCCTTGTTGTTGCACGGGATGGCGACATCAACGTAGTCCATCGGCGAGTCGAGGTCAGCAAGAGCGATGACCGGGATGTTCACGTACGAAGCCTCACGGATGGCCTGCGCATCGGTGCGCGGGTCGGTCACGATGATGAGACGCGGCTCCTTGAACGAGCGGGTAAGCTGGTTAGTGAAGATACCCGGGGTGAAGCGGCCGGCGAGCGGGGTTGCGCCAGTGTGAGCAGCGAACTTGAGCACAGCACGCTGGCCGTAGGTGCGGGCGCTGACAGCAACAACATCGGCCGGGTTCGGGACAGCGGCAATAATGCGGGCAGCGAGCTGGATCTTCTGCCAAGTGCTGTCGAAGCGGATAACGGACACACCATCCGGGCGCTTCGCAGCAAGGTACAGCTCATTGCGTTTCTGGACGTTCTTGGACCCGATGTGGGCCTGGGCAGCCAGCAGCAGCTTGGCGTCGACCTCGGTAAGCTCAAACGACATCGTCAATTCTGTGCAAAACTGGAAAGTCGGGTCTGGCAAATTCAACTAGGCATCCCTCACCCACAGGCCACTACCCGAAAACCCAGGGTGAGTCCGTCAGGTGACAGCATAAAACTTATGTAGGCACTGATGGGCGGCGGTTTGACGGTTTGAAATCCACTTATGTCATCAATATCATAGCCCTAATGACGAACGGTTGGGTAGAGTGCCAGAGGCTACGCATTACGCGTAACCCCTTGGTAAGCCTTTTGTGCTGACAGTATGTAGTATGCCAAAGCCCTCAAGGCCATGCGCTCTCCCCTTCGGGAAAAAGCCCTTGCCCGCACGCTTGCGAAGTTGTTTTGGGTAGAGGGGCGTGCATATTGTTTATAATTACGCACTGCGCATCTGAGACATTCAGACGGAGCTGATCGCTGTGCGA
The DNA here is from genome assembly GCA_030578495.1 of Starmerella sirachaensis. Classification (NCBI taxonomy): domain Eukaryota; kingdom Fungi; phylum Ascomycota; class Dipodascomycetes; order Dipodascales; family Trichomonascaceae; genus Starmerella; species Starmerella sirachaensis. The sequence continues at coordinate 538,568 of JAJMSC010000004.1, read as the reverse complement.
GGTATAAGATGCGCGCCCCGCTGCGGCCGGGTACCGTGGTGTCTGCATTTCATCATGTCCCGGACTTGCGCCCGCCATCGGCGCGTCACGCTGAGATGTCTCAGTCGCAGCAAGCGCGAGCGCCGCTGCCGCCTCCGCATCAGGACTTCAACTTAGATTCGTATTCGGGACTAGCAAACGAGAACAAACAATTGGGATCCCCGGCTTCACAGGGCTTAGCCCCATCTTCAAAGACCATATCGCCGCTAAAAGAATGGACCCTCGTCGTAATTGCGGTTGTGTTGCTTCTGAGTAGTGTACCAAAGCTTCTCATGCTATTTGCGATTGTGTTTGCTGGTGTGAAGCTCTTCATCCAGTGTTCCGAGACCAAAAAGGCTCGATCTGTGCCGTCAGTTTCGTCCCCTGAGGATCCTGAAGTTCCCCTCTTAAGCACAGTGCAGCCTCGGCCCCGACGTCGTGAGCCCAGAAAGCCTAGCGTTGATCAAATGTACGCATTTCGCCCATATGGCTGAGTATCCACGGCCGTCATACTTGAGCTATACTTCGGATCTTCTTGATACCTGCTCCGTTAAGTTCTCATTTTCGTATGTTACCGACGGAGCAGCCGCACATAATTCTTGGTGATTGATGTGGCCTACTTTCCACTCCATGATTGCATTTCAAGGTACACTGTAATACGTTGTGTCTACAGAACATTGGCATAATATTAATATAATTATAATTATGGTAAACCAGCCGCAATATCCCATGTATCACGAAGGCTCTGATACCAGTAGTCTATTTGTTAAAATCTTTTTTTGACCTTTCGGTGCTTGGTAAAGGCGACAACCAGAGGAAGAAGGGAAGGAGCGAATGCAACGCGACATCCGAGCTGTATTAGTCGCCTGTTGTGTTCTCGTGCCCTCGCACTCGTCAGATGTACCTGCGAAGTCATGATGCTTCCTAATTTGTCAAGAAGCAGGATTCTGTACGCTGGTTAATCCTCATCGCCGTCCTCTTCCTCTGGCTTTCCTCCCCGGCGTGCACGGGTACGTCGCGTACGGGGCGCACTTTTAACGCGCTTTGCAGCAGGAGCCTCCTCGTCGTCAACCTCGGATACGTCGTCATCGTCGTCGCTAAGCTCACTATCGCTGGCGGCAGCAGAAACTGCAGCAGACGGGGTTACAAGGGGCGAGTTGTCCTCGGTTGGGGCGCCATCAAGAAGTTGACCTGCAACATAGGCTTCCTTCTCGGCGTCGATCTCGTCTTCGTCCTCTCCCATGTCTTCCGAAACCTGCTTATCGAGCGCAAGCTTGGTATTAGCGAGCTGAAGAATATTCTCTTCGATTGTGTCTTTTGTGATCATCCGCACAACCCGAACTGGCCGAGTTTGACCCACACGGTGTGCACGATCTTCGGCCTGCTTATCATCGTGAGGGTTGAAACTGAGATCGAAAATGATAACGACGTTCGCTACAGCAAGATTGATGCCGAAACCACCTGCCTTTGTTGAAAGTAGGAATACGCTGATCTCTTCATTCTCGTAGTACTGGTCGATAAGGTCCTGACGCATCTCGACTGGCGTCTGACCATCGATACGGAGAAATTTCAGACCGAGCGTATCGAGGACGCGCTGGAGAATGTCCAAGACCTGCGTGAACTGTGAGAACAGCAAGATCCTGTCACCAGCCTTTGACATTGCCTTAAGCAGCTCCACTAACTTTTCAACTTTACCAGATTCGAGGTACGCCTCGTTGCCGAGGACGTACTCACCAAGCGTCACTGGAAACTGTCGGCAAAGACGGTCGAGTTCGAAATCATTCATCACCTGCATGTCCTCGAAAATATACTGCTCGTTCGCATTTTTGTACTGGTCCTCATCCATGATTGCCTTAGCCATTTTACGAAGTTTGGCATCGGTATAAACTTCGCGGAACAGAAGTGGGTGCAGCGCGGCCTTGCGAAGCTGCATGAGTACGTTGTCAAGCTGCTTCCCAGCCTCGCGTTGGCCTTTCTTTGTTGCCGGTTTCTCGTCGACGTGCTCCTTGGCGGTCTGCAGCCCTTTCTTATTTCGCTTAACCTCACGTTCGTAAATCTTCCGTTGGGGCTCGGTCATAGCGCAGTGAATAACTTCGTGCGACTTTGGTGGCAGATGAGCTAGCACCTGCTCCTTGCGACGACGCAACACAAATGGCTGCATCATTGTCTTTGCTTTACGAATGCGCTGCTCGCTGAGAAGGTCGTCACGGCTCCTCTCGGACTCATCCGATGTGGCCTTAGCTTTGAACCGGAATACTTCGAGCAGGTCGTCGCGGTTTTGCTCAAATAGCTTCGGCAAAATGAAGCTGAGCAGGGAAACCAGCTCCTTGAGGTTATTCTGCAGAGGCGTGCCTGTCAGGAGCACACGGAAGTTTGCACGAAGTCTCATTAACTTGTTATAACGCTCAGACTGCGAGTTTTTCAACAAGTGGCCTTCATCGTAAATGCAGACGTTGAATCCAAGAGACTTCAAAAAACCCATGTCCTGCTTACCGCCAGTCGCAAGATTATATGTCGTCACAAGTACTTCAAAGCTATTGCCGCGGGCAAGGAGAGCCTCCCTTATCTCGGCACGCTCTGGCATGCTGCCGTAGTACGGCTCCACGACAAGGCTTGGGCAAAAGCGCGCGAATTCGCGCAGCCAATTCTCAAGCGTCGATGCCGGGCACACGACAAGATGTGGACCAGGCTCGCCGATCTCCTTGAGATGCGCCAGAAATGCAATGACCTGCAGTGTCTTTCCGAGTCCCATCTCATCAGCAAGAATGCACGATAGGCGTTGTGAGTACAGGAGAGACAGCCAATTTATACCAACTTGCTGATAGTTCTTCAGCTGTGTCCCTTCTGACAGCAATTTTGGCTGCTCTGTGAAGAAGCCGGTCCCAGTGTTCTGCGGCGTGAGCTTGTCCTCGTCGAGACCCCAAGCCGCAATGCGCCTTTGCACCTGCTTTCCAACGCGGGCGCATTCTTTGATGAGCGAGTCCACCGCCTCGTATCCGCGCAGCGTGGTGCGGGCGGCATCAATAATCTTGGATCCGGCTGGCTTGCGGGCAGCGCCGCGGCGTCGCTTACCGTTCGCGTCAACCGGCACGCTAGATACACCAGGGACATCAACCTTAGCAGCCTGTGCTAGTGTCACGTATGGCCGCTTCTTCACCAGCGCCTCGACACTCTCCATAGGCTGGGCTGCGACGTCTGCAATCGCATCAGCAGATGCCGTGTTCAGGAACTGCAGAAGCCGCGCATCAAACTCAGCAGCTTCCGCCGGGTCGTAGGCATCGCTGTCGCTTTCGTCACTCGCGCTGTCATCCTCATCGAAGTTCTTACGGGGCGGCACGCGAGCAACCACGGGGCGCTGCGCCATCATTGGACCCTGGCCCGGGACTCCCTGATACACGAACTGCTGCAGGTCTGGCGTGTTGTTGATCTGCGTGAACTTTTGGCGAATTGACCGCCTCTGCGCGTCATGATGCTGCTGAGCTGGCATCAAGTTCTGTTGTTGCATCTGCCTTAACCAACGCAACGCATCGTGGTACGTCTTACGCGTGCGCACGGCTGTCGCCAACGTTTTTTCCTGAATGTCGGGGAAGTCCACCTTCAACCTGGCCAAAATCGCCGCGTCCCCGGTAAGGGAGCCAGGAGCACCACCAATAGGACTTGCCGGACTTCCAACGTGACTTGTGGCCCCGCCATTTATCGGAGACGGCATCATCCCATGATGGCTCGGCACAGCTGAGTTATAGCCAGCCGGCGCATATCCGGCTGCCGGCTGGTGCGCAGATGCTGCCGGTTGGTACGCCGGGTGAAATCCTGCGGCGGGTTGATACCCTGTAGGGTGGTACCCGGACGCCGGATGGTATCCGGCTGGCTGGTGATACGCCGCCCACTGTGCCTGGGGGGGCTGAGGGTGCTGCTGAGGCGCGGCCGGCTGCTGCCCATACGGCAGGTAGTTATAAGGCACCCGCTCCCCATACGGAGGGTATGAGTTCTGGTTATTCGGCGGCTGCCGCTGCATTGTCGAACGCGTCGAGGAAGAGGAGGGTAGGTGCGTGAAACCAGAAGGGAGGAGAAAAGTGCCCGCATAAGGTTAGTCAGACCATGCAGCACAAGCACCCGCTGCCAAAGACAAATGCGACAGAGCACTCTCTGGCTTTTACGAGACTAAGGAAATACCGAATTCTTTCACAACAGATGTTGTCGGAATCATAGGCGGGTCTCGTTAAGGTCTTGGGGTGAGGGTATGCAGGTACGACGCGTGGCGCACCCCTACCCACCAGACCTGCAACGGAGGCGGACCCAGTGACGCACGGCGACCTTGCCAGCGTGGACCTTTTCCCAGCCTGGCTGGTCTGAATTAGTTACAACTGCTCAACGTTCCTCGATATGTGTGAGTTCCCATGGTAACTCAAGTGGCGGTGATATTCTTTTAAATTTCTAGTTCCTGCCAATATATCCAGGCTCAAGGATGTGCTCTTATTTGAGAGCCACCCCCCAGGTGGCATGACAATATAGGCCCGAGAAACCTAGAATATCTTATGCTATACGCAACTGAATAAGAAAATCACTGGATTGCGACGTGGTATAAATCCCTGGTCGTATTCTCAGGACTTGTTGTGGAGAATGTGGTGCATAAAGCGCAGAGAATTGCTGTTTGAAAATCCCGTCGTCCAAGGATTACGAGTCGCAATGTAGTCGTGCACAGCAAAGCGCTACTGTGATTGTCGCAGCTCATTGTTTTCGTTTAGTGACGAAGCAGCTAAGAACCGTACGACGGTCGTAGACACGGTTCTGCTTCCTTACCTTCCATTTTCTGTGAGCCCAAGAGTCCACGCCCACTCTAGTGATGCTAACTGAGCTAAGAAGTAAGTCTGACTGAGCTAGGTAGTGAGTCTCAAATCACGAACACCTGCACACATCCGCACATGCATACATCACACGCGCCCACGCTGATGAGCTGTACCCGCACCCACGACCATCATCACACCTGTACCTTTCTAGGGCAAAGCTGTTGGTAATCAGCGTCATGGAATACAAAGACCAGGGAAATCGAGCCTTCCAAGCGGGGGATTGGCGTACTGCGAGCGAGCTCTACTCTCGCGCACTTACCGCCGACCCCAATCTGTTAGCGGCGCGCGCAAACAGGGCAGCATGCTCGATCCACCTTGGCGATTGGGAGTTCGGGCGAACAGACTGCGAAACAGCACTTGAGAGCTCTGAGATAACCGACCAGCTTCGGCTAAAGTTACTATGGCGAGACGCAATATGCCTGCGCAATCTGGGCCGTGACCGCGTCTCGTGGGAGCAAAAAGTCGCTGCGGGGCTTGCTCTTGACCCTCATAACCAAAAGCTGCTTGAAGAACAGTCATTTATTTTCGTGCAACGCGTCAGGCCTGCACCGTTTGAATTCTCTGAGAGCGGATCTGTGACCACAGGAAAACCAGCGCCGCCGCCAGGTGTCGGGAGTGTGCTCAGCGCGCGGACTCCGGGATTTTTTCCTCCGCGTCAGCCGTTGAACTATAGCGGTGTTATTCAACTCACTCGCTCTCGTACTCCCGAAGCGTACAATTTTTGGTACGAGCAGGTTACCCCGGAGGAGCTGACGCGGGCGCACGCCACAGCAGGGATCGACCCTGATACTCTGGACTACCTTCACGAAATGATCGCCAAACACCCACACGAAAAGCCGAAGAACCGGGCATTCCTGCAGGTGCTCAGCACATTACCACGATACGCCACTGCTCAGGCAATGGCAAGCAGAGAATCCTTTCATGCTGCGCTGGCCGCCGCAGGTATGGATGCACAGTTTCAGTGATATCACACGTAGATTGGCTACTACTAGCTGGATTAAACGGTAACCGATAAATAAGGACGCGAAATATTATAGTTATCCTTGTGTCTGAGATGCAGCCCTGTTTAATCAAGATCACACATAGGGAGCATGCTGATGGTTCGTACAGATAGCGGGTCAGGAAGAGGAATCCACCACATCGCGTAGTCTTAAATATTAATCTCAAATCGGCCACTAAGAGCTGCATGCAGTCTTCTATAAGCGTAGAGGGCAGAGGTGACCTGTGCAGAGACGGAGCCTAGTTACCACACGCTTTACCGGAGACAGAACCGTCAAATAACGTCCACATCAGAAAGTGCGTTCCGGCTGAACCTGGTTAGACTCAAAAGGTAAGGGCGTGACAGCAGGGCCGTAGATCGGAAACGTGTGCCGCGGCATCTCAAAACTGCCGGGGGCATCAAGGACGTTCCCAGATCCATCCACAGCAACTTGCAGCGCCTCAATCTGGTGCACGAGTTGAATAGAGGCTCCCTCGGGGCGAGAATCCTTGAATGGGGCGTGTACTGCCGCATCCCAATAATCAGGTGGCGGAGCAATAATCTGGTCTTCATTATAGGCAATCGTGTCTGACGTCGCGGCCGCTTGATCCATGCTCCCCAAGCGCCGTTGCTTTGCAGCAAACGCAGCATTTACCAAACGTACAGTTGGCAGAGCGCCCGATAGAACATACGCCTGGTGCCATTTCTGCGTCTCTTGAGACGAGGGGGCATTTGGATTCTCATGCCACGGCTTGTTGGCCCCAATAAAATGAAGCACCTTGATGTCGTCCCGGAACCGATTGTAGGCAGGAGCGTACTCGTAGGCGGTGTTTACAGTAACGTTGTACGTAAATGGTAGTCGCTTCCATTGCAACGTCTCATTCAGAACGCCCTGGTCGCTACCATCAAGCGATCCCCGCTCCGCGAGCGCAGCAAGCAGCTTCGTATGAATAGCCAAATCTGGGTGCAGAGCTAGCACACCGGAATTGAAGAGATCGGGCCACCCAGTGTCGGGAGATGCGGCAACAACCCCCGGCTCAAGGGGAGCAAACAACGCATCGAGTGGCTGCAGCGGAAGGGTGTCAGCGTCTAGGAAAACAACGTGCTGGTACGGAAGCGACCAGGCATGCAGTTTAGTGACGGCAAAGCGAAGCTCGGGGCGGTTCAACAAGGCTAGTTCTGGTGACTCGCCGGCGTCAATTGCCGACACATAATGCACGGAATCAAATGCCTTCGCCAGAGATTGCTGGGCTTCTGGGAGCAAAGTTGAAACGGCAAGACATGCAATGTGACGGCCTGGGTCAAGCCGTCTCAGCTGGCTCACCAAAACCAGGGCGCCGGCAAGATAAGACTCTGTGAGCACTAGCGTCACGTAGGCTGATAAGGGATGGGACATCTTATCTCTGTCGTGCTATGCTGCAGCCAGCAATGTGAAGTTGGCACAAAGACAAGACGCTTGAGCAACAGATGCTAGCAAGTAGGTGGAGACAGAGGATTCCCAGTCTCTGCGCGGTTGTTACGCAGACGAACAAAAAGCACGCGGAGTGGGCCGACTGTATTTGCTGACTGGAGGGCGGTTGACGAAAACCCTACCCTCGATGTGGAGGACGCGGGTGGGCAGAACCCTACGTAGCGCACACACATCCCGGTCATGTTTGACTGAGGTAACCTCATTTGTCGTGCATGCCGCCTAGACTTACCTGGCCACTATCCCACATCAATGTATCCATGAGCTGTACAAGAAGCATAAAGCGCGAGTTTATGATCGTAGCGTATATATATAAATTAATAGTTTGGCAACTTGCTAACATAGGGCGGTTCGGATTTGCCCTGAAAATATCTCCTGCCGTTAGCCTTTAGCTCGGTTTCAGGCTGCCTGTTTATCAGAGGCAGGAAGGTGCAAGCGATAAATTTGATGGCTATCGGATGCGATACATGAACATACATGGCAGTCAGGCCGCTGACGCACGGCATATCGCTCGCATCGTTTGTATTGACCCCGGCAAAATGCTCGCAGCAGTCATACACGCCATGCTATGAGGGGAGGCACAGAGCACCTATCTGGTGGCATTGCCTGGAATTCAAGCAAGCAAAACCGAGCTCTTTCATTTCTTTTTCGGGGCCGATTCTTTCAGGGCCAGGAGCTGGCGCGACCGGAACCCCTCATAATGAACTTGCGCTGTTGTCTCGATGAGGTCTTGGAGATTTGTCGAGATGAGGAAAGCACGTAGGTGTGGAAATTCGCAGTGCTCTTCGCTGGCAATGTTGACAACACCCCAGCGGTTGCGACGTACAGGAACGACCCGTCCATCGATCTCGGCCGTGGTCTCGCTGCCGACGATGGCGAAGGGCAGAATCGCACGGATCTGCTCAGTTAGCTTCTGCTCCTCCGGTGTATACTCTTCGTTATCGTAAGGATAAAGTCGAAGATGGTGCTGAGCAAACTCCTGCTGGAGACGACGCTTGAATGCGTCGCGCTCTGCAAGCGTCAGCGAGTCCGACTTAGCAATCACAGGCACAACGTTAGCAAGCTCACTGAGCTTGCGCAGCACAATGACGTCCAATGGTTTTAGCCCATGGCCTGTTGGCTGCACGAAGAACAGCACGCAGTGGACGCGCGTGTCTTCAAGATGGCGCTCGCGTTGCGCAGTCAGCTCCTTGCGGAGGTACTGCGAGTGCTGATCCTTGATATACTTAACAAGCGGCTCCCAGCACTTCTCATTGTTGACTTGGTCGCCGTAGCCTGGTGTGTCGATGACCGTTAGGTTCAGACGCACGTCGTTTTCCACAACGAGGTGGGAAGTCGTCGTGATCTCTGGCGTCCGGGCAAGCGGTTCCTCGGCGCTTTTGCGCCCGTGCGACTCAGCAACGTGGGAAGCGAATAGAGTGTTTACCAAAGTCGTCTTGCCAAGACCAGACTGTCCGACGAGCATCAGGTTGAACTGAAACCCGCGCTTTAGCAGGCGGCGTTCAATCTGGCTCGTGATCGTGTCGAAGCCCACGTACGCATCTGGCGTAATCGCGCTGCCGTACGTTGTCATATCTGTGTCTTTTCGCCGACCTCACGCGTAGTTGTTAGCGTACTGTTTACACAGGGGTGACCTCTTTCGAGCTGGGAGCCTCGCTGACTTTAATGACAAAGTCGCGACGCGCGTCTTCCTCACGTGGCAGTGGGCTAGGGCACGAGCCCAACCAAGCGCGGACCAAGACCTGCCCACAGTGAACACCTAATGCCGAATCTGGGGCGAAGCAGCCCAAACGCCGGCCGTACTGGGTAGTTATTCCCCACACCGTAATTTGAGAAACACGAATTGGTAATGTCAAGATAATATCTGATGCGGCCATGAGGGGTCTCTGGAGCCGCCCATTGTCTGGCGTACGGAAAATGAGTTCTTTAGTTTGATGAGAAACAGAGGTATCGGCCACGGTCGAGTTTCTCTTTCCGTAGAGATTTGCCAACTGTTGTGAGCCTGGCCAGGGGCAGCCTTACTTCTCGAAACGCTAATGTTAAGCTACTTTATGGTAAGTTTGGCGTATTTGGGTAGATGTACATAGTAGCGCATAGTAGTGATGGAATGTCGCTCGGTTTCAGAGGGGACTTAGGGCAACCGCGAAACAAGTCAATGCCACAGGCACTGGCAACTTGATCAGAACCGAAGCTCTGAACAGCGTTCTGAAATGAATCACTCAGCCGCCTGCAGCTCTATTGTGCTTCCTTTTTCGCTAGACCCTTTGCTCACGTTTTCGATGAATTCGGTGTGTCCTTTCTCCTCATCCTTTGCGCGATCGATGGCGCTCCAAACACTGTTTTCTTTCTCGTGGCTCTGATCTTCCTTAAGAATACTCATAACATGCTTGTGCGCGTGCCACGCTGGGAGTCCATCCTCAAATAGTAAGTCCATTTTTTCCAGTGGTATACCTTTTGTTTCAGGAACACAGAAATATACGAACGGTAAACCTGACATATCGATTATGGCGAAAAAGAAGAATACGCCATATTTCATGGATGTGATCATAGAGTTTGTCGCCTTGGCCATGATAAAGATGGGCAGCCAAGACATGGCGGCGTTAACGGCTTGAGTAAATTGGCGGATGTTCTGCTCAAACACCTCGGCGGACCAGACGAATGGCCCGCCCGACCATGCACTCAGGAATGCGGCGATCCAAAGATACATGGCACCAATTGCAGCACGGCCACCTGGGCCAGGATTCTTACCGCTGTCAAGGTCAGCAACCTTGAGGTAAGCGCCAATGTACCAGAACCATATTGCGCAGAATGTTGACGATAACAGAAAAGCGGGTCGGCGACCCAGTGAGTCAACGATGAACAAGATATAGATTGCCGTCATGCCGAACTTCATTACACCGATGAAACCAGTAGAGTACATGGAGGCCTTTGCTCCTTTGATCCCGAGCTGTTGGAACAGCGTTACGGAGTAGTAGTTGATGCTTTGAATCCCCATAAAGTTTGGCAGGACAAGCAGCCAGACTGAAATTGCCAGACGTTTCCAGAGCTTCCTGTTTCGGCGAATTTCCTTAGCCGCATCAAAAATCCCAAGTCCAATGGTGCGCTCTTGTTCTGCAATACTCTCACGCATTGTGCGAAACTCCCAGTCAAGATACTCGTCACCAGGATGTAGCTTTCTGAGCCAGCTTAAAACTCTCAGCGATTGCTCCTCGCGTCCTTTCTGGGCTAGCCAACGGGGAGACTCTCGCAAGAACAAGGAGCAGAAAAAGAACAAGCCTGCGGGAACAAGTTGAACTGCAGTGGGGATCACCCATTGTTTATCTCCGGGCGGTACGTGTTGTGTGACACCATAGTTTATCCAGAACCCTGTCAAATCGCCGATACGCCATCCTATCTCGAATATGGCCACAATCTGTCCACGTATTGGAGCAGGACTAACTTCTGATAGGTAGACAATGGTAACGTTCGTTGATGCACCCACACACATCCCGCTCATGACTCGACCCAAATACATCGGAGCCAAGCTTCCGCTTAGCGACCCCAGCATGATTGCTGAGCCTATGACGCCTACAGTACTTGCAAACAACATGCCGACTCGGTTGCCGCAGTAATATTGCAAGGGATATACAGCAAGTGCCCCACCAAATGCACCCATATGGAAGCACGATATGATGTTTGAGATCACTGTCTGGCCGTGGCCCGAGTCGGGTTCAATGCCAAAAAGCCTTGTGAAGGCGGGGTTCTGCGTGGTGCCCCCGATGAAACCTGTGTCGTATCCGATAAGGATGGATGACGTTGTCGCCATTAGTGCCGTGGCATAAATGCGCCAGTTGTAGACAGCACTTGGCGTTGGCCGTTCTTCGATAGGTTTGAACGGATTGTGAATATGAACATGCTTGAACGGATTTTTCATCAGATAATTTGATAAGGTCTCGGCGGTTCCGCTTTTGGTCCTTTAAATAGGTCGCGCCCCCCGCTTTTTCACTGGGCATAATAACTACCTGCGTCTGGTAGCCGTGCGCCCTGCATTACCCTATCCCAGATCTACTGCCGATCCGGAGATTTAAGCGCGTTCATCATATAAAAAGCGGACAAGAAGGTGGGGGGTAAAAGCCCCACATGGCACTGGTTAGGGGTAAAGCGGGCATCATCTGAAGCTGAGGCAAAGACTCAACGCCGGTGGGGATAGAAAAGACTAAGCGATATCGGGAGAGGCTATTTGAGAGGTGCCGTTGTATGGCAGCTGTGGCATGTTTAGTGAAGCAAAGGTCGAAGGTACGCCCAGCAATCCGACAACGCTGTCGCAAGGAGTTTAGCGGGGTGCATGGATGGACCCACTAATGGCGCGAATCAGAGCTTCAAGGCACCAGGGTCGGTCCCTGCAGTGCTTGCATAAGTCCCTGATGACATCACCTCGCCATACATTCCGTTCCTTGCGGGTTTTTCCGAACGTCAAGGTATGGACATCAGGAAGAACTAGGCTCAAGAGGTTCTTAGCACGCGATTATTTAGGTTTATTAACAGTTATCAGGGAATTTGGAGTAGCGCCTGGCTTGGGGATTTTCCAAGATGGACCTTTAAATGTTACCTCGGTTCCGATGGCTGCCCGCCCCATGCAGTGCAAGCACGGCAGGCGTGGCGGCACCCTTGCCAACCCACTTATGCTCTCGGTGAGCTCCAGTTCAGCAACGTCATACGTATAGTCCTTGTTAACGGATGTTGAATTAGTCGCAGACTGACTACCAGTATCATAATCATAGGACAGCTACCTAAGGCTTTCACCGAAAAAAGTGACCGCCAAACTTTGCTTCTATCTGTTTAAGTACACGGGAGCTTCCCTCAAAATGAGCACCATGAAGCATCCGCCATACCGCTGGTCACTCGAAGCTAGGGTAAGTACTATTGACCGGACTGTACCGCTCTAGCTTCAAGTGTAGATCCTAGACAAGTTCCTGATGCATAGCACATGGATGCCTTTATTGATAGTAATGAGTGGATGTTATAGCCATTGCGGTTTCAACACGGACATACGCACTGAACGGCTCAGAGGCATGTCAAACGAAGTAGGATCATTCTGAAAAATGTGTCATTAGCTGCGATCCATTATAAAATGAACAGGACGTGCATACTCCATGACAGCAACTGATGTCTGCCTATTCGCGGCTCACAGTATCGCATTCGCTAATAATAAGGCTCCAACCACCGCAAAAGCATTGGCAGAAGAAGATGGGCTAGCTGAATTAGTCTCAGCGTGTAGCTCGGTACCGTTTACCGTGAAATTTGGGTTAATCTTCTGAGTCTTGATTAGCGCTCCGTTGATGAGAGTGCCGTTAACTACAACGTTATCGGAAATCTTTGTCCCGTTTTCGTACGCCCCGCGGTATTGTTTCAAAGTGTACTCTCCATCGATGTATGTTGTATTCATAAAGGTGCCATTGACCCACGTTCCATCTTCGGTCTGTGTTCCATTCACGTAAATATCGGAGACCGACGCGTTTCCTCGTCCAGCACCACTGCCGCCCCCAGCATGGGCGTAGGGCCCGTAGAACCCATAAGGACCCGCTAAAAAGAAAGGCGCGGCAAAACCAGCCACTGGAAGGAACGAGCCATAGCCGTACCTCGAATATGGGTAATATTGGCCGTTCCAGTAGTTAGGTGATGGTCCACGTTGGCCATACGTACCCGCCTGGTAAGGTGGTGGAGGGCCAGACGACCCGTCGCGGGGCGAGTACGGCGGTGGCGGGTCATCCTTATTTGCATAACCAGTTGATTTGTCCGGTTTTGAGTCTCCTTTACTACGACTGCCACCTTTACTGCCACGACTGCCGCCTTTACTGCCGCCTTTACTGCCACTGCTTCCGCCTCTGCTCCCGCCAATGCTGCCACCGCCTCGACCAAAGCCACCGCCTTTCTTTTCCAATCCATGGTTTAGAGCGGGAGAGGGATCCGAGGAGGAGGACCGAGAGGAAATTGATGAATGCGCCGACCGAGAGGATAAGAATACACGGGATAACCACGAGCGACGAGTCAAAACTACCAAAGACCCATTGGGAGGATCGACATTTGAGCCTTCCTCCCCATGTTCTCTATCAGTGTCAGACAGCAGATCTAAAGGCTCGGCGTAGCCTTCTATCCTGACATCATCGTCGCTTTGTGATAAGTCTTGATACAACACAACTTTTGGGTCTCCATCTTGCTCAAGATACTGTACGGAGAGCGATTGCGCCAGGAGGAAGTATGACAGCCATAACGTTACCTTCATATACCTCTGTCGCTTCTATGAGTGTATAACTTTGAGAATTGAGCAGCACCCTTGACCTGTTCTTCTCGCTGCTGTGTGCGGTTGTACGCGCCGCTTAGAGATGAATGCACGCGGGCCGATGAAGGCAAGGGGAGCTTTCCGTAGAACACCACCCAGCCATTTAGCGTTACAGCTTAGAGATCGAAGCTGCATTTTCTCGGTCAGACAGGTTTTTGGCGTAGATTACTGATAGTGTCCCACTAAAACGCCCGACCGCGCCATACCAGACGAAAAAAAATTAGAAATGAAGATACTGTGTTTACATGGGTACACCCAGAATGGCTCCTTGTTTGCGAAGAAGGCGAGTGGGCTGAGGAAGGTACTCAAGAAAGCAGGCCACGAGCTGCTTTTCATCGATGGACCATTGAAGGTCAACGTCAACGAGCTTCCCTTTGAAGCCCCCCCCGAGGCGGCGGATTTGGATATGCGTGCTTGGTGGACAATCAACGAGGCTGACCCGCAATATAGTAATACCGACGCCGCGTTTAAAGCTGTGCGCCAGGCTGTAGATGAACACGGTCCGTTTGATGGCATTCTCGGATTTAGCCAAGGTGCGGGCCTTGCAGCTATCCTCACAAAAGCGATCACACAGATTGCACCTTCTCATCCGCCGTTCAAGTTTGCTCTCATTTACTCCGGGTTCAAGTTGAAGGCGGCCTCAGCACAGCATTGGTATGATTCGCCATTCTCGACACCGTCTATTCATGTCATGGGCACCCTGGACACCGTCGTCCCAGAAGAACGCTCAATGGTTCTTTATGACGCATGGGATCCCGCACGCCGCACAATATTGAAGCACCCCGGCGGCCACTATACACCCTCGCAGCGCCCGATACTGGATGCCGTGTTGGGGTTCGTCACGGCGCAGACTGAAGGAGGTAGCGGCGGCGCAAATGACATCGAGGAAAAGAAAGGTAAACAGCCTCAGGAAGAGGACTGGAGCGCATTCGACTCGATCGGTAAATAGGTACTATTGGGTCCATTGCTGAGATCATCATACATATGTCGCAATAATATGATAAACGAATATGGTAGGGGTTATTTGAATACATGTACTTTGTCTCGATAGAGACACATCGCCGGTAGCGTTGATGAGCCTCACGCCGTCGTGGAGATGAGGGCGCGAATGTGGGATTACTGTTGATTCAGCGCTGCCTTCTTTAAACGCATGATCTGCTCGCGCTGATTTTGCATTTCCTCCTCGAGAATCACAACCTGCGCACGAAGGTCGCGGATAACAAGAGCAGCCTGATCGTTCCGGACGCTTCCAACAGAGTGAGAACTGACGTCACCGGTCTCCTGGCCTCCTGGTGTCGAGACGTTGAGGCTTGCGTCCTCAAGCTGCTCTTCGAGCCTCTGCGCATGCGCGCGGCTCATATTGAGTTCTTCACGAGTCTTCGTGAGCGCAATCTGCTGATTGTGCGACAGATCGACAGCCTTCTGGTACTCGGAGTTCAGCTCAGTGTGATCCTTCTCTAGGGCGGCGAGACGCTTGCGAAGATCCTCAACCGTATTCGCATGTGTTTGCACCGTCCGTAACGTGTCTTGGTGCTGAGCGTCGAGACGTGAAACGGCGCTGCGATGCTGGTCCCTGAGCACATCTAAGTCTGCGTTGGTCGGAGAGGCCGCGTGCGCAGCACTAAGCTCGCGGAGCTGAGCTTTGAGCTTCGCTTCCTCTTTGTACGCGGATTCCAGCTCGCGCTGGGCAGCCTCGGCTGCTGACTTCTGCGATTCATACAAAGACCGGTAGTCACCATCGGAACCACCAGAAAGCTCACGCTTGCCAGCTAAGTCACCATTGCCTGGAGAGGCCGTAGAATTGAACAAGCTCCATTGCGTGACGAGCGCGGTGACCTGGTCATTCAGGTTATGAGCACCAGACGCAGATGCATCCTTCGCATCACGCGTGCCTCCTGTAGCAGCACTGAGATGCTTCGCACTAAGGTCAGCGTGCGCAGATTTCAGGGATGCATATGATGTATTTGCAGACTCGAGCTGCTCCTCAGCATGCTTGCGCGCTGCTTCCGCAAGCTGAAGCTTGTGCTTGAGATCAGCATTTTCAGCTTGCAGCTGCGAGAACTGAGCAATCTGGGCCTGCTGCTCGCGCAGACGGTTATTTGCCTCCTCGAGAGCCTTCTGCTGGTTCTCTAGGGTTTTAACATGACCGTCCATGGAGTTCTGCAAGAACTCATAGCGTTTCTTAAGGTCAGAGTGCTGAGTATTGACACTGTCATATCTGCGGGACAGCTGCGAGTGAGCATCTTGCGCAGACACAAGCTGACGGCCTTGCTCGGCATGAGCCTCCTTTAAAGAGTGGTGCTCTGCATCGAAGTCGCGCTGGCGGTATTCGTTCAGTTGCCTGCGCAAGCTCGCGAGCTCATCCCTGACAGCAGGAGTCGTTCCCGCAACCGCAGCGCCTGCGGCGCCTGCAGCAACGTACTCATTCTCATTCGAAGGGTCTGAGGCCATGGGAGGCTGAGCGGAAGATCGCGAGCCAGCAGAGTGTGGTGGTACAGGTGGCGCAACACCATCCCTGTCGACTTCACGAGAAGAAGCCACACCCGCAGACCTTGGGCTGAATAATTCTGCCTCGTCGTGAGGCGTGGAGAAGTCATTTTCAGCTCCACCATGAGACGCAGGCGTGTCAATGGGGCCAACACGACCAGGCACAAACTTCTCTGGTGAATCAATAGGTGAGGATGTGTTGGCTGGAATGGTATCTTTATTCTGGGGTAGAGATCTGTTGTCCGCAGAAGCACTGCTACGCTCATCAACGACACCAGAGTGCACTGCGTCCGGGGGTGTCGACATGTGGTTGCTCAGTCCAATTATGTTACCGGCTCCAACACCAGTAGGCCCGATACCGTAGGCAGCGAAGCGATCGTTGGAGTCCCGCGTATCTCGGGAGTCCACAGGCTCCTGTTCCGACGTTTGGTGCACCTGTCGAGTACTATCAGCGCCCTCAGACCCGAGGCCGCGATACTGAGAGTCTGGCGAGTTATCGTCAAGGCTCTGCAAGGATAGGTTGGTCTGCGGCTGACTCCGACGAAGACCTGGAGTGCGTCCCAAGTCTTGGTTCTCGTCACGCATGCTGCCCTGGTCGGGTTGAGATACATCCGCATCGACAGTTGTGGTTGTTGCTGCAGATGCACTACGAGAGGGGAACTCGCCCGGCATTCCTTGAAGCTCACCCTCCATCTTTCTGAACTGCTCGTCTTGCAAGCCTTCAGCCTGCGCGCCATCAGCCTTGGTGAGTGTATTCTTTCGGCTGCCCTCCTCAGGGACTGAGTCAACGGAGTGTGGCTGATTACCCCCAAGATTGCTGGCACTGGCGCCACGGGAGTGGCCCCGCGAACGGGATTGGCCAGATGCGTCGTTAAGCTCCACCGCCGATACAAACCTCTCGTCCGCAGACTCACCCTCAGCATCCGTGACATACGATGTCGGCTGCGTGGAAGCCCGATTCGGGGTACGCGTGGGCTCGGTGTTATACTGAGGGCCATCTCGGGTCGAAGGCGCGGAGCGGTTCGACTCGAGGCCCGCAACGCCGAGTGCAGCAACTCCAGCGGCTCCTGCACCAAGTGCCGCGTCATGCGGACCAGCGCCACTGTCTTGAGTGGGGGAGTTAGAATCACGGAGGGGGCTATTCGGCATAATGACTGATCGACGCTTGGCAAAAAGCATCGAGTTTCGAGCCGCAGTGTTGGAGCGGGCCTGAGTCGGTCCCGACGTGTCAGTGCTCTGAGGTGTATAGACATGGGGCGGCAGCTCACGAACGTTGTTTTGCTTGACCATGGGAGTTCCAGGCCCAGGGGACAGCTTTTCATCACCTTGCGGATTGCTGCTATGATTTTGCGTAAGAGCTTCAGCCCCAGCTGCGCCAGCCCCGGTGCTAGCGACAGCAAGCCCTGCCGCGGCTAGTTTCTCTCTTTCGAGCTCATTACCAGGCGGCGTGGGCGGCGTCACACCAGGAGCTTCGCGAGTGACAGTCGGAGATGCCGTAGAGTCTCCCACAGTCTCATCCGGATAGTTGATTCGCGAGACATCAAGGACATAAGCAGAATTTCCTTGGTCGGTACCACCCCATACAAGAATCTTATCACCGCCAAATGCAGTAAGGGAGTGGCCGGAGCGCGGCGAGGGTCCCTTGCCAAGATTTTGGAAAGTGTACCACTTCAAAGTGGTTAGCTTCAACGCGAAGAGCTGATCGATCAGCTGCCCTTGCGAGCTCATACCGCCGAATACGTACATAACATCGCCGATTATCGTTGCGGCATGGCCCTGACACGGTGCAGGTACGTATCCTGAGCATTCAAGTTGTTCCCATCCTCGGGTAGAGGGGTCAAAGCGCCAGGTATCCGAATACCAAAGATCGCCATTAGCACCTCCAAACAAATAAAGCTGGTCATTGTAGCTTACAACAGTGTGGTTCGTACGCGGTGGCGGTGGGGCAGTCGTTGGTTGCACGCGCTCCCAGTGGGCTGACGGCGAGCGCCACGTCGTCAGGTCGAATGACCACATGTCATCGTAGAATTCTTCGTCTACCTGACCTCCAAATACATACACAACTGCGCCAATGTTAGATAGCGAGTGACCGTATCGACCGGAAGGGCGCGGGCCCGCTGGTTGCGCAACAGTCCACTTCAGACTCGAGGTATTCAAGAGGTAGAGGTTATCATCCAAAGGATCGGTTTCCTCAATCTTGGTATCGCCGCCGAAGACAACGTGCGCATTCCCTAGAACGAGGGCTGCGTGGCCAACGCGAGGACCAACGCGCGCGCCTTCTGTCACTAGTTGGTAACCGGTAAGCATGTTAGTGTCAACGACCCACAAATCATTAAGGATGTCCATGTCGCGAATACCACCCATAATGAACAGTTCGCCGTCTCGTGCGGCAAGATAATTAGCCGAGTGACCAAATCTAGGGGACGGCGCGGCACGCTGGATCGGGTACTCTGCCCAGGGAGTCTCACTTGGCTGGCTGAGAGGACTTGTATATGCCTCATGAGGTGGTTGGCGATACCGTTGCTGGAATGCGGTTTGCTGTGGGCTCACCGGCAAGGATCCAGAACCTGGCGAACCGTTATGCAATGGCTGACCCGATGTAGGGCTTTGCATACCACGGGCAGCTTGCTGCCCGGCAAAACCACCCGCCACACCAGCAGCACCCGCGCTACCTACGGCTCCGTTGTAGCCCAGGTGCGGACTCGTGGGGTTGCTTGGGCCACCAGGGCTCTGCTGCTGCTGCTGCGGTGCGAAATTGCCCCCTTGAAAACTCTGTCCGGCATGCTGCGGCATCATTTGGCCAGATGAGGAGCGTCCACCTGGGACGCCTGGGTGTCCTGGGAAACCTTGTTGACCAGGATGTCCGTATTGCTGGGGCTGACCTTGATGCAAGGGACTCTGACGCTGCATATGACCTTGCTGGCCTTGGCTGCTCACTTGGGGATGTGGCGCCTGGCCCTGTGGTGGTTGATGTTGACTGGAATAATCCGGCCCTCCAGCGCCAGCAGCCTGTGAGCCTTGTGAGCCAGGCTGGTGTGGCTGCTGCTGCTGTTGTTGCGAGCCAGATCCAAGGAAGGGGCTGTTGAGCATCTTCGACGCGTTTTGCTGAACGCCTTGAGGAATCGCGTTCTGAACTCCCTGTGGGATCTGCTGTTGCGCCTGGCCTACAAACTGTTGGCCATGCTGTTGGGCAGTCTGCATCGCATGCTGAGCAGCAGAGCCTGCAGCAGTACCAGCACCCCCTACAGAGGCGGTCCCCCCGGCGGCTGAGCTGGGAATATGCGACCCGCCAGTAAGGGACGACGCAGCCGCGTTTAACGGCGACTCCGCAGACTTCACCGACGAGCCACTCGGCGAGCGTTGGTCGAGGTCAACGCTGGCCCCATCCTCGCCCTTCTGATGACTCTCACGCCGTTTTTTATACTTTGACAGCAACGACGGCATAGAGCACTAACAGTTCGATCGTGAAAGAGCAAGTTTCCGCGACGCGCTCGCGTCTTTTTAGAGCTCTCTACCCTAGCGCTTGAAGGGTTAGGGGTATACTTGCCCAAGGGGCGTGTCGCGACCTTACCAGGCCTCGACGCTTTCACTATCGCGAGAAAGACCCCCACAATCGCCTTTTTCTCCACCATAGTGCCGTTCGGAGCCGTGAGATAGCTTCCTAGAGATAGCAGAAAACTAAATTTTTATCCCATCTCTGATTAGCACGTCGTGTGAGACGGGAGAAATATGTTAACGATATCAGTATCACACTTTAGATTGATTCCCCGCTAACTATCTTAGAGCGTGCCACATAGCTGGCGCGTCGACTTCGGGTGACGTAACCCAGCTACCTGCTAGGCAGCCAGGTGGAGCTCATGTGCCTTCCTTCTCTTTTCTCTGCGGATCGAGGGTAATGCGCTATGTGCTTCGCTTATGACCACGTGTTCTGCCGCACCTGCCTGACCGAGGAGAAGTCTCCTTTGTTGACGAGAGTTGAGACTGCAAGTTTAGCCGAAGTAGACTCGACGATGGATCCTGACAATCTTAAACCTCACGTATTGAATTAACGAAGATCGGTGAGCACGTTAACTTGTACGCGATTTCACTTTACTCTCGTGATATCAATCAAGCTGGTATGTGACAGGGCGCATACCTTTGAGACGCATGGCACTATCCGCACGCTCGTACATGGAGATGCTGGCCTGCCATGTTGAACTGTTTGCTAGCAAATGAAAGTTACTGCATAGATAAGAATAACCAACGGCCACTTGAAGTTTGAACAATCTGAAAGGCTCAACGAGCAAGTATTTAGCTGCTTCCCTCGCGTTCTCAAGCTTATTGAGGATAGGTTCCCGTGCAGCTAAGCATCGTCGTGACTCTGCCCAGATCGTGTCCCGGGCGTGGCTGGCTAGCTCTGCGCGGCATCCTAGGTACCCATCGAGGACCGTTCTTTACTGCCCTGTCTGCAAGTATGGGCTTGGCAAAAATCATTGCTCAGTTTGCCCAGGAGATCGGTAAATGACGCCGATGGATCGTAGTAAGACGCACTCAGATAATGCAACTCATAAATAATGACAGACCCGAATCAATTCTCAGGCTACTATTAACAAGTACACCGTATAAGCAGAGGAAAAACGTTCTCGAGGAAAAGCGTTCTCGAGCCGTAAGAATGTATTGACGAGAGTGTCCTGTGTATCCTTGTAGGATCGACAGAGACCAACGACGCTCTAAATTGAACGGCACTTGCCACTACCAATAGAAAGCAAGGTATATCCTAAATAAACATGGTACTTAAGGAGTAGGAAGAAAGGTCCGTATGTAAATAAGAGCAGCTGCGCGGAGGCAACAAATGCTCGTGTCACCACCCGCACGCCGTAACGGCACGCATACAGCGGAGTTGTTCGTATAACGTACATTGCAAAAACAAAATAAATAGCGAGGCTTTTGGGGGATTTTTGCCTCCAGAGGTCAATGTGTCGAATGAGCACGGTGATACTTTAAACCGTTCAGGTTCTTGTACCGTTTCCCACATATCTCGCACCGGTAGGGCTTGTCCTTCTCCATACCCATCCCATCTGGATAAGGCGTATTCGAAAGAGGGTCTATGATCGAGTACGTCCCATCGTCGTTGAGATGCAGTGTCTGATTCTGGTGACCATGCTGCCGGTGATACTTTAGGCCGTTCTGGTTCTTATACGTCTTTTCGCATCCAATTACAGGGCACTTGAACGGCTTATTTTCACTGCGCTCGAGTATGTACAGCTGCCGTGCAGGATCATCAATAGTGGGCTCGTCGTCATCGCCGAGGGTGAGCCGCCCAGGCTGCGGTGGGGCAAGCCCTCGTGCACCAGACGTACCACCAGCGTTGTGCATGCCGGGGGCTGTCTGACCCACTCCTCCAGCGCCCAGTAAATTTGCGGAAGCGCCGCTTAGTCCACCTCCTGCCGCCGTCGCTCCAAGCCCATTACTTCGCAAAGGGGTATGGAGGGGCTGGAATGACGGGGGCGCGAAAGGCTGAGGTTGCGACGACTGGCTCATGCCGTTAAGTCCGGCTAGCTGGTCAGCGGCAGCAAACGCATTAGGAGCAGTGTCAAGGCTGCCGATGCCGCGGTTCGAGTCACCGGCTCCGCTCGCCACTGCAGATGCTAGGCCTTGATCTGGCGGTTTCGACGGCTGATCGAACGGAAGAAAGACGTCGTTCGTGCTGACGGTCTCCATGTTCTGCATACGGCGCATTACGGGTGGCTCGTCTGGCGGCGACGGTGAAATATGCTGCTCTTCATAGTGCCGGAGCAGATCGTGCAAAGTCGGCAGAATATGACCGCAACAGGAGTAGTCCCGACAGAAGTCGGCCTCGATAGAAGGGAAGTACGAATGTTGGTTCGGTGACATCGCAAGGAGGCCACCGCCGTCGCCGTGGCTGTGCGGCGTCCCGCCAGCCATAGTATCACTGACTGCCGAACCTGTAAGGAACGACATCGAAGTAGGCTGATTTGCACCCGACGTGGGGTGGTTGTGACTATCCTTTGTGGCCATGAGCACCTCGTCGCGCAGCCACGACCCGACGGAGGCGCCGCCCCACGAGATGCCGCCCATTCCCTGGGAATGGGCGAAGCTCTCACGGTGAAACTGCAGCGGAATGCCCGAGTTGGCCTCTGTCCGTATTGGAATCGCGCTGCTCATCTGGTTCGAGGGGCTATGTGGAGATGTCCGGCCTTGCCACACAAGCGCTTCCCGAGAGTGCCGGTGAAAGTAGCGATCTGTCAGCATCGGCTGCCGTGCAAGTATATCTGTTGATCGGTCCCAAATTGGACAGCTGACGGGCGCGAGTTGATGACAAATCGGAAATTGGCACGATGGCTAGGGGCTGGGACGTATTAGGGGAATCTATCACCTGCTTTCATTTAGCAGAACTGCTCTAGACCTTATCCAACCCTGTGAGCAGCCGCCGTACATCTAGATCGAGTGGGATTGGCCAGGTCATTTGTGCTATACATCCAGCTAAGTTAGCATGTTTTTGGATAAGATTCTTGATGTGAACGATGGTCGTCACCTGTAAATGCTCAAATATGTTCAGATTTGTCATAGCGTACACTTGCAGGACTTCGGTGATCGATCTACGTTGCTCCTTACCGCACTCCCCTAAACCTCAGTGGCGGCGCGTGGCGGTGGCGGCGCCAACATGCTGCTGATGCAATCACGGTATTTTCCAGCCTGGCTGGCGCCCTAGCCGCCGCAGTCAGATTGTTGCCCAGCTGATACGCCAGCCTCGCCTGCTATCTCTATGCATCAATCTCGGTGCCCTAGCCTATATGGTGTACATACATGACGCAGCTTGAATCCAGGGTTGATAGGCTAATATCCTGGTTTTGAGGCTTAACGGCGGAATTACCGCCGATCTCGGCGGCTAATAAATATATTCACAGACTATTTGGTTAAGTTGAGCGCCAAGCGTCGGTGCTTCTTGCGGGGGCTCGCAAGGCACGGCGCAGATCTTGCTTGCCCCCACCCACACCCCTGGTAATCGGTCGCAGGCAGTTGGGCCGGCTCTCTTATCGGGTACGTTGCGTCGGATTCACTACGCTTGCTTCCGCAGGCTCTATGCAGGCCCGGTTCATTTGGTATCAATTACTTCAGGGCTCAATTAGGTGTTTTTTTTTTAAAGTTGTCTCAATTGGCATTTTAGAGCCATGAGAAGTTGGGCACTAAGCTATTGAATAGGTTACTTCTGACGTGGCTACATATTACCAGAACAAGCGCGAATGGCGGGTGTAGTCTACTCAGCGAGTACAGCTTACTCCATCGTTTTCTCCAGAGCAATAAGGAATCTTGATGTATCTACTAACGCCGCTCTATAAGAACAGAGTTAAGGGCAATATATCCAAGAATAATTCCAGCTATCGCTGCAACCGCGAGTCCAAATACATCCCGCGTTACTGCCTCATTGTTGAATCCAAATGCACTGAGAATTGCAGCACCAGGAACCTCGATTTTCAGTCCAAATTTGTCCTCTGTCAGCGTGAGGTAGCGAACCTCGTTGACGGAAAGAGCCTCATACGCATAATGATATATCGATAGTAGTCGTACCCATCCGGAGCCAATTGGCATACTTTCTTGGTTTAAGAATAGGCCGGCAAACAGTATTCCGAATAGGTTGACCATACAGCCGACAAGCGTGGCGACACCAAAGTCGGCGATAAGGATGCCAACAAGAAGCATGATGGATGCGGCGCTGAGGTTGAACAGTGAAAGCACAACGAGGAATATTATAGGAGCTCCATCGTTAAAGTTGAGCCCAACCAAGGGGTACAAAATAAGCCCAAGAAGCAGGGGCGGACCGAGGCGCAATGGCACGATATCCAAGAGAACTTTTGCCGAATAGTAGGCCAAAGGATGGTAATAGCCATTTGCGCGTTCGCGGAGGAACACAAGCCTCTCGCGTCCGAAAAGTGATACAGTTGTAAGGGTAGAGAATCCAAAAACGGCCAGCAAGAAAAAGAACAAACCCAAGCGATTCTGAAACCCCGGAATGTCGTTGCTCACATGGAAATACAGGTACCCGCACAACACACCCAGCCCCGCGGATATACCGTAATGCGTAAGGACTAACATTGGGTCGCGGTACAGGTTACGGAAAGTGCGTTGAGCAATGAACACAAACTGTGCCCAGAATGGAGCACGCTTAGTATTCTCAAGCAAATCAATTGCTTGCGCGGTACCGGGTGATGCTCTCGATGTTTGTAGAAGCATTTCCTGCAGTTCCGTGAAGTACACACTCGCCTTAAACGAAGAGACAAGGGGCTCAAGTCCTTCGCGAGAGAGGCTAAGCTGCGAGTTTGCCATAGCTTGCGCGGAGGATCGAGAAATTTGTTCCCTATGAAAATTGAAATCTCGCCATTCCCGCGCAGGGTCATCCTCGGCATCAAGTGGTCGTGTATGTATTTCAGGATCCGGACAGTCAACTGTGTCATAGTTGGCATCAGCCTCACCACCAGTACCTACACCAGTGCGCGAAGCTAAATTCCCCGCGGTATCAACGAGGTCCTCTCCGCTAACGTCCGACAACACATCATCCACCGCTGGCACAGGCGCTCCTGACCCAGCGGTCGCATCGCCAGCTTCGTCGCGAAGAATCGTATTGTCTGCCGTGCCCTCATCTTCATACAATCCTTGAACTGGAGTGGGCTGTTCGGCTAAGTTGCTGTCCGTATACGGAGTCAGTGCCGCCTTCATACTCAAGTCAACAATATAGTCGGCAAAGTTATAGTTGGGTGGACACTCGTAGCCAATAGACGCGAAAAAGTCCTCAGCCTCATTCTGGGTACCCGTGAAGACAAGCTGGCCTTGTGCCAGGAGAAGCATTCGATCGAACAACGACACAATATTCGAGCGTGGCTGGTGAATGGTGAATACAACTGTACGGTTCGCATTTTTTGCAAGATTAACCAAAGTCTCAACTACGCTGAATGCGTTAAATGCATCAAGGCCAGATGTGGGCTCGTCCAAGAGAAGGACACTCGGCGACGTCACGAGCTCGCATGCGATGGCCACGCGTCGGCGTTCACCACCACTGAGCCCCTTGCCGACAAGCTGGTCACGTAGCTGAGCTATTCCTAGCTCACTTAACGTATCGAGAACTCTAACTTCCTTCGTCGCACGAGACATTGAGCGTGGAAGTCGCAGTAATGCGCTGAAAAGAACATGCTCATACACGGTCTGCGTTGGTACAAGCGTGCTGTCACTTTGGTCGACAAATCCAACTAGGCGACGAAGAGGCGACTCTTCAGTAAGAGGTTCGGCATTGAGACGCACGGTACCTTCGATAGATCCAGTTTTATGCTTAGCAGCGAGAATGTCTAACAGCGTTGTCTTGCCGGCTCCAGATCCGCCCATGATGGCAAGTACATGCCCAGGAGGCACAGCGCCACTGACACCTGAGAGAATTTCCTTACCACCTTGGGTTAGATATCGCAGATTATCGAAGTAGAGGCCGACTGGGGATACAGATCCAATCGGGTTCTCGCTGGCAAGGCCTTGCGCCTTCGGCGGAGACCACGCCGTCGACCCAAACAGGCGGCGAACTCCCCATATTGCGACCAACACGAATATAAGAGCAAAGAATAGCGAGAAAAGTACCAGAAAGACTGAAGTACCATCGTTCTGGGGCGGTTCATATCCTGGAATCTGCGAGTAGTGCAGGCACTCTGACGAGTCGCACTGAAGCTCGATGCTGTGATCTCCAAACACAAACTGAATCAGCTGGTTCATAGCAGGCTCTTGAAATGTGCATTTGCCGCTAGAATCACACGCTAGGTCACCTGGGCCATGCACGCTCTTCTGGAGCCACTCTGAGATGTCGATAGACCCTTCTTTGCCGCATAATAGTTCATCGGGCTGACACTCGCACTGAATGTGTTCACAGTTATACTGCAGACCGTCAAACTCGCAGGTGTCAAACTTGCAGAAGAAGCTCTCTACTTCGTCGACCCAAAACTGCAAGTCGCAGGTAGCGGGTTCCCGTGCGCAGCCGAAGCTGACTTGGGCGACGCGACCCGCAAGTACATCTTGCACTTTTCTATTTGTGACCGTGCACCAGTGGTAGTTCGTGTTCACGAGCTCGCCGCCCCCGTAGCAGCGAGCGCCGCCGTCACTACCGGGCTCTGGACTCGGGACAAACGGCTTGCATGCGGCATCATTGACACACATGTTACAGTTCACGCCGCCCCAACCATCGATACAGTCGCAAGTCTCATTCACGGCCCTGACCGGTCGTTTGTCGCCTTGTGATAAGCCGCCGCACACGGGCTGCTTGCAGTCAGCGCCGCCAAATCCCGGCGGGCAGTCACAGGAGCCGGTATAGTTATTACATGTGCCGAAGTGGATGCATTCACCACCATTTGCGCAATTGAAGCAGTCGTGTGCCGCGCTGAGCGCGAGCAGGCCCACAATGATGCCCAGCATGCTCGGCCCCGGACTATGATGGGTGCGCTGCCGAATCGGGGCACTTTCATCTCTGAAGTCACGTGAAGCATAGTTGCACCTGATTGTTGATTTTGGATCTAGAGACGTTGATAGAGGCCATAGTGAATGGCGTCATGTGGCAATTTACCGATAAATAAGTCTACTAATTTCTGGAACGTCCTTGCGAGTCCTTTTTTGTAGTTGTAAGCTTGTCGACCACGCATATATGCGCACACTGCGAGCGACTGCAACCCTTTAGCAAGGTTCTCTGCTGCATCTCAGAGTACTCCGAGCCTACTTCGACTCATGCAACGGGGGAATGAGCTAGGACGTCGAACTGATAAGATACTTTATCTACTTGTGCAGGCAGTTGCTCTCTACATTGGCATTCATGTGATACGCCTGCTGTAGACCATGACGCTCTCCGGTTTACCCAGTACCGTGCCCTGAGCTGCCTGGAGAGGTCGCGGGGGAAGTTCTGAGGCCCGCGCGTGCGCCGATGAAACTGAGTCCACGCCGGCCGCCACCGTCCTCGGTGCCGGCACAGTTCGAGAAAGGTGTCGCCATGATAGGCTTTACCTGGGCCGTCGTCATCGTACTCACATACATGATTCTGCGTCCGGCGCCGCAAGATACAACTGAGCGTGACTCTGGTACGGGCTGGCCTGTTGTCGGATATTACGTGCTTCTTCTTGTTATTTTACCAGTTGTTCTGTGGCTCTGGGCCCTTATTTCGTGGCTGGGTCTAAAGCTTTTTCGGAACGGATGATAGGATAGCGACACTATCCTGTTGGTTCGCGCCATATTACTTGTCCATGTCTTTAGTGCCGTATTAGCTATCTAAAACGATAAAATCCTCATGATCCTGTTCAACATTATTTGTATCAAGTCTTTGAGCAAAATTGAAAACGGCAGAATGCCCATTGTCTTTTTTTTTTATAAACTATCGTCAAAAATCGAGAGCAGTACTTGCCTATAGACGTATTTTGAGAAGAAAAGGAGGGAAATAGAATTGTACCTATTCGCCCTCATCGTCGTAAAGATACCGTTCAAAAAGTTCTGCCCATTGCTGCATGGAGTCCCAGTGTAAAGCGCTGGCGTCGTCTTCTTGGGTGTGCCACACGTCAGGAAAATGCGCTGGAATAATATGCAGCACAGGAACGCCGAGATCCAGGTAGGGGAGGTGATCATCTTGCATCATTCCGGCATATTCATGAAGATCTCTGCCACCAATGAGCCGAGGATTTAGCTGTTGTAGCTCCCTATGAATGCCTTTCGTAGCTGGGAACCAGGATGCAATCGGAAACCGGGCTTCGTCCCCCAGAAGATCGAGGAGAACAAGAGTGCGGGGCAAAGCATTATTGGCTTTTTGAGCCTTCGCGAGAGCTTTGGCTCCATAGATGCTATCCTCGTCTGACCAGTCCACCATTGCCTCCTCGCCATCGAAGAATATCAAGTCGAAGTCACGCTTTAGTGGTCTGTCCGTAATTGAGGCTAGCCACAGCATGAGAGCGCACGGAAACGCAGAGTCGATGGCCCCAACGAAACCTTCCGGCAGCCGCTTCGAGTCATAATGTGCGGCAAGCGTCAGCGGTGGGGTGCTGCCTTTGCCGGAGCCTCGGCGGGCCACTATGTTTGCCATTGGTAGTGAACCGATAGGAGTCACTGCCTCGAATTCATGTATGTCGACTGACCATCCAAACTTCTCGAGGTGGCCAGCGATATGGGCGCGTGCGGCTAGAGCCCCTGCGGTACCAGGCACTCTGGGCTTCAGCAATGGCTGGAGAAGATACCCTGATTGAGGGTTCAGCGCTTCAGTAAGACGTTGCGATGCCGGTATGCGCGCTGTGGTGCTGTCAGGACCACGAAGCATGCTACGCAGAGACGCCCCGAGTCCCGAAGAATACCGCGCCATGAACGCAGAGAGTCCGAATATCGACAAGGCGACAACAATTCTACGCAGAGCTCGAGACAACTGCATAGATTTACGGGTACCGACACTGGGTGCGTGGCCCAAGACTGGTCTGTAGCGCCGAAGCCAGAGAACTCGCACAGCCTCAGCCTATTTCACTTCAGCATTAGCTGCATCCCGGCCTCTCGCGTGACTGACAGCTGTCGAGGGCTGGGGTTTGGATAGAAGGTATGGGGTGGCCGCGGCAATTGTGGCACACACGCTCAGTGTTTACGCGGGCACGTCGGTAAGCCATTATCGGCCTGAACGCGTGCGCCGTCTATTGTTAGCCCCGATCGACTGCGTAATCAGGGAGTATAGGCGCGGAAGGCTGCCTCGAAGGAATTCGCGCCACTTTTGCATCATTTTTACTCTGGGACCCATTAAGTCTTCTGCAAACTGTTTCTTAGGAGCAGTACGGTCTAATTGAACGAGCCTGGCCGGACAATGGCGTTCGTATCCTTTCCGCACATGGACTTTGAGGAGTCGATGCAGAGTCAAAGCCTGTATGGGAAAATGTACACAGCAGCGACAAGCATGTTCGGCTCTCGGCGTTCAGATGAGAATGATGGTGACTCGCAAGAAGCTGTGACGCCTGGGGCCAAGTCCACACCAGGGCACTCACGCGCTCCAAGCTTCGGGAATGCGATGCGGCCCTCACCGCGAGCCCAATCCCCAGATCAGACAGCCCCTGTTCCAATAGGTAGACAAGGCCCTCAGGTCGCGAGTAACTCGATAAAGAGTGGAGCGAGTGGAGCGTCTACTCCTCCTTATGCCGGTACTCATGCGCCGCTGTTGCGCACCTCGACAACTTCGTCGGCAACAGTGGGCGTAACTGCAGAGCAGGCGGTTCCACTGCTTCCCACTACCAACAACGGTAGCACGTCAATAAGCAATTTGTCGCTCAGCAGAGACCAGACGCCTTCCCTTGCAACCTCACCGGCACAATCCACTAGTGTACCGGAGGTGGTGCGGCCTGTTGATGTGGAATCTTTGTTCAGCGTCAGCTCTACCTCAGCTTCACGCGCATACCTATCCTCGCAGTACACTCGCAGTCGTTCCCGGGCCGCACCAGGTCGCCTAGGGCGTGAGTTTTGGATGAAAGACGAGAGCGCGACATCGTGTTTCAGCTGCAATCGGGCATTTACCACATTCAGGCGCAAGCATCATTGCCGCGTGTGCGGCCAGATATTCTGTTCAGCCTGCACAGATCTCGTGGATGGCGAGCGTTTTGGCGTGCGTGGTCGTCGTGTGCGGTGCTGCCGGTCGTGCGAAGATGCCCTGGCTGGTCACTCAAGCAGCGATGACGAGCCTGGAGATGTCAGTTATGTGAGCCAAGCCCAGAGCCAGCAGGGACCAGATGATTCTCTTAAATGGCCGGAGATCGTGCCGCATCTTGATGCCGATTCAGTTAGACAAGAAAATGAAGACGGTGACTATGATGAGGACGAGCTACATAGCGAAAGCTACTCACGTATGGCATCTCCGAGCGGTAAGGAAGATCTCCATCTTGCCCGATCATTCCTTGGTGCACCTCATTTCCATCAGACGCGGCACTCACGGTCGCGGTCCTTGACGCATTATATGCGTGATGACGAGAGCTCAATAAGCCGTATACGAAGCCCCTCATTTGGTACGCTGGCACCAGTTCAAGCATCTAACCCCACTTCCCCATCATCCGTGCCACTGGCCGCAAGTCCAGTCTTGACGAGCACGCTTTCAACAGCTGCCGCTGCAGCGGGTAGCTTAGGTCCGGTGGGACTTCCTTCCCACACATCTAACCTGGCATCGGCACACCTCCTGCACTCCAATGAAGATTACCCGATGAGCTTTGCACGCTTCCCTAATGCAGCAACTGTGGATCTGAACAATGCGGCACTGACATATTTTTCGCTGTTCCTGGACCAGCTGCTAAAAGATAGTGAACTTGATCCATTAGAATGGAATTCTGTGCTAACCACGCCGCTGCTACAAGTCGCATCCGGATTGCATTTGGAACTTAATGATCGTGTTTCACCTCGAGAGTGGGTAAAGATCAAGAAAATCCCTGGTGGGACTGCCCATGACATCGATTATATCACGGGCACAGTATTCACTCATAGCCTTGCCCGCACCTCAATGGCTCGCCGCCTGAGACTACCTCGCATTTTGCTGATCGCCTTTCCTATCGAGTACTCGCGCAACGATCGGTACATGAGCCTCGAGCCTGTTGTCGCACAGGAGAAGGAATATCTGCGAAAACTCGTTGCCCGAATTGTGGGACTTCAACCGAGCTTACTCGTTACATGCTCACATGTTTGTGGCCAAGCGATGGACATGCTCGAGGCTGCGGGTGTTGCAGTTGCGCAACGGGTAAGCGAACATGCCTTATTTCATGTGAGCAAAGTCACCAGGGGAGACGTGTTGACGTCTATTGACAGGCTGAGTGCTGCCCCGCGTCTTGGCACATGCGAATTATTCGAGGTGCGATCATACAGGTACGCCTCAGTGGCGAAGACGTTCTTGTTCTTCTTTGTGAAGCCTTCAGATCCAGGCAGATGCGCGCTTGTTCGTGGTGACCCAGAGATAGCGTCTGTCATCAAGGTTGTAATGGAAGTGATGGTGGACATTTGCTATAGTCTGAAGGCTGAAACAGCGTTGATGCGCGACCAGTTTGTCCTGGTCCCTGCACTGAAGGACCCTCCTGAGGTAGTGCTTTCATCATCCCCATTTGTCGATTATGGTACTCCGTACCTGCAGAAGCTTTCACACCTGCTCGAGGACGAGGTTGTTGCGTTGAGCAACAACTTAAGCGAGCTGAAAGATCCGCTAAGACGCCACGTTGTATCATCTAGACTTGATACCGTACGAAACAGATGGCTCGAGGCTACACACCTGTGGGAAAGCATAGAACGAGCGTCGCCGTACATGTTCAATCCTTCATCCCACCAAAACATTCTTGTGCTCTATAGCCTTGTCCTTACCTCCACGGCAACGCCATGCATAGGTCCTGAGCAGCAGCTGATAGAGTTTTACCTCAGTACAGATCAGACAATTGGTCAATTTGTTGAGGGAAGCATTGGCCAGGCCCACGAGGCTTGTCCAGATGACTGTGGCCATTCTTATGAACAGCATCATCGAGTATATGTTAATGGAAATGGATGTGTTACTGTGCACCTGGAGCCGACTCCTTGTAAGATTCCTGGTCTTCAGGATAGTATCCTCATGTGGAGTTATTGCAAAAAGTGTGACCTGCAAATGACAGTCGTTCCAATGAGCTCGACCACTTGGAAGTACTCGCTCGGTAAATATCTTGAACTTTCGTTTTATGGCGAGCCTCTCAGGATGCGAGCGTCTACCTGTGACCATAATGTTTATCGCGATCACATCCGCTTTTTTGGGTGGCATGACTATGCCCTGAGAATTGAATATTCTAGTGTCGATCTCAATGATATTTATGGCCCACCAAAAGGTGTGCGTTGGAACCCAGAGGCTGAGATAGACCTCAAGAAAACAACGTTCGCGGAACTTGATGCAAAGCTTAAGAGATTCTGGTCGAGCCTTCTCGATTCGTTATCCAAGGTGACTATAGAGGGCTTGGATGAGGATAAGATGAAACAGTCGCAACAGAGACTAGTAGACATGCGAAAAAAGGCGGAATCAGATGACAAGGAGTGTTCAGAGCTCTTAGGAAGGCTATATGCGGAATCGGCTCCTAATGATTATCTTTCTCTGAACAAAATACTCGAGTTCTATCAGCGACTAGTGGACCAGTGGCATCAGGATTTCGCTGATTTTGATGGTCAATTTTTCCCAACCGAGCGAGATATTCGAAGAGTCACCGCTCAGCACCTACGAGGCCTCTTGGGAGAGGACCCGGAGAAACCTCGTGGGCCACAAAGGAGGGCTTCTTCTATTGCTGCGAAGGAAGATGACGCTCTGCCTCCATCACCGCAGCAGGGAGAGAAGTCGAAGAAAAATACAGGAACCTCTGATAATGCAACGGACAAGACACCAGAACGTCTAGCTGGAAATTCAGAAAATGCCATTGAACCTGGGAAACCTGACTCCAGCGCTAGAGACGCTTTGACAGTTCCAGCATCTGCGCCAACTACATCTTCATTGGCCAAATTTCGAGGTAAGCCTAATCAACAACGTGGATTCTCTATCAGTCATAATAATGATGAGGGCGAGGCAAACTTGGAGCGTGATAACAACGGAGACAATGCTGATCAGATGGAAGCAAAGACTCCGCCAGGAAAGACAACCCTACCGCACCCAGGCTTATCTCCTTCGTCCGTTCGTGTGAAGTCGAAATTTGGAAATGATATCAATTTATCCATGCCAGGGTTCAACCCGGGGAGCATCAAGGAAGGTGAGGGCAGGGTGTCCATCCTAGCCCGTCATTTTGAAGAGCTCTCTAGAGAGTTCGAGATTGAGCGTCAACGTGAAAAACAGCGACTGAAGGATAGGCAGCGGGCAATCGACTCTCGATATGCCCAACCCGTCGCTGAGGTTTTCGAAGAGGTCTCTGATGCAATCGAAGATTGGCCCGGCCAGAGTAAAAGTGACGAGCAGAAACAGATTGTGAAAAGCAGTAACAGCTCTGGTGAGGCTGAGGTCTCGGGGCACGCGCAAGGTAATCGTAGTCTTGGGGAGGCCGAGAGGGCTTCCGTTGAGGTCGGTGACGATGTTGCGGTGGACGATCATGATTCTAGGGACATCGAAATTGAAGATGACGCTGCCGAAACTATCAAAGGTATCGCTGACGCTGCTATAGACTCAGGAAAGGAAGATGATGAGGTTAAAAAAGCAGAGCCGGTCAAGGTCTCACTAATAAGGACCTTAGCCAATTTCTGGGCGGAAAGATCTTCTACAAGATGGAACGGGATCGAATATGTTTTAGACCCCAGACAACACTTTTTTGCGAATTCTCTCGTCGTTCTTCGGGAGACTGAACCCAGCTCATTGATTGCCTTCTGTCTCAGCCTTCCAGACTATCAGTCCAGGGTCAACGATTTCTATGTCTCTACGCCTGGTGTTCCAAAATCACTAGATGCTGATGATGACTTTACCCTTGAGCAAGCGATGTTGCGACAAACTGGTACACATATGCGATACCATTTCGGTCGTGATGTACGAGTTTCATGCAAAATATTTTTCAGCGAACAGTTTGATGCCCTGCGCCGTAAATGCATGCGAGCTGGTGAGTTCATCCAAAGTCTTTCAAGATGCAACCCGTGGGAGTCTTTGGGCGGCAAGTCAGGCTTGGCTTTTCTCAAGACGCTAGACGACCGCTTCATTTTAAAGGAATTGAGCAACTCCGAGTTTGACTCGTTTGTGTCATTTGCACCCTCATACTTCGAGTATATGGCCCAGGCTTTATTCCATGACTTGCCCACGGTGCTGGCTAAGATTTTCGGTGTATACCAAATCACGATCCGTAACTCAAGCCAAACGTCACAACAAGTCAAGATGTACGTATTGGTGATGGAGAACCTCTTCTATGGTGGTGCAAAATTCAGTAAGTTCTTTGATCTGAAGGGGTCTCTGCGCAACCGCAAAGTTACCGAGACTGGGAGGGAAAACGAAGTGTTACTGGACGAGAACATGGTGGAGTACATCTATGAATCCCCGGTGTTTGTTCGAGAGCACTCTAAGCGGATGCTGCGTGCATCACTTTACAACGACACGCTTTTTCTGACGAAGATGAACATCATGGACTACTCACTTGTCATAGGGCTCGATGAGGATCGTAAGCTGATTGTAGCTGGCATTATCGACTACATCAGGGCATATACCTGGGACAAAAAGATAGAAAGCTGGGTGAAGGCCAAAGCGGCTGTGGGAATCAAGGAGCCCACAGTTGTCTCTCCCCGGCAGTACAAAGGCAGGTTCAGGGAAAGCATGGAACGATACTTCCTTATGGTCCCGGACTGCTGGAGTCAACCATCATTATGAATAGCATAATCTTCATTCTTAGATACACATAAATCATGAATTATTTATAAATAGTGTTGAATCACAATTGCCTGTGATATAGTAAGCTTCTCAGCAATTCGGCTTATCGGTTTACGCTTTGCCATCATCAGCGATAGTGCCATATTTTTGGACAATACGATAAAGATCATTGCGCATCACCGGCTTCGTCAGAACCTCTTGCACATTCACAGCCATACAAGCCTCGCGAGTCTCAACATCACTAAAACCAGTGAGTGCGACAATAGGATATGGGTAACCCAGAGTAGTGCGAATGATGTGAGTAGCATCAATACCATTAATTTCAGGAATGTTCAGATCCATTAATATCAGGGCAAAGTGGTAGCCACCCACAATCGATTTCTCAACAAGTTTAATTACCTCGCGCCCAGTGCCTGCAGTCTCAATATTTTTCACGCCCATTTGACTGAGCATCTTCGTGAGAATCTGTTGATTCAAGGGGTTGTCTTCTACAACCAACACTCTCAGATCATGCGAAATTGAAACTTGCGATGTTGGTGACACTTCCGGCGATGTGACAAACATCATCGGAATATCCGAGCTGGCGGTGCCCGGCACAGACATAGATTGGCCCCAGTCGTGGCTTGATCCAGCCTTGTCCATGATAGGCGAGGAAGCCGAAGACCTCGCGACATTAACTAGTGGAGGGGGCCTCCTCTTAGGAGAGCGCTCACGCTGGACCGTGCGTTGATCTTCTGAGACAAGAGAGGGCGTGCTCCTGTTTTCGAATACCCTGGTCATATCAGGACGTTCCTGGGCCGAAGTGAACGAGGCCGTGCGGGGCGCAGGTATCTCTTCAAACATCCCTGCGGGTATGTTCAGTAGTAGTGACGACGCAGATCCGTTACTGTGAGTCCCAGATACAGCATCAGGCCCAGATGGCATGTCCATACTAGGACTGCCTGATCTAGGCTCCGAAATAGGGTGGGACGACGAGCTGGCCGAAGTAACAGCCGAGTTATGGTGTTGGTGGAGAGACTGCGAATTTTGATATGATCGCAACAGTCGTGTGACGGGGTGAGCCTTCGTCAAAAGCATTCTAGAGCCGCTTGAAGACTGGTGAGCATGTCGTGACTTTCTTGATCCTATTGGGTGGGTAACAGTTGATGCACCAATTGGGTGGCTCATTGAGGAAGTTGGCGAGCTTGAATGCATAAAAGGCATCGCCAAGGGAGCCGGTGCAACCTTCGTGACCTTGCCCGCCTCGTATGAGAGTGTAGAATAAACGTTCTGCACTTTAAACTCTATGGGCGGGCCATTCATCGCTTCTATTTGGCCAGCGGAGAGATCGCCTACTTCAACGGGAACCCGAAGAGCGACAGTTGACCCGACCTTTTCGGCACTGAAAACTGCAACGTAGCCGCCAATCCCTTCCGCGAGCTGCTTAGAGACCGCCATTCCAAGCCCGGCACCACGGTGCTTCTTACGGAGAGGATCATCACCTTGCACGAACAAATCGAACACCTTAGCTAGTTGGGATATAGACATTCCTTCACCAGAATCCGTGACAAGAATCTCGAGAATGGCATTTGCTTGCAGATCCCCATCGTACATACCTGTGGTAATGTGAGGATCGGTAAGAGGACGCAAGTGTAGAATGATAGACACCGTGCCGTTCGTTTCGCTAAACTTCATGGCATTGGACATAAAGTTCAACGTGACCTGTATGATGTGTTCGGAGTCACCCTTCAGCTTTACTCCAATCAGCTCTTGCGGAACAGTTGCCATGGCAAACGTTACCCTAAGCGAAGACGATCTGGACTCGAACATATTGGGAAGCATCTCAAGCAGATAAGCTGGTGTGAACTCTCGTAAAATTGGGTCAACGCCAACAAGAATTTTCGAAAGCTCCAACAGTTCATTTAGCAACCCCATTAAGACACGCCCGCTGTCAATGATTATCCTGAGACTCCCGCGAATAGTTTCAATATCTGTCTCCTCCACGCTCACTGAGGTAAGTCCCATTATTCCATTGAGAGGGGTTCGCAATTCGTGAGAGATGATGGCAATAAATTCGCTCTTTGCGGCATTTGCCTTTTCAGTAACCTCTCGTGCCCTCTGAGCTTCTCGAGTGCGCATGCGGACTTGATCCTCAAGATGGAGATACTGATTGCTAAGTTTGTGTACCATGTTATTGTACTCATGAACTAGGTCATCAAGTTCATCGGTGTACCATCGACCCAGGTCGGGCAGAGGGAACGGAACGCGAAATTTAGCGGCGTTGGAATCATGAGAGGTTGTCATAATGAGATCACTGGTGGTTCCAGATGGGTATTGTGCCTCCACATCACGGGGACGTGAGTAGGCTTCTACGTTTCCATAAGAACCATCATGGTGCTCTTTCCTATAATCTCTCTTTGCTTCAGATCCTCCGCTGTTTGAGGAGTCGCGGTCCTCCTTGGCAAGATCGCTGCTGCTGCTGCGACTGTTACTGTTACTGTTTGGCTCTGCTCGATAGTTCTTCAGGTTTTCCTCAGGAGAACTATTAACATCGTCGTCATCGTCATCTCCATCTTGCTCATTATTGTCATCGTCATTCTGATCAGCATAGATGTCTTCGCGAATTTGGAACATAGGATGCAGCTTCATGTTTTGATAAACGGTATACATCGCTCGGGTCTGCAAACGGCTCAGCGGTAAGAGGATGAGTAGAACAGCGCCAAGAATACCAATGCCTACACCAATCACGATGGTCCGGAGGTGCGAGGCCGGAAGGAAAGCTTCAGACTGGGAGATTTCAACAAAAATCAGCCATCTTTCGTTGAAGACGTTAGCATAAGAGTATCCAATACTAACCTTTTCGCCATATGGAGAGCGTGTACGCATCAAAGCTCTGCCCTGCCTTGGTCTATCATCACCTCTGTCGCTCGCAAGGTCTAGTTTGGACTTGAGAGTACCCGCAGAGTCCAGTCTTGCACCGTTAGTAGGCCTTCCGCCCCCTCCGATTACCCTGGAGTGGTTGGACCCGTTAAGTATTGGTAAAGGAGGGAAAGGATAAGGCGTTAGTGATGGTTGCGGCTTTTCTTGCGAGGCTGTAGAATTCTCGTTTTGATCTGCCAGGACCTTGGCAAACTGAACTGCAGGAAAAGCTTCGCTAGGGTAAGTAGAGTGGAATTCAAGGGTCTTCGAGTCAAGGTTGGGTATAAGCAGCGTGAAGTTTGTTTTGTTCACAGTGCTCTCTTTGACCGTGATGATTCGATACTTGTCAAAGAGACCGTTCATACTTGGTCGTGTGAACGAGTAGTTCACACGGAAAATGTATGTACAGTAGCCAAACCAATTTTCCTCACCGCGAAACCTTCGGGGTATTGTCGGTCCTAAGCCAGCCTCTTGAGTGACAGGGACGCTAGTGATCGTCCTTGAAACTGAGTAAGTGATATTTGGCGCGGTAAGATCGCCATAAAGCATCTCGGTGGGTGCCAGCACACCACCCTCGCTTTCATTTAGCTTCATTAAGAATCTAGGGTCTTTTGATGACGTCGACAAGGGGTACATGTTGAAGTCAGGAAGCAGAGTCTGTGCCCTATACGGTACAGCCGTGCCGAGCCTACGGCGGTACGTGTACACAGGGTTAAAAGAGCGGTCATACAAAACCATTCCTTCTAGCTCCTCGAGCACTGCAAATTGCACGCCAAGCTGGCGTTCAAGATTAATCCATTCTGTAACACTGACATTATTCTGATTCGCATGCCTCAGCAATTGTAGGACCGCGCCACCTGAAGAGGCACCTAAAAGGTAACTTTGATCACCAGCAAATGTCTCCTCTACCTGAAGTGCCATCATCACTGCGAAGTTAGAGAGGCGCTCTTTTACTAGAGCCTCTGAGTACCGCCATGTTTCGAAACCAGCGACGATGGCGAGTACAAGCAAAGATATAAGGCCGATTGAGAAGATCAAAATTGTGGACTGAACCCACATGGGAATTCGAACCCACCAACGCGATTTCCCATTGGACCCTGGCTCGACAGCTTTGCCGAAGAACCGTGTTGCATGGCGTCCCTTCTGGCGTTTACGACCCGCATTTCGCTCACGAAGAGATTTAGTGGCTTTGCTCCCTCGGAAAAGGGTCATAGGTGTCACCCTTTCTTAGGTGTGTTGCCACTTGATAAATATGTGAACCTGTTTACTCCAAGCCGCTTGAAGGTCGTGCCGCGCGCACTTCTCTTCTCTTCGCAATGACAAATGCCTGATGGCATCGAGGGCGATCTTGCGTCGATGAACCAGCGGCCCCTTGCCCATAGAGGAGGGAAATGGTGCCCCCTGCGTTGTCACGCCGTGGTAAAGGCCCCCTTCTCACTTTGGCGGATAGATATTAATTCCTGGCGGTATCATGGAATAGATACGTTTCCCGAACCCACGCCACAACGAAAAGCAGGGCTAGAGCAAAAAGTAAACAATCCACAACAAAGAACCAAAAATGGTAATGATATATTCAGGGACACCAACCTCCGCATTTAGTTTTGTCTGTTCATTTTACAATTCCTAATGGCAGCCGAACCGTCAGAAACGAGTGCGCGAGAAGGCACAGTGGGATACGTGAACTATCAAATTGCTCTCGTAGTGCGCGAAATTAATCGGTTAATCGATGTTGGCATCGAGTTACGAGAGGAGACTCGTTCACTGGCGCATCTCAAAACAGTGCGAGACATGTGGAGCAAGGCTCTCAGTGATTTTTCCGATCGAGCCTGTGCCCAGCGTGATGCCTATACTGCCATCGTTCAGAAAGCTCAGCGTAATCGTGCCACATTTCTAAAGCAAACGCGCCAGCTTTACTCACAACTAAGCCGACACTACGAAATGAAGGCGATTCTGAGCAATAGCAATGTCTTGCCCATTTCGCAGTGGGAAATTCCCCCTCCGTTGCCGCCCTTAGTGCCGAGCGAACCCAAAGTCAAGCCAGCGGCGCGCAGTAAATTCGCATCCGCTATTGCTGCATCATACCGACGTAGTACGCAGCACTACCATGCTCGGACTCATTTGACCCTGCATAAGGCTCGCGGGCACCTTGCGAGTATGCAATCGATCTTGGAAAGTCTACGGCTCACTGAGCCCGACGTCAGTCTCGGTCTGAGTGCCGTGCGCGCGAACATGGAGGAAGTGCAAGGCGAGATTGATGACCTTCGGAGGCGTTTACTTGAGAATCCGCCTCACCACATATATGTTGATGTGTACAATGCCTACGCGCATCTTGTGCGTCAGGCGATGGAGATTCTTCGTGACACTGACTCCGGACCGAAGCGTACAACGCCATCCCTGCGCCCATCTGAACTCGCTATGTCCCGAAGGCATGCTGGAACAGCGCGTTCGAGCTCTGTCTCAAATCGATTTCCCATGTCTGGTGGAAAACAGTCTCCGAACTCAGTATCGGCTGGAGACGCGCTTTCCAGCCGGATGGACACCCTCCTTAACGGGCCCATGCAAGTGCGGTACTCACGATCAGCTATAAATCTCGGTCTTGGCCAGGCTGATACGGCGACTGACAGTTCTCTTGCAGCAGGATCGGTGTTGAGCGCAAGTGCTGAAGCTGATCTCAGGTATGGTCTTAGCTATGGTGGCCGGACGGCACCCTTGAAATGGTCACTCGCTGTGAAACCGACCGTGATTGATGCCAGCCAGCACCACGCAAGTAGCGAGCATTCAACTGGGTCTAAGCCTGGGCTCATGTTTACTCCTTCTCGCGTGAGCCCAATCGCCCCGCTAGCCTCAGGCTCGAGTTATGCAGCTGAAAATGATGCATGCAGCGCATTGGAGGGATCATTCGCCCCGCCACTCGAGAGTATGCATGCCCTTGAGAATGAGGACCGACGCAGCTTACCAGCGCTTGATTCGCCAGAATCTTCCTATAGCGACAATGAACCTATCAGTAACTCATCACGCAGCCCTCATGGAGCACAAAATCTCGTGGACACACCCGAGACTCCAACCTCTCCTGCTAGTGAGACACTTGGGTATATGCGAAAGGGCGTATTTCGCCCGCCTGCCATCGACTCTTTTGCGAAGTCATTGCATGGCGGGCACTAGTTTTCTTTGCTGAAGCAATAAACGGCTGTTTCTTTTCGTGGTCCAGCGAGGTAATTCATAAATAGTACTTCTCTCAATATTATATTTTTCATAAATAGAAGACCGTCTTTTTAAGATATTTTTTCTTTGAACTATGGAGCATGGTATTCACCGCATATCTGCTGGCTCTCAGGCTGTGCTGACTACGACTTCAACATCACGGCAGAGCGAGGTGTCAATAATCGGACGTGTGAGTCGTGACCACAGGTGCGGCACAGAGTAGAGACACGATTACACTACCTGAGCCGGAGATGCAGCTTGTCAGGTTCTTGATGAAGCTGGTAGCGGAGTACGTCCAGATTGAGCTGAAGGATGGAACAGTGGTTGCCGGCACGATTGTAAACGTCGCGCCGAACATGAATACGACCTTACGCGATGTGAAGATGACAATGAGGGACGAAGACCCGGTTGTGATGGAGACCATAAATATCCGAGGAAGCTCTATACGCCACTATATCTTGCCCGATAGTATCCCATTAGACCGCCTGATTGCAGATGATGGACGACGGCCGCGGACGCACGCACCACCTGCATCGGGCGCGAAGCGCGGTCGCGGTGGTGGATCCTCGCGCGGAGCTCGTGGTGGGCGTGGACGCGGAGCGTTTCGGGGCCGTGGTCGCGGCCCTCCGCCTGCAGCAGCGCATAACTCGCACTAGGCACAAACCGACGACAATTGTACCATAGATGCAAAAAGCCCCTGGATATGATGCACTTATTATTTGCTGTCTATCAGTTATCATTATTAGGAGGAAGGGCGGGCCCCATCCTTCGGTATTTGTCTTCCAATTGTAGATGCTCCTACACAATCGCATCTGTTCAGGTATGCGATGTATGTACAGATAGCTATAGTTAGCTATGAGGCGTGACCAGCTTCTCGAAATACCTTTGAAGGGTATATAATGCAAACAGAAGCTGTTAAACTAATATGCAAAGTTCGAAACGTTGCGACAGGACACCTTCCTTACAGGGGTGCGCTCTTGTTTTGCGACTATATACAAGTACAGTATCTGTCAGAGTTATTCCTCGTCGAGCTCCAGCGGTGACTGACGCGGCTCGAGCCCGACCTCCTCAAGCTGAAGCCGAGATGGCATCCGAGGTAAAGCCAGGTCGAACACGCGCTCCTCATTAAGCAACGCATCGGCGAGCTCATCAATGTACCAAAGCCGCTGAGGACCACTTCGAGGTACCAGCCGCAACTTGCGGTAGTCCTCCAGCAGCGGCTCGAGCAGGCGGTAAACGTCTATGGGAGGGTAGAGCAGCCGAACATACGTCGCGGCCACGGCAGTGAGGTACTTGAAGTACGGCTGGTGAAGCATCTCCTCAATTATCTCGCGCTCCGGTCGGATCAGGACGAGCTTATAGACAAGGCACAGAAAATCGGTTGGCCTTTGGTTCGCATAGAGGCCGCCGACGGACGTAATATCTACAGCGCGGTCAACCAGTGAAGCAGCATTGATACCAAAACAACGGATCTTCCAGTACAGACTCTCATGAATGCGCGAGCGGACGATTTTTTCTACCACATCTGCCATTCGGACCCAAGGTTCCTTGTAGTCACCCTACTCCTGCGGAATCCTGGCAGGCAATAACTAGTACTGTTTGAGAGCGCAAATAACTCCGTCTCTGATGGGCGGCCAATTGTGCGAAGGGTCCCTTGCAACAAACTTATGTACAAAAAGAAGCCGACAAAGGCCGCGCCACAGCTCGCAGTGCTGCGTTCAAACAGCACTTCTAAGCTTGGGGAATTTGAAGACGCTGACATCGGCTTGCTTACGTTTCTCAACCACACATCGCACCGGAGGGGTGGGCTCACGTAGAAGATGTGGGGCCGCTTGAAGGGACAGGTTTCCGGCCTACGCATTCGCGAAGACAAAGATAACGACGAGAACGATACTATCGTCAGCAGGGCATTGCTTCGTTACTATGCGCCAGAGATTCCGGGCTGGCTTGTACCGCCTGGAGGCCTCCCGGAAATGTTCGAGGCCTCGCCGTCTCCATCCTATCAGCCGCCACCGCAACAACGATCACAGTCCATGACTTATGGGCGTCGGCCAAGCGTGGACCCGAAGCCACGCATGTTCGAGCGTACAGACAGCTTTTCGGGTACCCCGCCGCCGCGCGCGGCCACGCCGAAAGCAAAGCCGGCCTCCGGACTCGCCAGCCGGCTCAAAAGCTCCAATTGGTGAGCAGAAGCCAATGCTCGAAACTCCGAACGGCCGGTATACCCAATTCTAAGTGGCGGCTTTGGGGATGGGGTTGGACATCTCGACCCGACAATAGGCTTATATTGTTGAAGCCCATGCTGCATCATGGGGCCTTTGCTACATCGCGAAGCTTTTATTACTTTTGTATTTCTTTAAAGAAAGCAGATTGTCATTGAAAGACGGTCCAGTTTCTATATGCGACAGTTTTTCCCATTAATTGTCTGTTCAGAGTTTTGCCAGAGCGGCCTCAAGAATGTCGAGGCCCTTTGCAGTCTCCTCCTCGGTAATAGTCAGTGCCGGGACGAGGCGCAGAGTGTTGGTTCCTGCTGTGATGACGAGCAGTCCCTCTTCACGCGCGGCATCGACGACGGGTTGCGGCGACTCGCTCAGTTGGATCCCGAGCAGCAGGCCACGGCCGCGGAGTTCGGTGACTGCGGGGAAGCGGTCGATCCAAACGGCAACTCGGTCCTGGATCTGCCGCGACCGCTCAGATATGTTCAGCCGCACCGACTCAGAGTCGATTTCTCCGAGCACGTACTTCCCAATGCGCGCGGCAAGTGGGTTCCCGCCGTAGGTCGTGCCGTGGTCTCCCACAGAAAGCGCATCATTCACAGTCGCGCTGATCATCGTCGCGCCGATCGGAAAGCCGTTCCCGAGTGCCTTTGCCATCGTCAAGATGTCAGGGTGGGCACCACGGCCCGCAGCGGTGTGGGCCCACAGGTCGCCCGTACGGCCGAGACCACACTGGATCTCGTCGTAGATGAGCACGGCGCCGGTCTCGTTGCATTTCTCCCGCAGGGAGTGCAGAAAGTCTGGCGTGCAGGCGTTAACGCCGCCCTCACCTTGAATAGGCTCTACTATCACGGCGCAGGTCTGCTCAGTGATAAGGTCTACTCCCGCCTTGGTGTTGATACTGCCGTACTTGAAACCGGGCACCATTGGCGAGAACGGAGCCTGATACTTGGGATTGTTCGTGGCCGACAGCGAGCCATAAGTGCGTCCGTGGAACCCGCCGTTGAAAGCTACAACCTCATGCTTTGCATCGCCCCCGAGCTGGTGGCCGAACTTGCGAGCAAACTTGAGCGCAGCCTCGTTAGCCTCAGATCCCGAATTACATAGAAACACTTTTGATGCCGTGTGCATCCCGCCGCTAGCCTTTGTGCGCTCCACCAGATCTTCGCTGAGGCGGGGCGCCCACTCGTTGTGGTAAAGGTTGGAGCAGTGCACGAGCTGCATGGCCTGGTCGGCCATGACCTTTGCAACGCCCTTGTTGCTGTGCCCGAGAGCAGTAACTGCGATCCCTGCAGCAAAATCCACATACTCTTTACCTGTTTGGTCCCACACGCGCGATCCGTCGCCCTTGACAAGTGTCATAGGTGGACGTGCATATGTAGTTGCCATGAACTTCTCTGGGCCCTTGGCAGCCTTCGCTGTACTCATTAAGCGTACACTACCCCTTGCTGTATGCACTGAGGAACCAAACATTTCTTAGTGCGGCCTGCGGCAGGGCTAGATGTTCAGGTATGTGGTTTTGAGGTTCTCGAAATTACTCATAGGCTGCGCGCCGCGATGTATCAGGCGTAACGGCATGAGTCACGGCCACAAAAGATGGTCAAGTGGAAAGGTTAAGAGAGCATCGCCGAACAGTGTTAACCATCCGCGACCACTATTTTTCACTAAATAAATAGATCTGCTGCACAGCAAGAAGTAAGTCGGGCGACTTAGAGAAGTCTCGTTGCAGAGAAATGATAATCCCCATCAAGAAATCTGAAATGCGCGTGCGGGCCTCGTCTCGGGGACCTAGTGCCCTCATCGATTGCGAATTTGTGTCATTGCCTGCATCCTTGAGCTGGGCAAGAACGGTGCGGTACGTTTCGTCGAGCTCAGTGAGTTCGCGCTTCATGCGGTGAATCTGTTCGTGCTGCTCACGAATGAGATCGAGCGTGTCGACCGTGATCTTAGCCTGCGTGG
The DNA here is from genome assembly GCA_030578495.1 of Starmerella sirachaensis. Taxonomy (NCBI): domain Eukaryota; kingdom Fungi; phylum Ascomycota; class Dipodascomycetes; order Dipodascales; family Trichomonascaceae; genus Starmerella; species Starmerella sirachaensis. The sequence continues at coordinate 493,842 of JAJMSC010000004.1, read as the reverse complement.
TTGCCAGACCGGCATCGATAACGTGCGATAGGTACTCATCTTGCATAGCCAATGCATCGTCCCAGAGCTCAAGATACTCATCAACGAGGCGGTTGCTCGGAGGCTGCATTGACACACCCGCGCTGTGGTCAGTACGAGGTCCCGCCCGTGTAGTCACCATCCATCAAGGCTGAATGCAAGCCAGGCGTAAAGAGTGCTTTAAACTGCCCCACACAGCTATTCTCGCCTATGTGTCTACCCTACCTGACAGTATACACTATACAGCCGCGGACTATAAGTAGCCATGGGCTAATATCCCCAGCGAGTTTTATAAGCAATACGTCAGCAAAATTACGGACGACGATGTTCACCCTGAAGCAGAGGCCGCGTCACGGGCACCTGCCTGGGCGCTCAGCTAAGCGAAAGTTTACTCGGTGGTTCAAAGCCATATCCTTTCTTGCGTCGACTGCTGGCATTCATCGTCTCTTGAGATTGGCCGTCAGATGCGTGTGTCGTTACCCAGTTTACGGGAACCGCGGCGGCTCGCTAGTGAGGTTCTTGAGCAAGTTAGTGCGCGGATGCACAGCCAGCCTGCGGCGAGCGAGCCTCTCCAGTTTTACAACCAGCTTCCGAGCCGACTGCAGAGGTTCTTTGAGCGGTATCCGCCCTCACCGTATCGGGAGTATGCTACTGGGCCGCGGCTCACGACTGATGCGGACGCAAACCCGTTTTTGGCCAACCGACATCCAGTGACGAATGCGTGGCACAAACCGAAGTACTCCATGCGCCAGCAGGCCGACCTCTGGAAGAGCGCTTACCGATTCGGCATTCAGCATCTGCTACCACAGCTGCTGCATAACCGCAAGTTCTACGAGGAGAAGTATGCGGAGAAACACCCCATGCGCGGCTCCATGATGTTCAAGCTAACACGGCGCGAGCGTAAGGCGCCTTCCCGCGCTCTTGAAGTTACTGAGGCTGTACAGCACCTTGATGAAAAGATCGCTGCTCGCAAGGGAAAGCGATTCACAAACTTCCTGAAGACAAAGGACCGAGTAGGCCACGTTTAGGGTGTGTGGGCTTTTGACACGGTATCACTTCATGTACATATGTTATACATACGCATCTATATGCAATATTCGTTATGCTCTTACGGCCAACCATTTGTTGCCCTTCAGGTTCGTTCGACTGGCTTTTGTGAGGCAACGGGCAGCAGGCAACGGGCAGCACTACTAAGGAGAGGTTTACGATCTCAGAAAGAAGTAAGAATCAGAAAGACAAGTGAAATGTGTCAATTTGTATAGCGACCTTCCCTAGGCGAATCCTAGGTGAAGAGAAATGATTCAAAAAATGTCCTTGTCAACATATCGCACGCTTCTGATCAACCGAGCGAGGAGAACGGAGTTCGTCAAACGGGGAGTCACCTCTTGCGAAGTGCATGAATGCATGGAATCGAGAAGGAAAAGCGGGGCTGGCTTTGATGAAGCGCGTGTGACTTGCTTCAGAGGTCCTGCCTCACAAGGGAGCCTGCGTGGTGTGCAGAGGAGGATAAGGCCTGGGCCATTCGGTCCATCGGCACTGGCAGGATATCGTAGATCTTGTCGTTGAAATAGAAGCCAAGAACAAGTACCAGGTATGCAAGAAGCATAATTGAGCCTTTAAAATAGTTGCTTCGTCCCTCAGCGTGGACGTGCGTGAATAGCAACACGCACACTATCCAGGCCCAAGTATCCCATCTTGGGAAAAGCAGTATGAATGCATAGTCCCGCAGCGCCTCGCCAAGATGCTTTGGCACATTTTGCTGGCTAAACAGCACCAACGCAGGTATCTGAAGAAGGCACACCTGAAGCGCATATGCTCCACCAATCTCGAGACTCAAAGACACATTGCCGTACATTGCGAACGAGATCGCGTTGAGAAACTCCGTAGTGTTCGGCACTAGGGCAAAGACAGTGATTCCCAGCATTCGCGGCGAAATATTCACATTTTCGAGCACAATGTCTACGCGATCAACCAAGACTTCGGCGATCATGGCATACAGCAGGGTTGCGCTCAGTAAAATTATATACGACTTGCGCCTGCCCCAGTTCGGCCCTTCCTCCGAGTTCGGTTCCTCTTGCTGCTCCTCCGCAGCTGGGGCCGCCGTCCAAATCATGGCTGCATGAGTGCGTAGCGTGAACCACAGGCCGATGGCATATGCCACAAACAAGCATACCGCACAGAGTTGACCAAATGGTTTGATGATCTGCTGGTACGCCTCGTCATCTGCACGAAGCGGCATTGTTGAGTTCCAGCAAAGGGGCATGCCAGTTCGTGGGTCGATCTCGCACCTCACTTCCGACGGCCCATAAAGACTGTAGAAAATGGTGGGCGCCAGCACCCCCACAAGTGTGAACATAAGCATTGTAGACGTTGCGCCGGCGCTCTTCGGATTGAATTTTAAAGTTTTCCTGTAAAGTGCGCCGGCGCACATCGAGAGTCCAGGCATGAGCAAGACACCTGCCAGAACGGACCCCGTAATGCTGCCCTCGACAAGCTCACCTTTGCCCTGCCGAAGAGCCACCAAATACAAATAGACTTCCACAATCGTCGAGAAAAAGGCATTGATTGTGGCGCCCATAGACATGGAGCTCTGGGCTGAAATACTAGCAACGGCCTGACCGATGAAGTGAGCTAACGGTACAATTGACACAAGAGATAGCGCGAACTGTAGCCATTCCGGAAATACGTGAAGCAGATAGAAATCTCCGAGCGTCACAAATACAACAGCAACCAGGTTCAGAAGCATCACGTTCGTGCCATCCACAGTGTACTTGTAGTACTTCAACCCGAACGCACGGTAGGTGCAGAACAAAACTGAGTAGTTCTCAGGGCTTTCCACCTGCGCCTCAGCATCGATCAGATCGGAGGTTGGCTTAACAGCAAGCGCTAGAGGGTGTATCCGTATGTGGTATAACAAGTGGGCAATGACCCGCGCCATCGGTACGCCGAAGACGGTGAGCCAGCATACGATTGCAACAACAACTCCCACAGGGACAAGCACGAGATAATAGCCTGTGTAGAACAAGATTCTGCCGGCAGACCAATTTCCGCGGCCAAATAGGCGCACGCGGTGGGCCTCCGTCGCGTCAAAGTGCTGCGAGGGCCTCCTTCGGCGAGGCGCGAAAAACAGCCTGCTTGGCTGTTCGCCTCCATCGGAACTCTGCTGCCAAGCTAGATAGTCCGCTAAGGGGCGGCCGTGGCCGTCGTCTTCGCCGCGGTAGTGGTCGTTGTAGATGAGTTGTACGTACTTCCCAAATGGATCTAGGAAAAACAGGCTCAATTGCCGAACGAGTCCGCCATAGCGCACCGCATCAGATGAGAAGGTGGCCGGTATGCGAAGAGGAAGCCACACTATGGTGCAAGCAAGAAACAGCACTAGCCCAAACGTGAGACTCCAAACTACATTGCCAAGCTGGACGCTTGCAGGAACATATCGATTGGGCTTCGAGTGGATATCTTCATCCGCGTTCTTATTCACAGAGCGGTTCTTCTTGTATAAAGCTGGCTTCCAGATACGAATACCGAATGGATGAGCCGTATTAATCGCATTCTGACGATCCCGGAATGTGAAGCTCTCCTCGGACGTTATACTTGCAGCATCATTGTTGCCGCCGACATCCGGCCGTGGCTCTATTGCGGCATCATTATCGGAATTGATATTATTATTGCCCCCTGTTCGCCGGTTGTGGCCCCCAATCGCTGAGACTCTGGGGGTGCTTGTGCCCGCACTGCTGCTTGAGCTGTCGCCCGGTGATCCTGGCTCTATGCTCGTGTCTGATACGTCATCACCGCGCAAATTATTGCCCCTCGCATTTGCAAACTTGATATTTGGCTGTGCCATACCTAGTCCGCAGGCACCTTCAACGAAAAGCGACAGCCAGCGGGTGTATGGTGGGGGCGCCTCAATACGAAACTCACGGGACCTTGGGCTCGCCGCGTGTCTTGAGCTGCGTAATATGGAGGTGGGTGGTTGCGGCTAACTGGCCGCTTATCAATGGACAAGTGGTTCTGGCTTACTACACAGGTATATGCTTCAGCGGGACGAACCAAAGCGGGAGAAGAACGCTCTGGTGCTTGCAGTTGTGCGGTTAAATTCATGCGGACACAACCTTGGCTCTCAGAGAAAAGTATAGAATTAAGCGTCTAACTAATAAACATTAACACCCTGACCGTTCATTAAAATATGCTTCATACATTCAAAGCTCGCTATGCATAACAATCAGCGAGAGCGGTTAAGGCTTATAGCTGGCTTTTCAGTTACCTCAAGATACTTGGAGAAACTATTTAATTACAAGAATTGGGTAAAATTCAGGGGTTGCCATGTAGATTACGTTGCATTCACAAAGCAGAAGTCTACAACCAGTCCAGTAGCAAGTCGGGTGGCTCATTACGTCACTCCAGGCTCGTTTCTGTTTACAGGTAGGCCATCTAGGTGAGATTCTCGTCAACTAGTAGAGAACTTGATTTGCTGCGCGGTCCACCGCGGACCAGGCCAACAATACAGAGCTTACCCCTGCGGCGTCCACGCGTACTACTATACAATCTTGCGAGCTACAAAACTCCAGTTTATCTGCTCATTCTTTAAGAAGTCATTTGCTGTTTATAATATATCAAGTGCTTATCACGACCAATGTAGGTAGGGCATCCACTGGACCTGTCCTGCTTCTCACGACCTCAATACAATGGAATTCAGATCAATGCACATGGACCGATGCTTACGGATGAGTGTCATTTATCCACACGAGTTGTACTACCAGCTTTGTTTGCCGATGTGTTATCTGTTGACACTGCTGACGCAATTTGCTCCGACTCTGATTGCGCGACGCCAGCCTGACATTTTTGCTTGCCCTAAACCTATCCCTCTGCATGATGATGCTTCACATCCCTGCTTTTACACAAAATTTGAGCGCGGCGCCCGGAAGCAACCCTACATCCACGTCTTCAGTGTATTCACAGTGCGCTTAGTTTAGAACCTTGGAAATAGCATGAGTAGATACTGCTTTCTCTCAGTTTAGACCTGATCTTGTTTCCACGCAGTAGTTGAGCAGACTCAACTGGTAGTCCTGAACCCTAAGCTGCTAAATAATAAATACCATTAGACCTAGCGGGAGCGGGGCGTGCCTTGGGCGCCCGCCCCACCAACCGAAGCTCTTGCTGATTCCATTATAGGAACAAGGAGCGGTTACTGTACGGGACATCTCACCCCGATTTTAAAGTGGCGGCCTCAAAGTCTTATTCATTAGAAGCCAAAGTCTACGTAGTGATATGGTTAGGGTATCAATGGTTGCCAGACTGTGCGTGACGCGTCGTGGAAAAGAGTGGCAGGCGGCTCATTGATGCATAATCTTGTGCTCCAAAGCATGCGTGTTAAGCAATGCGGAAATGAGAGGCCTTTTCGTTTTGAGAAGTTTCCATAGATCCTTGAGAGGTCAGGTGAAGGAGAAGGAAGTGATATCCCCCTACACCTTAAAGCGTGCCTACGCATCTGAGATTACTCATCTATATATCCTCACCGCGACAGGACGCATACTAAAAAGGAGGCGCATGGCTGCGTGGAGAGCTAATCAAGGGCGGCACCATGAAAAGTTGTAAATATTATTATCGCCAAGAGGTGCCGGCATGTCACCTACTGGTGTACTCGCCCCCCCTCCCCTCTCACACTGATCTCAACTGAATTTTCAGGCACACGATATCGCGAAAATCAGTCACGAAAAGAAACTTGTCGGACAGAGGTAAGGGCTAATTAGCTGCGGTGTGCTGCACAGCCGCTATAGTTGACTAGGCATGCTAGTCTCATCAGCAACATTCCGCGCGCCGATGTGGGGGGGGTACTATTGAACAATTGTCTGACAAGGCGTATGATGCACGCAGTATTAAGGTAGCGACACCGTTCATGGGTCTACCTGATGTTAAAAGCTATTCCTTATCCTAAAAAACGATCTACATATTAGCTTTCAGGGAGCGCTGATGCCGACTGGTTTCCGTAGTAGCATTTTTTTGTATCAAATGTTCCGATCACCTGATGAAGTCACTGTGCGTCTTACGCCAGCCTTTCCAGATCTCATGCTGAGTGAAACGGGGACACATCGCGCGAGTCGGGCCTGCGGCTCAAGCCTTAGCATCCGCCCGCCTCCTGTTATGGGCAGGCGACGCGAGCCATATGTGCTTATCTAAGCGTAATTTATCACCTTCCCTCTCTCCACGCTGCTACCTGGCCCATCGTAGACACGCGCAGGTCGGCGGCGCAGTTGGGATTGAGGGTTAGGTCTTGAGGTAGTTGGCGTTGTGAGTAGCAGGCTCTGCTTATTTTTAGCTAGATCGGTCACCATCCTCCCCTCGATCCACACGCGCCGCTCGTTTTTGTCGACTTTTACGCCTCTTTAGAACGTCCTACAAGCACTGCGCTTGCACAGACTGGATAGAATGAGGTTAACCAGTCTTGCTGCAGCTGTTGCGCTGCTAGGCGCGAGCTGCGAAGCCGCGAGTTCAGACTCCGGCGGCGGGTCCAGCTCTCCCAGCAAAACGTTCACCCAGCAGACAGTTACATTTATTGGCTCCGTCCCTCCTACTGCTCCATGGGTCACAATAACTCAGGGAGGCAATCTTGTTCCTACGACCCTTCCCTACCACCAGGTCTTTACTGCCTACTTCGAGTCCATTGCGCAACCTGCGTCGGGATCTATTGGTCTGGGCTGGATCAGTGGAGATGTGGGCTCATCGCGTCAGTATCCGTTGCATGGTACCCTTGAGCCTTCTGACATTGACAGGGGTAACGCAACGAGGAATGCACCAACGTTCGCGCTCATCCAACCATTTTCTACAAATAGTAGGGGGTCAGTTGTCATGCCATCTTGGGCATCGCAAACAATGGCTATCGCCGGATCAACAAAACTCATAGGCCAATCCATCTCGCAAAATTCTGACGACTTGACTGGAGGAGCACCATCATCGACCATGCCGGACTTTATGTCGACGATCGACAAGACCGGTCTGTACAAGGGTAGCGGTGGTGCGAATCCTACTTCTAAAAAGACAAGCGCGTCTACGGGAGCAACCCCCGCCTCTCCGGCTAGCACTTCGACGACATCTTCGACAACATCATCGTCTTCTACGCTTGCCGCCGGCGTCGCTAACACCGCTACGGAGACAACGCCAACGACGTCAGCCACGACTCCTGGAGTTCCCCCAGCAAGCACACCCACAAGCAGCACCACAAGCGTACCGGGAGCAGCGGCAGCTAATACACTTACCGACACATCCACGACCAAGCCGGGCGCGGCTACGGATACGTTAACAACAGCGGCTGCAAACACTGCAACCACAACTCCTATTGGTGCCGCGAACACTGCAACCACAACTCCTGTTGGTGCTGTGAACACCGAAACGACAACCCCTGCTGGCGCTGTAAACACTGAAACGACGACCCCTGTCGGCGCTGTAAATACAGAAACCACGGCCGCTACTGAGCCGGCTGCAGGAGCTGCTGCGAAGAGTGATACGACGCCTGCTGCTGGGGCTGCTGCGAAGCCTAACACAACGCCTGCTGCTGGAGCAGCTGCGAACCCAGCAACTCCGGCGGCCCCTGCAGCGGGTGGAGCTGGCGCTCCTCCTGCGGCTCCCGCCGCTGGCGCTCCGGGGGCTGCCAATCCTTAAATACCCTGACATCGGTTGAGCTATGCGGCTCTTGCGGTAACTCCCCCGTTCTTCACCTTGTCAGGACTCGTCGATCTCGTGCATTGGCGCACGAGACTGACATGTTTTTATTACTAGCATAATCCATGAAACTACGCAAAGACCTACAGAGTACCTATGATAAAGCGTCTCTGCCTAGTAATTCTGATATACCATTTGGCTTTCCGGCGTAAGCAGTTGCTGGCCCTTGGGCGTTGACCAGCAGCGTGCGCCACGAGAATTAAAAAAAAAAAACGAGAACCCGAACGGAGCAAGTAAGCACTTAAAGACAGAGAACCAATGAGAGCCCGGGCTGAGCTCCGTACGCTGGGCGATAATCCCTGTCAAGTTTACATTTTTAGAAGGATCTACAGAGTGCCACTGGTGTCCCCCGTCCGGGTCACGGTAACAAGAAGAATACTGTTATGTACCACCGAATTTAGCCGTCGGCTCGAGACAAAAGCGGTTGTCTCATAAGTGAATGCTCGGATCTTCTGAAAGCAGAAGGTTACCTCGCAGCGATGGAAGGATTGTAAAGCTGCCGCTTCTTTTTTTCTCTCCTGGTAGCACAAAGACAACGTAACTTGGAGCCGTACAGCATTAACTAGACATATGTGCGTTCAGTGACCTTAAAGCTCGATCTTCACCTGGAGACCACCGCGCTTCGGCTGGTTGTGGGCCTGGTACTCGATCTTCTGCTTGTCAGAGAGGTTCAAGACGTTCTTAAGACGCTGAGCAACCTCGAGCGACTTCTCGGCATCGGAGCGGACCCACATCTGTACACGCACGGTGCCACGCGGGCGAACCATGGCAAATACACCGGTGACTACCTCGGATGCCTCGTCTGCTCCATCGAGAGTCCCGCCAATAAGCCCAAGCAGCACATTCAGCCACTTAGCATCAATCTCCTCAGTGAGGCGGAGCTGCGCGATCCACTTGCCACCACTTGCGTTGGCTGGGTCTTCCCACTCGGGTCTAACACCTTCGCGGAAAAAACCGAAGTCAGCCTTGATCGGCAACTCGGTCAAACGCGGCACAGAGTTGTACATGCCCCAGAACTCCTCGACGGTCTTAACCGTGACAAGCTCCTTCAGCAGCTCAGACCAGTTCTCGACAGTCTGGCCCGTGCTCGGCTTCAGGTACCAGAGCGTCCAAGAGTGCGTGAGCGGGTGCACGACGGAGAAGTCTGTCGACTCCAGGACCGTCCTGTTCTCGGCACCAGCTTCGGCGCCAGTATCGACACCTGCGCCAGCGTCTTCCACGCTCAGCTTCTCAATCTTCGCCTCCACTGCGTCGCTCATAGTATTGAAAAACTCCGTAAGCCGAAAGCTGATTTGAAATCGCCCGCAACCACACCCACACCCATTTTCCCCCTCCCTCTCCATACCTCGCACCCGCGCTCTCCCAAGCGCCGTCATATTGCTAGTCACGTTTGGTGAGTGACAAGAGCGCTGAGTCTTGCAAAATTACCCGTACGGCGTTGCTGGACTCCTGATTACGCACCAAGCGCTGCTCTTTAGCAGCCAGCCACCACCTTGGGCGGAGCGGCCGCGTGATGACTCTCAGGCCGGGTGCTGGGAGGAAAAGTGGCAGCCTGAGGGTAATGGGTCGGAGCGGACTGGGACATTAACGCGCGCAGGCGAGCCCTCTCAGGGCGAGGAGGAGGGCAGCCTCGGGTGGTTAAGCCAGAAACCTCGTGGATCAGGGCAGCAAAAACTTTAGCCACTTGATCGCAAATGATCAGACCGATATCATGCGTGGCAAGGCATTGCGCGGCAGGAAAACCTCCGTTGCATGCCTTCGCACACATGTATTCGGTACCGGCTAATTCCTGGCTCCGCGCAATGCCGGTTTCGGCGCCGTCGTGCCGCCTGCTTGCCACTTCGCGCAGACCGGGGCTGCTCGAAACACAGGCAATGCCTAGTCCCGCTAGGCTTAACGCACTATCATTGCTGGCTAGGACCTACGCATCGCAGCCACAACGTGATTTGGGGCCAGCAGAACCGCGAAAGCAATCCCCACAGCAACAAAAGGACGCGGCAAAACCCGGGGAGCAGAAGGACGCACCACCCAAGACAGGCACCCCGAAGACGCTGGAGTTCCATTTGAACCAAGTTAAGACGTGGTGGGGCCGATTAGCTGTTCGCACAAAATGGGCGCTCATTCGCAATTACCGCCCATTTAATACTGACGAGATTGGAGCGATGTTTTCCTGGATAATATGGGGTCATATTCTTTGGATTGTGCTCGGTACAACCACGTTCATCTCACTACTCGTGTGGGGGTTCTCACAGATTCGTGCTGAAGATGTGCTGGCCCGCTGGGTCGGCCGTATCGTCACTAAGGAGACAGGCCTGCGCGTCGTATTCGAGCAAGCGATTGTACCGGACTGGAAGCAGGGTGCCATTGTGCTTCGGAAGGTTTTCATTCAGCGTCGGCCTGGTGCCGTGCGCAAGGTTGTGACAGGCTCGCAACAGGAAGCGGCCAAAACTCAGTCCGAGGCCGTTGAGGATGATGGAAACTATACGCAGTTCGATCTGACTGTCGACCAAATTGCTATCACGCTTAGCATGCGGCGCTGGCTTAGTGGCAACGGCATTCTAGAGACCATCGAAGCACGCGGCGTACGCGGCGTCGTCGACCGGAGGCATCTCAAGTTCGACCCGGAGTATGATCCGACCCAGCAGCGCAAAAAGGCGCGACGCGGTGACTTTCACTGGGAATCTGTGAAGCTTGAAGACCTGTTAGTGACAGTTCTTCAGCCTAATTCACATCCGGAGTTGCCGCCGGTGCCACCTTTCGAGATCGGCATTTTCTCCTGCGAGCTCCCTCGCCTCCGCAAGCAATGGTTACTCTACGATCTATTGAACGCGAACTTTATGTCAGGCTCCTACGATAATGCGATGTTCTCCATGCACACTCGGCAGCTCCCCTCTGAGGTTTCGACCCTGTCATCGGGGCGCCGGCCGTCCACTGTACGCCAGACAGCCGCCCGAGCCTCTTCATATTTATCGTCCTCAGCTCCGAGGCCAGGATTCAAAAAGGTACAGCGTTTGCGTATTGATGATGTCGACATTCGCCACCTCAACCGCGGTGCGGAGGGTATGTTCGGTTGGATTGAAAGCGGTTCGTGCGACTTCCTCGCAGATATTATGCTTCCTGCCGATGAGCCCGATCTTACTCTCCGTGAGAAGTTCCTCGACGTCATGGAGCGGTGGGAGAGCCAGATTCGATCGGTTCTCACGAATAAGCCCCCGCAGGATATTGAAACGCGAGTAGAGCGGGACAAGAAGCAGCGCGAGTCGCAAAAGGCGATTGCCATTGACCTTCGCGTTCAGTTTAACAACCCTCGTGCTACGGCCCCGCTGTATTCGTCGGATCTTAATTACTTGAACAACGCCATCATTCACCCTATCGTGGCCTACATCAACTCCCGCGACACCTACATTCCCGTGCACTGTCACGTTGCGAAGCGCCTGTATGACTTCGATGGCAGCTGGACTGTCTACGACAGCGGGCTCATGCAGGATCTTAGTAGCGAGATTTACCGAGCCTTTGCTCGGAATGCACAAGATGACGAGGCACGGACGCAGCGTATTAAAAAAGTTGGCTTTTGGTCGCTACAGTTCATTGCCCAACTTGTCCTTCTCACGCTGGGAATCGTAGCCTGAGCCTCCTTATATGATGCAAGACGACAGTTACTGACCGTTATTGTAGTGACTATGACCGCCAAACTAAGGCTTCCGAAAATTCGGTTGGTAGCCAGGTATGGCGTGTTTGGCACGACCATCGCAGCTCCGGTCACTGCAGCAAGAGACTCCACATCGAACGAGTCACTCGTCTTGTTTATCTTTTTTGTACATATCGAACATCCGCCGTTGGGGGTCTGTATTGACGAAATTACAGCCTCGCAGATTGGCTACGAGTCATGACATAGTTTTAATCGTATCTCCGTTTGTGAGTGGTTCCATTGTGAATGGTTATCAATGCGGGCCATTGGCTCAATATGTGCCTACGTCCATCGTACGGCGTGGACGTACATAACACGACTCATGCATAAGGCTTGCTTGCTTCACCGTGGAAAGAGCTCTATAAGGCTCAGGGGATACGGCTGAAACGGATCTACTCTCGGTGAACTCGCCACAGCTAGTAAAGGCAGGCAATGGACAGATTGTCTCTCGTATGTCGCATTAAGAGGTGGCTATATACCTATTCGACTCTTCGGAGTCGCCTTCGGAGACGTCTATCTCGATTCTAACCGCTCGCTGATTACGTACTAAGCAAACTATCAGCTTGTATGACAGAAAGAAACCCGCGTTCCACGCATATAAGACTGCTGCCGAAGATCGTAGAAAAGTGTCTTTGACCTAAGTAGACACTAGGACATAGAATGTCTGCAGTACCAGCTGATTTCGACCCGAACACCGCGGAGAACTTGGATGATATCGAGAAGCAGTTCGCAGTAAAGGCTGTCGAGCACGCGGAGACGTACTGGAGCCTGCTCGAGAAGTTCCCGCCGTCAAAGCTGCGGCTTACCACAGTGGACGACCAGCTCTACGACGGTCTGGTTGAGCTCTTCCCTGAGTTCAAGGAGGACCCGGAGCGCGCGAAGCATCTCAACGAGGAAGAAATTAAAGGCAAGGAAGGCAAAGCTAAGTGGTTCAAGTTTGCTCAGAAGTTCGAGAACATTGTGGCCGATTACAATTTCGGAGCCCTTCTCCGCATCGATAGCAGTGACGGTTATACCGAGAGTAATACCATGTTTTCCTTCCGTGTGCAGTTCGACGCCATCGAGATTTTCCGCAACCGCCACGGTCTTAACGACTGGGTTTACGAGAAGAACCGCAGCTAGGCTGAAAAGCAAGGACGCGTTATCATAGTGTTTCTCTGCATATTATTTGAATACTATCTAAATATGCATGTATATAGATTGCGAGAGAAGCATGTTTAAGCGGAGAGAAATCCGTCTTCTGTCTTTCCGTACTTATTGCGCTCACTGAATGAACCCATATCTCTGTAGTGTTTCGGGAGGCTGGCCCATGAGTTGGCGAAGAGTTGACTCGAATGTCTGTCGCACGCTGACGACATCATCCGGGACCACCTGGAGCTTGAACATCCGTGTCCAGACGCTGATTATGCCGCTGGTGGGTATGAGCCTTTGTTGAGGATCGGGATCTGCGCGTGCAGCGAGCCGCTCGAGCGCGCTTGAAATTGCCAGCCAGTCGAGAGCTTTTGCATCGTCAAGCCATCGTTCTAGCTCATAAACGGCGCGAGAGCCAGCCGGAAATTGTCGTAGTGCCGCGACCTCACTAAGTCGGGGTCGTTGCTCAAACTCGGGCCAAGACATGCGCTCAATGACTGGAAGATGATCAACAAGGACGCGAAACTGCGCACTGACAAGATCAGACACGAGCGCCTGTGACGTCGCTTGTTGGACTTCGCGAATCTGCACAGGATCAAAGCTATGCTGGCTCCGTAGAAACACCGATAGCTTATGATCCCACTCGCGGTTGCCTTCAAGCACCTCATCAATTCGCTTGAGCGGCACAGAGTTCGATGGCAGGCCTAGTTTTCGCACGCCGATCGTCTTATAATATTGAAGAAGATCTAAGTTTGCCGGCTGCTGAGTGAGAGCAGTGCGAACGCTGGCGACCCACGATGCAAGTGCCTCACATTCAGCGACAAAATCTTCCTGGCGCTTTGGAAGGGGCCCGAGGGATTTCACCTCGCGGGCCTTTGCAAGCGCTTGGTCAAACTCGCGACTCTTTGCCAGGTCTCGAACAGTTTGGTACAGCTCCGTTCGAGTATTTTCCGAGCTCTCGAGCTTTTCCCTGAATGAAACAACTTTCCCCCCTGCATCTTGCATCTCTACCATTTTGTTATACGCGTAAGACGCTTCTCCAATGCGCTGGAGCTGTCTTACTTCCCTCTCAGCTAGTTCCATCCATTGCGTCATATTTTCAAGGCTCTCGCGTAGCTGTGATGCCACTAATCTCGCCTTTATTTCGTGCTTGGGTACGGATTCACAGAGACTGACAATATCCGCTGCAATAGGTAGATCACGCGTACTGAGGGTCTGCTCGAGTCGTGACCACCACATGCGAGATGCCTTTTCCGTGGCAGAAGCATTTTGGTCTGCTTCGCTGATAAGACCGTCAAAGTATGCGGACACGTCTTTGTATCTACTGACGAATCGGGCGTCCGAAGGCCGCTCTACTTCAGCGAGGAAGGCTTGAGGTGACCAGATTTCGTTCTTTCCTACTACAACCCATGAAAAGAAAAGCGGTTTACCCGTGTCATGGCTCCTCGTTCCACCAGCGTCTGGAGATATGACTTGGTGCCTGAGATCTTTGAGGGACTGGAAAGCAGAGGTTTCACGCTGCTGCATCTGACGTAGGGCTGAGACCACGGCTTCACGCATCACCTCTGTCAGATCAGGCGATTTTGCAGCTGCGTAGACAGCGCAGTCGACATCCAACTGGGTGTCGATTCCGGGTCTACTCGTTTGGAGTGCCCAGCTTTTGGGCATCACATTTACCGCGGTATGCACACAGAACGCGTGGCACCAGTTCATCACGCGCACTCCCGGAAATACGAGCACGATTTCGCCTTCCATTTGGTCAACCCAGGTGCCATCACTCGTGTACCAAGTGCGAGGTCCACCCTCCATTATGTACGACACTTCAATTGTGCCATCTGATGTCATATACCAATCTTCGGTTGCAAATCGCGAGCCAGCGCTGATCCGCGGGAAGACAAGATGGTCTACATCATCTGAGACATAGGAGGCAAACGAGTTGCCTCGGAATGCCAAGCCCAAAAAGTCCCATGCATCGTATGGCGTCGCCCTGTCCTCGGCTGTTGAAAATGCAGCAGGGTACGGACGTAGCCTCAATGGCTCTAGCCGCTCGGCTTCTGATCCGCTCGGCAGGCTGAGGTACTCCTTCTCGGTATCTGTTAAGTCCTGAGATGTTGGCAATGGCATTCCCTTGGAGCTGGGGGAAAATGTGGAAGGAGATATTGACTTCACAGCCGCTGATGAGGGGGGATTGTTGCTGAATGTACCAGAAGTCAGCGTGGCCGCAGTAGCAGACACAAGCGTAGGGCTACCTACGGGAGTGGTTAGCATCGGAGCTGCCACAGGGGAACCGAGGATCGCTTCGGCAGCTGCAACTTCACTGGTTAAAGCTTCACCTCCATCCAGGCCTTCCTGGCCTGCTAAAGGCGTTGCTGACGAGACCGTCAACGGCGTGGTGCCTTGAGTCGACCGGGGAGCCGGAATGGGTGCATTAGGTGGACTCTGCGTACGAGTATCTGCCGGGACTGCCTTTTCAGAGAATGGGCTATCTTGCAAAACACGAATAGGAACTGGGGTTGCTGGAGAACTACTCTTTGGGTGTGCCGCTATGGGGCTATCCTTGAGCGGCGGCTGCACATTACTGCTGCTGCTAGCTACCGGGATCGTGGTCACGCCAGACATATTCAATGACTTCTGCCGGAAATTTTTAATTGACGAGGTCGCTGGCCGTCGCGTTTCTGAGACATTCAGTATTTGTCGTTGACCCATGCTTGTGGGCTCCCCTGGCGGCTTTGCCACAATCCCGAACGGTAGCTTGATAGGCCAGTTTTTCCGATTTTTCACATCAACGTCGAACATGGTCTCAGCGTGCGCGAACAGCTCAACCCCATGCTGCTCGAGAAATTCCTCAAATGGTTGGATATGTCGAGCGTATGCCTGGCGCATTGCTGAGGATAGTGTAGGTAGCACCTGGCTCGAATATCCCAGCTCGCGACCTACCTGCGCCCACTCCTTGCGCTTAGACACGGCGGCTCCTCCACCGCGAGAACGAACAGCACGGAACAAGCGATAAAGATCCAGTGGCCGGTGATCAAAAACCATAATACCACGTCCCCGACGTCTAGGTTGCCTCGCACTTGTTTTGCTTGCAGTTGCGGTGCTGCGCGAAGTCTGCTTTTGCGCAAGTCCGCTTCCTGCAGGAGGGGCCGGGTCCCCTGTGGACGTTGCTCCTGTCGATGCAGCTGCAGAGTTAGCTGTTTGCGACGACTCACTTGTGGAGCCGCCGACTGCGCTCTCCTGGGCACTTAAGTGCATTGCCGCGCGAATGAAGCCCCGGCGAAGATCCTCGAACGTAGGGCTTTCATCTTGACTCGTTACAAGCTGACGCGACGCCCTGAACATAGAATGATCAGCACTGAGTGGTAGACCAGGCAGTCGCCATTCAGGAGGAGGAACTATTTTTACAAGGCCGGGGGGTCTACCTCCGTCGGAGCCAGAGTACTGCTCAGCGATCTCCGAAATAAGGTCCATTGGTAACGACTCGTAAAAAGTATCTGGGTGGAGCTCGACAACTGGTGCCGTATGAGTACCATATACGCTCTCGGGTCGCCTCAGAGATATTCGAGAGGTGGAACGCGGAGGTGAGGTCGGGAATGATGGGGAATAATGCTGTGCCAACTGTGCTGCACGGCTCTGATTAGCAAGAAACGGATACTCAACTGGGTTGGTCGGGGTTATCCCCGGAGCGGGCGGCTCCGCATAGGCAAGCACAGAACTCTTGGCATCTTGCACGGCTTGTTCCTCCTCCGGGGTGAGTGGCTTGAAAGACATCTTTTGGCTTAGTCCGGACTCGTCTGCAGCCAGGGCAGCCTCGAAGTCGGGCATTGGAATGCCGCGCAGCTTCGCGACCGCGAGCGCCTGCGCCCGGGCCTGCGCCTGCTCTTGGAGCTTCGATTGCGGCGGCATAGTCAAATACCGCAGCGGATCAAGTCCGGCAGGGACGTCCGGCGCGACAATAGTTGCTGCCGTAAATCCCATTAGCCGATGCCTCACGGGCTTAGTCTGTGGCTGCCTCTTCCCAGTACACACACACACTGCTGTGCTCTCCCCTCCACCTCTGTATGACGTAAGGTACCGCGTAGCATAGGCAGAACCTCTCATGCAACTAAAGAAAACGGCCCTTCGAGATGAGCCCAGCCACGCGCTCTATTTATTTGTACTGAAATGTTTCGAGAACTAGCTCGCACAAATATGTCTCTATCCAAATCTCAAATCTATTAATGCAGTGTGGGTTACACAAAGAAAAAGCTAGCTCGTACGCATAGAAGTCGTCAGCACTGTTGCTTTTTCGTAAAGGTCACTGGGTAAAAAATCTGCAGACGTTGATACAAATGTATTCATAGTTAGTCGCTTACCAGTTCGAGCCCGAGCTGTTATTGTTACCGCCGTAACCACCGGAGCTGGAGTTACCGTACGAGTCGGAGTTACCGCCGTATCCTCCGGAGCCAGAGTTACCGTACGAATCAGAGTTCGAGCTACCGCCGAACCCACCGGAGCCCGAACCCGAGTTGCCGTACGAGCCCGAGTTAGAGTTACCACCGTAAGAGTCGGAGTTGGAGTTTCCACCAAAACCGCCCGAGCTCGAGTTGCCATACGAGTCGGAGCTACCGCCGAAGCCGCCCGAACCCGAGTTCCCGTACGAGTCGGAGTTGGAGCTACCGCCGAAGCCGCCCGAGCTCGAATTGTTGCCGTACGAGTCGGAGTTCGAGTTACCGCCGAAACCGCCCGAGCCCGAGTTTCCGTACGAGTCAGAGTTGGAGCTACCGCCGAAGCCGCCCGAGCTCGAATTGTTGCCGTACGAGTCGGAGTTCGAGTTACCGCCGAAACCGCCCGAGCCCGAGTTTCCGTACGAGTCAGAGTTGGAGCTACCACCGAAGCCGCCCGAGCTCGAATTGTTGCCGTACGAGTCGGAGTTCGAGTTACCACCGTAAGAGCCGGAGTTGCCTCCGGAACCACCCGAGCTCGAGTTATTGCCGTAGGAGTCAGAGTTCGAGTTGCCACCGAAACCGGAGCTATTGTTACCATTGTTGTTGTTGCCGCTACCACCGCGCATATCGCTGTAGTCCTGCTTCAACTGGTTAACATTATCGCTGAAGTTGCCATTGCCTTGAACAGCATTCTGCGCATCGTTCGCAAACTTCTTGGCCGAGTCGAAGAGTCCCATTCTGTCTATATGTTGTCAAAAGATGAAGTAGATGGTCGTGCCACGGGTGTCTATATATATACATGTATGTTTAGATACGCCTGAGCCGCGCGCGCGCGTCTGCGGGGCGCAACTGCGCAATGCTTACACACTTCCCGCACCCTCGGGCGCACTGTGTTTTCCATGCACGCGACGCCACGTGTGGGCCCCTCTCTATGCCAACCGACCAAAATCAGGGAAAGATCGCTAGCAAACAATGAAATTTGGTCACTTCCTCGTAGGGAATGGAAAGTTATCTTGGGAATCCTGGGATTTTCCGAGCTAAATCAACGGCCAGTCTGGTCAAGCCAAAGGCTTGGTGAACTTCCACTGCGTGCGGTCGTGATCGCCGGCGATACGGCCACGTACGCTGACGCAGTCCTCAACACTATGGTAGCATCTAGCATTGCATACGCGGCCGGAAGCGGTTGCACAACGTTGCTTATCACGTGCGCCGAGGCCGTGGGCACGATAGGCTCTTTCGCCTGCCTTCAGCAAACGGGAGCGCACGTCTTCGAGCTGAGCAAGTGAAGTCAGACTTGCTTGCTTTTAAATTAAGCCTCTATATGGTGAGCTAAGCGTTTCAGATCGACGAAGTTCCCAATGACTCGAGCGCGGTCACTCAATCGTCCGTGCTCGGCCCCTGGCCCCCTGGTCATCATCGTCTTTGCTTATCAGATCGGCTTGTGCGCAAAGCGCAGTCCCGCAGGAATCGTACCTATCCCTTGTGCCTAGACGGGATTACGAAGTGATCTTGGCGACGCTTGCTAACGCTGAGTGTGTTAAAATGCCTTGATTGCCTCGGTTCCCCCACCCGAGCGCCGCATGGCCTCGCTCGTGACGTGTAGCCAGATTGGTGCCGCTGCGATCGCTGATTGGGGCATCGACCCCCGCTGCTTGTGCTCTACCCCAGCCCTCATGACGTAGGCTTCAGGCCTGCGCTGCGCTGCGTCGGTCCCATCAATCAAAGCGCCAGGCGCTACGACGCGGCCATGCGATTTGCTTGGTCGGTGCGCGGCAGCTGCAAACCACCTATACAGCACCACATGGCGCACGCATGTGCGGTCACACATGCCTCGGGAAAAAAGCGGCCATCGTAATTAATACGGTTGGAAAAATCACATTCTTGTCGATAATAATACCGCTTTAAACTCGGCACTATACGGCACTGCATCTTTAAGCAATGCACGCTTTTCTATCCCATTGATGAAGTATCACGAGCTCGCAAAAAAAGAGAAGAGAAAGTAACTACGTGAATCTGCAAAATTTGACCTGTTGTCATATGCCAGGCCGAAATAATCTTATAAGAAGATACCCCGTGAATCAGCGATGCAAGACCGTAAAAAGAGATTTTAAAAATGATACTATACCAGCGGGCCGCTGAGATCACCCACGCTATTCCCAAAGCAAGATTGGCGAGAGCGCTTGCCTCCAGCACACTTGTTTAGTCTGGATAGTCGGCAATCCGAGTCTCACAGAACCGGACAACAAACCCTGGCAGTGTTCGAGAGCTACCGGCTGCCACTGATCGTTGTAGAGCAGTCTTAATGTAGGACATTCTTCCTGACAGCCCAAGAATGGGCATAAATTGATTTGATCAGCCTTCACGCGAAACCGGCGGAAAAACTCAACGAAAAATGCAAAACCACTCGGTGGCCTTGCTTCAAGGTACAAAATTACCACGGTGAATCCTGCCAATAGACTATTCGGGCAGATGATGGTTTCCCAGCCTATTTCCCAGTTATGAACCTCCCTTCGACCAAGGCATCATGTGTAATCCCCTTAATGTGCCGGAATCTGGCTGCTCCGAGAAGCGTACCTCCAAAGTAGCGGCTTATAACGACAACGACATTCTGTGCATCTTTTATCTGCATTGTATGGAGCATACAAGCAGCAGATCCAGGCTCGCCATCCTCATTAAAATCCTCCAGGAATTGTGTTACCCCTCCCTCATCTTTCACCCGGATTCTCCATGCAGCCATGTTGTGCGTCGCCCTCGCGATGGTCTCGTCGCACAGTAGGTCTCCCACCAGCCCCTCGACTTCTTCCAGGCTTGATGCCGTGATTGCACGGCCAATAAACACCGATCCGCGATCGCGAACCTCCGGCGTGGCTGTCCAATCGCCAATTCGATAGGACTCCTTGTTTATGGTGATATTCGGCTGCTCGGGGGCATGTTTGGCCTCTCTAAACACGTACATGTGCTTCTATTTTAATTGCAAGAGCGGCTCAATGAGGTGGAAGCTGCCCGCGCCCTCAGCTGTTGGCTGTCAACTGCTGATTGATTCTAGCTAGGGCAGATCCAGGCCTGAGGGTTCTGCACGATAATGATTAACCCCGGGCCCGGCATGTGAGTGCTGGATCCCGACCGCGGCGGCGGCCGTGAGCATCAAAATTGTTCGCGCAACCGAGCTCTGGTTCGAACACCAAGGTCCTGCAACCTGTACGTGGATTGCGTCACTACCCCCACACCCATCTAGGGCTGGCCCCTCAGATTGCTCTGATGGGAAAGGGGGTGCCTGAATTTCCCTACCCACGGTTGTCGGTAAAGGCAATACAAGCTGGGGAAATACGAGCGGATTTTCTCTATCCGGCCGAGAACCGGCCGCACTCCGGAAAGCGAAAAAGGTTCTGTAGCCTCTTGCCAATGTCAAAGGAAACCTATCACGAGCCCGTATCCATTTATGGACTAATGGTTAATGAAAATACTGAGAATCTCGTAACCTCGGCTGGTCAGTAGTGACAGACATGGACAGCGCTACTCAAGGTAGCGTTACGTGTGCTATATGTGTACCCCAGCCATCTCTGCGCACGGCGAAAGTATCAGGCCACAAGTCTATCAGCTCGCGCCCCAGCAGACAATTATTCTAGCGCAAACAGGAAAGCATGGAATTGAGGCAAGAGAACTTTACGGAAAACTCACACAATACATTAGATTCGAATACATAATAATTGGGGCGTAGCGGGCCCTACAACAGCAATATGGTGAGCCGCGCCGTCAAATCGGCTGGGTTCGCGCGCAAAGGCAGCTCAGCTCTTGAACAGGGACTTGATCTTGCTGCCAAATCCACCGGAGCCGCTCTTCTTGTCAGCCTGCTCGTAGTCTTTGTAGAGCTTCTTGCCAGACTCCTCGCCCTTGTTTATGTTGTCCTTGCTAACGCCTTTGCCGCCTTGTACATCCTTGTAGGCTGCCTGGCCCACCTTGGAAGCCTCTTGCGCGTCTTTCTGGAACTCACTCATCTAGTCAATTGGTTGAATATTGAATTCAGAGTGGCGATCTTCAACGGCGTGCTCGCGGTATTTGAGGGCAGTCGCGGCTTGCACTGCCCCGCAGGGTTCCGGGACAACGACCTTGCGAGGCCTTAGGGTTATGCATGGGATCCTTAACCCGCGCACCACCGGCAGCAGGCTCGCCAGCCGGCTAAGCGCTGCGCACGCCATGCGCTGCGAGGAGAGCGCAATCATACGCGCAAGTCGTGCCCACCGCATGCCTTCGTGCATAACGAGGGAGTCGAAGGAGGTCCTGGCCGCTAAGGCCACTACTGCGCTGACCGAGCTCACCGCGTCTTTAGTCTGTGCGCACTGCTGTAGCTGCAATGACCATCTGCATTCGCGCGGATGGCGCATGTTGCTTTTCTACATAACGTATTGGTAATGCTGTGGTTAGAATCTAGTAAGGTCTGAAACCGCGTTGCAGGTCTCATGCGGCAAGGTACATCGAAAGGCTGGGAGGAGTGCCAGGACCCGCCATTTTTCTATTTTAGGAAAGCAGCGCAACTCGGCTGCCCTAGCTGTGGAAATCACAGAATCGGCGGCTCTAGCCGGAGATGGCGACCAGGGTCGTAAATTGTAGCCGGCAAGCGCTAATTCCCACTACTCGCGTGGTCGCCAATGAGTCAATTGCTGCCAACGAACAGGAATAGGCACACCTGAATACGCTGCTAGCCGTTCGCCTGAGGTTCTCCGGGCCATTGTTATCTTCTTGTCGAATGCGCGACTCGGGTCAGATCAGCCCAAACAACCACTTTCGCCGCGCGCGGGGATTCGTGGCCGGCGGGAGGCTGGTGGGGTCGTAGACTTTGGCTGTACGCCAACCCCACAAAAGCCCGATCTCGTGGGCGAGTATCTCGCCAAAGCCGAGCATTACACCGTTTACGAACGGTACGAGGATGTTGATTCCCAGCCGCCGGATGATCGAGACCCACGGTACCGCGAGGCTAGACTCCATGTTACTGTCCTCATCTGTGTCGCTGTACTCTGACACGGGCGGGTCCACCAGGTCTCTATCGGTGGTCGCGAGCACCTGCTCAGGAGGACCCTGAACGAGCTCGGGGTCTGTGAGCACTTCTTTTACTGCCTCCTCCAATCCCATAGTAGGTATATATGAATGATGTCTGTGCTGTGAAATAGACTGCTGTGGTGTCGTCCTTGGGCCGTGCAACGTGCGTCTGAGTCTGCGCGCACAAGGAGGTCTCAGCCTTTGAACAAATGAAAAAGCCCTGCGCGCCCGAATAGCAAGAAGCCGGGTCAGGTGAGCTCAGAGAAAGACGGAAGACTCTGTGGACTGTGTCGTCACAGGTGCGCGGATCTAGCGATGGTGCGAGGGGCGAGCGAGAGAGGGAGAAATGGCCGGCTCTCGTCTTGTCGCCCTTACACACACGCTACCTGCGCGCCGTCCCCACCTCTGCTCCCAACGGGCGCTGTCTGGCTCGGCCCTGCCACAGGCGTAAGGCGTATCCTTCTGGGAAGCGCGGACACTTCCGCCTAAGGTCCATTACTATTACTACGCCTACCATTACTACGTCGCGTGCACTACCCCGGGTCTAGGGTCGCTCGCGCGAGCTAGTGCGCGCGTGTATTTACATTTTGCCTTGACTGCGCGCGTGCCCGGCTTCTAAACCCAAAGGATGGACGCAGGTCGCGAGGATGCAGGCTTCGAGGCGGGCACGGCAGTTTCCAGTGGTGTGTCCACGGAAGCCCAGGCCGCCGTCCCGGAGAACCGCTACCTTGCGTGGAAGAAGAACGCAGCCCAACTTTACGACACGATGCTGGCGTTTGAGCTGCCGTGGCCATCTCAGACGGCGCAGTGGATCCCGGAGCGCATTGCGAAGAAAGCATCCACCGGCTCCAGTACGGGTGCGGATGCATCTTCGTCCGAGGACGCGCCTACGGCGTCGACGAGGCAGCGGCTCGTGCTGGCGACCAGCACAGGTGGACAGGCGACCGAGTATCTGCGCATTGCCGAGCTGCTGCTTCCTGAGCTCCGCTCCGGCGGTGAGTCACTAAAGGCGTATGACCAGGACGCGGGCGTCGTTGGTGGGTACCAACCAGCCTACGCGGCCGACCTGCGGATCGTGCAGCGGATTCAGGCGCGAGGCAGCATTGCGCGCGCTCGGCACATGCCGCAGAACCCAAACATAATAGCGACAGTATCGTCTACAGGCGAAGCCGCGCTGTGGGACACGACAAAGTTTCCCTACAAGCCTGTCGCGCACTACGTTCCTACCACGGCTCTCGTCGGCCATACGGGTGAGGGCCTCGCTGTAGCGTGGTCGCCGACGGTGGAGGGCCAGCTTGCGACTTCGGACATAGACGGTAACGTCCTGATTTGGGACATTCGCCGCGGGTTCGATGCGTCGCGTGGGACGCTCGACGCCGCGCAGCGCCGCACGCACGCTCCAGGAACCGCCGTCAATGACCTTGCCTGGCACCCGCGGCGGCCCCAGGTTCTCGCTAGCGTAGGCGACGACGGCCTTCTCATCATCCACAACACAAGCTCGGGGAGCGGCGGTGAGATCCTCCGCTACGATTTTGATGCTGGCGCACGACCCACCGCCGTCGCGTGGAACCCTGTGAATGAGTCTCTGCTGGCAGTTGGCTTCGACACGGGCGCCGTGGAGCTGTGGGACGTGCGCGCGGCCCCCGTGCGCATTCACGCATTTACGGGGTCCCGTCCAAATAACGGGGCGGCTGCTTCGGGTGCGCACACGGACTACATCACCACCCTGCACTGGAATACGTGGCACCCTTCCGTGTTTGCATCGGCCAGTGTTGACGGCACAGTGAAGGTATGGAATGCAGTACGGTTTGGCGACACGCCGCTGATCACACATGGTGGCCACAACGCACCGGTCACTGATGTTGCGTGGAACCCGGCCGAGCAGGGCACCCTTGTATCTGTTGCCGAGGACAACGGTCTCCACATCTGGCGCCCGGCCGATGATATTCTTGGATTTTAGCGGGGCCGATCCCAAAAGGCCGGAGTCGACGCCCGGCGTGCTACCTCGTAGGTAGGTCAATAATTAAGTAGCACTTCCGCCGGCCTGTGATGCACGGACAAATATTTATTCCTGTTTATTTGACTGATTAATAGTGATACAGAGCCGTGGGTGGCCTGCGCTCAAGAAGCCTCGTGTCAGAGATCTTGGCTCAACTTGTTCGTAGACATCTGATTTCCACGAGCGTAATGAAGGTGTGTTGGCTCATAAACGCATCATGGCCACAGGAGTTCGCAGATTGTACTACTCTGGATTGCTATGAGGTCCAAAGCGAAGCGTGTTACGCTCCATCGCCAGCTCGGTCGGGGCAAGCCTCTGTTTCGCACGGCGCAGCCGTTTGCCTCCACGACGCTTTGATTTTCGCTCTATGGGAACCGGCAACGCTCGGTGTTGCATTGACGGCGGAGGAGCGAGCAGTTTGTCGATACGCATCTCTATGTTCCGACGCCAGGCTTGTCCCTGCAAGGCGTTCTTCGGCTGCGCGAGGTCGATACGTGCCGCAAGAACAGCCTTGCCAGCAACGATCCGCAGCGCTGCACGCTTGGCCGTCTCGGGGACCTCCTGGATGATCGGGTCGCTGCGAAGCACAGAATTGCGACCAACAAGGTTTGCCGCGCTAGTCGCGGCAAGCTCCTTCAGGCCGCCTACGCGTACCAACAGTTCTGCTGCAGTTTCACGACTCAGAATAGCCGTCAAATTTAGCGCTTCCGCCTCTACCGATCTAGTCACCGAGGCGATGAGGGCTTGTTTCTCCGTGTGCAGCTCGATAATGCGGTTTGCACGTCTTACCACGTTGTCCCACCAATCCCTTTTGTTGTCTCTTTCCGCATCTGACACTGATGACGAGTCACCTAGCTCCGTGCTGGCATGCGCAGCACAGCTGATGCTGATACTCACGGCTGCGGGCTTGCCCACAATCGCGGCAATTTTCTCTATCTCCGCACTATCGAGCGGTGCACGATCAATGATACCTGGGCCAATCGCCAAGACTGCTCGTGCGTACATCGCAGCGGGAAGACCCAATGTTATAAGGCCGTCGAATCGCACGTCATAGAGGGCTTGAAGTGCGGCGAGGTCACTTGCCATCTCATTGTCAAGCTGGATCACGAACTCATGGCGAGCTACGCCATCCGTGCCGTATGCATTTTCACTACCAGGTTTCGGTGGCGGAATCAAGCCTTTGTCGCTCTTGATATCCTCAGAGTCGCTTAGATCCGCCAAGAGCTGGTCTACCTCATCTGCATCCATTCCGCAGGTGGAGTTTGTCACACCTCTACTCTAGTTCTGGCGTCACTCTTGTTGCTTATATTTTCTCCGACTGCTCCTGTCACCGGGATCGCTAGGCTCTCGCTATCCTGCTACTTGCTATTACAGCTACGGCTACCCACGCACGCTCTCTACGAGCACCCGATCCATCTATGGCTAGCGTCAGTCTTAGTATGGGCTAGGGTACTTTATAGGGTGTGTGCAGGAAGCGGCGCGCGCGCACCCTTTGTTTACATTTCGGGGAGGGTGCGCAGGACCGGCCTCACACCAATTTCGCCAGTATGCCACCGTGTATGTACGCGAGCCCAGAGGAAGAATTCGCAGTGCGCCGTGCTGCGCTCCTGGAAGAGATTGCCTGCGAGGTTCGGCGGGCAGAACAGCTCATGATACAATTGAAGCGCAAACAGGAGGCCGCACTTGCACTGAGCGGACTACACATACAGGCGAGCGAGCTGTGGGCCGCCACCTGCGGCGATAAAGTAAAAGCCGAAAAATAAATACAGATCTCTATTGGTCCTTTTATGCAATGATACATGCTTTTGTTCGTTCAGTGAAGTCTTCTTTCGCGACGCGCAGCCTCGCGCTCGCCTTCCTGCCGAGAATGGAGTCCGCCACGCCGCTTGACTCGGTGAAGTTATGTGACTGGCCAGCTTTTGATGCTGCTGGGTTTGGTTGTGATGCTGAGGCGGGTTGTGATGCTGGTGTGGGCGCTGACGCTGATGCTGATTTGTTATGTGTGCGTTTGAGAGGCGCGCTGGCCGTCAGGCTCTGCCGATAGTCCCCCTCACGCCTACGGCCGACACGGCCGTGTCTGGAGCTCGGCCTCGAGGCTGAGGCCACTATGGACTGAGCAGCAGATGGCGTAGTCCTGGCTCCCTCGGTAGGAGCTGCAATTGGCTCTTGGGATCTTTTACGATGCGGCTCCAGCAGCAGTGTCGTTGCCATATCGAACAGAATGTCTATGTTCACGTTCAGTCGAGCCGAGCACTCAATGTAAGATGCTACACCCCATTCCTCGGCCAATTCCTGGGCTTCCGCCGAGCTCACGAGTCCTGACCCCAGCGTCTGTCGCAGATCTGACTTCAGTCCCACCATGATGTATGGCGTATAGGGGCGGTAGAACGAGGCCTCTGGTAGCCACTTGTCTTTGATATTCAAAAGTGACATTGGCGTATCCACGGAGAAACACAGCAGGAATAGGTCTGTGTCTGGGTACGACAGCGCCCGCAGGCGATCATATTCCTCCTGGCCAGCCGTGTCCCACAGGGAGAGCTCGATTGTCAGTCCGTGCTGAGAGACGAACTTGGTATCATTTTCGAAAACCGTTGGGATATACGCCTCCGGAAACGCCCCTCGGATGTACCTCGTGAGGAGGCTTGTCTTACCGCTGGCACCGTCACCGACCACAACAATTTTAAATGAGAGATCAGCCTTAGGAGGAACCGGGCTTCGCGACGCTCGAGACGTACCGGAGGCAAACGAAGCTACCGACTGTTCGCGTTGTGGACCGGAGTAGGATGCCTCCAATGACGACCGCTGAGTGAGAGAGCGCTGAAGAGAGGCCGTTGAAGCCCCGTACGGCTGGCTCAAAAATGAGCGGCGTTTCTGCGAGCGCAAGTCCATGCACTACGTAGCTCTTTCCCTTCTTCCGACACTGCGGACGGAACGCCTGCGAAAAACAGCACTTTCACGCACTGCCTCCTCGAGTTGTCGAAGTCCCACTCTCCACCCCTAGCCTAGTGCGGCTGCGAAGATGAGGTTATTGCGTTGCCGTGCATCCTCACCCTGACCCCAGAGGCGAGCAGCGGAGGGCCCTGAATCCAGAGTGTGCGCACACAATTAGAGAAAAAGGTGCGGCAATTCAATCGCTATCACGCGTTACTCTATGTCAATTCGTTCTCAGTTGCAAAATCCAGGCCGTTATTTGGCTTCGCAATCATTATGTTCACTGCATAGGTTAGAATAATGTTTCACATCTAAGTACCTAGGCCAGAATCTGTACGAGCTGTTACAGTAGCAGAGGACCTCTTGATTCTGTCAATACATATTTGAAGACTCCCCCGTGTATCAAATAGTGGGTTCCACGTCATACCCAAGCCTCGAGCAATAGAGCACTTAATTTGTTGAGAGAAGAAACTAAAGGGCGAATGCACAGTATGCATATGGTGTAGGTTGTTTCAATGCAAGTGAGTATCTTCTCTGGATTGGTCGGCTCAGCAAGACTTCTTGTCCTACTATGCGTCATAGAGCGCGCTATCCATAGACTGCATGCACACCCCATTCTCAGCGAAGAAACTCGCTATGAAGTATTCACTAGCTTGCTGAATTCGCAGGCTCTTCAGCGGCGCTACCTACAAAGACGCATTCGTAATGCGCGACTTCTAAACCTGTACTCCTCCGTCTTTCTTTCAGGCAATTATTGAGATACACCCTTACCCTCGGCTAATGTCTGTGCTTTAATAGACATATCTACGGAGAAATGCGACTCGAAGGAAACGCAAGCTAATAATCTAAAAGTACAATAAGACAAACTATCAATACATTTATATATGTAATTGGACTTCGTTTCGGCAATTCTTCACTTTCCGGCAAAGAACTTCTTGGTCAGTACGTAGTTGCCCTCCCTCTTGTCAACCAGCTTAAGCTGACGGTGGATGAGAAGATCGTGAAACTCGTCCCGCGGAATGAACCCCTTTGACGCAATATACGGATTCCGAAGTCGGTCCGTCATTTGTTTCATCAAGAGACTCATGTGCACCGTTGTGCTCTCTTCGTTGAACTGAACAGGAAACTCACGGCCGAGTTCCATATCTGCCCAGTGCCTTGTCCCAAGGTCATAAATGGCGTCATCAAGATTTATAAACGACTCCGGTTCCAGGTCAGTATCGAGTGCGCGTCGGACAACGCTCTGACGACGCTTGATACTTTGGCGGTGCGCCGGCATCAGCATTTCATTCGACTCTTTCAACTTGGCCTCATAGATCATTTCAGGTATCGTTAGGAAACGAAGCTGTTCACGGATAACGCGCCGGTCCTGCTCTGTGAGATTCATAAAGTTGGGCACCTCGTCTAGAGTGTCAATGCGCTCGTGAGGGCCGCTCACAAACGTTGGTACACCATGGACTATGTAAGGCTTGACCACACTATTCCCAACCTCGGCGAGCCAGTACCTATCATCTCGGCAGAATACGTCTTCTGGATCGAGGTCTGATACATACAATCGCGGGCTTGTAAGACAGCGGCTTTCGGCAAACTCATCCGTAGTGAAAAGTGCCGAAATGGTCATGGCATACCTATGGGCCGCGGATTCATACGGAGTGTACGCCATATTTCTGGCATAAATACGGTGCGCCTCGGCAGTAGCATTCAGGTAGTCTTGCCAGCAGGTCCAGGGTCCTCGGATGCTGGCTGTCTCGCTTGGCTCACCGCGCCAGAACAACTTTTCCATTGAAGGCCCAATGACGAACCGGTCGTTTATCGAAATGCCGTCAGGCATATCATCCTTGTAAAAAATGCTGCCGTACGCTGGGAATTCGTACTTGAGGACCTCCCCCATCACCTCAGCCATCACCTCTATAAATGGGCGAGTGGCTTCAATGTCTTTTGAATACATGTTTCCCATGGACGCCAGGCTGATATCACCAGGGTAACTCATAAGAATGTAGGGCAAACCGAGCTCATTGTCATCCGACGTTGAATAGGAGAGGACAGTGGGAACTGCGAATTTTTCATGATCTTTCCCAAAAATCTCAGAACCAAGAAAATCAAGAGTTGCTACTTCACTAAGTAACCTCATGCGGCGGTATTCTGCCGTTCCAAGGTTGAAAGGCATGTGCAGCGAATAGGAGCGGCCATCCTCAAGCTCAGCATTAAACACTTTCTTATGTTTGCTCTCATAAAAGCTCATAGACTTGGTTCCAACCCCATTCGGATAATCCTCGGTGCTAGCCAGTGGGCCAATTACTCTTTCCAGTACCTTTATCAGGCCATCGCCATTAAGAGGTGTAGCCCGCTTCTCATGCTCTGCCCGGTCATGCTCTAGCCAATGCCCTGATTGGAATTCGACGAGGGATAAACCCCAGGGCGTATTCTCGTCTTTTGCGTCTACCTTCTGATCAAACTCATGGCTTCTACGCGTTTCGCTGCGAAGTCCTAGGAGTTTCTTCGCTTTGCCTATGAAACCCATAGTCGACAAGTTTTTAAGTGGGGAAGGTGAAATACTCCCGTGCCCTGATGTCTATGATTGAGTGGGGTGTCGGGAGATTCCGATCGGCTCTACAAAGAGATCTTATATACAAATATGTGTGCTGTCTCTCCGCAGCCCTTTTTACGCGGGGATCTTGGGTTACTCGCGCCAAGAGTGCTTAGGCACCGGTCTCAACCCTGTGAACGGCTATAGGGCTGGAGAAATAAATAATGGAAAATAGAAGAGACTCGGGGAACGTATACGAATATTATCCTCACTCTTTGACCAGCCTGACTTCGAAAAGTTTACACTATTTTTGCGCAAACCAAAAGCAACAAAATAAAGTAACTATTCAGAACGTGGGGTGCTTCTACCCGACCCGGCACGGGTCTAAAGCTGTTTGTTGAGCGTCGATCTATGCACAACCCGATCAGCATGTCAGAACCGACACCGTCGTTTGTCAGCGCTGTTCGAAACTAAACGCATTGCATTGAAAAAGCCACTTTAGGTCTGTGTCCTCTTCAGAATGCATCTAAACCCAGCCAGCAAACAGGAACAAAATTAAATAGTTCGGATCAAGCTTTACTGGTGATACCACATATCTAAGCTAGAGCAGTATACAACCTTCTCAGAGATGAAAGACTATCAATATCGTTTTTCGCGAGAGAAAGCTGCCATTCTTATTCCTTTGAATCACAACACCCCGCGAATGCAGGGAAAAATAACAAGCGGTTTCAGAAATTCCGAAGCTTCGCTATTATCAATGGTCGCGGGGCAGGAGCCGTGTCGCTAATGGTGAAGGCTGCTCGCGCCTGCTGAACAAATTGCTCTGGATCAGCACTGTCGATGTATACATAGGCGAGAACAGAGTCTGGCTGAACCGCAGTACCAACCTTGGCCGTCACCTCGATTCCTACGGAATGGTCTATGGAGTCGGTTAGCACAGCCCTGCCGCCCCCCATCTGCATTACGACCATTCCGAGCGATTGAGCATCGATTGCGGCTACGAAACCAGCCGCTCCAGCTATCACACTTGCGCGTCGGGACGCAAGAGTGAGTTCGAGCCCTGTCGCGCCTTGGGCTGCGACAAGCTCACGAAATTTGGCGTAAGCCTCCCCAGATTCAAGGCGCTTTTTAGCCTCCGAAAGCGCTGCGCTATATGAAAGACCACGGCCAATCACGAGCATTTCAGCCGCAAGGTCAACTGTCAGCTCGTAGGTGTCGCGGAACTGGGCGCGCGCAGCGGCTGGATCCTTAAGGATAGTGATCGCTTCCTGTACTTCAAATGCGTTGCCGATGAACCGGCCCAGGGGCTCGTCCATGTTTGTGAGCACAGCGACAAGACGAACCCCGGCGTTCGTGGCGATTGAGAGTATTTCGGCCGCGAGCTTGCGCGCATCCTCCTCGGTTTTCATGAATGCGCCAGACCCGACTTTGACATCGAGCACGAGTCCAGAAAGACCGGCCGCGAGCTTCTTGGCCATGATCGAGGAGGCAATGAGAGGCACAGACTCTACAGTTGCCGTGACATCACGGAGAGCGTACAGTTCGCGGTCTGCCGGGGCAATATCCGCAGTTTGGCCAGCCATCGCGATGCCTAGCTGCGACGAAACCTGGGTCTCGATCTCCTCCAGGGAGAGCGACCACTTGAACCCAGGGATACTCTCGAGCTTATCCAGAGTGCCTCCTGTGTGGCCGAGGCCCTGCCCGCTGATCATTGGCACCTTAATGCCGGCAGCAGCTGCGAGCGGCGCGAGAGGCAGTGAGATCTTGTCACCGACACCACCAGTCGAGTGTTTGTCAACCACAAGAGGTGAAATCGCAGAGTCCCACTGCAGAGTGCGGCCGGAGTGTTGCATAGCACGCGTTAGTGCAGCAGTACCAGCAGCGGGAAGACCGCGGAAATAGACGGCCATCAGAAACGCCGCCGTCTGGTACTCGGCCACCGAGCCATCCACAATGCCGCGCACAAACCCACTCACTTCAGCCTCAGACACGTCCTTCCCGTCTCGCACGCGTCGCACAAAGTCGACACCGCGCAACGAAGCAGCACCAGTACTGCTGGAGGAGTCACTAGCCTTCAAGGCTGTGCGCCTGTCACCGCCGCTATTGTTCGGGTCGGGCGGCACAGTGAGCCCGTCGGCGTCGTCGTGTGCTGCATGGGTCTTCCCAGTTTCTGTTCGTCGAGGCGAGCCAGGCATTTCGATCTTGGCCGCATCAGGCACCGCCATCGCTCAGAGCGTATCCTCGATGCGGGCGTCCTGCTGAATGATGCAGCCGCCAGGGAAGGTGACGCGCAACGACGTAAGCATTTAGCTAGACCCTTGCATGATGCAGTGAGCCACTGTGCTTTCTGTTCCCAGCCCCCACGCACTACAGCAGGAGAAAGCACAAAGCCGTGGCGTCAAGGGCTCTTTCACCACCCCTCAGCGCCCTGGCGCGTGCATTTTGCGCGCAATCGATGCACCCTCAGCTATCTCGATGACGCGTTTGACGCAGCGCTGCACACGTGGCATAAACACCAAGGCATCAGTAGTGACGGTCTATCGCATGTCGCGGCAGGGATGTGGGCGCGGGTACATATGTGGGCAAGGGTGCGAAGTCGAATAGGCAGATAGTAAGGGGTTCAGGCCCATTTTCGCGAGCGGCTTAGGTTAGGCTTGAGCCGCAGCAGCAGAAGCACCAACGCACGCCGAGGGGGCGCGCAGCCGATTAGTTCCAGGGGAGAGGGGTATCAAACACCTGCCTTTACATCGCGGTTGTCCAACTTGACCTACCCACAGCTCTCTCTCGATCTCCGCCCTGTGATTTATTTTGCCAGCGAATGGACGCAGGAACGAAAGCGGTCGACCACTACGCTGAGCGCATGGCGCCGTGGCGGTTTTGGTGCCGTGACAAGCTGCTGCACATCATTCGCGCGGAGACCCCGGTGCTTGCTCGCATCCAGGACGCTGTTCGCCGCCCGTGGCTCGACTCCTATTTCGCGGTGTCGGCAAACATCGGCACCCACACCTTTTACATGGTGATGCTGCCTGTGTTTTTCTGGTACGGTAACCCGGCGCTGGGCCTGGAGGTGATTTGGGTGCTGGCCCTTGGCGTGTACATCTCTGGCTTCGCGAAGGACCTGTTGTGCCTTCCGCGGCCACAAAGTCCGCCTCTGCACCGCATCTCGATGAGCGGCTCCGCCGTGCTCGAGTACGGCTGGCCGTCCACGCACACGGCAAACGTCGTGTCGACGTCGCTTGTGCTCGCCGAGATGTACCCGAACAACGTGCCCGTAACGATCACGTCGGTATGGCTTCTTGTGACACTGGTGACTGGCCGGCTGTACAACGGCATGCACGGCCCCGTGGATCTTATCAGCGGCGCCATTCTCGGCGGCCTCTCCTACGAGCTGCGCCGCTGGATTGCCGCGCATTTCTCCGAGAAGGTCGGCATCGACAACGCGCTGATGACGGCGTTGATTCTGGGTGCGATTGCGGCCGTGCCCGAGCCTGTGGACGACTGCCCCTGCTTTGACGACAGCGTTGCGTTTGGCGGCACGATTCTCGGCATAATATGGACGCTGTGGTTCCCGCCGTGGCCGGGCGTGCACTTCGACCCGTCGAAGCACACATCGACGGGCGGCATGGTGGCCGCGTGCCTCGCCCGGTTCGTTGTTGGCGTCGCGGTTGTTGTGACGTGGCGTGTGCTGGCCAAGCGGCTGCTGCTCCGAATACTGCCACCGATCTGGCGCTTCATTCTTCGCCTCGGTATCGACAACCCGCGCCGCTTCTTCCTGCCAGCTTCGAAGTACACGAAGGTCCCGTCGGACCTCCCCGATGATAGTGTCCCCGACTCGCGGCAGCAGATCACGACGATGATCCACCGGATCCGCAAGTCGCATGGACGCAGTGTGAGCATCGGCCCGCAGTCGGAGGCCGACTTGTATGAGCTGCGTGCGCACCCGTCGGGCCCGGATGGCGGAGAGTCCATCGACGCCGATCACGCCGACGTGGCCCCGCCACGCGTGCGCTACGATGTCGAGGTCGTGATGCGCCTCATTGCCTATGGCGGCATTGCGCCAATGGTAGTTATTGTGTCGCCAATGCTATTTAATTTATTGAATGTCTAGAGCTACTGGCCGGCCGAGCGCTCGTTTGCTCTCAGGACGAAGCCAGTGCCAGTGGTTATAATGGTGGATGGAATTTATACCCAGACTAGTCCTAGCCTTGTTCTTTTAGTTTATTTATCGGCGTCCCGCTCTTGTCTTCTCACCAGTGCTTCTCTCCAGCGGCGCGAGGGCTAGGGCCGAAGGGTGACGGCGTTGCCTACGGATGACGACGTTCCTACGCTTGAGCCGCTGAGCACTACTTATATCGACTTCTGCCACTGCCTCCTGAGTAGATTGAGCTAGGTAGATGCTGGCACTCGAGTTTAAGGGCTATCTGGACGGCGTTGGTGAGTTTGGCATCGTAGACTCTGAGGTGCAGCCGTACTTTTTCACGTTCAAGGTCGAATGCGCGAACTGTCATGAGGTGCACGCCAAGCCCGTTGCATTCTCGATGCACGAGCTGAAGCCGCTGCCGACGGGTCGTGGCGAGGCAAACTTCATCATGAAGTGCCGCCACTGCGGCAAGGAGGGAAACGTCACCGTCGACTCGCCGAAGCTTGGGGTGTACACGGCCGATAGCGTGAAGCCAGCCAGGATTGCGACCTTCGACTGCCGGGGCCTGTCACTCGTGGAGTTCATCCCTGACGGCGAGTTCTGGGCCACGGGCGCTGAATCACCTACGAAGTTCACGCTCGAGCTCGAGGACGACGAGTGGTACGACTACGACGAGAAGGCCGGCCAGGAGGTGAGCATCACAAACGCACAGTGGACTATTGCAAAGACTAAGTGACCGAGACCGGGGTGCGCATGATCTAAACTATAAGCATACACGTTATTGAAGGGGGTCGACACATGGAGGTGGGCTACAAGAAAACGAGTTAGCTCATGTCAAAGGTCCTTAGAAGTTCGTTTTCGTCAAGGGATATTCCGAGGATTGACGCATAAAACTTGAATATAATCATCGCACTTACCTTTTGCACGGATCCCGAGAGCGCGCACGCCGCAGCGCACTAGGCCAGCCCGGCGCGTGTCATGGTGATGGAAGAGAAGAAGCACCCAGGTCGTAGCATGCGGCTGCCATATGTGTAAGCAGGCAGTGGGCGGGCACTAAGGCCTTTAGGCGATGAGCGCGAAAGTATCAAACGGGGTACATATCTTCTTTTTTCCTGACACGCTTATAATTGTGTGCTCGATTCGTTCCGCTTGTAGTCTTTATTGATGTACATAAAGAGTAGTTCGCCCCTGTCCGGCGGCGAATCTCGAGGCCTGTGCAAAAAATTATGTAACCCTGACGACAATTTCCACACAGCTCAGGAGGCGGCCTTTTTCCTGTGTCTGCCTTGCCGCTGCCTGCAATCATGAAGATATTGACGACGAATTTTGTCCAATGCGCAGTGAAGAGCTGCGCGCGCTCGTCGCAAGCGTTTCCGCTCAAATACACTGACTGCGAGCTCGTGCAGCAGGAGCTCGAGTTCAACCCCGAGTTTGTATCGAACGTGATGGCTAAGGTGGACTGGGACGCTCTACTTGCTGTTGCCGCGGACCTCGGAAACACCAGTCTGCCGCCGACCAAGCCCGAGATCACTGACGATACTGACGAGCAATTGCTGCGCGATCTTCACATGTTGCTGCTGGAAACCCAGATCAAGGACGGGAAGATGACGTGCCGCAACTGCGGACACTTGTACCATATTAAGAACACGATTCCAAACTTCCTGCTTCCTCCTCATCTCGCATAGGCGATTTCAACCTCGAAAACCCTTCGCCTACCGCCCACATGAACGACCGACCGCGTGTCCAGGAATCATATGGCCTAAGCAAGCCCCGGCAGGACTATTTCAATGCTCCAAAGATCCAACGCGCTCAAGCGTTCATCGTAGCAGTCAAAATCAGTAGCACATCAACTGAACTGCGAAGCCGTGTCTCGGCGATACACGGCTGCGCCAGCTAACTTGCAACACTGTGTATGCGGCCAATTTGCAGCTAATTCTTGTATGCGAAAACTAGCTTGCATCTCTGCGGTAACCACCCCGCCTTCTCTGTGGCACTCAGCTCGTCATCATGACGGCTTGGTCTCATATTTATATTTATCATATAGCTACACACTGTGCACTCAACTTATTACCTGGAGCCGTTGAACATTGTTTCATGGTTGCTCGTATCTGCCGGAAGCAATTCAGCTCCATGCAGCAAACTTCCCGGCAGTCAGCGTTCCACAGGTATAAACTGTGAGCTCACGCCATGGCGTCCTTGAACCCACTAGAGACTCTACCCCAGCCCTGATACGCGCGAGAAGCGTATATAAGTAAGCGCTTTCCCGAGCCACCGCTTCGCTGTGGCAGTTGGACCATAGCCCTCTAGGGACATGGATTCCGGCACTAGTTAGGAATCGATTGCGCTCGCCAGCCTGCGCGGGCAGCCCGCTCCCTTTTATAGGAACGTGATATGGCTTATAGCTTCGCACCACGCCTCGGGCCGTGAGGCTTGGACAGGGGCATTGGTGCTTTTACCGGTTTTCGCAGCTCGGTTCCGAAAAAACTCGGGCCAATGGACAGCATCCCCTCGGGCGGCCGTTCAATGGGCACCTGCGCTACGTGAGTTAGCACCTAACTAGTCGCTGCCTCCAGGCGGTGATGCCGGCTAATAGTCGACAGCCGCCGAACCCTCCCCTCATCTCTCTTGGTAAGTTCATCCCTGCAATTTGCAGATGCGGGCAAGTTAAGGCTCCCGCTTCATCAATAAGAATTCTGAAACTAACAATGCCCTGCGTCTATATCTATGATGTACGTATATACAATGCGTGAGTGCGCATGCTCTGCAGCGTCTACTCTGCGCGCGGGCCGACCGTCCGCGCGACGCAGTCGCGCATCTCTGTAAGAATGTCAAAGCACTGCGTGCGGAAGTCCGAGTTCACGCGAACGCAATTCTCGTATGCGCTCATCTGCGTCGCGCACTCCTTGGTTATTTTTTTGAACGCCGGCGCCTTGCTCTGCACGCAGGCAGACAGCACCTTCTGCTCCTCGAAGCAGTTCTGCGCATCGCCCTTGCCTAGACACTCGTAGTAGTTGAGAAATTCTCCAGGGCAATATTCAGCGACTTCACCGACTAGTTTATCGTCAAGGAGCAGCGACATCTCGGGCGTGCAGACGTCAGGTCCTTTAGAATGTCCAGGTGTGTATGATGCGTTTAGTCAGTTCAGCGCTGCCATAGCGCACGCCAGCACATTGTAGCCCGGCAGTTCGATCCGCACGAACCCTCCCGCCAGTCTGACTGCGCTACGCACGCGTACTTCACGCGTAGCTGACACGTCGGGTCGCGGGGCGCTGAGCTAAGCGGCCCACAGAATCGCACGCCTGGTTACGAAAACAAAAACATACAGACGCAGTCTTTACGGTCTAATTTTCGCGCCGGGAGCATTTCCGTTGATGCCGATGTTCAGCATTGGCGACGAAGTTGCTCTGCCGCAAGGGCACCGCGCAGTTCTCAGGTGGATTGGACGCATCCCCGGCCGCGGCGCCGTCGAGTATGCCGGCGTCGAGGTCGTGGGCCCGGATGCGCAGCGCCTCGGCAAGCACTCTGGCTCCTACAGCGGACAGCAGTATTTCAGCACGCGCGTTCCGGGCACGGGGCTGTTTGTGTCGTACACGCAAATTGTATCGGCGAACACGAAGAAGACTCGCCTGGTTCCGCCGGGAACGCCGGGCGCGCCCGACTCTCCGTCCACATCGATCCTTGCTCCTCCAAGCAGCATGACACCCGCATATGACCCGCTGAGCCCGTCGCCGCGTTACCACAAACCGGCTCTGCGCTCGCAAGCTGATTCGCGACGTTCGTCGGTGATAGGGAGTCCCGGACCGGCGAGCCCCGTCGCGGCCAATCGGCCGCAGTTCTTGCCGCCTCTTTCCACTGCTGCAGGCAGCAGTGCCGACGCCGCAGCTGCGCTCGCCGCGCTGCGCGAAGAGCTTGAGGAGGCGCGTGCTCTGCGCGCCGCGGAGCGCAAGCAGGCGGAGGCGCAGCGCGCCGATTACCGCGAGTCCCTGCGTGCGGTCGGGACTAAGGTGCGTGCGCTCAACGCGGCATTTGCATCACGCATTGACGAGCTGAGGGCTGAGTACGAGGCGAAGCTGCGGGGTGTGCGGCGAGAGAGCCAGCTCGCGCACAATAGCACAACTGACCTCGACGAGGAGCGGCTCGCGCTCGCGGCGATGCAGAATGAGATCCTGAACGAGCGCGCAGAGAAGCAGCAGCAGATTGATAAGCTGCACCATGAACTGGAGCACGTCCGCAAGCTCACCGGCAGCGTGGACGACCTCGAGGCACTTGTCGGCGACCTGCAGCGCGCTGAACAGCAGCTGGCTGAGCTTCGAAACAACGTCGCACAAATGGATACCCTTAAGGCGGAGCTCAGTGAGGCACGCACGCGAATTGCCGAGCTGGAACTTGGCGCGCGCGATGCGCCGGCTAGGCGTGAGCCGTTGGCTAGCCCTCCGCCGCCTAGCCACCAGGAGGTCGAACGGCTCGAGCATGCCCTGGAAACGCATCTACTTCGCGAGGCGGAGCTGGAGGCTCTGAACGAGCAGCTGCAGGCCGAACTCGATGCCCTGCGCGTCAGCCCGCCTGCTGCAGCGTCTGTGCCTGTGACGCCCTCAACCAGTGCTCCTAACGACGTCAATTCGGCAGCAACAAACACCAAGGCCCAGAAGGCGTCGTCGAACCTGCCGCGCGACAAGAGCGCTAGCCCGTTGGACAAGAGCGCTGTGGCAAACCCCTCGGAACTTGCGCAGCCCAACGAAAAGCCGCACTACCCTGCGTCGGCTGGCGCGGAAATAGTCCTGCCGAAGACGCTCCCCGCGGCATACGATGATACTATGGACACCAGCATGCCTGTGGATCTCGCGGCTGGGCGCGAGGACTGGTGCTCGCTGTGCGAGCGCCAGGGCCATTCCGCCGTGGACTGTCCGTACGAGTAACCCGGCAATAAGATGCTCTCCATATGCCCTCTACATGCTTCCCAAGCTCTGCGCATAGTCCATGTTATCGATAGGCTCTCATAATGGCCTATGCCATGTCAAGAGCTTTGTCTAGAGCGCATCTGTACAGGCCGCTCTACGCTCACGGTGATAAACGATACGCCGCCCTGCGCCCGCGAGCTTTTGCGAGTAGAGACGTTTCCCGGAGGAACTATTTATAGATAAGTAGACTTAGCTAGTCTCTGGTTATCACTTACGCAATCGCGCTGTGAATGCGCAAGGCCGAGCCAAAGTGAGGCTCGGCTAGGATTCGCACGAGTTCAGGAAAGCAGTGGGTGTCACGCTAATCAGTGCGGAGGCCGCATCTAAGCGCTGGCTGTTGCGGCGGAAGCGGCTGCCGACGCAGAGGCTGCAGCAGAGGATGCAGCGGGCCGGTTTGGCACAAACACGAAATCCATGTATGTCACACCAAGACCGATAATCGAAGTGATGATACTCATGATGTTACTGCCGCTCTCGCTGCCCGGCGTCTGGGGTGCACTCAGAAACGCCTGTGTCACCGTGAACAAAGAGGCCCACGCCAGAACCTTGGAGCGCGTGAACATCGCGGCCATCGGCAGGTACTGCGACATCGACTGGGCCTGCTCCGGTACATCAGGCTTGTGCACGTACGGGATCGCAAGATCCGGACGCCGCTTCGAGCTCTCCTCTTCCGCTGCAGACAACGACATGCCTATTACGGTGGGGTAGTGATGGTCGTTGGTGTCTCTAGCCACCCGCTTAGCTCCCACGCCAGGGTATCGTAGTCAGCGGCGGCTCTATCGCTGTACAGCTGGATATGTGAGCCCTGACCTCACTCACGCAGCGAAGAATGCTCGGCCAGAAACCGCCGACAGCGGCCGCACTCTCGCCCGTTTTCATTAGGCAATGATAAACGACAATTGAGGCACCTGCCTGGAATATTTTCGGGCGCAGTCTAGATGATGATGTTTGCGTGCGTAGGGTACGGCCTTATGCCTGCGCAGCACCTACTCTTATGCACCATAAGAAAGGCGTTCACACGAGCATGTGCAAGGCAAAGAGCAGTGGAGCGGGGCTTGGAGGATGGAAACGTGGTCGTGGCATGGCACCAAATTCGGACTCAAGCCGCATCGCTGGAATTCCACGCCAGGTTTCGGGTTACAGTTTCAAGTTTCAAGTTGAGCTTGATCTCGAGCTCGAGTTTTACTTCCGGTCCGGTTTTCATGTCTCTGTGGCTCGCCACGGCCTGGGGATCCAGCCCCAGCCAATGCGAGTGACGCAGCGACGTTGAGGTTGTGGCTAAGGGTCGCGCGCGTCACGTCGCACGCACAGTTTTAATTTCGAGGGTTCACCTAATGAGCTAAAGGATTAACGCAAGGCTAACCTAATCCTATCCATGCCGACGCATCATAATGGCACTTACTTTCCGCTTTTGCAACTTGCATTATCATATATCAGTTTACCGCGCATATCGTCCCAGTGGCGTGCGTCTAACGTCACGGTAACCCCAAAGGGTCTGTCGTACCTTTGTTCATAATATTTTCTGGCACCCCCAGCACAGGCTTGGGTGGAGGCTTAGGTGGGTCCCAAAAGGGATAGAACCGTAAGTACCCTTGTGTGGAGGTCCAGGCCACCCCCACAATGTGAGCTAGAAACTAGCGCGCACGCATGCAAATATACATTTGCATTCCAATTAATTGGTATTGCCAATTTAGCCCTTTAATTGACTTATTATAATTAATAGGTAGGAAATAACCTACGTCGAGCCCTTTTCGACCTAGCGTCGGGGCATGAATTTTATTTCCTGAGCTAAACTGCATATTACAGAAAACGCGTCTGGAGTTTATATTAGCATGAAACCGCACGATATGTCATACGCTCCGAATTATCCGCAAGCTTTAGATACGCTCGGAGCTCATTCTACGGGCAGAGAATCTCTCCAGTACTATATCTTTTCGGTATCCGTCCACCAATTAACCTTTTTGTCTCTGCATCGGCACGAGGTTCTCGGCACACCCGTCTCTCTACGCAGCCTCCTCATCTTCTAAGTGCTGCGCGTATACCCTATTTACTGTGGTTGTTTCCCCTGCTCAGAAACATACCCGACACGCTTCTGAGTTTCAATCAATCGCGGAAGGCCGTTTCGACGCAGACATAGCCAGACCCTTGCCGAAACAGGCTCATAATTTGGCTCAGACATACTTGGTCCGCCACTACATTGACACACCCATTGCTAAACCTCCCTCTCGCTTAAGCTGCCCTGGTGTCTC
This sequence comes from Starmerella sirachaensis, assembly GCA_030578495.1. Taxonomy (NCBI): domain Eukaryota; kingdom Fungi; phylum Ascomycota; class Dipodascomycetes; order Dipodascales; family Trichomonascaceae; genus Starmerella; species Starmerella sirachaensis. The sequence continues at coordinate 453,029 of JAJMSC010000004.1, read as the reverse complement.
TCCCATCGTATAACGCTCAGATGTGCAGCATCCATCCCGACGGCAGCGACCCTGTTTCGGTACTTTACTCGCGGGAAGTCAGACATTATGGAACAGATGCACGTATTCCCAGCAATTGGCACGACTCTGGTATTTATGGAAAATGTGTGCTCTCAGACCAGCAGAGTGCTTATATCGCAGATGCTTCACCCAACAGATCTGTGCAGTCATCTTTCCCCAATTCATCCAAAGGGTCAGTCTCGAATAAAGATCTCCCTCCATATCATCACCATCATCATCACCATCATCATCACCATGACCATTACGAAGATAAGGAGAGTAACATAGCGGAATCAAGGCACCTCGCGGAAGGTTTGGACGTGCCACCATCTATTCGCGGAAGAAGCAGCGATAACGGAGATACGGATGCTTCCTTAAGCGAACCCTTGCAGAGCATAGTGGAACTAAAACAGTTTCTGATGACGGCGCCTACGCGCTTTGTTAAGGGGGATATTATCCGCCAACTGAGACTCAGCAATGAAGAGCGCATCTCTTGCGTTCGGTGGAACAAAATATTTTGCATTACTGGTACAGACATCGTGCGCGCTCTCATCCATAGATTTGCAGCATTTGGGAGAGACGTTGTGAACCGCAAGAAGTTCGAAGAGGGCGTATTTTCAGATCTGCGAAACCTGAAGATCAACGTCGATGCTACGCTAGAGAACCCAAAGTCAGAGCTTCTCGAGTTTCTTTATAAACATCATTGCGTACGCACGAAAAAGAAGCAAAAAGTTTTCTTCTGGTACTCTGTTCATCATGACCAGCTCTTCTTTGATGCTCTTGAACGCGAGCTCAAAAAAGACGCTGCCACTGCAAAGGCGGCTCAGGAGTCTAAGAATGCGCAGGCTCCTGTACCATCATCCATGAGCCCAGCTCCTACTGTTGCTGTCAGAGAGCCTGCTCTCTCTTTCAAATATGATAGCTCGAGACCGCTGTTAGAACAGCTTGCTCAACTCTTTGACGAATCCACGGATCCTCAGGGATCAAAATCCATGACCGTCAGCCTCCAAGCTGAATCTCTCAGTATCCCGCCTACGTTTTTTCAGACACTTCACCCCGCGCAAAAGTCCAAATCTTGGAGAGAGCGGGGGCTCAAGCTAGACCACGGAGCGTCAGAGGTGGCATCGCCTCCTGTGACACCCCTTCAGTACATGGGAGAAACCCGATTCCATGAAACACCTCAGGTGTCGTACCATTTTCCTTCATTGCAGCCCTCACTGGCGTCTCCCTCTTACCTGCGACTGTGGAAAAGTCAACGCCGAGAAGACAGCAGCGACGAAAATGACGCGATTGCTCAGGGGCAGGTATACCAATATGGCCAGCTGTCAGAGAACTACCTAGCTACTCCTGCATCTCTGTGCGCGGGAAATGGCAGCGCGCACGAGCATATTTCACCCTTGCGAAGATCATCGGAGCATGAGGCCTACCATAACGAGTTTTCACAGGTGCACGCATCGGTTCTCGGTGATATAAAAGCCTCTGGTGTGAATTCTCAGGATGGTTCCAGTACTCACGACCACGAGGAAACAGATTTCCCGCTAGAGCTGTTGGCCCGCGAAGATTCTGAGCTAGCAAAGCCATCGCTCAAGAACTCAATGACACCCTCGTTCGTGAACAAGTACCTCGACTTTGCCTACATGAACCGCCCAGCCCTTACACTGGGTCACTCTTTCCCTACAGACCCCGACAAGCCGCATGCGTCTCCAATGTCGCCGCAATGGGAGTCATTTCTTAGCCCAAGTGGCCGCCTAGGGGGCGGAGCCGAGCATGCACCGCCGTTCCAGCCTGTCGATCCTCCACGGTACGACACGGAAGGGGTAAGCCATTATCCTGTCCATCTCTCTGAAGACTCTGTTTCGCTTCTGGGAGCGCCTTTCACACCATCCTCAAGACGCAACACACCGACAGTGATGACAGCTAGGTGGGATTCTGGTCGCGTGACGAAGCAACAACCACTTACAATTCGGTCAGTAAAGCATATTTAGTTAGCGTGTACATGTATGCCTTTTTCTACCCACCCACATGTATCACACGATTGTGAAAACTCACAGGGGGTGCTTTCAGAGCGATAAGGTGTGGCGCTGGTGGCGGCTCATTGTTTTCTTACTTCAAGGAAGGCTTGTCGAAAAGATTGCGTAAATGTGAGCCATCGGCATAATATACAGCCCCTGATATCTGGGCCATTAAAACCGTGCTAATAGGTCCAAGGTCATGCAAAGAGGTGTGGAATAACTAAAGGATGGGAAGAGAAATAGTGGAGTGATAAGAGGCATGTTCCACTATCTTGCTGTATTGGTGTGATTAGTTTTACCGTAGCTCTCGTCTATGTCTTCGAACTCTTCCTCCTCATTGTCGTCATCTGTTGAGCTCCATATAAGTGCTTCCTCATCATCTGTATCCTCCATTGTTCTTAATAGACGCATCTTCGCGCAGAGATCAAGCCTTGTAAAATCCATTTCATAGGAATTCCCGGTATATGTTTCTTGTGATTGAGACCCTAGTGTTCTTCGACGCTTGCTTCCATATTGCGCTGGCGGAGGGCTTGACGGGGGAGAATCTAACTGCTGATTCAATAAGCTCTTGGCCGATGTGCGAATTGTGAATGGTGCGCGTCTCCTAGTTTGGCGGGAGAATCGCCAAGGAGCATGTCGATTGCTGGATTGTCGGGCAACGAATAGTGGTTCCGCAGGTCCACGCTGCGTGAATTCCTCCAGCATCAGGCGAAAATCGTAAATAGCCCCAAGGGGGCCGACCACCTCTGTATTCTCCGACTCAGACGTGACACGCTTCATCGCTCAATTGTGCCTTGCTCCGAATGCAGATCGAGTCTCTGACACCCACCGGCACACGGCTTCCTCACCCACGATCTGCTGCTCCCCTCTCGCACATAATAAATGAGGGTTAGGTACTGTTGCTGGTTATCGATAAGCACATGCACTGAATTTATGCAGCATCTGGGCAGGGCATCGGACGACAAAAGAGGACAGCCCTCGATCGAAGCACTCCGTTAGCGATTGCATGTGTAGACAGTGTGGAGGTATGGCTTAAGCTCTAAGAAGCTTGTAGCTCGCTTGGAGGAGATGCCAGCGTGGGATGTATGCTTGACTGCGTTCCCTCTTCCCCCGCTGCACCTCATCTCTGAGACTTAGATGCGTAGAAGCGGCTACAGCGACCAATGATGAACACGGCCTGAAATATCATCTGTGAAAGGACGGAAAATTCGGTTTGTCACGGATTCGCCGGACGTTATGCTAGCCTTTGTTTCGTCTTAGTGTAGTCCAAGTAAATGTAGCTATGTAGGTATGCATAATTCATAGCAGCTGCTTCGAGAATTGCGCAAAGTCGAACTGGTGATTCACAGATTCACCGTTCGTCTTGTACGCAATGCGGAGCCGTAGCTTTATGTTTGCACCAGCTGGGCCGCTGACGCGCATCTTTTGCGTTGCTGGCAAACCGGGGCGGATGGTAGACTGCGAGAGTGCTTGCAGAGACAGTTGCTGTGATTTAGGTAGTGCAACCTGCAGTTGCAGGTCAGTCACCTCTGTCTTAGCATCGAAGTATGCAACAATAACAGCCTGGCCTGGCTTCTCGTTTTCTGCGCCTAAACTCAGCGTCAGGTCATCACCGGACCACGCCTCGATGGCATCAGCTCTTTTAAGGGCTGGCGGAAGCCGCGGCTCCGCAAGCTGGTCGAGCCCACTGCCAAGTGCGAGACTCACAGAGGCCCCAGTAGAGTCTGCGTCGGCTGCCGAAGCTCCGTCGCTCGAGCCAAAAAGCGAAAGAATGTCCTGTTTCGTGTTACCCGTGCTTCCAGATTTGGCGGTCGGTCCCGAGCCCTGGGGAGTCGACGACGAGCCGAAAATATCACTGAGCAGCTCGCTAGCGGCTGCTGCGCTCGTCTCGCCGCCCTCGGCACCAAGGTCAAGCAAGTCACTTGCTTGCGTTGCTGACGCCGAGGAAGTCTTTGCCGAAGGAGCAGTGGGTGGTCGTCTGCGGCGACGGATTAGAGCCTTACTCATTGCCTTTGCGTGCTGCGCCTCAAGATCATCGCCGAACTCGGGCGCCGGCATCTTAGCGAGAATGCCCTTGCGTAGACTGCCACCCTCGCCGAGTAGAATAGTGTACTCAACTGCACGCTGCTGGATTTCGGAGTTAAGGGAAATCTCACGCGCCTCGATCATGCGTCGGATTGCCTCAAGGTCTTTCGCGTCCTTCAAGCGCGAGCTCAGCTTGATAAGGGCGTTCATGCTATACTCTTGGACCATCAGCGTGGCGTATGGACTACTGAGGATCGAGAGCACCAAATCGACGACCTCAACGCCAGACGCGCTCACGAGCTTATCAGGTTCCTCATCCGTGGCAAACGAGCCTCCCTTCACAAGTAAGTCTCCGTACTCGCCGAGTAACCACAGCGCCACAATTATAAGGCCCTGTTGGCTAAAGTCCTGCTTCGCAGCTGCATAAGCCTGTTGAGTTGCATAAAGCTGTAGGTCCGGCGCGTTAATCACAAGAAGAATGAAGGCGCTCAAGACGTTCTCCTTCGTGTAGTTGCCAGCATGCACGAACATGCGCAGCAGCACGTCAATGTGCCACTTGACGTTTGGCGCAAACCGCTCGGCATTGAGAGCAATCTGGAATACAAGCTGCGGCTTAAACTCGGCATCACAATGCTCAAGGACATTCAGAAGCTCGCGAACCATGAGACGCACGTTTTGCGCGTTAATCAGAACATAACTGAGCTCGAGGGCGCGGCGGCGAATGCTGACGTCGGAGTCGGAGATGCAGTCGAGGATGGTCTGGCGGTGCCGTTGAACAGCAGCAGGCTCGAACTCCACAACACGAAGAAGGGTGTTTAGCGCAGAGTACCGCGTATTATAATTTTTTGTTGTCAGGAACTTTGCGAGGATGTTGATACCGAGCACACGCAAGCCTGAGTCAGTTTGAGGCGGGCCCGTCTCGATGCCAAAAATCGTCAGCACTGCTTCGTAAAGAACGGCGTTTCCAACATTCTTTGTGTTATCTGTGTTTGTCGCGATTGCAGCAAGCAGGTCGCTCATTTGCTCGCTGAGTTCCTCGTTGTCCTGGCCGATCGCACGCAGCAGTCTGATTAGCTTGCACTGGAGGAACGGATCGGGCACACCGCCAATATCGAACTCGGGCGCGAATCCAGCAGAGCTGAGCTGCTTAAGGGTTGCCAACACTGTTGGCAATACTGGTGCGAACTGGTCAACAAGCTGCGGGTTGTTGTCGATCATATCCGTTGCTAAGCTCGCACCGCACAGCAGGACTCCGTGGTTCTTGTCGGTGAGAAGGATTTTCGCGTGCTCAACGAACACGTCTTCGTAGTCAGGCACGCGTCTGATCATTCGCAATGCGCAGAGCGCGGCCTTCTTCTTGATATACGGGTTGCTGGATGTGATGAGCTTCTCTACACGGTTGAACAAGTCGCGCGCCATCGACACACTCGCGATGTTTGCGAGCGTCGTCAGCGCCAAGCTCATCACATACTGGTTGGGGTGGCTCAGGTCGTTGTCTATCGAGTTTGTCACCAGCATGAGTACCTCTTGGTTTTCGTCTAGCAGCAGCATGGTGGCGAGGTATCCGAGACGCTTGTCGGTGAAGTGCGGGCTCGCAAGCAGCTTCAGAGCCTCAACCTGGCCGAAGTGTGTGCGTTCGCCTAGAGTGAAAAGGTACAGCAGCTTCGCGACATTCTCGCGACGCGTCGCCTGCGACGTCTTATTCGAGCGAAACGCCGTACGGATTTTTGCGCTCTCCTTCTGAATAACATTACGCTCATCCTTAAGCGTCTTCGCAGCGCGGACGCTCTTGATAAACGACTTCAGGGAGCCCATGGTCGAATAGTCGAGAGCGCGGTGCGAAGATGGCCAGAGACAGGAGGACGAGTCCCTGCTGAGTAACCACGGGCCAGCGGACAAGCCACTGCTTCTAACGCCGAAGTCGAAAGACACGCATAAATAAACGCTCGTAGGAAACTGGCATGCCATATCAACCTGGTCTCTGTCAAATGCAAACGCGACTATAGCCTGGTGCTTAGTAGATAATGCTGAACTTCATAAAGTTGACGTTGTTGTCGACGGCCCTGAGTACGAACCTTATCGAAGCCTCAATCAATGTCGCCAAGTCTCGCTTTTTTTACCTTTATACGTGATAGTAAACATTCTCGACTTAGATAGCCCCGTAGATCCCGTGAATATGGATGTGCAGGAACTTGGTCATGTCAACGACACACAAGCTCACGACCCCAGCATTTAATGTGGCTAGGGTAATTGCGCGCTTACCCCATTGTATGTTTACTTGCCACAAACCAACCAGCACTACTCCTAAATGTCAGTATACGCAGTGTTGAAATCATCCTCAGAGTCAATTGCTTACCAAGTTCACGGGTCTGAACTGCTAACTGAGACAGGGTCTTTAGACTTTGCCGCGGTTTACAATGAGGAGGAAGAAATAACAGCCCTAGCATCGGTCGCGCGCAGCATCGAAGTTCCTCCCGACACTGTGCCCACAATCCTCGTTGCAGGGTCTCCTGTTTCCTCAGACACCCACAGCACTAATGGTGGTCTCGACTCTGTGGCTTATCGGGCCATTGAGGCGTATGTAGGACGACACATTGAGTCGAGCCTGGTTTCTATTGTGAGCCTAGTCGAAGAGGTTCTCGTTGACTGTCTTAATCCCCAGAATCAAATACATCTCCGCCTCAAAGAGGACGGATATTTCCACTTTTCTGACGTTGAGGAAGTGCCGGCTGCTCGAGCACAAGCAACACTTCGCAACGAATCGCAGGCTCACACACGTATTACTATGGTCCGTGGAAAGAGGCCACTCAATTTGGTAGAGGTGGCATTTTTTCCGGAATCCCGCGCCTCGGGGGCACTATTACGTGTTTGCACAGCGCTGGTCAGGGCGACCGGTGCGCACCATGTTTACGTGCCATACCGAGACTCTCACCTCACCAAATTTATGGCGGGAATTTTGAGCCGCGACATAGCCACGCTCTACTCAATAATATATTACCCTCTTCAGCGCAGTCAGGAGCGCGAACGACAGGAATTATTTAGTCTTGGTACCGTCCTCCGCAGTCTCATGACGACAGCTACAGCCGACGCCCGCCATGCGAATGGTTATGTAGCTGCTACTGCGATTAATCCTATTACTGCAATGGGCTTGTACGGAGAGAGTGAAGATGACGACGCCGCGCGCGAGCTGCGGCTTAAAAAGGCGGCTGAGGAAATGTATGCTCTCCAGACGGCCGAGCTGGCGCGCCTGCGCGCTGAGGCGGAGATGGCCGAGAAGCGGCAGCGCGAGCAGCGCGCTGCTGTGATATCTCAGGAAAAGGCAGAGCTCCGAGCCCAGCTCGCGGAGCGGCGGGCCCAGCGCGCCACGAAGCAGCGTGAGCTGGCGCGGCTGCAAGCCCAGACACGGATCCTGGCAGAAGAGTCATGTCTCAGCGTGCATGAGCCGCGCGTGCAGCGGGAGGTGCAGCGCCTCCGAGAGCGCCTGGATGAGCTCAAGCAAGAGGAGGAGGCATTACATAGCGCCATTGCTGCAGCCCAGACGCTGGAGGAACCGGAGCGGCAGCGCGGAACGGTGCGGCAAGCTGAATACACCCTCGCCTGTCTGAAAGTCGAAGTCGCATCTAGGCTGCGGGCAGACTCATGAAGCTTTCACCGTCCCCAATGGCTTCAGTCCGCTATGACAACCCAAAGACCCCCTAGCAGACGCCTACACCAGTAGATGGCTCACCCATCTCGATTGACCCAGAACCATCGTCATACAGCGCGCAAGCTAGGGGTGAGGATTGCTAGATCCCCGCATTATTCTACGCGCAGTGCATAAGCATGCACTCTGGTTCCTCAGACTTCTCCGCGCCTGACGCGGTATCCATTTGCATAGATAAGCATGTCCCACAGCCAGCCGATCCTCCCGGCCCGTATCACGCGCAGCCGCGCGACATGTACAGTGGGCGTGACAGCGAACCGCCATGCGTGGGGGAGGCCTGGGTGAGAAACCAAGCATTTTAATAGCAACGTGCTGGGCGTGGAACAACCGGGCATAGGGTGGAGTGCCGCGTTAACAAATGGATGCAGTGCAGAGCAGTAGCGAGCCTCGGTTCGTCGCGATCAATCCGCGGGCCAGGGCTCGACGCCGCTCGCTAGCGAATGACCGCCTCAATCTGTGCGGCACCATGTTCTTCCTCCACCTCACGCTTTGCCGCGCGCCCCACCCGGTTGCGTGGATGCGGCACGGCGGACTGCGTCCCCTTGCCTGCATTCTGTCGATCCCCTCCTGCCTCGCACCTACGATCTATACGCGCGCCCCACCTAAATGGCTCCGGCGCACGAGAGTGGAGAAATAGGCCGCGAGCGCACTCATCCCGCAGGGTCAGCTTAGGGTAGGGCCGTGTCTCCGCCAGGCCACGATCTGAATTTAGGGCTAGGGTGCTATAATAGTAATTTGGGTTTAACTAATAGCTTGTTTACGGGCAGGAGGAGACGCAAAAGTACACCACTTTGAGCGTAGCCACGACCTAAGGGACAGCTACGAAATCAGACATATCGCCGGTGATAAGAAGCGGGAAGCCTGAACGCGACCCGCCACCACAAGCGAGCACACGGCCACGATATTTTTAGCCGAAACCGGCCCACTCTAGACGGAAACTGCGCTGAATACTAGCAGCTACGAGGTTGACCTGATAGGCTTATATCGCTGAAGCCCAACAACAGGATGCCGGTTTTGAGCTACACTAAGGTCGACAGAGCCGATCGCTATATGCAAAGCTTGTCGGTCAATGGCTCACAAAGCTCCAGCGGCGAAAGCGGTGGCAACGCCACGGGCAACAGCAACAATTCAGGCACTAGCAACACGGGTCGAACGAGGAGACAGTCGACATCTCGCACATTATCGAGGATAACGCGGCAGCGCAGCAACAGCACTGCGGGAGCGCGCCGCGGCAGCTCGGCGAGCGCCTCGCCGCCGCCTGTGCTTGCAGGGGATGAGCGTGTCCGCATCGAGGATTACTGCTTTGGTACGCCCAAGAAGGTTAATCAGTCACACTCGGGCCATGTTGAGCTCTACATTTCGACCCAGGAGAAGGCGGTGTTTCTGCCGGTAACGCGCGGGTCGCGGCGGCGCAGGCGCCACCACCATCACCATGGACAGCATGGCGCTTCCGCTAATGGCAGCGCCCAGGCGGCGCAAGAGGAGGACTATGTGCGACCGCCGCCAGAGCCGGAACCTAGCGCGGGGCGCGCATCCGGAAGCCAGGACTCGGCGCGCGACTCCGGGGAGAATGACGCTGACGACGACGATGACGAGACGAACGGGTCTGATAACCACCACAATGGCAACGGATCGAGCGGCAATGACGGCATAGCTAGTGGCGGCCTCGATCTCCACACGGGTGGTATCAACGACAACAACGAGCAACAGTCGCCGAGCACGATGCTGCGTGGCTCGGTGCTGCTGAAGCTGCAGAAGCCGACCCGCATAAAGGAGATTGGCGTCACCTTCTACTCTGTAAGTCGCACGCTGTGGAACCTGCTGCCGCAGCCGGCTCTGCTTGTCGACAGCTCGCTGCCGAACAATGCACAGGTTGAGGACGTCGCTTATCTCGGCGTCCACCATTGGGACTTCGTGCCGCTTGAGCAGTTCGGGCCTGCCCAGGCCGGCTACGAGAAGACGAGCTCGGACCAGAGCGCGTCGCTCATCGGCCAGGATCTCTACGGTGCGGATGTTGCCGTTTTCAAGGACCGCCCCGACGAGCTGCAGCAGCGCCGATTTCTCCGCGTGCACAATAACTCCGCGTGTCGGCTGCGCGGTGTCGACTCGCACCAGGTGCCGGTGTTTGCGCCGCTCAGCGCGCAGCCGCGCAAGCTGAAGCAGAACACAGTGCAGGGCAACGGCGTCGTGTTTCCGGCCGGCGAGTACGTCTACAACTTCACGCTACTCGTCGATGCCAAGACGCCCGGCAGTGTGAACGTGCCGAACGGCCAGGTGAAGTTTGTGCTTGGCGCGAAGGTTGTCCGCGCCGGGACATTCACCCCTAACGTGAGCGGCCGCGTCGACATCGACGTCGTGGGCGCGCCGGACGCATTTGCCGACTGGTCCGGCTCAGGTCCCGGCAACGATGCCGTGCTCCTTAGCCGCGTGTGGGACGACCGGTTTGTGTATAGTGTCAACATCGAGCGACGGAACATCACGCTGGACGTGCCGACGACTTTGACGCTGACGCTGCTGCCGCTGGCGGAACGCGGCGTTATGGTGCACCAGGTGCAGGTGCTCGTGTTCGAGAGCGTCTCGTACGTGTATTCGCTCGATAGCGCGATCCGCTACGTCGACTCCGGGCTTGAGTTGCTGATGTTCCAGCGTGATGCGCCGACGGTGAACGGCCGGCGCGCTGGTGGCTCGCTCTTGCACGACACTGAGCCAACCAAGATCTCGACCAAGCTGCTGTTGTCATCGCCAGTGAGCCCGCGGCCGAAAGATGGCCCGCAAGCGTACACGCGCGGAAAGTTTGGCGAGCTTCGGTTCCTTGAGCCGGATGTTCGCGGTCCATACATCCGCGTCAAGCACCGACTCATGGTCGTGCTCCGCGTGTCGCGCGACTCGCCGGAGTCGCCATCAGGCCGGTCGCACTTCGAAGTAAAAATCGACACGCCGATCTGTGTCCTGAGCCGGCACTGCGTCGCCGCGAACATGAGCCTTCCGTCTTACGCGGCTTCCGGCGAGGGCGAGCAGTTCGGCGAGGCGCCACCGTCGTTCGACGACGCCATGGAACACCAACTACTTGGCCCGTCGGGTGCGCCGCAGGCGAACCCGCGCGGGTCTAAGGCTGTCGTTCAGGCTGTCACTGAGACAGCAGAGCAGTAGACTGCTGTATATCCCCCACCCGACTCTTATCTTATCGAGCCAATGCCGCTCAAAACTCATACCGCTCGAACTCAACCCAGCTCGAGCAGAACGAAATACGATTCAAGACTTGCATGACCTTCCTATCGCTCTCCCGCATTGCGTGGAGCGCTGCGACATATGACCCAAATCACACCCGGGTTGGAACCGCGTTAATCTGAAACATTCGAATCGCCTCCCCAATCCGGGTAATGACCCCCGAGCATGCGTGTAAGCTACTGTAATTTTATGTGTTTCTTATAGCAAAATTCTGATACCGTTTTGGCTTATGCCCTTTCGTTCCTCGTACATGATTTAGCGACGTTCTTTTACGTACTTCATACATGTACGTCCTACTTACGATGTACACGTTGGGCACCAATTACGAAAGCTGCCAGGTGCTGCGGATAATGCTGATGATGGTGGTGGGAGCAGTAGAGCATTAAATTAGTTGGCTATAAATGTTCTTGAATCATGAAATGTCCACACAGATGCAAATATATTTAAAACTCGGTTAAAGAGTTGTGGAACAGGGACCTGTCGAGCGGATCGGCGGTACGCGTCCGCGGCTCAGGGCATCGACCCGGCGCAGCAGAGTCGGTAGACGGTTGGCGCCATGCATGCTGCGCACTTTTTGGCGAGCACTTGTCTCATCATGTGTGGCCGTCACCCACAACGGCGTGTGACTACTCCCGCGATAAACAGCCCAAAGAAGCGGTGCAGATGCAAACCGTGACTTAGCGACGCCAATAACTTCAATGCCGAGGGAGCTATGCACATGCATGCCTATTCCAGGCCGCACAGCCCAGCCTGTTTCGTGACTATTGTCGATCTTGCGTGAGCTGGCGCTGGCCCCGCTGGCGCTCCAGATGTTGCTGGTACTGCCAATGTTGCTGGTGTCACCGACATTGTGGCTGTCGAGGGTGCTCGGGCTAGAGTGAGAGATGCATGCTGGCAGCCAAACGTAGCCATCGACAACCACGGTATCCACTGGCGTCGGAACCAGGGCGAGACCAGCCAAAATACAGGGCAGCTCGCGACGGTAGAACTCACCAGGTACGTATGGCTCGACGCTGCTGACTCTGGTGACATACTCCTCGATGAAGGTGCTGGCAGCCCAGCTGTCGAACACGCCCACGGCTACCGTAGCGCCGCCCTCTGCATCGTCGTATGCAACATCGACGGCCACAATACTCATTCAGCACCGCCGCAGCAGAAAGGAGGGGTGAAGCGACCGGATAACAGAGAGCCTAGCCAGCACAGCGAACGCCACACGAGGCCACGGGAGGAGTGAGGGGAAAGGAGGATGAAGGAAAGGGGTTCAGGTGAACGAGTACCCGTTAATCCACGTGTACGCGGCCACGGCAGCAAACGACGCAGCACCAGCGTACCATTCGAGCTCGATGAACAGCCACACCCACAGCGTACCGAGAGGCGGCGCCTTGTACATGGATGCGTAGAAGCCCTCTCGGTTCACCAAGTAGACGAGGTAGCAGCCAATTAGCGTTGCAGCGATAAAGCCAGACGCCTGCATTGCGCGCGACCGCGCAAGCCTGGGATGCAGCATATAGGCAAGCAAGAAGAACACGGGCACGCTCGAGAGCGACTCGCGCATAACGAGCCGCGCGCTGAGCTCCTGCCCGTACTGCGCGCGCGCCAGTGTTGCGAGCGTGGCATGCACTATATAGAGCAGCGCTGTCAAAATGATGGCATAGCCGAGGCGCACATCTCCTGTGCCGTCGCCGACCGGGGCTAAGCGCGCCTGGGCGAGCGCCTCCTCCGCGGTGCTCTTCGCAGCTGCAGACGGCATTTCCGAGCCTTGGCGTTGCCGATTGCCTCTGCCGCCGCGAGCCTGCTCGCGCAGCCGGATTTCATCCAACAGAGTCATTTCCGGCAACAGCACAGCCGCAGACGGCACAAATCACCTAGTTCGGCGACCCTCCCAGGCCGGTTAGCTAAGAGGTTGGAGCCGTCTGGGCACTTGCGGCAGCGGGACGGCCAAATCCACGGCCAAGCCTGGACTTACGGACTTTAAACCAGTCATACAAGCGCCAGCATCGGGCCATCGCGACTGAGAAGCTGGGAAATGGATTTTAAAATTATCTACAGCCCGACTCGCAGAAAAAAAGGCGAATATATAAGAGCAGAGTTGCAAGACAAAGTTTGGGTGAGGTTTTCGGCTGAAAAGGATTTCGTAGACATTAGGACGCGCGTGCGCCACAAGCTGTTTAGAACAGCTGCTTAGAACAGCATGCCCATGTCCATGTCGTCGGACTCCTCCTCGGCCTCCTTCTTCTTCTCCTCGGCAGCAGCCTCCTCAGCCGGGGCATCGCCACCAGCAGCAGCAGAGCCGGCACCGGCCGCCGGGGCGGCGGTCTGGCCGAAGGCAGCAAGAAGCTCCTTCTTGTCGGCCTTCGAGAGCGCGCTCGCGTAGAGCTGCGCGAAGATCGGCTCGATCTCCTCGAGGTTGGCGGCCTTCGTGAGCGTCAAGAGCTTGTCAGCAGTGATCTCGACGTCGGCGTCGGCGAGAATAATCGCGGCGTACGACACAGCAAGGTTCGACATTTCTGTGATATGTTGTCCTGACGAAACTCGCCAGTGCCTTACGAAACCCACCGCGCGCAGCGGGACGGGGGTGGTGCGGGCAGGCGGGGCAGAGGGTACAGCCTGCTCCAGCGTCGGGTGTCTCTCCATTAGTAAGCACAACGGGAGCCCTAATAGTGTAAGCAGGCGACGTCTGCCTGCGCTCTCAGACTTGGCAGCGGACGGGCCCAGCTCGACTATGGGCTCGGTGCATAAGCAGCGGGTGGTGAGGCTGGGCACAGTCGCACGCACATAGTTCAGTCAACCGCGCCGGCGTATATTGGCCCAGCACGGCGAATTTCCAGGGCTGACAAGGGCATGGCCAATGCACAGGCTGGCTCGCCTAAACAGGCTGAGCCGCTCGAGTTTGCGTATGAATTGCCGCCTGTGTCGCAACGCAAGCTCGCCGTGATCCAGACGGTCGCGAAGCACGCTGTGCTGCAGCCGGACGTCATTGCGGCGCGCCGCAGTGAGTTTGACTTCCTCGATGCTGCGCACAACCTCAATGGCCTGTACAAAACCTTCCTCCGGCAGTACACGCGCGTGCGCGACGGCGTCGAGCCGTTCACTGGCGACGTGCTGCAGCGCGCAATTGACGTCTACGAGAGCAGTACTCACGACCAGGAATCGTCGCATCGCTCAATGAGCACAGGCGTGCCGGATGCTGAGCCCGAGCCTGGAGCTTCGGGAGACACGCGACCCGGCACCAAGGCGCGGATCGAGTGGCAGCCGTTTGTTGTGCTCGAAACTGTGGAGTTTTTTGCCGCTGATCTGAACGGTTCGTCAACGCTGATGCCGCCGCTCACGCCTGAGCAGGCCACGCTGCAAACACAGCGACCGAAACGGCGCGCCGAGCCCATGCTCCGGTCGCCGTTCACAGGCATGCTTATCCCAGCATCTGAGTACGATGAGCATGCCCGCATCCACACACTTGACCCGGCTTATGCGACCCAAAAGGCAAAGGAGGAAGCACGCCGTGCGACCACTAATCTGGATACTGACCACGCAGCCGATAACCTCGCGCTCCTCCGCGCCAAGCGACGAAGACTACACGAGCAGCGCCAGTGATGGGCACATCACTTCAATTCGTCGTAAGATGTACATATACATACATATTCTGCCTGAGCGGCTACTGAACGAGATCCAGCATGTCAGTCTGTCCAAGCTCTGATGCAACTACCTGCACGAATGCCTGCGCCAGCTCGCTTGACGATGCGTAGGCAGCGACAGCGCGCGTGACGTCGCGAACCAAGGCCATTTCCCGGGCCTCGAGCACTGGTGGTGTCCGCAGGAGCAGCGACCACGCCCATGCCAGGTAGGGCTCTCGGTGGCCGAGCGTGGTGCGCGCCTGCGACTGCTCCATCGGAGCGGCTGTTTCAGGCGCGGCAGCTGGCTCAGCGACGGGTGCAGCAGAAGCCTCAGCAGCGAGCCAACGTGCAAGATAGACGTAGAGCCTGAAAGTGTCAGTGTGGCTCAGCGGCATCGGCGAGCGTTCATGTACGTATTCCTTCCAGGCCGCCTGGCTCTTGCATTCCGCCGGTACCTGTGGCTCAAGCAGCGCGAATTGGCTCGATGCGTGTCGATAGTATATGCTGAGTCGCTGCGGCGATCTGCGGGATAGCTCCGCCACGGCGCCCGCGCTCGCGACAGAGGTTTCGTCCCCAGCCGGGACTTCAGGAGAAGATGCCTCGATCCGGTCATTTCTCATGGCCTCGGAGTAGATGCCGGCCACGAGCGTGATCAATTTGGCCGGGGCCCAGTCTGGACTGTTGCGCTCCGAGGAGGAGGCGGTTTCGTCGTCGCCGTAGTCAAGCGCACTACGCTGATCCACGGGTGGCCGCAACCGACCCTCGATAGTATGAGCAGGGCTAAGCGACCGTTTGCGCGAGATGCTGCCAAGGGCGAGAGACTGGGCCTCTGCGCGAACACCGCGCAGATACTCAATGACTCGCTGATGGTCTGCGTCTGTAGGATCGGCGTCGAGGGGAAACGCAGCTCTCTGGCCCGTCCAAGGATCAAGGGGCCCTTCTCTGGCCATCAGGAAGCCGTAGATCGACTATTTACGTAGGTACCTCCTGTGCCAAATGGGAGCGGGTTACAGTTGTTCACTCGGCGAACCTGCGTCGCAGTGTTGAATGCTGCCGCTTTATTCCTACCTTACGGCAGTACCTCTAACAGCACCGCACCTTCGATCAATGGTCTCAAACAAGGCTCGTCTGCAGTTCAGACGTTGCATCCACGCCTGCCTCGAACGTGGTTAGGCCCGCGCATTGACCGTATGTAGTATGCGCCTGACAGATCGTGGGCGCGCAGGCGTGGAAAAGGGCCAGCGCACTGCCTGCGTACAGCGCGCATTACACGTCGCTCTAAAGCGCACTGTTGTCAGCTACGCGACACTACCAACTCACCGGCGGCAAAAACAAGCGGCTCAACCGCGACACGAGAGGTGCATATGAGTGCATTCCGAACGCTTGGACTGCTCGGCGTCGTGCTTGGTCTTGTATTTAACCCGCTGCATGAGCCGGTCATCGCGGTGTGCGGCTTCGCGTTGGCTGCATACGTGGCGGCGGACTACATGATTCCCGTCGCGGGCCCGGAGCTGATGAAGGTCGGCCTGTTCGGGCGCGATAGGCTGAAGACGGGCTCGAACCACGAGATTCCTGAGAGCCTGGGCAGTGTGATTGGCGCCATCTACATCTTCGTCGTCCTCCTGTTCACGCCGTTCACGCTGTCGGCCGGCGGGCTTGTCGCGTACCTGTCGGGCATCTTGTCTATTCAGTCAATGGTGATGCTTGGCTTTGCGGACGACATGTTTGATCTGCGCTGGCGACACAAGTTCTTCCTACCCGCCATCGCGGCGGTGCCGATGCTGATAGTATACTACGTCGAGCACGGCAACACCCACATTGCGCTGCCACCAGGACTGAACCTCGGGTCGAGCATTGACCTCGGGTGGCTATACTACGCGTACATGGCGGCGATGGCGATCTTTGCCACGAATTGCATCAACATCTATGCCGGCGTCAACGGGCTCGAGGCGGGCCAGACCGCCGTCGTTGCGGCCAGTGTGCTCGCGAACGACTTAATATATATTGGCCGGTACTACTGGCACGCAACAGTGACCGCGGATGCAGCGCATGCGCACGCGCTCTCGGTGTACTTTGTACTGCCGCTGCTCGCGGGCACGCTCGCGCTGCTGAAATGGAACTGGTACCCGGCGCGCGTTTTTGTTGGCGACACGTTCTGCTACTTCGCCGGTATGGTGTTCGCCGTTGCCGGTATCCTTGGCCATTTCAGCAAGACAATGCTCAGCCTGATCCTGCCTCAGATCGTGAACTTCATGTATTCGCTGCCGCAGCTGTTTCGCATCGTGCCGTGCCCGCGGCATCGCATGCCGAATCTCGACCCAGCTGGGTCCGGCAAGCTCGTTGCGTCGCGAGCCGATGTCACGCGGCTGCCGCCGTGGAAGCTGCACATTCTCCGTCTCCTCGCGCGCACGCAACTTCTCCGCATTTGGGAGACCCCAGGGAAGCACGGCGCGCACCCGAAAATCGAGATATCGAACATGACGCTGATCAACCTCGTTCTCGTGCATTTTGGCCCGCTACACGAGGAGACGCTCGTGCGCGTCCTTCTCGGGATCCAGGCCCTGTCCTGCACGGCCGCGCTAATCGCGCGCCATATGCTAGGAAAGCTGGTATTCGGCCGCGATAACATATGAACACGCCCGGCAAGTCCAGCGCCCGGCTTGTTTTTGGTACATACATTCACACACACATATATTATATATTTCATATACTCTGCCGCACCCTGGGTTGAATGGGCAAGCGTACGTGCGAGTAACGGGGCCTAGTTGCGTAGGGCCCGCCTGGGTAATAGAAGTCTATATGCATTCGACTCTCGCCGCGCAATAGCCAGCACAGGCGGAGTCAGGATATCAAAAAGGATGCCTGTAAGGTGCTGAAGCTGGGCATGGTGCCGACAGGGCCATTGGGTCAGGCTTGCCTAAATCCAGTCAGAGACACTGGCCATTGAAGCTGATGGAGGCATCAGTGCTTTTGGGGTCATCGTCTATATCAGAACCTTAGCGCCATGGGGGTCATTGGAGCCGCAAGCGCTCAGAACAGCAGAATCATGCCGCGTTTTCATAGACCTCGAGGTCGTCTGCCCAAGCCTTGACCTCGTCGGTCTTGACAAGCGCGCGAGCGCCGCGCATCTCCTCGAGATCAATGCCGGGGTACTTGCGTGAGTACTCACTTACCTGCGAGAGGAACTCAAACTTGTCCACGTCCTTGACAAACCGGGCCTCGACGTTCCTCTGGAACTCGTAGTCGCACCACAGCTCGTATATCTGCTCACCGGCCTTGGGGTTAAATCGGGAGATGAGGGAACGCAAGTAGACCATTGCCGCCTGCTCGCGGCGGTGCTTCTCCTCCTTATCACACGTCTCGTCGTAGGGCGTGATATCGCCGACAAGGGCCTCAGCCATGTCGTGCACGAGTGCGATCTGCTGGCACTTGCCTTTATCCAGACGCTCGTCCGCAGTCAAAAAGCAGATGATCGACATACGGTACATGTGGTCGGCAATGCTCTCGGGACGAGGCACATCGCGGTCGACCCAGCCCGTGCGGTCGGCGAGTTTCAGCTCGCTGACAATCTCAAGAAAAGCAGCAAGGAATGCACCGATGGGCGCAGGCGGGTCACGGCGCTCCAAGGCGTCGATGCGCGCCCGCACACCAGCAGGAATCGCCTCCTCTGGGGTCCACATCTGCGCTTTGAAATTTAGTCGGCGATCACGCGGCCCGCGCATGTTTGTGTATTCCTGATGAAGAGTCACACCGGTGCTCAGGAACCAGAACCACCGAGCGCTTCTCGCTTCAACTGACGCCTGCAACGGCCTGAGGTACCGCAGCGACCCTCACCTCTGTTAATTTCGGGGCTGAAAAGATCGTGCCGGGTTGCTCAATCCGTGGTCGAGGCGGAAGCGCGTCAGGCCAAGATGTGGCTCGGATGGCTCTTACTGAGACTAAGGCTCAAACAGTACAGGCTTGAGCCTCGCAATCTATGCCAACATAAAAGTATCATACGCATATGCATTCCTATTTAGATTGTAAATATTGAGACCTCTGTGTTTTTGCCAGGGATTGATGCCGTTGACGTCCGCGCATATACATTCATAGTCAGGTGCCGACGCAGATATATTGTCGATGTTTCACATGCGGAGGAATGGGCTTGTCACGACGCCAGGCCCGGGCGCGCGGAGCCTAGGGTAACGAGCACGCCATCTGGCCGCAGTGCCCGAGCAGAAAAATCGTAGCGGGTTGGGTATCGCAATGCCATATATAATTTAGGGTTGGGGCGTCATAGACGTGCGCGCAGGTTGATTAGACCTCAAGGTGCCTTCTGCAGCAGATTGGATCTCCTGAATTTCACAGCGAGTGCTTGCGCATCGAGTCCCGAAAGCGTTGGTTGCGTGGACACGAGTAGTTACGGCGCCTTAGGAAGCCTGTGCCGAAGCAGGTCAACCAACTTGACTTTCTAAACTCGCCGTTCGCCGAAGAGGTTCGCCAAGCTTTTTTCCCTTGTTTAGCCAGCCGTCTTTCTGGGGCATCCTGGGATGAATTTTCTACGAGCATTTGTTGAGCTGCTCCTAAGCTTCGTGCACTTTCTTCGCGCTGGTAATGGCGGTCATGGAATCGTCGATCCTGATCCGTTCGTGAACTACCAAATCGATGTGCCAGGGAGAGACTATGGGGCGCCATTTTACAAGACTTTGCTTCTGCAGCATGAGTTCGCCGCATCCTGGGGCCACCCCTTTTCGGTGCGCTACACTCCACCCAACCAAGAGTTCTCTCACGTTGAGTTGACTCTTGAGGTTTCTTCGTTTGGAGTTCAATATGACCGCCTTGCCCACGTTTATTTTGATGGCATAGAGATCTGGCGCCCATCCACTTCTGAGCCCCGTGGGCGCCGCTCTTACTCGACGTTTACCAAGGACCTTAGTGCATACGCCGCGCTGTTCTCGCGGCGCGGTGAAATCTCGGTGGAGCTAAACAACTTGGTTACCGAGCGCCTAAATGGCACGTTCAACGTATCGCTAAGTGCTACGTACTACAACGTTGCAAACGTACCGGGCCCGCGCGAGTGGTTCGAGCACGACGGGAAGCCTGCCACGGGAATTCAACAAGTGTTGAACAATCGCGTCGCGACGGGGCCTGCTGCGGCGAAGATTCCGCAGCTGCGGCGCAATAGTACTGGCGCCGTGCTACAGGTATTTGCGAGCGGAAATGGCAATGATGAGTTTTGGTATGCTGAGGGGTTGGATGGTGACGACAACGACAACCTTGGAGCGCTGCGACGTATTGAAGTACGCATTGGCGATGATATCGCTGGCGTGATCACGCCATTCTATCAGATATACACCGGCGGGATCCAGCCAGCGCTGTGGTCTCCGCTCGTTGGCGTCAGTACCTACGATGCCCCCTCTTACTATATCGATGTGACGCCGTTTCTGCCGGACTTGTGGGATAGCGACTGCAAGGTTCGCGTGCGGGTCGTGAACCAGGATGGTCAAACTGTGCGCAATGAGTGGATTCTGAGCGCGGCCCTTCTAACCTGGGAGACTACCGATGTTGTCGGCTCCGGTAAACGACACGCTACTGTCGTTACTGACAAAACCCACAAAATCTCCGCGCCAGGTGCGGAAATCGTCAACTTTGTGCACCGAGTCAATGCTTCGGCGGATCTCAAGCTCAGTGGTCGCACGGAGCGTGTAGAGTGGTACCAGGACCAGGCCGTGAACATTGTGAATGCTGGCGCGCTGAGCATTAGCCATCACACGGAAGGCTCATCAAGCCTTACCCTTGGCAAGCAAGTATATTCCCGATCTCATGACTACTCGTTACACATTGGTCTTGACGAGCAGGAAGTGGGTCTTGCGCAGGGCTATCTGACGAGTGATACAAACCAAGCTGATCCAGAGGTCTCAGCGGACTTCTGGCGACGCTCCCTGAGCTATGAAGGCGCATGGTCTAACAGTACTCATCATGGCAAAAAGCAGAGGGGTATCAGGTATGCGTCCGACGTCCACGTCGCCTTTGAGCAAACAGGCCAGGCCCCCAGGCCCAAGTTATCAATCCACGCTAAATCGTGCAACGGCTCTCTGAAGTATATCCATGAGAATACCCATGACGATGACCAGTGCTTTGAGGATGAAGATTCACTCTCTACTACGACGCCCCCAGCTGTCGACCAAGCCCGCGCCCACGCAATTAGACGTAAGTGGATGCGCCACATTCTGTTATGATCATGAGCCACCGAATTTATTTATACGATACCTTCCTTTTTTATTTATATCGGTTTCAACCCACCCGAGCATCGCATAGGTAGCTCTTTCTCATCCCTGAGCGGTGATGACCCTCCGCGTTAATATACGCGTCGCGATATCCGACTCGGCTGCGTGCGTCATGCACCGTGCCCACGCCGCAACCCTTAACCTCGAAGATAACGGCACTGCAGAGAGATAGCGTCGCCGGTATGTAAAGTGCCTGACGTATTTTCCGATTGGGCTGCCGCCGCGAATCATCATGGCATCTTATCTATGAAGGGATGCGCGTTGGAGAGTGGGGCCAGCATGCCGGTTTCTACCAGGCCGCGTCGGGGCGTGCAAGTGGTCTCGATAAGATTTAGATTTATACCAGGTGTGTAACAGTTTCGCCATTCATTGAAACCAGAGATCTCGGGGCTGCTCAACACCGTCTAACCCACCGTCTAACCCACCGTCCTTCTTCGCGTTCCTTCTCTTATTCTTTAGGCTGCCATGGCACTGGCCAGTTGCACCGTCCTCTCTTTGTTCCTCATCACACTTCCTTTCCTTCGGCAAGCATCCGCATCGGGTGCAGACCTCACCAACCTCGTCAAAACATACGAGGTCACGCTTCCACTACCAGATTACGGCGCCCCAGTTCACACAGAGGTGATTATTGACCAGACATTCGCGAACTCCTATAACGAGCTGGTGACCTACAATTACGTACCACCTAATGTCGAGTTCAACCGCGTGACTGCTGAAATCGGACTGGAGACATTTGGTTTCCAGTATGACAGACTTATGCATCTGTTTTACGACAATATAGAGATTTGGCGACCGAGTACTCCCGAGCCAGTGGGCAAGAACGTAACTTCTATCGAGACGAAAGACCTTAGTGCGTTCCTGAGCCTGTTCCAGAAGCCCGGGCAGATCGAATTTAGCTTGCCTAACATCGTGACCACTCAGAACGCTGGTGTGTATTACACTAATGTGACCTTGACGTTTTACAACGATCTGAACACACCCGAGGTGACTGATGATTCGTGGTTTTATAGCGAGCCACCAAGTAAAATTGAGCCCGTAATCTCCCAGCTCGCGTATGCAGCGCAAAGCCCTGTCAATGGCTCAATCCCATCTGTGTCCAGGAATACCACGCGAGCCATTCTCAATGTGTTTGCAAGTGGCAACTCACAGGAAGAGTTCTGGTATTCGAATGATCCATCAACAGGTGGTCCTACACGCCTCATAGAAGTGTACGTGGCTGGCGAATTGGTCGGCATCGCAGACCCGTTCGCCGTGGTCTACACAGGTGGATGGGACCCTGCATTATGGCAGCCGCTGATGGGGATAGATGCTTCAGCGGTACCTAGCTACATCGTCGATGTGACACCGCTCCTTCCGACACTATGGGAGGAGGAAGAGTCCACAGAAGTGGTGGTTGCCATTGGCAATGGCTACAATTCGACGGAGGCAATCCTCAGCAATTGGATAGTGAGCGCCGCACTGTTTACGTGGGAGGTGCCGAACTTGCAAGGCTCGGCCAAGGCTTCACCGACAATTACAAAGAGCGGTTCGGGTAACGTACATGTCTATGGTGAGAACTCTACCTACGAGAGCCTTGAAGCGTTTTACAATCATGGAGTTTACACGTCCGCAGAGTTAACATACACTGATACCACCACGAACAAAACTTACAGTGGCATTGCGTCCTGGTCGCAGCAGGCCAAAATGTCCAACAACCTCGAGAACACCGACTCGGCTACAATCGTGAAGCAGACGGGCGAGGGATACTCACGGTCAAACTGGCAAGCCTCGAACGGTACGAGTATTTCTTATAGACGCACACACAGTTACCCCTTCTCTGCAAAATATGTCCAAGGCTCGAATATGCTGTTGATTGGATTCAATCGCACCTTGGATGCGGAAGTCGACTCTAACTCCCGTCCATTCTCAGTAGCCATCAATCAAGAGGCATCCGTTGGTCCGTCAGGAGTCCAGTCCATCAATGATGTGTATTCTGGCAACTACCACCGCCACGCCGTTGCAGAGCATGACACAGTGATTTCGGATACATCGAACTAGTTATATAAATATCTAACATATACAGGGCTCGCGCAATGCTATACGGATTTGGAAGAACCAAAGCGGATGGGAGAACGCATCACCTTCTTGCGAGTTGCTCAGAAATGCCATGCCTGAAACGGGTCTCACCTCTACGGGCATTAACCTATGGGCATTAACTACAACAAGGGTATAACAACGGCCTCTCGCAACAGCCGCAACAGCTTACGCGCCTATGCTCAGAAGGACGGCTACAGCGCCTACGTGACAGATATGACTGCTTTTCTGCAAGTTTCACATTAATATATATATAAGCGGCGCATGCATCTTAGGCAATGAGCTCGACGACACCGCCGACCTCCTTGATCTTCTTCTCCGCAAGCTCACTAACGAAGCGGGCACGAATGATGACCGGGACATTGGGGAGCTTACCCTTGCCAAGAACCTTGCCGTAGCCGGCAGCAAGAGTATCGATGACGGGCGCGGCAGATGCCGACGCAGAGGTGAGGTGCTTCTCACGCTCCTCAGCCGGGATCAGAGCCCACAGCTTGTCGAGGTTGAGCGTCGCGTTCCACTCACGGTTCTTCAGGAGATGGTACTGGCGCATACCAAGCTTACCGAAGTAGCCAGGGTGGTACTTGTCGAGGTTGGTACGGTGGTGGTGCTGACCACCGGCCATACCACGACCACCCGGGTTCTTCCGGTGCTTGCCAATACGACCGTGGCCAGCCGAGACGTGGCCACGCGACTTCCGGGTCTTCGAGAAACGAGTCGGCATTACGAAGTTGTTCTAATCGTTTGGCACCGAACTTGACTTTGTCGATTTGTGTGACGCCGGGCTACGGCGTAGCTCCCAGCGACCGCTCTTGAGTCCATCACGTGGTAATGAAAATTTCACTGTACTCTCCTTGTATCCCTAATGTAAAGCCCTATTGATTATAAATCACTTGAAGAGTTAGTATGTGAATCTGTAGACTGTTCACTCGCCCTTGCCCAAATGAGACGGTATTATGTAGCAGGCTAGCATGACATAGATTCCTCTAGCCGGCACGTGTGGCCGACACGTGGGCACTGGGTAAAATTACACATACATTAGGAGATTCCACCATATACCGACCCATGCTTGGCGCGAGAAATCTGCGCATGCAGGACCCGATACGGATACGACTGCAGTGTGCATAATGGGAAACGCAAGGCGGCATTTGCATCCCTTTCGTACGAACCGCAAGATCCACGCATACGCGCAAGGCACGCTGCCTGATGACGATGTTGACCTGATATGTGTGGTTCCATATATAGCAAAAAGGTATGATGCCGTGCGGCAATTCGGATAACGCCTCACTTATTCCGTTATCTTGTCTCCCGCTTGCCGCGTCGGTGTACCCATCCCCCGCATGCGTAGGGCGAGTCAGCGCCAACCAGCGGCGGGCAACCCAGCCCGTTAAGCATGGGCGGGACGTTACCTCAAGCGGAATATTATGCTGTTTTAACCAGCATCTCTTCTCATGCACAAGCCAGGGAATATTTCTAAACTGTCTAATCTCGCTTGATTCTGCCTTGCTTCACTAAGACAAGCGGCGCAGCGGGGTAAACGGCATCTGCTGCCGTGCTGCCGCCCTCTCTCACGCACCCCAGTTATGGGTATCCTAGGCACACAATGTCGCCACCGCTCCAGTATGCAAAGTCGAAAACAGAAAACTAAGAGTCACATACACGTCCCGATCAGCTTATCTCGCGCGGCGAAGGATTTTTACATATACGCCTGCTGCTGACCGTTACATAGCGCGGAGGTCCCAAGTTGGGCGCGGCGGGCGCGAGACAGTGAGTCAGCACCTGTAAAAACGGACTGCTAGCGCAGAACAAGGTTTTTATCCGAATTTGCAGGCGAGTTTAGCCAGCGGCCGAGAAGCCAATTCCTCAAGTGCAATGTCGTCGTATTCGGCCCGCGAAGCCAAGCGACGAGGATCGGTCGTCCCGCCTCTTACTGGGGTCGACCGTCCGCAGGTCGACACGGTCCCCGACAAGTGCGATGTCCTCATCTGTGGCACCGGCCTTGCCGAGTCTATTCTTGCTGCTGCGCTCGCGTGGCAAGGCACAAATGTGCTGCATATAGACGCGAACAGCGTTTACGGAGATGCAAACGTCTGTCTGTCGAGCAAGGATCTGAAGCAGTGGATCGAGACTGTCGCGAACGGGAGCGAGCCAACGGGAATGAACGCCCAGTTCTACCTGTCTTCACTTGCAGCCTCTTCCAATCGGGCGCAGCGTTTCCTGTTTGACCTCTCGCCCCACCTGATGTTCGTGAAGAGTGACATGCTGGACCTGCTTATCAAGTCGCGGGTTGCCCAGTACCTTGAGTTTAAGGGCCTGTCGCAGTTCCACACGTACGAATCAGATAGCTTCGAAAAGGTCAGTGGGAACAAGGAGGCCATCTTCACCGACCAGTCGCTCTCCCCGCGGACTAAGCGCAAGCTCATGAAGTTCATCAAGTTCGTGCTCGAGTGGCAAGTGGACGAGGCAATGTTTAAGACACTTGCTCAGACTCCAATTGACAAGTTTCTTGAGGCGGAATTCGATCTTGAGACCGCGCAGATCACCGAGCTTGTGTTTGCCATTGGCCTTTGCGACAACCTTCAAGTCAGTGCGTCATACGCGCTGAAGCGCATTCGGCGCTACCTGCTTTCGCTTGACGTGTACGGCAACTTCCCGGTTATGTTCAGCATGTATGGATCGTCGGGCGAGCTCGCGCAGGGCTTCTGCCGGTCGGCAGCAGTTGCTGGTGCGACGTACAAGCTTGGTGTGCAGCTTGTCGCGTGGGACGAAACGTCAAACATTGCGACGCTGAGTGACGGTAGTAAGGTCCAGGTCACCGAGAAGGCATTTCTGTCGCCGACACAGCCGTCGCCACTCCGTCCTTTGTATAATATTGACGCGCCACGCCAGGTCACTGATGGTGAGAATGTGAGCACAACGTCACGCCTCGTGGCTGTCGTAAACAACGAGTGCCGCGAATGGTTCACCGAAGGCGAGTCTGCAGCAATTGTTGTTTTTCCGCCTGGAACGCTGAGCACGAAGAATGAGTACGCCGTTCAAACGGTTGTGTACGGTGCGGGCGCTGGATTTGTCCCAGAGGGGTTCAGCTGCTGGTACTTGAGCACTCACAACCCGGACGTGCCAAAGGCGCGCGAGGACCTGAATGACGCGCTTGACCGACTCGAGGCATCGATCTTACGCGAGTCCAACATCACGTTCACACTCGGCTCGCTTAACCGCGAAGACATCGCATACAAGCCGAACGGGGTGCCCATCGTCTCGTCGGTCCGGCTTGGCCAGTCGATGCAGAACTTCGTGCCAAAGCAGAGGTTGAATTATCTTTTCAAGCTCGCGTACACAGCACCAACTTCGCGCGGTCATAATTTTAGTAAAGTGAATTTGAGCCCCGTCATTGATGGCAGCTCGAGTTTGCTGTCCACGATGTTTACCCCGGGCGAGATCTCTTATGATGGCATAGTCTCGCAGGCGCGTAAACTGTATGAGGCCGTTGTTGGCTCCGACGACGACTTTTTTGATGTCGATTTCGAGGACCAGGACGCCGAAGCACAGGCGTCACCTGAGCGCATGGATCAGGATCACTCGCCAGACGAAGTCATGCATATGGAAATCTGAGCTGATGAGGTCTGTAGTTGGTTATAATCCCTTCTCATTCAGCTGCATAATTAACATTTATTTATTGATAACGCGACGCCTTATGCTTGTGCGTGAGCCGTTTCCGTGAGGTTTACGCGCCGTTTCATAACCCGCATGTTTGTATATTACTGCTAAACTTTGCATATGTATGCGATACTAGATGACCTCCATGCTGTGCGCGAGAGTGACTTTTACGCGGGGGTCCGCGCCACGCCTGAACACCGACCCCCGCCGTAATCTAGCCGGACGCAGCACCCGATACGGTCATGATAGTGCCCGGGGCAGGGCAATCCTCCTCACATGTAAGGCGACATGGCATGTGAGCTTGCGTGCTGCGCGCTTGAGAGTCGCGATATCGGCCGCTTGAACTATAAACAGGACGCAATTGACTCCTTTTTCATCAAATATATATTGAGATTCTAGTGAGAACATGAGCGCGGAGGCAAACGAGGCTAAATGGAAATTCGAGACCAAGCAGGTCCACTCGGGATGGAATAATGATCCTGCCACCGGCGCGACATCACTGCCAATTTACCTGACATCCAGCTATGCCTTCTCGGACGCGGACCAAGCCGCGGCCCGATTCGCTCTGAAAGACCCCGGCCCCGTTTATAGCCGGCTGACGAACCCGACCAACGATGTTGCGGAGCAACGTGTCGCTGCTCTGGAAGGAGGTGTGGGCGCGCTTTTTGTGTCATCTGGTCAGGCTGCGTCTACTCTCTCTATTCTGAATCTTGGTGGAGTTGGCAGTAATGTCATTGCGTCCTCGTCGTTGTACGGTGGAACCACTGCGTTGCTGAAGAACAGCTTGTCCCGACTAGGGGTAGAGACAAGATTTGTGTCGGACCCTGCGGACCCCGAGGAGTGGAAAAAGCTCAGCGATAAGAAGACAATTGCGTTTTATGGGGAGTCAATTCCAAATCCGAAGGGAGATATTTTCGATATCGAGCCGATTGCCAAAGCCGCCCATGACGTGGGCGTTCCGCTTATTGTAGACAACACAGTTGCAACCCCGTACCTGACGAGGCCGTTTGAGTGGGGAGCTGATATCGTTGTGCACTCGGGAACCAAGTATCTTGGTGGTCACGGAGCTGTGATTTCAGGTATTATCGTTGACAGTGGCAACTTCGACTACACGCGGGAGCCGGAGAGATTTCCGTACTTTAATGAACCGGAAGCGAGCTACCACGGACTGAATTTTGGCCGAGACTTCGGCGAAGGTGGTGCTTTTGGCAAGAATTTGTCTTATATTTTGCGAGCCCGAGCGATTGGCCTCAGAGACCTCGGCTTCGCACAAAGTCCAGTGAACGCCTTTTTGGTGGAGCAGGGAATTGAAACGTTATCGCTGCGAATCGAGCGACACGTTGACAACGCGCTTGCAGTTGCAAAATACCTCGAGAATCGTAAGGAACAGGTGTTATCTGTGCAGTACGCGGGCCTGGAGTCCTCGCCCTACCATAAGCTTCAGCAGAAGTACGCCCCCCGGGGCGCTGGTGGCCTGCTATCATTTAATATCGACGGTGGCACTGTAGCCGGAAAGGCGTTCATCTCAGGGTTGAAACTTCTGCCGACTGTTGCTAATATCGGAGATGTGAAGTCGCTCGCCATCCACCCTGCTTCGACAACTCATTCGCAGCTTACTGAAGAGGAGCTGAAGCTCTCTGGGGTGGACCCGGGAACCGTCCGGCTTTCCATCGGCATTGAGCACGTTGAAGATATAATCGCCGATCTTGAGCTTGGATTCGCGGCTGCGGCGGCAGCAGTCTCTAAGGGACACTAAGCGGGTCCCATCAAATAAGTTGAGTTTCTTAGACTAACAATGAGCTATTCAAGATCTGGTCTCATGGCTGGTTCGCGGACATGCCATGAAGGAGCAGCCGATCGATCGATCCGAACGAGAGGTGACGCTATAGAGAATTAAATTTGATTTTCTCAAATCATTCCTCAAATCATCGGTATTTACACTACACAAAATGTCATAAACCTTGGTCTTTACATCCTAGCGCTCTACTTTTAGCCCACCAGTGCGTGGTCCCTGCAGCGGAGAGGGCGGCGCATTGTGGGAATAGTGGAGATGCCCACCCCCGCCCCCACAGTAGCTCTGCAGTTTCATGCACGTGCACAGAGTATAGTCTAGATCACACCATCGACCAATAATCCGCTTGCACGAATCTCTGCAGCTGATTTTAATCGTAAAAAGAAAAGGATGCGGGTAGCAGGTTAATGATGGCACGATATCATGCCGACTTAGCTCATACGAGATCCTGTTCTCAACGTTGAAT
Source organism: Starmerella sirachaensis (assembly GCA_030578495.1). Taxonomy (NCBI): domain Eukaryota; kingdom Fungi; phylum Ascomycota; class Dipodascomycetes; order Dipodascales; family Trichomonascaceae; genus Starmerella; species Starmerella sirachaensis. The sequence goes on along the minus strand of JAJMSC010000004.1, from coordinate 424,160 downwards.
GCGGGGAGGCCAGGACCACGTAGTCTGCTTGCGAGGTGTCACTTCTCTCTCCTTTTAACCCCATAGTAGTATAGTTCTACTTTTCATCAAGATTTCGCCGAGCTTATCGGCATCTACACCATCCTATCAGGAATGTCCTTGGCGATGGTGGGAGCCCTGCATGCGGCGCCCTCACAGTGCCCATATCGAAGTCCGGTTACCATACCCTGATTAGCACCGGAAAGACCGATCAGTAAACTTTCCGGCATCGCTTCAGTACTGAACCCCTGTTGGTAGCCACTGGTCGAAAAGCGAGAGCTCACCAGAACCAATGCGTTACTTAGGCTTACAAAACCGGGACAGAAGTGTCCGTGCTTATCCGTTTATGCAGTGTTGGCTCAGTTTATGCCTGCGACAAATCATGCAGCTCTGCCCGCCCATTTTAATCTGCACAAGCAAGGCCCGGTGGTGTTATGTCCCCGTACGGCTGCAGTCTCGCGTGATCAAATCTGTCTCATACTAAATGCCCATTATGAGGTCTTGACCTCACGGACGCGCATACTTTTGGAATAGTGTCTACCCACTCTTGAGTTTTCCGCGGCCTGAGTATTGATAACGGACCGGATTTATTATAACTTGCCGCAGCTTGACTGTTGTGTGCCTGCAGCACTTGGCGCTACGGCTACTATTTAGCCGCATTAAGGTTAGGGGTGGTTGATACGATGGTCAAACTGCGTATCTCGAGAGGGGGCAGGGAAGCCACATCAGAAGGCTGCAGGTCTTTCTGCTATAAATGATGAAACTTTCGCCATTCTCTTATCTCTGCGAGGATGGGGATTTTCAAACGTAACGAAAAGCTTGCTGTCACCGAAGTACACGGCGAGAAAGACAAAGCTCGCTATGGTGTTCAGTCCGCATATCGAGTGATGACTTTATTCATGCTACAGGCACCATCAGCGAAGATGGCGACGTGATAGACAATGTTACGGGTGGAATAATTGGCTCTCACGACGACGACAAGCATTCTCGTCACCTTCCTTTCGAACTTTACCACCACTATGCTAAGATACAGCGTGGCTACGAGGACGATAACGACTTCGATGGGCTAAGGATGGAGCATGAGCGCCAACTAAGAGATCCACACAGCAATCTGAGCCATGAGAAAGTTGAGTCCCAGCTAACGCTTCGGCGTGCGAAGACTTACGCAGTGTTCTTTCTCATAACAACAGATATTCTCGGGCCGTCCAATGCGCCATATGCTATAAGCCAGCTCGGGTATGTTCCGGGAATCATTCTTTACATCACATTTGGCTGTCTGGCTATCACGGGTGGATACCTATTGAACAAGGCTTTCCTAATGCTAGACTCGAACAACTACCCTATTCGCACCTTTGCCGACCTCGCTTCAAGAATTTTCGGACCGTGGTCTCGTTACTTTATTGCCGCCCTGCAGTTCATCCAGCTTGTGATGAATGTAGGCGTGATTTGTCTTAGCTCCGGCCAAGCCCTGGCACTTTGCATTAACTCGACGAGGGATGACCCTAAGCTTTGCTTTGTAGTGCAAGTGCTTGTTTGGGCTCTGCTAGGCATGATACTAGGTCAGATCCGCTCCTTGGGGACATTTTCTCATATTGCGAATAGCGCTGTATGGATGAATGTGGCTATATGTGTGATCACCGTGATAGGCGCCGCCATCGGTGGACCAAACATCGAAGTCGCATTATCTGGTCTTGGGATTCCATATACCGGTCCTCCGCAAACACATGCGGTAGTTAGACCCGAGTATCTTACTTACCAGCAGCTCCTTGCTTCCCGAATCACAGGTATAAACCAGATGGTTTTTGCCTGGGGTGGTGCAACAATATTCTGTGAGATCATGGCAGAAATGTCACGACCTCGTCAATTCGTTGTAGGAATGAGTGCCGCTGAGCTTTTCATCATGGTAATCTACCTCGTCTTTGGTATACTCGTATATCACTACCAGGGCCAATATACCTATACCGTTGCTAATCAGGGCATAAAGCAATACGGTCTACAGCTTGCCACCAACATCATTTCGCTTATTTCTGGTGTGCTTGCTGCAGTCTTGTACGGAAATGTCGGCCTAAAGGTTTTATATCAAGGATTCGGTGTACCTGATCTGAAATTTCCACCCCTCACAACTAAGAAAGGTGCACTTCTATGGGGCATCCTAGTTATTGGCTACTGGGGTTTGGCTTTTGTAATTGGAATGGCCATCCCGCAGGTTTCAAACCTTTCTTCACTCATTGGAGCTGTATGCATTTTGAACTTCTCTTATACCCTTCCCGCTGCTTTCGCTTTGACTATTTTAGTGCGCCAAGATGCAGCTGCGTTGGACCAGTACGACCCTGTTACCGCTAAAGTTCAGCGCTATGATACCTGGCGTAATTGGGCCCGATGGAAGCGAGGCTTTAGAAGTGGAACTTGAAAGCGTGCGGTTGCGAAACTCCTACTTTTGGTCATGTTTTTCGGAGGGCTCACGCTATGCGGCCTTGGCATGTTTGCAGCTATCACTAGTATGATTACTGCTTATGAGCACATAACGCCGGTATTCAGTTGCATGCCTCCGGTTCAAAATTGAGCGAGTCGTAATACGAAGAATCATAGGGGATGACAGCTCGGGGGATACTTCAAATGCCCGGTGGTAACATCGCAACCGTATCTCGCCTAGTTCCAGACTGCCTATCGGCGGCGCATTGTGGGAATAGTGGGGATGCCCACCCCACCCCCCACAGTAGCCCTGCAGTTTCATGCACGTGTACGGAGCATGGCCTAGATCTCATTATCCACCAATAATCAAGGGTACACGTATAACTGCACCTGACCACTGACCATAGTTGTTAACAGAAAAAAGATATGGGTAAGTCGCAATATTATTCCGAGTTAGCTCAATTAAGATCCCGTTCTCAATGCAAAGTGCCGTAAGGCCGCGATTACCTTTTATGCTTGCGGGGAATCGTCTCGCTATCTTTAATGTTATGGAAGTCTTATTTTACTACTAATCAAAAATTTCCCGGCTTATCTGTCGATGTATCATCGAGCTAGGGTGTCCCTGGGTTAGTTTTGCATACAAGAATGGCAGGCCTGCATCAGCTCCCATTTGGCCCATGTCGAAGTCCAGTAACCGTACCCTGATAAGGACTGGACAAACAGAACAGTACGCTTTCTGTAATCGCTTCAGTGCTAACGTGCAGTCGGTAGCCGCTCGTATGGGAGCCAGAGCCCTCCAGAACCGGGACGTGACTTAAGTTGGAAAAGAACATAGCCATAGGAGCGGACCATTTATCTTTGAACGGCAACACATTGGTATTTCTGCGACAAATCTTACAGCTCTGCCCACCCGACTTCATCTTTAGAAGCAAGGCCCGATGCTGTTGTCTCCACGCTCGGCCGTAGCGTCGCGTGATCAAATCTGTACCAGATTAAACTATCGTTTCGAGAACTAGGGGTCTCACGGACGCACGGATATGCCAAAATAATGATACCCATCTCCACGGTTTCCGTGGCATACGTTTACAACTAACCGGATTTATTATACACGTTTACGTGCCTGCAGCGCTTGCGTTCCGGCTAGTATTTAGCTGCATCGAGGTTAGGGGTGGTGGATATGATAGTCAAACTGCGTATCTCCAGAGGGAGGTAGGGGGCCAGATCAGGAGGACGCGAGTCTTCCTAATATAAATGATGGAAATTTCGCCGAAACTTTTATCTTCACGCACGAGAGGATGGGGATTTTCAAGCGTAACGAGAAGCTCACTGTCACCCAAGTATATGATGAGAAGGACAAAGGTCGGTATAGAGTTCAATCCGACGAATCGAGTGATGACTTCTTGCATGCTACGGGAACCATTGATGAAGATGGCGATGTGATAGACAATGTTACCGGTGGCGTAATTGCCTCCCACGATGACGATAAACACTCTCGTCACTTGCCTTTTGAACTCTATCAACATTACGCCGAAATTCAGCGTAGTTATGAGGACCAGAATGACTTCAATGGCTTGAGACAAGAGCACACACGCCAGTTAAAGGATCCGCACAGCAACTTGAGTCCCGAGAAGATCGAGTCCCAGCTGACGCTTCGGCGTGCGAAGAAGTATGCCGTGTTTTTCCTTATTACAACGGACATCCTTGGCCCGTCAAACGCGCCTTTTGCCATAAGTAGGCTCGGATATGTGCCTGGAATCATCCTTTATATCACTTTTGGTTGTCTAGCGATAATTGGAGGGTTTCTGTTGAACCGGGCTTTCCTTATGCTCGACTCGAACAACTATCCTGTCCGCACTTTCGCAGACCTTGCGTCTAGAATTTTTGGGCATTGGTCGCGCTATTTCATTGGCGCACTTCAATTTATCCAGCTTGTGATGAATGTTGGTGTAATCTGCCTCGGTTCAGGCCAGTCGCTGGCGTTATCCATTAACTCAACAAAGGATGACCCTAAGCTTTGTTTCGTGATACAAGTGCTTGTATGGGCTCTTCTAGGCATGGCGATAGGCCAGATCCGCTCTCTGAAGACATTCTCACATATCGCTAACAGCGCTGTGTGGATGAATGTGGCTATATGCGTGATCACTGTTATTGGTGCTGCGCTCGGTGGACCAAACATTCCAGTTGCAATGTCGGGTCTTCACGTTCCATATACAGGTCCTCCGCGTACGCAGGCAGTTGTCAGACCTGGATATCTTGATTACCAGGGGCTTTTGGGCTCCCGCATCACTGCTTTAAACCAGATGGTGTTCGCCTGGGGAGGAGCAACAATTTTCTGCGAAATCATGGCAGAAATGTCACGACCTCGTCAGTTTACCGTGGGAATGAGCGCCGCTGAATTTTTCATTATGGTAATATACCTCGTTTTTGGCATTCTTGTTTACCACTACCAGGGCCAATACACCTACATTGTTGCTAATCAAGGCATCAAGCAATACAGTCTCCAGCTCGCCACAAATATAATTTCACTTGTTTCTGGAGTGCTTGCTGCTGTTATGTATGGCAATGTTGGTCTCAAGGTATTATATCAGGGGTTTGGTGTGCCCGACCTAAAGTTTCCGCCGCTCACCACTAAAAGGGGTGCGCTTCTATGGGCTGTGCTTGTGATTGTCTACTGGGGTGTGGCCTTCGTGATTGGGCTGGCTATTCCGCAGATTTCAGATCTTTCGTCTCTCATCGGAGCTGTTTGCATTTTGAATTTCTCGTACACTCTCCCTGCTGCCTTCGCACTAACTATTTTGGTGCGTCAAGATGCAGCATCATTGGATCAGTACGATCCTGTTGCCGCAACGGTCGAGCGTCATGATTCATGGCATGACTGGGCCCGATGGAAGCGAGGAGTAAGTAGAGGGGGATGGAAACGCCAAATTGCGAAGGTCGCGCTTTCGGTCATGTTCTTTGGTGGACTCACGCTATCAGGCCTAGGCATGTATGGAGCAATCACTCAAATGATTAGCGATTATAAGCAGATCCCGCCGGTGTTTAGCTGCGCTCCCCCAGTTCAGAATTGAGCGAGCCGTAATACGAAGAATCATAGGGTATGACAGTTCGGGGGATACTTCAAATGCCCGGTGGTAACATCGCAACTGTACCCCGCCTAGTTCCAGACGTGCCTACATCTTTAGAAAGAACAGACAGGTGAGGTCGATGTGCGATATATTTGCGCACTTCAGATGATACTGGACGGCTGGGTATTGTAAGTGCTCTCAAATCAGTTATTACATGTAATAAGCTTTATAGAATTTCAAGGTTGTTGTAGATCGGTTCACCAGGTATGTTCTGAAAGGACGCTCGAACGAATTTAAATAAAATAATATACGGCTCGCAGACATGGGGCTCAAACCCTGAAAACATACAAGATGATATCATATCACTTCCTTATAAGTGAGTATGCCAGTATGCCAATCCACTAGCCGCTCATTGAACCACGTGTACAAAAACTGATAACGGAGGCTTCTATTTAGTCTCCCGAGAGAGATGCAGGGCTTAGATCGATAGCGCCAGGGTTCTTGTAGATCATATCAGGTAGTGCCAATAATAACTGGTTTAGATCAGGACCTGAGAATCGAGCCAGCCTGTGCCGCTCGGAAAGGGAGTGAAAAATGCAATACATGCCCAACCCTAAGAAACCAAAACCTGACCCTGTATGCGAGAAATTCTCATGAAAAGAGAGTTTGCACAGTTCAGCTCAAGTCTCATGGAACATGACCATTTCGTTCTGAAATACGGTTCTCTTCTGAACAACTTGATGATGGTTCATAAGCACATTATACCAGTCACCATATAAACTTCCAGGTTGTGGGCTTTAGTCCCAGTTACTCAATAGCAGAATGATGATAAATTTCTCGAGATATCGACAAAATAAAGACCAGAGTCAAAGCCAAGCTGGCTGGAGTTCCTTTTACGCTATGCCATGCCAATACCACATCGCCGACTTGTCTAATCTCTGCTGCTCCCTCTGGAGAAGTGGGCTATGAAAATTACACGGCAGACGAGGGTTACATTGCATGATGCGGAAGTCAAGCATAATGCATAAACCCTAACCCGACCATGACAGTCGAAGATGCGGGGATGGATCGCGAACTGGTTTATAGCTCTCAAGTTCCCAGAAAAATTACCAGCTAAGTTTTTCCAGATGGGCCTTTTTTAACGCCACGAGAAGGCAGCTACGTCGGAATATGCCGCAAACGAAAAAGGCATACACGGGGTGGACTCTGACCCGCTTGGCGAAAAACCAAGCGTTACGGGGACAATAACCGAGCTTGACGGCGACGTTATAGACAATGTGACAGGAGGGGTTATCGCTGCACACGACGACGACAACCATACGCGCAACCTCCCGTTCGAGGTCTACCACCACTACGCCAAGATTCAGCGAAAATTCGAGGACAACAACGACGCGCAGGGCCTGTATGAGGAGCATGAGCGGCAGCTTGCTGACCCGCATAGCAACCTGAGCCAGGAGAAGATCAAGTCCCAGATGGCCTTCCGCCGAGCTGGTAAGTACGCTGTATTTTTCCTAATCACGACAGACATCCTTGGCCCCTCTAACGCTCCGTATGCTATCAGCCAGCTTGGATACGTTCCAGGGATTATCCTTTATATCACCTTCGGTGTTCTCGCAATTTTAGGCGGCTTCCTGCTAAATCGAGCCTTTCTACTTCTCGATTCCAACAACTATCCTATTCGGACATTCTCAGACATTTCTTCTAGGGTCTTTGGGCCCTGGTCGCGCTATTTCATCGCAGGTCTTCAGTTCATACAACTGGTTATGAATGTTGGCACCATTTGTCTCACGTCTGGACAGGCGCTGTCTCAGTTGATTAGCTCAACGCAAGACGATCCTAAGCTATGCTTTGTCGTACAAGTGCTCGTGTGGGCTCTTCTAGGTATGATAGTGGGCCAGATACGCTCCTTGAAGACGTTCTCTCATATAGCCAACAGTGCCGTATGGATGAATGTAGCTATCTGCATTATCACTATGGTTGGTGCTGCCATCGGTGGGCCGAACAGAGATGTCGCACATCAGGCTTTTGGAATACCACGAAACGAACCACTTCAGCTGCATGCAGTAACGCCAACAACTCTTAGCGAGCGTATTGGTGGCGTGAATCAGATGGTATTTGCCTGGGGCGGCGCTACAATCTTCTGTGAGGTGATGGCGGAAATGTCACGTCCACGTCAATTCCTACCAGGAATGATGGCTGCTGAGCTCTTTATAATGGTTGTTTACCTTTTGTTCGGTGTGTTTGTTTACAGCTACCAAGGACAGTACACTTACACCGTTGCGAATCAAGGCATCAACCAATATGGGTTGCGTCTCGCAGGAAATATCATCACTCTAATCTCTGGGGTGATCGCCGCCGTTCTATATGGTAACGTCGGCATGAAAGTCTTTTATCAAGGATTCGGTGTGCCTGATCTAAAATTTCCGAAGTTGACCTCGAAGCGAGGAGCCATGCTCTGGTTAGTGCTGATTATTATCTATTGGGCTGTCGCTTTCATTATTGGCGTGGCCATTCCGCAAGTCAACAACCTCGTTTCTTTTGTCGGAGCGCTTTGCATTCTGAACTTCTCCTACACGCTTCCCGCTGCGTTCGCCCTCACCATACTGATACGTCAGGACGCTAGCGCGCTAGATCAATTCGATCCGATCACGGCCTCTGTGCAACAATATGACGGTTGGCTGAAGTGGGCTCGTTGGAAGCGTAGCATTGTAGCAGGGAGCTGGATACGCAAGTTAGCCAAGTTTTTGCTGGTGATAATGATGCTTGGTGGTCTCACTCTTTCTGGTCTTGGCCTCTATGCCGCTATCACTGGTATGATCGAGGCGTACAAACGTGTTCCTAAAGTTTTCAACTGCAAGCCACCTATTTAAGCTTAAATACATAATCAACTCACTATATGAGCATCAATATTATCATTTCATTCCTTGTATTTCTTTGATAGGTGCCTAAGCAGACCGACACATTCTGTCCTTGGCCTGGGAGCCTGATCACTCTTGGTGGAGTACTGGCCAAGGTCACTCATTGTGGCAGCATTTATAGAGCTTCTCGAAGTATCAATGTGTATAAGTTGACCCCCCCGTTCGCTTCCACGCCTTTCCGCTGTTTTATTCGTCAAGACGCCTATTTGTCAAAGCAACTGCTACAAATATCTACGGCTATTTTACTAGGATCTAAACTTTGGTAAACTTTTTCCTGGCAGCGAGTGTGTTCAAAATGACCTCGTCTCGGCCCGCAATAAGCTCCGGGACCGTGACATGACGCTTATCCAATGTCTCCGTGACATCAGCTGAAGCCTCCTTCGCCAACTCCGGCGTCAATTCGTCAAGTTTTCCCAGGTCCTTCATCATTTTCAGATATGCTGGCCCGAGTTTCGGGAACCAATTCGCAAGCCCACCTTTACCCCCGCCAAGGTGCAGGTTTAAGAATTGTCCATAGATTGCCCATCGCAGCCCCGGGCCCTCAACTAACGCCTTGTCTATGTCCTCAGAGCTCGCAACGCCTTCGCGGAATAGGTAGAGGGCTTCCTGAATGATTGCTGCTTGAAGGCGATTTGCGATATGACCTTCGACTTCCTTTTTCAGCAGTACTGTGGCTTTGCCTAGGCCATCATAGAACTCCTTTGCCGTAGAAATGAACTCAGGTTTCGTTTTCTCGCCACCACAAATCTCGACTAGTGGAAGGATGTGCGGGGGATTGAAAGGGTGCCCGAGAAGGATTCTCTCCGGGTGTGCGGCATCAGCCTGGAATAAAGACGGTTTGATTCCTGAAGATGACGAGGAGATAATCACGTCCGAGCTGATAACCTTCTCGAGGTCGGCTATGAGCCTTTTCTTCGACTCCAAGTTCTCAGGAGTGCTTTCCTGAACGAAGTCAACGTCACTAAGCCCATCAAGCGACGACACAACCTCTAGCTTACTGAGATCGACTGAGTCGGAGACGGGAACGCCGCTGGCCTTGCGAACTTGCGCATAACTGGCCGCCAGTCTCTCGATATCTTCCCTGGCGCTTGGGCTGTTGTCGTATGCCACAACGTTGTAGCCTTTTGATAGGAACTCAATGGACCAGCTTGCACCGATGAGACCTACACCGTATACACCGATCTTACGAAATTGACTTGCTGTAGTGCTTTGAAAGCGCACTTGTGACAAAAGTCGCCGAACTGGAAGCATTTTTCTTAGAATTCAATGGCACACACCTACCACCCCAGATAGCTTTGATAATAAAGCCTCCCCTCATCCGTATTGCGGGGTGTGCGGCGCCGAGGCCAGCTAGGGTATGAGAAGCACCCAGTCGAGCTGAAAGTTGTCAGTGTGGGCTGAACCGAGGAACAGGTCACAGGATCCTGGTTTAAGGTCTACCCCGTGACCTATAGACGTCCTGAAGAAATTCGTCAGGAGCGTCAGCGCATCGTCTGTAATCCCCGGTCCGGCAACCCTACTACTCCTACTTGAGCCCGTTCGATGAGGAGGTGGAGCATTCGTCGATTACTGCCGTCAACTGCTCGATCGACAGCGTAGGTGTGAACAGCATCACCATAGGCATTAAAAACGACAATCCTCTTCCGGAATTATGGAATGATTGACGGTTGAGCTGAGATCGGCTATTTCTTTACTATGTACAAAAGATTACTTTAGCGGTAAAGACGGTTTCCATACTTTCTCTGCGCGTATTCACGCAACTGCCTCCCCCTGACCGTGAGATAAATCGGGAACGGGATAATCAGTACGCCGACAAGGCCCGTTATCGTGCATCCCCATCCAACTGGAAATGTATGTGTGGATAAGTGGGTGTACATGACCGTGCCGAATAGGGGAAACGCGCCACCCATCATAGATCTGACGATGTTGTTGCTGGCAAAAGCAGAGCCCGCTGCACTGGGAGGAAACATCGTACCTAGGAAGCTGAAGTAGGACTGGAACAAAAAAAATGCACCGATTGAGAAGAATAGTAGCCCTATCATGGAAAATACCCAATAAACACCTCTAGCAGATGCCCATCCAAACGCAATAATGCCGAGAGGTAACGAGATACTTCCGAATATGGCGGAAGGACCAAATACAAGTTCAGGTCTGTCAAACCTCTTAGCCGAAGCGGCTTGGTATCCGAGGTACAAAACACAGCCTATAGTTGCACCAACAAGCAGGGCGAGGAAGGCGAGACCCTGCTGTACCATGTTGAAGCCGTATAGATCACCGTAGACCAGGGGAAAGGCCTCAAAAAATAGATACATGATCGAGTAAACAAGACCCAGATGGATATCCATTAATAGGACCACCGGTTCCATAATAGTAAGCTCAACAGGCTTCCAAAACATGGTCTTAAGTACTTGCTTGGACTTTGTAGTGTGCATTAAGATATCCCCAGGCGCGAGGTAGTTGCTGTCACCAGTCTTTTTGCGGATGCGACGAGCCTTTCGCATAAGCAGCTCTTGCTCAGACGTTTCAGGTAGCAGAAGAAGCATCAGGACGAGGAGTCCGCCAGAGATAGCCAACATAAACCAGAACGGGTAGCGCCGACCATGGCCCTGGACCAGAGCGCCACCAATTAGAGGTCCTAAAAAGGGCCCAGAAATCGCACCAAAAGACCAAACAATAAGGGCTATGCCGAGCGCCGGAAATTCCCAAATATCACGGAGAGTGCCTCCAGCAGTTGAAAGCGGAGGCGACGCAAACACTCCTGCCAAAAATCTAAGCACAGTAAATGGGGCAATATGGTTAACAAGAGCAGTGGGAATCTGCAGACAGCAAAATATCAACTGGCACACGAAATAAGTTGGGTTTCTGCCCCTAAACATCGGGATCTCAGACATGGGGGTGAACCACAATGACCCCATGCCGTAACCCCAAACAAACAAGGTCAAACCAAGAGCGACTTTCACCCTGGAGGAGTGAAGGTCTTCCATCATCTCGGGCTCTGCGGGTGTGTAAATCGCGGCACCCATATATAAAGACGTTGTGCAGAGAGATATCAAAATGGTGGTTAGAATCTTTTTCCATAATTTCCAGTTTTGAGGATTTTCAGGATCATCAGGGCCATCCCATCCCACTATAATTTTTCCCTTGGCAAAGTCCAAGGCGCTTTGCGCGTCAGCGGTACTCGAAGCAGCAATTTGCGGCGCCACAGCCTCCACATCTTTGTCGCTTTGCCCGATAGTTGTGCCCAATGCTAGGCCATTGGAACTATCCGAGCTCTCGCTGGAGACTGACATGTCTGCCGCTTGCGCAATCGTGCCACCATCGTTCTCAGAATAAGTATATTTATAACCGCTTCGTGTGTGCTCGGGGTCTTTCAACGTAAATTATATAATATGTATATGGGCTAGGGTACTCTGCAGGGCGCGGGAGCCAGATGTCCGAGAATACTCACAATACGTCCGAACAGACATCGGGGTAGCTCATTAGATGCACCATTATGCACGGCACCAACTTGTCAGAGAACTAGTCACTAAGACTGAGACATCAAATTGATCGTACATATGGCAGATACGAATCTGGGATTCCTAAGACCTTTGCACTGGGCTACCGGTTTTGACGGTGAGCTACCGTACTGCGCTATACAGGGAGAGTGACCTAATCCGCCATGTTTATACCCGCCCATCAATGCATAACCCTAAGGCCGATGATCAATCGAGAGCAAAGTTGTAAACGTGCGTTATAAGGCTCGGTCTCCAGGGCATTCCGACCACATCACGGTCTTCTTTCTTATAGGCGTGATACTGCGCTATCAGAGACAATGATGACTCTCATATTACTGAATGCCTACGATATAACAAGGTGAATGCTCAAAAACGACACTGGCAGTCTTCGTGGGCTTGCGTGGGCTACTTCAGAATAAGTTTTCACTATGTATGAATATAAGACAAAGACATACTCAGCTGATTTCCTGGGCTCCTTGACGACGGGGTAGAGAAAGTCCACTACGTTTTGACCAGGCAGGCTCCCTGCAGGTCGAGGTGAAAGGGCTTTGGCTTATAAGTTTATCCTTCACAGCTTGACTCTAGGAATCGCGAGGAATACTGTCTCCGCTCACTATTATGTTAATAAAACTTAAGGTGGATGCACGAGTTTCCATGAGACACAGTGTTATTAAAGATCTGAATAGGTGCTTTTCTCAGTAGTTGGTGTTAAAGATACCAGCTTCGTTCCTCAAAAGATTAACATCTATATGGTTCGACTAAATGCCCTATGAGAGCACAACTCAAGAAGTCGGCGCAAAAGGAGGAGGCTGGATAAGTCGGATTTTTCACCATACATATCTCCTTCATAACCTTCCTCGCTCAGATATTCAAACTGCCTAGGCAACCGCCATGGCGACTATATTCGTAGAGGAGCTCGTATAAATATGCTATATTAGCGATGTTTTTCAAATGTCTTATGAGGACCTCTATGAAACCAGTCTCATCCGTTTCAAGATTATCTGATGTGTCCGCCTAGGATTTTGGGGCTGTCGCTCGTTTCAGCTGACGATTGGGTTATTGTAATTATAGGAGCTTGATATGGAAGGCAGAAATAACGAATAGAATCGTCTGAGCTCATTAATCGAAGTACCATGTCTGCTCATTGCATCGAAGTTACCCTCACATCCTAAATAAGGAGCACATCTATACTTATATTGCACAATTCAGGTCAAAAGTCGTATTTCTCAACTTCTACTATGCTTATACATACGTTCATGCCCGAGCTCGGTCATGTGCTATGGCTATAGGTTCAGCATGGTTCAGATATGCCTCTGAACTGTCCTATATATTGGATGAAAACTGTCCTCAGGTCTTCTTAAGACTTGCTTTGTTGGAACTCATGTTTGACGGTTCTTCTCAGCACATCTTTATTCGCGATCCAACCTGGGTGATCGGCCGGGAAACGGTTTTTGGGGTTGGTGATAGGAAAAGGCATACAGGGTAAAGGTATATGCATCCTTACGTGATTTTAGTAATAGCGTAGAGTTATTTCGAGAGATTTATGCTGGCTCCGTCATTTCAGGTCTAGGGGTGAATAACGTAGGGTGCATTGCAGCGTATGCCGCACCCGATCCGTTTCTTCAACTCGGTCAAAGACATTTATTTGAGCATCGGGTCGACATCCTACGCCTTTCATTTCAGCTTGAATTGTGGGCAGTTAGCCCACAAGATGAGCTGATTTTGCGTAACGCTCTTGTGGAGACGAAAAGAGGTTTTTAAAAGAACATCATACAGACTTGTTCGGTATATTACTCGTGACCAAGCTACAGAATATCTAATCCTGATAGTGCGTTCTCATTTCTGTCATGTAAAGCCTGGTTTGAGTGAATCTACATCATCATTATCTATAAAGCTTGTCACCATACTTCCTCTGTGCGTACTCTCTAAGACGTTGACCCCGAAGCAGTAAATAGACGGGGAAGGGAATCAAGAGTACTGCCACTAAACCTACAATGGTGCATCCCCAGCCAACAGGGAACGTATGTGTAGACAGATGGCTATACATTACCGTTCCGAATAGAGGAAATGCCCCTCCCATTAGTGATCGTACCAGATTGTTACTCGCGAATGCTGATCCGACAGCGCTGGGTGGGAACATGGTCCCTAAGAATGCGAAATACGATTGAAAAAGTGTCACAGCACCAATTGCGAAGAATACCAAACCAATCATGGAGAAAACCCAGTGCACCCCTCTAGCACCAGCCCATCCGAAAGCGATGATGCCAAGCGGCAGGCAAATGCTCCCAAATATAGCTGAGGGTCCAAACACGCGCTCTGGGTGATCAAACCTCTTTGCAGAAGCAAAGAGATAGGTTAGGTAGATAATCGCACCGATGACCGCCCCTACCAGTAAGGCGAGGTAAGCGAGTCCCTGTTGAACAAGATTGAAATGATATAATTCACCGTAGACAAGAGGGAACGCCTCGAAGAAGAGATACATCACTGAATAAACCAATCCAAGATGCACATCGATCAAGAGAACCACAGGCTCCATTATTGTTAGCTCGATAGGCTTCCAAAACATTTGCTTAAGAGTAGCTCTAAAAGAGGTAGTGTGAATGGTGATCTCACCTGGCGCGACATAATTCTTATCTCCGGTTTCTTTCCTTAGTCGACGCGCCTTGCGCATAAGTAGCTCATGCTCAGATGTCTCAGGGAGTAGTAATAGCATTACTATGAGAAGGCCTCCCGAAGTAGCCAGCAAATACCAGAAAGGATACCTTCGGCCGTGGCCCTGAACCAAAGCTCCGCCCACGAGTGGGCCGAGGAATGGACCAGCAATAGCACCCATGGCCCAGATAATATACGCCACACCCAGTCCTGGAAATTTCCACATATCTGAAAGCGTGGCTCCTGCGGTAGACAAGGGCGGTGAGGCGAAAATACCAGCTAAGAAGCGCAGGACTGCAAATGGTGCAACGTGATTAACAAGTGCAGTTGGAATCTGAAGACAGGCAAATATCAACTGACAAGCAAAATATGTTGGATTCCTACCTCTGAACAAGGGCATCTCAGACATCGGAGACCACCACAGTGATCCTATGCCATACCCCCAAACGAATAAAGTTAAACCAAGCATCGCCTTAACTCTCGTCGTCTTAAAGTCTTCAACCATTTGTGGCTCCGCAGGCGTATAAATGGCCGCGCCCATGTAAATCGACGTCGTAAATAGAGAGATGATTGTTGTTACTACAACCTTTCTCCATATCGGCCAATTGAAAGGGTTCTTTGGGTCATCAAGTCCATCCCACCCGACAATTACTTTACCTTTCGCGTATTCTATAGCGTCTTGCGGATCGGATCCCGCGCCAGCCGCGGAAGCAGCAATTAGCCCGCTGTCAATTGGCTTAGAAGTCTCTCGGTCAAAGCTGCCGCTCTCCTTATCTTTCATAACATCAGGTAAGCTAGCGACTTCCATTGTCAAGATATACTGAAACTGGCAGACGGCCATCCAATTTATATATTTACAATATTCACAGTTAAGGTGACGCGCTTAGGCGAGCTCATGCGACGTTATATAATGGAGGTAAGGAGATTCCTAAGCTTGCATGATCGCAGTGGACAGGCATCGCGGCAGCCAAGCAATGCGATAAGGATCTAGTTGGGCGTTTGCTCACACTGAATGTACATGCATAAGCCAATTCACGCTCAAAGTGTAGAGCTTCCCAAGGACTTCATTGATTTCGAGCTCTAAGGGTGACGGTAGGGGTTACGAGCTCGATAGGGCTCGGGTATCTATAAGCGCGCATGGCGTTATGAGACCATTCTCCATTTGATTACACACTTAGTGTGGGCGTGCAAGCTTGTGATTGATACTAAGGCAGACGATGCCTGGTTTAGGTCTGAAGCATGTGCACATTCTCAAATCCTTGCCTTCGCGATCAAAAGGTTATACTCACTGACATAGACAGCTAGAATCTCTTATAACTCACAATGATCATGGAGTGTATCAAGTCCTGGGCCGATAGATCGTAATCGGGATTATAGCTCACTTCCCGAATGCGCTCCCATACATTCCGAGAGTGATAAGTGGTCAGTTCGGTTCAGGCAAGAGAAACTGCTCACAGACAACGCCGCCTATTTTTATCATGGCAAAGCGTCTTCCGCATGATCACGCAATTGCTGTGCTACTGCAAGAAATACGTTACCAGACTAACTAATCTTAAAAGTTTATGCCCATATTTCTCTTGAGCGTGGTCTCGGAGGTATTTTCCCTTCAGCAGCAAATGAACGTGGGGGGGGGAGTCAGAAGCACCGCTACGAAACCGACAATCGTACATCGCCAGACCACAGGGAAGTGGCTGTAGATAACTGATTGTACATCACTATGCCAAAAAGGGGGGATGCGCAGCCCATGCGGGACCTCACGAGGTTGTTGCTGGCAAGCACAGATCCGACAGAGCTAAGCGGGAGCATGGCCCCTAAGAAGGCAAAACACGATTGAAATAGATACACGGTTCCGATCCGAAAGAATACTAGCCCGACCATGGAAAATCCAGTGCACCCCTCTAGCAGTACCTCACCCGAAAGCGATGATGCCTAGCGGTAGGTAAATGCTTCCAAATGTAGCTGAGGCTTCAAACACACGCTCTGGATAGTATAAGGTTGGACCCAACATGGTTTTGACTGTGGAAGTATGGAAATCTTTATTACCTCCTGTACCGCTGGACTGAAGATGGCAGTGCCCATAAGTCGAAGACGTGAATGGAGAGCCGATTGTTGTTACTACCACCTTCCTTCCTCCCGGCCAATTGAAAGTCTTACTCGGGTGATCAAGTTCATCCCGCCCAGCGATAAGCCTATCTTTCGCGTATTCTAAGCCATTCCAGAGAGATACAGCCAGCAACTGCAGAAGCAGCCATTAGCTCACATCCAGGCCTAGAGTAGACAAGCATTTTGCCTCCATGAAAGAAACAACGATAATGTGAGCCCACGGAGTATATTCGTTGATTTCGTTTATATATTTACTCCTGCGGATTCCCCATAAAGGCATTCGAGCCTCGCCCTATGCTTCTAAAACATTATAATGAAGTTTGTCAAACTGGAGAGCGTGACGGTAGTCATTGTGCATTAAGTCATAGGAAGAAGGCCTACAATCATGACAGCTTTAGCAGAACGATCATCATTATACTTCAACCTGTGGGAAAGGGATGATGAGGCTCTGTGGCTAGCGTCATCATGTTGCATGGTAATGCCTGTGTGGGGGATATAAACGCATCTGTGGTTCTACGCAGGATACTTTGTAACTATAGATCACTTCTGAAGACCTTGGACGCTTGGATTTGTCAGGACATCATGGCAACCCCATAATAGCCAAATAATAACACCGGGCTTGACATATAGAAGGCCCGCAGCCTTTGACCGGCTGCATGTGACCGATCTTAGCTTTACTAAAGTGATAAGACCTGATCCGGGACGTTATTTGCGACATGAAGCTCTTATAGGAAACTACTATTCTATCAATAATAGAAACAAATTAAGTCTTGCATATAATGGGTAATATAACATTCGATTGATTGGTTTGGCAATGACTTGCCCGATACTATTTTCATCTGTAAAGTTTGTCTCCATATTTTTTCTGAGCGTATTCACGGAGTTGCTCGCCCCGTAGAAGCAAATAAACGGGAAATGGAATGAGGAGGACAGCTACCAATCCGATTATTGTGCAGCCCCAGCCCACAGGGAACGTCTCTGTAGACAGGTGGCTATACATAACAGTTCCGAAAAGAGGGAAGGCCCCTCCCATTAGTGATCGCACCAGATTGTTACTGGCGAAAGCGGAGCTGAGGGCATTTGGGGGAAACATCGTTCCCAAGAACGCAAAGTAGGACTGGAACAAGATCAAAGCACCATCCGCGAAAACCACTAGTCCGATCATTGGAAGCACCCAGTGAACACCCCTTGCACCGGCCCACCCGAATGCGAGGATGCCAAGCGGTAAACTCACACTGCCAAATATTGCAGATGGAGCAAAGACACGTTCTGGATGATCAAACCGTTTTGATGAAGATGCCAAATAGCCCAAGTATAAGACTGCACCTATAACCGCACCTACAAGCAACGATAGATAAGTGAGACCTTGCTGCACCAGATTGAAGTGATATATTTCTCCGTAAACTAAAGGAAATGCTTCAAAGAAAAGGTACATGGTCGAATATAGCAATCCAAGGTGAATATCGATCAGAAGTACCACGGGTTCCATTAGCGTTAGCTGGATTGGCTTCCAGAACATCTCTTTGAGGGTGGCCCTTGCAGATGTAGTGTGAATGGTAATCTCACCTGGCGCAATATATCTCTGGTCCCCCGTTTTTTTCCGCAGCCGACGAGCCTTGCGCATGAGGAGTTCATGCTCCGAGGTTTCAGGCAGCAGAAGTAACATTATAATAAGAAGACCCCCCGACGTAGCGAGCATGTACCAGAACGGTATCTTCGTCCATGTCCCTGAACTAATGCTCCGCCAACTAATGGACCGAGGAATGGACCAGAGATTCCCCCCATGGCCCATGCTACCAATGCCACCCCCAGAGCCGGAAATGTCCAGATATCAGTAAGGGTTCCACCAGCAGTAGATAGCGGTGGTGAGGCGAAGATGCCTGCCAAAAAGCGCAGAACAGCAAAAGGTGCAATATGATTCACCAACGCCGTTGGTACTTGCAGACATGCAAAGATGAACTGGCAAGCGAAGTACGTTGGATTTCGTCCTCTGAATAGGGGCATCTCAGACATTGGAGACCACCATAGGGATTCAATACCATAACCCCACACAAATAAGGTTAGACCCAACATGGTTTTGACCCTGGAAGTATGGAAATCTTCTATCATCTCCGGGATGGCGGGGGTGTATATGGCGGCGCCCATATAAATCGAGGTGGTGAACATTGATATGATTATTGTGATCATAATTTTTTTCCAAACGGGCCAGTTATACGGATTCGCCGGGTCATCGGGGCCATCCCACGTAACAATGATACGATCCCTCGCACATTCGAGTGCCGCTTGAGGATCTGACCCTTTTCCAGCAGCTGCAGCGACAAGTTCCTCCGTACCCAGAGGCTTGACTTCTTCGGAGGGTACCTTAACTTTCTCTGAGTCTTCAGTGGATCCGGCGTACTCATCAGACGAGTTCATTATCTCCTATTTAGTTACTAGGATCTTTCGGCATGGCCGAATTAATATATGCTTTCATCCGGTCGTTTTCGTGCTCAGCATTTATTTATAATATGGGGTGGAGGGTACGCCTATGACCTGACCGCGTGCCTCTCCCAGCGCGTGGGGGTTTCGACGCTTACCTCATGATCTGG
Organism: Starmerella sirachaensis; assembly: GCA_030578495.1. NCBI lineage: Eukaryota > Fungi > Ascomycota > Dipodascomycetes > Dipodascales > Trichomonascaceae > Starmerella > Starmerella sirachaensis. The sequence continues at coordinate 404,907 of JAJMSC010000004.1, read as the reverse complement.
CAACAAGCTATACCGTGCTGATCTGTGAGAGATTATACATTCATTAAGCTCGAGAGAACGCATTCTCAGGAAAAGCACATGATGCTCGAGCCTTGACAATTTCCCATTAAAAGCGAGCCTGGTATCGCTTGGGTGCCTTTGTCTCATTGGAACGCGAGTAAGTGCCCTTATACCAAACAGTACTTGCGATCCGAATTTATAATACGGTAAGGGTTATGCACGGTGAGTCTATCCCCTACCCCGTGCCTCAATTGATCCGCTCATCATCCATTGTTATGAGCGACGCCTGTCTCGTCTGGCATAGCTCTGTACAAAGCAACCAGCCCTTTGTTTCGGAAATATCATTAAGAAGTATTTAGAGCTTGGGATGGGCTTTGGATAACTTTGGCTGAGATTCTCATCGCTACTGCTTACTGACAATTTATACGCAAATGGAACAAAGTCGATCCTGCTACGGCTTCGCCTAGAGCCATTTTAGACTTGGTAAGGCTACATATACCGTCAAAACCGCAAAAATACAAAAATCTCGGTCAATCGGTCCTCTTATCGAGGATGAGAAAAAGTGACGCCACCGTGACTTGAACACGGGACCTCAGGTTAAATCTGTCTGAGTAACTTCAGACCTGCGCTCTCCCAGCTGAGCTATAGCGTCTTAATCTTGAATAATGTCGCACAATACTCATGGTAAGGGACCTGCGCTCAACAATTCTCGGGTCCGCAGTAGATCGATTCTATAGCTCCTCCCTTTTACAAATGCAATTCCAGATCGAATACAAGCTGAGTCTACACGAATATTTGGGAGTGATCAGGTGGGCAATTACAACGGTAGCGTATCTTGATATATATTTGAGCTCATCTTCTGATTTAGTCCTGGGTGGATTAGCGGCACATAGTGATTGCTTTTGATTGATCAAGATATAGTCGCTAATATTTATGTCCGAGGAGTTGAATGCGTCTACTTATACTGAGTGTGATGTTGGGACCCGCAGCAAGATAGCTGATTTAGTCAACGACTAGGGCCCAAGAGTATTCCTAGCCTGTCCGCATCAGACAGCAGAAAGTTGCCAGGTTTCTATCGCTTGCGGATGCTGACATCGCCAAGAGCCTGTCCCATCTTCACGACATCACCCTGTTTAACCAAGAACTTGAAATCATGTGGCGCCTCAAAAACCAAGACCACTGTACTCCCCAAACGAAATCCACCTATTTCTTCTCCTTTTTGCAGCGGAAACCCACCAGCGATCGAGGCCGACGCGTAGCTGGCTTCGTAGCATGTGTTTTTACGCGCACCCTTGACATTGGTCTTCAGGTACTTATCGAAATTAATCACAATGCTGCCCACATTTGTAGCACCTACGGGCGTCATGCTGAAGAATCCGTATTTCCACTTGCCTAAGAGTGCTACACGCTCATTCAGGCAGAATAAGTCTGTGACGCGATTTTGGAAGTAAGGCGCTACGCTGAATAGCTCACCATTGAAGTGCCTTCGGAGCTTGACGATCCATGGGGCAGGGCTGTGAAACCGGTGATAATCACCGGGAGCCAGGTATATCACACAGTAAAACAGGCGATGATCTGGGCTTGTATCTGGTACCCACGTGGGTGTATCTAGCAGCCCTTTTGTTGAGTCTGCGGCATCACCGATCTTTTTTAGGTCGACTTCGTGCATTGGCTTCTCCTTCGGGCTGCCAACAATTTCATCGACAGTATACTCAACGCCATTCATTTCGGCGAACTTACCATGGCGGGGAAGTGTGACCTCGTCTTTCCGCTCTGGTTCTTCTTTGTTTGAGGTTCCCTCATTGTTATCTTCATCTTTCACCGGACCTAGAAGATGTGGTGGCTCACGTGGAGTGCCGAGGAACCTTTCAACGGTGTAATCAACGCCCTTCACCTGCTCGATATGTCCCCCGTCCTGGATCTGGCCGTATTGGAGCACCTTTCCGTCACTAGGGCTCACGAGCAGACTTGAGGCGATCGGGCGTACACCAGGCCGCAGTGCACGGTAAAAGAATTCCCCTAAATTACGGTAATGGGAGAGATTTTGGTCTGCAGCTTCGTTCACGTCCACGCCGAATACCCAGGAGTAAAATCTGTAGCCATACGGGCGGAACCACACAGGCAGGTCGATGGAATTAACCGCACCCCAAAGACGGGAGAAGGCACGAAGCGGGAACAATCCGTAAGCTCTGACTTGCCAGTAGCGTGCTTGGCGGGGAGATCCGTCTGCGTTTTTGGCAAACGCTAGGTACATGAGAGATGGAACGCCTATGGCAAGACCAATAACGATGTTACGCGGCCGCAGGACCCGGCGGATTCGCGGAAACTGCATCATGGCAAGTAAAGCCAGTGATGTATTTACTGTATACGTTACGCGTGATGGTGTCTAATGGTAACCGGCAGCAGCACGCACGCACACTAAGGCGCTTCTTCCTGCAGACTATTACCGTGCTTACAATGGATATCTAGCCAGTGGGCGGGCCCACCCTATTCTGTGCATGTGACCGCGTTACAGTCGGCCTTTCAGTCAAGATGGCATGGGCATGGTAAGGGGGTAACGGACTCAAGTGTAACAGAAGGCTGTCCACCCTAAGCCTTAAGGCAGAGAGAGAGCACGCACGCACGCCGTGATACTCACACGGTTAAAGCGTTGGCCTCGGGAACACGAATAGAGACGCGCGGGAGTTCCTCGAAACACACAACAGAGTTGGTCCATATAGCAGTCGCGTAATGTTGATTGGGATAACTGGCACTCCCGGTAGTGGGCGTAAAACTGCGGTCGCACACCTAGTGTCACAGGGGTTAGAGCAGATCGAGTTCTCGCCACAAACGCTGGATGATGTTGTGAGTAGGTGGCGCGAACATTTTGTTGTGCTCATACCTGAAAGTGTGGGCGAACTGCGGAAGCGGCCCTGGTTTGTGCACGTTAATTTGGCAGCATCGGAGTCCATCCGAGCGACGCGTCTCGGTGCGGCCTATAAGAGTGCAGATCCCGGACTTGCAGAGCAAATCGAGAACGTGCGGTGCGCGCACGTCAATTTGGTGAATGAGTTCGAGACTGTTGAGGCGTTCACCGAGGCACTTGATAAGCAGGACGTACTCAACGCGGAACGCGTACGCCCGAGCTGGGATCGCTACTTCATGACAATCGCGGATCTTGCTGCGCAGCGGTCGAATTGCATGAAACGCCGTGTTGGGTGCGTACTTGTGCGTGAGAACCGTATTATAGCTACGGGGTATAACGGCACGCCGCGCCACATGCTGAACTGTAGCGAGGGTGGTTGCCCTAGGTGCAATTCCGGATCACGGGGCGGTACACTGCTGTCGACATGTTTGTGTCTACATGCAGAGGAGAATGCACTTCTCGAGGCCGGGCGCGACCGTGTAGCCAGTGCGATTCTCTACTGCAACACATGTCCATGTCTCACGTGCAGCATCAAAATAGTTCAGACGGGCGTGTCTGAGGTCGTGTACTCGCAGGACTATTCAATGGATCACGAAAGCGCCCGAATCCTCAGCAGCGGACATGTAAAGCTGAGGAAGTTCAAGTTTTAGGCGCTGGACGCCTGATCGTGAATGGTATAGGAACGTCAACAAAGTAGCTGCTAGCGGGGAACCGGATCTCCTTCAAGCACGATAATGGTCACGAGTATGGGTGTGAGCATGGGCATGAGTGCGGCATGGGTATATAGATATATACGGGCATAGATGTGGGTCCGCTCATCACTCCACCAGTCATACAGGATGAGCAAATTGGGATAGAGGAACATCAATGCGCGACTCGAGCTAGTTACAATTTAAGCACGCCATGCTCGAGTAGCGGCCTACATAAGGTGGTGGACCTTGTTGGGTAACAGACTGCAACCGAATCTTGCGTTTACCGCTGCATATGTGCTTATCCATTCCATGCATAGACCGGACAGGGAGGAGACATCTTTCCCTTGCCTTGGGATATAGCCATGCCGGTCTTCTATGGCAGGGAGTAGTAGCGTGGGGGATCACACACGCAAAGCGCTTGAGCTGTGAATGAAGCATATTTAGCATGTAGGGTGCATCGAGGTATGCGCAATTAAGCAGATCTACTCGCTCCGAGGCTCCGCCGTGCGTATGCCAGCCGGCCAATTCATGGAAGACCCCCGGCCACACAATGCTCACTTGATTACGCAAGTCAGAGGTTTCGCAGACCGACGCCCCCCATCCCATCCTGTCGTCAAGTGCGCGCCGAATGGACGAGGAAAAGACGTGGATCCAGCAGTTTTTGAGCCTGGATGGTAATGAGCTGTTCTGTGATATTGATCATGACTTCATAGTGGACCGGTTCAATCTGACTGGCCTCAGCACGGGTCCAGAGCGGATGCAGGACATCATCGCGCTGATAACCGGCCCTGCGATCGACTCAGACGTTGACGAGGACGAAGAGGGCGGGGACGAAAACTCGCGCGAGGCGATAGCTCGCCGCTTCTATGGGCTTGTACACGCACGCTATATCCTCAGTACGCGAGGGCTGCAAAAAATGTTTGCGAAGTATACCAACGCTGAATTCGGGCGGTGCCCCCGTGCGCTGTGTCGCCTGCAGCCAGTCTTACCTATAGGCATCCACGACCTGCCAAACATGAGCTCCGTGAAGCTATACTGTCCAAAATGTGAGGACATTTACCACCCGACGTCGCAGCGCCAGGCCGCGCTCGATGGCGCCTATTTCGGGACCAGCTTCCCGGCGATGCTCTTCCAGGCATACCCGAAGCACTTGCCACGACGCACATCAGAGCAGTTTACCCTTAAGGTCTTCGGGTTCAAGATCCATGAGCACGCGGAGCTCGCGCGCTGGCAGCAGAAGCGCCGTGAAGAGATGGAGCGCACCCTGCGCAATGCCCAGGTCTGAGGGCACGCTCTCCTGAAATTTTAGAGGTCCTCATCTTCAGCGGTTCATGTACACTCTCTTGTGTTGCGGCTGTAGGGGGAAACTCAGGTTGCGGGTGTAATTGCCGGAGACCTCAGTTCGTTGCACGATCTGGGTCGCGTTTTGCTGAGCGTGAAGCTTCCGTATTTTTGCTTGTGTTGCGCCTGAGTGTACCCGGGACTATGCTGTTGCTGCATGTTTGTGAGTGCAGCAGCACAGGGAGCCCTTTTCTGTGTTATTTAAAAGTATTATGCATGTGCCCGGCTGGCGAGAACAACGATTGCCAGGAACAACGATTGTTCAAGCAGGTCTACTTTATTATATATATATATATTATGCCCTACGCCTGTTGGGAACGGCGGCTATTCGAATGACCATCAGATCCCTGGATCAGAATCGAATCCCGCAACAACGTGTGGGAATTATGGCAAAGCCGCTGCTTTGGCGTTACGCCCTGTGTAGAGTTGGCGGTCACGCAGCAGCGGCTCTGATATTTCAAAACGCAATATTACCTACTAATGTAACAGGATTATAGAAAAGGGCAGTTGCCTCTGCCAACTGGGGATTTTACTGCTGAACAAGCACTTCATGCAGAAGCTTGCCAAAGTCTGCAAGTGCCGAGCGCAGGATGTCGTGCGAGACGCCAGCAAACGTACCGCGGAAGAAGACCGCGTATTTGTCGTCCTCGCTAACAGGGAGCTCAGGCTGTGGTGGGTTGGTCACGTCGTTGGCAAGGAAGTAGCTGCCGGGCACGATCATGACATTACGGGCCAGAGCTTCCTTAAAGATGGCCTGCTCTACCTTCATTGGGTCTTTGCCGTGCTCAGCAAAACCCTTGTACTGGCGAGCGTCGACGCGGATCCAGAAGAACATACCTGCGACGGGTGGTTCGAACTGGTAGCGGCCCTTTGGGAGATTCTCGACAATGGCGTCGCATGCAACATCGCGCGCGTGGCTGTATACATCCTTCAGCTTGTTGAGCCAGGTCAGATAGCCCTCCTGGCCCCAGCGGCGCAACAGGCCGTACACGAGCGAGGTACTGAAGCCCGAAGGGGCCTGCATGGATGTCTCGTAGAGACGGAGGAAGCGCTCGATAAAGCGGGACTGCGCGACGACCCAGCCGAGGCGCGTTCCCGGGGCGATGACCTTGGAGAAACTGTCGAGGCGGACAACGCGGCCATCGACATCGCAGTTAAGGAAAGATGGCACGAGCGACTTGACCATTGCGTCCGTGGTGGACGCGGTGGCAGACTCGTGCTTGTCGTGAGAGTACTCTGGGAATTGCAGGTAGTAGTACGGCTCATCCTCAACAATGATGAAGTCATGCTTTTGCGCGATCTTGTAGATCTCGCGCCGGCGCTCGGAGCTGAGCGACGACCCGGTCGGGTTCTGACCGGTCGGGACCGTGTATAGTAGCTTAGGCTTCGGGCCCACCCAGTTAGTCAGCTGATCGTCGAGCGCGCCGGGCACGATGCCCTCGAGATCCATTCTCACACCGACCGTTTTGCAGCCCTGCGCATGGGCAGTCTCGAGCGCCGACGAGAACGCGAACTCCTCGGCGAGGATCGTGTCACCGCGATTCGTGAAGGTGCGGAGCAGCGCGTCCCAGGCGAAGCTGTTACCGCACGACAGAATGACGTCCCAGTCCTCGTACGCCACGCTATGGACACGGCTAGTGTGCTCCTTGACGAATCCGCGGAGACGGTCTTCGCCAAGGCTGCTGCCATACTGCAGCGACGTCGCGAGCTCGATGTACTCCTGTGGGCCCTTGCCAATCGCACGCGTAATGACTTCCTTCTGTACCGCCGTGCCAGAATAGTCCCTCAGCTCAACGCCATCCGTGAACGGCGGCTGCGGTGACACGGCGCTGACGTCGTCGAAGGGGAACAGATCAGGGACGGGCAGACCTCCTCCGAGGCTGCGCATGCCCGGCTGCGACCGGTATTTGAACATTGCCTTGAGCGGCGAGTCCTTGCGGGACTTCGCCTCTTCGCTCAGAAAATGGGACAGGTCCTTAGCCAAAACCATATCTAAATTTTCTTTATCTTTTGGCGGGGCCGATAACGATCTGAGCTAGTTCGCGCCTTATAAATTCTTGTGCGCCAGCAGCCAGTTATTAATGAGCGGCGTGGGTATGAGTCAACATCACCCACAGACGCGATACCACCACCATGAAGTGATTCAAGATTGTGCATACTCCTCCTGCAGGCACGCCATCTCTGCTCAGATCGAGCGACGACCAAACCCCTAAGGCGCGCTCGAGCGTCACTGAGAGACTGGCCCAGTTTAGATCGTGCGTGAGAAATCCGGGCTAAGGATTAGAGCGACCAGCGCCATGCTTATGGTGCGCGCCCAAGCAGTTATGCCTGAATATTCCAGAGTTGCAAGCAATGGATCGGCTCTCCAAAATCCTCTTACCCCGCGTTCCCCACTCAAGTGAGTGTGATTGATCCAGACTAAACGATACGTTGAGTATGTTGCGATTACCCTAGGCGTGACCCGTCGCTACGTGCGCACCCCCCCCTCATCCCTAGGCTGGGGTGTGTCTCCCCGGGACCCTCGTGCGCTGAGACCAGACCCTCGCGCTCCGGTACCCACACTCCCACGAAATGTCAAAACTAACCGTGCTCGCGTTACGGGTAACCCGGGGCCAACGCACTCACGTGGCCGACGTGTGCAGTGCGGCTTGCAGCAAAAACCCAGCACTTACACTACCGCGGGTCGCCAGGCCCACACACCCACACCCTCTGCGAAAATTGCGGGGTAAGAAGACTAGTTGGGGGTCTTATAGTAGGCATGAATGACGGTCGGAACCGCAGTAACGGTGATGGCGGTATCGCTCTAGCCCCGGGCGTGGCGGTTGTCGAGGGACCTGGAATGGCTGCCGGGCTCGAGACCGTGCTGGCGGCAGTGCGCCAACCACAGACGCGCGTGTACGTTGTCGACACATTCTGGAAGCCCGAGCTGAAGAATTCGTGGGACATTCTGAAGACCCTGCTCGATTCAATCGCCGCGGCAGAGTGGTACGGCTACGAGTTTGCGGCGTCAATGGCGCATTGCGTCGAGACCTCACCACAGATGGCGCATGTGGCCGTCATTGCACTGTCCCACCGGCTCGCTCCGCTGCTTGGGGACTGGCACTTCATCGAGCAGCTCTCGGCCGTGCACATTGCCGCGATGCGCAGACACAAGCTGTTCCACTCATACATATTCCTCGGCCCGCTGGCAGATGCGGTCCCGCGCATCTGACCAGCCCGCCGCGGCGCCGCGCGTTGTAACGTGTTGCCTGCAGACGCAACACGGCAGTATATGTGGCCAAAAGAAACGGTAAGCCCGCCTCACACAGACATTTGCAGAGCAGAAGGACGCACCATCGTCACTAGGCTGAGCTCTGTCTTCAGCATTTCATGCTACGGCTAATCCAGCCCGTGTCGTTGCGAGTGACGAGCCGCGAAAATCTATAACTCTTTTATGCCTGACATTTATGCGATAGTTAACGAACTCGTCATATGCTAACTAAATATGCTAGTGAGGCTAAATTTGCGACACAGCGAAGTAAGAAGGGCCTCACATATCTTAGCACGTCCTAGCAATAGAGGGCCCCGGTCGCATCGACTTTGGACGCACACAGCACTATTCCGCGAGCAGTGTGTATCGGAGTCACGCAAGGATCCGGATGCAGTAAAAGCAGTAAGTCATAAATAGCCAGTCGCTCTAAGCGACTAGAAGTTTTTTTAACGAGGGGTGTTTAGATGTTACCAGATTTCTTGAGGTTGTACCAAACGAGGAAACCCGGAATGAGGAAGCCGAGGCCGAAGAAGCCCCAGTGCAGAACACCGTAAGGGATCTTGCGGTTGTGGACCTTCCACGGCAGGTTGGAGTACGGGCCGTCGTGGTGGCTCTGGCGTACAAAGGACGTGCTGAAGTTCCTGAGGGGCTGCGCGCGCGTGGCACGAACGGCGTTACGGGCGAACATTGAGAGAGTGATGCTAAAGGAGAGGGTGCGATTGTGATTAGCAGTTTTGTATGCTTGTCATTGGGCGCGGCACGGAGCCCTCGCACTGCCCGTATTCCGGAGTCGGACAAGGGAGCTGACGGTGAGCCAGACAAGGCGGGAGGAAGGGTGAGGGCCAAGCTCGTATCTTGTCGTTTCGTCATGGGAAGGGGGATGGAGCTGGTGTGTCGATGTGTCAGCACCGACAAATCAGACTCGGCGTGACTGGCTGGCCCGGCGCACATTAGCACAAACCCACGATTTGCTTTCAACCCCATCATCATTCAAGAAAAATGGCTGTGACGAACACTGCGGCGACACGAGTCGGTGGCCAGCTGAAGCGTGGTATCATCTTCAACATTAGCACTGCCTTCGGCATCGGCGTTCCCCTCGCATTCACTTGGTGGTACACCTTCCACGTCGCGAGGCAGAAGCAGCGCGACCAGTGGTACGTCGAGTACGCTAAGAAGCGCGAAGAGGCTGAGGAATAAGTTTGCTAGCTTTGTCGAGGCTCAAGCTGCACTCCCACTTTGATCCTGGACGTGCTCGTGCGTCGTTTGCTGCCACGAGACTGGCCCGAGCCCCTATCAGGGAATGCTACGCCTGGCCGACTAGTTGTGAATTTAATGCCTAGTGCTCCTAGGTTATGAGCAACCCATAATTTATATGAACTTAAAAACAAGTATTTTCCGGCTCGGTGATTTCCCGGCTCGGTGATCCGCTGCTACGTCCTGGTTGGCTAGCTTATGAGCATGCTATGCTGTTGGAAACAACAACAATAATGGGACAGGTATCAGGGACTCTGTAGCGCGAACTAAATTGCGCGGATGAGATAGGAGTTTGGGAGGCGGCTGATTCGGGAAGGTAGTTAACATGGTGTTCCGTGCGGACAGTGAGGCATCAAGTTCAACCTGGCAGAAGGGTTGTATTGTTCGCGACCTTGCAGGAGCCTAGATCCTACTAGCTGGACCTCAGCTTGTCGTGAGGCAAAGATCCAGTCCTACGCAGCTTATTCCTCGAGGAATTCATGTTTCGCGAGAGAATTCTTGTTTTCGGAGGCAATTTCCGTCGATTCACTATGTCCATGTCGCGGTAGTGGTGCCATTGCCAGTGGAGAGGCGGTGACCACGTAATATTGAATGTCTACGATCAGGGGCAATACCGGCTTCATCTATAAAATCTAACAGTTTCTGCTACATCCTGCCGCTCGCTACTCTCGGACTGCTATTCTGAGAGGGCGCATGCTCTCAGCGCACCTAGGCTAGGGTCGCGCACAGCTGGATCACGCTGCTCATCGTCGTCCGCATTATGCCTACGCTGGCGGATGTCGGGACTGCCGAGCTGGACGCGTTGATTTCAATCCTCGATGCGGTTAATTCCACGAGGCTTGTCCTCTTGGTGGAGCCCACGCTCGTGCCGCTACTTAGTGCGCTGGCGCCGTACAGCGCGCTCACGGACCACGGCGTCGTCGCAATTGTGCCCCTAACCAGTGCAGCTGCGGATGGGCCGCCTATGCGCGATGCGGATGCAGATGATACGGCCATTGTGTATATTTCTCGCGCCACGCCGGCCTCCGTCACTCTTGTCGCACAGAACGCCGCGCAGGCTCGTCCTGGCGCGCCTAAAACGTTGGTGGTTGTCCCCGAGATTGCACCGTCTGTACGAGTTCTTCTTGAACGCCAAGGAGTGCTGGGTGACGTTGACCTGGTTGCATGGGGCGTCGGATTCGTGCCGGATGCTGCCCAGCCGGATATACTTAGCCTGTTCGACGACAGTGCTGCGTTTGACCCGCGCGCCGGCATGTGGCTCACAGCATGGGCGCTGGACGCTCTCCAGCAGCACGTTGGTGCGTTTGGGCGCATCACGTCCGTTGGTGGGGCGGCGCGGCGGGTCGCGCAACTCGTTTCCTCGCTCCAGGCCGAGCGCGCAGTGCAGCTTCAGCAGCAACCAGTTCCGGAACGAGCAGGGTATCGCGGAAATCGGCAATGGCAACCACAGGCTCGACATCAGCGCCACGATGAGGATGAGAGTTCTGCGTCAACTGCTGGGTCCCCGCGTCTCAATTTCGACTACGAGTTCGGCTACACAAGCCATACATTTCAGGGCACTGAGATAGACCAGGTCATTATCATTGACCGCAGCCTCGACCTCGTTACGCCGCTGCTCAGTCAGACCACCTACGAGGGTGTGCTTGCGGAAACACTGGGTATATCTGCTAGCGGTACGATTAACTCGTCGGCGACGCCAGACTCGGCCGCGCTGAAGGCTTCACTGCGCAGCGATCCTCTTTTTGCGTCAATCGGGGAGCGCGGTTTTGCGGACGCCTGCAGCTTCATGCATGATAGTGCGAAACAGTTGCAGACAAACTACCGTGACGAGTCTGTTGACCAGTCCGCGTCACTCGCTGATATCCGCGCTACGGTGACGAAGCTCGGCTCTTTGCAAGCATCGCAGCGCCTCGTTGACACCCACACCCAGCTTGCATCTGCGGCAATGGCCGAGCTTGAGCGCGGCGTACGTCGCGAGGGCTTCGAGCTGCAAACTGCCATTCTCGAGAACAGGATCACGAACACGCAGGCCGTTGCGCGCATCCAGGACCTCGTGTTTCGCGGCGCGGAGATCGGGCAGGTTCTGCGATTACTATCGCTGCTCTGCCTAGTTCGTGGGGGGCTCAAGGAGAGTGTGTTGAACGCACTCACATACGGCGACATCCTCAAGACATACGGTTATGAGCACTTGTCCACAATCCGCCACCTCCACGAGCGCGGGCTAATTTTCCCGCCCAAGGCGACGTCATTCTTGTCATCGGCTCCGTTCTCACTAGGTATCGGTTTCGGCTCCTCATCGTCCCCGTCGACGCCAGCCGCAGCGTCATCACCAGCACCATCGGGGGCACATGGGGGAATGACCTCCTCCTCATCGGCGGCTGGGCCGCTCGGGGTAGCCAATGGAGGACCTGCGACGGGCAGTAGTGCCGCGGGTGTGAGCGCGGGTCATGGCGCGCTCGGCGCCTCAGGCTCGGACCAGGCCGGTACACCAGCGTCTGCTGGGCGTCTTCTGAGTAGCCTCTCCCTGGCAGGCTCCGGCACGAGTGCTGGGGCGATTGGTGGCAGCGCCAATGGGCTGATAGACGGGCCCGGACTTGACGAGCCGCTCGCCCACACGCACTCATGGTACGCTCTGAACAAGGCGTACCACCTGTACCCCAACGATGTCGACGCTGTGCCCGTGGCGAAGACCTACGCAGGCTATGTTCCGCTGACAGCGCGCGTCGCGCAGCTTGCGCTCGGCATCGAGCCTGTGTCTAAGACACCGTTGGAGGCAGAGTTCAGTGATGAGCTTTTTCTCAGCAAGGACGCCAAGTCTGCACGCGAGGCAAAAGTACGACGGACGCTGCTTCGGAATACAGATGGCCACAGCCGGCGTGCGGTGCTCGTGGTCGTGCTAGGCGGGGTTACCTACGCGGAGGCGACGGCGATCCGGCTGGCTGCTCAGGGCCCGCAGCTCGCGTGGGACGTCGTTGTCGCGTCCACCAGCGTCTTAACTGGAAACGCCATTGCGGCTGCCTAACACAGGCTTCCCGGTGCTGAATTGCGGTGTCTCAGTGGCAGTAGTACATTACATGATGGAGGATAAATATCTGATACGAGCGGCTTTGCCTGCAAGATCGCGTTTTTGTTTTGCAAGCCCATTCAAATTTTGTGCATGCTAATTTGGCAGACTTACTCGCTGCTTTTGGAATGCGTGTGGTGCAGCTTGATGCGGACCGACCCCGCTAGATCGGGGTGGGTGACGGCAACGTCGTCGCCCGCCTCGGCAAACTCGCTCAACAGGCGCGATAAGTTCGAGCGCGTCTGCGCTTCGAGACTGGTCGGCCGCGCCATGTAGATCGAGCGCCCGTCTGCCGCGGTGACAGATGGAGACACGTTCGGGTCCATGTGCAGGCGCGCGACAACCATGTTTATAAACTCCTGCACCGTGGTTGCCGTAGCGTTGACGGTGATGGCTGCAGCCTCGGATCCGCACACGGGGCAGTCTTTGCGGCGCTCGAGTGCGAACTTCTCGCTGAACACGCCGGAGTCGCCTGCGTACATGAAGTAGTTGTCGAGCGGTGGGGCGAGCGCCGTCGCCAGCTTCAGCGCCTCAATGCAGCACGATGCGGCGATAACCGCGTTCGTCGAGGCAACCGCGGGCACAATGCGCTTCAGCACGCCGTACGTGCGTTCGAGGGTGACGCCAGGAATGTCGAACTCCGCAGCGCGGCGCAGCGACTCCGAGTACAGCCACTGCATATCCGCTTCCGCGTCAAAATCCGGCTCGCGATCGCGGCCAAACACCTGTGGCCACCGCACGAGCCGGGACCACTCGATGCAGTGCTCGGGCAGCCGCGGTACAGCGGCAATTGTGCACAGTGCGTGGCGCGCTGCCTCGCCACTAAGTAATAACCCCAATGTACACTCATAGCAAGCAGTAATCCCCGGTAGGATCACCCGGGCCTGGCCCCGCAGGCCCTCGGAGCCGCCATCGATGAGCGGTCGGAGCCCCGACGGCAAGGGATCAGCGAAGCAGAGGTCCACGAGCTTCGCATTAATCCACCGCCGCGCACGCACGCTGTCGAGGCCGCACACCACGATGTGGAACTGCTCGTAGAACGAGTCGGGCATAGCCTCGATGCGAGCAACGTGCGGAGTCACGGTGACGCCTGGTGCAGCCGCGGCCTGCGCTTTCGACGCCGCGACAGTCGCCTTTGGCTTGCCAATATCTGATTCCCAGAACAGAAACTGCCGGTTCAGGTTCGTGAGCTCAATTGTGTCCATGTCAATTATATCAATGCGGCGAAATCCGGACCCGACCAGATTCTTGACAATCTCGCAGCCGAGCCCGCCTGCGCCTATCACGAGCACGCGCAGGGCGCCTAAGTTCGCGAGTCCGTCGGCTCCAACGAGCGTGGCCAACGCGCCTTCACGTTTTGCCCGCTTTGACGGCGTCTCGCCGTCGTGCGGCGGCATGCGGTTAAGCTCGTCTGATCAGTCAGACCAGAACCACCCGCTTAGATGCGGAGATCGACGGACAGCGGCCTCAGATCAAGTGAGACATAGGTCACTTGAATTCGGAAACGAGTCGAGGATGCGATTACTGCTGCAATTGACGATTTATCTGATTGACACTATAATCGTTGTCTAGGACACTCTGCACAAGCTCCGCGCCATACCCAAAAATTCCTGGCTCGTGCAGAGTTGAATGCAGCACGCAGAGATTTAGATGCGAAGAATTATCTTCCACTCGCCAAAAGAGTAAAAAGAAAGTAGACCTGACACAGTATCAAAAGACACTGGAAAAAAGCAAGCCCTACGGGGGGCTCGAACCCCCAACCTTGTGATGAACCTTATTCACCTGAGTGATTTAAGAGTCACACGCTCTTCCGATTGAGCTAGCAAGGCAACTGTTGGAAACCCCTCGGATCATACATGTATGAATCCTACCGCATGACAAACAAGTATCCGTTGGAAATTTCAATGCCGTTTGCAACGAACTGGCATTTCCAGCGACACGAAAAAAGAACAGTGTCAAATCATCATTTCCAGACTCACGTACCCGAGTAGTACCATGCGTGATTGACCCGACTGCCACCACATGCAGAGTTAGATGCTAAACGGAATAATTAAGATGCATACGGACATATGAACAAAGCGCGAGTCATTAAAAGTGGAGCTTTTCCGCACTCGAGCGTGCATTAAGCGAGAAGAGAGTAACGATGTAGAGAACAAAGTACCGCACAAATGCTTTTACAAGAGTCAAGGGCGACGGCCACGCGTATGGCCGCGCGACACGGGGCTTTGCAGCCGAGGGCGCGGAGACTCCTTCAGCGGGGTTTTTGGCCGAGCCGCTCACGCTGTCTGCAGATTTATCTTGTGAATCCGCGGAAGGCAGGAGCGCCCGCGCCCGCGCAGCGCGAATCTCTGCAAGCGTGGGCTGGCCGCGCGAGCTCGTAGAGCGGCCATCGCTACTGGTTGAACCCACGCGCTGCCCCGGACCGACCATTGGAGCCCGCGCCTGCAGCCTGCGCAGCGCCGCAGTGACGCCTGCCACGTCGGCACCCTTCACCCGGTCAACCTCGCTACCCTTGTGAAGGAACACGAACGTCGGAATCGCGCTCACCGAGTATGTGCCAGCAATATCCTGGTTCGTATCGACGTCAACGTCGCCAAGGAATACCTCGGGAAACTGGGGGGCGAGCTTGTCGATGGCTGGCGCGACTGCCTGGCAGGGCCCGCACCACTCGGCGCTGAACTTCAGCATGACCTGCGCGTGCTTGCTGAGGATGTCCTGCAGCTCCGAAGAGCCTGCAATTGAATTCACCATCTCTATGTATGCCGACAGCTGCCTGGAGACAATACGGTGGACCCTCGATGGGGAAGTGGTGCTGACGACGCCAGCCTGCTGGCTCACGAGACCCACAGTAAGCGACGCATAGTAATAACGTACACTACTACGTACGCACGCACGCACGCAACCCAGGTGTTACCGAATCTGCACGGTGCTAAATATTGTGAGGCAGATGCTCACCAGAACTATTTACATACATATGAGGATAAATAAGAAGAGAGCGGGACAATTCGCGCACTGGACCTTGCGTACGTTGAACCGCGGTGGATGGGTGCCTCATCAATACCTTGCCAGCGCGAGATGAGACAGCCCCGTAGAATTGTGAGCCAGACGTGGCTGCATGCTGGGCACAGCCCAAGCAGCAGAATAAATCCAGACTTTGGGCCAGTGGCGGCCTAATCGACAACTTCACAAAATATCTTGTTCTCGGTGTAGGGGAATACCTCGAGATTGTACTCACGCACAAACCGCTCAGCCTCGCGCTCGGTCTTGAATCGGAACAGCACAGGGTTGCCGCCGTACTTCACCGTCTCCATCGGCATGCGCTCCACGGCGAGCCGGTCATCGTCGACAAGGTCGTAGTCCCAAAGTACACGCAGAATCTGTGTCTCTGGGAACCCTGGAGGGAACCCGAGCGCGACGACATGGCTTCGGCGCGAGATCGGCGCCTTCGACAGCAGCGGACTCATGAAGCCCTGAATGGTCTCCGGGGCAAACCGCAGCTTGAGCGGGAAGCCCGACAGCTCGTGGCCGATTGTCGCCTCGTAGTACCGCTGCGCGGCCTCATTCGAGTCGAACTCAAGAAAGTAGCCCATCCACCGCGTCAGATTCACGGGGTTTCGGGCGCGCGTAACTTTAAACGACACGTCGCGCGGGCCAACACGCTCAAAATCGGACTGCGCAAAAGACAAATCAATGCAGTACCAATACAGCAGATTAGTGGTCTGGTCCGTGTGGAGGTACTTTGGCTCGACCTTGACAGGCTCGTCGAGCTCGAGCGACGCAAGCTGCCGGTCGGCAAATGCAGCTCGCCTAGAGTTACCGTCAAACAACTTACGGATCAGCCCGCGCAGCCCGCGCACGGGTGCCTTCTCCTCGACCATCTGCGGCGGAGGATTCGGCTGGGGCGCAGCGTCACGACCCGGCGCTTTTGTAGCGAAACCAGCAGTGGCACAACTAGCCGCGGCCAGTGGGCGGAGCCGCGGCCCAAACGCTGGTGGCAGGCCGCGCGCTCGCGCAGCGCGCAGGCAGTGACTACCGGGTTTCGGTGCTAGTATGGGTATCGTCATTCTTCGTGATGCTATGCTGGCGTCCAACGGCTCAGAGCAGGCTCTGCGAGATCTAGACGTCAGCGGAAGTCAACTACTAGACGTCAACACCTAGACGTTGCCAAGCGTTTTTATAGGAATCAGACGAGCTTGGTTACGCACTATTGTAGCGCGTATGACCACTACTTTAGCCTATCCTTCGTTTCCAAGCAGTAAGCCTGGGTTGTCCAACAGTGTGGAGTTGTGGTAGCCGCGGTGTGGCCCTAGTGGTGCGGGTGGGTGGGTCGTGCGTGGGGTCCAGTGGGAAAGGGTAGCAGCTTCCTTGTCGGGGTCTTTGGCTCAGTTAGCCATGCTGGTCTCCCGTTTTAGCCGCCCGCGACTAATCCCGCGAAAAATGTAAGCCATACGGTCTCTACAGCCCCATAAATGATCTCGCTAAATAGTGCCAATGTATATCTTACACAATTCTCGCATGTCCTCACCCGCATCTGCTCTCCAGCGTTGGTTGCCATGATGGAGGTGAATAACAGGCCGAAAACACACCATTGACGCGGACCTAGCCGCCACTCCCACTTGCATTGCAATTGAGCGCCTCGTGCTTCCCGCTTACCCTCCCAATTACCGCCTTACGCGGCTCGTGAGGACGCAGGCCATGGGGGAAGGGTACGGTATCTTTCGAGCAGTGGGCTAGCTGTATAATTGAGGGACGGCCTGGTCGTTATGACAGAATCGGTAGTCGCTGCACTGCAGCTCGGTTCTCTGCCGCAGGGCAAAGCGGCCACATTGGAGCTCATTCTTTCTTTTGAGGCAGACATTCGGGCGTCGGGTGCGACCCTCGTTGTCTTGCCCGAGGCGCTACTCGGGGGATACCCGAAGGGGGAGATTTTCGGCACGCGCTTGGGCTATCGTATGCCTGAAGGTCGCGAGGCGTTCGCTCGGTACTTCGAGGAATGCGATTGATGTGCCAGGCCCTGAAACAGATGCATTGGCGGGGCTTTCGTCGCGCTGCGCCGCGTCGCTTGTAGTCGGCGTCATAGAGCGGGACGGTAGCACGCTCTACTGCACGGCATTGTTTTTCGATCCGGCCCAAGGGCTGACCGCGAAGCACCGTAAACTCATGCCTACAGGCACGGAGCGTTTGATCTGGGGACAGGGCGACGGGTCGACGCTTCCAGTGGTGCAGACCCGCGCGGGGCTAGCAGGCGCTGCGATCTGCTGGGAGAACCACATGCCGCTGCTACGGACAGCACTGTACGCCAAAGGCCTGCAGATCTGGTGCGCTCCGACAGTTGATGAGCGCGATGTCTGGCAGAGCACAATGCGGCACATAGCCCACGAGGGGCGGTGCTTCTTGGTGAGTGCGTGCCAGATCCAGCCGGCGCCTACAACTCTTGGCATAGACGTCCCTGATTGGGACCCAGAGCGCCCGCTGATCAATGGTGGCAGCGTCATTGTAGGGCCGCTCGGTGATGTCCTTGCTGGTCCATTGCGCGGCGAGACGGGGCTTGTCACTGCGAAGATAGACACTAAAGATCTCGCCGGTGCGCGCTACGACTTTGACGTGGTCGGTCACTACTCGCGCCCCGATGTATTCTCGCTAAGCGTAGACGAGCGCCCGAAACGCCCTGTGAAGTTCACCAATGAGTGATTGCCATCACATTTGACAGGTTATAGAAGGCCAAGCAAGTATACATACTGCATTCGCGTGGCTAAGGTGATTGCTTTTTAATTATGGCGGCAATACGTCAGGCATGCATTTAGTTCTATCCAATCGATGCCTCGAGCAGACCGGCCACTCCGCTGAGTGATGTCATTGCATGTTTCACAAATAGGCCTTAAATCCTCCCCCATAAAAACCGAATTGAATTGGAGAGCTAATTCACCGTTACAACTAAGCCAGTGACCTGTTTTGCAAAGATAGTCCATTCAGAACCACCGGGGCGCGTGGAGACATAGTCGACTAGGCAGCGGTAAGAGGGTTTACGCACGGTCTGACGCAGAGCCGATATAATAGCGCAGAGCCCGTACCCTGGTGTCGCTCGTGCTCAAGCTGTACCCGCGTCTATTTCGCTCATAAAGAAGGGCTGGCGTGAGTTGGCCGAGGAAGCTGGACACAGTCCAAAGTCATGCTGGCTCTCAAAAAAATTGGTTTGATGGATAACTCCATGTGTTTACGAGGTCGACTTGGCTCGAGATGTGTAGCCCCTGCCATAGCGTACGCTCCCTGACATCTGGCAGCGACCCTCTCTAGCACATGTGATTCAGCACGTATGCAGCTGCGGTGCTGGACAAACAGGGTGGAGCGTGTTGCTGTACCCCGGCCGACGCTGCCTGCCGAGACCCACTCTGCGCAGTTTCTTGGGGGTCGCTGACCCACCGAGCGCTAAGCTTCGAACCCCGCGCTAAGCCAGTGATGATAGACTTTCACATAAGACACTACATACAAAGTAATCTACTCAACCCGAACATCTGCGGAATATCGTGGCGCGCTTCTGACACGGGATTCCTGCTGTTAACTGGCATGCCTCGTGTCGCGACCTGCTTGTGCGGACCCGACCGGCTCGCCGCGGCAGGTTGGGGCGAATTAAGACTCGGGCGTTGGTGACCTTGAACTGCGTCAGTCGAAACTGATCTCCAAACGAAACCGGCCGGGGAAACCAGGGCGCACAACCCGGGCCTTCATGTGTAAGTATGCCGCCTCAGAGGACTATGGTGCAAATTAAGGGCACAAATGCTCCCCGCGGCTGCTGGCGGCAGCTGCACGGCGTGACGCCACCGGGCTAGGGTCGAGTGTCACCTAAATATGGCGAGTGATGCCTCCTGGCCCTCCCGGACCCTTCTTCACTGCCCTTCTTCACTGCCCGGCCTCACGTAAGGTTAGGTGTAGGCAGGCATCCGGGACGAGGTGGTCGCTTCCCTTACCACTCCCTAAGTGTGAGCACAACGAGGTCGCCCGTCAGAGGAGTAGTGCAGGGCTGCGTGCAGTCGAATCACAACTAGCTAGATGCAACAATCACAAGTGTGGACCTCCACATACCGTGCGGATTCTCCGCACGCCTCTCCAGACCGCGACAGCGGCCTGCCGCGGTCCGCAGCCGAGGCGACGGCGTCGCGCACGACACCGCGCGCCACGCCACGGTCGTCGTTCGGCTCTCTAACACAAACCTCACTTGCTCCGGCAGCAGATTCACCGGCGCTGCCCTCACTATACACGACCAGCGGGGCCGTGCCGGCGGTAGCGTCGACAGCTGGTGGAGGGGCGCCGCCGCCGCGACGGGGCTCTCTCGCTGCTGACGGCTCTCTCCGTGAGCAGCGCGCATCGTTTGGCATGCAGCCCCAGGCTACACCATTAGCAGCGAGAAGCCCACTCTCCAGCATTCAACCGCTGTCAGCTGCGGCGTCGGCCGCCGCCTCCCAGCCTTCTTCCCGCTCGAACTCGGCGGACGTTTGGACTCCTATCTACCAGAATTCCAGCATATCGGGACCAGGTACTTCTGGACTGCGTGGCGGTTCGTTCGGCGCATATGGGATCTATGAACCAGCGGCGTCTTCGTCATCGTCATTTAACTCGCAGCTCTACCGCAGCGGCGGCATGGCGTGGGGAAGCGCTTCTGAATCGCAGCTCGAGCCGCGCCGCCGCCTCGCCAGCTGCCCCACCGACCCAGACCATCCCGATGGTGAGGCCACGTCGCTAACGCAGCGGCGGACCGAACCGTTTTTGGCGTCTCTGGCGCCGCTTACCACAACGACTACTGCACCTCAGCCGCAGCAGAAGAAGCTAGATTTCACCGGCCCGGCCATCAGCATCCTCGAGCGATTCTCAAGCCTTGCTGACGCCACACGGCGCGTTGAGGCAAAGCCATTGCAGCCGGCAGACGCACACCCGCCGCCGGCCGCCGCCGCTACTGCGGCTGCCGCCCCTGGACCAGTTGGGTTGCACACGCCCCAAGCGTCGCCTGTGCCTCCCACCGCCGTACTTTCATCTCCGGCCGTCGCTTCCCCGCATGCGGATGAGTCTTCTAAGCCCATCGCGCCTAATTCACCCTGGAAGACGCCGGCCGTGGCTGTGCCTCCTCGAGCCAGCACCGGCATGGTCAATGTTGCGGCCGCAGCCGCGGCCGCAGCTGCGGCAACAGGCTCGCAGGCCTCTTCTCTGCCCGGCTCTGCCCCGGGCTCTGCACCAGGATCCGCGCCGGGCTCATTCTCAGGCACCTCACCAGGCTCAATTCCGTCTGTGGCAAATATATCATCGATGAAGAGCGCAATACCGGTACCTGTGATCCCGGGGATTGGTGGTTCTGCTGGTGGCCGATCGTTAAGGTCGTCATCTGGGCCGGGTGCGTCTGCTGCCACAGGCTCGAAGCCCTTCGGCGAAGAGCGACGCTCGTCGGGGCCGCGCAAGAAGCGCGGAGAGTCACCCTTTCTCGAAAAGCTCCGCGCCGCGTCGCCGGGATCGGTGCGGCTCCGCGACATTCTTGGCAATGTGGCCGCAGCATCCACAGACCAGCATGGCTCGCGGTTCATCCAAGAAAAGCTCGCGGACGAGGAGGAGGAGGTGCGGCATGCATTTGTTGTGGAGGCACTGCAGAACTTCGTGTCGCTGTCTACCGATGTGTTTGGCAACTATGTCGTCCAGCTTCTGTTTGAGGTGTCTTCTACCGAGGACCAGGAGATGTTGGTTGGTGCTTTGCGCGGAAACGTCCTGCCACTGACCGTGCAGATGTACGGCTGCCGTGTCGTGCAGATGGCGCTGAAGCACGTTGCGCCGGCGTCGAAGATCGAGGTTGCGAGCGAACTGCAGGGCCATGTCTTGCGGTGTGTGCGCGATCATAATGGCAATCATGTTGTGCAGAAGGCGATCGAGTGCATCCCCCCCGAAAACCTGGCTTTTATATACGAGGACGTCGAGTCACAATCGCTCCAGCTGGCGCGGCACAGCTACGGTTGCCGCGTCGTGCAGCGCGCCCTCGAGCACGGCAGCCGCGCAACGCGCCAGAACCTGCTGCAGGTTGTGCGCGACCATCTTGTTGACCTTGTGCTCGACCAGTACGGTAACTACGTCGTGCAGCATGTTGTCGAGCACGGCCCGAAGCGCGAGCGTGACTTCGTGCTCGACCATCTCATCTCGCAGGTCGTGACCCTCAGCAGCCACAAGTACGCCTCCAATGTAATCGAGAAGTGCTTTATGAAGTGCAGCCCGCAGCAGCGCTCGGCGATGATCCGAATTATCGTGACCTCCACGAAGGACGGCGAGCCGGCCGTGCTCGCTATGATGAAGGACCAGTACGCTAACTATGTCATTCAGCGTACACTGGGCGCGGCGCGCGACGAAGATTATGAGCAGCTCGCGCGCGCTGTGCGCAGGAGCTTGCCCGTGCTGAAGCGCGGCCACTATGGCAAGCATCTGCAGGCGATTGAGCGCAAGCTGAGGTGAGTGAAATGGCAGGAAACCAGGCCACTACTGCCCGGTATTGTTTTGCGAGCTGCCTCCTGTTCGGTTTCACCGTTCATTTTTTATTGTATATTTGATCCCGGATGACGAAAGCCGGCGATGTTTCTTTGCACATGGATATTTTCAAGTATTTTTCAATTCAGCATAGACTATGACTACGACTAACTACTACGATCTTCAGATCATTGCATTTTTTCGTGCGATTATATCGGCCCCATCTCGCCTTTAGATCTCAACCTCCGGCCGCTGTATCCCTAGTATTACTACGCCCATCAATACACCGGCGCCAACATGTAGACATCGGCATGTCAACATGTAGACATCGACATGCGTATATTGTGAGCTGTGACGTCAAAGGGCAAGGTTATTGGAGCGTGTTGAAGCAGCGGGATACCGAACGGGTTCAAGGCAGTGTTTTGCCACATGATACGGTCTTCTAGATGTGGCAGCATTCAAAGTCCAGCTCGAAGACTTTCCTTCTTCTCCATCCTTATGCACGGGCATTACACATATCAATGAGGATTCGTCCGAGGTTGTGTTTTTGCTAGTTGAAAAATCAACTTATGACCTCTCCTGCCGCGGCGCTCGCGCTGCAGCAGGGAATTTTTGGACCACAGCTTTCCATGAGAGCAAAGCCTTTTTGGCATTTTAAGAGAGAGTAAATGAAACTAAAATGAGAGCTTTATCATAGACAAATTGTGAATGAATGTGAGCGCTATGAGAGGTTGGGGGTATTTGATTTTGGGGTGCACGATTCCTTTAAATAAGGAGGGCGGCAGCGACGACGAGGCCGAACGCGCCCGAGGAGGCACGCACGGCGCCATTGGCAAGGACCGGGGCAGAGCTAGACGGGGCAGCGACGCCGATGCTGCTCGAGGAGCCCGCTGCAATCGGGCTCGGCGCCGCCGGGGACGACTCAACCGCGGCGGAGGACTCGCCTGCGGCAGGTCCAGCGGGAGAGGCCGGGGATCCCGCCGGAGACGCAGCAGCCGGAGCCGACGGAGCGGCAGGAGTGGCCGGGGCCGCCGGGGCCGCCGGGGACGACTCAGAAGCCGGACCGGAACCAGCCGGAGCAGAGCCCGCCGGGGCAGAGCCAGCTGGGGCAGAGCCTGCCGGGGAGGCGGGGGCCGCCGGAGACGAGGGAGCCACATGAGACGAGGTAGAAGCAGCCTCAGAGCCAACAGCAGACTTGCCTGGGGTGCCGAAGGCGACCGTCTGGTTCGCAGCCGGCGACGACGGGGCCTTGTTGCTCGTCACATGGGTCGCAACAGTGCATGGGCAGTCGGTGATGGTGATCTCAGTTGCCTCAGTGGCGGTGTAGGTCTTGCCGTTGGTTACAATCGAGGTTGGGCCAGTCACCGACGTCTTAAGCGTCTTCAGAAGTACGGTCGTGAGGAGAGTAGTCTTGGTGACCTCAAGCGTGCTCCTGCTCAGCGAAGAGGACGGGCCCTCAGCGACGGCCGAGGCGCTTCCGGCCGGCGATCCGGTCGGCGATCCAGCAGGGGCTCCAGCAGGCGAGCTGGCGGGACCAGCAGGGCCATGCGTGGAAGTCACCGTGCACGGGCAGTCTGTGATAGTAAGCGTGGTCGCCTCGGTGGCAGTGTAGGTCTT
Organism: Starmerella sirachaensis; assembly: GCA_030578495.1. NCBI lineage: Eukaryota > Fungi > Ascomycota > Dipodascomycetes > Dipodascales > Trichomonascaceae > Starmerella > Starmerella sirachaensis. The sequence continues at coordinate 381,295 of JAJMSC010000004.1, read as the reverse complement.
GCCGTTAGTAGTCACGGTCGTCGGGCCCGAGCACTCGACGGTAACGGTGTCGACAACCTTGGTCGTCACGGTAACGGGCGCAGCCTCAGTCGGAGCGGGCGCCGAGGCCTCAGGGGCCGACGAGCCGGCCGCCGGAGAGCTGGACGCGGCACCAACAGTGCCAGTGACCGTCGAGCTTACTGTGCACGGGCAGTCCGTAATGGTGAGAGTAGTCGCCTCAGTCGCGGTGTAGGTCTTGCCGTTCGTGGTGACGGTCGTGGGCCCCGAGCACGGCACGGTCAGCGTCTTCACGACATCTGTCGTAACCGTGGTGGTGAGCGCCGGCGACGAGGACGACGATCCAGCACCGGCCGCAACATTAGACGGCTTCTGTGTGCCATAGAAAGTCGAGTTCGACGCAGTAGCAACGCTGGCCACCGAAATCAAGGTGAAAAGAGAGGATGCTGTGAATTTCATTGTTGGAGACAGTCTGCTAGAGAAAGAATGGCTAGGTCAGACTTGCGATTGAACGAATGTATGATATCAAGGCGATCCCAATCGGTTTCTTGCGATAGGAAAAAAGAGATTTCCAGGAGCCGATGGCGTCTCCTTTATACCCCAGGGTCGACCCCGGATGCCATGCGCGCGCGTAGTCTCCCACTCGCACCACTTCAACCTAGCCCTTAACCACGCGACTTTTCACCGGTTTCGATGCGCACGGCCTAAGACATGCTGAGTCATATGTCCGAGACGCGTCGGACGCGCAGTCAGCTGCACCGGCGCGTCGCGTCGCCCAACGCGACTAATACCGGAAAAACATACCTCCTAGACCATCGAAGCCGTGTGGCCCGATGCGCGGTACCCCTGGAACGATTGGAAACCATCGTGGGATGCATGCTGTCTGCTGCTTCAGGGCAGCGGGGTAGAAATTAGCGAACGCCATTTGCGAATCGAAAGAGACTAATATTAGGATGGTGCTGGGTATTTTTTTTCCTCGCGCGTTGCAGGGCCGGGCACATACACCCGGCCAATCCTTGATGGTCTACATGCGCCCGCAAGTGTACATATAGGGAAGTGACAAAAATGGACCGAGCGCTCACTGCGTATTCTGGTATGGCTAAGCCAAGAGGCGTATATCGCCCCCCCTCAGTCCAGTTACGCTAATCTGCAAATGTTTCACCACTCCCTCATGGTCCCACCAATGTGGGGTGACTTTTATGTTTCAGTAAGCGCGTGTCGCTTTACATAGGAAATAGATCTACTTTCCGCAGATAATTTTGCAAATAATATTGCTTTCGAAGCGCGAGTTGTTTCATTCTTCACCCCCTCCAGAACCTTGAAGCTCTGCCCAGTACTTGCTTCAGACGGTGGTGCCCACGTGTGACCCCTAATTAGGGCCCATGATTCACTGGTGGGATCCATCAGATGAGATACTTGCAATCTCTACAAGATTGAGTGGGACTTCGCCTTTTCATGCTCTAGTCAAAAGATTGTGAAATTTCGTTCAGCATATCTATTGCTCGTGAAGGATCTTGTCCCCGACTTAAGTCCGTCCGCCTGTACATACAACAATAGAACGACTAATGACTTGCCGGATAGGGCGGCCCCACTCATTCGCGTCTAAACGGCATTATGAGTCCAGTCAACCCATGTATGCTTAGCGCTCTACGACATTTTTGGCCAACCGAGTGTAATATGCCATACTCAGATACGCGGGCGGGGTCGAGTTTATTGGCTCGATTGACCGTTTCTAGAATTTAAGCGATCGACAAGTTGGATTGGCACAACGAAACAGCCCATTTAAAAGCACCTTGCAAGTCCCTCGGAAGCACTAGCTCATAAGACGCATATAGATCGAAATCAGAAGTCTGGATGTACGGAAGAAAGCATACGGATATTCGCACGCCTAGCTACATCAACTCTGAAGCTCATGGACCCGACGAATATCACAATGCACCAGTTCCACTGAATACTAAGTATGTAAATTACAGCATGCTGATCACATTTGTCAATGTTATCACAGCGAAGCGACTTGTCGAGAGATTGAAAGATCAGGATCCGGAAGATCACGCCGCAGCCTACGACTTTTCCGTCTTCTGGTGCTTGCGAGGAGGTTTGGAGCCACCCGACCTTGCTGTGCGCTTGTTCTTTCGGAGGTTCGCTTCTTCTTGCGACTTGGTCGCGAGATCGGGTCTTAGCACCGGCGCATACCGCAGCAACTCGGGCAGGCGTACGAGCTTAACGTGCGATCCACGCACAAAGACAGAACCTTTCTTTGACGAAACTCCTTCACGGCTAGTCGCAATGACATCGGCCATCCGCAAGTTCATATTGTCCTCGCTCCATTCGAGCTTTCCTCGGTATGTTTCGCCATTGCTCAGCTCTACGGTGACGACATGGTCCTGGCTCTCCACGAGAAGATGCAGCGGAATGCTCTTCATACCGTGTCCACTACCGCCTCTGACTAGCGGGAGAGCTCTACTTCTTGTGGCGCCTAGAGGCTCTTCAACCTCACCCGCGTTAAGCCCGCTCAAATGGATGTGTCAGTCAGAGATTCACAAAATATCTAGGGAGGGAACTACATACTGCTAATAATGTGGTAACGGTATCCTGCCCCCCAGGGCACATAGCTAGGTGGAGAGCCAAGTGATAGGCGGTGTAGGCCAGAACGGCAGGAGTGGAGTGTGCTAGTGACCACCAGGCTTTAGAGGTGACCAGTGTGGCGGAGTGTACTCAGCCCTCTGCAGAAATTGGTGCCGACTCTATTTCAATCTGAGTGAGATAGGCGAGCCTTGGATCGATTCTTGTGCGTCATTGCGGTACAGGTTCTTACGACTATAGACCAATTTGCGTGAGCTAACAGGCACAATGGAGGTCTCCGTCTCCCCTGTGCGGCTAATGTTTAGTCTCGAGGTTATTAGCGATGTCGCAGTAGCCTCAAATTGGCTGTTTCTAACTGTCAGTCCACTCGCTGTGGTGCGTATAAATCTCGACTCCCCAAGCGATGTAGCGGACTTGCACATCCCGAAGAAGCATGCCGCATCTGTTGGAGAACTTCGTTTACTATTTTCAGATGCATCAGGCCGGCAACTGCTTGCAATCACATCGCGGTACGAGTACTTCTATTTCTCTGACCAGCAACAAAGGAAGGAATTCAAGCATCTTGGGAAGCTTCGTGGCATACCCGCCATGACTGCCTCCTTCCACCCGTCAAAACGAGGCCTGCTTCTGCTAGGCACCAAGCAAGGGACGATAGTTGAGGTAGTGGTTGATTCTTCTGCAAACGAGACGTATTTCAAACGTGAATTGAAGCGTGTTTCGACTATATGGAAGGCATCATCTAGAACCCAAGTGGCATCACTCGCAATTGGTCAGAATTCCCGGGATCTAGTCGCAGCAATAGGCTCGGATATTGTGCGCTGGTCTGCGGCTTCAAGCGCGCAGAATGGCAGCACAAAATCGAGTTCTGGCGTCGTAGATCTTGACGACGGGTTTAAGAGCATGCTGGAATTATCTCCCAAAATTCTTATCGAGGGATCTGAGACGGTGGTAAAGATGGCGGTGTCGCCAGATTTCAAAGTATACGCGGCCATATTTGGAAGCGGCAAGGTTGGTTATCTCCGGAGGGGCCAGGCAGGCTGGAAATTCCACGACGTGGCCGATGTGAAGCACATAGTTGTGTCCAACTACCACTTGATCGTTGTGTCTTCCGATGGCGACGACTCCTTTGTGAGTATCATCAATCTTCTTTCCGATAGCATGGTGGAGACATTGCTTGTACCAGGCTCCAAGCCTATAATTGGTGCCCACGCAGATCCTGTGCACGGAACGTATTGGGTTTTCAGCTCAGATACTCTTTTCGAAGTAAAGCTTGAGAACGAAATGGCCGGAATGTGGAAGGTGTTGACCGACCAACACAGGTTTGAGGAAGCCCTAGAAGTGGCCGACTCAAGAGGAGCGAAGTCCTACGTCCTCGAGAAATATGGACATTACGAGCTAGATAAGGATGCAGCGCGGGGCGCGAAGCTACTGGGACAAAGCGATGCCCCGTTCGAGGCAGCGGCCCTAGACGTCATGCGTGCTGATGAGCGGGCGTTGCGGCATTTATTTGCGGCAAGATTGAGCCATACGAAGTCGAAGGCCCAACAAATCATCTTGACAAGCTGGCTTGTCGAGCTTGGTGACTACAGCCCACTAGGATCCGAGGGAAGGTATGAGCTGGACCCGGAGACCGTCAAACAGGTACTGCGAGAGCGTGGTGACTTTGAAGAGTATGTACGCGTGTCAGTAAAGTCTGGTGACATTGATGCTGCTGTGTCGTTTTACGTTGCCAACGAAAAGTGGTCGGATGCCTTGGATCTTATCCGCCAACACGAGGATGCCAATATTGTGTACCGATACGCATCCGTATTACTGACGAAGAACCCGCGTCAAACAGTAGAGTCATGGATGCGTATGTCAAAGTTGGACCCAGCACCATTGCTTCCCAGTCTTGTATCATATGCTAATGAGTACCGCGGTCCCATGAATGAAAATCAGGCTTTGCGATATCTTCGTCATCTCATTTCGCATGGCAACTCGACCGTGTCGTTATTCAACGCAACAGTGACGATACTCGGATCTCACGAGGATGACAGTGACGCGTTGTTAGGATTCCTAAGATCCTATGCAAGCAAGTTCAGCAGCGATCTCGACTTCGCCCTGCGCGTGTGCCTCCGCGACAAGCAGTATAAATCAGCGGTGTACTTATACTCTTTGATGGGGTTGTATGAAGATGCCGTCATGGTGTGCCTCGAAGTCGGTGGCTCCGAAATGTATGAAATGGCTCTGGATATCGCCGACAAACAAGTGAATGCAAACGAAGAGCTACGCAAGTATTTACTGCGCGAAATTGCCAAAGCAGTGATTAAAACCCAGGGTGCAGAGGCAGCGCTGCGGTTCGTGAAGCTCTTGCGCGTCGACGACCTTCTGTCTCAGTTCCCCGACTTCGAGATGCTTAGCGAGCTTGCCCCAGAAATTGTGAAGAGCCTCGAAGTCACAAATAACCGACTGAGTGCGGTAAATGCTGAGATAGATGAGTCTTTGGCGGCATCTGAGGAGATGCAGCAGGAAATAGCGAACTTCCGCAAGCGTTCAGTGCTCGTGGAGCCCGGCGAACCATGCCAGATCTGCGACTATCCTCTTGCAACACGTAAATTCCTCGTCTTCCCGTGTCAGCATGGCTTCCATGGCGATTGTTTACAGAAAAAGCTGAAAGCAGACCACCCAAGAAGGCCCATCGACAGTGACGCCGAGCTCGCGAAGGAGTGCGTTCTCTGCTCGAACGATAATTTGCGGCAGATCGACATGCCGCTTGAGGAGGTGTTCTGAACTGGCGCTCCACAAGTAGCAGCGCACTACGAGTATACGAAAATAACGCTTGAAAGCGATAATAAATATGTATGGCCACACGGATCTAAATGATAATATCGTTTGCCCGCTTCAAATCAGCAAGCTCGCGATCAATAACGGGTCTCAGTGAGACGGGTTCTGGCAGCTTAGCGAATTTCCGATCCATTACGGGCTGCAAAGCCGTGCAGAGAAGAGCAGGCTCGCGCACGACATACACGCAGCCCTCCGACTCGAGCTTTTCAGCAAGCTCAAGCTGATGATTGTCCATCAGCGCGTTGTTAACAACAACAATAATACGGCGCTGGGAAATGCCTTCCCCGCGCTCTAGGGAATCAAGAATCGAGCCCGATCCCGCATGGGAAATAACGAGCTGGGCGCTGGAGATCCTTTCGCGCAGCTGTGGGTCGAAATCGAATCCGTGAACACCAGGTAGTGATCCAGCCGTGAAGGCCTGGCGTGCATGTCCATACTGAACCTCGATGTCGTTGAAGCCAAGCTCGTTTAGCTTGGCAATGACGTCTTTGTCGACGGCTGCGACGAGCCCCGTGAATGGGACTGTAGCCCCTGAAAGCACTATGCACTTCATAAAAGCAGTACAACAAGCACCAGCGAAGTGTGCGTTTCAATTAAAATCAGAAGAAACTACAAGCGTTTACTCCTTTTCTTAGGCGACCTGGGTGTCAGTCAAGCTGAAGCTGCTGCCTTTGTGTTCGCCTGGCTTCCCTTGCCCGGGGGAGACATTACGTGCTGCAGGGATCCGAGCGGCGCGCGTAAACAATCCGCACGTCCGCAGTGCCGCGTTTCCACGCTGGCCCGTCAAGCTTGGCACAATATGCACATCGAGGCAAAGCTGAAGGGTATTCCCAATGAGGACATCATCCAGGGGTACCCAGGAATCGCCGCTACTTGGCCTCGAGTTGCTGGCACAGTTGAGCTGCGCAGCATTCTGCCGACGAAGGCGACGCCGGCCCCTGGCGCTAGCACCGCCATCGAAGTAGTGCGTGTTTCTGTCGGAGTATTTCGCACTGACTCAATCGTCGTGCCGTCTCACCGCCCATCACCTGCCGCGTCTAAGCGTGAACAGTCTTTCCTCGTTACCCGGCAGAAGGAGATCTACCACGCCAAGCAGGGCACGCCTAAGATCTATGCCCTTGATATTCCGTTCACCTTGAGCCTCCCTACCAATCGTGTCCCCACGGCGTCAATCAGCCTGCCGAAGATGCTCGAGTCGACTTACAACGTGTTTGTCACCGTGGAGTCTGTGTCTCCCGCGACTAACACACTGTCTACAGATAACTTTCAGTTTCCTATCCGCCTGAAGCGATTCGATACACTATCGACGTTTGGGACGTTCCATAAGCCCCTGACAGGCGAGGTCGCATCCTCGGACCATCTCGTCAGTCTCGAGTGGTCGCTACCTGTATCCGCATACGGTCCGGGTGACACGATGACGATGTCGCTACGCGCACAGCCGAACAAGGACTGGCCGAAGGCTAAGAAAGTTAAGCTGAAGCGGCTTTCTGTCGAGCTTCTGCAGTCCACTCGGTTTATTGTCGATAAGGGCTCTCCAACGTCACAACAAAGCCCACACAGCCATCGCGCCAGCATAGATTCGAACGCGACAAAAGCAGAGTCCAGTGAGATCAATGAGATGCAGACCAACACTCGTATTGCGAAGAGTTCGCGCGATTTTACCTCTGCGGAACAGGACAAGCGTATGGGCATCGCGTCGGCGTATGATATCGATGTATATATCCCAACCTCACTCAAGGCTGGCGGCGACAAGAGCAATGTACTTCCAAAGGACGACCCAGGCGTGGGGTACGAAGGGAAAATAGCGTTCACGAACAGTTCGTCGCTGTTTTCAATCGAGTTCAAACTCATAATCAAGGCTCGATTCGCGCATGCGAAGGATATTGAAACGGTTCATAGCATCACCATTGCTCAGTTCGACCACCCCACGTGTATGGTGTACATGAACAGCCTGGTTGAAGCGGCACAAGCGGTAAAGAGCGTAGACTCACGCCCTCACCCGCCGCGACTATGGGGTGAGCCACTTGACTCTCGCATAAAGATCGCTTGATCTCTGTCGCACTTAAATATATTGTGTCCTGCACACCTGAGCTCTTCGCACGAGCACATATCCCCGTTTTATCGCTTTCATCATACTACATAAACTATACTTGATGTCACATCCAAATAAATAAAAGCACACACACGCTGTAAGAACTAGGCAAGGCCTACTATCAGGATTTGCTGCATTGGCACCAGTATTTACAAGTAGTCCTAATGGTATTTATGGGGCCGCAGGCGCTGGAGCTGGTGCCAGTTTCAGGGCAAGGATACCCTTAACCGCGACATCTCCCATCAACAAACAAGACGTCTACTCATTATACGCGTCGCGTTTACAGGTGCCAATCGTCTTTTTTCTTCCTCACCAAACTCGGCATGGATGATGACGACCGCATTGCGCCCGATGCGGATCAAGTCGAAGTTCTTGTAGGGTGGAATTCTTCATCGCCGAAAGCAAAATACTTGTTTTCGGAGAGTTCGGACAATGGTACGCCTTCACGCAACCAAGAAACTCCGCGTCATGCTGCACTTCCTCACATTGTGGACGGGCGCAAGCGTAACGGCCAACTTGGCGGTGTCCTTGGTAAGTACGCCAATCTGATGCCGGGATCCTCCCCGCCTCGTCATGGTGGCAATATCCGCAAGCGGCGGGCGTCGAGCCCAGTAAAAGGCAAAGAAAACACCCGGGAGAGTAGCGAGCCACTCGAGATAATGCCGCTGGAGTCTCTACCACCAGCGCCTCCTAACGCTGAGTTTTTGCGGCCCAATTCTGCCGGGATGCACCCGCCGCATAAGTCGCTTCGCGTCACAGACACCGCCGCGGCTACAGCCGCACTGGAGAGTGCATCGCTGCCGCGACAAACTACTCCAATCCCCGACCTTTTTTCTAGCGACTCGGACATTGAGGACCTTATGATTCTTCCCCAGGTGAAATTTCCAAAGTCATATTTTAACAGCCGCAAAGTTAGACGCTACGTCGTACAGCAGGTACAGCGCGTCCATGATGGCAGCTTGAAGCTTGAGTGCACGGACTCAGCGAACAAAACATCAATGATATGGTTGAAGGGATCGTGGTCGATGACGGATGTCCGACGTGGAGACACCCTCCATCTACAGAGCCTCAAGCCTACGACTACGCTTGAGGTCAGCGACTCCAGCGATGTTTACGCGGTAGTGAACCCAGACATCATGATTCCATGCACTAGCGTCGCTGAGATGATGTCTTGTGAGCGCCAGGTTGTTCTGAGAACCCAGGTTCGACCGCCCTCTGCGTTGAACGCGAACCTTGTGCTCGGTAGCCTGCGTCACGAGTTTCTGCAAATCTGCTTTTCCAATAATATAGTGGACAATATTGCTGAGATGGAGGTGATTATTCAAACCGTTGCGGAGGGTGCGAAGCTTGATCTGCATCTTGTTGACCTTGATGTGCCTACTGCTGTGACGAAGCTGAAGCCGTTAGCTGGCGAACTGAAAAAGTGGGCCAAAACGATCTGGGGTGACCATTCTTCTGGACGCACTGTGCCCTTACATCGTGGCAACCAGAGTTATGAAGTCAAAATCCGCCGGCCGGTTCAGATTGAAGAAGAAATAAGGTCCACATTTTGGGGGCTCGTCGGAAAAGTCGATGTCACTGTGGAAGCCTGTGACTTTAGAGGGGGCGGCACCTCGAGGCTAGTCGGGCTCGAGATAAAGACTGGCAAAAACACCCAGAGCATTTCGCACCGCGCTCAGACATCGCTGTACAATATTCTGCTGGCAGAAAGACACCCCAATAACACACATTCCTGGTCCCTCTTATACTATACAGAAACTGGAGCTACCTACGCAGTTGAAACGCTGGGGCCAGAGCTTCGCTCGCTTATTCAAAAGCGCAACGCACTGGCCTACAAAATGTGGAAGCTGCCGGTTGGTACCCTACCGAACCCGACGGCGACCTCTGATGCCGTGTGCAATTGGTGCAGCGTCCAGAACAGCTGTGTGCTATATACGGCAGCAGTCGATAACGGGGATGCGCACGGAGTCTCTGCTCTTGGCTCATTGTACCGCCAAGCTCTCGAGCATCAGAAGCTAGGATCACGCTACCTAGAGTTTGTGGCACATTGGATGAGGCTCCTTGAGCTGGAGTATGAAACGGCACAGCGATATCAAAATCTGCAGCATCGGCAGTGGTGGCTCACCGAGCCCGATCCTATTCTCTACAGCGCTACTTTAGACGAGTCCAGAGGTGGAAGCTATATTTATACGATGACCCCGAATATGAGCCAGAATGGAGCATCCCAGCGTGTCATAGACATTGTATCTCCCGTTCGCTCTGGAGACCGCGTAATTTTGAGCACGAGACAGCAGATGGGAACAAGTTTTGGCAGTTGCATTTTGTCCGAGCCGGGTGTCGTCCGACTGTCGCTTCCTGAAAAAATATTGGCGTCCGGGAGGTATAGGATCGACGCTGATCCGTGGTTTTCCGAAGGTCATAATGGGCTTGCAAGGTTTAATCTCAGCAGCCTGATGGAGCAGGATCGTTTGCGCGAACTCATTGTGGACCTAGTTGCCCCACGATTTGCCACGCTCAGTTCTCGAAAGATTCTTTCCACGGCGGAATGGGCATCTAATCGCGTGCTTTCATCGTCAAATATATCGAGCCGCGCAAACGCCTCCGGAACTGTTACCGGCCTTCGGGAACCTTCAAAGCTGTCGCTCGAGGATTTGCTGTCTTCCGATGATGAAGATGGGAACGCCAATCCGCTCTCAGAATCTGCCCATTCAAACCTGAATGAAGATCAGACCAGTGCATTGAACAAGGTGTTGAGTGCTCAGGATTATGCTCTCATTTTGGGCATGCCGGGAACTGGCAAGACGACAACGATAGTTGCGATTGTCGCTTCACTTGTTAGGCGCGGTAAGTCTGTGCTCGTAAGTGGATACACAAACTCTGCGGTGGATACAATAGTGCTAAAACTGCTCGCTGCACGCGTGGAATGTCTGCGTCTCACGAGCCATAGCGTTGATATGGTTCACCCCGATGTTCGGCCAGTTACGGCCACGTCACGGAACGTGGAAGAGTTCAAATTTGACGCCTTCATGGATTCGCCAGTCATTGCATGCACCAGCCACTCAACAAGCAACAAGCTGTTTTCTCTGCGCCAGTTCGACTATTGCATTGTCGACGAGGCTTCCCAGATCACGCTCCCGTTTTGTCTTGGGCCTCTCCGGCTTGCTCCGATATTCGTGCTCGTCGGTGATCACTACCAGCTGCCTCCCGTTGTGAAAAATGCTGAGGCCAGGGAGCTGGGCCTCTCTGAATCACTGTTTAAAATACTCTGCGATGCGCAACCGCACGCTGTTGTTGAATTGTCTAAACAGTACCGCATGTCCGAGGACATCATGAGTCTTTCAAGTGAGCTTGTCTATGGAAATAGGCTTGTCTGTGGGTCAGAAGTCGTGGGAAAGCAGAAACTTGCTTTGCCGAAGCTAGCAGCTATCTCGCCATCTGATTCTCTGTACGCCGCAGTGCTACCCGAGAATAGGGTGGTGTTTCTCGACACAGACCCGCTGGGTGAGGCGGCCTATGAGCGAAGTCATAAGGGCGGCACCTCGAATCCCGGGGAAGCTTGCATGATTGCTGAGCTCACCAACAAGTTCGAAGCCGCCGGCATGGACATGCGCGACGTTGCGATCATCAGCGTTTATCGGCAGCAGCTTTCTCTTTTGACTGAGCGATTGGCCCCAAGCGTGAAGAAAGGACTTGAGGTTCTCACAGCTGACCAGGCACAAGGACGCGACAAAGGCGCAATCCTGGTGTCTTTAGTCCGGTCGAACCCTGACCTACGCACCGGCGAGCTTCTCAAGGACTGGCGCAGGCTTAACGTGGCATTCACTCGCGCGAAAAAGAAGCTAGTGATAATTGGATCGCGTCGCATGATGCAGCATGCTGATGGTGTGGCTAGATTCTTCCAATATATTGAGAAGCGGAATTGGGTATATAAAGCCAGCCCTCGAGAAGCGTGATTGCTTTTGCATATACGTACATACACTCGCATTCCTGCCTCGATAGAGCAGTGACAGTACAAATACACATATACTTAGACGAAGCTAGATTAAGCAATAAGGGGATAATTATGACGATTCAAGTAGCTGCTGCTGTTGGGCATGCAAGGGCATGTAGGTGACCTTACCCAGAGCGGCGGGTACTCCGCATAGCATTGCCCTTTCGTCACCGCGCCCGGTACTATAAGGCGCAGCAGGCACTCTTGCAGTGGAGACATTTGCTCGAGTTCCTGCTTGTAATGAGACCCTACGCAGCTATCGCTCTGATAATTCCGGCGATTGAGGCATGTGGCGTAGCGTAAGTATACCTCATTGAGGCCCGCATCCCATCTGCCCTTGCGTGTGTGTGGGCAGCATCTACAAGGCACATCACTAACACATTTTTGCAGAGTCCACTCAACACTTGTTGAACGCATTAAGCCTTTGTTACCACCACGAATACAGGTTCATGACGGTTATCTTCGAGCGGGGGCGTTCTACCCGGATGCGTTCTATGATTGCATGGGCCAGTCTGAGGCTGCTGAAGAGGCACACTGGCCGCCATTCCTCAAGCATGGTGTTGACATGGTAACTGAAAAAAGGGCGCTCCACGAAGATACCTCTCAGCTCGAAGCGTTTTTAGTGGGAATCTTGACGCACCAAGTTGCCGATGTAAGCTGGCACTCTCTAGGAATATACCAAGGCCTTCTCCGAGCAATGGCTGATAGCGAGTTTGATGGCGACTATGACAAGGCACATACTGTTTTAGATGTTGGGGGGGATATGATTTTGATGCATCGTACCAAAAATAAGGACGCAATCGTTCAGAAATGGGATTTCAAAGCCGCTGACGTCCAAGAGCTGTTGCGTCGTGCAGGTTATCCTGGCATTGCACAGTCGTCTATAAACTACTGCATGGCGCGTGGCCAGGCCGCATTGTCTGCAGAGAATCGTGTCGCAGATGTGGCTTACAAGCGATTCACGCGGCGATCCCCGCTATTGTTTGATCAGCTCGAATCTTACTATGCTGGTGGTCTCACAGACATGCACGAACAGATCGAGGAATGCCTTCCAACGCTTTTGGGTTGGATTTCGCCTAGTGGAAATGCGCCAATATCTGACCCGTGGAACATTTGCCAGGTTTTTGATGGAAAAAGGCCGCTTAATGATGAAGACCCCGAGTCTGGCTTAGAGCGTCGTGACGGACACATGCACAAGCTGCACCACAGTTATGCGAACTTCATTGAGGTTATCAGGGATACGAAGAAAGCGATCAAGAACAAGGTCTCCGTCAAAAAGGTACCACCCACTTTAGACACTAGGATTTTCAGTGCACCGCCAAATCCTCTCCCCGTCACAGTGGCTTCTGTGTCGCGGCCGGGTTTTGGAGAGGCTGCCCTTTTTTGGGAAGACCTGCTCGTGGTATCGGCCCCAGGCGAAGGCGTCGTCTATTTTTATGAAAAGGTAGGTGACTTGAACTCAACTATCCGTCTCGAGGCTGAGGATGCGAAACCCCGGGGGAAGTATGCGACTCAATTTGGTAAGGCCATAGAGATATGGGCCGGCTTCCTTGTCGTATCTAGTCCAGGTACCGGACGACTCGATCTGTACGACCGTAATGGAACCGGTATTTACAGGAAAGGCTGCATAGTTTGGGATGACGTTGAAACAGTTTATGGGCGCCGCGGTGCTAAGCTGCTCGGAGAAAGGCTGGTTGTGGATAAGGACTTTCTGACTCTGTATGTTGGCTCACCACATTATGATGACGGTGTATCTGATCAGACGGGTATTGTGCATGCACTTCCCGAAGCTCTTCTGAGGCAAGCGATCAAAAAAGATACTTGTTTATTATTACCACTAAATAAGGATGTGCTTTCCAAAGGAACCGAGCCCTACGCCAATGTAGGAGCCTCAATTGCCGTGACGCCTCGATTCATCCTTGTTGGCGCACCCGGTGAGTCGCGCGTCTATGGCTTTGACTTCGCGACAAAAAAGCGTATTCTCACGCTGGAGGGACCTCAGACCTCTAGCGGCAAGCCCTCTGGGTACGGCGGACACCTTCTTGCTGGTGACCGCGACTACGTGCTCATTGGGGCGCCTGCTGCATCTACTGAAGACTCAGACGAAGACGATCAGCAGGGCGTTTTGTATATGTACAAAAACAATCGATTACACCAGATTAGCTCTGACGAGGAGTTTGACTGGCTTGGCTCGACTGGGATCCTTGTTAAAGACAGCAGCGGAGACGACGTCTTAATTATCGCATCTCCGCACGCTTCAGATGGGGCGGGCACGCTGTGGAAGGTGAACCCACGAGAAAACTCTATAGAGAAACTTGGAGCACCCCGAGGCTCGCAATTCTCGAGTCTAGGCACTTCATTGGCCACAAATGGAACGGCAATCGCTGTAGGGATGCCTAACTACAACTCAGGAACTCAACGGCTAGGGGCGGTTGCCCTTGTAGAGGTCTGACTTTCTGTTGACATTATAAGCATATTCATTCATTCATTTTTTGTCCGCTCATATGTATCTTTTCGGGGTTGGCAACTTATTTCGGCTTTGGTTCGAAATACAACATCATTCGAGTCTGCACAGTTCCTTGGGAGGGTTTAGCGCGCTGTCCGCCCGCGGTTTCCACGATTTTCTCAACGTTTTGAATGAGCAGGTTGCGAGCCTCGATCTCATTATCTGTAGGCGAATAGAAGCCCTTTTTATTTTTGTTTTCTAATCGCAGTTGTAGCTTGTTTCCTCGATTGAGAATAGACTCAATTGCTTTGCGCTTTTGGCCTTCAAGGTCGTTCTTAGATATAAGCCATGATAAGATCACTTCCTTGACCTGTCGCGGTTTCGCCTTGGCGGACTTGACTGGGCTCTTTGACGGGCTCTTTATCGACGAGCTAACAGAAGTGCCCCTACCGGCACCTTTGACAGCTAGCCTTGCCGGTTTGGTGGAAAATGTCCGCACAGCGTCGGTCACTTTCGAGCAGACGTGCCTTAGCATGTAATGTGAGCTTCGCCGCGCCTATTACTTAGATCTGAGTTTGTGGATCCACCTTTCACTAAAGGCAGCTGCGCTCTCGGTGCAGGGTTACTTTATACTGCTAAAGCAGAATGCGCTACTTTATCCCTGATAGGATGTCCACGAATCTGAAGGCACATGTACTGTGGGAAAATGTCCACAGCAGCACACAAATTGAGGCAACTCTATCTAGCTAGCGTGCATGATACAGCGCCTCGGCGTGGTAAAGGACTCTCCACCCAAGACGCCCACCACGAATATATTATGAGAGCAAGCGGTGTTCCGCGGGCCTGAATACCGGCCCTCCGCCCGCAAATGAACCCCACATATCGTGTCGGACATAGTAAGTAGGCACAAGTCTGTGAGACACCTTTTATCGGTGGCTCGATTTTTCACTAATCGTGAATAACTTTAGAGCCATCACCGACCGAGACACAAGGTGAGGGTTTGTGTGGTTTTCAACGCACCCAGGACGCGTTCACTTAAGGGGGGTCTAGGTTACCCCTGCAGAATAGGCACGAAGCTACTATATTGCTTACTGTACCGAGCTTTCTCGGCCTTTGTTTGGTTGATGCCCAATACAGGATGCACCCTTACCTGACGTCCAGAGGCAATTAGCGCCGGGCTTCTCTTATTAAGTCGGATCTTTTGAGGCGGGTCGGCGAATCCCGAGCTTCGCGTTGATCACAACAAATATCATATTTGCTCGGTGAAAATGGGGCTCATGGACAAGCTACACGACAAGATGGAGAACCGACGAGTAATTAATCGGTACGCGGGTAAACGGCGCAAGGACGCCCTCGCCGCAACTCGGCGTTATACCGAGGACTACGAATTCGAGGAGGACCTGAAGAAGCCTACCCTCATACAGAGGCTCTCGGGAATCTCCCGATAATCACGAACTAAATGATCATACGAGATACGAATTTTGATATACCTTTTTTTCTTTACATTAAATATACGGGCCCGGTCAGGCGGTGGTAGGTGCTTGTTTGAAGACGAGGGCCCGCGCGTACACGCGCACTAATCTGACGGGATAGCGGACTATGAGAGTACTAGCGTACGTGTGGGTTTACACAATGCAGAGCTCTAGAAGTGAATTGGGTTTGTGGGCTTCTAGGCCGCAGGCCCGCAAGTCACTGTCCTGTACGACGCATGCGAGGATGTGCTTTGAGATGCGTGAGGGGCAAGCAAGTGGCAAGAAGTATTATTAGCAGGCTAAGAAACACAAAGTGGATAGAATATGAATCGCTAGTCTACTTACGACTGCTTCTTGGTTTCATCGTGAGTTTTGCGGTACTCGGTAAGGAGCTCATCCCAGTTCACCAAGTCCTCGGAGACAGGCTGGGAATCAACATTCTGAGAAAATGGTAGCGCTGTGATGCCGCTGACGCTTTGCAGCCTGCGATGCAGAATTTTGAATGCTTGGCTCTGGGGCAGGATCATAAGCAAGCCGTAGAGCGTCTTGTATAGATATGGGTATGTCTGCGGCTCGAGAAGATGAAGACGTAGCGTTGCAAATACTGGGCCCTCGATGAGCTGGACAAGCTTGTCTATCTGGATGAGGGTGGTGACGTTTACATCTAGCCTTGCCATAATCTCGAGAACGGCGTAGGCGTGCTCGTACGTTTCCGCCAACATGCAGAGCGAGAGCACGGCGACTGAATTGCGGCACCAGCTCTTGAACATGAGCGAGAAGATCTCCGCCCCCTTGACGGTGTTGAGCTGGGTAAACCTCGTGCGAAATTCATGTAGCTCGGGGGCAGTTAGTAGAATGTTGCTCATGTTCTGAATGAGCAGACAGTCGAAACCAGCGCTGTCTTCTTCATTATCCAACTCGCCAATAATCTCTGCCGATAGCCGATAAACGCGTTCGGCCGAGAGAAGCTCGCACAGTCTCAGCCACACAAACTTGCCGCGGCTAGCAAATAGCTGCTTATCCTTCCTGAATCGATCTATAAGTAATCTTCCGAAGCGCAGAAACTCATCCTGCGTCGAGTCCTTGAGCACCAGGGCGAGCAGATTTAGGTCCTGAACCACCACCTCGTCACTAGGGTCACTGAGCGGACTTAAGAGCTTGACCAGCAAATCATCGTAACCTTGGGCGAGTTTGTGAACTTTGTACAAGGATGACAGCCACTCGAACACAGCCAGCAACGTAATCTTGTCCTCGCCATCGAGCTGGCGGCTGAGCGCGATGGTGGCAGCAGTGGCGTCAATGGCGTCCTTCTGCCGCGGGAGCATATCCAGAACGCGATCATTCAGGAGCACTGCGGACTGGCGGACTTCGCCGACCTCGTCCGAAAGCGCTGGAAGCAACACCGCCACGAGGTTGCTGAGCTTTGCAAAAACATCCGTCGGGCTAACGTCGAGGAAGCCGCCAACCCAGCCAAGCACAACGAGCCGGATCTCGTCGTGGGAGGGGTCCATCTTGCTCAGCAGGATATCCAGAATCTGCGCATGGTAAATGTAGGTGTCCTGGCCGATTTCGTACAAGCCGGCATCATTGCCAGATTTATCAGAGTGGCTGCCCGTGGACTTCTTTAGAGCCGAGAGCTCCTTAATCTCATTGAGAAGGCCAGTCAAACAAGTCTTCGTGAATGTGCGCACATCCTTGTTCGGGTCCGTGAGAAACAATAGGAGGCCCTCGAGAAAGTCAGGCAGATACTTGATGAGCTCCAGGTCCGGAATCGAGTCGAGAAGCATGATCCATTGCACTAGGAATACCCTCGTGGCCGGGTTGATAACGTAGATACGTTCAGTCAGAAGTGGGATGAACCGCGCCAGAGTGAACGAGTGGCGCTCCTGCGCAGTGCCCTCAACAGACTGCAGCGTAGGACCTTCCGGCCCCTCCGGTTGGGTCACAGGAGGCGGCGTTTCTGGCGGATCGTGACTTACCACGAACTCGTAGGTCGTTGCCGTCTCAACCACGATATCGCGCATAAGCTGGTCAACCAAATTTGCACCATTACGCACCGATTCCTCAACATCAGCAGTTAGCTTGCACAAGGCGTCAAATATCTCGTTGAAGTATGCCAGCATCTCGCCTTTCGCGACCTTCGCGACATTATAGAGAGATTCACAGGCGTAGTAGCGCACACGGGAGTCTGCATCACCAAAGCAGGCTAGAATCGGCTGGATAATGTCGTCAATGTAGCTGGGGAGACCTTCGGGCCCCAGCGCCAGCGCGACCGCCGCCAGCCCGATTAAACCGCCATTGCGGTAATTTGGGTGACGTAGCGCGTATGCAAAGTCGCGACTCAGCTCGGTGATAATCCCGTCGACAAGCTCCGTATTCCCGGCCTCCACCGCCTTGCGCACGATCTGTTCCAATTGCAGCGCGGCGGGTTTGCGCTTGTCGTAAATACGGTCGCTCAGTGCCTTGCGTAGATTCTGATCCAAGTAAATCATTGTGCCCTTTCAGCGCCGGCGCAGCAGCAAGATAGAGGCAATCAGACACACTGGCACGCTGCGCGAAGACAGTTTCCGGGCTCTCACTTCCCCCTAAACCCCAGTGCATCATCACGTAACCCTAACTACACAGTTTGTTGTCGTCGCCCATCGTGCGCGACACCTGCTGATGCGCACGCGGGTTCAGCAATGACGTGGAAAATACGTGTAACGGTAGAATTGAGTTTATAAGTATTAATATGAGTCCCGATCTAACTGTGTTGTTAGCGGTGCTAGTCACAGCCCAACCCCTAGTGGTCTCGAGTTGCGTTTTCGGCGCGTTTCAGCCGTTTCTGCATGAGCCCGTAGAAGCTCTCCATAGCAGAGCCGACTTTTGCGAACTCGGATTGTCCAGCACGGCGAAGGCCCTCGATGCTTTCGTGCATATCGCTGATGATAATGTTCTGCGCATCAAGTCGACGCAGGAGCATTGCGTTCTGGCGTTGTAACTCAGCGACCGTCTTCTTCAGATCCGCTACGTCTACGGCCAATTGAGTGCTGTCAGCGCCGGGTGAGCGCGGGATGGAGTGGTTCTCTGCAGTGACCTGGGTTACGCTCGTTGGCAGCGTGTCCTCGGCCAGCAGAGGACTCTCAGCTGGCAGCGTCTCTTCGATCTCCAATGGCACATGTGCGTTTTCTGTTACATCTGTGCTCCCAGATGTAGACGCAAGGGCGAGTCTGACAGGCTCAACCTCAAGAGACTTCATGAAGCAGTTCCACTCGCCGTTTGGGCGCGACCGGTATTCCTCGTCTAGGCGTACCTCAATCAGGATCAGGTCTCCAGGACGCAGGGCGTTGAGTTGGGCGATGCGTTCCTGCACATTTGGTCCTTTGTTGCAGCGAACGACTATCTCAGGCACAGTCAGCTCGCCTACACCTGCGACGAGCTCGCCTCGAGCCAGCCTGTGCGCCACGACGTCACGGAACTTGAGCGGCGAGGCACTTGTGCATTCCAGAAGCAGCGTTTTGTTTGCCTGATTATCGAGCTTATTCAAATAAGACGCAGCGGTGTCAACCTCTACCTCCCTGGCTTCAGGCCTGCCATTGAAGCCGGCGAGACGTACGATCTGTGTCCAGCGTGACGGCGAGGCGAGGCGCGCTCGCTTTTCCGCCGATGTGTACGTCTTTGTCCGGCCCAGCCTGTGCTGAGCGCGCACATCGCGCGGACTCGGGCTCGGGCTATTGTTCGAAGCGGCGAACCTGACCGTTGTTGTGGATTCTGCTCGTCTATTGGGCGCGGACCGCGCGCTTGCGGACAAAGAATCGCTGGGCAGTCTTCCGTCCACAGTCACCGCCTCTTAGGGCACGGGCCTGAAGTGGTTGTTTTCACTCCCACGCGTTCCTACTGCAACTGCGTGCCTCTCAAAGTAGGACCATAGGTTAATGACATAACATTTACCAATGCTTACGCTCTGCGCTGCTAGCAATATGGCGTGACGCAGGGTTGATATAACGCGGCGCGCGGCGATGGCTTGAAAAAAGTAACACTAGTTGTGAACACTGAGTGAAGCACGGGTCTGCGGTCTCTCTTTGTTCTCACGAAAGCGACATACTTGGCACAGCCTTTGAGGGTATGCAGGTGAGAAGGTAAGTAATGATGATCGAAAAATTTCTCGACTGTTCTGGGGAGCGGTCCCCGGAGCGGGCTAGCTGAGAGACTCTTTTTGTATGACTACAACGGTATCTGATGCTAACACTATTCTAGATGAAAGGAACTTCGAATAAGGTGGGCGATGTTTATGTGCTGCCCCTGCCTATGTACATTAAACCGCTTCCGCCCCTAATAGTGCACAATCCAGTGTCCGTGTTTATGTTTTTGAGAGCTCTGCTATGGGCGCCGAATCCCGTGCAGGTCCGGCATCGCGGGTCGATCCAGCCTGCGAAGGACGGCGCGGCGTTTGGCGTGCGTGTTGCTGACCCGGAGTCTGCACTCTCCCTGTGGCAGCAGGGGTTTTTTGGCAAGGGGAGTCTCAGTCGTAGCGAGCCGTCGTGGTTTGGTCGCACGGCGCGGCGTCTTGGCCTTGACGGTGGGCCTATTTCCCTTGAGGAAATCACAGAGGCACGGCGTGCGAAGCGCCGCGAGTTCAAGCGCGAGCGCGACCTTCAGCAGCGCCTCGAGCTTATTGACAGGCGTCGTAATGAAGGAGCTTCTGCAGAGGAGTTGGCCCAGCTTGCCCCAAAAACTAAGTTGAGCGAGCCTGCGGCCGACATCGAGACGCGCCCGGAGGACATTGCGCTAATCCGCGGCATGACTATAGAGCGGCTGGAGTATCTGCACCTTGAGCCGGTCGAGGCCGTGTTCCTGAGCTGCTGCCTGGACGTGCTGGAAATTCAAGACGCCGATGGCCCTGGAGAGGTGTTAGCCAAGCTGATACCTACTCAAAAGGCGTGGCACGAATACTTGGTGTACCATTACTTTCGTTCACTGGGGTGGTGTGTGCGGACAGGCGTTAAGTTTGGCGTGAACTTCTTGTTGTACTGTCGTGGTCCACCTTTCCAGCATGCTGAGTTTGGAGTCATGGTACTTGACTCTGGATCGGAGAAGGCGTGGTGGTGGCTGCATTCGAATATGCGAGTCGTTAGTGGCGCAAAGAAGACGCTCATGTTTGCCTATGTCGAGGGTTCGTCCGAGCTTCCCGATTTGTCGCGGGTGTCCTCGGTCGCGGACTTCCGTGAGCTCCTTCAGCAGTACACAGTCAAGCCGATTGTGTTCACACGGTTCGCACCTAGTCGGAATCGTGATTAAATAAAACAAGCTGAGCCGTGCTGGTCACGACTCTAATTAACGCTTATTAGAACAACATGCATTTTGATGTCGCCACGACACAAGACATTCTGGCTAAAACTGGTGTTCCGGAGGCTTCCTGTATTACCTAGAGAAGCCATCGCTCTCTCTTTAGTGGGTGCACGACTTGACAGGTACAACAGTTATTTTTAAGTTATTCTATCTGAGAATGTTGATACTTATCCTGGCAGAGCGGAAGGTTTTACCGCGCGTGAGGTACAGGCTTAATCCTAGTCGAGGACCCAGGCACTCGTTATGGCTTGGGTTCACTACGCTTAACCGCGCGCCACTTTGGCCCGGTTGAGCCCCGTGACCCTTGCCCCTCGTTATCGCAGCGGCCACGCACTTGCCCTGCTAGGCTAATTACCGTCTACCAGCAGAAAGAGGTTCTTTGCACGCTGGCTTGCCTGAATTGGAGACACAAATCCTTCACTGTCGACAATGGATCTCGAGGCAGGAATATATCACGACGACCCAGAGTTCGAGCAGCTCGTCGATGACCTGTCGAACGACCTGTTTCAGATCAGCAGCACAAACGGCAAGATATCCGAGCAGCTGCGGCGGCAGCGACAGCGCGAGGCAACACTAGAACCTGCAATGCTTCTCGTGCAGGATAACCAGCTGAGGTTTCGCCAGGTGAAGCCGGAAATCGAGCGGCTGCAGGACTGGCAGGAAGCGTCACCCGCCCAGAAGTATTCTCAGCATAAGATCGCCGGCGATTTTGGCAAACTGTTCGCCGAATTCCAGCGCATCCAGGAGCTTGTCCTCGATAAGGCACGCCAGGGGGCGGATGATTCGGCGACGCAGAAGTCACGCGGTCGCCCGGCAAGCGCCATAGAGCTTTCCGACCAGACTGTGACGGGCCGCGGGACGGCAGAGGATACATCAGGCCGGTTCACAGGGAGCGATGAGCTTGAAGAAGCGCCAGAACAGGCATTGGCTTTTGAAGAACAGCTACGGCAGGATGAGATCAGCTTCCAGGCGGGGCTTGTGGCCGAGCGCGAGCAAGAGATTGAGAACGTCGCCCAGGGCATGAACGAGCTCAATGAGATATACATGAACCTAGGAAACATTGTTCAAGAGCAAGGTGTCACTTTAGACAACATCGAGTCTAACATATACACAGTTGCAGGGCACACGGCTGCCGGGTCGCGCGAGCTCACAAAAGCGCAGCGCTGGCAGCGGCGAAGTACTGGACGCATGCTCTGCTTCCTCATGATACTTCTCATCCTTGGCACTGTCGTAGTTGTTGCTGTCTCATTCTAACTCTGCCGCTCAAGGCGCCTTTGCATTAATCAAAGTAGCCGTCATCCTAGGTCGCCTTACCATGAACCAACCCCAGCGTGAAAAGGGTTAAGTTGCGCCAATTCTGTTCTTAAGTCAATGCCGAAGGGCCAGTAGTGCAGAGTGATGTGAGTCTGCCGTACTGCCCTATTCTCTCCCCATGCGATTTTCAGCTATTACATCTCGAATACCTGAATACAGCAGTGATAAATCTAAGATGTGATATATTACACACGCTAGTATATTTATAATTTAGATAAATGTATACAGCATGGTTTTACCCAAGCACTCAATGGCCGAAGGCCTGTGCAGCGTCTAGGAATATGCTGTCCGCCGCCGATCTCAGCATATGCGAGATCAAGACGACATTACTCTATGGTCCGTCGGCAGGGCCGTCACTAAAAGCTTCAAGCATTACTGCATTCCACCTCCACTCGCGTGCCGAGACGCCTGGTTCCAGCCGGATCAGAAACCTGCTCGACCTTCCCCAGACGCGGACCAATGTTTGAAAAAGGTTAGTGAAAATCAGCACCTATATATAATGCCCGAGTATGGTTGCTTACTCATACATAAATGGCTGTGGTAGTCAAGCTTGTTGAGGCTGCTGCCAGCCATAAACGCGGGTAATGGCTGGGTGAAAAAACGCCGTATGCTAGCCCTGACCCAGGACAGATCGAGAAACCACAAAAAAATATATTTCGGCTCCATCTGTCGCAATGCCAAAAGCCGCGAAAAAAAGCTCGGCATTGAACATCCCGGTTGAGCGCAAAAGCTCTACCCCGACAAAAAAAAAGAGCAGCGCTGGGAATGGCACGGAGCTAGGTGCGGCGAAGACTGGGAGAAAGCCGTCCGCGTCGTCGGCAGCCCCAGTGTCTGGGAAGGCAGGAAAAAAGACTGGGAAGGCAGAAAAGGCAGTCGAGGCTGCCGAAATCGCGAGTTCAGAGTTGCTGAAGCAGCTTGCTGACAATGATGAAGCAGTTCGCAGCAGTGCTGTCGAACAAGTAGGCCGCAGGCTCGCGACGAAGCGTGCTCTGGACGAATTCGATGTCCAGAAGCTTTGGAAGGGCCTGTGGTTTACCATGTGGCACCGTGATGGACCGGTAGCGCAACAGGTTCTCGCCCGCGACCTTGCTGGCTTTGTTAACGTTGTAGCGGACCGCAATCTGTGGCTGTACATCTCAGCATTTTGGGCGATCATGATGCGCGAGTGGGAGACGCTCGATCGCTACCGCATCAACAAATACTATCTGCTTGCGCGCCTCACTCTCCGAGAGATCTTCTTGCGCTTGGCCTCGAGCAAGTGGGCGCCAGCGGCTGTGGAGGCCTTCGACTCAAGCATGATCAACGGCCCCATGGAGTACAGCAGTGTGAAGTATCCACATAGCCTTCGATTGCATCTTATCGACATCTACGTGGATGAGCTTGCACAAGCCATTGAGTCGACTGCGAAGCCCAGCGACGAGACGCTTCGCGCTGTGCTGCAGCCGTTCCTGACCCAGGCCGAAAGGTCGACCTTCAAGCATGTGCGCAATAAGGCTCTCGAGGAGATAAACGATGACGAGAGGCTCGTGGAGTGGGGAATAGTAAAACCGGAGCCAGCACCAGTTGCAGAAAATAGCGACGGCAGCGACTGGGACGGGTTTGACTAGCGCCGGTCGCAAGCGTCCGATCCTCTCCTTTCTGTTACTGCGCTCCTGCAGCTTATTTGCCTGCTCTTTGTATAGAGATATTATAACCCAGATTCGTACACAATCATCGGCTGCGTGTCTCATAAGAACGCCGTGGCCTCGAAAGATTCACATTGTCAAGATTAGTTCATGTAGTGGTTTTGCTATCACAATGTTAATGTAGAGATACGTACAAACGTCTTAGTGTTGGACCGCATCTATCGCGACGTCTACTTTTGTCGTGCGCAGCTTAGTACCCGGACCACTCCTTAATCTTCTGGCGTACTGTATCAACAGAGCTGCGGACGCTCTTCGAAGTCTTGTCATAAAGCCCGGCCGTCTGAGTGCGCAGCTGGGCAAGACTCTCCTCGGCTTCGGCCTGCTTTTCGGCCAGCGTCGGGACCTGCTTCTTCTCATACTCCCAAACGAAGCCTCGCACATTGGACCAGGTCTTTGGCAGCAAGTATGCGAACGCAACACCGCCGAACAGCCAAGGAACGGTGGCGCGCAGAAGGATGTTCCGGCGGCGCGAGACAATGCTACCCGTAAGACCCGCGATAAGCACGTAAATCGAGTTCGGCAACATATCCTCCTGGTCAGCCTTTAGCGAGGCTAGAGTCTGAGCCGCATCACGCTCGCCCCTGCGGTACTTTTGCGCGAGCTCGCTGCTCGTCTCGTCTGCCTGCTTGATCGAGTTTGACAGAAACTGGCGCACGGGACGCACGTAGGGCTCAAGCAGAGTGCTCACGCGGTAGACGCGACCATCTGCATTGAAGTCAGTGACCTGAAGCTTCTGCGCGATCTTCGACTCCGTTTCCGCGAGACGGGTGTCGGGTTCGATCTTGCTCGGCTCGATGGTGCCGGGCAACGGTGATGGGGTCTGCGGGATCTCATCGTCGTAGACGGGTCTGAATTTGTCTGCTGGGTCTGCAGACACTTCCTTACTAGCAGCGTGTGCGACAGGAACTGCCCCGGTCGCGAGCAGCGCCGTTGCTGAAGCACCAGCCCCGAATATCACCCGGCCTAACATTGCGCGGACGTGAGGAATGCCTCGAGCCGGTTAGTAAGGCATGGGTCGGGCCAATCCAACGCTGCGATGTCACAGGCCGTTACGGGTGCTAGGACAGGCTGAGCTCATACGTTCGGAAGCAGCTATAAAAGAGAAATAAATAGCCTCGGGAATAAGGGCTGGCTAAGGGCAATATTTAGAAGTGCCTGAACTCATGCGTGGTGCGGAGCTCACAAGGGGCGTCCTCGGAGCCGTACCATGTTATAGTAGTAAGCAAGTGTGCCTTAATTGCGCAAGGGTATACTTCCCCTGACAGGAGTTCAGTGGTTGTGGAAGGGGCTCGGCGGAAGTACCCTGCAAACAGAGAGTTATTTCATAGCCCGAACTTCTGGCGAAATTTTGGAATGGTATCTGGTCCAAGAGCCGAGGTGCAGCCGTGAAGTCTGTGATGTTTAGTGCGTCAAAGTAGAGTTCCTTACCCACGGTCCCTGAAGATGTAGGTCGATGACTGCATAAGCTGCGGCTACTTACCTTAGTGGGCAGTAAGGATCGGCAGGAGGCATATGGGCCCGCCAAAGCCGATGCAAAGGTCGAGGCCCACATAATACTCGCGGCCAGTGTGACTCTATTCTGCTCATCGCCCTCGGAACCCGTGCACCATCGATATTTAAAGTTTGTCCTGCACTGCTACGTATGGTGTGATTTTCTGTGTTAGCATAGCGACTCGCGTCAGCAAGAGTAGAATTAGGAAGCATTCTAGCTAGTTGCACGTCTATAATCAATTGCAATGAGAGCCAATTGCAGCATTAACCGGGAGTAAATCCGCGCTCCCACATGCCCATGCTTTCAACACGATTTTAGAGATTCACGTGGTGGGATAGTGGACGGCGCAGCACTCGTCCCAGCCCAGGGGCGGGCGGGGTACGTAGGTCTATATATGTGGCACCGTATTAGTCAAGCAGGTCCCACGGTCAGGTATAACGCGACAGTTGTAGACCATACCGCCGTTAAGTGGTAAGAGAATGCTCCAAGGCTCATTGGACGACGGGAACGTCGTACATACAGTCCCTCTGAGCACAAGGATGGCAGAGCCGCGTTCCAATCAACAATATGCGCCAGCGAAGCCGGAAGTGCCTGATAAGTGGCAAAATCCACTTGTCGAGCACTCTGAGCCCGTAGAAGTCGACGGTCAAGCCTTTACAGGCGGAGACCTACTAGATTTCTTATCGCCAGCGGAGGTTGCAGACCTTCCGGACCTGGACTTTCCTGTTCCTGATCAAGACGTCATCCCAGAAATGATCTTCGAGTCCGAGTCGGCAGCGATCGCTCACAGCCAGGTCCAGGGCCCAAAGCCGGCACAGGGGCAGCATCTATCAAGAGCGCCAGCCACAGGATATCAACCAAACCATCCAGCAAGCCAGTGGCATGTCGCGCGTCGTGCTATGCGCATTGAGCGCCAGCAGAACCGCGAGCAGCGCTCTCGTGGGCAGCATCAACAGCAACAGCGTAGGGAGGATCGGCAGAAACAGGTCGACGAAGAGGAAGTGACTGAGGTCGTCGCAGCCGATGGGTCGCTGATTCCGATTCAAGGCATTAGCGTTGCTCACGCTAGGTCAGGCGGCCCGTCCGCGGCGGCGCTAGCTGAACGGCGCGCAAAGAATACTGCCGCCGCTCGTCGGTCGCGCGCTCGCCGTGCCGACCGCCTGAACGAAGTGCTGGATCGCAACGCCGACCTTATTGCCGAGAACCAACGGTTATTGCTGGAGAACGCAGAACTCGTAGCTGCTAATGAAACTCTTCGCATCGCAGTCGAAGCGCTCGAAGCCCGAACATATCTTCCCTAGCAACCATGCACACCCTCGATTCACAATTGCGTACTTAGATCCGGTCGCAAAGATTTATAGGAGGGCGCCACCAGCATACGAAGGTCTCGGATCCTTTTCCTGGTCAGGCGAAATTTCTCACTTTTGTGAAGTCATTTTATCAGAATTCGTAATAACGCAGAACCTTAATGGTTTTTTGCTCAATTGGCCTCGCTGAGGTCGACTGCGGCTAGATTTCCTGCCTGCACCTGCCCTAGTCCGCAGCCGCTGAACTGCTGCCTGATTCAAATCCACATCTCACGACTGCTGATCTTGGAGTGTACCTCCTATCTATGTTGTCACTAGGGCTTGACGGTGCTGCGTTGCGCCATTTCCACGCGGGCCCAGATTCCCGGTACGATGAGTTTCGAGAGGTCTCTCGAATAGTGCAATTTGGGCGAAATTTACCTCTGCAGTATTTGACAAGGTTATATATCATTACTTTTTTTTTCTTTCTATATTCCGGTTCACCTTGGGTGGCGAATGTGCGTGATCGCGCCTAGCCTCCACCGGGTAGACTAATAAGCTTGTTATCCATGAGGGCCTGTCGCACGACCAGGCGTATCGCCACCCGCGAGGTCAGGTCATCGTACATGGCGGGCGGCTCGATGGCAGCATCGGTGTGCACACGTGACTGAAAAATGTACGACATGCCGATGCTCCACCCGCTTAGGTCTGGGGTATTCGGGGAACCTGGGGAGACTCCGCAAAAAACCGAAACATCCTGCCTGCGGCCGGCACAGATCTGGGTATGTCAGGGTAAGGGCACTCTTTGTTTCCAGCGCTTCTTGGCAGCGCACGCGCCCTCCCGAGTACCGTCGCTCCGTGAGTACGAGATGATGTCGCTTAGTGGGCGGGGGAAGTGGCTGATACGTCTCACGACAGAAGCGATGACGTATAAAGCAGGGGCTTAGCAACACCTCGCGAGGTCTAAAAAGAACTGACGGAGCTCAGGACATTTTCCGAAAAGGCGTGGCTCGAGATCACTAAGGGATTGAGCTTGGCCGAGGCAACCGCCTTTTTTCGCCGGCCCTCGAAACGCCGGAATCGTCGCACACCCGGCGTGGATGCGCGCTTAGTTAGCAGCCTCCACCCTAGCCTGCGGTGACGTCACTGGCCTTGATGTGCCTTAATGAGCAGGCATACGCGGGCGCTAATAATAAGGCCAGGATACTCCACATCCGGGCCTCTCCTGTATACGTCACACGTTGGCTTGCGTGCGCTATCTGTGCGAACAGGCGCTTGAACTGCTCATATTAGGACTGTCTAGCAACGAATCTCTTTTGTTTCGTCGCCACCTGGTCGTAAGTTCACGACCGTCCGATAACACTACAAGCAACCCGAAGGGAGTCCCATCCGTCTGAACTTGCCCATCTGGTGCCACAACAGGCTAGATAAGGTTACCCGTCGTACATCTGTATTCTTGCGACCCGCATTCCTTCTTTAGAGGCGTCAGTACTCACTAGGCCCCTTTTCGCATTCCTCCCTTCAATGAGACGAGGGGGTATGTTTCACGCCACTGCCGATGTTTGGGCCGTGCCAAAACCGACAAGTCGGAAGTACTACAAAAAAGACTGGGGGAAGCATCCGTTATTTAAGGCTATCGTTACTGTTGACCCTCAAGAGAGTGAGGAGACTGGGACTCTGCATGTCCGGTTGGAGGACCCCCTCTCGCGTGAGCTGCTTGCGGTCGCTCCATACGACGGTCAGCACGGCATCACCAGCGTCGTTGACTCGGCACGCTACTATGTTCTAGTCGTCAAGTCGAAGGCCATGGATGCGTGGCTTGGCATTAGCTTCCGCGACCCTGCAGACTCAATAGATTTCAGCCTTGCAATTCAGAGTTTCATGCAAAGGCGAATGTCATTCGCAAGCTTTGGTGGAGCGCAGATACGGGGAAAGCCGATGCCTGTTGGTGCTGATGTGAACTCGAAGAAGTCGTCAGTGCAGGCAAATTCAGACCTCTCATCGATGCCGACCCCTCCGCTGTTAACCCCTCCTCCGGTGGGTGCCATAAATCTAAGCTCTCCTTCGAGCTCAGATGAGGAATTTGGAGAGTTCCAGTGCCGTAGCCCCCCCTGAGTGATGTTTATCATTAACTTCGTCTACAGCGATGATGCTGTTTCTTACCAGCTCTTCGTCGACGAGTATAAACTTAGCAGAAGCCCCCAGGACCATGGCAGCTCCAATCGAACCCGATAGAATGATAATGCTGCCTAATATTTATATCTTATGTATGTTGGAAATGATTTGAGAGTATCTTCTTCATCCAGAATGTGAGCCTTCGGCAAGATTCTTTAGCTGTGGTGGAAAAGCACACATAATGGTGTGGACGAGCTAGAGTACGGAGATTCTGCTCTGCGTTATCACAACGTGGTTTACTTGCTGCGCGGGCTATCAACGACGCCTGGCGTGCCGCTAACAATTAAACATGGAAGTGGAGAAAGGTTCGAAAACCATCTAGATGAGACACCAGGCACGAATCTATAGAATTTAATTCCAATTTGAACAGTTCTGATCATCAAAGAAAGCTCACGCGGGGATTGTTCGTAGGAACGTTCACCGTAGGCAGTTGCGGCCTCGCGTTATGCTTATATTTATGTACATGAGAAATAGAGCTCTCTGCGAAAGTGACTATGCATCGGCGATCCAGGCGTTCCTACGGCGCTGGCGGTGATCCCGCGCACGCGCACGCTTGTCATTCCACTGCTCCTTGATCATCTTCAGCCGTTCTTGCATATCGCGCGTGTGCTCCGGGGCCGGGTGGCTCACAAGACCAATGACAAACTCGGATACGTTGTACTTCTTCGCTAAAGCCTTGCGGGTCCACTTATACGGCTCCGACAGGCGCAGTTGCTGGATCTCAGCAGCATCCTGGGGCGTGAGATGGTAGGTGCGTTTTGGCCCATCCTGCAGCTGGGGCATCGTATCAACCTGGTAATCCTGAGCATCTTTTACCCACGCTCGTGCTTCAAGCTCAGCCTTTGGCAGAAATGCGGCTGGTGTCTCGAGGGGGGTCGGGGCACTCGGCGCTGGGTTGTACACAACACCCGGAGGCGTCACAATAACCTGCTTGAACGCACTGCGTACTGGGTTGAACTTAGTCGGAAAGCGCGTTCGCACAACTGCCTTGTGTTCCCTCACCTTGGGCGGCGGCACTTTGGAGCTGAACCTTCGCATGTTGGAAATTTCAATACACTACTGCCTACAAAGACTCTGAGCCGTTTACTAAGCAAATATGCCTTGCATCCGAGAAGAGCGGCCTGGAGAGACTTCCGTGTAGGAATGTGTAGCAATTCACTGAACCTCCTTGAAATTTTTCAAAAAATAGCTAATTATGTCGACGTGAATGCGAGTCTTTTTTTTTGGTCAAGATTAGGCCCTACGTGGCCGCATCCAGCTTGGTAAAAAGTAGGCTCAATACAAGTACCATTTGCGTCATAAAAAAATATTCGGCGCCCATGTCGAAT
Organism: Starmerella sirachaensis; assembly: GCA_030578495.1. Taxonomy (NCBI): domain Eukaryota; kingdom Fungi; phylum Ascomycota; class Dipodascomycetes; order Dipodascales; family Trichomonascaceae; genus Starmerella; species Starmerella sirachaensis. Next base: position 351,283 of record JAJMSC010000004.1, on the reverse strand, counting down.
GACTTCATCTACAAATCCTGCACTATCCATATTTGCCCTTGTGTCAAATGTAACCAGCTTGCACGCTTGCCTGCACGTCAGGGTCACTCTTGCTGTTAGGCCGGTTGGGCATACAAAATAAATACACAGATTTGGTAACTTTACCACCAATATATATACAAACTGTGTTGCTAATGCTTTTGACTAGAGGCAAGATAGGGCGTTGTCTTCGTTCACCTCATGGGCCATTAAAGACCTAACACTCTACATGTATCTGAAGCGCCGCGAGACACAGTGCTCACAATACAATGTTGTCTAGAATACGCACTCCACCCTTTAGACGCACAGCGGCGCTCAAAGCGCTGCCCTGAGTTGCCGCTTCAAGTGGGTTGAAGGTGTCTAGGTCGTTTACCGAAACGTAGTCAGTTGACTCAATAATGTCGGACTGCTGCCGAAGAACCCTGTGAACAACTGCTTGAAGATCCACTGTGGAGGTGGTGCCAGTGCGGAACGCGTGTTCGCCGGCGCATAGCGCGCGGTAGAGGACGGCCGCCTTCTCACGAGTCACTGGGTCAAGGTATTCATTGCGGGAGCTCATGGCGAGGCCCGACGGCTCACGGTGCGTTGGGCACATAAGGATTTCCGTGGGCATAAGAAGGTCGCGTGCGAGCTGTCGCACGACTACGTACTGCTGAATATCCTTCTGGCCGAAGTATGCGCGATCTGGCTGCACGGCGTTGAACAGCTTCGTCACTATCGTGGCGACGCCGCGAAAGAAGTGCGGTCTCACACTACCTTCAAGCTGGTGCGAGCTTCCGAGCACCTCCACAAATGTTCCGCGCTGTGCCTCGACGCAAAGATCAATACCGCTCGGATACATCTCGCTGACGCTCGGGGCAAAAATAGCCGTGTTCTTATCTAGGCAATCAGGCCTGATATCATTAATCCTACTACGGAACTTGGCGATATCTTCGTCAAATGTCCGCGGGTACTTGTCGAGATCTTCGCTCGGCGAGAATTGGCTTGGATTCACGAAAATCGACAAAACCGTCGCGCGATTGTCGCGCAGCGACTCGGAAAGCAAGTCTAAGTGACCTTCATGTAGCGCTCCCATAGTTGGAACAAGACCGAGCCTCGGTTGCAGGCGCCTCCATGCTCGGAGCTCACCAACTGTCCGCAAAATCCGCATAGCCTATGGAACCACCTGAAAAGTTCGGCTCTCCATGGGGTAAGGTATACCGGTCAAGCGTGTGTTTACCACGTTAACGCGGGTAAGCTGAGGCATATGCCATATGCTGCCGTCATCGCTGGAGTAATGAGAGATGACACTATTCATCGCACACTTGTGCCATTTATTACAATCTTGCGAATGTATCCAGCTGTGAAGCTTATTATATACTAGAAATTTTAGCAGGGTAGTCTAGCAGCCTACAACTTGACCCTCGCACCGTATAGCTGGTTTCCTTCGCAGATGAAGACAGTGCAGAACTCCTACCGTAGGCCGTGGCTTCACCACGTAGCGTTATGCAAACGCAGAAATAAGCAAAGGCCTGGATCCCGCAGGCTTGGCGTAGTTCGGGCAGTCATCTAACTTGGGTGAGTGGTGGTGGCCTTTGTTTTGTTGTTGTGCTTACACAAGTGGCGCGACGCAGGACGACGCACGACGGCGCGGTACGGCCTAGGACATGCGCCGTAGGAACCAGAACTTCAGCTCGCGCGAGTCGCGCGGGCTGTCTTCTGTGTGGGATATGTCCGAGGCCAATGTTCCCTCAGACTTGCCAACAAATCCCGTGAGCGCGGCCAGTGTGCGTGTTGAGGAGCCAGGCACTGACCAGCCCGTAAACATGTCCCTTTCCGAGCGCAGATCTGACGACATCCCGTGGAATGAAGACGCCTATGATGTGTATGAGAGCAGAGTCCCCCCACCGACTCAGGTACCGCGGAGCGAGCGCATTACACCGCGCGTGGGTACGCGGTTTGGAGGGGACGCTGCGGCCGCAGAGCCTATCATCTCAGACCTCTACGATGCTGCTGGTGAGCACGAGCCAAGTCAGGAGGTAATGGAGCTTGCGAACGTTGTTTTTACCGAGCTGAAGGACGATGACGAGCCTCAGCGGCCAGTGCCGGGTGTTGCTGCCATGAGCGAGGAAGTGTTAATAGACCTGCGCGAAGCCGGACTCGACGTACCGATTGGAGCGAATTCGAGATTGAATTCCAAGCAGACTATCGCGGCCGTTGCACACTACTTTGAGCGCCTCTCGCCTCTTCCGCATTCATACACGGACTCGGTAGACGGCGCACTCCATCTCCTAGCCTTGCTCAAGTGTCCATACGATGATGTGGCACGCTATGCATTCCGAGCAACGCATCTTAATGGTGCATGGCCTATTGTTGTCGAGATTATATACTGGGTCAAGCACGCTGTAAGCGTTGTCGAGCCACTCGACTCGCTGACCGCCGGGCCATTGTTCGACGATGAACTTGTGGAAGATTTCGAGTCATATCTTGGGTTTGCAGCTTTGAACGCGTATCTTATGACGCAAAGAGACGACGCTGAGGCGCAAGACGCCGTCGAAGAGTTTACTGAGGAGGTACGAGCGACGTTGATAAAAGTTAACGCCGAGGATGAAGCGAAACTTCAATTGCACAAAGACGAGATTGCTACAGCGAACGAAGAAGTCAACATGATTAAGGCCAGCTTGCGTTCACTGGAGGAGCTGAAAACACGCGCTACAGAGCTTGTTGCCGAGATCAGCCGTCTTGAACAAGAAGTCGTATCAGCTCGCAATCAAACTGACGAGGCGAAGGAGGTTATTGCCACACTTTCCGCCGACGCAAGGGCTGCCAATACAGATCTCATGAATGCTAAGTCGGAAATTCACAGGCTAGAGGAAAGCCTCTCGCAGAACGGCACTATTTCACCTAAAGAAGCTGTCGAGCTTGCGGAAGCATTTGGAGACCTTCAATCCAAGACCCAAGAGTTATCGTCTCGATTGAAAGAGGAGAGACGTGAATATATGGATGCATTCGAGATACCGTCTCGTAAACTGCTCGGTAACATTGTCGCTGGCATTGAGGCATATAATTCCGAGCTGGACGACGAATCATTGTGGCTTCCGACGGTGGAGAACTCTCTGGATGCAGTCGCAGGTAAGTCAGTTGCCACCCTCCTTAGGAGCATGGATCTGCGCGGTGTGAAGCAAAAGTGGCGCGAAATAGAACTTCGAGTGGATGCGTCGCTTCTGCAAATGGAAGGCGAGCTCGCATCACTTGATACTGAGATTAAGACTCTTGAGGAGTTACGAGTACGCTTAGGACAGAAACGCGTTGAACTTCAAGCCAGATTTACGCAAGCTGAGCTTGAGCGTGACCGGCTGAATGCCACAGTTGCTGGACTTCGATTCAACTCTGACAGCCGAAATGAAAAGACACGAAGGCTACGCGACGAGGCAAATCGGATTCGCAGTGAAAGTCAAACCTTGTCGCACCGAATAGAAACCTTAAGGCAAGAGCAGCCTGAGCTTGACGCCGTGGTAACCAGTGCTTTGACGAAAAAGCGAAGATACTATCAAATCCTTATCGCCCACCGCAACGTCTACAAAAAGCTTAACCACGAAATCACACGTTATTTACAAGCCAAGGATGAATTTCTGAGTGCTAGTGAAGATGCTAAAGCCAGCATAGATGGTCTAATCCCGCCAGCCACACAACACATTCTGGAAAGCGATGATGAGTGGGCTGCGCAACGCGCTTTGACTCTTTTGGGCCAAGAGAGCTAAGTTTATTGGTCTTGTGCTTCAATTATTATTTATTATGAACCTTTTATTCCTGTTCAATCTCTTTATAGCAAGGAGAGGTCTAGTATCATGAAATAGCCTTCAGGCCTTTAAGCTGATATAGTTTATGAGACTAACGTTTCGTCAAACACATTTTTAGGATGACTGAGTCACGTCAAGTGTATATTTCCAGCTACTCGGCTTGTACTGTTACTGTATCTGCCTCCCTTGTTTCGACAGCGCCCTTGTAGGGGATACCGTTATCACTAGCAGCAGTGGGTTTCACAATGATCTTCGGCAAGCGTCCAGCTTTTTGGACTTCCAATTGGAATATGTCTGGTCGCGCATAATGTCCAACAGGGTCTGCGGCATTCTTCGCGGCGATAATACTTGCATAATCGATGTCGGCGTAGAGGATTCCTTCCTCAGTTGGGGGGATAGATGTGGCTATCTCTGAGCCATCTGGTGCGAATATACGTGCATGGCCTCCTCCTAGCCGCAGAAGTTGCTTTTTAAGGTCGGTGTCGGCAAATATACTGTGGGCGTTCTCCCCAATAAGACCACAAGGCGCGAGGACAAAGCATTGTCCCTCGACTGCATAAATGCGTGATGCTGAGGTATTTACCTCCGGTCCCAGCGCATGAGCAGCCCCTTCAAACACAGAAAAGCTGGGCCAAGCGGCTACGTGAAGCTGCTCACCTTGCGCATACATTGCGTATTTAGTGAGGGGTTGTATATGTTCCCAACAGTTCAGTGATCCTACTTTTCCCAGTGATGTATCAACAACAGACAGGTCTGAGCCGTCTCCCTCGCCAAATAACGTCCGTTCCACGTGTGTTGGCTTGATTTTCCTCCGAACTTGCAGCACTTTGCCGGTGGAGCCCTCAATTACAGCCTGTGATATGTATAGCGAGCCCCCAGCTCTCTCGCTAAATCCAAAAGCAATCGTGATGCCTATACTTTCTGCTGCCGTGACAATCCTAGTCCAACGAGCCCCGCCCACATCAATTGAGTTCCTCGCGTAAGGGACGATAAATTGAGATTGCCACGCAACTGAATCTAGCCACAGAAACCACGGGTATCCAGGCAGCCATAATTCCGGAAAGGCTATAATATCTGCCTCATTTTCCTTCGCGGCCCTTGCAAATTCCACTAGCTTATCTATCCCTTTATCGACATCACTCCATGTCGACTCTGCTTGAACCACAGCCACGCGAAACTTTTTGTCGTAGTCCATCATTAATATTCAATGTCGGATTGTGGAAAGGAATCCAAATATATCTGATTGAGTGGATTCGATGACTGTTATATGCGTTGAGATCCTTATCAATAACATGCATGGCTTATCTGATTGATACCTGTGACGCATAAGCATCCATGCGCCTCTTCAATCATCCATTCAGATCTGTGCCCAGAGACCGCATGAAATCTAGCCGGGAGTGAGAAACTACACCAACTGACGGCATGTGCGAAAAGTGGATTCTCGAGTTTATGGTGGGGATTTTATACCGCTAGCTTTTGCGCGCTCCCGCCTGCCTCCCGAGTCGCTTCGCATTCCTTTGGCACGAATTGGTCTAGCAGTTGTGACCCGTTTCAATTAAAAAGCTAACTAGTTACAGTCCTAAAATTTGCAGCGTACCTACCTAACAGATCATATGGTGAGGTATAAGCCTGGAGGCATACTATACCGGCTTACTTACCACGGAACATACGGAGCCGTACCGGCATTGCCAACTGTACCCCAGCAATGGCGGGCATGGCCTGACCTAGTAGCCGCATCATTAATATATAGCGCTTGCGCTTATGTAATTTTTCCACAAAGTTCGACGATACAAGCACTTTTACTTGCATAAATTGTTGGAACCACTCCTTTAGACTTGTCTAAGTTATATTGATGACGGATCCTGATTTGACCATTTTGCGTGAGATTGGATCATACCTGGAAGCGTCAGGTCTTAAAAAGCATGCTAAGGCGCTTAAGCGCGACTACTCTGATCTTGAGTACGATGATGAGCATGCTGAATTATTTGTGAAGCGCTTTAAGAGGGGCTCAGAAGACTCTGACGATTCAAACCCAGTCTCAGAATCTTCTTCATCAAGCTCTAGCTCCAGCTCTGACGAAGCAAAATCCTCCAGCTCCTCGAACTCAGACTCGGGCTCTTCGGATTCGAGCTCTTCGGATTCCAGTTCCTCTGATTCAAGCTCTTCCGACTCTGACTCAAGTTCGTCCGACTCGGGATCAAGCTCCTCAAGCGACTCTGACAGTGACTCTGACAGCGACTCAAGCTCAAGTAGCAGCAGTAGCTCTAGCTCAGAATCTGACTCCGGTTCTGACTCCGATGACAAGCCTTCCTCCAGTTCAGTTGTAGCAATTGTTGCTGATAAAGTGACTAGCTCATCGGGCTCGAGCAGCGACTCTGACAGCTCGAGCTCTAGCTCTGACAGTGACTCCTCAAGCGACTCCTCAAGCGACTCTGACAGCAGCTCTAGCAGCAGCTCGAGCTCCGATAGTTCGAGCTCTGACAGCGACTCGAACTCCTCCAGCTCGTCACAAAGCGGGTCGAGCTCCAGTACGGCTTCAAGCTCGGCTTCAAGCTCGGGCTCAAGCTCAAGCTCAAGCTCAAGTTCTGAATCGGACAAAGAATCATCAAAATCCTCGGGCTCTACTCCAGAACCCTTTGTCGAGGTGGAGAAGCTTGAAGGCGTAGATGATAATGGAGAGCCTTTCGTGGAGGTTAAGACTTCCGGCTACACTGAGTCTAGTGACGGCAAACGCAAGTATTTCTCTCGCATTGACCGCTCAAAGGTTGCTTTTGAAAATTCGGCGCTCCAGGACAACCGATACCAGGGTGCCGCCGGAAATTGGGGTGAGAAGGCTAACGACAAGCTTAGCCAGGTGCGCGGGAAGGACTTCACGAAGAACAAGAACAAAATGAAGAAAGGGAGCTATAGAGGCGGTTCTATTGTCGCAGGGGCTTCTGGAAGTTATAAATTTAAGGATTAGTGGTTTCCGCTACGAGTCCTAGCTCAAGCCTTCCTGCCCGGAGGCCTGAGCGCGCCAGCTGCACGCGCCACCCTTGACCCACCCGTACCCACAGCATGGTTGTGGGGCTCGTTGGAGTGATTAATGTTCTGTAGGGATGGGCTGGCGGAGACGGCGGACTTCATATTGTATGCTGATGAGAGGTGGTATACTGCTCGCAGATAAAACTTACGTGCGGCCATTTGTGTAACTGTTTTAATTATTTAAGTCGCAATTTTCCGTCTTCTGTACCCTAGAAATCTCGAATTTAACTCGGCGCGCATGCGCTGTTGACAGGCGTCGATAAGGCCATGAGCTTCTCGTGGGTAAGGGTGGTGACCTTGCCTGCTTTACCGTCAGGGGATGGGGCAGCTGTCTGCGTGCTCGATCCCCGTGTCCCTCCCGTCATCCCCACCCCTCCTTTTCCGAGATCGCTCGGTAGCTTCCACATCGAATTCGTACGAGCGCTTTGGATCAGAAATGCCTCTACCTGCGTTGCTTCTATCTGGAGGCGCTTTAATTGGCATTGGGGTCTATGTGGCACTGAATTGGGACGACATTAGCCGCCGCCTTGAGTTGCTGGCCGAATCGCAGCGGCTTAAGCTTGAAGCTCTACGCGGTGCTGTCGATGATATGCTTGATAGCAATGAAGAGAAATGGAGTGAATCTGGCGTGGAGAAGTCATCCACATTGTACAGTGGTGATCATGAGTCGGACGACTCAGAGTCTCCCGGAGATGCCACAGCAAAGCGCAGCACACCTCCAACATCGTCACAAGATAGTCTATATGCCCCTCTATCAGACGGAGATGAGACTCTTGTCTCGTCTGACTTAAGGATGCCATCGACAAGCGGCCTGCGCAATCGGTTCACCGTGTACGCGGCGCCGACGAACTCCAGCTCCGATTCGGAGGGTGATTCAGGCAGCGGCGCCGCCAATGGAGCGCATATGAGCGACATGAGTAGCTCATGGACGGATGAGGAAGAATGGCGCGGTCTCAGTGACCTAGGCAGTGACATGGGGACCGACATGGTTCCGGAGCTCACGAGTGACTTGTCCATACTTAGCGAGGTCGATGTGGCGTCAGAGAGCAGCGGTGAGTTCTCCTCCTATGACTGTGTGACCTCGCCATCCGACCCGGAAGCCGCGCTCATGAGGAGGAACCGAGCATAACTGGCAATCTATAGGCCTTGGCAGTCAACCACGCATACTGCCACGTCGCCGGCTTTTCAGCATACATGCCTAGAGTAATTTACTATTAAGTATACCCAGAACAAGTTTCATATCAATAAAAAAAAATAGTCTCGATGCTACTGCCGTCAATTGAAGCCGCGGCGATGAGCGGAAAGAAGAACATGGAAGCGTGCCAGCACAGAGGTTGCCAAAGGTTTATTTCTTCTTTTTGTAGTAGAGCTTGTTGATAAGCGGGTTGTGCTTGCGCAGCTCCTTGTTTTTGTTTTTGTTGTACTCGATGTATGCCATGTCCTCGCCACCCGCTAGAGACGCGAGCGAGCCCTTCACGCGCTTTGCACGCGCATGATGCTTACCAGCGTCAGCAGCGGCGTCGTCACCAAGTTCGATACCTGCGGCATCCTCGTTCTGCAAGAGGATGAGCTGGAGAAGCTCCTTGCGCTCAGCCAGGGTGGCATACGCGAGATTAGGCAGGCGATCCATACCATGTAGATGCGTGATTACCTTGAATGTATACCCCTGGTCCACGAGGAACGCCTGTCGCTTAGTGGAGTAATGCATCTCCATAGTGTCCTTGGAAACCAGCGAATAGAAGAATGCGTTGAAGCCCTCGTCGTTGCGCCGCTTGGCACGAAGAATCCGTCCAAGGCGCTGGGCCTCCTGACGGCGACTACCAAAGTGGCTCGAGATCTGGATAAGACATGTTGCCTCCGGCAGGTCGATCGAAGTATCGCCAACCTTGGACAGGAAAATTGTGTTCACAGCGTCGTTGTACTGAAAGTTCTTAAGAATCTGCATACGCTCTTGCTGCGGAGTATCACCATAGATGAACGGTTTTCCTAACTTAAGAGCATACGCCTTCAGTGCGTAGACGTTATCACTGAACACAATAATTTTATCACCGCGACGCTCGTGATAGTCGAGCAGGAATTGGCACGCCTGAAACTTCGCAGGATTCATGATAGGCAGCAGCATGCCCCTTACTCTATCGGCCATGAGGTATTCTTGATAGAACTCGCCCGTCATCGGACACCACACCTCAGCACACTGGACCTTGGCAATATGGCCTTTGTTCGCGAGGTCCATCCAATTTGCTTCATATAATTTCGGGCCAATGAGGAAGTTGAGGTCATCGATCTTGTCGTCTTCGCGCACAAGCGTAGCAGTCAATCCGAGCTTGGCATGAGCGGCGATAGTAGTCACGACGCGACGGAACATTGCAGCAGGGACGACATGTACTTCGTCTAGGATGATGAACCCCCACTCGCGGCTTGTCAAAAAGTCCATCATTTTCTGCGCATCATGCGAGCGATTTCCTGTGTTCGCCACCATTGTATAGGTCGATACGACGATGCCTGCATCGCCGGCGAACTTTTCCTTGGACTCGGAAGTGAAAACGCTGATCTCTTCGGGTTGAATTGTACTCCACTGCAAGAACTGCTGACGCCATTGCATCACCGACACAGAGGACGTACAAAGCACAATGCAGCTCTTGCGTATCGTGCAAGCTGCAGTAATACCAACAAGCGTCTTGCCTGCTCCGCAAGGCAGTACAATGATACCAGATCTAGCGCGGCCATTGCCAAACATCTTCGATAGCGAGCGCTCCTGATACGGACGTATCTGAGTCGACGGTCGAAGATCGATATTCAGGTCCGGGTTGTGGAGGTCATTGCGGAAGTCGTATTCTTCGAGTACGGGATAGTCAATCTCCTGAGACCGCTTCTTCACAAGCTCCACACTCTCTGGGGCAATTTCAAAAGCATGCACTGCATCATCGTCACCGTCACCTTGGTCTATGAGATCCGCAATGTCCCCCTCTCCATCTGGCGCTGTGCTGCCATCCTCAGCGTTCGGATCTGGCACTGGCGCTCCCTCCTTCGGCGACTCAGCTTTTTCCAGCTTCTTCGTGCCCGGAATCACGAGTTCTGGCAGACCCTTGTCCGGCAAGGCTGCCGTGATTTCAGTGATTCGAAGGTTTGAGATTTCTGGATCCCGCAGCATGAGCTGTAGAATCTCAGGATGGCTCGACTCGACAAAATAGCGGTTGTGTTTAAGGACAAGCTTGACTTTGCCATAAGAGATTGTGCACGCCGTAATGAAATCAACTGTCGCTTTCGGTACTGGTACCTTCGAGAGTCGATTCAGCACGGTGATGATGTCGTTTGTTTCTAACCCGACCGATACGGCCGCGTATAGAGAGTACGGTGTGAGCTTGTACTCATGAATATGCTCAGGTCTACTGACCGGCTCCGCGATGGTGATTAGAAAGTCTTGCGCAGTCTCAGCCAGAGGCGAGAAAAACTCAAGGATGATGCGGCTTGAGTCGGGACAGATCCACAAGGGGCGGTTGGCGTGATCCGACTTGAGCGTGAGGCCACTGTAGTCGGCTCCAGAGAAACTCACAGCTGCTGATGGCGGAGGAGGCCGCGGTGGCGCCATGCTGAGCTTGATCCGCGGTGGCGGGCGCGGAGCCTCGTAGTCACTGCCCTCGCTCAGCGAGTCGTACTCATTGTCTGGGTCCGAGTCGTCTGTTCCATACTCTTCAAGCTTTCGCTTCAGTGACATTTGCTGAGGGTCCGGAAACCGGGACGGCAAGCAGTGAAAGACAGACTACCGCTCGCGCTGCTGTCCGTAGTGAAAGAGTGCTGGGTCTGGGTTTGTGCCTTAAGCCTCAGTAGTCTGTCCCACCTTGAGGCTTAGTAGCCATATTACGCCATCACATTGTGGCGCGCCGGTAACGTTGAGTAAGGGGAGATAAGGGTCTGAGAATAAACTAGCGTACTAGCTTTACCCGTACAGCGCACGAGGTTTCCTCTGAAGACGTTGGTTGGATATTGCGACACAGCGAGATTCATAATAATCAAATTTAACTGAACAGGTGAAGGTCTTATGGTAAGACTAGTAATACAACTATGACAGGCTAAACTATTGAATAGATCGAGCAACAAGCTCTATATGTACGGTTCAAGCATTTCTATACGACAGGCACAAGCAATATACTGCAACCCCCAGTAGCTGAGCAGGGCCCAAACTCAGCGCGGTGCGCTCATGCCTCCATTGCGGACTGAGAAGACTCGTTCGAAGCAAAAGAGGCATTGGCATCAGAATCCGGCCTGTCTTCAACCTGCACCCACTTCTTCTTAACTTGTCCCACGTCAGGGATCTCATGTGGGGTATTGAAGAACTCCTCTGCGGCTTTGCGGTCGCCAAATGCTATAAGCACGCTGTCGCCAGACTGTCGCTGGTAATCTGTGTAGTTGCTTGCCGCGAGTCGGCCACGAAGCTGCTCATCGTTAGCCTCACTCACGCCCTCTACAAGCACGCCGCGAGGTCTACGGTCAAGCGTAGCTGCGCCAAAGCCGCCATGGTAGGAACCACGGTACCCGCCGCGGTATCCACCACCCCGGCGCGCAGCTCCACCTCGTGCGGGCCCGCCTCCGTACGGTCCAGAACGCGGTTTGAAGGGGCCACCGGGTCGCCCACCCGGGCCTGCTGAAGCCGACCCGCTCAGCTGTGCGAGCTCCTGCTTCAGCTGGCCGAGCTGCGCGCTGAGTTCCTCAGTGCGCCGCTGGCCTTCGGCCATTTGTTCAGGCGACGACGATCCAGACTGGAGCAGCTCCTGGCGCTGGCGGAGGACAAGAGTTTGCTCCTCAAGCGTCTGCTTTATTCTTGCCGTCAAATCGCGGCGGCGCGACTCCTTCTCTTTGAACTGTTCCTGCTTGATCGCCTGCATACGGCGCACGCTTTCGATGTCGAGCTCCGGCGGGGCCTCGTTCGGCTGGAGTCGCCGCCAGAACACTTTCACGAAGCGGTTGTCAAATATGGGGTCAGGCGAGCCGTGAGCTGCTTTCGCCTCGTCGTGGCCAGAAAACTCAAGTTCCGCAAGCTTGGCCCCCTCGTCAACACGCACACTCGTGAGTGTCCCGAACTTGCTGAAGTACTCGCGAACGCTTTCTTCGTTCAGCTTGTCATCGGGAATGCCCTCGACCACGATCCGGCGGTTCGCTGCGCTGAGATCATTCCTTATCGACGACAGCTGGCTCGCCGGACCGCTACGGTTGTGCTGGCGCGCGTTGTTACGCCATTGTTTCTGACGCGGGCCCGGTTTGAACTGGCCAAACCCGCCCTGCGGACCAAATGCGCCCGGGAATCCAGGCGGCATGCCACCCTGTTGCTGCATTTGTTGGAAAAAGGCAGGAGGCATGCCCTGTGGGAATCCAGCAGGGAAGCCTTGACCCTGTGCCGCGAACTGCGGCGGCGGCGTGCTAGTCGCAGCGGGAAGGCCCATCTCAAAAGATCCTGTGGGCTTTGGGAAAGAGAACCCTTGGCCGCTGTCGCTGCGGAAATTGCGCCTGAACTCTTCTTGTCCGCCGTTCAGCTGAGACGGGGCATCGGCTGATGGCGCGTTCTGGTCGTGGTGCTGCGATGCCTGTGGCTGCGATACGGCGTCCGGCGCGCCCTGCGGCTGCTGTTGCTGCACAGGTGCGGCTGGAGCCACCCCAGTCAAGCGGTCGATTTCGGCAAACAGACTAGCGACGAACGCCGACGCCTCACTGCCGAGAAACTCTGATAGCTCTGCAGATGTTTGCTGGAACAGCTGCTCGCGCGAACCAGGAGCGGATATTAACGAAACCACGTAGTCCGCCATGTCCTTGGCATCCAGTTCCGTGTTCTGCAAGGAGGCTAGCAGCCACGGCCGCAAGCGGTCTAGTACCTCCTGATCTAGCATTTACACACTGTGTGGCTAAACCTGCGCGCAGTGCTGGATTAGGCGTGAGACCCAATTTTTGGTCAGCGCTTAGGCATACACTATAATAGTAGTATTCCGAGCTACGACAGCCGTCAGCAGTGTTGAGCATTCGACGCGAAGGCGAACAGAAAATAAGCCTAGGCAGAAATCTGTCTAGCACGGGCTTCGGACATAGGGACAGGCTGAGTGGTAAAACAAGCAGGTGTTAATCTACTTATTTAGCGCACGGATTGCTTGAAGAGCGAGATTACATGTCCAACATGGTCCGGCGACATGGGCTCAAGACGCGGATAATAGTGCAAGCACGTAATTAGTCCTAATGGTGATAACTTTCTGGCCTCACCCGGAGGCCCGTTGCGCAGTCTACGTAAATGGCAGTCCGCGATCTGCGGCGTGCGGGTGTCCCTGTGCGTGCGTCGGTCATAATATGGCACTAGGGCACGGGCCGTGCCCAGGTTATCGCTAAGTTGCGTCAAAGTAAGGCTTGTCTTATCAGTGTGTGAGCGGAGACATCTACCAGTAGAACGATGTGGACGGCACTGATACTTATGACCTTAGCGGCGTCTGCGAGTTACTTCGGGCCGAAGTTTTTGCTCCCTCGCCACCCCCTCGTTCAATGTAACACCGAAATACAGGCGTTCGACCTGCTGCACACTCCTGTGTACTGGCAGGTCCAAGAAGGCGGATGCAGCGCGCGTGATCCAAATTATGGCGACGTCAGGGGCCACATCGAGGCGACTCTACGCGATTCGCGCGACCAAAAATGGCCGGAGGCTGAGTGCTCCTACGTCTCCGACCGCGGCAGCGGCCTTGTATTCAAATTCGGCACTGACTACTACGAGCTCGAGGCGCTGGACTGTCTCGAGCCGCTGCGCCAGATGAGGGAGGAAAAGGAAAACGACCCCAATGTGCTTGGCGACATCATCAGGGGCGTGTCGAAAGACTTTTTGGGACAAGGAAACGGAGACGCCACCTCTGGCGTGGTCAATCTGTTGATGCGTGCATTCACTTAGCCCTTTGTCGGAGTAGCCACACAGTTTGCGTCATCCCGAACGGCAGCCGGACACTAGAGGTATGCCACCATTTCCCCTATGGAAATCACTAACAGGTAATTATACAAATCAAGGAATGATCAGCTCTCTATTTTTATCCGCCCATTTTTTTTCCTACCTGTGTTTATTTTATGCGTATGCGATGCCATGCGCCTCGTCGTGGGCGTGCTGTGGTTTCCTCGTGCCGTTAAATAGCCCCACCTCAACAGCGGACGGCCGATCACCAGCCGCTTACCAAGGCCGTGGAGAAAACCGCCGCTATGGCTGAGGAATATGTATGCACGGTGATTCGCCGCGCAGATAGCTCTGCAACGTCGCTCGTGTCGTTTATTGGCCTGCTGGAGTCGAATCAAATCGAGATCTGCAGGGAGGTCCAACTCGGCCCGAACGCGACTGACATATTTGTCTCCGACACTGTTCTGGCCGCTCGCGCCAAGATCGCCGCATTCGAGGTCGCAAACAATGTCGATATTGCGGTTCAGACGGTTGCCAACAGAAACAAGCGCCTCGTTGTTTTTGACATGGACTCCACTCTCATCCGGAACGAGTGCATCGACCTAATCGCGGCCGCTGTCGGCGTGGAGGCACAAGTCAGCGCCATTACCGAGGCAGCAATGCGCGGCGAGCTCGACTTCAAGCAGTCCCTGGCTGAGCGTGTCGCTTTGCTGAAAGGGGTACCCGTATCGATCTACAGCGATCTGCAGAGCCAGATCGAACTGACGCCGGGCGTCGAGCAGCTGTGCTACACGCTGAAGGCCGACGGCGTCAAGCTGGCGGTGCTTTCAGGTGGGTTCCAGCCGGTGGTGGACTGGATCAAGAAACGGCTGAACCTCGACTATGCGTTTGCGAACGAATTGGCTGATGATGGCGCGGTGCTGACTGGCACGACTGTCGGCCGCATTGTCGACGGCAGAATGAAGGCGCAGCTCCTCGAGGAGATCGCGGAGCGTGAGGGCATCCCGCTGGCGCAGGTTCTGGCCGTAGGCGACGGATCAAATGACCTTCTGATGATGGAAAAGGCTGGGTACGGAATCGCCTGGCATGCGAAGCCGCTTGTCCAGGAGCGGGCCCCGTCGCGCTTGAATGGACCGACGCTGGCCGACACACTGTACATTCTGGGGTACAAATCCGACTGAAAAGTGCTTAGGTCGTGATAATGATGGTTGGTGGTAATTCAGATAGAGGACAGACTGTCGGCTCACATATCGATGTGCTGCTCTGTATACGCAATTTTTACGATGGTGAGGAGAAAGAGGCTTGCTGGGACTTGTGGTGCGCTGCTTGCAGTGCCATGGCGAGGGATGATGTGGGATAAACTGGAATGAAGCCGTGGCTGTAATAGCATAATTTGGCTGTTAAAACTACTATTACCTCCAAGATAGAACAAAGACCAGAAGTTCAAACTGCTTGCTTTCTGCTGGTGTATCTAGCTCCTTTGCATTAAATCGTCGAGCACAAATTCGTACTGCGTAGGCACTGCATTTTGCTGTTCGAAATGCGACTTTGTGAGTTCTGAAGCAACCGGGGAGCTTTTACTTGCACCGGGCCGGACCGCTGTAGTGCCCGACCCATGTTTCGCGCTGCCTGGCTTTGCTGCATCGAAAGTTCCTTGCCAGGATCGGAAAAGGTCATTGATAGCGTCGAGGTTATTCGCCTGCGTGGTTTTGTCGGAAGTATCAGAAGGCTGCCGTGTGTCGCAAGAAGATACCGCGCTCGGAGCTTGTGATGGGCTCTCGCTATTATCACTGTTAACGATGGGCTTTTTTTCCGTGTTCTTGGTTGTGGCGAACACGCTCGTCCCCGGAACGTCGTAGCGTTGTACTACTGTCTGGGCCATCTTCAGCGGTCTCATGTAGCTCGGTGGTGGCGACTGATTCTTCCGCTTCTCCGCACGCCGCCATCGCCGCTTTAAGGCATCGGGCACCTCTTGCGGCACTGGTCCAGCGACGAATGCCGGGATCACTCCGCTTTCTGCGCTTATTATCATAAGCATTTCGTCCTCGACCAGCTCGTTCGCAAGTAGGCTGCGCTCTTTAATGATGCCGAGCTCAAGCAGCAGCATACGTAACGGATCGTTGTGGCAACCGGTGCCAATTGGGGGGGTAAACAGCTCTTTATTGCGCCCATACACGATCGCCCCCAGTTCAGTGTCCATCAGCTCATAGGATGGGTTGTACAAGATCACGCCGCACTGGCCATTAGCTCCAGTCCGTGCTGCTGCCTTCTCGTATGGCTCTTTGAGTACCATGCTGAACGATGTCATTGGCCCCGGTATAGTCATTCGGCGGTCTATTGTCAGAGGAATCAGCGTCTGCGGCTTTGTCGGTGGTGGCTTACCCTGGGCGATGCGGTCCTGATCGTCCATGTAGGTGATGAGGCCGAAGAAAATGTTAGATGCAAAGCGGTCCGCTCGGAAAATGGCGTAGTCAACATTTCCAGTTGGAAAAAACACTAAATCCAAAATGTGTGGTGAAGACTGGTCGATACCGCTAGCTGCTTCGCGAAGAAAATCAAGGAACTCTTCGTATGAAATCTCGACCTGCCATTGGAGAAATTCTAACTCAAATTGAAGCATCTGATAGTGGAGATCCGCAAGGAAAAACGGCCCGCTAGAGTACTCGGCGCATGAGGGGTTATCAAGAGTAACTCTGGAGATCTCTGGCTCAAAACGCACGCGGTAACGGATCCCGCTTTCGTCCATTGAGCGCGTGTATGCCTGCAGCAGATCTTGAGGTGCATTCATCATCACTGCACGCTCCTCATCGCTCCATTCCTTGCGTTTAGTTACCATTGTTTATGATCTTCGCAGCACCACCGAGCTGTGGAAAAACACCCAGGGAATTAATTAACCCTTATGATAACCTCGACAGTCTGCGTCAGCAGTGTGGGACCCAAGGAACCTGCGGCGTTATCAGCAGCGCGATTGACAGAGTTGAAAGCATCTATGGACAGAAGACGACTCTAGCCCCAGTTAAGGATGAGCTCGTAATAAACCGCGAACCGTCTGAGCCGAGTACATGAAGTTCACGACGAAGTCAGGAGCCTGTTCGGCTGCCGTAGCTAGTGAGCCGTCTATTAGATAGCATAATGGGCTTGCATTTATTACGTGTAAATGATATAAACGAGTGAATGAATATCAGAAAATCTTAGAATTATCGTCTCTAGATACGCTCCATCCCCGTCAAGGCCCCCAGACTCAGGTTTCCCTGTGCGCACGGCACTCGAGGTCTTGCATTCAAAAAGCCGGCTGCCCGGTCCTCGTCATCTATCACCCCTACCCATACTGGCTCTGAAATTCCCACTGCGATATACCCGTGCCCTGACTCTGATGCCTGGGTATGTCCGGGGTAGTTCCCCAAAGGCGCAAGTCGGAGCCACAAAGACACAACTGACTGTATCGCACGTGACCAAAATGACTGAGGCTACACGTTACTCAGACCCAGGTAAGTGAACGGGTAGCGTGTCAACTGCCGCTCCTCCGTCACCGTTGTTGCGCGCGTCTCACGAGTCTCACGCAATGAATTATTGGGCCTATTTTTTCTGGTCCACGGCTGTATTTGCTGGGATCGTCGGCGAGGCCCTTCTTCTTTATCCCAACTATTTCAGCGC
Organism: Starmerella sirachaensis; assembly: GCA_030578495.1. Lineage (NCBI taxonomy): Eukaryota > Fungi > Ascomycota > Dipodascomycetes > Dipodascales > Trichomonascaceae > Starmerella > Starmerella sirachaensis. The sequence goes on along the minus strand of JAJMSC010000004.1, from coordinate 333,901 downwards.
ACTCGTGGGGCTTTCGGACTCAGCTGTCCGGACAGTTGTTATCGTGAACTTTGCGTGCTGCGTGACAGTATTATGGACAAAGCTCGTCGTGTTTGTGTTCCTCGACAAGCTCACCAGTCTGGAGGTGCAGTCCGTCTATAATCGAGGCTGGCTGTTCTTGTGCAACTTCTTACTGTTCTGGGGTGCACGTCATTCTCGTCTCAATGTGAACCCCTATAACCTTGGCGTGTGTATGCTATCGATTCTCGTGCTGCTGGTACTGCACTGGGTGTGCACCACGCGCGTGCGACACCTTGAGGCTGCCGACCCTCGTGAGCTCTCGCGAAGGGAGATATTCCGAATCGTACGATTGGGTCTTTTGTGCTTCACCCTCGTTGGTCTCGACTTTGCATTATGCAAGACAGCCATTGATCGGTTCATGGAGCAGGACTACACGCTGGCGATGTTTGCCTTCTTCTTTATTGATCTTTTGGAGATGAGCCTGGTGTTCTGTGGTGAGCTTGGGGTGAATGTTGCGTCATCGGTGTACCTCTACAAAAATGAAGATGAGGACGAGTGGGAGAAGTCCACGCTTCTTATTGCATCCGTGCGCCTGGTCGGCTCCTTGCTTGCCGTAGTTTCTCACTGCGGGCTCATCTACGCGCTGGGCATCCGCTCTGACGATACATGGTCCATTGTTGTGCGATCTATTCGTCTATACAAACACACCTCAGCATTTATGAAGGCTATTACGGCCCAGTCAGACCTCGACACGGTAGCTGTCCCAGCTACTTCTGAAGACATCACTCGAGAGTCTACGTGTGTCATTTGCCGCGAGGAGATGGATCTTGTTCAGAGCGCACATAAGCGAAAGGCACCCAAGCGCTTGCGGTGTGGACATACTATGCATGCTGGGTGCTTAGCATCATGGCTGGCGAGGTCAGCCCAGTGTCCAACCTGCCGGCAGCCTGTCCATTCAGCCTCCTCCACGTTCCGTGACAATGTATCGGCACCTGCTCCGGACGTGCAACTCGCTCAAGGACAACCACGGCCCGCCCCAGGTCCAGCAGCGGAGTCACCAGATGAGCATGCTGCACACGGCGAGGTGCGCGCTGCGGCAGATTCTTTGTTAGAACCTACGCGAACACAACCTCCTGAAGCTGTAGCAGATGCTCAACCTCGTCAAGATACGGTAAGACATTCAGTACCAGCTCTGTCGCCACTACATCATGAATCTCCTGCGGCAGGTGGATCGTCTCTTTTCCCCCCAAGTACGCGCGCAGCTTCGGCGCTACACGGCAGAATGTCGCAATCAACTGACGAGCACGAGTATTTTATGGATTCCCACGAGCACTTACCTGACCTTGCCGTCGCTGCTACAAGTAACAGTGATACACAGCTGAAGTCCGCCCAGTCTTTTGGCGGCGAGGATCTTGACATGGTTCCCATCCCTGCTGAGCTGTGGGGAGCGAACTCAGGCATTATTGCCGGAAAATATCGATTCACTTTGCATTAGCGTCTATGGCAAACCATACATACAAGCATACGCATGGTGCTGTAGGTTATATTTAAGTATTTATAAATCTCACGATATCCTGAACGACCTCTCGGACTCGATCTGCATGCGCAGGTCAGGGGCCTTTGCCATGGACGCCAAATGATGATCGCCATGTCTATTTGCACGTCCCATGAGAATACTCGACCGAAGTGTTGCGCAATCCCAGACATTAAAATTGGGGTATATGCATTATTATATACAGCACGGGATGGATAAATAAGTTAGTTGCTAGAGAACATGCGACGCTTGAGCTCACGAAGCCCGCCGACGAAGTGGTCCCAGCCACCACGCGCAGCGTCGCCATTCTCTTCAAGACGGCGCGTCAGGTATTCCTTCGTTTCTTTGGCCGGGCCCCAAGGCACGTACTTGACGACCTTGCTGCCCCTCTGCGAAAGGTCGATGCTTTGATCATCATTCATTCCCATGAGCTGGCCAAACACAACGTCCTCGTTCTGCGTCATATTGAAATCGGCAGGAGCCTCTGCCTGGATGCGGCTCGCGACAGCGTCGCAGCTGTCAATGTTGTGCGACGCAACGATCAAGCGGCTGACGGGGCCAGGTTTGCCTGTCTTCCAGCTCTCCATAATGTAGTCGAGCATGAGCGAAGTACCGTCATTGTACGACTTGTCAGTGTCCTCCTTCGTCTTGTGGATGACATTCCACCGGTCCGGCTCAGAGTGAATGTAGGCGCCGCGTACGAGCTTCATCGCGACCTGGTAATTCTCCACCTTCGCCCGTTCAATCTCGCCTTTAAGGAACTCAAACGAATGCTGCAAGTACATCTGCACGGTGCCAGCCGTAACAACATTACCGTTGTGGTTAAACTCCTTCATCATGCGGCGCTGCGCGTCGTAGACGCCTTGCTGGAGCCAGTCCTTTTCAGCGTCGAACACGATAACGACCCGACCCTCGCCGTACTTCTGCGCAAAGCGGCAGAGGTCACGGCAGACATCGAGATACTCCTCGTAGCGCTCGGCATAGTCCGGGTTTGAATAATTGGCAAGGATATCGGCACTGCCAGCCATCAGGCCAGTCGGCTTGAGCGCGATGTAGCCAGACGCCGGAGCGGTCGCAACCTCACCCACCGCATAGGCCTCTGCCGCCATCTGATTCTGCTTCACGAGAATCTCCAAAATGCTCTCCTTGATCTCGGCGATCGACTTGGCAAACGCCTCCTCGCCGAGCGAGCCGTCAGCATCCTCAACAGCGTACGAAAGCATCATGTTACCGATTCCGCGGTCAAGCAAGCGGCGACCAGTCGCACGAACCTCGCTGTAGTTTTCACCACCGCAGTAAATAGGCATCACAAACGCCTTTACGATCGCTGTTGGTGTGTAAGGGAGTAGCTTAGTTGCAGCCTTCAGCAGCCAAGGCTGCGACGTCACGAACGACAGCCCAGTATAGTTGATAAGGTCGCGCGTGGAGTAAGTCTTCATGAATGGCGGGATCTTGTCCGATGCGGTTGTGTGGTCCGCCTGCTGAGCCTCAATGGCATGCGCCTCCGGACTCAGCGTCTCTGGCGCGGACCGTTGGCGTGTGGATGCATGCCGTACACGCAAAGCATGGCTAAGGAAATACGGAGAGCCCTTGCTCAGGTGTACAGGCCCTCGAAGTAGAATGCCCATTCCGCTAAACGTCAATTGATCGCTATCTAATATTGCCGCGGCCTACGATGGCGATTTATATATTTTTCTTCCGCATGCACCGGCGGGCGTTAGCGAGATGTCCCAGCTGACTCCGGCGCTGCTGGGCCCGATTCCTGGCCCACAAATACTCGCCTACACGGGTCTTTCCGCTTCAGATTTGATAACCCGTCTGCTTGGTTACATGGTACTGCCACCGTCGCGACATACCGCTGGAGCGGGCCACCGCTCGGACCGGGCTGGGTACTTTCGCTACTGCTGGTGCCCGGACCTGAACCCCCCACACCGACGGCAGCTGCCCCGCCTTAGAGTCATCCGCGAACTCGGACGCATGCGAATGGTATGCATGGCGTTGGTCAGCGCAGTAACGGGCAGTGGGTCCGACACGGGGTATGGATCCACGCAGCAAATCAGAAGGTAGGAGATGTGGCATTGTTAATTTTAACACGTTGTATCTAGCATTTCAAAATAGACGCTTTTATGGCAGAGTCTTGCTTAGTTTCTAGGGCTGCTGCAGCGCATACGCTTGAACTATTTCCAACAAAATGCGCGCCTAATATGGAGCACTACTAGCCGAGCGACGTTTATTATATGTGTACTTTACACGAAAATCATCCTGCGACAGCTGACTCTCGGTAAGAGCATCGATTCGCTGTTCGGTATCTTTCTTTAGAACTGTATGCACGATTAAGCGATATAGTCGGCTAGCCTTGAATCGTGCAATGGTTGTTGGAAGGTGTACAATGTCTAGGAATTAAGACGAATGCGCAGCTACACATGGCAGGGCGCGTGTCTAGCCAGCTAGTTCGGTATATATTCTATGTTAAAGTGGTTCATTGCGGAACAGGTAAGATACAGACTCTCCGTTGTGCAGGCGACGGATTGCCTCTGCGATCGTAGCGCTGATGTCAATCTGCTTGATTTTCTGGCAGTGGCGCAATTCAGGGCGCAGAGGCACGCTGTTCGTGCACACAACAAGATCAAGCTTGCTCTTATCAATGATCTCCTGCGCACGGCCAGAAAAGATTCCGTGCGTGACGACGGCAATCACCCCACGCGCGCCATGCTCGACTAGCGTCTCGGCAGCCTTGGCGAGAGTACCGCTCGTGTCGGCCATGTCATCGACAAGCAAACACACCTTGTTGCGAACAACTCCAACAAGAACCATACGACTCACCTGGTTCGCCTGCTGGCGCTCCTTGTGGATAAGGGCGAGCTCGAGGTCGAGGCGATCGGCGAGGTCTGCCGCCCGCTTCGCACCGCCAGCATCCGGACTCACAACAACGGCGTCGGAGCCAGCCGATGCCAGCACGTTGTTGCGGAGGTAATGCTCAACGGTGGGGCCGGCAACAAGGTTGTCGACCGGGACGGTGAAGAAGCCTTGGATCTGAGGCGCGTGCAGATCGAGCACGACGACATGGTCAGTGCCGGCGCGTTCGAGCATGTCGGCCATGAGCCGGGCTGTGATGGGCGCACGACCCTTGTCCTTGCGGTCCTGGCGCGCGTAGGGGAAAAGCGGAATCACGGCGGTGATGCGCCGCGCCGAAGCACGTTTGCACGCATCGATCATGAACAGCATTTCGATGACGAGGTCGTTGACGGCGCCATGGCCTGTCTGCAACACGTAGACGTCCGCGTCACGCACGCTCTCGTTGAACACGACAATGGTCTCATGGTTCGGCATCTTCAGGCCTTCGACGTCAGCGAGGTGCACGCCGAGCCGCTGTGCTACCAGCTGGGACAGCTCTGGGTGGCTCGCTCCGCTCAGAAGCTTAATTGTGTTGTGGCCGAGCATTTGTCTTCGCGACTCCGCACACCGTCACAGCCCCACTGGGTTTAGAGGAACGGACCAACAAAAACCGCGCTGATTAAGGCAGCCGCAAATGGGGTCGCGAGGCGTGGTGCAGCGAGCGCAGCAGAATACTTCGTGAGAATATTTCCGCTGCTCGCTCATCACATGTCACCCGTGCCCTGGATCCGCGGGGAATGCCTGGGCTCAGAGACGCCTTTCGTAAAGGCGGCACTAAACGCTGGACGCAAGGGCGTTTCAGCAGATAAAGGCCGGTAGCAAGCGAATGCTAGGCACAAACCGGCTGGGGCGCCTTCTCTCTCTACTCCAATGTTCGTGAGAAGACAATTACTTCATCACCACGTCGCTTCTGTTCCCAATCACGCTGCAACTCATTCGCAAACATGCTGCAGTTCCCCCATATTTATATATCCGCCACTACACATCCATACCGGTCCTCAAAGAAGAATTACGCGCGTGGGCCTGGTGGTAGCGGAACCCTAACAGTGATCGGGTGGTTTTCCAAATAGACCCTAGCCGGCAAAGTGTTATGGGGTACAATTGAGTGGTCTTTAAATTGTTCTGAATTCGAGCACCATCAAATTCGTTACACTCGCCAGTGCTGTCAACGCATAGGCCTCCTTTGCGACGTAGCTCTAGATCTCACAACCGCGACGCGTCTCTGCTGCAAGGAATGTCTGAAGATTCCCAGCGTTCGCCAACTCCATTCAGCATCTCAAAGGGCACGAGTACTCTCAATTCGTGGGGTAGTGAAACTCGGTTCCGCCCCGAGGCTGCTATGCCGTTTGTTCCCTCTTCCACGTCCTCGAACGGGTCGCTGCCTCATCGACAGCAACCCACCGCCACTCACCTTACGGCAAATATGCTTCCATCGAACCCAGTGCTTCAATCTATGATCGTCCAGTCACCAGGTTCTCAATTGACTGGTCCGCGCATGCTCCCTCCGATGTCTCTTGGCCCCCAGTCGACCTCTTCGCTTGGATCGGCGTCGATTTCTACCTCAACATCACACCAGTCAAGTATGCCGCTTCAGCTTGGCTTGCCTCCGCCGGGAGTCCAGAGCAGCTTATCGTCTGCGAAACCCACTTTCGCGCCAATTGGTACGCTTCCCACCATGGGCGCGCAAGCAACCGCCACAGCCAGCGATCAGCACACCATGCATCCGACATCTTACAAGCCCATCAAGGGTGACGAAAATGCCCCAAGGGGCCTTGGTCTTCGCATTGAGCAGTCCACTTTCTCGTATATCCCAAAACTCGCATCAAACAGCTCAGTTGCCTCGGCAAATGAGAATGTTTCTGGCCCGCAGACATCCATGCGGTCTGAGTCTCTGCCACGCGGGCTTATCCCATCCGAACCCCCGGAACCTCTCGCTGCTGATAACTTCGAGAGCCCGGAAACGGTGATTTCGGATCTGAAGCTGCAGATTGAGTCGCTAATCACGGCGATCATGATGAGCTCCGGCGGCTCGAAGTCATCAACGTCGCAAGCACTGCAGGGCTCCGACGCAGTGGAGGTCGCGCACCGCATGATGACGCGTCTCAAACTGCTGCGCGAGGAGAACGAGCATCTTGCCGAGCTCGCAAATGGTGTGCATGCAGCACGTCTTGAAGCCCAGAATGCCGAACTACTGCGAGAGAATGCGGACCTGCGGAAAAGGCTAGCAGAGGCTCAAAAGCGACGCCGAATTTAGTATTGTTTAGTGTTTATTCGTTTATTTAAATTTGCTGCGTAGCTCACATGCGTCTCCCAGCATGAATGCGGGTGCACCCCGTAAACAACTAGCATAAGTAACAGCATCCATGGGGGACTCATAGAAGTCACCGGAGTAACGTTTATGATCCATAGCCTCACAAATTAACTTAGTTACGACTGCGGAATTAACCTTTATAAAAAAGACGTTAGAGCTGCTGGCGTTTCTTACTGTAACACTTTAATACAGGACCCCGGGAATCTACCTCGCTGAGCTCCTTGCCGCGAGCACAGGCACCTCCAACTTGTGCTCAAAATTTACATATTTCGTCATTTACTGCCGGCACAAAAAGTACTCACGAGGACTACTATGGCAACTGCCAACTGCGTTGACCTCGGTGGCAGTGGGGTTAGGTGAATATTTTTGAGGGTTGGGATTTTTTCATCGGTTCGAGATTCAGCTTTTACCGGTTGTTTTTCACGGCGCAGCTTGTTTCGAAACAATGAAGCGGGCAAGTGAACCGGACACTCCGAACAAGGCCAACAAAGCCAGTGAGACAGATGCGCCCACCAAGGCCGTCGAAGAGACGAGCGAGATGGGCGAATTCGAAGATCCCTACGGCGACGACTTCGAGTCAGAAGACGAGATCTTCGAGGCTGGTGAGAACGGCGAACCCGACGAGGACGACGAGATGGAAGATTCTAAACCCATTGCTGATGCAGGCAGTGCTGGCCAGGATGCGACCGCGGAGGGCGAGACTATCAAGCAGGAGCGCATTTACATCCCGCACCGCTCAGCTCCACTCGCCGAAGGCGAGACGATGGTGCCGAACTACGAAACATACGTGATGCTGCACAGGTTTACAGTGAAGTGGCCAAGTTTGTCGTTTGACGTGCTCCCTGATCCGCACGGGAGCGACCGGCGCAAGTTCCCGCACCAGATGTACGTCGTAACCGGCACGCAGGCGGCCCGTGCGAAGGAAAACGAGATCAACGTGATGAAACTTAGCTCCCTGAGCAAAACTCTCGCCGTCGATAGCGACGCAGAGGACGAGAACGACGAGAACGACGACGTCGACGACGGCGACCCGATCCTGGAGTCGCGCGACATCCCGACATTGTCAACAACAAACCGCATTCGCGTGAGCCCGTTGGCGGATGCGAGCGGTGCCGACACTCTCGCCGCCAACATGGCCGAGAACGGTGACGTGAACATCTGGGACCTGAGCGGGGCGTACCGATCTTTGGCGACGCCAGGGTCTGGCGCGCAGTTCGCGAAGAAGCCGCTGCACACTGTGAAGGCCCACGGCACAACCGAGGGCTACGCGGTTGACTGGTCGCCTCTGATCCAGAGCGGGTCTTTGCTCACTGGCGACGTCGATGGCAGGATATTCTGGACGACGCGGCACCCGCAGGGATGGGTCACGGAGAAGCAGCCGTTCGTCAACCCTGTTGCTGGCGAGTCCATTGAGGATCTGCAGTGGTCGCCGGTCGAGAAGACTGTGTTCTCATCCTGCGGCTCGGACGGCCACGTCCGCATCTGGGACACGCGCCAGGCCAACAAGCAACCGGCTCTGGGCGTGCGTGCATCCTCGACCGACATCAACGTCATGAGCTGGAATCGCAAGGCGTCTCACCTTCTCGCCACGGGCCACGATGATGGCTCGTTCGCTGTATGGGATCTGCGCACCTTCACGCGCGGTTCGCCTGTCGCCCAATTCGACTTCCACAAGCAGGCGATCACATCAATTGAGTGGAACCCGAACGACGAGAGTGTCCTCGCCCTCGGATCAGAGGACTCGACGGTCTCGCTGTGGGATCTGTCGGTAGAGGCGGACGACGAAGAGGTTGCCGAGCAGCACCGCGCCGCGAATGGCGAGCTCGACGGCATCCCGTCGCAGATGCTGTTCCTGCACTGGCAGCCCAATGTGAAAGAAGTCCACTGGCACAAGCAGATCCCGGGAGCCCTCGTGTCCACGGGCAGCGACGGGTTCGATGTGTGGAAGACCATCAGCGTATGAGCAAAATTTCACGACACCACAAGCATCGCAATAACCTGCCCCATGGTCCAATTCCTGTGCGCCGCACAGACCCAGCGTTTAATCCCTAAGCTAGCTCGTCCCTACGACATCTTATAATATTATTGCGGGAGACTGATATGAACACTCAATCTCCTTTTTGCGTTACAAAAAACATAGAAATTCATCAGTCAAGCAGAGGCGCGTTCTCGTCGGGTTCGCCCGGCATCGGCCCCTCCTCCGGAAGCAGTGATGGTGAAAGAACTGGTGACGAGGGCAACTCAGCATCGGCAACGGCTCGCATGCGGAAGTAAAGAGCCATCAGCAGAAGCAGAAGTTGTAGCGATGCCGCACAGAATAGAGAGATCCACGTCGACCAGTGCGATCCCTTTCGCATAGCCAGGCTGAGGCACCACAAATAGCCACCAGGGATCTGGATCATCATTGTTGTGATGGAGAGCGAGCCTGTATCGCGAAGACTGTAGGTGGTATAGAGCTGCGGCAGGTACTGCACGAGCCCGACCGCTAACGCCGAGAGACCAAGCCCCGTCGCCAGCGCAACTGAGGCGTCTCGGTCCGAGACCGACGAAGCGAAAGCCCATACGAGGAAGTTCGTGGCCACGACCGCGTAAGCGCACCATACGATGCGTCTGCCTTGGGATCCACCATCGCGGTACTTCAGAGCGAGGACAAGGAGGATGAGCGGGCCAAGGAACCCGGCGAACAGCTGCGCGGACCCGGCGAGGCTGCCGATGCAGTCAAACACTCCAATTGTGGTCGAACAGCATGCGAAAATGGGTTTCGATAGTACTATCACATTGCTGAATGCAAAAGTGCTGCCGAGGTTCATCAGCAACAGGAAATACGGGCTGATGCCGCTCGTCGACTTGCGTTGGGCCACAGTGAACAGCTGGGGCACATAGCTAAGGAAAATGAGCACAGACAGCACAAGAGACGCCGTCACCGACCAGGCCGAGTGGCCCTCGTATATCCGGCAAGACATCCACGTCTGCTGGAGGGCGGTGGTTGAGGGTCAGGGCCAGCCATAGCATGCCCCTCCACACGCCTAGTTCTCCGCCGCTTCGTACCCGCGTTCTTTACCCGCCGTCACTTGTGTCCACGAACGCATCTTAACAGACGTAGCGAATTGATGCGCCCATTGTAAAAAGAGGCGGTTATGCGTATAAGAAGTAGACAGCCGTTTGTGCCCGAGTTGCAGGGCACCTTGTTTGTGACAGAGCGCATCCAAGGCAGGTTCATGGGGACCAAGGCAAAGTAGGACGAAGTGCAATTCCTGGTGGCTATTGACGCCGAGGCCGTCGCGGACCACTCCTGGTCGGATCCCCCAGCAGGAACCTCACGGACTGTCTCAAATAATGCATTGAAGGTGAAGCTGGCGTATAAAAGAGGTTTCCAGAATCTGGCATAGAGCGAATGCTCACAGCGGCCGTAGGCGATGTACGGGCTGAAGCTCGCAGCGTCCGTATGCGATGTACGGCTGAATTATCGCGGGAGCCAACCAGCTAGCCTGCATTAGCGACTGACCGTGCCCATCTGATGAGTAAACCCTGCCCTCGGGTTGTCTAGCCCAGTTCCACCTTCCAGCCAGAGAGCGAACGACACGATGCCTACAACGCCTACGGCCTTCGCAGAGCTAGCGCGGTTCAGTAAGAGCCCTGCAGAGCTCAAGACGCGGGTCCTCTCGCTGTACCGGGCGTTCACACGGCGTGCCCCGAACTTCGTCGAGATGTATGAGATGGACGTTCCCGTTGCAGTTGTCCGCACGAAGCTGCGCGAGCAGTTCGAGCGCAATCGTTTCGTCGATGACCTGCGCGTTCGCAACCTCCTACTTGCCCAGGGCCACAACGAGTTTCAGGAGACCGTCAACTTCTGGAAGCAGGAGGGCCACGTTCTCAAGTTCTTCGACGACTACCTAGCCACGAAGGTGGAGCGCAAGCCGGACAACTTTGTGCGCCGGTTCATCAAGGGCGAGGCATGAGTCCTTTTTTGGCAACAACTGTGGCCTTGGTGCGCCAGAGCTTTTATGCCGATGGTAGCTTGCTCGTGCATGTACAGAGTCATTGACAGCCTCTTTGCGAAAGACAACATCTGAGCGCACCAGCGCTGAAAACACAAGGTAGAAGCCACAGATTTTTCATCATAACGTCTTTCTACCATGTTCATAAATTCGTACTAGCGTATAAATACTATTACATCCAGATATTTACAATGCGCCAGCCGACCGAGACTACACGCATAGGCCAGTCCAGCGTGAATGGCAGGGGTTTGTCCCGCCCGTACAACGTCGCGCGTTAGGTACAGTTTGCAAGCCTAGCCCGCCGGCGTGGGATGCCCAGAGGCCCGGGCGATGTCGATGCCGGGATCTCCTCCCGTTGTGAGTATGCGGAATTTCCGCAGCGCATCACCGGATGGGTCGAGCGACATCAGGAATTTGCATTGTTGTCTACAAATGTAGAACTGCTTAGCAGCGAACGCGGCTTTGTAGAGACTTAGCATACGCCCATCGAGCTCGAGTTCGTTGACTTCAGCCGCCACGCCTGGTTCCGGGGTTCCCTGCTTCGAGCTCGCGTGCACTACAAGCAGATATTCGTTCGCTGTTTCGAGGTCTCCATTGCTGAGACATTCGTCAAAAAGGTCGGCCGGCGACTCCCCGACAGCGTCGAACAAACGTGGCCAATACTTCATCTCGACCTTACGCGCACACCGGGCAACTATAGCGTCCAGATTCTGTTCGGGGAAGCTCCGAATGAGCTCAATCGCAAGTTTCGTCTCGGCTGCGGCGTCCTCATCAGACGTCACGGCGCGGTACAGCACGGTTTCTAGCACGCCGGCGAAGTACGGCGCCATTTTGTACTTGCGCGCGAGGTCGACGGCAGTGCCAAATGACGGCGACAGCGCTGCCTCCAGGACATATGGTAAGTATACTTCCTGCGATGTCGAAGGCCGCGCCACGACAAAGCTGCCGTCAAAGCTGCGCACGGGCTCGGCTTCAATGAGTGAGAGCACGCCGCGGTGCGTGCTCACATGCACGGGGAACGCGTCAAGTGGTATGCTCGCCACGTATTTTTGTGAGGCTTCCGCCGGCCACGCGGTGACAACGAATTCGCGACCGTCAAACACCCATAGCTGACGCTCCTGCGGCACATATGTAAACGACTCAATCGGTTCAGCCACGACCTGGCGCTGAAACTTCCGTGAGTCCTCCTCCACAACCGACACAAGCAGCAAGCTCGTGCCTACAAGGACAAGCACCTGCTGCTCGTCGACAAGCACGAGCGATCGGATCACGGGCGGGTGGCCCTGGCCACCGGACAGCACGCTTCCAAGTGGCATGTCGCGAATAAGGTCGAACTCGCTATGACTGAGGTCATAAATAAGTAGCCGCGCTGAGTCTCCCGCCAATACGGCGAGAAGGCTACCGGGGCCACGGCTCATCAGAGTTACAACGCTGGAAGGGCCTGATCCAAGCTTATCCTTTGCGACTACCTGCTGCTCTGACGACAGCGAGCCGTGGCCTAGTCCAGCCAGACTTGTCGTACTTCCCGCTGCGCTCGGAAGCAGTGGCGCAGCCGAAGAGCCTGGCACAGGGCCGCTGGGAGGGCTCCTAGACAGCCCATTCGCACTGCTGCCGCCATCGACTGAGAGAAGGTCTTGCGTCGACGTTTTCGGCCGGTCCCCCCGGGCCGCAGGAGTAGCGTTGACGGCAGCTTGAGCTTGGCCTGCGGTGATTTGCCGCGACGAGCGAGGACTGTGGCGGGATTTGCTTCCGGCCACGGCTGAGTACATTGTGAGAGTCATCGAATGGTCATCCGGGCTGTAAGCAGCGGCAATGAGGTTTCGGCCGTGCCAGCACAAGCCACCACGAACCATATCGTCGCGGTTACCAATCTCTTTCCACTGCCTCATGGTCACACTAAATATCATGATCCCAACCGTGCCAGCCACAGCAACGTAGCGTCCATCTGAGCTGCTGCAGACGTGCGTCAATGGACAGTTCTGTGCCATGTACCAACTTGGCAGGGGAATCGTGAGCCACGACTGCGCGCCCGAGTTTAACCCACTGAGGGAGGACGATGCCCATAGGTTCCGCACCGTGGGGTCATGGTAGAGCATGAGGCGCCCGTTGCCGTGCAGCACTGGCCGCGAGCGGTCCGCCCCGCTAGGACCGCTCCATCGCAGCATGTTCTGCAGTCGCAGCTCGCCGTTGCTGCCTAAGAGCAGAAGGGTCTCGGCGCTGACCATCCAAGCAGCCTGGACAACTCCATTAGGCCCGGACTCGTCAGTTGGCTTCTCGCGGCATTGGTACAGGACAAGTCCCAGCATCGACACCAACTGCCATCCGTCGGCATATCCGACAAAGAGCACAGTACCTGCTGGAGTCCACTGGATACTGCGTGGATTTCTAACAGTGTCCGTATGCAGCTCCATGTAGGACGGCGGTTTCTGCGCATATGCCACGAAGTCTTCCACAACAATGATCTTGCCGCTTGTTGTTGCCACCGCGAGTTTACTCATGCGTACGTTGTAGTCCACTGTACATGCGTTTGTGACGGCAAGCTCAATTTGCGCAGTCTTTTCCTCGCCGTTGAAGAACAGGACAATCGCTTTTCCAGTGGTCGTCACTATGCACGACAGCCACGCGTCCTTACCGGGCAGCGCACCTTCGGTCGCAGCGAGGATCTCACCACTTTCCTCATTCTCCAAAACAGAAAATATGTCGGGAACCGGGGGCTTGAGCGGGTCCTCGGAGTCAAACGCGTCCCAATTCACGATCTGGACATGATGGCTGGTGTATATAATGAGATGGCGGCCATGCGCACCGAGCGCACGAACGTCGTGTTCGGTATGGATTGCCCGCGTAGGACGGAGCCACAGCTCGCGAGCACCAATCGCCTCGCCGGGTCCCGGGGTAACTGCGAGCCCGATACGCAATGCTTCTTCGATGTCGGCGTGGGGCTCGACGCGAAACGCGGTGATGCGATTGTCACGGGTCGCGACAACCACCGAGGACCCACGCGCAGACGTGACGACCTCGATAATTTCAGTCTCCGGAAACAGAGCCGGGTAGATGGACAGCGGCGAAAACGGCTTAAGCCGGAATAGTGCCAGGACGCGGCGGGAGGCGATCGCTACATATGACCCGGCCTTCGATACCGAGAACGACACCACATGCTCGTCTGGGAGCTGGGGGTCGAGATAGCTTCCAAGACTCGCCGCAATGGACGCCGATCCCTCCGGCCACAACATTATGGTTCTCAGGCACACGTCTCTCGAGGTTAGTGTGGGTGACCTAAGCGACGTGGGGAGGGAAACGAGAGATGTTCCAAACCACATGAGACGCACAGCACCCACGCATAGTAACCCCACGCATAGCCCGATGCCTAACTATATGGATAATATGTGCGGCCATTCGCAACAGCAGGCTTCCTTCTCATTCCTGAATGGCTCAGCCCATTACAGTAAAAGAACTAAAGTTTAAGTGTATAAGCATGGACGCACTCGCCGTCGCCATATCCGAGCTCAGATCGCCGTGGCCTGGGTGAAATCGGCGGTCTCCAGCACCTCGATGCTATCGCCTACCTTAATTGTGAAACCAGAGTGTTTATTGACAAGGTTTAGCCCGAATGCAGGCGAGCTGCCCTTCCGCAGCACGCGGTACTTCCACAGCGCTGGGAGCGGCTGGCGTTGTTCTCGAAAAGCGCCAGTGTCCTGGTCCACAGTCGTAATAGGGCAGCGCGGCACTGGCGAGTCTACGAACCATTCGTGTCCGCCAATAGTAATGCGACGCCAATCGTCCTCGGCCCAGGGCTCATCAGTCTCCACAATCATGTTCATGCGGAAGCTCTTCATGCTGATAGGTGTGTTCTCAGTGATAATCTTGACGTGGTTCTCAAGGTCCTCGAAGGAAGCAGTTGTCATCAGTGTGCCAGGCCAGTAGTCTTGGAAATTTGCAGTCACAGTGTGGTCTGCCTCGCTAGCGATGAACTCGTGCGTGTGCGCCCACTCATCTGGGACATGACGTCGCACATTCGATGCCACTACAGTGGCAGACTTATATTTATCCTGCTTCAGGTACTTCCGGAAGAAATCGCGGACCTGCGGAAGAACCGCACCAACATCACTTACTACCATGTCGTAGCCGAACAATTCCATGTTGCGCGTTGGCATATCTGCCGGAAGCGTCGTGATATCCAAGGGCAGCGAGGCCCGTTCGTGGACGCCATTTTTGCTGGGATAGCTCAGAGTCAGGGTATCGTCGTCACTCAATTGCGTCTCTATCAGGGCGAGAGTTGGCTCCTCGCGCTGCGTGATGGCTTTGAGCTTGCCTTGGTGCGATTCGTAGGTGAGCATGTAAACGCGGTCGTAACGAAATCCATGCTCGTCGACGGGCCACTCGTTCACAGAGATTCCTTTGAGCGACTTAAATGGAAACACATTCACTTGGAGCACTTTGATTGCGCTCATCAACAACGTTCACGATTCTGGATCGCTTCCTTTCTTGACTTATGCATGATGACAGCTCTCCTGTGCTTCACACACACCCTTAGATAACAACCCCCCCCCCCCCACCCTCGCCTTCTAGGTAATCTTAGGCGATCTGTGGGCGTCGATGATGAAGAGCACACTATAGACAGATCATGCTTAGGCTTGACTCACCGACAGGTTGTGCGCACGTGGATACATCGAGGCCCGAGCTCTGTCTGCTGCCCACCCTCAGGATAGAGGTCGCTGATATTTGAAATGGCAATGTTCAGCGGGTTGAGTGCGTTTCCTCTTACTCCGCTGGTGGACGACCGTGTTGACCTCGCAGGCTTCAAAAACCTGGTTCGGCGGCTAGTGGAGGCAGGTGTTGACTCAATTGGCGTTCTAGGATCTACAGGATCGTACGCCTACCTCAGCCGAGAAGAGCGCGCTTCGGTGGTTGCAGCAGCAGTAGAGGTCGCCGGCAAAGTGCCTATTATCGTCGGAATCGGCGCATTGCGCACATCTCACGCAGTGCAGCTTGCGGCGGATGCTCAGGCAGCAGGCGCCTCTGCGGTGATGCTGGCCCCCATGACCTACCAAGCGCTCTCCGAAGACGAGGTTTACGGGCTGTTCCGGGACGTAACGTTTACAATTGAGGTCCCTCTGATCGTGTATGACAACCCAGGCACCACTCATTTCAAGTTCACCGTCGAGCTTTATAGGCGCATCGCCTCCCTTCCAAATATTGGTGCTATTAAGATTCCTCCCGTTCCTGCCTCACTAGACGCGGCGCGTGAACGTGTCGCGGAGATTCGCACAGTTATACCTGCGCATGTACGCATCGGCATCTCCGGGGATGCTGCGGCTGCGACGGCGCTCATGGCAGGATGCGACCTATGGTTCTCCTCAATTGGCGGTACACTGCCATCCGCTGCCCTAAAAATCACTAAGGCTGCTTTGAACAGTCGTGAATCTGCTGCGAGGACTTCAGGAACCGAGTCTCCTGCTCAGAACAACGGCCCGATAGAATCGGAGCGGCTGCGCCCGATGTGGGATCTCATGGCGAAGCATGGCAGCCTACGTGTCGCTGCGGCAGCAGCCGCGCATCTGGGGCTCACTGAGGTGGACTGCTTGCCACACCCTGTGCTTCCGCTGAGTAGAGCCGATGCTGGAGCCGTGGCACGCATCATTGATGATCTGGACCTTCGCTGAGCCGCCAGTACTACAAACCGACTTTTATTCAATGTTAATCTTATCGTGAAGAATGCCTGTATATGTGCAATATAATCGTCTGAGAGAACATGACGTTTAAGATATCCCGTTCAAGAATATATATGCTTGTGTACAGCTCAGCTGTAAGCACCAAGTCTGAGAGCAACCGCGAGGCCGAGGGGCCGGCAGCGCTCGCAGAATGCATTTTCTCAACCATACGCTGAGATTCAAACGGCGGTAGCCGTGTCCGTGATGGCGCCAGCGCCAATCACCACATCATTATCATACAGGACGAGGTACTGTCCTGAGGCAACTGCGCGTCGCGGAGTCGTGAAGCTCACTGAGACACCCTCACCAGACAGATCGTCAATCTCTGCAACTTTCCATGGCTCCTGCAGGGATCTATACTGTGCATAAATGCCAGTAAGATCTGTGGGGCGCCTGTGCCAAACGAAGTTTGCGCACCCGACGCGACTAACATAGAGATACGGACTATCGTTCCCGCGGTCGATCAGCAGAGCGTTCTTGGCCACATCTTTTGCCACGACGAACCATTGACCACGCATCTCCGGGATAGACTGAGGCATCGGCACGCTCGCACGCTGGCCGATTGTGTGACTCCACAGCCCACGATGCTCTCCAACCACTACTGACGGGTCAGACGCTAGAACGACAGGACCCGGCTCTTCAGTAAGGTATTCGCCAAGAAATTTTCGAAATCCCCGCTGCCCAAATTCATCCTGCTGCTCGACAAAACACAAGCCCTGCGAGTCTGGCTTCTGCGCTACCTCCACGAGACCAAATTCAGCGGCTAGCTGACGGACCTGGGGTTTAGAGAGGTGAGCGAGCGGAAAGAGAGATTTCTGCAGCGTGTTGGGAGCAACCGTGGCCAGATAGTAGCTCTGGTCCTTTGGCATGTACGATGCACGATGCACTAGCCTGTCGCGGCTTAGACCAGCATAATGGCCAGTGGCGAGCCACTTCACACCGGGATCGTGGCGCCGAAGCTCCTGCATGAGCCCCCCGAATTTTATCTGCTGGTTACAAGCCACGTCTGGGTTGGGCGTGTCACCGCGCTGGTACGCTGCTAGCATTGGCTCGAAAACATCGGTCCAGTAATCACGCTCAAGGTCCACGCGGCGACATTGAACGCCGAGCACGGCGCTGATGCGTTGCACGGCACGCCAGGATGCTTCTTGGCACTTAGCCCCAGTCGACCAGTTGTGCATGAACACGCCCTCGACGCGAGAGGCGCCGAGGGCACGAACGAGCATTGCCGCCGTCGTAGACGAGTCTACTCCACCAGACATGGCTATATATACCTTATCTCCCGGAGGGACGGCCGACACACCCGTGAGCGGTCCGTAAAGTGCGGTCTCAAAGCCGGGCTTGCCAGCGTCTGGGACGGTTTGAGCCGTCGCTAGACTGGACAATGTCGCCGAATGTGCACTTCGGGTGAATTTTATACCGACGCGGACTGCGATACTCTGCAGCCGAGCGGCCGGGGCGCTGAGTCGAAGCATCTGCGTGCCGCGAGTGCCAGATTAACCGCTACTGGTCTGATCGGGTAATTTTTTTGGGTCTACCCTAATCTCTGATCCCTCATCGCAGCACTATCGGCAGGGACCAGACCGCGAGAGTACCGCCCGGAGGATAGCACCGTCCAGCCAGATTTCACGCGGCATTGTCATTACTGCAGGCCGCCCTTTGGCAGAGCCCCGGCGAGCGTCTCTCCAAGCAGTTTTGCTTTTCCGGTTACAGTTCAACCAACCGTCTGCACGTTCCGGATACCCGTCACTACCCAAAGCCTAGCCGAAAACCAGGTGATTCCACTATATGCCGAAACCCTGCCAGTATGCTGTCAGTGCCTAGTTCTCCTAAGCTATAAGGAGACAGGGTTTCTTGAATCGCCCTCACTTTTCTGCGGCGTTTCACTCCTTTCCACATCCACAGGGACTATTTGCTGTTTGTAGGACACGCGGATCCTATAGTCGGACGTTTGGGCTTACATAGACCTTGCTATTTTCAGCAGAATACCGTCCCGATCGAAGAATGGATGCAGCAGCAGCAGCGGCAACTCAGATCCGCAAGCCGAGGCTTGACGATCGTGAGTACCGTCATATATATCTTCCGAACGGAATGGAGGTCATTGTAGTGCACGATGCCGATGCCGATAAGGCCGCCGCGTCCATGGATGTTGGCGTTGGCTCGTTTGCTGATCCTGATGCGCTTCCTGGCCTCGCCCATTTTTTGGAGCACCTGCTGTTCATGGGGACCGAGCGCTATCCCAGCGAAAACGAGTATGCGCAATACGTCAGCGATCATGGTGGTATGTTTAACGCGTATACTGCGTCTGAGCACACTAACTACCACTTTGAGGTGGCCGCGCCGCATCTGCGCGGCGTGCTCGAGCGATTCTCGCAATTTTTCATTGCTCCGCTTTTTCTGGCGTCAGCGCAGGAGCGTGAAGTTCTCGCTGTCGACAGCGAGAACAAGAAGAATTTGCAAAGCGACACCTGGCGCTTTTTGCAGCTCCAACGACACTTGTCGTCGTCGCATCATCCGTACCACAAGTTTTCCACGGGTAATTACGAGACGCTTGGCCGCGGACCAGCCTCCCTCGGCATAGACGTGCGCAAGAAGCTCATTCAGTTTTACCGCGAGCACTATACGGCGTCAATCATGAAGCTTGTCCTTGTAGGCCGCGAACCAGTGGCCACGCTCGAGTCATGGGCGCGTGAGCTGTTCGGTACAGTGCCTGATCCGCACCCTGAAAAGGCTTCTGTTGCTCCTTCATATGCAGATCTTGGCAAGGACTTGTTTAAAGACACCACCGGGTATGAGCACGTCGTCGTGCGAACAAGGCCCGTCATGGACCTAAACCTTCTTGAGCTAACATTTCCTGTGCCTGACCAGCAGCCATTGTTTAAGTCTCAGCCGTACCAATATTTCACGCATCTGATTGGCCACGAAGGGGCGGGCTCGCTGCTTGCGTTCTTGCGAGAGGAGCAGTGGGCCACCGAGCTCAGTACCGTGATTTCCCATGTCGCTATGGGCGTGGACTTCTTCATTGTGTCGATCGAGCTTACCACCGCTGGATTCGAGCACTGGAAGAATGTTGTGCGTGCTCTTTTCACCTATATAGATATGGTGCGCGCTGGGGGCGCACATGAGTGGATCTTCTCTGAAATTCGAAGCATGGCCGCGCTCGGCTTCGAATTCCGCCAGAAGACGCGGCCCCTCGGCTATGCGTCTTGGCTCTCGCATGCTATGCAGCGCCCTGTTCCCCGCGACCGCTTGCTTGACCACTCGATTCCGACAGAGTTTGACGCGCAGGCAATCATAGAGTTCGGTTCGCACTTGGCTCGTGATAACTGCAGAGCCGTTCTTGCGAGCCAGGAGCTTGAGGGACTGTCTAGCGTCGAACCGTGGTATGGAACTGAGTATACTACGGAAAACCTAGGAAGCATTGAGCCGCTACCGTCGGGTAAGTTCAAACTGCCCGAGCCGAACATATTCCTTCCTGAGAATTTTGATCTTGTCTCTGACGCTGAAGAGGTGGCGGCAGCTACTGGCGCCGATATGAAGCTCTCTGTTCCGCAACCGCGCCCGCGCCTCGTCATCGATACACCGGATCTGCGGCTTTGGCACAAACTTGACGACCAGTTCAAGATGCCGAAGGCCCTGTACTATCTGCGGCTTGCTACTGGCTCTGCCAGTGATACGGTGGAGCATTTCGTGCTTATGGACATTTTCGCCGCTCTCGTGCTTGATGCGCTTGTGACAACGACGTATTACGCCGACATGGGTGGCATCGCCCACTCCTTGTCCCCGGTCAGCGATGGCATCGAGGTTGAGGTGCGTGGATTTAGCGAGAAATTGCCGAAGCTCTTAGAGATAATCATTCGCGCCCTCATGGAGGACAAGCTCGCGGCGGGCCGTTTCAGCGTGATCAAGGAGCAGCAGCTCCGCAATATGAACAACATGCTCATGGCGCCGCCATATCTGCAGCGCGCAGTGCACACCAACTTTCTCCTCGCCGAGGACGTGTACCCAATGATCGAGCGCGTGAATGCACTGGAGAAGATCACATTTGCTGATCTGGAAAGCTTCGTTCATGACTTGCGGTCGAGCGGCGCCGGCGTCGACATGCTGACCGTGGGTAATGTGGCGACTGCGCATGCGAAGGCCATCGCTAAGTGCATGCGAGGTCTGGTGCCGCTCCGCACAGAGCCTGTTCCGCCGCGCCTGACGTCTTATGTTCTGGGGAAGGGCCAGCATGTCTACTTTGAGACACTGGCCCGAGATCCGGAGAACACCAACTCGTTTGTTGAGGTTGGCTTCGAGTTCGGCAGACGTGACGACGTTCATCGTTCGGCGCTGGCGTCTATGTTGCAACAGGTTTTGCGCGAGCCGACATTCAACCAGCTTCGAACGCGTGAGCAACTGGGGTACGTCGTAGGGGCGTACAAGCGGACTCTTCGCAACAGTTTATGGCTGCGGTTTTTCGTGCAGAGTGAGGAGCCTACGCCGTTTCTTGAGCAGCGGATTGAGGCTTTCCTTGCTGGAGACGCGAGGAAACAACTCGCTGAATTGAGCGAAGAAGAGTTCAAGCAACACCAGGCCGCGGTTATCGCGCAGCTCACAGAGAAACCAAAGAATCTTGCTGAAGAGGCTGAGCACTACTGGTCGGCCATAGTGTCTGGATTCTATGATTTCAGTCGTCGCGCAGAGCTAGCTGAGGAGGTGCCGAAGCTGGAGCGCAGCGACCTGCTGTCCTCATTCGAGGAGCTCGTACTGCGGCCAGCGACGCGTTCACGTTTTGCCCTACACATCATGTCGAGGACTCTTCCCGAACCAGACCGTGAATTCGCGGCGGCTCGTGCCATTGGCACGCTGGTGATGCAGCGCCGCGTGCCGGTCTCGCCCGCTCAGATTCAGGCTTACAGCCGCGACTGTCGCAATCTGTCAGTCGACGATGCATTGGCACTTCTCGTAACCCATCTTGTGGAGCATTGTGGGCTTGCGCTGCCGGCAGCGCAGGAGCTAGCCTCCGATGCCGCTAAGCTCAGTGACGAGTACATTCGCGCTGGGCCTAAGCGTCGTCGCATGCCCAGGATCGGCGAGCGCGCTGTGGTTTTATCCAAATTCCATGACTCCGTGAGTCTTGCACCACGACCTGCACCATCTGCACCTCTTTCTGAGCTTGCTGGCTACAAGCTGGAGAAGCGCGGACAATGAAGTGTTGGCAAGGCTTATGGCAATACAGCCACTGACAATGGTCTTGGTTAGACTTCTGCGTCGGGATTTAGATTCAATGTATATATAATTTGTGAAATTTATATATAAGATTCATATTACTGCTAGAGCAAGGCCGCGTGTACACAAACAAGCCGCCGCAGCCAAGGCTCACCGATTGTGAATTGTCATCAACACAAGCACGCAGGCTGGTCATTGCGTATCGGCATGAAGAGCAAGCATGAAAATACGAGGGTTCCAATCATGCTGTCCACTCTTAAAGCAGGTCTAGCGTGCAAACAAACGCTCACGCTCACCAGGCGCAAGGAGAAGAGTCGACCCGGAATCATCGGCATGAACGGAGAAAGGGCACAAAGCTAGGCCGATCCACCGAGATCTAAATCATTGGGTACGGGGTCATCGTCAAAATACTCAGTATCGAGAGCTGTTCCCATGAACGGCGTATTGGGCTCGGTAATCTTCTGGGTCTGGCCGCGTTGCTTGTCCCACTTTGAGATGTTAGTCTCATCGAAGTCCAGCTTATGCGGCGACTCCGTGAATCCCTCATCCTCTTCTAGCTCGTGTAGGTGCAGGGCACTGGGCGCCTTTGTTTTGGGGAACTTCGTGCCCTGCGGAGTAGACGACGCGACGTCGTGAAGGCGCTGGCGCACCTCGGCGCCTTCGCTGCCAAGGTGAGCATTTAACTCTGTATTCTTCAGGACTTGCTTGCGATCGAATTCAGGGCCGGACTGCTGCGTTCCTTCGCTCGCATTGCGTAGAATCCGCTGGGTCATCGTCGCCTAGCTAATTACTCTGGGGTGTGGCCTCACGCTTATGCGTGCGGGCCGATCACCACGAGCTAACGGCCATGCGTGGTAGTCAGCTGAGAGCGTGCAGAAGGGTCTAGTAATCTCCTATGTATCCCGTGACCATGTTCTCATCACCTCCCTGAGTGGGGCCGGGGAGTGTTAACAAGCACATTGAGCTATTGAAAGGTCGTTTGTAGAAGGGAGGTTTTCTAGGATATGCCAGGCACTGTCTTAGCATGATGATTCTATTATTTGCCTGACCATACCCTTGGAGAGCTTTCTGTACCTAATCTGACGGGAGCGCCACTGAACATTGAACCTGATATACGACTATGCATTACCGGTGTTATTGTGGCAGAGACGGCTTGTATCCAATTGATATTCATGCCGGATCTGGTATTATGTATTGTTACTGGGCAATTATTGCTACAATATGATTTGCACATGCCATTTTTGAAAGGGCTTAAGAATAGCGACTGCACAGATATATGAGGAAACGGTTGTCAGATGCAACACAGATGCAACATAGATGCAATCACTGGATGTCAATCGAGGCAACCGTGATGTCAAGCAGATTTCATCCATGATTAGAATTCGTGAGCAGACTTCACGTTCCCCCAATGACTGAAGCTGTCAATAGTTTTCCAGACTGGCTGAGACCGCCATCGGACGAGCGCACTTACCGCACTTTCGAGCCCCCCATAACTTCGGGCGACGTAATATATATTAGCTGGATTCTACGTTTGATGGCGCACGGTGGAATTAGCGGAGCCATGCTATTGGCACCGAAGCGGCGAGCTCTACCTCGTAAGTCGGATGTGTTCCTTGTTGAAAAGTTTGTTCTCCGCCTCGAAAGTATTCGAGCTATCCCCTGGGTCTTTCTACGATAAGGATTTCAGAATGATTTTAGGAGGCAAGACCTCAACCGCGCACTGGAAGGTGTTGGATGACTTTGAGAGGCGCACTTCATTAAAGTCGCCTCTAGTCTCTGATGTTGATAGTGAGCGTATCTCAAGTCGCGAGAGGCGACAAGTGCTAGCTTCTCTAATTAAGGTTCTACCAGCGGTGGCATTTTCTCTCTCGCTACTTTTCAGTCAAAATCTGTTAGGGCTTTCTTGTGAAGAGCGCATATTCGTCCGCTCTACTTTGTGGTTTGCGAACGGCGCATCACTCGAGGCAAATAGGCTCACCTGGTACCTAGCTCACCGAAAGTCCACGGTATTTAGGGAGCGTCAATCTTTTGATGCTCAGACTCTACCAAGACAAGTTAAAAGGTTAAGTGGCTATGAGTGCTACCTACATTGCAGCTACGCAGTGGAGTTCGCCTTCATGTTGGCCCAACCTTACCTACCATTTCCCGGTGTGTCCAGAAGTGAGATAAGTCTATTTATAGACTGGAGTAGCTATGTCGCTCGCCTGTCACACGATATAATCAAACGTCTCGTGGATTTGGAGCCTACCGCTTCCAAAATGAACCGCATTATCATCGACTTGGCCATCACCGAAGCCGAAAATTCCGCAAGCAGAGCTCATGGTGAACTTTTGTTGGCTCTATCAATGAGTGAAAATATGCCTCCTAGAGCATGCTTCGATTCGGTTACACAGATTGAGAAGTCAGCTTGGGAAACCCTCGAGAGTTTTGAGAGAGCTTATCCCCATTTATTATGCTACAACTGTTCTGAACCTTTTAGCTTATTGCGCCATCTCGATTGCAAGGAGCTCGTCGAGCTTCTTCGTGCACTCACAATAACGATTTCCCATGTCGCTAGACGGTGCAAGGTACAGATGGGAATTTGGCTTTCCGATTCACACCAAAGGGATCTATGCCTCAGATATCTCTACTCATTCGCAATGACTCTGGCTTGGGAAAAAAAGAGAAAGACATTAGGCCCTGAGGGTAAAAACAGCACTGAAACAGATTTAGTAACCTGGCCAAGATAGCCTCTCCGATGGTGATTGGAACTAGTCGGGTTTAGCTTCATTTTGCCTTCTATGCTTTATACATGTCGATATCCCTGTTAGTTTCCAAAAATTGCTGGAAGTAATGGCATTAATCTAATGAGTAAATCAAATTTTGGCTTATATAGGTAAAAGAACATTTGATCGGACTTGAAAGCGAGTATGAAGAAGTTGAAGGATTGACATTTTATGCTCCGAAATGCAGCTCAACTAGTCCATTGACCCTAATAGCGGCATGCAGCATAGAAAGCCTCCAGATCGTCCAACCTCAATGCGGTAATAAAGAAATAGCAGGAAAATCCTTGGCTTCGAAGAAAAAGGATTTTCCTGCCATTTAGCTACAATTCAAAAAGCAATGAAAGTAAATGAAAAAGAATCCACTGAGCGTCCAGCTTATTCTGAAGAATATCCTAAGGAGCAAGCCCGGGTTGGATCGACTCCAGAATGGCATAAGCCCCCCCCCCGTCTCGGATCGAAAAGAGCGATCATTTACTCTGCCGATATCTGCTGAGGATCTTTTATATATCTCTTGGTTTGGAAGAATAATTGACGTGGGATCGTCATATGGAATGACGGGTTTTGCAAGCTTCGAAAGTAAAGAAAAGCTTATATCGCTCTTACTTCATGCCTCTGACTAGATGTCCGCCAGCAAAGGCATGAGGTTAGAGTAAGTTATATGAGCGCATGGCAGCTTAAAAAAGACCCTTGGGTCATTCTAGACAAAGCCAAATGACGGGACTATCTGTACAAGTCGGTTACGGAACCATTTTCACGGTACCAATGTTCACATCATGAGCGCGCATTAACATTCAGGGCTTTCGAAGACGTTTTTCTACAAGAGGTGGAGCAGATTTCCACAATATTATGTCAAATCGGGTATGGAAAGACTTACGAGGAGCTCATGTTTGTTCATTGGGCCACAATGTTTTCGGGCGTGATGCGATACAACGCAAACATGCTGATAACTACGGTTAGTTCATTTATGCACGAGCAAAGCTCGCGCCTGAGACCGCGTTATTCAATCTCAGGCTCTAAATCGTCTTTGTTCAAGATACCTTCGGCCTATAAATCCATCACTTGCTCACGGTCCGCACATACTTTGAGGGAAGCTCAAAAACTCACAATGGCAGCGGCAAACTAAACATTTTCGACCATGTCATATATTGAGAAAGCGTACTTCGCATCTTGGTGCCGAGGGCTCACCAGAATCTCGAGGACCTTGAAGATCGAGATCGCCTCTCAGCTAGAAACCTATGAAACAGACAAGAAGCTCATTTCGCACACCATTAGCGAGTTCCAAAATACCAGGAGAGCTGCGGTGGAGTTGATCATGGGTAATGTTATGATTGGAGGTAGAGAGGCATTAACATTGGCATATGATCGAGCAACTCGGGTTGAGATTGGTGCATGGAAGACAATCGAATATTATGACAGAGAGTTGGATCTAGGCGGTTATATTGAGCTTAGTGGCATTCCTCTCCCCTGTTCTTTAGCTCAGCGCATCGAGCTTTTGAGTGCGCTAAAGATTGTGTTCCTTCAACTGAGTAGGCTGTTTATAGCTGAGGCTACACGATTCGAGCCTAATACGGCGATGAAGAGCCTTTTGCTGCGGCAGTTTCGTGCTTTTGCCATCGCTCTATGGACGCCGTGAGAGTAACCTGAGCACCAAAGTAGGTCTCAAAAGCTTTACGCTAACAACCGTTTTTTGCGAGATGTAACTCGGATAATACCAACAGTGTTATGGCTCTATTTAGACAGCTTCGCTCCCAGCGCCCGCATAACGCTCGAGATGGTCTAGCTTGGGGACCACATGCACTTACTAACAGACTGGGTCTGCCACTGGGATGGCGACCCTCGCCCGACCCCCTTAACAAGAACATTAAGGGCCTCAAGAGATCCAGCAGAAATCACGATTACGCCACGCAGATTGATAGTTGCAACAATCCGAAAAGGAACGCTTTCTATAAGCTAGCAGGCCCAAAACTTAAAATAGAATACCTCAGAGCCAGTATATTTATGTCGATTGCTAGCTTAAGTGACACTACCCTTGTATAGATTTCGTCCTATAGGTTCCGGTGAGCAGGCCCTTGGAACCACCTAAGACGAAATTGGTGTGACTCGGTGTTTTGTATGCTGATTGTCGAATGATACCGCCTTATGATTTTTCGCGTGCTGCCGGACAAGCGGGCACACCTGCCTTATTGGCTGTATTATTGTACATGCATGTGTCACACGTTTTCCTCTATATAGAGCAATAGGGGTCGCGCATATGTGACAACCATACGTCGAGTGGGGGAGCCGCGGACAGATATCATACTTCTGATTGTGATCTGAACATGATAACACCGATATAGACGTAATCTATATAAAGCAACGGGCCTGTTGAGTGAGACCTGTGAATTTACATTGTCGTACGCCGTTCTAGCCATATTTCAGCCTCGCGATGATGACGAGCTTCGAAAAGTAGTCCCTGCTAGAGTCGAACTATTGTTCCACCATCCATGAGTGACGCTCACGTATCTCTTCTACAGAAAACAACATTAGCTCATACGATACTGTCCAATCTAGAGCCACAAATGATTGATGGCATAGGCATCCTAATAGATCTTTTTCTTCTCGTCAAAACTGCGCTTGCCGGCACCAATGTTGACCAGCAGAATGAGCCCACCAATGATCGAAAGAACTTGGAAGTGCTCATAGCGCAGACTATCCCTCTGCGGGTTCCACGTTTGCAGGCGCCAGTAGGAGTTGGTGGTGACGTTCTGGATTAGAAGTAGTACCGCGAGCGCGAATGCGGAAAACCGGGCCTTGTATCCGAACACAACGAGGATGCTAAGGATGATGCTTAGGAGATTGAGAGGTAGGTTTGCCAGGCTCCAGCTTGTGCTAAACAAGTGCGAGGCAAAGAGGAGGATGATGAGAACACGGCCTGCCAGAATGAAGTCCTGAGCCCGGTCCTTCACGTCAAGCTGCGGCAGTCCGGGGAGCTGGATGCGTCGCTTCTCGCGTGCAAAAACATCGCTCACGACTAGAAGAAGGCCTCCAATGAGGCTGACATTGCGCACAAAGAAGTGCATGTCGGTGATAAGGCCGTAGGCGAGGGCCTGGGCAAATAGCACACCCACGAGTGAGCCGACGCCATATTCGAGGCGCTGCTTCTTAATCACGGAGAATGTCCCGAAGAGCATCGCACCGACATTGATAAGAAGAAACAGCTCGGCAATAACCCATGGCAATCCGCGGACCTTCCACAGGTAGTTCGCCTGCACCGTCCAGTTCGTGAGAAGCCTCCAGGTGTCCTCGATGAAGGTTGCAACTACTAGTACACGGCCAATAACCGGCAAATACGGCTTCACGGGCGCCCCCCACTCAGCGATGCGTTCATCGGCAGCATGCGCCCACTTATGTGCCCGATCAAGGAGGGCCGAGTCTACGCGAATGCCTGAACCAGAAGACCCACTATTGTATTGAGAGTAGTTACCGGTGCTGAATTGCTCATTTGGGTTTGACACCGGCATGCCATATTGCTGGCCTCTACGCGCCTTCATCCCCGCCAGCGTGTTGTTTTTGAAGATGGTAGCGAGCTAACGCTTGTGGTTTCCCCACGTAAGCGGTAAGCGAATAACCCTTGCCTGTCCGCACGGCCGAGGACGTGTGGTGGTGCGACCGGATGTCTCGGTGCGAGCCATGGTTGTTAGTCACCGCTTGGCTGCCGTGATGGGTTTAGGTAGAATGGGCTCTCTAGTGAGGCGGCGGGGGAGTCGCATCTGGCTTCCAACTTACGGCTTATCTGGGCAGTCGCACTACTTTGTATATCGAGAAAGAACACCCGAGATGCGCGAACGGCGTTGCTTTCAAATATCAGAGAAATATTCAAAGAAAAGAGACGGCTTCGCACAGCACAAGCCGTGTAGCAAACTTAAAGCTAATACTCTGCGAGGACGAGACGTAAGTGCCTCTCCGTATTTAGGAAAATATATTCTGGGGTGCGTGGTGCATTTTACCGCACCCGTGTGCCTGTGTACCTTCTAATTAACCCGCCGCCGGCGAATCGCTGCTCCGTGTGCTTATCGGACTTATCTGTGCATAACCGGCGCCTTACAGGGCTAGACTACAATGCAAGGGTAGAGGGCCGTGGGAGGCTCACAGCCTCTTGGCGGGTTGCTTTACATAAATGCACTGCGGAAACAGCTCAATTAATTTCCATTATCCATGAACCATCCGCTCTCGCAAGGCGTGGGATATGGCGTGATCCTCGGCGTTGGCGGAGCCTTCGCGCTAGGGATGGTCGCAACGACCTATGCGCTCCGGCGCTATCAAAAAGAACGCATCACGAGCGAGGAGTTCGCGACTGCTGGTCGAAGTACTAAGAGCGGGCTCGTTGCGTGTGCCATTATTTCTTCTTGGACTTGGACAACTACCCTCCTCGTCTCCACGCAAGAGGCCTACATCAATGGCATCTCCGGGGCTTTATTTTACGCCGCAGGCGGCTCGACCAGCTGCTTCTTGTTTGCTATGATGGCAATGGAGGTGAAGCGTAAGGCCCCTGCCTGCCATACGTACTTAGAAATAATGAAGGTCCGATTCGGCGTAGCCGGCCACTTTGTGTACATGTTCTTCGCACTGGCTGCGAACATCATCACCATGGTGGAACTGCTCCAGGGAGGATCCAATGCCGTGAATTACTTGACGGGAATGAACGAGATCGCGTGTACATTTCTGTTAACACTGCCGGTCGCCATCTACACGTTGTTCGGCGGGCTGAAGGCCACCTTCCTGACGGACTACATCCACACTATCATCATGATCATCACCATGCTGGTACTGGTGTTCAGCCTCTACACGTCTAATGAGTATGTTGGCTCGCCTGGAAAGCTCTATGACCTTGTCAAGGAGCTTGCCTATTCCGAGCCCATAGAGGGCAACGCGGGAAATAGCCTGCTAACGGTGAGATCGGAGCGTGGCGGTATATTTCTCATTCTTGTCCTCGTGAGCGCAATTCCCCCAGTATTTTGCGACCAGGGGTACTGGAACAAGGCAATTGCCGCGTCGCCGGCTTCGGTTCTGCCGGGCTACCTGATGGGAGGAGCCTCATGGATCGCGATTCCTTGGGGCGGCGCAACAGCATTTGGTCTTGCTGCGCGCGCTCTGGAGAAGACTCCGGCGTGGCCGACGTGGCCGCAGGTTATGTCTGCAGACGAGGTCAGCAAGGGACTCGTCCTTCCCGAGGCCGCGACGGCCATTCTCGGCAAAGGTGGAGCTGCAGCGGCGCTTATTCTGGTTTTCATGTCCACAACGTCGGCTAGCTCTTCAGAGATGGTTGCTGCATCATCTATATGGACGTACGACATTTTCAGAACCTATATCAACCCCGGCGCGACGGGAAGGACGCTCATTGTCATGACCCATCTTGGCGTCATAGTTTTCGTATTCTCCATGATTGGTCTGTCAATTGGTCTGTACTACTCAGGCGTGTCTCTCGGCTTCCTATTTGACTTGATGGGGATCATCACTGCGCCCGCCGTCATACCGATGGCGCTGACCCTGTTTTGGTCCGGCCTGAACTGGTATGCTGCGCTATTTTCCCCGATCCTGGGTCTTTGCAGTGGCATCGCGGCCTGGATGGCCACAACGTATGGCCTGTACCACGAAGTCACGCTCGTCACCAGCAGCATGGACTATCCAATGCTGGCGGCCGAGCTCGTTTCCGCCGGCTCGCCATTAGTCTATGTGATCATCTTCCAATTGATATTCGGACGCGAGCATTTCGATTTCGATCTGTTAAAGTCGTTTGGTTCTGTCCCTGCGGCGACTGCACAAAGTGCCGCAGACAGTAGCATAGGGGATAGCGATGAGTCGGATATAGAGAAACGCGCTGGAACCCAGAGCGTTAACCTTGCAGCTGCAGATATAGAGCTCGAGCGGGCGAAAGAGAGACTCTTTATGGAGGAGGAAGCGTACCTGGAGAAGCATATCAAACTGGCGAGGTGGACCTGCTTTGGCTTCGCGCTCATTATCTGTGTCATTTTCCCCATGCCGCTATATGGCAGCAGATATGTCTTCTCGAAGCCGTTCTTCACTGGGTGGGTGTCCGTTGGCATCGCGTGGTTCCTGATCGCACTGCTTCTGGTGGGCGCCTTGCCGCTCTGGCAGAGCCGGGAGTCCATCTACCATGTAGCTCGCTGCGTATATTGGGACCTCAGCGGACAAGAGCATAGGGTCAAAGCTTGGCAGAGCAACCATCCCGAGGCGCTACACCCCGCAATTACCCCAGCGGAGATTCTTCACGCCGTTAGCTCGGCGCCGGGTGGCATTGTAGAGTCCTTTGACGTGAAACCAAGTGGCCTCAAGCCATAGTACCCATTGTCGCGCGAGATACACTCCTTTTCCAAACGCCGGGAGACCCGTAAATGCAAACTGCCAACTAACTTACAGCCAAGATTTAGTATAGTGTAATTTATCGTGCCTCGCCAGCTATTACTTTTGTCTCACCAGCACTTGCCATTGAGCTCAGGGGCTAGTAAGAGGAAGGTGCGACCCGAACCCAGGCCCACCCGTCGCGAGCATGCGGTTATATCCACACCCGCGCACGGTAGTTTGTCAGCATGCACGAAGACGTCCCCGGCATCGTTGTCGAGCCCGGTAGCCGGACGACGCGGCTCGGCGTGGCCGGCGAGCTTGCGCCGGCCATTATTGCGCCAAGTGCCGTGCTTCGGGAGCCCTCGTCAATGCGTTACCGAATTCCCGTGCGGGCTCCCCCGACGCCGGAAGCGGAGGTGTGGACACCTGTTGTTGACGGCGTGATCCACGACCCCGAGACGGCTGTGGCTGCATGGGAGTACCACTCGCAATCGCGGCTCGGCATGCCCCTCAGTGAGCAGCCGCTCACCGTTACCGAGGAGGTCTGGAACCCAGTGGAGGCTAGGCGGCGTCTGTTAGAGATCGCGTTTGAGGGTGTTGGCGTTCCCGTGTTTCAGCTTGCGAAAGCCCCGCTTGCTGTGGCTTTTGGCAGCGCGAAGACGAACGCTCTTGTCGTGAGCGTCGGGGCCGCGATGGCATCGGCCGTGCCTGTTGTTGACGGCATAGTGCGGTCAAAGGCGGCGACGCACACCCGATTTGCCGGTGACTTCGTCGACGCACACGTGTTACAGCAGCTTGAGAACATGCCCGCCGGGATCGCTCCGCACTACCAAGTTTCCATCAAGCAGGCGGGCCTTGAGACTGGTCAAGCGGCTTCGTTGGACAATCTGAAGCCGGCGGGATCAGACAGCTTCCACAGCTATCAGATGAGCCGTCTCATTGACGAGTTTAAGCGCGTTTGCTGCGTCGCGTCACCGACGCCGTTACAAGGTCCGGAAATTCGCGGAACTCGCCTCTACGAGTTCCCGTCTGGCCTGAACCTGTTCGTGGGGCCTGAGCGGCTTACTGCTGTTGAGGCCTTGTTCCAGCCAACCATGACGCCGTTGCCTGACGGGAGTGTGCCTGGACTCAACAGTTTCGGCCTGAGCGAGGCTGTGTACCAGACACTGCAGAAGGTCGATGCGCCGCCGGAGGTCGTCCTAAGCCTCGTGACGAATGTTCTTTTGCATGGTGGCACAGCGCAGACGGCGGGCCTGCCTCTGCGCCTCGAGCGCGACCTTACCACGCTGATGCCCAACACAGTCCCGAAGGTTCACCGCGTCGGCGGCCACCCTGCGTGGACGGGAGCAAGCATACTGGCCTCGATCGGCGTGTATGATGAATCGACGTGGACGACTCGCCAGAAGTACGAGGAGGTCGGCGCCAACGCTCTCGCTAGCGAGGCGTAAGCTGCAGCGCAGCACGTCTGGACTCCGCTCCCTGTGCACTTTCGGGTAACCTAGCGTCTTTCAAACCGTGCATTTGCGCCCACTAGGGCAGTCAACGCACAATCCACATGTATAGTATGAAGATTGCTCTATACACGAGCATAATAAGATATAACATAAACCTATTTGCAATGCCCCAGGGCTGAGAATGCGAAAACAGTCGGGCATTCTCAGTTATCTCGAGCTGACGATGCTGAGAAAAGACTGCAAGTGCCTTTGCCGTGTTCAAGAGCCGGCCAGAGTGCGTCACCATGAACCGGGAGGCGACTTGAGACTATCATTCTCTCTTTTAGCTTGATTATACGCAGTTCCAGGCTCAACCACATCCAGGCTCAGCCTCATCCCGACTCGACCTCATCCAGACTCGACCTCATCCAGACTCAGCCGGATCTATAGCAGCTACAATGAGGATGCTTACGATTCGGTAGAGACTTGAGGCGTCTCCTGCACTCCAGCCAGGCCTACTACGGACGGCGACGCAACGTGGGCCTGCGATGCCGTCTCTAGCGCAACTTCCTCTTCAAAGTCTTGGAATGCCGAGCCGCATGTGGGACATATTCCGCGTGTCTGAGCCGTGCTCTGGAAGTATGCTTCATAGCAGCGCGTGTGGAGGCGCGCAGGGCAAGCGTCGTTTGTGCATAACACGCCTTTTAGCAACCACTCGTGGCAGCCAATGCACGGGAGGAGTGTCGATCCCCCAAAAGAGTCCACAAGCCAGGGCTCGTCCTCATACAAGAGGCGCGTGCTAATATACACCCGCCCGTCAACGGTCTCAAACCAGCCGTCCGTGGTCATTTGCTGGACAATCTCGTCGCGGGCCGGAAAGTCACGCGCAGGTAGGTCGCGGCGCGGGTGCAGTCCCTCGCAGCGCGCATTCGCAAACATCAGCTCGAGCATGCTCTTTAGCTGCACAGCGTGGTGCTGTGCGACGTAGCGCCTGGCAACCACAGCTGGCACGGGGTCGCGGGTCACGACGCCGACCACGCGCTCGCCGCCCGAAAAGTCATCGCGCGCCCGCACTACTCGAAATCCAAGGGCCCCAAGCACTGATGACGCGCGCGACAATATCGCATCTGGCTCGCGACGTGCCGAGATAGGGAGCTTACGGTTCAGCTCGGCAACGCGTGCGGCAAACCTGGACTCCGTGATCCAGCCGGCGGCAAGTAGCAATTGCAGAAAAACCTTGTCACCCACTACAGGCTCGCTCACTCCACCGGCGTCCATGGCCGAACACCGTGCGTGCGGCTCTCGGAATCCCTCCGTCTCACTCAGGCTTCGGAGCTCTGGCTGCCTCCACGCCTCTGCAGGCGGCCCATCTCCCGGGTCAGCTGACTGCGAGCGAGGGGGGCAGAAGCGTAGGCCAACAAACAAGCAGGTACAAAGTTCTCTATTATCAAGACAAATGAGCCGACATTAATTGTTAGAATCAAACACATTATCAGCTTATATCGAATTTCTTCCAATTTGGTCAGACAATGTCATCTATACACTATAAGGTATTGTTGGGCACTCGTGTTCGTGTTGATATTATTGTTATATTACCCAATCACATCCGCTGCGACCACCGCGGAAGTATCTATAATTACCTCCGCTGAATTGCAGGATCGAGCTTAGAGGGCCGACCCCCGAAAGAGACTCCGGGCAGCTGTCCTTTCTGCGCCATAGCGTGAGCCCGTGCCCTGAGAGCCACTGCCGCTGCGACTGCTGCTTACTTGGCCTAAGCCTGCGGACGCTAAGCGTGGGAGCTGTCATGCTGACTCATGGATTACAGTGGCGCTGTGCTGGGAAAATGCAGCGGGGGCGTGGCTATAATGGCCTCACTCTCATCTTCCGAGACTCATAGAAAACGCGGTGCGTAGTTCAATAAGATGAGCAGTGCCGAGCCATACGATCCATATATTCCACAGTCGCACGGTGGTGGTGCGGGCGGAGAGTCGCGAACCGCGGCAATCCAGGCGCAGATTGATGACACCGTCGGCATCATGCGCGAGAACATCAACAAGGTCGCTGCGCGCGGCCGTGGTCTTGATGACCTCCAGGACAAGACAGACAACCTTGCTGCATCGGCGGCAGGCTTCCACTCTGGCGCGAACCGCGTCCGCAAGCAGATGTGGTGGAAGGATATGAAGATGCGCATGTGCCTCATTGCCCTCGTCATTATTGTTATTATCGTTGTGGTTGTTGTCCCCGTTGCGACGCTGGTGAGGAAGTAGCTGCGTCCACGCCCGCTCGCAGCTGTCTCCTTTCTTTTCCAAGCTTGTTATTTCCTGCCTGACATGAGCATCTCCAGTTGAGGACGGGCGCAGCTGGTCTCAGAGCAGCAGCCATCAACGGAGAGAGTGCGTTTGGCAGCGGCGAAGCCGTCTTGCCGAGCCTCCGTCTCCATGTCTGCGACTCTCTTCCGCCTCCGGCCCCGTCGCTCAAGCATCCTAGATCTAAACATCTATACGCACAGGAATAGTTCCTTAAGTCTAATGATTGTTCTCACGCACGCATTCTTGCCACTCTGCTTGGTTACACTGAAGACGCAGCTCTGCATGGCGGGCGCACGCGGGTCCCACGCAAGCTATACTCCTTCCTTCCAGCCCCGTGCGCAGCAATGTGTTTATCTACATAAGAGCTAAACTCTAGGCAAGTTAGTACGGCAGCGGGAACGACGACGCCCACTTCGAGATTTGCTCGCGGAGCTCGCGCAGCTTGCCGTCCTTGTCGGCGGTCGCGGCAGCCTTGAAGTCCTTGAGCTTGTTTGCCTCCTTGGGAAGCGACTGCTGGAGCTCGCGCGCGTACTTCACGCAGTCATCGATGTAGCCCGCAATACGCTCGAAGTCCTGCTCGCCGAGGCCGCGCGTCGACATCGCCGGGGCGCCGATACGCACACCGCCAGGCACGAGGGCCGACGAGTCGCCGGGGATCGAGTTCTTGTTGAGAGCGACGTTAACGAGCTCAGCAACGTGCTCGACGCGGGCACCGTCGACGCCCTGTTCGCGCTTGGTCGACACAAGCACCATGTGGGTGTCGGTACCGTCGCTAACAAGCTTGTAGCCGAGCTTCTTGAACGAGTGCTCGAGCGCCTTTGCGTTCTTGAGCACCTGCGCCTGATACTCGTGGAACTGAGGGGTGGCCGCCTGCTTCAGGGCCACGGCAAGGGCCGTGATGGTGTGGTTGTGCGGCCCGCCCTGGTGGCCCGGGAAAACCGAGAAGTTGATCCGCTGCTCGAGGTCGTACGGAACCTCCTTGCCCTTCGTGTCGGTGCGAGAGCCGCGGCGGAAGAAGATCATCGCGCCACGCGGGCCGCGCAGCGACTTGTGCGTCGTCGTCGTGACAACGTCGGCGTACTCGAACGGGCTGGGGATGACACCGGCAGCAATGAGGCCCGAGATGTGGGCCATGTCGACCACGAGGTACGCGCCAACCTTGTCGGCGATCTGGCGCATGCGCTTGTAGTCAATGAGGCGGCAGTACGCAGAGGTGCCGGCAACAAGCACCTTCGGGCGGAACAGCTCCGCGTTCTCCTCGAGACGGTCGTAGTCAATGAGGCCGGTCTCGAGGTCGACGCGGTAAGGCATCGTCTCGAAGTAGGTCGACACCGCGCTGATCTTCTTGCCCGGGATCTGGTAGCCGTGGCTGAGGTGACCGCCGTGCGGCAGGTCGAGACCCATGAGGCGGCCGTGCGGCGGCATCAGCGCCTGGTACACCTGCAGGTTGGCCGGAGAGCCACTGAGGGTCTGGACATTTACGCCCCATTGCGCCTCGTCAAGGTGGAATGCGTGGAGGGCGCGCTTCTGGCACAGCGTCTCGATCGCGTCGATGTGCTGATTACCGCCGTAGTAGCGAGCGCCGGGGTAGCC
The DNA here is from genome assembly GCA_030578495.1 of Starmerella sirachaensis. NCBI lineage: Eukaryota > Fungi > Ascomycota > Dipodascomycetes > Dipodascales > Trichomonascaceae > Starmerella > Starmerella sirachaensis. The sequence continues at coordinate 297,802 of JAJMSC010000004.1, read as the reverse complement.
CTCGGAGTACTTGTTCGACATGGGCGTGCCGACGGCGTCGATTACCGCCTTGGACGTCAGGTTCTCCGACGCAATCAGCAGAATCGACTCGCGCTGGCGCTGGATCTCGTTCTGCACAATTTGCTCGACCTCAGGGTCGAACTTCTTGAGGTCGTCGTCCATGAGCTTGCGGTGCTCTTCGCTAAGAACGTAGGTCATTGTTCAATATGTTCAGTTTGTTGGGGGGTTGATGGGCCCTGAGAATTAATCTTGTCCACTAGGATGGAGAGAAGTTCTGACTCTTTTCTACCCACTGATCACCAGATCCCGAGCCTCCGTCCGTCCCTGCCTTTCCTGGCCCTCCCCACCTCGTGCGTTGTGCGTCCTGCTTCGCTTAATTTTTTTCTTCGGGCTACGGGGTACTGGCAGTGAGGTGGTTTCGCTGCCCACAGGACTGGGGTTGCATGCCCGCGTGGGCAGCTGCGACGGTGCCCCTGGCGCCGGTAAATAGTACATAGTGCGTCCGTGCCCATTGTAGCACCCGAACGCAATTGTCCGTACTGTGTGACGACGATTTTGCATGGATGCGCACACGCTTGCAGCCCGGTTCTCGGCAGGCCCGAGCCTCACAGGGCTGCGCGAGCTGCTGACCGACTTCGAAGCGCTGCTTGCAGTCCAGCCCCGCGCGTCTTCCGCAACGTTGGAAGTCTACAGCGCAATATTGAGTGCGCGCGTTATCCCTACCTTCGACCTGGAGCATACAGACCTGTTTGTGCGTGTGTTCAGCACCCCGTCTGGGCTCGGCAGCCTAGTGTCCCGGCTGAACACCGCGGCCCAGATCGAGGTCCCTGCTCTCGTTGCGCTCCTGGAGAGTGTGCTCTCACAGCCGCGGATAGTCGCTCAGCTAGTCGCCGCTGCTCCGCGCGAGATTCAGTCGCTGCTTGTCGGCTCGCGGCTGCTCGCGGTTGCCGCTGCAAAGCGCATCAGCTCGTGGATCGCTGATACAGCGGCCTACACCCGCTGGATTGCAGCTCAGTTATTGACCATGGGCTCGGATGACGCCTTCATGGTGACTCTGTTTGACCGCGCCGCGAAGCTCGGTGCCCCTCAGGAGCTTGTTCAGGTCTTTCTCAATAATGATTTCCCCGCTTTGCGGGATGTATACTCGCGACTGCGTGTGGCTCAGCAGCGGTACATCCTAGTGCACGGAATGATTCCGCGGTTGCCAGACCCACCTGCCCAGGCTGCCCGCGTGCTCGTTGATCTTGGCGTGGACGCCCCGACGTTTGTGGATATCGCTGCCCATCTTCCCGCTGATCTGCGGGGTCTGCGTGCTGCTGTTGTTCTCGCGCGTGAGCGCAAGCAGCTCGGCGCTGTCGTTACGTCGCTGGCCGCGGAGTGGTCTAACCCGGTATTCATTGACAGTGCGCCCTTGAGCCAGCAGCAGGCTGTCTCTCAGCTGCTTATCGCAGCCTGTGCCTCGTTGTCCCCGGCATCCGCTGCAGACTTTGCCCACTCGGCAGAGCTCACAGCTGGAGTTTCTGCCCATCTCGATTCAACGTCGCCGAGCATACGCCGCCTCGGCACACTCGTCGCAGAGACATTCGCGAAGCAGGCTGGCGCTAAGCTTGAGTTCGGTCTCGACTACTCAGACAACGACTGGTGGATTGGCATCGACACGATCGACTCTGCACGCGACCCTCCCCCGAAGACAGCCGCGAACCTGCCAGTGCTACAGCGCATCATCGAACCTGCGACCTCACGCGAACCAGAAGTTGCAGACTCCGACGACGAGTTGGGCACCGGAAACAGAGACGCCGACTCGGATGACTCTGAGCCGGAGGAGGTCCCACCGCCATTCTACATCAAGGACCTGGTTGCGTACCTACAGAGTGACAAGTACGAGGAGGTACATTCGGCACTGAGCACGGGCGCGCGGCTCGTGCTTCGAAAGGCGGCGTTTGGGACGGAGGTTCCCCACTACGCAACCCAACTTCTTCGGCTGGCAGTAAGCCTCAACGACAAGTTCTCCATCACGAGGTTCAGCGAAATGCGCCAGGACCTGCTCAACGCCGTTGTTGTTGCTGATCCAGCACAAGCGCGCACTGTTGTGCACTTGTTCGCCACGGGCGATTGGTCGCTCGCACAGCGGCAGACCTTGCTTGCGACGCTCGTGCACGCCGCGCATACGCTCGCCGCAGGATTCACCGCGCCGGAGGCTGCTCGGCTGCCCGGGCCCGTTCATGCGGTCTTCTCCTCACCGTATGATACTGGTGCTTCCTCATTGCTACCGCGCAGGCGTGGTGGAACAGTCGCGGCTCCACCGTGGCCAGGAACCGATGTTGGTGGCGTGGTCGATGGTGCGGTCGGTAATTCGACAATGGCAGCTGTGGACGCTGCTGCCTCGGGTCTTGCGGACCTTGCTATTGCAGACTCGGGGAAGGTTGTGCGGCGCTCGCGCCGCCTCGACGGTGGTGCGAAGAAGCATGAGAGAAAGAATGTGTTTTCGGCAGTGAGCGACCAGTTTTTCTTCCCCCTGTTTGCATCACCACCGCCCCTCCGGCCAAGCTCCTATGATACGCTTGTATACGCACAGTGGCTGCGGACACTGGCTGCAATCGTTGTCGAGGCATATCCATCGCATCACATGCCCGCCTTCGTCGACGAGTTGTGGCCTCTGCTTCGCGGTCTTGCGATGCAAAACTTGCGTGAGGCTGTAATGAAAGAGGCGCTATGCACGAGCATCATACAGGTGTGTGACGTGGCGGCTGGTCTGGTCATTCAGCGGTATCCCTCAGACGTCGGCGCCGTGCTTGACGCTGTGCTAGCACAGCTCGAAGCGCTAGACTCCGGGTCGATGACGCGACGACTCGCGCTCTCTGCTGCGTCGAAGCTTGCCGACCTTGCGCGTGCAATACAAGCGCAGCTCACGGGGGAAGCCAACTCTGAGTCGCCGTTGTGAGCGCGAAGCATACGAGGGGTAATGCCAGTGTGCTCTCGTGTGTGCGGAAAATACAGGGAAGCATTTACTCGCTTTCATATCTTTTAACCGGTACGCATCAATGGTGAAACGCAGCGGGCGCCATGTGCGAAGTTGCAAACAGTGTAAACCGCTCATATACGCTTGGTTCACTATGAGCTCGCGTGTTTTATATTACTGACACTTTATATTCCGATCGTATCTGCGAACACCTGGGCCTGCCATGGTTTTGAACGCACCACCATCCGTGCTAATGTGATTCTTGCCTCTCACCGGCTCACCCCACCCCGGTGCACAGGCTGTGAGTGGCCATAACTACCGATGTGTTGTAATTTCAGCACATACTCCGACTGTTCAGGGGAGGGGGAGGGTCGTGAAAAATGTTTGCAAATATACCCTCCAGGGGCTAACTTACAAGTCTATATATACATGGTCACAGTCGTTTCGGCGGCAACTCAGGAAGCGCTCATCACCCTACTCTATTCACTGGCTGGCTTCGCGTATGGAGAGCGACGAACCTGCTGATGGACGATCCGCCCAAGCCAGCCGCTTTGACCAGCTTAGTTTTCCTTTCGCGCCTCCCACTCCGCGGGAGTAAACGTCTTCTGCGTGAAGGCGTGGACCTCGGCGATCTGCGACTTGAGGGCGGCGTTGACTGCCTTGTGGCGCATAAGCCGGTTCTTGCCCTGAAAGGCGTCGCTGACGATGGTCACCTCGAATGCCTGGCCACAGCCGCCACTCGTGTCAACGATCTCGACGTGCTGCGCGTTGAGCTCGCTGCGCAGCGCCTTCTCGAAGTCCGTCACAGTGGGCATGCGATGATGGAACAGATAAGCGACCCTCGCTTACTATGCTAGGTGGATGGTGGTGGTGTGGTCCCCTCGCCTGACGCTCTGCTAGCTTTAGCTGAGCTCTTCGCTGCCGCTTCCCTCGCCCGTTCCCGGCCAGGTGATCCAGGCCCGCGCACGAGCCAGGTGCGTGCCCTGCATCCGCCATCGTCATGTGCTGCTCGGTAAGCCAGAGCCCGAGCCGGCTGTCGAGGACACCAGCGTCCACGCGGCACACACCACCGCAGCCAGCGCCTTCCTCGAACGGCAAACATCCGGGACCGATCGGTATTTATAGCAGCTTAACTAGCAACGCCGATAAGGCAATGGCCGGATTCTTGCAGCCTGGCAAACGTGAGCACCGCAGGCCGGCGTCACAGTGTGGGAGAAAGAAGCGCTGATGCACGCGCACCTCGCATAAGCCGCAGGGCGTCCGGGCGATCGCATGCAATCATTCTACATATAATCAGCACTGAGGGTAGCCTTCGCCAAGCTCCCAACGCAGCCGATCGCGATCTGGGACCCGAGCGGGCTGCCTACCCTAATACTGAGCTGGAATGGACTCGCACGAGCGCACATACACATATATAGCACACACACATACACACATCGGGCTCGTGCACGTACATATCAAGGCTTAGGAGGAGAAAAAAGTCTTGCTGACTTGTGTCGTTCTGCCCCACCCTTCTCCATTGCGCGTGCTATCTTTCCGTTTCTCGTACTACCCCAGAAAAAAATATATAGGTATGGTGACCAGGCAGAGCAACGTGAAGCTGATCGTCGACACGATTCAGCGGCTCTACCCCCGCGAGCTCGCGGACAGCGCGTGGGACAACACAGGCCTTCTTGTGGACGCGGCGGTTGGGATGCAGACGCGCAAGCTTGGCCAGCGCGAGGCAGCGTCGCCGCGCGTGTTGCTCGCAATTGACCTCAGCGCCGCGGTGTGCGATGAGGCCCGCGCGCTGCGCCCAGACGTCGTAATTGCGTACCACCCGCTCATTTTCCGCCCCCTGAAGGCGCTGTCGGCGACAAACCCGCAGCACGTCTCGATCATGCGTCTCATCCAGTCCGGCATCTCTGTATACTCCCCGCACACCGCTGTCGACGCGCGCCGCGGCGGCGTGAACGACTGGCTCGCGACCGCCGTCACCGCCGACGACGAGGCTGCGCGCGAGACCGTGCAGGCCGTGGCTGCGCCGCCGTCCGGGTTCGAGGGCGCTGGCTACGGCCGCGTCGTGGCCCTGCGCGAGCCGGTTCCGCTCGACACCATCGTAGCGCGGGTGAAGCAGAATCTCGGTCTCGACACCGTGCAGCTCGTGCGCGCGCGCGTCGCGCCGGCCGACCCTGCTGCTGACACGAGTGCGGCAGCGACCGGCGACGGCGACCACAGTAATACCGTGCAGCGCATTGCCGTGTGTGCGGGCTCCGGCGCGTCGGTGCTGGCCGGCGTCGACGCCGACGTGTGGGTGACGGGCGAGCTCGGACACCACGAGATGCTCGCGCTGCGCGACAGGGGCGTGAGCGCCATCGTGTGCGGGCACTCGAACACGGAGCGCCCGTTCCTGCCCCAGCTGCGCGAGGAGCTGCTTGCGGCGTTTACCGCGGCGGGCGTCGACGGCGCGTGCGTGCGCATCTCGGAAAAGGACTCTGAGCCCATTACATACGCCTAATTGCGCTTCTCTATGCGTACATGTACATAGAACTAGAAGCACTCCCTGCGCCTTCTGCGCTCTCCTCCGCGTGGCCCTCTAACCCGCGTGCTCTGGGCATCGCATTGCGTCCAACTCTGCGAGCGATTGCTTGGGCGCTTGTGGTAGTGGTAGTCTAGCATACACAGATAAATATTCGCTTGTTGCGTTTTTAATGCTCCTGGTGTCCCGCAGCCTGCCGTGATGGATTATTGTTCGCAGCGGCAAGCACATTATGATTCTCGGCGTCTACTCTTCTTGGGCGAGGTAGTTTGCGACCGAGTTGATTTCTGCGACCATTTTCGCGTCGGTGCGCATGCCTGCGAGCCACCTGCCGAGCTGGTACACGTTGGCTTTGCCCTCCACGACGTAGAGCTGCGGCTCTGGCAGGCGCGGCGGGAGATCTATGCGCAGCTTGGGGTATCGCCGCTTCGCCCCGCTTGTGGCCGGGCCTGCCGCGTCTGGGTCTGGCTTCGGGGCGGTGCCAGCGCTTGCAGTGTCCGCGCTAGTGCTGGGGGTGCTGGCGTCATTCGCAGCTGCGCCCGAGTCTGCGACAGCGCGCTCCGTATCGGCTGGGGCCGCGGCGGTCGCAGCGTCAGCAGACGCCTGCTTCGCTTGCTTCTTTTTCTCGCGCTGGCGCTTGCGGTCGGCGTTTTTCTCGGCCACGAGGGCGTCGCGCTCCTCGAGCACGCGGGAGATTTCGCTGCCAAAGTCGGCAGGCCACGCAGCGAGCGCCGCCGGGTCGTACACCATCTCCGCCAGGATCCATGACCCCCACTCCGGGTGCATCGCGGACTTGTACTGCAGCGACCAGTACTTGTTGCCGAAGCCGTCGACCGCGACGGGCGCCGTGCGCATGGTGAACTTGTGCAGCTTCGTGTAGAGCTGCTGCTGGGCCTTCCACGACTTGTTCTCAGCCGCGCGCTGCGCCGCCGCAAGCTTCTCCTCATACACGGTCTTGTCGACCTTCTTGAGCTTGGCCAGCTTCTGCTCCGTCTCCTTGAGCTTGGCGCCGATCTGCCGCACCTCGTCGTGCACGTCCTTCTCCACCCACTTCAGCTGGTCGATGTCCGTCATCACCGTGATGCGGATCGTCTCCGTGCCCGTGCACAACACGGCGAGGCGGCGCACGAGCTCGAGCATCTCGGGCTCGGTGGTCGGCGTTTCTGTCGGCGCGTACGCATCGAGCTGCTCGATGAACTCGAGGAGCCAGTCCCAGATGCGTGGCGACGCGGCATCGAGCTGCTCGATCTCGTTGAGGTACGTGCGCACGGATGCGTGCAGCGGCCGCTTGTCGCTGGCCACGAGCTTGAGCAGCGCCACAATGACGGGCTTGAACTGCTCGGGCGTCCATGGCTGCAGCGGGTCGTTGAGACCGGCCGTGAACCGCGCCGGCAGCCGGCACAGCTTGTCGAACCGCAGCAGGAACTCGCGCAGGTTCGCGCGCAGCCAGAACAGGTCGAACGGGGTGCCTACGCCTTCGAGATCAACCCGCCGCCACTGCGGCGCGGCCACGCCGCTGGCGTAGCGCAGCTTCACAATCTTCTTCGCCGGAGGCGCCGGGGCCGCGCGCTTCGCGGGGGGCAGCTCGATTCCAGCAGCAGCGGCCTTTGCGGCCTTGCGCTTGGTCGCCGCCGCCTTCTTCGCCGCGATGCTGCGTGCCTTCGACCGCGCCTCCTCGATGGCGGCGCGCTCCTCGCGGATGCGTCTGTTCTCCTCGGCGCGCAGCGCCTGCTGGCGGATGCGGTCGGAGCGCCGCCGCGACGCATCGCCGGCCATGCGCGCGCTCGGTTTCGGCACGAGCGGCACGCGCAGCGTGTCGTCGTCGGGGTTTTCCTGCTTCGCACTCGGGCTGCTGCCGTTGTGGCTCGCGCCATTGCTGCGGCCTGTGCCCTCGCTATTAAGTTCCGCACCTGCAGTCGGCGCTGGCACGCTCGTGGCGGCGCTTGCGGATGTGGTAGCAGCTGGTGTTGGCGCGTTGGCCGGCGAACCTGCGCCAGCCTCGGGCGTCGACGCGGCCAGCGGGGCATCGCTCGCAGCCGCAGTCGGTTTAGGAACAGTTGTAGAGGCGTCCGAGCCGCCAGCCGCGCTCCCTGGTGGCTGCGGAGGCGAGGACCCGTCGTTGCGCGCCGGCGACACCGCGGGGTCGCGCACAGCCGCGTCGTCGGCACCTGCGCCGTTCCGCGCTCCACTTGCGGGGTCGGCAGGCAACACACCGGACGCTGGCTCTGCCGTTTGCATGCGGGACAAGGGCGCGGGAGATGGGAGGGTTGTCGTGAAGAAAAGTTCGTAGGGTCCGAAGATGGATTATGGAAGGGAAGGGCGAAGCCGGCGATCCTGCACGGCCTCGCGCAGACAGCCCCGTCGCACTGCACCTTGGCGGACAGATTCGCATGTTTAGCTTATTTTACATACGATATGTACTGGATAGCTGCCATTGAGTGGCCGCGTCATGAGTGTCGCTGTGCGTCACGGCATTTCGTCGCAGCCCGCGTGCGTCTGCAGCTGCGGGGACAGGCTTCCAGATCGGAATCGGGTCCAGCCCGGCCCCCACAAACCAGCCCAGTCGCCCTCACTGCGCAGGCTGCATGCTGAGAAGTCTTGTCTTGCCTAGGCGCAGTAAATCGTGTCTGCTCAGGGCAGGTAGGCACCTGTTGCACACTCAGCCGCACACGGTCAGCCGATTTCAGCAACGACAACGGCTCACTGCCGAGAAGCCAGCAGAGAGGCAGAGGCGCAATTTACAGTATGTAGAAGCTCTAGAGGGCTAGAGTAGGTGGACTGAACGAGCCTTGCCGGCTCTGCCAGCGACAGGCGCACTGAGCACGGCGAGCAAGCACGCGGCAATGCGCGCGGTCGGAGCGTGCTCATGCGACTCAATCTTGTCCAAAACTAAAGTAGCAAATATCAAAATCAGGGATGGGGCTAGTGCTGCCGTCTGTGGGACGGGCTTGCGGGTAGCGGCCTATAAGGCTCAAGCAGGACGGCGCTATGTGCTCGGGGCGCCGGCTGCCATGAGCGTTAAAGGTTGAAGGGCTATGATAAAAGCGCTATGGTAACGCATCAACGAGAAAAGCGCTGATGGTGACGACACCAATGACAAAACCGCTATGAATTGGGCAATGATAATGAGGCTCTGAAAATGAGACTCTGAAAATGAGGCGCTGAAAACGAAACGCTGATAATGAGACGCTGAAAATGAGACGCTGAAAATGAAGTGCTGATAGTGAGGCGCTGATAAGAAGCGCTAGCGCGTGCTGAGCACTGAAGCGGCAAGGATATGGGCTGTTCGCTGGAGCAATTGTCGCGGGCTATACCTCACTGTACCGTCGGGCGGCCTGCACCCTGCGCTGCATGTCTAGTGGAGCGCACGCCACGCCTCTGGCGCAAGCTCGGACCACTTGATGAAAGCGTACTTCTCCCACTGGGCCTCGCCAGGCCGCACAATCACCACCGCGTCCTCACCAGCCCATCCAACGACACCCTCAGCGTGCGACCGCGTCTTCACGCGGGCAAGACTCCACTCGTCGCCAAAGTATTTCGGTGCAAACGGCACACCTGCAAGCGCGTGCCGCTCGTTGCCGTTGCCCTCGACGTCGAATACGTGCAGCGTGCCCTTGTCGCTGAGAACCGCAAGCAGCGAGTGCGCCGAAAGCGCAAGCGACCACACCTTTGCGCGGTCGAGCCCGCGCCGGAACCACCGCGCCTTTCCGGTCGTCTTGTCGTGCACGCGCACAAGCGTGCCAGTCGCACTCGCCGTCGCGATGTACCGTCTGTTCTGCGAAATCGCCACTACCGGCGCCTGGTGGCACGCTATAACCTGCGCAACCTTGCATACCTCGGAATTGCACTCTATGACCTGGATCTGGCCGGCCTCGCGGCCGGGAACGACAAGCGTGCTGCCCCAGAGCGAGGCAACCCCCGCGTTTGGCGCCGTGTCAACACGCAGCAGCGGCGTGTGCGGTGGGCTCAGCCCATGCACATGGACGCTGTTCTCAAGCACCGCCACGCACACCTGGCGGCTCACCAGCGCGTTGAGCACGGGCGCATCCAACGCGACGCTCGAGCCTTCCTGCGTGAGATCGTTCCATACCACCAGCTTCTGCGCGTCGAACCTGCCGCCGCGACCAGAAAATACAAGGTAGTTGGTGCGGTCCAGCACGGATGCCACCTCAATGCCCGCGTCGGGCCCAAAATCGCGGCTCACCCAGAGGTCCACCGGGTCGGTGTTGAACACCTTGAACCCGCGCGAGTACGCCACGGCAAAGCACGAAAAGTCCTCATTAAACCGTACGCGGTACACACGATTCATCCTCCGCGCAATGCCTCGTGTCCCCGCACAGTAATTGCTTGGCCGCCTTTTGCTTTCCTTTGCCCCACGCGGTAGTGTCTACGGAGAGAGGTGAGTGTTTGTTTGGGCACGGTCTTGCTTACGGTCTGCGGAGCCATGATCTGCGCCTAGTTGTCATTGGCAGTATCTTGGAGCGGGCCGCGACACGGATACGCCGTCCAGCCATACGCGACTTAAGGCTCGCCACCATCACCCTCATATCATAATTGGCTGGAGGCAGCGCACTGATGCTTTCTGCGCGGTCCAAGTAGCGTTACAGACTGCTAGGTTGAATCCACCACCTGCAGAGTGTTTAAGCGGGGGTCGCACTGAGGTGACTCCGGTCCACAAGAGCGCTGCGTCGAATTCAAATCCGCTTTTTGCACACTCGCTTTTTGCATAGGTTCATGCTGTTTGTACGGTTGATTTTTGGATCTTACAGATGCCCCGAATGTGGGGATCGCCGCATAAGACAGCCCCAAATGGATCAACTTGATGAGTCAGGTTGGGTGGTACCCTCTGGCAGTGCGTGTACGCAGATGCACCCGGGGGGCTCGCTGTGGGGAACATGACTCTCCGCCTGCACAGCTATGATTTTACCTGTGAAGGGAAACCATTGGCCTCGATCCAGGCGGCCTACACTTAGTGTCAGGGTTTGCTCTCACTCGATACGCCTCCCCCCTCCCCGGCGTGGCCTGAGCTTGAAGGCGATGCCCGCTGCTCGATCTCTCCACACACCTGCACCCATGTGCACGCACGAAGTGGTTCTCGATGTATCTTTGGAACCCTGACCACGAAAAAATGAGATACACACCGGACGACCGTGCGAGATGACGCATCACGTGGGCGTGGTCCAGGCTAGTGGCATGTCTTGTATTTAATCAGCGCTTGAAATTTTTATTAGGATCGCGCGTGTTCATCGAGCAGATGTGTGGAATTCTCGGACTTTTGTTGGCTGATCCCGACGGATCAGCCGCGCCCGAATTGCTGGAGGGGTGTCATTATCTCCAGCATCGTGGCCAGGACGCATGCGGCATCATGACTTGCGAGCCGCGGGGCCGTGTATATCAGTGCAAGGGCAACGGCATGGTCCGCGACGTGTTTACGCCGCAGCGGACCGAGCGTCTGGTCGGTAACATGGGCATTGGCCACCTCCGCTACCCGACGGCGGGCACTTCGGCGAATTCGGAGGCTCAGCCGTTCTACGTCAATTCGCCGTACGGCCTGTCGATGGCGCACAATGGCAACCTCACGAATGCTGAGGCTCTCAAGAAATACCTCGACGAGAACGTGCATCGCCACATCAACACCGACTCGGACTCGGAGCTTCTGCTCAACGTCTTTGCCTCAAAGCTCCAGGAGACGAACAAGCGCCGTATCAATGTTGGCGACATCGAGAACGCACTGCGCGGCACCTACGAGCTCGTCGAGGGTGCCTACGCGTGTGTTGCTATGGTCGCTGGGTATGGCGTAATTGGCTTCCGTGACGCATACGGTATTCGCCCGCTCGTCTACGGTGAGCGCCTCAGCGACAGCGGCACAGACTACATGTTTGCCAGCGAGAATATCGCTCTCGAGGCCCGCGGCTTCTCCAACATCCGTGATGTGCTTCCGGGACAGGCCATCATTGTCACGAAAGACAAAGGTGCGCAACCGATCCAGTCGCAGATCGTGCCGCCCCGTGCCTATGCCCCTTGCATCTTCGAGTATGTCTACTTTGCGCGGCCTGATTCTGTGATTGACGGCATCTCCGTCTACCGCTCACGTCTTGAGATGGGCACGTATCTGGCGCACCACATCGCTGGCGAGTTTGGCGGCATCGAGAAAGCGCAGGACGCTATCGATGTCGTAATTCCCGTCCCGGACACGGCGAACCCGGCTGCACTGTCGACCGCCACCTCTCTGGGAATTCCATACCGCGAGGGCTTCGTCAAAAACCGGTACGTAGGCCGCACCTTTATTATGCCCAGCCAGAGCGAGCGTCGGTCGTCGGTGCGCCGCAAGCTGAATGCCAACAAGTCTGAATTTGAGGGCAAGAGTGTCTTGCTCGTTGACGACTCGATCGTGCGCGGTACGACGTCATACGAAATCGTCGCCATGGCCCGCGAGGCTGGCGCCCGTGCTGTCTATCTTGCGAGTTGCGCGCCTCCGATCCGCTACAATCATATTTACGGTGTCGATCTTGCCGACTCGAAGGCGCTTGTTGCCCATGAGAAGAACATCACGGATATACAGCACTCGCTGGGCTGCGACGGTCTGTTCTACCAGACGATTGACGATCTCGTCGAGGCGTGCAAGGCGGCAGCCCTGCAGCCTGACCAGCTGGCAATCACTAGCTTCGAGGTCGGTGTATTCAACGGCAAGTACATCACTGGAGTCGACTTCAAGTATCTCGAGCATTTAGACAAGCTGCGCCACCAGCACAAGGAGGACGCAAAGCGCTTGGCGAAGTCGGAGTCGGACTTGAATGTCTACAATGTCGGCGACAAATAAAAACTAAAGAGCGCTTGGTTCTCTCAAGAAAAGCCCTTCTTATATTTATATGAAAATGCATGGCCTACACGCTTTCAAATGTAATATACGTAGAATGCCGTGGTTTTGAACACCTTAATGAGTTACTGCCTTGACCTTGCGACAGACAGCGCTGAGCAACAATTTACATCTATTCGGATCAGTATATATGATCTAATGTACACGATCTCGAGCAATGCGATAATCAAGGGACTTGACTGAGTGTTTGCAAGCACGGCATGCGACACCTAAGTTCGGCGTGCATGGGATACCGCTTGCCGCCAGCCGAGCTGTCAGTGGAACAGCAGTTCATATTCATGAGTCTCTAACAATTCTGTATCTACTAAAGAGAAATAAATAATTATATGCATTGATTAGATCGTCTCGAGGGGAGGCTCATGGATGCCGCGTCCGCTGTTTGTGGGCGATAAGGTCCGGGCCCTGGGCAAACTCGGCTCCGCACGTTCCGCACGCGATAGTGAACTGGCTCTTCTTTTTCTTCCGAGCCTTGGCCTTAGCCTTTCCCTCCTTTTTATCAGCAGGCTTCGCCGACTCGCTATTGGACACCCGCAGGTTATCCATCTGGGAAACGACGTCATCCACGGAGAACGCCTCATCCTCTGCCAGCAGTTGCGCCTTCAGCGCAGCTACTGCGCGTTTGTGGCGGGGGGTGCGCTTGTGCGCATCGAGATCAAACTCGGTCTCGAATACCTCCTCGCATGCTACACATTCGAGGTCGCCTTCAAGTCCGGACGCCGCAGCGGCAGCAGAGGGCTCCTCAAGAGCAGGCTTCTGCCAATCCTGCTCCTCGTAGCTATCTCTCACTGCCTTGGCCTCGGCGGCACGGGCCTCCGCGCGCCTCTGCTCAGCAACAGGATCGCTTTTTTTTGGCTCTGGCTTCGACGCGGGCCGGCGTGGGTCGCGCTGGCGCACGAGGATAACCGCCTGCTTGACAGCAGCGTTGAAGTCGCGCCGCGATGCGTCGCGCACCTTCTTGTTCTGTTGCTCGAACTTCCGGCGGGTGCGGCGATCCGGCGCCGCATGCACGGGGTAGATGTCTTCCCACGCGTAGTCCTTCACCGTCGAAAACGAGGCCCATGTATCGTAAAATGGTTTGATGGTGGCCCAACTATCGGAAACAGCGCCAAACGAAGGCGCCTCGACAACAAGGGGCGGCTCAATGCCCTGCTCGAACGCGGCCTCCTGCTCCTCGTGCTTAAGCTTTTCAAAGTAGGCGGCAATTTTAGTAAAGTCCAGAGATGGCTTCAATTCCTCCGCCACAGCCATGCGGACGTCCGCAGCGCTCGTGATGCTGCCCTCGTACGTGTCATAGCGCAAGTTCTTGCGGTGCTGGTCGTACCACTCCCGCTCGCGTGGGTCCGTCAGCAGGTCGTACGCGGCCTGGACCTTTGCAAACAGCGCAGTGGCAGCCTCCTCGTTCTCGAAGTTGCGGTCCGGGTGTAGCTCGAGCGCGCGCTGGCGGTACGCGCGCTTCAGCGATGTCGCATCGGCATCGGGGCTGACCTGCAGCAGCTCGTAGAGGCTCTCCTGTTTTCCTGAGCCGAGCTTGCTATGTCCAGATCCCATTCTGTACTTTGCGTATGTTATCTAAAGCGCAGAGGGGCTACCCTGAAATCAAGCGACGTATTTTTCAGTGGCCAACGCTCGTGCACAACCTCTAGAAATTGCCTGAAATATTTTAGACACCATACGGTCTTGCTTGGGTTGTATTCTCTGTGGGATGGTGATGACTACATGAAGCGCGCAGGTGCGTGCTGATAATGCGAGCTGTGCGCTCGGCGGGTGAACAGGTCGAATATCATGCTAGAGTATATGGAATAACCCCGCCGTAGAGTTTGTTGATTAATCCGCGGCGTATATAATGACGTGAGACTAGGCTACAGGTCCAAAATGAGGCCGCTTCTATAAATGTGAATGATTGATAAGCCCTAGGCGGGTTCGCCCAAGCACGGGTTCGCCAAAGCAAGAGCTGTAAGCGTAGGACCATCCAAGCACGAGCCACCCAGGCATAGGATAGTCCAAGAATTGTTCACATTATAGAGTAAGCTTGTATTATGTGCGAGTACGCAGGTACATATAGATGTATATGCCCATGCATGTATTTGGGTAGATCATGTCGTTGGGGTGCAGATCATGTAGTTAGGATGCAGATCATGCTGTATAGTGTTTGGTTGCACGGATATCATTTGAATGCGTTCACGATATCGGTGCGTTGGATATCGATATAGTTCATGGCGTCGACGGATTGGGCGACGCGCGTAAGCCGCTGGTGCACATTGAGATACTCGGCACCAATTGCCTGCCACACCTTCTCTAGCACATCACGGTCGGTCGTAAAGTGCTTCTCGACGCGACGATGCAGCTCCTTGACGCCCTTCTGCATGTCCTTTTGGTCGAATCCTTGCACGGCACGCTTCAGCGCCGACACTACCTCCTTCTGCTTCACGCCGGTGGTCCGCGACTCATACTGCGCGAGGAACGCCGTGATCTTGGCAAGCGGTCGCGACAGCACGTCGGTGATGTAGCTCTCGAGCTCACGCTTGTAGTGGTGCTTTGCATCCTGAACGATACGCCGCAGCGCCGCGGCCTGGAACGGCTCGAGCTCGGTTTGTATCTTGAACAGGTTCTCGATCATGACGACGTGGCGGTTGAGAAGTTCCTTGGCCTCGTCGTTGCCGCCACCAGCCGTCTCCTTGGCGGCAGCCTTCAACCGTGCCGCCGCGCCGTGGCTGTGCGCGACAGCGGACTCGCCGAATCTGAACCCATTCGCAATCGCGCGGTACAGCTTCTCGTGCGTGTCATCGAGTACGCGCCGCGATGAGCTCGCGTCGATTCTTTGGCCGCTCAGGCGTTGCTCGCCATCGACAGCGGCTTGGAACGCTCCCTCGACAATAACAACATGCTCGGTGAAGTGCGTCACGACGGGGTGGACGCCAACACGCTTTTTCGTTGTGAACGCAGCGCTGAGAATGCTACGCGTCTGCTGCGCGGCAAAGTCCTCCCAGCAGTCCGTCAACGACTTGTGCAGCCTGCCCAGCAGGGCTGCGAGGTACTGCTGGCTCGTGGCCCGCAGCCGCTGGCTCCTGATCTCGGTCGCCGTCTGGAGATACACGGACTCGAGCGGGGCCAGCTTCGTTGCGGCCAGCACCGTCTCGCTGGCGAGGTCGCCAAGCCCGAGGAACACTTCGTCCTGCATGATGTGCAGCACCGTCTCAGTTGCGGACTTCGACGTGTCGATATGCTCGTATTGTCGCCGCAACAGGTGTTCCTCGATGCGCTGCTCCTCCATCAGGCGTACCTGTGGCAGCGGCTCCCTATGCAGGAACTGCTCATAGCTGTGCGCGCCCTCCGTACCGAGGTGGAAAAACTTCACGGCAAACCTCTGCTGATCGGCCACGGTTTGGCTGATCTGATCTATGAACGCGCTCAGGTGCACAAATAGCCGCTGACTCGCCTGTGTCGACAGCTTGATCGGCTGGTGGTCTGACTTCGCCGACGACGCACCGAGACCCTCCATCTTCTGTAGAGCCATTGGCCCACGCCCAGTTACAAGGGCCGGGATCCCCTGTTGCCACTTCTGCAATGACCTCTTGAACCCCGTGGTGTAGGTCTCGCGCAGCAGCTTCTCATAACTTCGGAGCATCTTGCGGTAAACGACAGGCGCGGCGTCTCGCGCAAAGAGAACGCATCCGCTGTAAATGTAGAAGGTGCGGAACAGACCGACCTCGAGCGAGTCCTCGAAGGAAGCATCGGGGGACGGTGCGTTCTGCACCCAGCGCTGGAGCTGCGAAATAATGAAACCCGTGTACGACGACGAAAACTCGGTGGCCAGCCGTTTGAATGCATCGCGGCGCTCCTGCAGTGCACGCATCGAGCCCATGCCACCTACATCTGTCTCATTGCTGCTCTTGCGCACGGCAATGTACAGCTCGCTGAGGTGGGTCTCAAGCGTGTGCAACACCTGTGGAGTATCACTCGATCCAGGCCTGCCAAAGTTCGCATTCTGAATGGAATCGAGAACGTTGCTGTCTATACTCACGGCCGTGAGCAAGTCCTCAATCTCGGACGCCAGCATGCGGTAGTTCACGGCGAGTACCTGCAAACCGTCACCTTGACCTTCTATATGCATGACCTCGTCTCCCTTTCCGGCGAGGTTCATCGCCACGGTCTGCATTTTCCGGTCAACGCGATCACACTCGGCGATACTCTCGCCAATAAGCCGGTCTATTTCATCGAGCTGGCTGTCAAGACCAACGACACCGGCAAAATTCTCATCGGCAAGCTCTTCGAGGCGCGATTTGATCTCAAGTTCGAGCTCGGTCACATTGTCGCCCGTCCACTTGAACTCGTCGACGACCGACGCGAGTGCGCGCATCTCCTTCTGCTCCCCAGATATGTGATGGTCAAGCGACGACGCGCTCATAGACTTGCGATGGCCCGCGTTCGGCTTTGAGCGTGTCTGCGGCGGGGACTTGATCGGCGACAACGAGAAGTCCGCAAGGCTGTCCGCACGGAGACGGCCCGAGTCTCGCGAGTCGCGGTACGCAGCGTTGTCGCCGCGTGTGTCGTCCTTACCAAGCGCCGGCGTTGAGCGACCCTCAGAGAACAGCGGAGAGGGCTCAAGGGCCGCTCCCGACGCGGCCGCTTGAATGCTGGCGGGATGCCGGGGGGGCGATCGCTCGTTCAGCGGATCCTCCTGAGCGGTGGGAAGCGCGTGTGGTGGTGCAGTGGGAACGCCAGCAGATGACGTACCGTTGTTCTGTTGCGAGCTACGCGAGAACGACGACGAGCGCGACGACTGAGAAGCACGCGACGCAGCTCGCGTGGGGATTTCCGGGTCGGGGGAGCTCCGCTGCTGCTGCAAGGACATTCCACGGCGCAGCGGCGGTACACTTTCCGGCCCACCTGCATGCGGCATAGCGTTAGCACTCGCCACGGAGCCTTTACGCTCGCGGATAGCAGCGTGTCGACTGGCCGCAGATGCAACTGACGCACTCCGTGCGGGGTTAACTGTGGGGTAGTCTGGCATTGTTGGCGTATGAGGGGACGGAGATGCCGAAGCCGCCTGCGCGAGCGGCGCGACCTGCGGAGACTGCGAGCTCTGCGACGCGCTGCGATCCAGCGTATGCGGGGGCTGTACTTGCAGATGCGGGGGCTGCTGGCGATTATCGCGCGTACGCGGACTGAACAATGGCCCTGCACCTGGCGCCGCCGCGCCTGGAGAGTACACGGGTGTGTGTGGCTGGCCATCATAGGAGGGAGACTGTGGGCCCGAGTAGCCTGGAGACTGCAGCTGCGGCTGAGGGGACTGCTGGTATTGAGACTGCACTTGATGTTGGTGCTGCGGCGGTATTGGAGCGCCTGCGCCGGGTGGCATCTGCTGAGATGTGCGTCCCGTGGGCTGCTGGGTCGCTTGCTGGGCCGCTTGTGGGGCCATTTGACCCATAGTCTGGGGTGGGGGCGCATGATGCGGAGCTGAGTGCTGAAGCGGAGTTGCCTGCGGAGCAGACTGCGGAACCGCCTGGGAGCCCGCATGTGGCGGCACTGTCTGAGGCGAGACACTGTGCGACGACATCTGGTGCGGTGGGATGCCCTGCGGCGTGGCTGTCCGTGAAACAGTCCGCTGGCGCGAAACGTGCGGCACTTGAGGCGCCGGAAATGCCGACGGGACAGCCGCACCCGTGTATCCCTGGAAGCTCTGCCGCAATGTCGCCTCGAACGCGGCGGCCTGCGACGCATCGGAGAACACCCAGAAGTACGGCTTTCGGAAACCAACAATGAGCGTGCGCGCCCCATGGGACATGAGATCGAGACTACTGAGCTCCTCGAGTCCCCAAGAGCGGCCGATCTGGACACTCCCGTCTGGGTTGCGACGACCCTTCCGTACAAAGTAGAGGAACTGACCCTGGGCACCAGGAGCGCGCGATATCACGGCCACGCGGGCCTTCTTGCGATCTGCCGGCACGCTCTGGTCCGCTGCGGCCTCCTCAAGGTTCGAGTACTCGTACATCATTGCCGCGAGGAGCGGTTGCTCGACGCCCGCGAGCCGCGGGTCGCGATTCGTGCGCGCCATTTTGGCGAACATCGCGTCGACGCCGCTGTGCAGCTCCTGCGGATCGTACACAAGCGACATTCGACCGGGACTGAATGGCGGAGCCTTGGTATCCACAGCGCTAGCGCAGTGCTCTGGGTGATGTGCTGCGCTCGACTACCGTCAGGTGACGACTGCCGGTGGAGGCGGGGCATTCACGCAGCAGCTCTACCTGGCTCAGGCTTGCCACGATGGTGCACCAAGCAGAGCGCGACTTGGCGATCTAGTATGCGCTGGTCCTAATTTTGCTGGTCCTAATTTTCAAATTATACGTGTATTGTTTGGCACACCGCAGAACAGTCTCGGGACATGGCAATGATCGAGCTGGGGGACCAAGCTGCAGATAATGCGCCGAGGAGTCGTAATTATTGAGATCAGGGATATACTTTTTAAACTCCCGAGGTATTTGGTTTCGCGCAGTTGCCGGAGCGGCGGCATGGCTGTCTTGTCAGAGCCATGTTTATTATTTGGGGAGGGAGAAGGGTAACCAAATTAATAACCGCGACGCGTCGATGCGGGTCGTCGATCTGCTGAGCAGCGACGAGCCACGCTCGCCAGCCGCCGCACAAGCGGAGGAGGTCATCGAAATATTATCCTCGCCGTCAGCGCACCCATCTACGCCCCTCCGGGCCCAGGCGCAGCGCGTGGCTGCGAGTGACGAGCCGGCACTGCTAATCACCTCGTCGCCTTTGTTCGACTTTGAGAAACGTAGCGCCGTTGTAGGTGCTCAGGAGCACTCACCACATGAGCCTCGTCACAAGTCAGAGGCGTCGTTGCCGCCACAGCCAGCGTCTCCTCCACGCCCATACAGTCCTCGCGAGGAGATCTTTCTACTTTCGAGCCCCCTGGAGCCGAGTCCTAAGCGACAGCGGCTCGATGCTGTTCATTCCCCGCCTCTTTTCGTTATGTCTCAGGAGGACACCCTGTCGCAAGCTTCAGCACACGTCTTCTCCAGCAGTGGCAGCGTCAGTGCTCCTTCTACAGTTTTCAAGGACACATCTCCGGCTGAAGCCACCAGCTCAGCTGCTCCTACCGATTCTAATGAAGGAGCAAGTACTGCAGTTGGGGCTAGCAATGGTATTCAGGAACGCATAAATGGCAAGAAGGCGCCGCGCGCAAAAAAGGCTGCAACGACGCCCACGTTTGCATCGGCAGAGCCTGCGCCCGCCGTAGCCGCGCCCAAGGCAAGAAAGAGCCGGTCTATTCCTGCCGCAGCCACACGCAAGCCGTCGACTGGGCCCGCCCTCACCGACCGCCGCAGATCGTGCGAGTCGCTCGTGTGCACTGTTTGGAATGACACGGGCGGGTGGGACGAGAAGCTCCAGTCCGCGTTCAGTGAGCTCGAGGTGCCGATCCGCACTGCAGTGCGTGCTACAGCCGCGCTCAGCGTTAGCGGCGTTGCTGCGTTGGTCACCGTGCACGGCGAGTTTGACGACGCCTGGGATGACGAGCAGGCGGTGTTCATGAAGACCGAGCGCCATGTCGAGCACATGCCAGCTTGTCTTGTTGTGCTACGTGCTGCGCATCTCGATGTGCTTGGTGCCATGGATGGCGATGCCCAGGCTGCATTCTTCGCGGAGATCTGCCGCGGCGCGCAGTCGTGTCTGCCATCAGGAACACAGCCTGAGATGCTGTACTTTGTTCCTGGCGTAGCGGCGCACTTCCGTAAGGTTCTAGACCGGTACAATCGCACGATGCGGCAGCGCCTGCGCGAACATTCGCAGGGCCTTGTTGTCGAGAGCGCGGAGCCTCCCAACGAGCTGTTCTACACGGACCTCGAGAGCGAGCTTCAAATTGCCCACGACATCCGCGCCGTATACCCGCGCAAAGACGCCGACGCCGCCGAGTTGATGGCCAACTGCGTTGTCGACCTTGGCTACACGCGCTACCGCACAAAGCTCGACGAGCTCGACACAGGCACGGGCGGTAGCGTGCGCAGCAGGGCGACGACGGCAGAGATCACCGTGGAGTCGCTCACAAAGGTGCCGGGACTGCCTCCGCGCATCGCCACGGCTATATCCTCGGAGCTTCGGACCATGGGCAAGCTGAAAACGTCGCTCGGCGTGAACGAGGCCATGCGCGCGTCGCGCCTCAAGCGGTTCGGCCGGGGCATGTGGAACACAGCGCTGCTCGAGTTGCTCACAAGCACGGACCCCAACCAGGTCATCTAACTATTTATTCTTACATCCCTTAATGTTAGCATGTTGTTTATCCTTGTGTATGTGGTCTATCGTCACGCATGTGTCTATAGTAACGCATGTGGCGCATGTGGCGCATGTGTTAATGCGTGATACATATGTTTATCAGAACGCATGCCCAAAGACCCATGTTCCACGATCTATATGACAATGTTATTCCTGCTGTTCCTTGGCTCCGTGGCTGCGCAGCAGCACACTATACGCAGGCCCGTAGCTCTCACGCACCTATCGGTTGGCTCCGATCTCCGATTCTGGGCGTATGTAGTCTCAGGCCTGATAAGTAATAGAGTGGGCAGTTGTGGTCTAGCGGTTATGATTTCCGCTTCACATCGTTTACGAGTGCGCGGAAGGTTCCGAGTTCGATTCTCGGCAACTGTACTTTTTTAATTTTTGGGCGAACCTCTCAAGTCAAGGCTTCTAGTCCGAATTTACTCTATTCGAACGAGAGCAAACAGCTCAACAATTCCATCTGAACCTACACAGTCGAGCGTAGGGGTACCTAAGTGGGGCATATAAAAAATACATAAGAATGGATACACAATGCTGCGTGGGCTGTGCTATGTCGCGGTATAGCAGTGGAGTGCCCCAAACATACGCGCAGATCATGTGGAAGCGGCCCTGAAAAGCGTCTGAACGGTGTAGTGAGCGTTTGGAAGACTGTTCGAAGGCGTCAGGAAAGCGTCCAGAAGGCGGCCAAATGCATCTAACGCAGGGGATGTCCGAATACGCTGGGCACGCTTACGACGCCGCGAGTGACAAGATCACTTCTTGTTCTTCTCAGCAGCCTCTGCACGCACGCGGTTCAGCAGGTCTTTGGCCGTCTCTTTCGTCTCAGCATCCTTCTTGCTGTCCGTATCCTTCGCCGTGTCCTCTGTAGCGTCCTTCGCGTCCTTCGCATCCTCAGCGTCCTTCGATGCATCCTTCAAGTTGTCAGTAGTAGGCTCTGCGTCTCCCTCGGCACGGCCCACGTCGACGCCGGCGGCACTCTCAGCCTTCTCGGCTGCTTCACGGGCCGCGGCACTGACGGATCGTTCGCTATCCTTCGGCGTGTTCCTCGGCTCGTCGAGGTCATCAAGGTCGTCGTCGCTCTCGCCGATGAAGAATGCGTCAGGCTCTGGCTCGTCGGGCCGCACATTGTCGCCAAAAGCGTTCACAGACCGCGGCTCGGCAGGCGTGCCTGCGCTTGATCCCGTCGGCGTGCGGCTCGGCTTGCGCGGCGGAAGCTGCGGCAGCGAAGAATCCGCTTGTTGAGGTGCGCGCTGCGCTTGGCTGAACCGCTGCGAACGGAATTGGTCGCCGCGAGACCCACGCGAATCCTGGCTCTCGCGGCGCCGCGGCGCATCACTGTACAGCCGGTCGTCCTCATCGTAGACCTCATTGCTGATCCTCTGCTTCAGCGATGTCCAGAACGAGCCTACGACCTGCTTAGTGTCATTGAGCCCGCGCTGGAACCCCTCGTAGATCTCGTCACCAGGGGACTCGTCCTCGGGATCACGCGCGCCATAGTCTGCACCTGAGGGATAGTTTCCGCTGAAGCGCGCGCCGCGCTGCTCATAAGAGCGGCGGCGCGGTGGTGGCCGTGGGTGCCGCCGCTGCTCATGCGTAGCCAACCGCCTTGCGAGCGCCTCGTCTCCCTCTATCTGCTCTGCTACGTACCGCTGCGGCCGGATCGTTGCGTCAGTCAGCGCCAGCATGCCGTGAAACGCCGCCTCGAGGTCGTTAGACGCGGCGACCAGCACCGCGCGCCGCACCGGCTCCTCGGCATCCGGGAACGCCGACCGCAGCTCTGTTAGGTTTGACGAGAACGCAGATACTTGCCGCTCGAGCGACGGGCGCTCCGGCCGCGGCCTGGGCGGCGGTGGCGGCGCCGAGTCATCGCCAGAGTCGACTGGGCCCTTGGCCTCCGCGCTGCGCGGCTTCTCGTCGCGACTCGCAGCGTCCCCCTTCTCGCTGTTGTCATCAGCTTCCTTGCTGTCAGCATCTTTCTTGCTGTCGGCATTCGTAGCCGGCTTATCGGCCTCAGCAGACGCCTTAGCGGAACTGGCAGAGTCCACGCTGGCGCCGTCGCTAGCTTTTGCAGCCGCAGAAGCGCCCTGTGCGTTCGGCTCGGGGTCCACGCTCTTCAATGCGTCTAGGTCGCCTCCTTTCTTGCCCTTGGCCATTGTTGACGACTCGAGAACGATCGTGGCTCCCAGTGAGAAACGTAACGCAGTAACCCCGGCTGCGAGGTTATGTATGTGTGTGTGGCCGCTGCTGCTCGTACCCTGCCTTGCCCCGCCGCACACAGAGGCACGCCTCACGCCTGCTACCTGAGCCCGTCACACTAGTACCCTTGCCCTGTATCACATGGCCCACCTACCGTCCACTGCACCTTCGCGACGTCGTGCCAGTAGTATGGGGTTCACGTGATTAATGGCACTATAGCGGCACGCGCAGCTTACTTTTTCCTCATGATAGTCCTTCGAATTTAGGAATTGTCTAGCCTATATCCATGGCTTGATGGTGCGGACAGCGAAGGAAAATTGACCGGCGAGTCGACGCGGCCCACAGAGGCCCGGTTCATTGCGTTTAGGCCCGCCGTATATACCATTCAACGTTTAGGCTCATAATATACAGTTTTACCCGTTAGATTATGGATTCCGCTACACTCTAGTTGCTGAGAAGAAACGTACAACGCCTTACCATGAATTTGAACCTCTGGCGTGAGCATCTGCGCTGCTACGCGCGCTGCCTGAAATTTTGATGAGCGCAGCAGCACGCTTCGCGGCATTAAAAGTGATCTCCTGCGCTTCATGAAAAAAGGATGTAGTTGCGAGATTAAATATCTGGGCAACGTATGCTCCGAGCTAACCTGGTCTACTGAAGAAAACCACGTAGCGAGCGATGACTCTGGCGGGAGCATACTTCACAGTGTTACGTAGATAACATGCATATTGACGCCAGAAGTTTGTAGCTTGCGGACTTGAACATGGAAATGCAGCCCGCAAAAAAAATAACATTAGTGAAGCGAAGAAGCAGCGAATGAGATCATAAGTTTCGAATTATATGCATTGCGCCTTATTAGCTGTGGATTGTATGTATACCTGCTTGTACCGAGCAAGCAAAATAGACGAGACGAGGAGCTAGGCTCCGAGTGACTGAACTGGTCGCGCACGCAGGTAAAGCGCATGCAATTAGAAGCCATCCTTCAGCTGCCGCAGCTTAGCCATGGTCGCCACTCCGCTTGCTGTGCCGAGCCGGTGCTGCAGCGCCTTATCATCCGTGCGCATAAACGGCGAGTACTGCTTCTCATCGGCAAGCGTGAACACACCCGTGGTTTTCTCGTGCGTCGCGCAGTAGTCGCGCAGCCCCTGTAGCGCTGCGTTGTCCGGATCGACACTGAGCGCGAACCGAACATTCGACTTCGTGTACTCGTGGCCCGGGTAAACTAACGTGTCATTGGGTAGCGATGCAAGCTTCGCAAACGCGGCATGCATCTCGTTGGCGTCGCCTTCGAAGAACCGCCCGCACCCACAGTTGAACAGGGTATCGCCCGAGAATACCGCTTTCTCGTCGGTCGCACGATCCCGTACGTACCAACAAATCGAGTCCTGCGTGTGGCATGGCGTGTGGAGCGCCGTCACCTCGAGGTCGCGGCCGACCGTATGCTTTTCACCGTCGGCAGGTGTGATTGTCACGAACGGCGAGTCCTTGCCAGCATACAGCGGTACGCCGCGGTAAAGCTGCAGAAACACAGCGTTGCCATCACTGTGGTCGTAATGATGATGCGTGTTGGTGATAGAAGTCAGCTTCACGCCATGGTCGCGCTCGAGCTGCTTCAGCGGCCCACTTACATCGTCGGGCGCCGCAGGATCGACGATTGTTGCCTCCTTTGTCGCGTCATCCACAACCACGTATGCGTAGTTATCGCCGGTTCCCCAGCGCATAGGTAAGGCGTAGACATGCATCTCCCGTATTCCAATTCGGCGCCTTATGCTCGTTAAAAGACCAGCTCGCCTGCTCAACAAGCGCATGCAAGGACCCCAGCTGACCTTAGAAGATACAGGGAAAGGGCTGGTGTCAAGGCCCAAAGCTGCATGTGTCTTTGCCCATAATTCTAGCGGCTGTGATTCGTCGGGGCCGTTGAGTGAAGGCTCCACCAGCTCTACAACCGCAATTAATTGCGAGAGGAAGGAAGTTTGCGGTTGTGTCTCCTGTGGTTACAATATTTTCTCGCCCGAGCTGCTAGCCTATGGAGGCTTAGAGGGCAGAAGAATAACCTCTCTATTGTCACAGAGGAATCAATTTGCCAGGCTACCAAAAGCTATGGGGAACCGTAAGTGTATTTCCGCTTGTTTGCTTCACGGCCGTGATCATCTCTGTGTGGCACCTTAGTCCTTTTCCGGTCTTTTTCCGGACCAAACCCAAGCTTATGACGAACTGACCTCCCGCATATCCTGAGCACAAATTCTTGGTTTCTGGGAATGTAACTTCCAGAGCCCTAGATGTGAGTGGTGGTCTGGGCTCGTGGGTTGCTAAAGTGCACAACGTAACATAGCAATAAGACTTTCCCAAAAAATACGCCCTCCTGATTTACCTAGAGATGGGGCTGTTTAGTCGCCGCGGGACTATATATGCGGGTTAGGAGCTTTCGCAGCCTGCTGTTAGTGGATACGGATATATGGCAAGTAAGGGATAGGGTGCTAAGGATGTAGTATGCTCTCCTCCCCAAGGTTACGCATGATGAAAACAGAGCAGTAGGTTCACATGTAGGAACGTAGCCAGCCCAGAATCCTGTCGATGTGCAATTGTGCGGTGCTGCCGGCCGATCAGCCTTGCCGATGTACACCGAATCTATTCACCAAAAAATGTACAACACAGTACCTAGGTCAAACTTACACAAAACTTACACTCGATAAGCACTCAAGATATTCTGCTTGGGCACAAATGTACGTAAAGCTCCCCCATTTAATTAAATACTGGCCCCGTTGTCGACGATAATGGTCTCTCCCGTGACCGCCGTCGTCGTCATCAGGTAGTCCACAGCCTTGACGACCTCCTCTACGGGGACTAGCCCGGGGAATGCGTTGTTCTCCATCAACTTAGCGCTCCCGCCACGCCCCATCTCTGTGTCACTAAGGCCCGGGGCAACGCAGTTCACTGCGATATTGCGTGAACCGACCTCGCGGGCTAGCGCCCGCGCATAGCCCTCTATACCAGCCTTAGTCGCTGCATATACAGTAGATCCAGCATAACCACGGTGGCCAAGTACGCTCGACAAAAACACGAGGTGCTTGTGCTCGGGCGTCTTCGCGCGAATCATCGCTTTCACGACTGCGCGCGCCAGCAAAATCGGCGCATGCAAATTAATTTTCAGGGTGCGGTCGATAGCGCTAGCAGACTGCGTCACTGAAAGGCCATGTCCCGCAATCCCAGCACTGTTCACAAACGCACCGTACTCGCTAAGCGGTGCCGGGGCACCCTGTAGACCAGCTACAGCATCGAGATCAGCCAGATCCAGAGCCCACGTGTGGTGGATCTGCCCCTCTCGAACAACCGCGAGCTTACTCCTAGCGGTGCTCAGCCGCTCAGCGCTGCTAGCACACAGAGTAATGCCCCATCCTTGCTTTGCAAGCCGCTCTGCTACTGCGAGCCCAATGCCGCGACTGCCTCCAGTAACTAGACAATTCATCTCAGATCAAGGTGAGAGTGCAGTGTAGCTGTCGTACCGGCTTTGCCAAGTGTGTGACTCGGTCGTCCTCAGGGCACTCAATCCACAGTCCGACACCACGAAAGGCAGCGGTCGAGCTGACGACGGCCAGCGACCAAGCCGCGCGCGACAGTAAGACGTAGCGCCATTCTTGGATCAAGCCTAACGACCCGACAAAGCACTAGCGCACCCTCTATGGTGCGAATACAAAACTATGTGAGGAGATTGATTCCTGGTAAATAATATTATTATTTCCTAGTGAGAAGGAGCTTAGTCGAAGAGGCCCATGCCCATGTCGCCATCGGACTCGGACTCCTCCTTCTTTTCCTCCTCCTTGGCCTCCTCGGCCGCGGCGCCACCAGCGGCGGCAGAGCCGCCAGCAGCGGCAGCCGCACCGCCAGTCGGGACGGAGGCGAGCTTCTCAGAGCCCTCAGCGATGAGCTCGTCGACGTTCTTGCCGCCGACCTCAGCGATCACCTGCGAGATGCGCTCATCGTCAGCCTCGATGCCAACGCTGGCGAGGACCTGCTTGATGTCCTCGGCCTTGGGCTCGGAGTTGCCACCGGCCTGGAGAAGAAGGTATGCCGCAAGAGTCTTCATTTCTGGTGTCTTGAAATAATCGGTTTAAGCTTCGTGAAGCAGACTATTCCTTGTGGATGGGAGAGAGTACACGGACGGTTGTGCGTGAAAAGTTAGAGCCAGTCCCAATGCACGTGACAATGCAATGCCAGCCTGCCTGGCGGGTGTGTAGGGAGTCTCGCTGAGTCAAAGCCCTGCTACTGACTAACCAGAGTATACCTGGGTAAGGCACCTGGGCTATTGTTCTACCCTGCAGCCTCTAAAGTGGCGTGGCCCTAATACTATATATGCTTAAGGAGATGCATAACCCTCGCACTTCATCCGGTAGCTTACGCGTCTGCGAACTCTGTACATAACTCCACGCATATGCGGAGCAGCAGTGCTCCAGAAGCTCAGCACTCACTCTTGCATGCTTGGCTCATGCAAGCTTGACGTGAGCTTGTAGTGGCATGAGCCAGCAGAGGTTGGCATGCTGCTACTGTCCCTCCGCTGCAATGCGGTAGGGGTGGCAGTTGCTGGAGCACGACCCGGAGCGCTGTGAGTCGGAGCAGATGCAGATGCAGGTGCAGGTGCAGAGTGGGGAGCATGGGGAGCATGGGCTCGCGCGACAAGTGGACCCAACCGCGTTGCTTACGACGGCGTAGCGGAGGCATATATACTGGTGTTGTTTATAATCTGCCTTCGTAGCGTGGAAACGTAAACACACACTGCGTAGCCACCCATTGACGGCCAACGCCAGTTTCGTTGCCCAATTCTGCTAATTGAAGAGCAAAGTAAGACACTGTATGTCTGCAGCGTTCTCGTTTGTTTGGTTCGTTTCCGGGGTTCTGCGGCACGGCCCCAGCGCGCTCTATCCATTCCGTGGCGCACAGTACTTCTTGACGCGCCCGCAATTGTGGGGAAATCTCCTCCTGCTTGCGGTGCCTCAGCTCCTACTTACTGCCACCGTGACGGTGATAGCGTTTGCATTTCTCTACCCACCGCAGGCTGCCCTCGCATTTGTGCTGAATGGCCCGGCCGGCTTATTTGGCGCTGGTATCAGCATGTTCCAACAGTCAATGGGAATAACCCGGGGAATGAGCGAGCTGTTCTTGTTTCCTCGGCCATTGCGCATTCTCTTTGACAGCGTGCTTGTGCAAGAAGGGTGGGACTCGCTCATTCTGGTTGGCCGCCGCCAGACACCGCCGCAGCGCGACGAGTCGGACTTCCTCCGTGTCGGTGGCTGGATGAAGACCCTCCCGCGCAAGGTTCTATTCCCGACGTGGTTCTTCATGGTCCTATTCCGATTCTTTCTCGGGTTCATTCCCATTCTAGGCCCCATTGTCCTGATAGTGCTTGACGCGCCGGGAACGTCGCAGCGCTGCCTTGGCCGCTACTTTGAGCTCAAGGGATGGGACCGACCTCGGGTAGATGCGTTTGTTAGCGACCATCGTTCGAGCTACATGGCGTTCGGGCTGATTGCCGCGACGCTCGAGTCGGTTCCGTTCATTGGGTTTGCGTTTGCGTTCACAAATACGGCGGGGGGCGCGCTTTGGGCCGTGCGCATTGAAGAACGTGCGCAAAAACCGAATCAGCGACGTCGCGGTCTCCGGCTTTTTGGCTAAGCCACTGTGGGCTCTTTTGCATTTGCCCGGTTCGTAGCCTCAGCTCATTTGCCTGGCCTGTCTACCATCCCACCCACGCCTTCGACTATCGCTCTTGCCTGTTACTTCCTTCTGCCGCATCCGGCCTCCTGCCTGCTGCCACACCTCGCGTCTCTAGTCCTCGACCCCTGCATCAAGCGATTTGCTGTTCTGCAGCCATCCCGCACCACGCCTCCTCCTATTTATTGTAACACCGCGGCTGGAAGAAACAAGGTGAGGATGCATGCAGCATACTGTGGCTGTGGGAAGTGTATTGGGGCCGTGGTGGCTAGCATCTACCGCCGGGTCCATAGTGCTAATAGTGCTATAAGTATGTAATAAGTTAATGCAATGCGTCCGCGATCGGGCGCAAATTAAGGTCCGAGAAAAGGGGCAGAGGCTCTTCGCTCCGTGGCATATTTAAGAAGCAGGTGAGCTCGCTGCATTCCAACGTCGAGCTCAGCTCGGGAGTGCTCTAAACGTTACAAGCACCAGAGAAGCCCGTGCTCGCAAGCCCGGGCTCCAACATGCATGACGTGGGCAGTCAAACACCGTGCGCAAGACCCACGGGCGTCTACTAACGCTGCGAGCATGACATACCAAGGGCGCGTATGCGCGAGAGCCAGCACGAACGCCAGAGGCGCTCCTGGGGATGACCGGGTTTTGAACCTCTTCTCATCGCTTATCAGAACCGTCGTCAGCCACGGCGGTGGTCAGCCAACTCGGTTGCGCGTGACGGCTGAGCACAGCCCGTTCGGGAGCAACGCGGCGACAGTATACACGTATGCAGTCTAAACGGATGCGGTCTAAGCGTTTGCGTAGCGTTCTTGGTCGCGGCCGCCGGAAGAGGTTGTGGCGACGGTGTCTGATCGCTTGCGGCCAGGCAGCAGCACAGCGTCGAGGCAGCCGAAGCCGGCGGCTATGCCTCCCTCGTTCGACGTCTGCATCTTTGTGCGTAGGAGGAAGCCGGCCTCTGTATTCATGAGCTCGGCGCCGGTCTCCATGTCCCAGAGAACAGTGCCGAAAATGCCGAGCTCGGAGACGATGCGCCCGCTCAGCACCTCGTTGTTGCGTAGAATCTTGTTGGAGATGCGCGGTGGCTCGATGAGCTCCATCAGCACGTACGCGCCCCAGCTTTCCTCGCCGAGGCCACGCAGGAACTGCGGAATGTCCTCGCGGTACACGTTATTTCCACCGCCTTCGCGCTGCGGCTTCAGCACGTAGTTCTCCGGCTCTGCAAACGCGCGGCGGCGGCCTTCCTCGCCGAGAGGCGACTTATCAAGCGGCCACATGCCGACGAATGTGCGGCGAATCGCAGTGAGCTGTGACTCGTCGAGCCGCGGCTTGAGCTGAGCAACGACATCCGGGTCCGTGAGCAGTTGCTGGACCTTTTTACTCCCGGCGAGCTGGGTCAATACAGAAGGGACTTGGATGGCATGACTGCGCTCGAGGCGCTCACGAGCCTGCCACTCGGCGTCGGTCGGATAGTCGTTGGGCGCGTAGCCAGCGCGGTAGTAGACGACACTGACCTCTGCGCCAAGCGGCACGAAGGTGAGCCGGTTTTCCTCGGTGATCGCCGTCTTGCGCAGCGCCTGCTCGAGGGTCGCGCGCACGCACACAATACCGTATGAGTTGTAGAGCTCGTACTCGATGAGCCTCTGGTCGACGACGTTGGTCTCGCCGGGCTGCACAATGATGAGAATCACGGTGTCGTGGTCGTCGGTGATGTAGGACTTGTGCATGTCTGCGAGGCCGCGCGCAAGCTCGGTGAGCGACGGCGACACCGGCACCTCGCCGTGGATGGTGTCCTTCGCCGTCTCCGCGTGGAAGCGGTGCAGCTCCGACACACGCGTGGCTAGCGCGCCAAAACTGACGCTGACTGTGTTGAACTCCACCTGCTTGATCTGGCGACCCTCCTCGAGCGACGTCCGCGCTTTGTCGACTATGTAGTCGCTGCGAAACAGCCCCCCGGTTAGCGACTGGGTGCGGTGCGGCGCGGTGCGGCGGTAGATGTCAATGAGGGCGAGGCTGAAGTCGTCGTCGCGGCCGGCAGCATGGGCAAGCTCGCGCACGAGCCAGTCCGGGTTGCGCACAACGGCATGGTACAGCGAATTGAACGCGCGCTGCAGGTTGATCGCGGCCTCGAAGCCGGACCTCGAGAACGGCGTGGGGTACAGCGTCACCGGCACGGTTGTGGCGTGGCCGGCGCGATGCGGGTCCGCAAAGACAACCCCGTTTGCAAGACACCAGTCCTGGATGTGCGACTTCAGATACCGCTCCTGGTACTCCGAAAGCGAAGGAGGAAACTTGATCAACATCGAGCAGACGGCGACGACAGGCAGCGGCGGGCGGGAGGATATATCAGGGTACGGACCCGCACCCACAAAACGCGGGACGCGGGCTCGGTCGGGGAGCCCAGCCGTCAAGCTCCCATCGCTGGCCACTATCGCTAACGCCACTGCCGCGCACCGATGCGTCTCTGCGCGCGCGGGAAGGCGCCGCTCCCAGGGCGTGCACTCGTGGTTTTTTCGCCTCGGGCCCGTAACAGGGAGGCCAGTGGCCAGTGTCTTTGCGCCGGCGCGGGGAGAGAGACGTTTTGGATAATTCCGACAGCTGTGATTCGTTGGCGTTGGCACGATCTGCCTGTTCTGGCGTCCGCTCATAGAGCCTGCCGGACGTTACTGCGTACGTAGATAAACAAACTTAGATTAAGCTACTTACAATCTCAAGCGGCACACGCTGTTGGTATGTGGAATACCGCGGTAGCTATACTTCTGCGCAGGCATCATGCTGGCCCGCTCGACGAGCCTATACAAGAGTGTGGGGGGTCTAAGCGATCGTTGATGTCGTGCATGCGCCATTACATAACAAGATCTTGGTCAGGGTAGCAGCCCCTAACCTTCAGTGTGAATAGATCTATTAGCGGTGAGGCGTGCAGACCGGACGCTGGCTCGGACGTTTCCAGTGCGGCGCCAGCGCTTAGCGACTGCGGGAGAGCTTCAATCACACAGGATAAGTAGTTTAAAGATGCAGACGGATCCGCTTCGGCGCATCTGCTTAGCCATCCATCGGCGGCCGCGTGTCTGGCCGCGTGGCAGTGGAAATGGCATTATTAGATAAAGAATCATTCGCAACGAGCTGTAATTGGACGCAGGCCAATCTCAGCGGCGAACACTAGTACAATCGGTGGCTCGTAGCTGCGTCTGGCGGCGTATTCACAGGGTCTTAATACGAGCAGGTAAGAGAACACTCATGCTTCCTATTTACAATGGCGGAAATTGGGTGACGGTCACGCGGGAAATACACTGCACATGCTATAATGCATGTGCTTTCACGCGCAGATCTATATGGTTGGCCGCGTTAGGAGGTGTATCGCTGTGCTAGGCGCTATCATGCTTAATGGCTTGTGGAAATGGGCTTGTGGGAATGACCGCTGGGAGGAAGGCTACAGAGCATACCGCTATGGCCTTAGTCATTGTTCTCGCAGGAGCCGCCGGGTGGTTTTCCAGGTCTAGCTTTGATGCCTGCAGCAGCAGGGTTGGACGCGGTGGTAGACGGCGGGCAGAACAGGCCAGATTGAGTCTAGAGGAGTGAGTGTTGCGTGGTTCAGCGCTCGCCAAGCATGTCTGTGATTTGACTCAATTAAATTAAATAAAGCTGTAAAATCCAAGCATTTCTGAAACCAGCTCAGCTCTGTGCTTTCCTCGTGCCTTGTAACCTGAAAGCGGTTTTTCACAGGGTGGGTGGATCGACGGGCTAGGGGACCATGGCAGCTTCCGCGGTAGCCAGCGGCGCTGTGGCCGTCATCGCGCCGTACTACCGCGTCGTTCGAACCACTGCAAAGGGCCGCTGGTATGGCAAGCGGCTCAGCGAGGTTGCGCGGGAGTTTGGGCCCGGCACGCGGCTTCTAGGTGACCCGGACAGGATCGTGCGCGACCACGACACCGTAGAGTACGAAGTGCATGTTCATGAGCCTCCGATTCCACGCATTGACCTACAGGATGCGGTAATTCACGAGGGCCGGCGTTTCGTCGTCGTGAACAAGCCAAGCGGCATACCTGTCCACCCCACCGTGAACTACTACCAACACTCTCTCACGGAGTTGTTGAAGCCTATATTCGGTGAGCTGCTGCCGTGTTATCGGCTTGACCGTCTCACATCAGGTGTGCTTGTTCTGGCGCGTGACACCGACGCCGTCGCCGAGTTCTTGCGCTCGCCAAAGCACAAGGTTTACTATGCGCGAGTAGCCGCGTCCTCGCTGCCGATGGAACTGGTTTCATCGAGCATGCTTGACCTGACCGACCGCATTGTCACGTTCAACGCTAAGCGTGGGTACGCCCGCTTTCTCACCAGTTTAGCTGCTGCGAAGCCTGCGCACACTCGCGTGCGTCTCATTGATGACGGGGCGGCATCTGGTCTTGCAACGCTGCAGTGCGAGCCTCTCACTGGGCGCACGCACCAGATCCGCAAGCACCTTGCCCTCCATGGCATGCCTATCCACAACGACGAGGTGTATGCCGACGGCGGCAGGTTCCGCCGACTTGCAACCGCGCCCTCTGAGGAACATTTTGCTGCTCTCTGGTCCGCAAGTGAGGCAAATCGAGCCGCCAAGCTTACGGGTGAGCTCTGCGCGGAGTGTAGTACACCGCTTTATACGTCTAGCATCAGTAAACTTGACCTTCATTGCGCGCTGTACAGGTTCGGCGAGCACGAGTTTACTTCAGCGCCGCCATTCAGCACACAAAAGTAAACACAAACGCACATGCTTCTCCGGAATCAGCGACCGCTGCAGTGGGCTGAATAGTGTGTGTGGTCTATCGTCAAATTGGTTGAAGCACCGTGGAGTGCACGTAAGTGGACGTGCCTCTGATGTTTGCTGCACTCCTTCTGGTTCCCCCAATCAGCCGCCCAACGTATATACCTGCTAGAAATGCGAGCATTGTTGTCACGCCTGCGAAATATGTGACTTGAACGCCGAGCGCAAGCAAAGCCCCTAGAGAATCGATGCTGGCCCACGATGTGAGGAGTATCACACAAGAGAAGATCAGCAAGTGAGATATGATCAAAATCACGAGTAGCGCGATCCAAGCTAGTTTGCGCTTGTGCTGCATGATGCTCGCAAGGCTGCAGGTCCCCAGGGATTGCAGTAAGCGATGGGTACGCGGAGCTCCTGTAGGCAGTGCGCGTAAGTATTGCGATGCTGCTACTGCCGTTACCTTGGCCTCTGTTGGGTCATTCCTCTCAATTTGACCAAGGCCAATCTTCTCTCTGCTCGTAAAAAGCATGAAGTGGCCGGGTTCCCGCGAAGACCCGAGGCTGTGTCCCAATGAACTATATCTCTCACTTTTTCTCACTGTGTTTGTCAAATATACATCTTTCGGAGACTCTGGGCGCACTCCTAGCTCTTGTGCTCTCTTGTGTTTACTTGCGATGTGCCGCGGTGCTAGCATAACTTGTTTTCTCAACTCTTCGGTATCCGTAATTCTACGGATGCGATCGCTCGTGCTATATCGTTCATTGGATTTTTCAGGTAGCCTGGGACCCACTTCCTCTTCTTGTCGCTGTTCCTAGCTGTCAATATATCCCTAATACCTGCACATTTATATCTAGTTTCGGATAATACATGCACGCCTCCTTCCTACTTGAGAAAAAGTAGCGAGGACTATCACAACAGAAAAGAATCTAAAACTCAATAAGGGTGTCATTCAGCTGCTGCCGGTTACAAGACAATGGTATAGCAAAAACATCTATGTACTAACAGCATTATACGTTGAGCTTCGCGACACGCTCGCCAAGGCGCTCTGTCTCGATGGCCGCCAGTTCCCGCTGGATGTACGCGGGGAGATCAGCAATGCTCACATCAGAACCCTGGTCTGCCTGATCACCCTGGCCAAGGCGTTTCACTTTGACAACGCCGCGCGCGAACTCGTCTTGACCAAGGATGACACCAAGCGGGCAGCCGCTACGCTCAGCAGCCTCAAATTGCTTCTGCAGCTTTGGTTTAGCCTTGTACATGAACTCGGCGGCGATTCCATTGTCCCATAGCTGGGCGGCAACCTTCATGCGCTCGGGCAAAAACCCTGTCCACTGCGGACCACCGCCAAACGCCATGACGAAGACTTCTGTTGCCGTTGCACGCAAGTGGTCATAAATGCCCAAACTCTTGATGATGCTGAACAAGCGCTCAACACCAAACGAGATCCCGACGCATGGGATGTCCCCGTTCTTCTTAGTCGCGAACATGCCAACGAGACGGTCGTACCTGCCGCCAGCTGCGATCGAGCCAACTCCGACGTTCTCGCTGTTGTCGTCATCATCCCCCTTCTTGTCCTTCTTCTTGCGGTCCTTCTTCTTCTTGTCCAGTGCCGCGGCGCTGTCGTTACCGGAATCCATTACAGGAGGGGCACTGGCCGCCGTGACAACCTCATAAATGAGACCAGTGTAATAGTCCAGACCACGGGCAAGACTCAGATCAAATGACACATGCGGAAGCACACCATACGCATCTAGGTAAGGAATGGCCGTGCGCATGTCCTCGACGCCAGCGCGAGCACTCGCGTTCTCCATCAGCTTGTCTGCCGAGAGCCGCTCAACCATTTCGGGGATGGAGCCCTTCATGCGCACGTACTCGCCGATGCGGTCAGCAATCTCGCCATCAAGAGCCTTTTCCTCGGTCATCTCCTTACGCACCTCGAGCCACGGCAGCTTATCAAGCTTGTCGACAGCGCTAGAGATCGTTCGTACTTTGTCTTCAGGTACACCACAGTACGTGAAGATACCATCGAGTATCTTTCGGTGGTTTAGTTTAATCGTGAAGTCCGGAATACCGAGCTCAGTCAGAACTTCAACGGCAATCGCGAGACACTCCGAGTCAGGCACCATAGAGTCGTAGGTGCCGGCAATATCAAAGTCGCACTGGTAGAACTCGCGCATGCGGCCTTTTGTCATTGCTGGCTGGTCACGACGATATACTTTGGCAATATGGTAGCGCTTGATCTGCTGCACGCCGTTCATAGCGACGTACCTTGCAAAAGGCACGGTCAGGTCATACCGGAGTGACGTTATCTCACCACCCTGGTCCTCAAGGTTGTAAATCAGCTTCGAGTCCTCGCCATATTTTCCGGCAAGAATCTCGCGAAGCTCGAAAACCGGCGTGTCGATGGTCACGCCGCCATGGCGTCGGAACACCGACGTAATCGTGTCGAACAGCCGCTGCCGCACAACCATGTCCTTTCCATCCCAATCCTTGGTGCCCTTCGGCGTTTTTAGAGTGAACTGCTTAGCGGCAGAGGACATTTCGCGTACAAACCTTGTGAACCGAATTTGAAAAGTTCCTGATGGGGTGTGGGTCAGCCTGTGTGTGTCATCCGCACGCATGAAGGCTCGTTTTCCTATGATAGAGAACATCCGCAATGACGACCTGAAAATAGTGGGAGCGATAGCATTCCTACAATCAATATCAAGGGAACACTCCAGTACACACAACTTTCGTCCCAGGTGGCTCCAAGGGCCTGTTTGCCGGAACCTATAGGGTCTCTAATGATGCAAGGGAAGCAATGTGTCACTTGAGCTAGCGGGCGGCATACACATTTCAGCCCTGAGGTATTATGTTTCAGGTTTTGAGCCTGCTAGTTTATAGAAAGCGCTCCTCTTCGAATTGTTGCAACTACCGATCTTTGTGGCCGCGATTTCCGCTGGGTGGATTGAATAGGCCTGTAAGCTTAGGGGCTATGCTCTGAGTAGGGAAGCATGCTTGCTGTCTCTGCATGGCCTTACATCCGGAGATATGCTGAGGATGCAAGCATTAGGGTGCCAACGATGGAGCCATCATCGTCTCCCTTACTTCACAACAGCCAGTATTTTCCAGCGATTCTGAGCGAGGAAGTCACAAGAGGATGATGCCCTGTGAGTTGATTATACAAATGTTAGAACCGAAACGGATATCTCTTGAGGCCCTTAATGTTCTTGTTAAGGGGGTCGGGCGAGGGTCGCCATCCCAGAGGCAGACCCAGTCTGTTAGTAAGTGCATATGGTGCCCAAGCTAGGTCAACTTGAGCGTTATGTGGGGCATATGCGCTCGTCCAACGGCGGTCTCGGGCATCCTGAAAAAATAATGTGGAGGGGAGCAGTGTTTCAATCGTGGGGAGAGCTGTGAGGTTCACTCACAAGTCTCTAAAAGGATAAGATTAGCTTGAAATCGCAGCCGTCTCGATTAATATTCTGTGCTAGCACCTGTGCTGCATCTGGAGAACATTCTTACACACGGTATCGCAGTTGCTATTGCAGGCCCTTCTAAATATGGTGCGTATAATTTTATCGCCACAAACATGAGAATTGATTTTCGCAAGCCTGTCGTAGCCTCAATAGCTCTAGTAATGCTTAATCCTTGACCAGGTCCACTTTTTAGTCGTCCCAGTCAGATCAGGTACAGACAGTTCCCCAAAGTTATGACAAGACAAATAACAGCATCGTCATGCTAAGACTCAAGCACGACTAAAGCACGGGACCATCTTAGTTATAGGTGTCATAAACAGCACGCATTTCTAGAATAATACGCAACCACGTATATACTTATTTACTTCTTGAGAACATGATTCAAATGAATAATGGCTTGGTCGATGGCGGAAATGGACTGAGGTGTGTCATGCAGGGAGTTCAGCATAACGAAATCATGGATAGTGCCGCCGTAGCGGATTTGAGTGACCTTGACACCGGAGCGGCGTAGCTTCGCAGCAAAAGCCTCGCCCTCATCACGCAAAACGTCTGCTTCTCCATTGATTACAATCGTAGGTGGGAAGAATGCAAGATCTTTCTCGGATGCACGGAGCGGCGAGGCCGTGATCTGGTTGCGGTCCTCCTGGCTGGTAGTGTACTGGTCCCAGAACCACTTCATGCCGTCGCGCGCCAAGTAGTATCCCTCTGCAAACTCTTTATATGAATCTGTATCAAACGAAGCATCCGTAACTGGGTAAAACAGCACCGCTCCACGGAAGGAGACGTCGCCTCGCTGATGTCCCATGATGTTCAGCGCAATGGCCATATTTCCACC
The DNA here is from genome assembly GCA_030578495.1 of Starmerella sirachaensis. Lineage (NCBI taxonomy): Eukaryota > Fungi > Ascomycota > Dipodascomycetes > Dipodascales > Trichomonascaceae > Starmerella > Starmerella sirachaensis. Next base: position 260,238 of record JAJMSC010000004.1, on the reverse strand, counting down.
CACAGAGTCGCCAGCGATCGCCACACGATTCGTATCGAGGCCATGTTTGCTACCATCCTTGAAAATCCACTGCGCAACGGCATAAGACTGCTCGTTCTGCACCGGGTAATGGGCATCAGGAGCGCGAGTGTACTCAGGGAAGACAATCGCTGCATTTGTACCAATGGAAAGATCGCAAACAAGGCGATCGTGGGTGTGTGCATCACCGAATACCCAGCCTGCACCATGTGTGTAGAGCACCACCGGGAGCACGGCAGATGCTCCCTTTGGGCGGACAATCCGCACCGGGACTTCGCCAGTCGGACCTCCCGCAACCTTGAGCCACTCCTCATCAACGTCCGGCTTGAAAATTTTCTCGTCCTGCACCGTGTCGACAGCTTTACGGCCTTCTTCAGGCTTAAGCTGGTAGAGAAACGGCGGCTTGGACGTGGCCTTCGCGAAAGCAAGAGCCTCAGGCTCCAACGCAATGTTATTCGGGTTCACTGTCATGGTTTAATCAGTACCTGGGTAAATCGCTATGTGAAAATGTACGCGCTATTTGTACGGCCTAGAGGTCTGTTCAACGGCATGCCGCCTGGCCCAAACCACATGGGCGTCGGTAGAAGCGGTTCCCCTCCCCGATGCATGAGGTTAGTCACTCAGTATGCACGGCCGGTGGCCACCATGCAAGCAAGAGAGGATGTGGGAAACCGCATCAGCAAGTCGCTCACGCTAGACTAGCTCACTGGGGCACTTGAGCTTCTTAGCCCCCGAGAATCGACAGCCCGAAAAATTAATTGCGCGAGTTCAACTTAGCTCTGACATTACGACCGCCTGATCCCGAAGCGCCGCGTGCGATAACGTATAATTACAATCGATGAAGGAGCCCCCGTTGAGGGGTCGAAATTCTCGAATAAGCCGGTACCCAGGATAGCCATCTAATTAATGATCGGGTTGGTATGGCAAGTCCCGTAGTTCGATGGTCCATCGCACTGTAGCATCCGCACTAGTCTTAAAGCGCTCTATAGAAGCTAGATACTGGCTGGTGTATTTGTTCTACCAATTACTTGGCTGCATACAATGAAAACGGGCGCAATCGCCTTTTCATTCATGCCCCTGCGACGTGTCGCTGTGACATGGCTAGACCTAGCCCACAGTACCTCGCAGCATGGCCTGCCGTGCGGCACTAGTATGAGGGGACTCATGCCTACAGTACTGCAAGGCTTTCAGGAGCGGGATTGTCTGGGCCACATCGAGACATGGATCAATCGCCTACCGGCGAGTATCTCAGAGCGTCGCAAATAGTATAGCGCTGGTCGGCGTCCACGTCGACAGAGCGGATACGCGATATAGCTTGCAGCTTGGGCTATGACCTGATGCCTACATAGCATCAACGTGTGCACATAGAGCTCGCTCAAAATCTTCGTCTGTCCAACGGCATGGATGTCGTGCATAGCTTGCTGCGCAGCGTAGTACGCGGCTTCTATGACACTCGCGCCATCATCATAATGGACGCTGTGCTCGTGCACCACGTCCTGAGCGACCGCGAGCTCGTGACGGCGACGGGCATTCCATCGAAAGACGTGCGCGCAACGTGCGCAAGGCTGCGTGAGGATCATTTGCTCAAGGAGGTCTCACACCGCGATGGTGGCATTCCCGGTACGCGGGCATACACGCAGACCGTGTACTACATCCACTTCACTGAGGCTGTTGATGCGGTGAAGTGGAAGATGCACTTCGTTGAAAGCAAGCTGAAGGAAGAGCTGGACCACCAGCACAACGCGCAGGACTATGTCTGTGATGTGTGTGGCTCTCACTACGAGACAATCGATGCGCTTTCCCTGTTCGATCCTGAGACGCAGCAGTTTCTGTGCGGTGTGTGCGGCAATCCCCTGCGTGAGGACGACGCAGCGAAGTCAAACGATGGTGCTGGCGCTGGTGGCAGCGCTGGCGGCGAAAAGAATGCAATGGAAGAGCTCATGACCCAGCTTGAGCCGCTCATTATCGCGCTGAAGCGCATCGACGAACTGAGTATCCCGGAAAACACGTTCGAGTCCGAGCTGCAGCTGCAGGTCCCGCTTATTGGCGTCGAGCACCAGGGCCCAGCAACCTACGGCCTGGGTCTCGAAGCGCAGGCGCAGTCCGGTGGAGCCGGCAGCGACAAAAGCGGCATCACGATTGCCGGCTCGGCGAGCTCGCGGCTGCCGCAGCAGGTGCAGTCGACGTTCCAGGTCAACATCACCTCCGAGGCCGAGCAGCAATCGCAGCTTGAGTCTGAGGCCAACGAAAAGAAGCGTCTTGCCGAGGAGAACGCGCTCCCCGACTGGCATGCGCACTCGACGGTCAGCACCGAGATTGGTGGTCAGATCCAGGCGCCGGTCGCCCGCGAGGCCACCACCACGGGAAGCCAGAGTTCGGTGCAGCAAAAAGAGCAGCAGGCTGCCGCAACAGATGCTATGGAGGCGTACTACCGCAAGCTGCAGGAGCAGCAGGCCCAGAGCGAGGACGAGGAAGCCGGCGAGCTCGACGAGTTCGAGGACGTAATCTGATCTGACGCTGGCATTGAGTGCGATTTGGTCACGCCGCTTTCGGATCTTGGCCATAAAGTCAGACCTGCCAAACATAAGGCTCGGCTCGTGCCGTGATGTCTATCTATGCTGCGACCGCGCAGCGACTTCATTAATTATATGTACATATACACCAGCGGAAGGCCAGTAATTAAACTCCGGGCGCTGGGGCAGAGAATACGAACTTCCTCCGTTACATAGGAGCCCGCCAGGATCGAAAGACGGCAGTGGGTTAGAAGATAGGTGTGGGGAAAAAGCACAGCCGTAGGAGAGATCAGAACTCCCAATCTGCGTTGACATCGAGAGCCCACTGGAACCGCTGCAACTGGTTCGTGCGGAATAGCCTGTTCAGCGGCACATCATGGCGCTTCGAGAACGCCACGCTGATACGAGGGTCGATGTAGTTTTCCTTAGAGGTGCTCAATGAAACCACGGCACCGTCGCTGGCGCCTTGGCATGCCATGGACGCGCTAGCAAGGCGAGCGCGCGCTTTAATTATTGCTTCCATCAGCTTCGGCTTCGAGGCCGGCATTGGTGGGTAACTGCTGAACTTCGCGAATCCGCTGTCAAGCTCCTCATTAAGAGCCGCGGCAGTGTCTGCCGGCTCGCGGTGATTAGCGGCAGCTGCGGCAGCCACACGGCGGAATTCCTCCGCATCCACGACTGTGCTCACAACGTACTCAGGATCATCTCGTTGCAGTCGGCGCTCGAGCCTGTACAAGCGCCATTTGAGTTCATCCAGCCGCAGCCGGCCCTTTTCGGCCGACTCCGCAGAAACGGAGCGCTGATGATTGCAAAGCACGGCCACCGTCCGATTAGCGCGCTCGAACGCAACGAGCTTTGTCTGGACGGTAGTGCCAAGCCCATCGTGCCTTTCGAGCTTCTGTAGCACCCGCTGCATCGTCCGCGAGGCGTTGTGTGTCCGAAACACCTTAGCCGTGAGCTCTGCGTCGTAGTTCTGCAGGTACTGATTTAACGCGGCATCTTGGAGCAGGTCAAACACGCGGTCTTTTGCCTTCTTCGACCTTGTGAACGCGGTGAGGTTCAGGTACACAATGCGCGGCACGGTCACGCGGTGAAAGTACCGCACAGAGTCCTTGCCGAGGAAATCGAGTACAATCTCGTTGCTGTTTTGGAAACTCACGTTGCCGACGAGTAGCGTGAGGGCACCGACCGTATCGGCCTCTTCCTTACTGTCCTTTGTATGACCAGGACGCAGGGACAGGATGTCCACGAGATACAGCGCAGTCGCACGCTGGCGAACGCTCAGTGAAGCAGAGCGTAGCTCGCGTTTGTATGAGGTGCGGATGTTGTCAATGTGCAATTTCAGCTTTCGCGCCGTTTCGAACTTCGCGACGTTGGCGCGAGCACGCATTGACGACGAGGCTGAGAAGAACACATATTTCAGTCGCGGCGCCGTCAGTGGATCGACATAGCTAGCGAGCCAAAGAGCACCATGGTTGTGCACAACGCTTTTCCAGGAATGGTCTGGGCCCAACGACGGCGATGGAACAGCTGCCGTTTCGCCCAAGTTTAAGGTAACGTCCTCGGGCCATATGCGCCGCTTAAACTTGCCACGGAGGGGGTGGTCACCACGGCCACGAAACAGCCGCGGAGGCTCAATGCGGAACTCATCAATTAGCTGCTCTTCGCCGTCAACCACACTATGACGATACTTCTCCTCGGCCTTCGCCCTGGCGTCGCGCTGCACCTGGCGCTCCTCCGCTGGTATTTGCTTAGCAGTCGTGCGTGTATGCTCTAGATGTGCAGCGATGAGTGAAAAGTCGCACTTTTGCAACTCAGAGATTTCGTGATTGGGAGTCTCAGCCGCAATGGCAGCTGAGAAGTCCTCAAAAAAGTTCTTCGCGAAAACGTGGTCTGCCGTCACCTCCGGATTGGTGATGGATGCAAAAGCACAGGCGATTTCCTCGGCGCCAATTGGCAGCTTGACCACCTTCCCGTCGTAAAGAAATGGTACCGAGTCTGGAAGCGGCTCGTAGGGCGGCGGGAAAAGCGGACCGTTGTGCTCTAACGTTTCCCAGAACTCGCCACCTACGGGACCAACTTCTGCGGGTTCTTTTTCGAGGTCCACATCGATCTTGCGTCGTTTGGTATCAGGCTCGGCCATATCACTCGAGCCTCATATCTGGAAGAGTGGTTGTTGACCTTGCCCAGCGTGCTCGAATGAGACACTCGGACACACTAGTCTAGACGTCCCAAATCACCGCTAGATGCAATTGGATCTATGCGACCAAAAGAAAGTGCTTGGCGATTGTGTAGTAAGTAGGAGAACAGATTTTGGCCCAAGTGAATCCAGGGGTAGTTCAATTCCACTTTCCGCTTGTGACGTGGGATCGGATCGCATGCACCGCGTGGGCTATCTATTAATTATATGCAAATTTTTGTGATTAGGTCCTTTAAGCTCCTTCCCGGGCTCTTGCTATGGCACAGAATAGCAATACAGTATCAGCCAGCTTCGTAACCGCTCGGCATCTCAGCGAGTTCAATTAAAGGTAACTTTCTTGCCCTGGAACTTAGCCTTCTCGAGAGCCTCTTTCTGTTTCATCCTAGCCTCCCAAGAGGGGTGCACAGGTTTTGACTCGAACTCGCGCCGTCGCTGCTTCGCAGCCTGCATTTTCTCCTCGGTCCTCTTGCGCTTTAGCTCTTTCTGCTCCTGCTTCAGTTTGCGCTCTTTCTCGGCTTTAATGACGTGGTTCGCCCTGGTCCCGAACTTCTGTTCCCAGATCTTCCGCCTTGCGCGTTGACCGCGTCGGTTCTTACGAGCGGGTTGCGGATCGACATCAACGAAATCGTCCTCCTCCTCCGAGCCACTGATATACCCCTGGGTGAGCAGTGGTAGGCCATCCTCATCAAACCCATTATCCGCTGCGTCCTCGGCATCGTTGGCGATTATAAGGTCTTCCTCAAAGAAGGGATCAACCTCGTCCCCGGCCTGCTCCTCAGCCCCTGGCTCGGTCTGAGATTTAGTGTCAGGCTCTACAGCAAACTGAGCAAAGTCGTCAGCAATAATTGACTCGGTAGATCCGCTGCTTCCTGTCTCCTTGAGCTGGGCATCTTTGTGTGTCGCGCTTGGCGTCGAGGGCGCAACAGGCAGAGAACCATCGATAGGGGTGAAAAACTCGGAAGCACCCTCCATGAATTGCGAGATTGCATCACGCACAGCTTGAGATTTGCTTATCCTAGCAAAAACGTTGCTTTCAACAGTGGTAAGCGGCCGCTTTGCGAAGCTTGTACCCAGGACATCTTGCGCATGAAATTTCTTGGTAACCGCCCGGCTCACGATTTCTGAGGCGACAGATTCTGCGTCCAGCGTCTTTATGAGCTCGATTTCCTGCGTCAGCGTCGCAGACTTGGCCTCAGACTCGGCATTTTTCTGGCGCTTTGCGATTCGCAGCGGCTCTACCTTCTTGAACTGCTTCACAAAGCGTTTCACAACCTGCTCAGCGTGGAAGCGTTTGCGCTGGACAATCTCGAACTCCGTGCGTTCAATTTCGCGCCGCAATTGATGTACATCCTTGCCGAGCTTGCCAGTCTTCTCAAGACGCTCGAGCAAATGCTTGGTCCGCGCGAGCCGACCGACGGACTCCACCTTCTTATTCTCAGCTCGCACTAGCTGTGCCTCAAGCAGGTCCAGCTGCTGCCGCAAATTGTCCTTCATTCGGCTCGACAAAGGCTATAGCGGCCTGGATCAGAAAAGTTTCAGGGTTTGGCAGCTCTGACCCATCCGGTCCCCACAACCACACAATCATACAGCGGCCACAAAGGACGTACTAAAGTCTCCCAATAATAAAAGACTTAAGAATGAAAGCGGCAGGCCTTTCATATGCGCTTCTAACAAAACCGCACCAAGCCACGACTCCTAATGACATCTACCACAAAAGCATACCTAAACGGCATATTTACTGTTGAATAAACGAACAAGTCTACATACATAAAACGTCTACGTACATGAACAATCATAATAAGGGCCAGCACTTAGTGAGTGCTGTTCACTCTGCAACAATGACACTTGCTGCGCCCATACCAGTGCCAATGCACATAGATGTGACACCGATCTTCTTTCCGGTGCGGTGAAGCTCAGTGAGGAGAGTCGAGATCTGGCGAGCACCAGTCGCGCCGAGCGGGTGGCCAAACGCAATCGCACCCCCCTTGGGATTGACCTTCTTGATGTCGGCACCGATCTTGCGTACCGAGTAAAGAGCCTGGGATGCGAACGCCTCGTTGATCTCGAAAATGTCGATGTCATCGACAGTAAGGTTGACGTCCTTGAGGACAGCGGGAATGGCAAATGCAGGGCCAATGCCCATGATCTCGGGCGGCACACCAACGGTGCGGCAGTGCACGAACTTGCCCACGATCGGCAAGCCGAGCTTCTCGGCGACCGAGCGGCGTGCGAGAACGACGGACCCCGCGCCGTCGCTAACTTGTGACGAGTTGCCGGCCGTGGTAGTCCCGTCCTCCTGGAAAGCGGGGCGGATCTTGCCGAGGGACTCTGGCGTCACTCCTTTGCGAATTCCGTCGTCCTCTTCAACCAAGACCTCGGACTCATTTCCATCAGCGTCCTCGATGGTGCCCATGAGAGGCAGGATTTCCTCCTTGAATAGGCCGGCGGCCTGGGCCTTCTCGGCTTTGTTGTAAGAGTCCGCCGCGAAAGCGTCCTGGTCCGCGCGCGTGACCCCAAACTCAGCCGCGACGTTCTCGGACGTAATACCCATGGGAATCAGACACTTCGTCGCCTCCTCGTTATCACCGAAGCGCGGCGGGAATGCGCTGACCATCTTCGGCGGGTTGTAGTTGTTCGACATGGACTCGACGCCCGCGCCAATCCCGATGTCGATCTGGCCGGCACGAATCTCGTTCGCGACCGCATTGACGGCCATCAAACCGGACGAACACTGGCGATTTACCGCCATGAATGGGGTTGAGGCCGGGATGCCGGCAACAAGCTGAGCTGCACGGTGCTCGTTAACACCCGCGCCAGGGTTGCACACGTTTCCAACAATCAGACTGTCGATAATCTTCGGGTCGAGCCCGAGCTTGTCGATTTGCGCCTTCAGCAGACGTGCAAGCAACTCGCCCGACTGCGTATTCCGGAAACCGCCCTTCTTTGCCTTCGTGAGCGCCGTTCGGTGCGCGTCAACGATGACGACGTCGTCAGGGCGCTTTTCGAACAGCTTCTCCGAGGCCGCTGCCTCGTTCACAGAGAGCTGTGACTGCATGCTTGTGAGTCTTTCCATTTTTATGTTTTTTGTTGAAATGATGTTGGGTCAAACGCCTTAAATCTAATGAGTTCGAATCAGACCTAACTTTCCTCCCCAGGCTGGGGGGTTGGTATATATAGACCTCAAGGGTGGCACCCCAGGATGTGGGGAAGACAGACGCCCATGCGCCGAGCCGAGCCGAACCCTGGAACCCTATGTGCTTCTCGTGCACCCGAGCCCTGGTTTCCATAGCGCCACTGACTTGTTCATAGGCTCAGTCTGCCGTTACAATGTTGCGTTACAGCTCAGCATTCAATATTTAGATACATAGTGCTTGAAACATGACTGCTACATAATTGCGACGCAGCCTCTCGATATTCAGCCTCGGTAGCTTAGTGCCCAATGGATTCCTGAGTTCGTCCAATTTATCATGTGACTTCATCTTAACCGAGGATATGCCTGGCGCGGGCTATTCCGGCTTACTAGAATATGCTGTTCACCCCCACAAGCTGAACACTACGCGCTGCGTCGGCTGACTCCCTTGTCCTTTCGGCAAGCTTCAAGGGAAAACTCCGACAGCTTCGCCAGCACACCTCGTGTTGCCGCGAGAAATAGAGGTGCGAGACTGCCAGTTTACATTTTAGTTCCAGGCTTGGGTAGGCGTCCAATAAATTCTAGCGAGTCGCATTTCCGCCCTGCTTTGGTGACAGCCGAGGTCGCTCTTGCATACCGACAAGATGCATGTGGCGTTTTGATAAGCAGGGACGCATGACCAATCTGCAAGGTGTCCGAGCCCTACATCCTCACCGCCGTCGGGAAAAACTTACACATCCTGATAGGACACCCGAACCCGGTGGCGTAATAATAATGATGCATACGCATAGAAAGGTCGCAGGTCGGCAGCTTGTTTAGGCCGCGTCGCGTTGACTTCACATTGACGACGCAGTGGGGCGCACCCCGCAAATTTCTTTGACCACGTAATCGCGATAAGTGTCTCGTCTAGTATTAGCGAGACTTAAAAGAAAGGCGGATTGGCGTCAGTGTGATAGTAATATGAGTTTTGAATATAGCAGTCATTTCATACGCGCAACACGTCGAGTCAATGGCGTTGCGTCGCAACTCGGCATGGATTGAAGCCACCCGACGAGCTCCCCGTGCCATGCCTGGCCAGAAGAGCCGACTAATAGATCGTAAATTTGTGCCTGAATAATATCGACATACCGCTGGATCTTACGCTCTGAGGATACAGTACGTGCTGTAGCTAATTCTTGCTTCAGCCGTGCAATATTCTCTAGTGCGGCGTCTATCCCTCGCGAGAACTGCTCTATCTGTAGCATCCCAAGCTCAACGCTGCGCCGTGCACGCTGCTCCTGCGCATCCCTTCCGGCAATGTTCGCATGCAAGCGGTTGATCTTGCTTTCCACGGCGCTGGTTCCACTATGTAATTCAGCTAGCTCGGTCCGTAGTGCCAGTATTTCTGTGTCGGCAGCGTCAAGGCTTAGTTTCTCGTTTGTGCAGTGCCCTTCCTTGTGGCCCTCCCAGTCCGTTGGGCTGTTAAGGCTGTTTGCGGAACTAGACAAACACGGTTTGGTAGCTGATTGATTAGGCGAACGCGGGATTGAGTCGGCAAGGACGCGAAGCAGCACTGGCTCGCACTGCAGCTGCGCGACGGGAGAAGGTGAGCTCAATGCGCTGCAATTTGCTAGGCATGTTTGAGTCCCAGCTTGTGCCAGATCAATCCACGATTCAACCAGTAATGGAGCACCTTTTATTTTCCACATCCTCACTGCGCTTTCGAGAGTCATGATCCATCTGTCCATGACTTTCCGTCTGCGCCGCACCTTTTCAGTAGGCACATTGGGCTTGAGTAATTTCGCGCGGGAACCAAATCTCAGGGAGCTCACAGATTCTCGCAAATGGGTGGCCGCTGGAGAGCAGTTGATAATCAGCGTGGTACGGGCCTCGCCAGTTAGGTACGGTCTAAGCAGCTGGGTAAGCTTTGAAGACCGGTATGGCACAAAGCACTGCAGTTTGGCTTTAGTAGTCAGCGCAGAAATCACCATGGCTAGACTTGTTAGGCTGCGGTTGATACACTTGGCTTCCTCGAGGGCCTGTCCTGCCGTCTCGGTCTTCCGGTGCATCTCAGAGCCAGCAAGGTCCACAAGTACCAGCTCCGGAGAGTTATCAGAAACACTATTTACATTGTGGCTGGCTGCGTTGAACCTTCCCTCATTTCCCAAAAGACGTAATTTCATTATTGCGTGGCTGCGGCTCGACCGGTCGTTCATGCCTGTAGCCCCAGTTGACCTGAGACGATGCCCTCGCGCAATAGCGGCTAACATTTGCGCCGCTGTCTCTGCCTTGTACGTTCTTACCCCATTCAATCGCCCAGTACCGAGCATTTGCACAGGATTTCCGAGATTCAGAAGATCCCGCGGCTTATCGTTATAGAGTTCAATGTATTCGAGACCTACATGGTGCTCGTAATTTGCGAAAATACGCTCTACTGTGCGCGGTATTACTCCACGGGTTGTCGCGGTGTTTCCTCCCATCATTGTGTACGACTTTCCAGCAGCAGTTTGGCCGAATGCGATAATCGCAGCCTTACCCCCGCTCAAGAAGTGGTCTACGTACTCATTACAGTGCGAATAAAATATATCATGCTGCAATGTGTTGGGTGGGAAAACCTTGTCGAATGCAAATGTGCTTCCATCAATTTCGCATGTCTGCGGTGTGGGGAACGCGAAGGTCTGCGTACCGCTGTCCTCACCAGAACGAGGCTCGGGAGCTTCTGAGCCTTTCAGAGCACGTACGCGCACAACCACGCCCACTGTTTGTGCTTGAGGCTCACTCATCAGATATTTTGTGAATAGCGCACCTTCAACTATCCAAATAAAGCCGTTGTTTACATGTGCGCCGCAGAGCGGAACCTAAACCCGTTCGCGCAACCCTTAACGCCATCGTAGGTCTACTTGCACACGGAGCACCGACTTGCACAAACCCCCTGCAGTTATCAACCCCTCTTCTTGGCCTTTAAGTCGCCAACGGGAATCCTTGACATTTACTTCTCCGCACGTGGTGAATCAACCGACCGTTTGACCTGCGCTGGACGGTCTCCTAACATTTACAGACACTCCACCTCACGTATCTCATCCGCGCTCACACAGAATACGATGCGGATTCCTGCGGTAAATAAGGCGTCTGCTTCGGTGATTTTCCTGCATGGCCTCGGTGACTCCGGCCAGGGCTGGATGTTTCTACCGCAGGAGGCGTTTCAGCGCGCTTCGCTGAAGCACATCAACTTTGTGCTGCCCGATGCGCCCGTGCGTAACCACCCGGGGTTCGGCGGCCAACGCGCACCGGGCTGGTTCTCGGTGACTGGGTTCGGGGCGGCTAGTAGCGGCGCCAACGTGGACATCAAAGGCATTGCCGAAACAATAAGCTACGTGAAGAAGCTAATCCATGGCGAGATAGAGAAGGGTATCCCCGCCGACCGCATTGTGCTTGGGGGTTTCTCCCAGGGCGGCGCAATCACCTACATGATGGCTGCGACGATGCAGGATCTCAAGCTTGCTGGGCTCACGCCGTTGAGTGGATTCTTACCGAGTAAAGACTACGTTGTGCAGCATAAGACTGACAAGAACGTGAACACACCTGTTTTCATTGGCCACGGTACGGCCGATGAGATCGTCCCACTGAAACGTGGTGTAGAGGCGCAGGCCACTCTGCGGGAGATCGGGTTCAGCGACGTACGTTTCAAAGAGTACAACGGCATGCCGCACTCCGCGAGCGAAAAGGAACTGCAAGATCTTTTCGACTTTTTCGAGGAGGTGCTTCCCCAAGTCTAACAATCTCCCACTTAGTGCCGCCTAATGCCATCACTTGTTCCCCGTTATAAAGATATAGATGCTATGTGCTTACTTTTATTGGAAAACGAAGAAGCGATGCTCAGTCGACAGTGGAGATCCTCAGTGCCTGAGAGTCATCGTTCCCCACCTGCGTAGTGCTCTTATCATAGCGTGTTACTGTAGCTACTATAATGGCTAGAAAGCTAAGTCAGTATGAAATACGTTAGCTGTATGCGGATGGCTACGGTGGCTGCTAGACAAAACCTCGGCTCTAGCGACACGAAACAGTAGGCAGTAAATGACGAATAAATAATAACGGCAGCGAGCCGATGGTGAGGCGGGCGTGCGCCGTGATCTGAACAAGGTATGATTCGGGGTCGGCCGCTCAAGCCGGGAAAAAAACCTCTAAGTGTCTCAAGGGGGTGGCCAGGTCATCAATTCGTACGTGCAAGATGCTCCACGATTATGTGTAGTTCACGGTCTTGCGTCTACCCCGGACGATGCACTTCGAGACGTGCGCCGCGAACCGATTGCCGGCGACTTGACGATCGCAAAGCGTGCACTGGAAATATTTCGTATCAAGTGACTTCTCCTGTCCATACAGATCCACCCCGCGCTTGTCCACAATTGCGGAGCGCTGCGTGAGCTCACCGTTTTTTGCTGGCAGCACTGGCTCGGCTTTGCCCCACACTTCACGGAACTTCTTTTCTTGGAAAATCGCCGCGACCAGGCTGCTCTCAACGGCCTCGTCAAGTAGTTTCCGCAAGATTTGCAGCGATACCGCGTCGCGCTCGTGTTCGTCCATCACTGCCTGATAATATCTTCAATTGATACATTACCGTTGGCACTACTCGCCGCCGGCCGCGCGCCCTCGCCGGCTGCGCCGCCATACGCTGAGTAGCATGACCGTGCGTCAGCGGGCTGGGTCAGCAGTGAGCACAGCATGCGGGTCAGAGTGGTTTTTCCAGACAGCTTAGGAAAAGTGCCCTTCAACTGGTGGTCAATCTCGGCCCGCTTCTCCAGGACCACACGCGCACGTCTGCCACGTATAGAATAAACGCGCATGTCCGACTCGGATAGCGAGGACGACGTGCAGGACTGGCGCGTCCTCGATGCGCAGGTCCTGAAGCGGGGTGAAAAAGACCATGCCCCTGACGGTACGCTGGCACAAACCGATGCTCTTCAGCTCAGCCGCGAGGCAATGTACTCTGCACTCGCACGCCCTGCCCTGGCCGTACCGAACAAGCACACGATCGAGGCCGACTGGGACGCGGAACACTGCCGTGCGCAGGTCAGGGTCGTTCGCGGCAAATATTTTGCAACAATGGGTTGGGCCGTCCGCACAACCACGTATATTTGGCCCGAGGAAGTGATCTATCTCGCGCAGCGAGGATCGCTGCTAGCCTACGACTCGGACGTGCCTCTGAGCCTCGAGGAGCTCATGGCGCGCGCGCTACCAGCGGTTGGTGCGTCCCGCATGCAGGTCTACTCGCACCTGAAACGCCAGGGCTTCGTTGTGCGGCGAGTGCCGGAGAATGACGCGCCCCCGCCGGCCGCGACTGCACTTGGACCACCTGGTCCATCTTTTGTGACCTCACTGGCTTGGCTAATTGCGGGGAACTGGTTCCACAGCCTTGCCTGGAAGCCGGTGTACGCGACATACACCGGTGTATACCGTGACCTTGTGGCAATACGCACGGCTCCGCTAGCAACGCGCGGAGGGGGTAAGTTTGACTTCCACGTGTGGCGACCGGCCACAAAATTCAAGCGATCGCAGCCGCCGCCGCCTGATTTCCGCGTGCGCGTGGTTTCTGCAGACGAGAAGCTCGATCTGCCTTCGATGGAATCGTGCCTTGCCTTGGTGCCGCCGGTCCCCAGCAGCAAGCGCAGCACTGTTGCCCGCATGCGCGATGGCTGCAGGAGCTTCCTATTTGCTGTGGTAGACAACTCAGTGGTCTCGTTCGTGCGATGTGCTGAGACTGTGGCCGAGGGCAGCGTGCGCGAGCCCCCTGCGCACAAGCTGTGATGCAACCAATAATACTATTATTTATTCTGTATATACGAAAATCCCAATAGCATTGGTTTCGAGTGACCTACGATATCAAGTAATTGTGTAGCATCCGTGCTATACTGCGCCACTATGGCGATATACTGGAAGGCGCACGCGACACTGTCTCACGATGTCGGCCGTCCCACACCTTAGTCATTAAACTACTTATGTTCAATGCGATTGCACGCCGCTGAACCCACATTGAGAAGACACATTGTTTTATGGGCCGCCTGCTACAGAGACTAATTTTTATACACGAGAATCAAGAGCGCACACAGACCACCATGAGCCCCAAAGGGAATCTGGTATGAGCGTCATATGTCAATAAGCTACTGATACATAGATGGATTATATGCTGAGGGGACGCGGTAGCCACTTAGGCTCAAGTCGTTAGCTCTCCCCGGTGGCTTCGGAGGCTTCGGAGGAACCGGAGGGCCGCCGCGGGTAGTGGCCTCGCGCTCGAGCTGCGAGTAGAACGAGCTCGCAAGCTCGGCGCCGTCGCACACAGCCTGCCAGTTCGTGAACGCGCCGCGAAAGCGGTTCGTCAGCGCATTCACGGCAGCTGCGGCCTTCTCGCGGTCGGCCACAACCTTCTTAGCCGCGGGAGAGTTGAGAATAGCCTTCCACTTCGACGCCGTGTCACTGAGCACCGAGCTTTGAAGTCGGACCGTAGCATCTAGACGCTTAACCAGCGGGTCGAACTTCTGCATTTCTGGCTTCAGCACGCCATCCTCCAGATTCTCGGAGAACTGGTTCGCCACAAGCACGGACGTGATGTCGTCGGCGTGCACTTTCTCCCGCAGTTCTGCTATTATGTTTTTACGCTCTGCCATGATGCGGTGGAGCTTAGCGACCGCGTTAGAGACCTCGTTAAGAGAAGGGCTCAGGTCGTCTGTTCCGGTGTCCGGGGCATCGAGGTCTAGCAGACTGATATCGGGCGGAGCGCCGGCCAACGCCTTGGCAACCTCATTCTTGTAGACGGAGTGTAGCCCTTGCGTGTCCCTCATCAGTGCGACATCGGCTTTGACGGCATCGTGCATTTTCCGCAGCTCGGCGTCGGACTTAGTCGCTGTCACAAGCTTCTGCTTCACCGCTACGGAATCGACACTTGCGTTCGGGGCCTTCAGCGCGTTTATGATGCGCTGGCGCACACTTTCGACGTCCGTGTTGACTGGGCCGGCAGTATTTATTTCGGCAGACCACTCAAGCACCTCTGGCGGCACCTCGGCCAGCGTCGATGGCGGCTCGCGTAGCCGCACGATCGACGCAGGTAAGTCCATGTACTCAAGCGCCGACGTCAGCTCGAGATCTGCAATCTCCGCCTTCTCCTGTGCATCTCTCAAGAATCGCGCCTTGAGCTCAGAGTAGAGGCTCGCTTTCTCGTGCACAGCCACTGGCACGGCATCCTCAAAGATGTCCTTGCCTACGATCTTACTCGCTTCCTCGGTCGTATACAGCGACTCAAGCTGGACGGGCTTCGCCGTTTGCGCTGCCTGCAGTGCCGGCACCTGCGCGGGGATGCGGTCATGGTAGATTAAATCGTTGTCGCGCTCAAGCGCCTTTGCCTTGGCGGCTAGATCCTTGGCGTGCCGCTTGTCGCTCGACAGCTCGATCGCCTCCCGAAGGTGGGCGACAGCCTCGCCTACGTTGCGCGTAGATTCCTTGTGCGCAGCCTGATCCTCGTGCGCCTGCGCCATGACTTCGCGTATGCGCGTATCGATTTCCTTAATATTTGCCTTGTCGCCCCAGTAGTCCTCGTCGAAGAGCTCCTTGAGCCCCGTCGAGGCATCGTTATACAGATCCGCAGCGGCCTTGCCGAGCTTCGCGCGGAGGCCAGGTGGCGTCTTGGACTCGGCAGCCTTGTGCACGAAGCACTCCTGCGCCTGCGCGAGCATGAGCCTGCTGACGACGGCCAGCGTCGACGGCTGAAGATCAATCGATGCAGCGTGGAGAAACTTCTGGGCGACGAAGTCCAAAATACCAGCCGCGCAGCAGAACTTGTGGTAAGCGGGTTTGAACTCATGCGCGCGCGCCTCGTCGGCGGCCTCCACCGACAGCTGTGCCGCCAGATTGTATAGAATGCACGCCTTCTCGAACGCAAGCGATGTCTGCGTCACGACATCATCATCATAAATACCATGCCATGTGAACTCGGTGCGGAATGGGCTCATGGGAATGTGGAACCCGAGAAGTTCCATCTGCGCGTAGTACCGGTACAGCCGCTTTGCGCCACGGTTCAGGTCACGCGGCGTCGCCGTTGCAGCCTCACGGAGGCCATCAAATGCTTCAATTTGGCTCGCAAATCCCGACGCGGACCCGTATACCGCCGTCAGCGCCGGTACAATGTGGTCCTTCCACCGCGCCGGCTCAGTCTCCTTTGGCTCGAGAGAGATCATGATCGCTCCTCCTCACTCGTAATGTTTCCCTCGCTTTGCTGTATTCCCCAGGTGGCTCGGAACGTATTAAGAGACCTGACGCAATCGACACAATCTGCGGTGAACGGCAAGGTGCAGTTGCGAAGTAACGCTCAGCTCGCAGCGCACATGCCAGCGCGCACACGTCGCTCTTTAAACCCGTACCCTCATTGCCACACCCGCCTACTCTCAACCCCACGAAGGGAGCTCAGGCCGCTCCACAGCCATTAGCTGAGCATTATTACTACCAGGTCTCCTCCACGCCCCTTACCCTTTATCGGCTTTAGGCGGTTCCATAGAAGTTAATTGCTGGCTTCTGAGCTCTCTCAATTCCATGGATGCGCTACTTGAGCAGCTTGAGAGCGCTGCCGGTGGCTTTCACGATATAGACCGTGAGCTTGCTGCTTTGGAGGCGCACGCACTGCCCACAGAGGCAGATATCTCGGCGACAAAGACAGGTGTGTTGAAGCACGAGAAAAGAGTACACAAGGCCCTGCGCGAGTTCAATCGCGCGACAGGAGGCGATACGGTACCTGCAAAGCCACCTCTTCCTGTCTCTGCGAAGCTGGGGACCGATTTAACTGAACAATCGGGCCAACCAGCAGAATTGACCTCCGCGCGGCAGGCCGTCCTTGATAAGCTGATCCGCGCTCATATACTTCGTGCTGGCCTCGGAAGTGTAGCTCAGAAGATGGATTCGGACTCGGGACAGCGCGGCCATCGGCTGCCGCGCGAACAAAAGGAGCTTGCTGGTCTGTTGGCGAGCTTGGACGCAGCAACTCACTGCGAGCCCCTCGAGCCGCTCCAGTCCTGGGTTGAGGCACGCCATAGCGATCTGCAGCGCATTAGTTCCAACCTTTATCCTCTGCTTTTGGAGTTTACCTTCCGGATTACTTACGTGCGCGCCGGCACTGAAGCCGCCATAGCCGTACTCAACAAGGCTACACAGGCAAGTAATGTGCCTCTCAATCTCATAACCACGCTCGCGGGATCTCTAGCGCTCAGTATGCAACGTGAGGAGATCGTGCTTGCTGAGATGCTGCCGAGGCTGCGCGAAGAGCTCGTTGAAACGTATTGGCAGCTCGCTGGCATTCCGGATCAGTCGCTCCTCCTGCAGCTTGTTCGGGCCTGGCGATGTGCGCCATCGACAATGGGATTCTTCAGCGATGATAGCGCGACGGCTAGTCGGCTCCACAATGCCGCGAACTATAAGCGATGGTCTAATCTCGTTAACCATCCTGTATTCGTTTGTCCTATCAAGAAAGAGCAAGTCAAGTTCGACGAGAGCGTATCCATGCCCCCTTGCGGCCATTTGGTGTCTACTGAAGCGCTTCTTGAGTATGTGCGCGGTCACACGCTGGAGCATTGCCCGTACTGTCCGCGCAGGTTCACACCTTCCAAGTTGCGCGAGGTCACTTTCGTTTAAATTTCCAGTGTCCATACACTGTTATGGGACAAGCAATATGAGGATCCTCAGAGAAAACATACCACGGACAACGAGTGTTTTAACGTTTATTTATCGGCGCACGCTTGCAACTCAGGACTAAGATGTCCAAGGTTCTTCCCAGGGCCTATCCCATGTCGCTTTCGCGTCATTGATATCTACGTACCTGCATTTAGTGCTCCTACTCTAATGGTACTGCGCCAGCGCTACCTCCATCATGTTGCCGCATAGTTTTGCATATGGGTTAACGGCCACGGCCAGCGTAGCGGCGATGCGCTCTCCATAGCGGCTTGCTTCAACCATCATTTCACTAGCCCTCAGTTGTAAATCCCAAGACTTTTTTGCATTTTCTGGTAGTTTCGATTGCCCAAGATAGATCGCGGCAAACTGCCCGTAGGCGTTGCGTAGCGTTGAGGCCTGCATTTTCGAGATGTCGCCGCCTGCCTTCTCCGGAAGGGCCAGGGCAATGGCACTTTCCAAGTCACTTGTCACGGCACGGTTGTCGAAATTACTTGGGTCTGCCACCCTGTACAGCTGCGCACGGTTATTGTATGCTGAAGCGTATTTCGGCTGCTCTGTGATAATGTTGTTTATCAGCTCAATTGCTTTTGCGACGTTGCCATCCTTCTGAAGTAGGATTGCCTGCTTTTCGATTTCGACCAGACGCACCACCGTCTCGGTAGCGACACGCTGGTCAGGTGGAAGTGTCAGGTCGATTCTCGTGACCGGCTGCGCAGGCTGGGACTGTGTCAGAATGGAGTCGAGGATCTTTTGATCATGATCCGTCAATTCGCTAGTCATGCACACATCCGCTTTCTTCGACTCAGAGGTTCCTACCTGCATGACGTGTCTGTCGTGGTGCAACTTGTGTGCTCGTAGTTTTTTGAAATTGGTCGCGCAATCGCTTACTCGGTTGGAGGCCTACCCAGCATTATTTAAACCTATGTATATATATATGCACATGAAATACGTACATTTGCTCTAGAATCCGAGGATAATCCACTGGCCGGATAGCTTGAGGCTCCTTCCGGATTAGGTATAGATTGCTTTGTTGCGCAGTCTTGTCATTACGCGAGGTAGGCACATAGGGGTGCAGCGCCTGTGCTGCTAGCTTGTATCTGATATAGAGCAGTTTCAGCATGCATGGGGTACGCATAGGAAATGTAGGCGCGCGTTTGGTAAGTGCTCAATGGAACCGTATCGATATTGATGACCTCGCCGTATTGCTGGAATATTGCGAGCAGATTCATTGAATTTCTCGTCAGGCGCCCGTCTATGTTCTCAACGATCAAAGTCTGAGATGGTTTATGTGGGAAGGCGCCGACTCTAAACGGGGACCCCTGAAACATCGAGTTTACTCCTGCAAAGGCAGCCTGGTTTCCTAGTCTCGACACTGGGCGCCCAGCTGCGCTTTGAGGTCGCAACAATGCATGCCAGTCATGCTGCATATATTTTGAATCTGTATGCTTCAGGGATGGGTGCTTCTCGTTGGGTTTGCACTCTTGAGGAGCCTTTCGCGCGTCCTTATCAAGGTGCACTTGCTCGTATTCAGTCTCTTCAAGCATCGTTGTGGTAGCGCGTTTGTGCATCACTCCCGATTGTACCGAGTCAGGCGTGTTTGGTGAGTCTACAACACCGCTCTCTGGAGTGGTCGGACCCGACGGAGAGCTCATGTTAGACCCGGAGCTCCATAACGGACTTTGTGTGGCCATGTAGCGTGGCTCACGCGGCTCAGCAACAGAGTATCCGTACGTCTCCTTGGTGGCGACCGTTGGAGGCACCACCACATCATCACTAATGGAGTCCTCCTCAATGCTAAAAGCAGTGAACATGCCGTAGTAGCTCCTACGGACCCGTCCCACGCTTTCGACGGTGCTGAGTGCGATCTTCAGACGCAGACGTGGAGTTTTCAGAGTGTCTGTCCGCACAAGCGCAGCAGCCTCACGCGGGCTGGTCAGCTGTATGATTCCTTGTCGAGTATTTTGTTCGTCCGTGTCATCG
The DNA here is from genome assembly GCA_030578495.1 of Starmerella sirachaensis. Taxonomy (NCBI): domain Eukaryota; kingdom Fungi; phylum Ascomycota; class Dipodascomycetes; order Dipodascales; family Trichomonascaceae; genus Starmerella; species Starmerella sirachaensis. The sequence goes on along the minus strand of JAJMSC010000004.1, from coordinate 240,713 downwards.
TATACAAGCGTTGCGGTCACAGCAATACCAACGTCACGGAGGTGTTTATAAAGATCTGCCGCGCGCCAGTCGCCGGGTACACCGGCCACGCGAACGACCCGAGCACCATTGGAGGTGGCCTTGGGCTGGATTCCAGGCCCAATCTTTAGAATCCCATTGGTGCCATACGCCAAGGCCTGAACTGAGTGGCGCCCTGGCTTGGACTCGGCTGTGGCTCCTACCTCTTTGGGGCCGGGCGAACCAGTTTGCTGCATGCCAGCTGCGCCGTTGTCATTGCGAACCTCCCACTGTAAGTTACGTGCCTGTCGCACTGTCGCGAGCTCTTGAGTCTCTGTACAAGCGGCCACTGAGCTCTCCATAGTCATGGCGTAGCGTGTTGCAGATTGGAATGCGAGGGAGCTCGGTGAATTGTGCTCAATGTTCGCCTGAAACTTCGCTTTATTGGAGGCGCGTGATGGAGACTGCATTCGCTTGGCACCTGCGTGCGCAGCTGCGTGCATAGGCGCCGCATCCATGGCTACATTCGTACGTCGCCGCACCGTGATCGGCATTCCAAGTAAGAGCAGGGGCTCAGTCGACCTCAGTGCTATCGTTGTTGACGTGCGATCAGTGTAGCATACGAATCCATATCTGAACGCTTGTTTGGCATTCTTTTTGCTCAAAAATGCCGACTCGATAGCGCCGAACTGACGCATGAGCTCCTTGAGCTGCCAATGCTGCGTTTCCTGCGGGATGTTGGCTACAAATACAGTGCGGTCATTACGGAAGTCGGCGAACCCCATTTTCTTTTACACTCAGTGAAGGGGTGCGAAGCCGTCATCCCCACGATTTATAGGTAGTTACAGAATGATACCTAGGTTGCCCTTTTCGGATGCACCCGAGTGTGGCACTCACCCTAGCCTAGATGACTCCGCCAGAAACGGGGATGAGGATCAATCCACTAAATAGCGAAAGGCGTAGTGCTGATGAATATAATGTAAACAGGACTCCTGGGTAAACGCTCTATGAATACACTGCTCATCGTTACGCCTGCTTCCTCTCAACGCTTGGAGAAGCTGAAAAAAAAGGGTATCAAGAGGCAGGTATTTGACTGGGGCAGTTGAAGCGGCCAACCGTAGTTCACACTTACACTGTAAATAATTGTCAAATTTAAGTACGCTGGAACTAGCACCAAGCCTCAGCACTGCCGCAGGTCAGAAGCAGTTGATGCCTTTAGCTGCAAGATTAGAGTCCTGTTTGGAGTTTTTAGCAAACGCAGTTTACTGTGTTGCACAGTCTGAGGGCAGCTCAGGCATCGAGGCACCCTGAATCCCAGGAACCGCGCCGGGGAATGCGCCGCTCGACACGTCCCCGAGCAGCTCGGGCGGCGGCGCACCTGTCTCCTGCATCTCTTCCATTTTTGCGGTGATAAACTTACGAGCTGCCTTGTCCGAATCGGAGTAGGTGGGATCTTCGAACTTTTCGACAATAACTGCGACGAGGGCCTGCTGCTTCTCGTATACTTTGCGCTCATCCTCCGGCTTCTTGGCGCCGTGCGTCTCCATCCACTCCGGAAACTTGGTATGCATTTCCTTGAGAGGCCCATATAGCACCTCTTTAGACGATATCTCGTCCATGAGCGAGGCAAGAATGCCGTCGAGCCCCGCCTTGTCCTCGCCGGCTGCGCCGCTCTGGATCTGCTTCAAAAGGTTCTCCAAGAAGTCCTCGTCTTCAGTGCCATCTCCGGACGCTGCTGCTGGTTTCTGGGAGTCGTTCAGGCGGTCCATTGTTCGCTTGATAGTGTCGTCAAACGAAAGCGGCTCCTTCGGATCTGTCGCCGCAGCATCGCCGCGCGGCTCGCGGCCCGCCGCCGCCGCACGAGGCTGTTCTGTTTCAATCGCGCCGCCGCTGATACCGGCCACCAGCTGCTCAAAAATCTCCCGCGATGCAGGGTCGGTGAGCTGGCTCAGCAGCTCGTCGGTGCTGTGCTGGAGATTCGCCAGCGTCTCCGGGTCCTCGCTATCGCCCAGCGAAAGTGCCGAGACATCTGGCTCTGCTCTTGTGCTCTCCTTGCCAGGTTCATGGCGTGCCGGAGGAGCATCTGAAGCCGGCACGGCTGCCGGCGTCGCGGTATCCCTTTCGACGCCGCCATCGTCATCAGATGCCGGCTTGGCTATGCTGTTGCTCTGCTTGCTCTGCTTGCTCGAAGGCTTCGCGTGAACCTCAACGTCGTCCAGGAGGTCGTCAAGGTCGTCGTACTGGTCGGCAGGCATTGCAAGTCACAACAAAGGTTGTTGGCACAAATAATGCGGGGGAGCTGCAGCTTGGACATAATTCCCGCTGGCAGTATCCAGTAGTGCCGAGCTGACCTGACCTGCGGTAGCGCCTGCATATATCTCCGGTTTTTCAGAGCGCACTTAGTGGACGCTCAGCCCGTGGAGGGAAGACTCCCATGCTTGGGACCAGCTAAAACTGCGTGAAACCAAAACATTGCGATCCAGATCGAGCGTGTGGCCAGTCTCCATCACACCTCGCAAAGTTTCTCACAGCTTCTACCTAGACTACCTCTAACTCAAGAAATAATCTATTCTACTGATTTGATGGCACGCAGCCTAGTATTATCCCGGGCACTACTACTATCGCGTTTCAACATTGGCCGAATTTTTGAGAGTTACCATATCTCTACTCTTCTGTGTGCAGAACCCAATTTGTTCGGATTGGCACGCTGCGTCGGGTATGCTAGGAGACTCAATCTGTTCTTACCTCTGGCTGATCCACTCAACAAGCTGCAGCAGTGTGGCGAAACGCGATCCGGGTCGGCACACATGTGCCTGCGAAGGGTGAGGGAGGCATCCTCCCAGCAGCAGAAGCGAGCTGAGTCAGCCGAGTCACCACCTTCCGGTGGGTGTGGCGGCTTTCGGTGGGGAGGTTTGTGGCGTGCGATCTCTAGACGCGCAGCCCAAGAGAGTGTACCTCTGTATACAACCCTGAGAGCAGAATGAGCAGCCTTTGTCTGAGCAGACTACAGGAGGAGCGCAAAACATGGCGCAAAACGCACCCGTTCGGGTTCTACGCAAAGCCTTTGAAGGACAAGGACGGGAATCTGAACCTGATGGAGTGGACACTCGGTATCCCGGGCAAAGCAGGTACGAAGTGGGAGGGTGGAGTGTATCCAGTCACCCTCACATTCAACACTGACTATCCTGCGAAGCCGCCGCGGTGCCAGCTACCGAAAGGATTCTACCACCCGAACGTGTACCCAAGTGGAACGATTTGCTTGTCGATTCTTAACGAGGAGCAGGACTGGAGGCCAAGCCTGACGATGAAGGAGATCGCACTCGGTATCCAGGCGCTGCTGGACGAGCCAAACCCGGACTCGCCTGCGCAACGCGACGCGTATCACCACTTCATCCAGGACCCATCGCTCTACAACAGGAAGGTCCGCGAACTCGTTGACCAATACAAGGAGTAAGCACCTCTTGCTTTTCGCAACCTATCTTACTCCGGTTCGCGTCGGAACGGCCACACTGCGCCGTAGCAGCTAGTGCTCTCTTTCCTGCTGCTTGCGCGACCTTAGTATGCCACAGCTCAGTCTGCCACAGCTCAAGCTGCTAGCATGACTGCTGCTAATTCGGGCCCACGGTCCTACAAGGTGGACACTCGGCCGCGTTTCGTTTGTCTGGAAATTGAGCCCTATTCAGGACGCAGGGCCAACTCCGGCCCAATTCGGAACGGCTTACAGGATCAGAGGCCCCCGTGCTACTCTGATCGAACCAAAACTGAGCTGGTTGGGTATGTGCTCGGCTTGAGCCGCAAGACTGTCTCTGTGTGCAGCAGTCCAGCTACCGAGCCCCCAAAGGCCCTTCCCGCGGGCGTCTCGCGATGCGAGCCAGCATTGTAAAACTACCGCTTTATACGTATGCGATCCAATTAATGTCTCTCAAGTATTCGACGGCTGCTAGAATCCTTTGCATTACGCTTAGATTGCGGTTGGCCCCGTCTCGGTCATCATCACTGTCGTCCGGGGATGCACCACAAGCAGGCCCACCTCTTCGTCAGCACGCGCGACCATGGACCGGACGGTGCTGTACCGCGAAATCGTCCGGCTAGCGCTCGACGGCGAGCAAGTTTTGCCACCGGAGCAGGCAGCTGAGCCGGACTCGGTGACGCAGGAAGCTTCGGCCGTCGCGAAGCAGGTGGCGCGGGTCACCGCCATGCTTCGCCAGGTCCGGCCTCGCTACCTCGCGCTCGCCGGCCCTCAGCAGCTGAGCGACGCTGCTAAGGACGACCTTGACTACACTGTGCGCCAGGTTCTTCAGCGCGAGCAACGCAAAGTCCGTGCGCTCGAGCGCAAGGAAGAGGAGCGGCAGGCCACGGCGAAACCGACTGGGTTCGCCGCGAAATGGCTGAGCAGTCCTGAGGCGGCGGCCGCCAGCGAGACGCTCGCTGCACACCGCCGAGGTATGTTCTTCTATTTGAACCAGCAGCTGCAGGCCGCCTCGCTCGCGCTCGGGGAAATGCAGCGCGTGCGGCTCGCGCGATCAGCCCAACGCAACCCACACGCGCGCCCAGTCTCGAAGCGCCCACAGGCTGCGAGTAATCCGCCTCTTTCTGTTTCTACTGGTGATGGCGATTCACTGGAATCGGAGAGTCCTACGAAAGCAAGGCTTGAGCCAGGCGCAGAAGGCGTGGAGACTTCGGAGCCCACCGTTGCTGCACCCCCAGTGCCCGAGTCGGCGAATGGGCAAGCCGAAGGCTCGAGTATGCGGCTCATGATGGAGGAGCACGACGAGCTGCTTGAGGAACTGAATGCGACGCTAGAGAAGGCGCAGCGTGCCGAATCGTCCCTGCGTGAAATCGCCGAACTACAGTCGGAGCTGAACCAGCATCTTGCCTCACAGTCGCAGCAGCTTGACACGCTCACGACCGATGTGTTCCGCACGACGACAGATATCTCTGGCGCAAACACGCAGCTCGAGCAGGCCCGCCGCAGCTCCCGGCGTGCGTCGCGGTTCGTCATTGCTAGTTCGCTCGCGACAGGCGTATTCCTGCTTCTACTCAACGGGAAGTGAGCCCTACATCTAAGCAAGCGCTGTGCGCGTTCCTCAAGCCCTCTTCAACATCATGCGATACCTGATAATATCAGTTTTAAAGCCACAACCATAAAGACAGTTCAAAATTCACCACAGTTTCCCCGTCAGTTCGGGTTCATACTGCGGCACAGCGTCGACCTGCTGCTTTCTGTAGAAAGGAGCGCCTTTGTCTCTACATATGCGGCACTGAATACTACTGTATGGCCTGTCTGGTGAATCACCCCTCGCGGCCGGGGAGGCGGATAAATGAGCAAGGGACGCCAGTTTAGACAGTGCAATGTGCCGCAACCTCAATTAGAGAAACATATACATGTTCAATACGTTTAGATCTCAGATATTTGGCATATGCCGTGCCCTCCTTCCCCACTCTCCTCGCATGATTCCTTCTCCAGGAGCGGGCCTCTGTCCGTTCCGAGTATTCAGTTCCCGGAGCTCACCAGTAGGCCTCGTAATGAGACTAGGTGCATGACGGCTGTGAGTTTTGGCAATTAAACTTGCTGGCTCGTCCTATTGGCGGTAGACACCAAGCTTGTGAATAAATTAGCTTGACAACAATGCAACGTAAGGGCAACCAATCCCTCATGTTGGCTGTCAGAACCAAATTGCCTTCGCTTCTGTCAGGGCCATCTGCGGTGTGTCTCTCACCTGCGTCACATATAACATATAATTTGAAGCCTGCTTCCCCCTCCTCTGGAATGAGCAGCTGTGGCGATTATTGCTTTCAGAAACTAAGGCCGGGGACAGGGCTACTCAGGATTCCTCACAAACCAACAGACATGGTGAATGAGCTCACAATTGCTGACCAAGCGAGCGGCCAATGCAAGCGCTCCACGTCATAACTTACCCCCCTCTCAAACAGGAAGGTATGCACACCTTGCTATTTGCAACCATGCGGACAGGCAATTCTAAGCTGCCTGTAATGAAGTAAAATGATGTGTCGATATTTGAAATATGGAAATTATGCTAATCTCGGCTCATCCCTAAGCTCTCGAACGCTCTAAAAGCTCACCAGGCGTCAGGGAAGGCTTACCGAGGCGAATATGCTGATGGAAGGGTAGGTGCCCTGGGTATGCAAGTCTGCTGGAAAGAGAAAGTGCGGTGCTGTTAGAGTCCTAACCCACAAAGTATATAAGCCCTTCGAACTCCTCCCTTGAATCGTCGTCCCTCTTTCGAGGGGCCACTTTTCAAATGGAACTTGAAAGATTTCTATACCCTTCTGACTTTCCGTCGCAAGTGACTCACTAGCGATGATGTGGTTCAACTGCTGGTTCGATCCTTTGCCCCAGGATCGAACCATCAAACCATAGGCAGCATTAAATGCATGCCGTTGACTTCACTCGCCCCTACTATGGGCATCCCTCTTTCTGTTGGAGTCTGATAAACTCCGAACGTATCATAGCCGCCTCTTTCGAACTCCAAGAGGCGGCTGTTTTGATGTACTACTTGGTGTGCTTGGTTTTGCCCTTTTTTCTTATTAAAGAAAAAATAGAGCACCATCAGCAGCACCAGTAGGATAAAATATACAATGCGAACTCCTGTTGACATTGCCTCTCCCAAAATGCACGACGGCAACTTTGAGAGTATGGTAAACGCGGACCCAATGAGAACTGATGCAAGTGGGTGTCGGATTCGTTTCACCGCTACATTAACTCCACCTGATAACAGCTCTCTTTCCCCTAGGCGAATCTTGATCAACGATGCTAGGACGCCAAGGGAACCGCAACATATTAACAGTAAGCAAGCGCTGATTGTTGGCAGGTCGCCACTTCCTAGGCTTGATTCAAACCGGTTTAATGATGCAGTTGAGATGATTTGAAGGGACAGGAGTAGGATCTCTCTGCTGCTAAAACTCGCGAAACCAAAGATTCCCAACTTTTCTTTAGAATCTCGGAAAAACGTCTTGGAGAGGATCGAATCCACTGCGAGCGAGAACGCTGGCGGTTTAAATCGTTTGTCTGCGTACCTCGAGAGCGGCCTTGTTGCTGTGATGGCAACTTCTCTATGTGTGAGTAAACATAAAAGACATAGAATAGATCCTAGCAAAGTAGCCAAGATTGCAACTCCACCGTCAGCTATGGTTACTCTCGAACATAGTAGATGTATCAGGCATATCAACGCTCCCGAGAGGACGCAGCAAGTGTTTCGGGTCTCTACGGTTCCCCAGATGCCTCTGGAAGAGCTTGTGTCATTTTCGTTCACTTTAACCAGGCTTGACGCAGAAAGTATCCCTATTAGCGAAAAAATAGTGATAGGTTCGATTCGGTAAAGGTTGGAGGCAGATATACCATCCGATACAACTGCCGCCAGCCAGACGGTCGAGCCTGAACTTAAAGCTACTATACCCACCAAGCACACCGATTCAATTGCAAATTTTACTGCGGCGACTGTTGGCCCAGAAAAATAAGGAATTGTGAAAATGCCACTATGGGAATGCAGCAGAAGAGTCTCGCAGGATAGTGCCACTGGGAGGTACAGGTACTTGGAAATGACATACCACGGAAACGTCTCATTCATACTCGATAGCAGGTGCGTATTCGAGGACAATAAGCTTAAACTGTATGGAGCAGCGTGGCAGCAAGTGGATATCGCAATGAAGCCTAAGGTACAAGCCAGCTTTAAGCTTCTGTTATCATTGAAAATCTGACGTAGCCCTTTGCTTAGTTCCTTTTCTCGCTCGAATTCTGATTGTATAGAGATAACGATAATATGTGCGGAAGCAAGAAACAGTAGCATACCATATTTGGCGAAGGAAGTGACTTCACCTGAGGCAGCGAGCTCAGACATATGGCAAAGGATGTGACTGAGTGCAGTGGCTACCAGAGTGCCAATGCCTCCTTTAAATACTCCAGTGAATCTATCTCTTAAGTATGGCACTGAAAACGAGCCAGTCTCGGCAGCTGTTTCCACTAGTGTGATATACTTCGAAGTACGTCGGGGCGTGAACTTTAGGAGGTCGATGCAGAGCTCAACGTTTTCGATGGTCATTGACCGGTGAGTGAGTATAGCAATTTGACACAAATAGCATATGATGATACTGAGAGCTACCGTAATACTGGCATTTTGAGCAACGGATGCCCACCACAAGAGGAGTCGAAGTAGACTCTGACACAGAGTGGCGGCTAAACTTAGTTCGAGACCACAATTGTCACTTCCCCATAGCTTGGGCATATCTTCATTTTCATCTCTGTCTGAACAACCAGGCTTGAGTAAACTAGCACACATGCAAGACGCCCATGCAATAGCAGGAGCATATGCTGCAGTCGAGATTTGGCCCGTGGTGAGCCACACATAAAAGCCTTTTCCCAATAGTAGCTCACTCGCATGAAGCACTGACAGGCTAGTCAACACTATCATAACCTTAGCTGCTATGATAGTATCTGCCGTGAGACCAGGAATTGGAATGATACCGTGCCTTCGGAGGTCCAAGGCGCCTTTAAATAGCTCTGAAGTTGGTAAAAACATTCTGCCAGCCATTGTTACGAACGAAGCATACGGTTCTAGCCATCCCAGGGCGTCTTATGGGAGAATTGGCCGCATTTTGCGGTAGCTGGAAGTCGAGGTTGACATCTATAGAGGAGGGAGTCTCACATTGTGAGCTACCCCGCTTTAATTCACATCCCAAGTCTGCCGCTGTGGCCAAATTGGGCGACGGTCGCCTTTATTGTGCAACCACTCCAAATTCGGCGTGGCAGGATGCCTCGACATAATCACGTGCAATCCCAAATAGGAAGGTTCTTGTCCTGAGCGATAACTGCCACGTAGTCCATTAGAAAAATCTACCGAAAGTCCAATGAAAATGTGTATATGTATAGGTTTTAAATTTAGCAGATTTACGTTGCTTTTAGCCACCGCCAAAGCATCAATAGCTCCCTCTGACGCGGATAACGACCGAGACAGAGGTCATCTATATGCACTCCTGGGTATGTAACTTTCCCCTAGTCCCTTCACACTCAAGAGCTCTACCAAACCCTGGCATGTCCTTCATCTCGGCCGACGTAACGCAACTTGCACACTCACTCACTTCCGGAGCGTTGGTCGGTGCAAACAGCCTGCACGTACCTGCCCACTGCTAGCGATGACGATGGGCCAAAACTAAAGAGTTCTGTAATGACGAATTCTGGGCCCAGCATGGCAAGAGTGGGGGCTGGGGAGAGCTAAATCCCCTGTTCTCGAGTCAGCGACAGTGCAAGCTGAGGGCCCCAATATGCAGCTCATGGAAGCGCGATGAACTGCGCAGTTGAACTAATGCCTTTCATCTCAGTCGCAGCAGCTTTGCTCGCTCACGACCCGCATGTTCTGCAGAACAACAGGTATATTTTAACACAGCCACGCAGCTCGCGGTGCGTAGGCGATTTTCCGTCGCTATCTCGCTTGTTCCTAAGGACTGACCTTGGAAGACTCAAAGACGAGTTTGGCTTGGCACTTGTACAAAGCACTACTGGCACAACACGTATAGGAAATCGTTCACAAGAAAAGAACCGCGCGGTTTCCAATGCCCAAGGCGTGTGCATCACAGGACATGACCGTGCGGAAGGTGCCTCAGATGCGACGCGTTTTCTGCGGTAACGATATACAATGATAAATACACAAACTTTTACATTTTGCCTACACAGTGTCCCTGTGTTCTTCTCTCCTCCATTTACGGGCGGTATAACATTTCAGAATAAGCACAAACAGCAAAGCGACCACGTACTTCCCAATTCTATGTCCATATGCTTTTGACAGCATGGGCTCTGCAAACGGAATCTCAGAAGGGCGGTGCTCGTAATGTTTGCCCCAGGTTGACGTAATGGCGAGAATGCCGTAAACAGCGCCTAATGGCAAGAAAGGATGTAAGGAAGCATTGAGTTTCCACTTTGGCCATGAGATCCAGGCCTCTTTCGCCTGAGCAAGAGCTACCAGCGGTGCAGCTTCCTCGCCTGTGAATGGGCCAAAGATAGCTTGTACTAAGTACAGTAGGGGAACACCATATACTAGGCAGAGGTCGACTGAAGATAGAAGTAATGATCCCAAGGAGTAGAACCCGAATATGAGCTCATCAGAACGTCTGTGTGGATGATAAAACAAAAATATTTCGAATCCGGGCTCCCATAAAAGTCCAATCGTGACAGACAGAGCAAAAAATAGGAAGAACCGCTTACAGGCACGGAAAATGAACGACGCAAAAGCAATGACTATACTCGGGGCTAGCATACGTGCTCGACCCAGGTCCTCAAAGGCAGAATCTAGAGTTTCAGCCTCAATGAATGGTTCCAAAGATGTGAGTTTCTCGAAATGCCCAATAGCAACGGCATGACCGACTCTTTCAGTGAGGCCAGTCAGCGCTATCAGGATTGGCTTCCCCTCTATAAGATAAACACCTAGAGCGGCACCATTAATGCTAAGGAGGTCGTCAATGGAGGTAGCTGATACTACGCTCTCGTCCATGATCAGAGATCATACCTTATCTCCGACAGCCCCTCGTTAGTTGAATACGTTGATATGACATAGCATATCACGTGGTTTGGAACACTGCCATAATGCGTGTGAAGTGAGGTAGGTAGGAGCGTCCCGAATTCATCTATCGGATTTAGTACAAGAGCAGTATTCAGATACAGCTAGCCCATAATGACTCTCGTGTCCTATCTTTTTTAGCGCTACAATGTTATGGCCTTGGTCGTCGGGTCTTGGAAGCAGACGACACTCAGGTAGGTAGGTAGCTTGTCCGGCCCTTCACACAGGCCAACAGACAGCATGGACAAGCCCACCTTCCTTCAACAAACCGCGTATATAGTCTATAAAGAGTCTCTAGGTCACCGCCTGTATCTCCTCTCAAATATCAATACAGGTGCTGCACTCGAAAGTTGTCACTGCGCATAGAACTTTTGTAGACTCATGCGGTCTTAACAAGATTCTTCTCACTGGATTTAAAATTTTTGTCTCCAATCTACGCACATACTCAGCTTAAGACTTCAACATCCAAAACTATCAGGAAAGTCAGAATTCTGAGATTACTTTGAAGATATCAAAAGGTATACGGCTCCCAACCAGCTTATGTATTAGCAAATGTTTACAGTATACATGCGATATATACAACACATTGTACATATCCAAATAGTAGAGCTACTTTATACTACTCTAGGCATTTTTCTTACTTCGCACGGTGTGTTAAAAAAAGGAATTGTGCAAGTACTCCACCCAAAGTCTGAACGGTTTTGAAAGCAACTACTACAATACGTCTAAAGATCTGAGTGACTCGATGTGCGAGTCCGTCTACTTTAAGGTAATCCTGAGAGTAGCAGACTTACAAAGAGTGACTGACTGACAACGGTAAGATAAGGCAAGGGTATGTCATTCCTCACATTTCTATTTTATCCATTTTCCGAAACTTTCTTTCATTGGCCTGAGAATCAACTTCGATATTGCCTCTGCATCCATAGGTTAACAGAATTCTCTGCCGTCATCGATTGATTGACCAAGCCGCTAGTATGAGTTGACCGAATCATGTCCCCACTGTCTTACTCATGATTGAATTGAGGTAACGCACCGGTAATACTCACATACAAGGTCGTAGCGCACCCGAGCGGTATCAAAGCTATCACTATATCCATACAGAGTTCTCTATTTGGGGGCTCAACGGGAAAGCCACACTCTGGATTAACAGTACTCGCTGTGCCGATTCATCTCTGATACGAGATTTGAAATGTATTTGCGTAATAGGTAGCTGAGATATCCTTGAGGTACGGGTTTCATAAAGACGCTTCCGCAACTTATGGTGCCGCATGCAGGAACCAGGTGATCACTATGCTTCTATGTAAGATGCACGGGTCTCCATGACATTAATGACCGCGAACTCGGCGACTGCGTTACGAGGCCCGGTCGACACTCTCAACTATGCCGCCGCCGATCGTCAACCCGTTCAAGCGCAACACAAATCGACCTAGGTCTTTGCAGACCTCTGGCGGAGCGAGCACGGCTGGGCGCTCCAGCTCTAACTCCACGCGCGCAGCTGCGCCTTTGCCGAGATGCCGAATCTTGCGTCCACCAGCCTTCTTTGCGTCAAGTGACTCAACAATGCGGCTCACTTTCACGGTGTCGTCGACTCGACCTAAATGGAAGGCGAGTTTCGTACCTGGGAGAATCGGTCGTGGCACGTCGAAAAGACGCACTTTCGCTGTGAACCGCGTGGCGGGGTACAGACCAGCACCAGGTACGGCAATCACGTCGCCAGGTTTGACCGTGACATCTTGGTCCGTGTCGAGCTTCATCTCGCCGCTCTCTCCAGCAACGAGGAAATCGCGGTCCACAATAGCCTTAATCTTACTGAGCTGATCGGTGGCCACGAGCTGGACCGGGTCGCCGGCTTCGACGGCGCCACTAAGCACGCGGCCGCTGACAGTGACAGTCGACTGGAAAGCCTCAACAAAGGCGTTAGCTGCCAAGAACCGGAACGGCTGCTTTGTGGCGGTGAGCGATGCGCGTGAATGTGCGAACTCGTCGAGCGCGCCCACAAGTGACGGGCCTGTGTACCATTTAGCATCATCTGTCTTCTGGACTACATTTGCACCTGTAATACCACTTGTAGGCACGTACACGATGTTTTTCTCGGTATATCCGACCTTGCGCACGAGAAACTCGGTGAGCTGCGCACTAATCTCGTCAAACCGTGCCTCGCTCCAAGCCTGCGTGTCGAGCTTATTCACGGCTACAATCACGCGGTCAAGCCCGAGGCTGCGCGCGAGCACAGCATGTTCCTTGGTTTGGCCGTCTAGCGAAAAGCCGCTCTCAAATGCGTTCGTGTCGCTGTCCACAACAAGCACGGCAATGTCTGCCTGCGCAACGCCAGCAATCATGTTCGGCACGTAGTCGCGATGACCCGGCGCATCGAGCACCGTGAACCGCGTGGCCGCCGTTTCGAACTTGGCTTCGCCAATATCCACAGTCACGCCGCGCTCGCGCTCCTCGTCGGTCGCGTCCATTGCCCAGGCCAGCCAGAAGCTGGCCTTACCGGCCTTTGTGCTCTCGTGCTCGTACTTCTGCATCGTTTTTGCGCTGAGTGCACCCGTATCTAAGAGCAGCCGGCCCATCAGCGTCGACTTGCCAGCATCGACGTGTCCGATTACGACAAAGCTACACGCCGGCTTCATGTTGAGACCGGCGAGCTTGCTGAGCAGAGCATCTTTCTGTTTGGCCTCTACAGCGGTCTTCTTTTCTGGCGCCGCTGACTTCTGTGTTGGCGCCGCAGCAGGAGTCGTATTCTTAGCCGGCGTCTTCCCCATTGCAGGCGCTGTTTTGTTGGCAGGCGCAGGCGACTGTTTCTTATCGAACGCGCTCGCCTGCGCGTTTAGCACGGCGTCGTCCGGGCTTGGCTGGCTGAATCCCTGTCTGGTAGAGGCGGTCGCCGCTAGTTTTGCTATGTTGGGGTTAGTTTTGCTGCTCTGGCGCACGCCAATCCCGATCACAGCGCCAAACTCGGACGGTTCACGTAGCTTCAATGTTTCTGCATGGTTCACAACGGCGTAAGCTATTTGCGGCTCCCACTTCTTATGCACAGACACGGGGGTAGTGTTAGAGACGTCCGGCGACGCCTGGCGGGAGGAAGCATCCGAGCCCGTCTCCGCTGCACCTGGATCCTTCGCAACCTTTCGGTTCTTCAGCTTCTCGAGTGCAGAGCTCAACCTCCCCGAGGATGGTGCCGCCTGCGACGCCTTCCTGCGTTCGGCCGCAAGCTCGGAGAGACTTAGCTTCTTCTTGCCCGCGGACTCCGCCAACGCTGCGGCAGCACCTACTTGTGCGCTTGGGTCCCCTTGCGTGTCTTTTGAGTCCTGGGCGTTCTGCGTCTGCTCCTGCTTCGCAGCGAAGACAGTGGCTGTAGAGATCCGCGCACGTTTGTCGTTGTCATCGTCGTCATCGTTACCGTCAGCCATTGCGGGCTGCGATCGGGATTGAGCGCGGAGTTGCGCGAGTTTCTGGAGAGGGGTTAACTTACCATTTGCTGCTGGTTCAGGCTTCGGCTTCGGTGAGTTCTTCGGCTTCGAGCGCTTGCGTAAGTTTGCGATCGCCGCGTCGACGTCCCAGTCCACGCGGTCGAGCTCCGCCTCGGCGTCAGCCGCACTTACTACCACGGGCTTGAGCGCACCCACGACATCTGCAATCGCCGCGTCTTCGTCGAACGAGTCCTGCTCGTAGTCGTACAAATCGTCGTCGTCGAGATGCATGAAGTTATGTAAGTTTCGCCATCTCCAGCCAGTCTTTTTTTTTAGCAGCGCAAGAGAGGTAACATTCCTAGAAAGCTGTCTATTGTGACAGCTCGTTCCTGCTCTCTAGAAAGTCTTTACATGAATGGAACAAGTGCGTATTAAGCTAGCGTACACTACGCGAGTGCGCATTTGGCTGCGGCTCCGCAAACGCGCACCATTTCAGCGTGGAGCAGTGGACTAGATTAAATATGAGATAAATAAAAGAAAAGACCTGAAGATTCAGCGAGCTGACGGCCCTCCACGCGAAATATCGGGACCCATCATGCTCATTTCCGGCATGGATGCTTCAGAGTCATCACGGTAGTAAACGCGGCGGTTCAGCCGGCGGCGCTGTTCCTTGGGTCCATCATGCGGCTGCTGCGCGCCAGGCGGCTGAACAGAGTCCATGGCTTGTGCATGCGCTTGAGTTGGGGCACTAACAGGTGGATCGTGAGCAGATGGTGCGTTGCTGGATCGGGCAGTTTGGGTTGGCTGCGAGGCAGGCCGTGGGTCTGAGCGCCCAACCTCGTACTGCGGCGGTGGGAATTTCACCGGCCAGGCGCCTGGAATCCCGAGCCGAACCGCGCTGGGCGTCACCGTACTCGCGTCGCTGACATTGTCGATACTAGGCGTGCCGGGACCCGCACTCGATAAATTGGATTGGTTGCCTGGAGCGCTCGTGCTATTACCCTCCGATCCCTGTGAGCTACCTTGAGATCCAGGTCCCGTCGGGAGCTTGAACGACACGCGACGGCTGGTATCGGCGTCGACGGCGCGGCGGCCGCTGCCGTTGGCGTTTCCGCTGCCGCTGCCGCTGCCAGTGCTGCTGAACCTGAGCAGTGATGGCTTGCTCGAGTCTGTGCTCTCGTTCGCCGTATAAAACATACCGCTATCGTTCCCCGGAGAAACCTGTTCACGAGTCCCAGCGCCGAGACTGTTGCGCGTGATGGCCGGCGTCGACGTTACGGTAGGCTGCGAAAGTCGCGCTCTGTCCGCCTGCGGCGGTATCTCATAGCGTCGCTGTGTTGAAGGCCGTCCCTGCGACTCACCAGGCAGTAATGTACGCGCAGGAAGTGGCGGTAGCTCACCATTGAGCACGTTGGCATAGCGCGGTTGCTGCTGTTGCTGTGTTGGTGGAGGGTTGGGCTGCAGCTGTCGAGCCGGAGCCTGTCGTTCTGTCGGCTTTGGTCCCGCTCTGCTCGCAGATGTCGAGATACCAGTGGTGGAGGCCACTCTCCGCGAAGAGTCGCGCGACCGGTGCGACGATGCGGAGGACGGCGAAGCCCGCGACGGCGAGACTTGCTCAACTATCCGCTTGAGTCGTGCGGCGGGCGTGTGAGGTGAGCCTATCTCCGCAGTTACGCGTGAGGCCCTATCCTGCTCCGGCTCTTCTAAACTTCGGGAGCTCGATGGGTTCAGAGCCCCTACATAGTCTCTTTCTGCATCGATGCGCTCATCCACAGGGGACGACGACCGGACGTGCTCCCTCTGCTGAGACTCGCTCCGCTCGCGCGGATCATTATTCTCAGAAGTAGGGTGCATTAGGCTGCCTGAAGGTGGCGAAGCCACTCGACGAGCACTGCTCGTATCACCAGTGCGTGGGGATTGCGGTCCTGTCAAATCATGCAGCCCCACCTGCGGCCTGCTAGCTTGCACAGGTCTCGGGTGCCAAGCAGTGTCCGGCGACCTGCTCGGAGTAAAGCTATTTGGCAATTGTGCTTCCCGCAGCTGCCGATGAGTCGATTCGCTAGGCTCTGCATTGTCAATTATGGCACTCTGAGACCGTGACCGTGACATCGCATCCGGGCGAGGGTCGGCACGAGACATCGAAATCGGACTAGAGGCAGCAAGCTGGGTCGTCCTAGCATCACGGCGCAGAGAAGCTCCAAAATTACGATGGGCGCTCGCAGGCTGACTCGGTAGACTTGCTGGTCGGCTCATCGGCCGGCTCGGGAATGGGGGCTCGTCAAATCCTCGCATGATAGAGGATACGTTATATGCAGTTCCTGTCGATGTTTCCATTTCAATATAGCGCTGCGTACCGTTAAGCCTTAGCCGTGACGTTTCCGACACACTCGGCCCCGTTAGATCCGTTTGGCTTGCCGCCGACTCCATCTCATTTTGTACTACGCTTGCCTCAGCATCACCAGTCCCCTCGGTATTACCCATAAAATTGTCTCGACGGTCAAAAGAGCTGGTGTTATCAGCGGCACTGTTGTCCCTGGCCGATGACGACCGCTGGGGCTGCTGCTGAGGCTGCTGCGACTGTACGCTAGTATGAAGCTCTTCATCCTCAGCCTCCTCAGCATGTTTTTCGTTACTCCGATCGGCACCGTCGTTCAAGCTATAGTCATCCTGCGAGGCCGGCTCACGATGGTCCGCCCCATTCTGCGTATCGCTCGGTGCGGCCACTTCATTTTCCGGTGAGGGTATATTATGTTTCCTCGTCTCCATACTGGTATCATACGAACGCCCAGTAATGCTCGTATCCTCATGAGATTGGCCACTTTCGAATAAGCGCGAGGTTGACGCGTCATTGGGTGGAGGGCTTGGTCCAATCTCTGTAGTGCGGTCGAGTGTAGCCTGTGATGGCTCGCGCGGTGCATGCGCTATCGTGGCGGGGCCACCATGTCGCGGTGATCCTCTTGACGACGACACCGGGTGCGGTGATTCCCCTAGTGACTGCAGCTTAAAAGGTGAGCCTGAAGCTGGGGTGTCACCAGCTTGAGCTTCTTCGGCAGAGCTCAGTCTTCCTAACGGAGACCCTGTGTTCGGAGCGGATGTCCTTCCAAGGGATGCTCTTAGGGATCGGCTTGTCGTATCTCGCGATATGGATGCTGGGGCGTGTTCCCGGTATCCGTAGAGGGAATCGGCGTCCGCATCTGGCTCCCGGTGATTTAGGGCATGTGCGTCTTGTTCCAGGTTGTAGTCAGAAGCCTTGCGCAGTGAGAGATCCGATGGCACTTTCGGTTGGACATCGGCGACCGCTGAAGAGGCCCAACTATTCTCAGAGAGCAGGAGTCGAGCAGACTCCCGAGCTCGGGGCGATTGGCTCCCTGGCTCCTGTTCTAGCGCTCCCTCTGCGTCTGGGAGCTCCTCGTCCTCGGGCGGGAGGTCCTGACGAATTGCAGCGGCAGCAGATGCAGGAACGCTTGTTGAAGACTGCTCCTGCGAGGTATTTTCCTTAATACCCTGTTCCGTTACGTCTCGGGTGCGCGAAATAGCCGAGATTACCGAAGACTCGATCGAGTTCTCAAGGACGCTCCACGAAATCGACGGCGTGCCCGAGTCGTCGTTCGGGTCCAGCACCGTAAGCCGACGCTTCGTGGGTTGAGAAGCCCCGGTCTTGACTCGCTGCACAATTGGGGCAGAGAGTCCATCCTCGGCGCGGGGAACCTCAAATCCTGCCCGCCAAATGTAAGCCTTCAGCTGCTCGATGCGTTCGACAAGCGTCTCGTTCACGTCTAGAGTTTCGACCAGCTGCCTGCGCAGCAGCTGTCTCTGCTTGCGTTCCTCCATGTCTGGCTCGAAGCCCTTAAATAGAAAGCGGGGCCAGCAGTGCGACGGGGCTTTACTCCAAAAGCGTTTGGAGAATTAACGCAGGCGGTGCACGGAACCACCGACGCGTCGCAGTAAATATTATTACTCAGCGCAGACTCGCCTGTGTGCAAGGCTTCACCGCGCACAGTACACATATCAGGGCACGGGCCTGAAGCTTCACCGACCCTGTTTTCCGGCCTGCGCAGTTCTTCCTTTACAGCGCTGGTGGGTAATGCGCACCGGTATGCGACTTACATGCGACATATATGATTGATACTTAAAAGCTACACGCAAGAGCACGAGTTTTGATTTAAACTGTGGTCTCAATGTGCAGCACAAGAGAGTCAAGCGGTGCTATCATGTGAGCCCATACGTGTGTGTACCCACCTAGCCTGTGGGGAAGTCTGATCCCCCCCCACGTCGGCACCCCGATGCCTCCACTCACATCTCGGTGTATCCTGGATTAAATCCCGCTGATAGACAAGAAATGTGCTGAATTACTCGATATTTACTTATGGGAACGTGATATAGCTTTCTGCAGCTTTGCTGGGAAATACTGTACACAGCAATTGCTTGTTAGTTCTAGATAGAATCTGCCACTGTTGCTACGTCGAAGCGCGCCTTTCCCCCAGATCATATGAAGCTTGGATTATAGTAGCGGGGTGGTCGCGCCTGATTATCGACCCAAAGCAGACCGGCACGGACCATGTCGTCGAGGACTCTCTGCGCGCGCGCCTTATCCCATTTCAAGTTCGTTTGCAGCAGCTCTGTATCCACGTATCCAAGAGCATCACTCGCAACAAAGACGTCACCCTGATCCATGCTGAGTTCGCCGGCGGCGGTGCGGACGACTTGCGTACCGTTTGCGAGCCTCTCTAGATGCAGGCCTGGCCCGAACACTGCAAGCTCGTCAATGGCATGCACGACATCAGCCTCGGCAACAGTTGTGCCGAAGTGCTGCGAAAGCCGCGCTGTGAGCTGCTCCAGAGGGATGCTGCCACCATTGCGTGCCTGCATTTCTCTGCACACTTCCACAACACCGATCCCTAGCCGATCCTGGGCCTCGCGACTCTGTTTAGGAACTCCAAGCGGAACAGTCAACGGATCAGTGCCCATTGCGGCACACAGGCGCGCGAGAGCAGCCGCAAGCTCTGGGTTTTCCACGACCTCGGCTCCGTGCTCGTGCGAAAGCACATCAATAAGCGTTTCGAGTTTGGCTATCTCGAGGCTCGCCGCTTCGGACGCCTCAAACCCAAGGGCTGTGCGCGCCCGCGCAAAATTCTCCATAGATCCAAAATAACCCCGCAGGAAAAAGCAATTTGCAAGCCCCAAGACTGACTACACTGTCTGCTGAGAAAGGATATAGCGACGTAGAGTACACCAGCGCTCCAGTTTCGCCAGATCGAGTCGATCTGCTCGAGCTGCTAGCTCAAAGAGGGCGCTGGAGCTCTTCCGTGTATGATTCTCACTGGCTTGCAGTGTGAAGGGTCACCGTTAGCGTGGGTGTTCGCGATCGCGAGGGTGATCTTTATGAGGAGGGGTGAGATGGGCTTGACTTCGTAAGCCACAACCGCATGTTCTTGTTGAGGAAGAAGCGTGCGCAGCTGCCGCCAGCGGCGCGCACGGGGCTCACAGACACGGTTGCTGGACTCAATGGGCAGATCGACCAGCTCGTATCCATAATCCAGGACCGCAACTCTACTGCAAGCGACCGTATCACTGCGGCGGAGATTGTACGCTCGTATATCGATTTCCAGACGCTTTCGTCGATCCAGGAGGTCTGGTACGCAACGAAGGGCCTGCTTGAAATCGAAAACCAGGCTGAGGTGCGCCGTGCAGGGTGGAGGCTCACCCTGAGCTGCATAGACCACGACGAGATTAACAACTCAGGGCTCGCCGCGTACTACCACGCGATCGTGACCCACTCGAATATTGAGGACTTTGAGATCATCTTACAGTGCCTCGAGCACCTCACCAAAAACGGCCGCCGCAACATCGGCATCGCTCAGGGTCCGCGGCACCTCCCGCAGGTGTTGCTAAACTGGATCCAGCTCCTGACCGTGAGAACCCGGGAACTTCGCACCAACCCGCAGTCCCGCGACGTTGCTGCGCAATGGGGCGCAACCACTGAGGAGAGCTTTAGCAAACTACTGGAGTATACGGCGAATACACTAAAGTTCAACATGGCGAGCTGGGACCCGACCGAGATTGAGAATCTGCTGCTCGTCATCGTTGCCATCATCAAGGGCACGTCCGAGGTCGAGGACTGCCGGCTCGGCTGCACTCTCATATCGACTGTCCTCGCGTTTGGAATAATGCCAGCCACCGTGTTACAGCCCGTACTCGAGGTGCTGTGCGGCATCATTTCCGCGATTCCCGCACTCCAGGACACGGCAAAGTCTATCATCGAGAGTATCTCGGTATCTCATCTCCAGAATTCGATGTTCGTGCGGCTTTGTCGCATCCTAGACTCTCCAACTAGCGATGTCACCCAGGCTATGCGCTGTGCGGCGGCGACCGAACTGAAGGACCTCCTCATCGAAATGGAGGGCAAGATTCGTGCGCAGCAGGAGTCGGCGGCATCATCTCAAAAGGATCAATTGCAGAGAATGCCGCAGCGACGGGCTGGCTTGCTTGACGACGCGTCTGCCAACAAAAAACAGACCCTTGTTGATATTGACATGCCCATCGTCGAGGTCCTTGAGTCGTATCATAACGCGCTGGCTGATAGCGACGCGCCCATGAAGCTTGTCGTGGTACTTCTCGACTGCATGTTTGATCTTGTAACGATCTTCTCTACAATCAGAGAATCGCACACTAGTACGTGGCTGTGGACCGATACGGCTGCGCACCTTACGACGTCACCGAACGCCCTCATACTGCAGATCAACGAGTTGTTTGAAAAGTTCAGCACCTCATCCCGAGGGGACCACAAGCACAAAGATCTCCTCGATCAGTTCCGAATCAGGCTCAGCGAATTGGGTTCGGTACTGGCGAACATGCTGAAGGACAAGAGCTCGGCGATTGTCTATCAAGATGCAATTCTTATGTGCGTGCGCATGTCGCGGGTGCTAACGCCTGCGGCTTGCAAGACCGTTTTGGATACTATTGAAGCCCTACAGTTCTGCACACCGGGCATATACGGCTGGTTCGACCACCTTCGCGAGGTATTGGAGAATATGTATCTTGTGCGTGCCGATGCGTCTCGAGCTCAGATCCTCCGCATAGTGAAGAACGTGTTTGCCCTCGACTCTGATCAGGACGGATGGGTGGAGTTCGAAGACCTTCGCTGGGTAATTAACGCTGTTTTCTCCGCCTTCACCATAGTCGATGATGAGACACTCGCGGAGCTTATCGACGTATACGTGAACTACGTGTTTTTTAGCGATCCCGCCTTGTTTGAACTAGCGACGTTGAAGATAGAGGAAGCGGCCGCCACGAATGCAGCGGCCGTGGATGCTCTCACAACGGGAATCGCCAAGGCGTACCGCCTCTACACTAACCAGTCGCTCACCTTGCTCAACACAATCGAGCGTCTAGCCAAAAGCTCAGTAGGAAATCCTGAAGTATTCGTCAAGGCATGGAGCGTGCTGTGCCGGATCAGGAGCGACCGCTGGGACCGCCTAATCTTTATTGAGCCTGTTGTGGAAGAGGCCTATGGTGAGGTCCTCTTCGAAATGCTGGGCCCCCCGCCGAAACCTCTGATTGAAGTTCACTCCATCCCATCACTCGTTCTGAAGGTCTCGCCGGATGGGATTGGCCAGGGTGTCGTCGATATCATTCCGCTGCTTGAGGTTATGTTGGAGGTATTCCAGAGTAAAGAAACAAGTGAGCGCGCGTTCATCTCGGTGCTCCTGAATGCAGCGTCCCAGCTCGCTCATTACCGACTCTTCTTCGACTGTAGCGGCGATATGTCGCTGCAGCTCCTACGAAAATTCCGCGACGTCTCAATGCAACTGGTTGCGTCAGGAGGCGCTACACTACCTTTCGAAATCTCGACAAGTAAGCGGCAAGCCGCGATAGGTGTCATTGTGCATGTGCTCACGGTGTTGTTCCCTAACCAAAGCTTGTTTATCAAGGCCGACCATGATCGCATGATCCACACTCTTGTCGTTGCTATGGGCCAATGGAATCTGAACGCGCGCTGGGTAATGCACTGCTTTACTGTAGCCTGCTACGAGGCACCTAGCTCAGTGCAGCGGTATCTCCCGCAGATCCTTAGTAGGCTGCAACTGAAGATCACAAGCCGTGACTCCAGCATGTACATCCTTGACTTTTTGCTGAGTATCAGCCTCGAGGGGTCGCTCACAAAAAACTTCACAGAGCAGGACTTCAAACGCGTGTTTGGTATGTGCTTTTCTTTCATTCAAAATGCCAACGATCTGCTAAGCCATTTGATCAATCACTCGCATAACAAGTCTGAAATCCAGGCGCAGTGGCTGCTAAGACTGGCCTACTCAGCTGTAGAGAACCTGTTTTTGGCGATCCCCCTGGAGGGCCGTCGCTCGCTGATCCCGTATCTTGTGCGTAACCTCGTACTCGCAAACCACGATGTCAGTTCCGTGGACCCCATGAGTCTAGTGGTGTATGATATGTTGAACCGGTTTACCTACTCCGACGCACCGCTGAGGGTACATATGGACACTGTTCCCGAACATAAGGACAGCTGGGATGTTAAGCGCTGGCTTCGCGGCGTTGCAGTGATTGAGATCAGGTGCAACCGCCGTACGGGTGAAGCTGTGCGCATTATTAGGCGACCGGCCGGAATTTTCACGACTCTGATGAAGCCAGCGTTCACCGCAGCGTCGATTGCCGACCCACTTCTGGATACTTCTGAGGATAATGAGGGCTACTACTCTTCTAACTATTACTTGCTTTGTGGCCAGCTTGGGCTTGGAACGTTCCAGTACACCACTATCGATGGCAACGGAAATGTTGGCCCGTCGGCCGTTTCTGGAGCTGCGGGCAGTGCATCAGGAGCAGTGTCGACGGCCCAGTCCACACTGACGAATAACAATGGTTTGAATGGCACTTCGGCCAGCTTGTCTTCCAGCGCCCGGGAAAGCAATTCGAACAGCAACGGAAATAGCAGCAATGGCGTGTCAGGCGATCCGCATGATGCACCGCCGGGTCAGATGGGGTCAATTGTTCCCATGCCTATCCCAGACGACGTACACACAAACCGTGCCATCAGCTCACTGGACAGGGTGCCGATGGTTGATTTCTACAAGGTTGGCATCATTTATGTAGCTCCGGGACAGAAAACGGAGCAAGAGATCCTTGCAAACTCCTCAGGGTCAGAGCCGTACCGGCGGTTCCTAGACTCCATCGGAATGCTGGTCCGGCTCAAGCACAACCGTGTATACTATGTTGGAGGACTCGATACGGAGCAGGATCTGGATGGGAAATTCGCGCTGGCGTGGAGCTCTAAGATCTCACAGATCATTTTCCATACCATTACCATGATGCCGGCATTGCCTGGAGATAACGCGTTCGCGAACAAAAAGAGGCACATCGGTAACGACTTCGTGAACATTTACTTTGATGAAAGCGGCCAAGACTTTGAGTTTGACGTGGTGAAGTCTCAGTTCAACTTCATCAACATCGTTATCACTCCGACCTACGCCCGTGCCCACGACAAGCACTACTGGAAGGTCCGCGTGTTCCGCAAGCCAGGCATGAAGAATACTCTTGCTGCCTACGAGGTAAAGGTTGTGGGCGAGGATAACCTTGCGCTGTTTGTCCGCAACCTTTGCCTTAAGGCGAGCCAATATGCTGCGATCCATAATATGGGTGGTGACTACACCGACAATTGGGTGTACCGCTTGCAGCTCATTCTCAAGTTGCGCGACCGTGTTGAGCAGGGCCACAAGCCGGAGGAGTCGAAGTCGTCGGGCGACGGCGATGACGACCCGTTCGACTATCTTGATCCGTCTGCGAATGGCTCACAGGGTAGTGAGAAAGACGCGAAGAACGCGGACATCAAGCTGCTCAGCTGGATGGACTTCACGCGATACACATTCTAGAAATATTATCACATAAGTACGATAGTTGATGCTTGATTTTTTATAAACTAGCGCATTCTTCCCAGTTACCGCCTCTTGATGCTTCTTAGCTCTTCCGACGGGACCTCCACCCGAAAATAGAGAGTCGTCTGGTTCGATCGGTTGTCATAATTTTAGAGTATGGTCTTCAGTGCTGAATCTTCAGCGAGAAATCAATGACAGGTGTACCCTGATGCACCCAGCTTGTCGAGTAGACGTCGATGTCGTTGCTGAGAAACTCGGCGATGTTCTCCTTCGTCAAGCCACCGGAGCACTCAAGGATAACTTTGTTGCCGTGCTTGGCCTTCAGACTCTTGCCAGCCGCATGGAGTGCGGCAGGAGTGAAATTATCAAGCATCACAACGTCAGCTCCAGCAGCAATCGCCTCATCTGCTTCCTCTTCGCTTTGGCACTCGACCTCAATCTTCACGGCGAAGCCGCCGAAATTACGTGCGTCCTTCACTGCACGCGTGATGGACCCTGTGGACCACACGTGGTTATCCTTCAGCATTATCATGCTTGATAGGTCGTAGCGGTGCATATCTGCCCCTCCAACTGCCATACCATACTTTTCCACGATGCGAAACCCCGGCGTCGTCTTCCGCGTTCCGGCAATAACGCCTTTGTACCCGACTCCACGCGCAAGATCAACAACGTACTTGCTGCGAGTGGCCACGCCCGAGCTGCGGGAGAGAATATTGAGCGATACGCGCTCGCTCAGCAGGATCTGATTCGCAGGCCCTGATACCTCGGCCACCGCCTGCTTCCCGCCATTGGGCACAATGTATTCGCCTTCCTTAGCTAACCATTTCCATTCGAGTCCGCACTGCGTCCATACTTCCTCAGCGAATGGCACGCCGGCTAGCACACCGGCCTCTTTTAGATACAGCGTTGCCGTCTTTCGGTCGTTACCGACGACAAGCCCGCCAATATCAAAAGATGGTGCATCCTCAGCGATCCATCCTCGGATCTGCTGCTTCCATGATCCGTTGTAGGGGAGGGCGGCTTTATACATGGTTGAATTCAGACTTCACACTCTTTCACCTAGCTGGTGGGTCTTTATGAGCGCTCACGACCGAGCTCGACCGTCCTGACCCCGACCCACCCTGCACTGCCGAGACATAACCCGTGCCCCCATCGCGGGGTTGAATCGTGCCTCAAGCCCTTTGGGGTGGCAGTCTGTTCTGTAAAGCTTGAGATCTAGGAGTTCAATATCGCTCCAACATTACTGTAGCCTGGTCATCGTTGTACTCTTAGTGCCATATGTCATGCGTGTCATGCACTACACGGTTTTTGTGAGTCATAATACCGACGTCGACAGGTATCTTTTTCAATCTAGGTATATACATGCAAATCGTGACAGTGTCGCAACTATGACTGTGGGAACGCTTCTGACGCTATTTGAAAGCCGAACTGATCCAGCGAAGCGCCAGAAGATGCTTGATCTTCATTAGACTGAGCACTGTGGGGAGCTCGCTTCCTTCCACGCCCTTGCGATGACTGCCGAGTCCGTGCCTTCTTAGCGGCGTCCTTCATAGCTGCGATGACATCACCACTAGCCAGCGCTGCTTGGTTTTCGGGTGGTACGTCGATGTGTATCTCGGTATATTTCGGCTCTGCCTCATACGGAATTAGCCTGTTCGCTGGGGCGTAGCGCAGCCTCAGCTCAGGCGAGCCATTCTTGACTCGGCCTGAACTATCGTAGATGCGGTCACGTATATAGCGGTGGCCACCAAATGCGAACGCCAGCTTTGCCTCTTCCTTCTCAGTCATCAGCATAATTACGTTGCCGCTGCGCTTTCGACCGGTACGGCCCATGCGCTGGATGTTACGGATAGGACTCTGAGACTGGTCATAGCAAACGATCAGGTCAACCTGGCCGATATCCAGTCCTTCCTCGCCGATGGAGGTGGCTATCAAAACATTGAACTCGCCCGACTTGAACTTTGAGAGGACAGCCTGCTGCTCCTTCTGGTTCATGCCCTTGACACCATCTTTCTTGTTCGAAGTTGCCTGGCCCACGAAAAGGTTCGACCGCACCGTCTCAGCATTAAACGTGTTGAGCATCCATTGTATCTCTGCCGCAGAATCGCGAAACTCGGCGAACACAATGATCCGCGAGTCTGCTCCATGGCTTCTGAGAAAGCTCTCCACCTTGTTCACAAGAACTTCAAGCTTCGGGTGGCCATAGAAGCCAAGCCTTCGATCAGTGGATGCATACGAATACGTCGGTCCCTTGTCTTCTCCGTATATGAGCCTTCGGCTCGTGCTAAGCACGGCGCGAAACTCAGATGTACTCAAGAGCTCGCGCGCGTTGCGGCCCTTTGAGCCCATCAGCTCGAGTTCGAGCTGGTGCATGCGGTGGTAGAATGGTACCACGCCATGATTCTTTAGGAGCATGACGGCGTAGGCGATTTTGCTCATCAAGGCACCGACAGCCTGGATTTGAAATTTGCGGCCCTGGTTTACGCGAGCAGCGTCGCTCACCATGTATCGCTTCATCTCGGCGAGCAGCATAAAGTTGTGGACCTGTGCAATGTCAGGGATAAGTACGATCTTTGCACTACGGAGCAGCTTCATCTGCCGTTCTGTCGCCTTCGACAAAAGCTTCAGCAAGTCTTGCTGCTCCCGAGAGTAGTCTACGCGAACCTTATCCATGTCGCGCCCATGTACGTACTTCCTGATGTCCAGGCTCTCCTCGCTTCTGATCTCCGTTGCTGCGATCGCAAGGTTATCAATGATAAGTTGGACGCCGTCGAGCCGGCCCGATGGCGTGGCGGTAAGCGCCAGAATCCGAAAGCTTTGGTTCACGCGCTGCACCATCTTTACAACGTTCAGGTAGCTGTGGTTTCCCGTAGCGCGGTGTGCCTCGTCCAGCACCAGCAGCACAAAGCTGGCCGGGTCAGCAATACCTTCACGTATATCATTTTCCACAGTTTGGGCAGTCGCAAAAAATATGCGCTTTGAGGCCCATTCTGCCGCACGCTGCTTGCGATCAACCACGGACTGCAAGAGAGCCGCGGTCTCGCGGATCGACACGCCGCTAATCTCAAGAAAGCTTTGAACCTGCTGTGCGACGAGAGGCCGCGTTGGTGCAATGAACACGATCTTCGCCGACTTCGTCCAGCGAAACCAATTCAGCATGACCACCGTGGCAATAAACGTTTTACCCAGGCCGGTTGGTAATGCACAGATGATATTTTGCGTCAGGGCCTTACGAATGATGTTACGCTGGTAGTCGCGCACCTCCATATCTACGGGGTACACAAATGTCTTCAGATTCTCAGCATCTAGCTCATGGAGCATGACCGGCATTGTCCCCAGGGATGACGGACGCAGCAAGTCAAAACTCTGTGGGACCATCTCTGAGATCTTAGACTGCGCTCGCGATGACGAGGGTGGCGCTGGTGCAGTTTTCGCATCAGTGGCAGCTAACGAAATTGCCGGGTCGTCGGCATCTGAGGAGTCCAGCTCTCTCAGGAGATCAGCCTCACTCTTTCTCTGCGAATCCACGGCTAGGTCGTCTTCATCTGAGGTATCTAAGGCACTCAAATCGAGCCCTCCCATGGTAATGTTTACAACGCGCTTTACGCGAGGCCGTCCTTGAACAATGAGGGTAAGGTACAAATATATCCGTGGCGCCTGTGTAACGGTGTTAATACTAAAGAGAATAAATACAAAAACGTGTGTTGTGCATGCGACAGGTTTCAATGCGCTGCTGAATTATGATATGAATTTAGCGTGAGCAACTGCCATGGAAGCGTTGCAGCGCAACTTGATTGGAACCTCTCTACATTATTTTCGCGGCTGCTCGAACGGCAGGCGACTGCGACGCGCGTGCACCACCTCGGGTCTAAAAACATTGCAAACTGAACGTATTATGCGGCAGAGAAACGCTGGGCATCAACTGAGGAGAGGCTCACGCGCGAGCCAACGCGGCTTGGCGCCCTGTCTGGCGTGCGCGTGGTTGATATACCTTCCGAATCCCTGCTCAGTGGATCGAGGGTAGCCAATGGAATACCAGCGTGGGGATAAGAGTAGCCATACCCAATGCTAGATGCGGTGTATTGTTGTAACGTCTGCTCGCTTGTCGGAAACCACTGCCGGACTCGCCGCTTCATGCGCTTCACGAACTTAGATCGCGAGAGTCGTGCCCACTTCCCAGAGAGCACAAACAGTATTCCAATGATAATGACAAGCAGCAGCACCAAGGGCCAGCGCGAGCTGCGGCGAGTCCCTTTGAAATCACTAATCTGCTGCGGTGTGAGTAGCTCGCCACCCTTCACGAATGAGCCATCGAGCATCGTGTATCCAACGTCCTTTCCTTCATTGCCACTACTCGGCGGAATCTGAGACGATGCATACAGAACTGCACGGCCCAGCGTCCAGGAGATCTCCGTGCCCTGTATGTCCGAGGCAGACTGGAACGTGTCCTGGAAATTATGTGCAGACGCGCTGTTCTCGTTGGACAGCGGGAAGTTGAACCCCTTGCTCAGCACAGTCAGAACCCACGCACTCTTAAAGCACGCCTGCTTGATTCCCTCCTCAGTCACTTGCGTTTCCCCGCCAGGAAGCAACTCGTCATGGGCCAGCCTGTGTTGAATCGACGTCCAGTCGCTGCTACACAGCTCGCTGATCTTTGGCTCGAGGTCGGCATATTCGAACTTCCCTTGGGCGGCAAACATGTCCTGCACCGTGTACCAGTATTCACTGACTCCTACGAACCTCTTGCCCTCGAGGTCGAAGTCCGGGACGTGGGTGCCGTCGAACAGACAGGGGTCGTCTTCGCACGGTACACCACGGTTGAGCAGCTCCGCAACCCGCGACTCGCAGAGCTTCCAGTCACCGCTACCTTGGAACACATATTGATGGTTATCGGAGAGGTTGACGGTCTCGAGCGCCCCTGTCGGCATGCATGGATCAATGGCAGGGATCGGCACCCCGTTGTCCACGTACTCGCGGCGACCCTCGTCGGAGATATCCTCAGCAATCTGCTTGTGCAGCCGGTTACGGGCCTGGTTTGTGCCGTACCCAAGCCATGTCGTTACAAACACCCACCACTGCACGGGATCTCCAGACGCGGTGCGGATCTGCAGGCTGTGAAGGTCGTTCTTGTGCTCTGAGTCTGCCGTGCTCGCAAACGCAAGCTGCGCCGATGCTCCTCCCATGTCCAGGAATCCGTAGGTGCTGTCGAAGTCGTTCCAGCGCCGCGAAAGCTGCATGTGCACTAGGTAGTTGAGCCCGAGCCAGCCGTAGAGACCCTCGGTCTGTCCGTCAATCATCGCTACGTGAGAGCCACACTCCGGAACTAAGAAGTTAGTCCGCTTCTGGAGGAGCCTGCACACCTCGCTGAGAATGGCAGAGCGATCGGACTCGGAGAGGAGACGCATTCCCGCAGTCGCCAGAAAATACACCGGCGTCTCTGAGTGCTGCGAGGAAGGCACAATTTCCATGGCCTTCTTCATGAGCAGTTTAAGGTGATCTTTCCATATTCGATCCGTGGACCCACGGAATGACGAAATCCCAGGCTGAATCTTCAGTTTCCACGGATCCATGGTTGACACCGGCAGAAGCGACTGGCTGAGGATTGAGCCAGGTTTTTGCCCTTCCAAATATCCAACGGCATCAGGCCAGGTATACACATAGACACGACTGCCTGAGGACCCAGCGTCAACAATGACGGCGTACTTCATACGCGCGCGTCACCGTCGTCTCGCAGCTACGGGGACGACCCTGTTCCGTGGGGGCACGCTGGGCCATCACGTGTGCGCAGCGCCAAGTGGATCTGGGGGTCCACGTCCAGGTTTATAGTCGCCGCGTCCCCTTGAAACACCCTAGACCCTGGTACATCTGGACAGGGAACACTACCTTTCACGAGCACACGTAAATATGCTCACGCCGTCTAATGCACATGTATGCATGTATTCGCACTTCGCGGCTTGATTGCAGATCTAAATATTAGACTTTGTCCATTCCAAGAATAAGCAAGTGTCATTAGGTTCTTTATATTTCTTCGTTCTCTTATGCACGTCCCTTCTGTGTTCTAGCCTTCCGTGTATCGACTGGAGACGCACCGGGAAGGTTCTGAGACAATTAAGAATGAGCTCAGAGGAATCGCATCAATGCAAAGCACACCGGATGCCTGAAAAGGCGAAGCTCAGCACACGGCACGGTGCGTGCTGCCTCGAGCATGTCGGACACCGATGCTGAGGGCGCATTTAAGATCGCACCTCCTCGAGTGTATCCTCGTCACTAAGGGCCGAGATTGTCGAGCTACTAGATGGCCGTCGGCGCTTCTCGGGCGAGCCGAACTGCGGGATTGAACTGGGCGCGGGCCGATAAAACTGTGGAGGCACCGCGTACGGCGAGAACGGTGTGTAATATGGCGACGAGTACGGCGAGCTGCCGAAGGAGGCCTGGGGAGGCGCAGGCATTGCCGGAGCAGACCCCAGTGGTACAGATGCCTGTCTCGCGGACATCGGCGGCGCGCCTGGCTGGGGACTGCGGCCTGACTCGCTGCCGTCGGTACTATCCGGACCACCCCCGTCTTTGTGCTGGATGCCGCTGCTGAGCACCTGGCTTGCGAGCACCTCGAGGGCACTGAGCGGCTCTGTACTCTGCTGCTGGCTGCTAATCTGGGTGTTTATTGGCGGCGGCCGGGGTTTGCCATCAGGTGAGGTCTGCACAAGCGGGCCCGGCCCTGGCGCCGGTGCCTCTGCGAGACCGCCAGACATCGCCGAATCTGTCCTTGGTGTCGCGGCGTTCGCGCCAGAGGAGGCCTGCGACGTCAACTGAGACTCATGCCCCACCGCAGACTGCGATGGTGGCCGCTGCTCGTCGGTTTGCTGTTTCGGAGCATGCAATTGGTTTTCATGCTGCTGCGGCGGGATATGCGCGAGATGGGGAGGCATAGGCACTCCTGGCGCACCAACCGAGTGTAGATGCATTGACATTTGTTGGTGCTGCTGTACCTGGGCGGCGTGGACTCTCGCAAGCTGCATCTGCAGCTCGGCGATGTGCCGGTCTTTCGCGGCCGCAAGCTCCTCCATCTCCTTGACCCGCTGCTTCGTTCTACGCAGCTTGCGGCGGATCTGCTCAATGTTCAAGCTCTTATCAGTGTAGCCCATGATATCCACGACAAGCTTTTCGATCTCGCGTTTCTGGATGCTTGTTTCCACCTCCAATCTCTGCTCGCTCTCTACTCTATCGATCTGTGCCAATTTTTGTTGGAATACCAGCTGGTTCGCAAGGGATCGGAATTGTTGCGCGGCCTTGCGGAACTGCTCGCCCTGCTCAAGCGACAATGCGAGTGTGGATCGCGCCGCTTCGAGATCAGTGAGCATTCTCGCCTGATCCGGTGTCATGAAGAGCGTTTGGAGCGGCAGGTTCGGCACCGTGTGGGGCGCCTGTGTGTTCTGGGCGGCGCCCGGCGAAAGGTCAGGAAGGTCACTGCCGAGGCTGCTCGACAGGCCGCTGGGAAATGCCGAGCTGAGGCTGGATGTCAGCTTCGTGTCTATGCTGTTGCTGCTGCCTGCGTTAACAGGTCGTGGCCGAAATGCAGGCGCCGCGCTATGTTTCAGTCTCAGCGATGACGGCCGGCCCGGCGTCATTGTACCTGCGGACAGAAGTGCATTATGCCGAGTGCGCCGTATGGGGCTGCTGAGATAGATTGACGCGGCGCTTGTGGGATCAATGATTGTGCTAGAGGTCGCCGGCGTGCGGGGAGGATCACGCGGAGGGCTGGCCAGGCTCGATCGCGAGTCTGGAGTCTGTGGCGCATTCGCCACGCTGAACGTCACTGTCGGAGGGGTTGAGGGCCTCTCTATGTCGACGTCCATCTCTGTATTTGGGGAATTGGCCTCGTTCGTGGCTGATTCTGCGGGACCGACGGGGCTCGACGGTTTGTCGATAGAGGCGCCGCCGTCATCCGCTCCATGCTGGGCCGGCTCGTGCGGCAATCCACCACCCTCAGGTGTACTTGGAGACACGCTCTGCATATACGGCGAGGTGGCTCCTCCAGGCTCGCCAGCTTCGGTCGCAGGACCTGAAAGAGCCATGGGTCGCCTAGTTTTGTTTTGGTTTGTCTGTTCACGGCTTGCGTAACGTTGCATATGCAGGTGGCAGCGACGTCATACGCGCAGGCAGATGCTGACGCGTGTGAGGAAACCTGAGGGAGACTGGGCGGGGGGAGTCGAGACAGGGAGGGGCACGCCAACCAAGAAGAGTGTCGCCAACTTCAATACGCGCTGCGCCAGTGCGGTTGCCGGCGCGGGCTCAACCGCAGCAACACAGCGATCACCTCGTGCTCGACGTTTGGTCTTTTAGTCTATACTTTGCCTTACCCTGAATTTCATTCATAGACTTCTTCAAGTCGGCACGAGGCCCGCCACGCCGTTTCAGTCGCGCCGCGAGTCGGCGACCCACATACCTCGCCCTCCCTATGTGCGTGCCCATCATCCCACCCACGCGGGGTGGGGATGGGGTGGGGCAGGGCGAACTCTGAAATAAACATGAGCCCATGACCTCTGGCATGCAGAAAGGTGCGAGCATCATATTTATTGAATTGATTCCGCTCGACGGGCTTTTTTGTCTCCCCGTTGTGGTACGCCTCTGCCAGTCAGGGTCCTTCAGCTATAATTTTCGTGTTTCATAGCTAGCCAGCTTCTCACTGCCTTAAAAGCGTTAAACTTCCACAGCTTCAGTCAATCGCAAGTAATACGATCACACAGACGTGCATAAGCTTGTATGTGTCTCCCTTTACTGCGCACTGGCCACGACGTGCTCCTCCAATGCTGGCAGACGTCGGCTGCTATCGTTCCCCACAAGTTAAGTCAATATTTTGATACGCGAATGCCGAATTATATTATCTCGCGGAGAGAAAATCTGAGCCTGCTCTGACAAAGATGTGTACGCTGTCGTAATGCAATAGCGGACTCGTGATTGCCCCTCATTTTGTGGAGACATGCAATCATGGCAATAACATACCTTAGCTGGGAAGGTGGGGTAAACAGCTAATACCTAGTTAACCCTTTTTAATCCTGCGGAGTGACTTCTTCTGATACCCGCGCACTGGCTTTCTTTGACAGACAATTCTCATGTCGCACCCTTGCAGCGCCCACTCTACGAATTAAGGTCTAATCATCGTCAGCCAATCTCAGGTGTGGAGTAAGCATTGGCGGTGCCTTTTCTTGCAGCCGGCCGAGCCTAGCTTGCTTCGTGCAATTGCAGAGTTCCTGCCCCTCACAAAGCGTGCGTCAAGCGAGGAGGTAATCGCCGGCCTGGTAGTGAACCGCGAGAGGTACGTAATTCAATCTACTTTGCGTCGAAGCCAGCTGACTATTTAGGAAAAGTTCACACTCCTGGACATCGTGTGGTTTGTTCAGTCCACATGCTGAAGTTATTTTGTTAGTGTCTAGAAATCGATAGCTATCTACGATTGCCCTAAGAAGAACCCGTCCGCATTCGAGTGCGTGTCTCAACCCTAAAATTCAGGCACACTGGACGGACTTCATTCGCACAAAATGGGCACTCCGCGTCTATTACCGACGAAAATACTCCTACTGTACGTCGGGTTGTTACATTTATGTCCACAATAAGCGTAGGGGCGCCTGCGCACCAATCATTCCAAAGTGCGCCCCTTTCTATAAAGCAGGAGGCGTGTATCGCAGTGTGGCATCCATATGTAGCTTCAACATCAGCATCGGCATCAACATCAACATCAACCTATACTCCCAATGTGCATTTCTCTCATGCAAATCTCCTCTAAAGGGCCGGAGCGCTCTGCGCTGTGTGCCCCCATGACCGTTGAGGTTAGCTGATGACACACACGCCTGTTCTGTCCACGCCCGCCCGATTCACTTCACGAGCGTGCGTAGTTCGTCGTACGATTGCTGAACGGTCTTCTTGGCGTCAAGAAACCAGCCGGAGACGCAGAAATGTCAATTCAGATCAATTGGGAGGAGCTCACCGAAAATAGCGATGAGATTGAAGGCGCTATTTCGAACTTTCTGCATGCACAGTTCCAAGCCATCCAGTTGCCTCCGTTCATCTCATCGCTGGCAGTATCAAGCTTTAAGCTCGGGTCTACCCCACCGGAAATCACACTAAAGCACTTTGCCGATCCGTTTCCTGAATTCTATGAGGAGGACAAGGAGCTGGACGAGCAGGAGCGGGAGGTAGACGAGTCTGAGAGTGAGCTCGAGGCCGACGCGACAGCCATTGTGCACGACAGCAGCACACGGAAGCCAACACTAAACTACGCATTCTACGACGAGGACGCAAGCTCAGCTGGAGCGACGCCGCCCCCGCCCAGCAGCATCCAACCTGAGATGGCCGACCCAAACGACATTCAGACATTCGTTGAGTTGAAGTATGCGGGGGATATGCAGCTTGCCATAACAGCAACACTGCTCGTGAATTATCCGGCTCCTTCATTTGTGTCACTGCCTGTGTCTATCCGCGTCACCAACATCGAGATCCACACTTTGATCGTCGCTGCGATGATCAAAAAGCGCGCACACATCAGCATTTTGTGCGACGTCGAAGACGAGAATGCTGTGCCCGCCGAGCGACCGGAGGTAATCAAGTCAATGAAGATCGAGAGTGAGATTGGAGACTCCTCCGATCATGGAGCAGTACTGCGCAACGTCGGCAAGGTCGAGCAGTTTGTGCTCGAGCAGCTCCGCAACGTCATTCGCGACGAGCTTGTGTGGCCTGGCTGGCTGACTCTCGAGCTGTAACTAACAAAGGAAAAGGCGCCTCACATGGCGCGCGCTGGGTCTGCTCACAAGCGACGGGAAAACTGTCTTTAACGCTATCAAAAGCTCCGGCGCATAGCTGCATTGCGCACATGAGCGACCACTGTGGTACTATTTATTTATCGTAATTGGCTAGTCGCCGCATTTTTCCAGAGCCGTCCTGATTCTTCCATCATGCGTTGTGGATTTAACCAAACCCGCTGGGTATCTAGACCTGGGCTGGGCTGCGCGCACCAGG
Organism: Starmerella sirachaensis; assembly: GCA_030578495.1. NCBI lineage: Eukaryota > Fungi > Ascomycota > Dipodascomycetes > Dipodascales > Trichomonascaceae > Starmerella > Starmerella sirachaensis. The sequence goes on along the minus strand of JAJMSC010000004.1, from coordinate 205,844 downwards.
TGGTAATCACCACTTAAGCCTTGCCAGATACGTCTTACTCACCGAGTCTGCGGGGCAGTTCGGTGAAAGAAAACTAGGCCCGAGTGGCGGCTGCTTTAGAGAAGCTAAAATCAATTAATTCATCTCGGGTAGCTCGTGGCGCAATGTCAGAGGCAGCAACCGACCGCCATGTGCCATCAGCAGCAAGCAACAGCCACGACAATAGCGCAACGCCGCCGCCAACCACAGAGTCCTCGGGCTCGCGTAAGCGCGGCGACCGCCGCCACCGGTTTTTCACAAAAAAAAAGTCGCAACGCCGGCTTGAGCTAGATGCGCTGAAGGAAAAACACAAAGTGTTTCAGATAGACCCAGAGCTCTACCAGGTTCTGCTCACACCGTCCGATCCAGACTTCCCGTTTCCAATTCCAATGCTCGACTTCGATCTCCATGTCTCGCGTCACTACCCCAATCAGGGCCCGCCGCCATGGATCTCGGTGAACAACGAGGACATCCCCAAGGGAAACGCTGCAAATGTCGAAAGCGCGTTCCGGTCTGCCAGCTTCGCGGGAACGCTATCTGAAAAGCTCGACAGGCTCGACAATCAGCTTGAGCGCTTGCTGACGCTGCCGCCAGCTCGCACAATTACAATTGTGCGCGGCGGAAAGAAGGACGGCAATGCAGCCACCTCTGTGGATCAGAAGGGCCAAGGCAACTCAGCACAGAAGAAGGATGGTGCACGACCTGCTGCTCCCAGCTCAAAGCACAAAGACAAGCAAAGCAACAGTAAGGAGTCTCGTGGCAAGGAAACCGCCGTTAAAGAGCGCCGGCGCCAGAATGGGCCCACTGCTTCAGCAGACGCAGAAACCCCTATGCCGGACATTGACATTCTGGATGTAGATTCGGGATCAGACTCGGAATCGTCCGACTCTGATGAAAACGGAGGCGACTATTCCCCCGAACGCGCCGACTCGTCGGACGAAGATGAAGCATACGTACATTCGTCTGACGAGGAGGACGTTGACACTGGCCCCTCGAGCACGGACACGAGCAAGCCCAAGCGCGAGGGCACGGAGCTCGTGTTCTCAGACATTACCCTGACGAATATTGCGCTGTGTGAGATTGTCAGTCTCAACCTTCTGTTCCAGTGCGGGCGGTGCAAGACAATGCATACGTTCAGTAATGTGCAGAGCGGTGAGTACGGCAAGCCGTCGAAGCCTCGGGGCGAGATATGCTCGAAGTGCGACTTACCGCTGATGATAGCATTCCGCAAAGAGTACCTGCATTCGAACTCGCACACTGCGGGATATCTCGACGTCGACGGAGGGCGCGCGGCGGACCTGCTGCCGTCGTCCTACGTCGCCCTGTGTGGCCAGTGCCAAACACCGAGTCCCGTATTCAAGAACGTGGATCTCGGTGCCCAGCGCATGCTGAACTGCCGCAACTGCCACGCCAAGATGTGGCTGAAGGTCGAGATGTTCAGCTTTGTCCTGCTGTCGACAGAGACGCTGGCGCCGAGCGCGAAGCGCGAGCAGCGTAGCAAGCTACCCGCCTCCGCGCCCAAGCAGAGGCTGAACCTCGTAGGCGGCGAGCCGCTGCCGAACCACGGGGCGTGCGAGCATTACCGGAAATCGCTGCGCTGGTTCCGGTTCAGCTGCTGCCAGCGCGTGTTTGCCTGCGACCACTGCCACGACAACGAAATGCAGCACCCGGCCGAGCAGGCGAGCCGTATGGTCTGTGGGTTCTGCTCGCGTGAGCAGCGGTTCAACGTGAAGTGCGTCTACTGCGAGCACGACTACTCTCATCGCGTGTCCAGATTCTGGGAGGGCGGAAAAGGAACGCGCGACCGAGCCTTGATGAGTCGCAACGACAAGCGAAAATACAAACGCGATCCGGCAGAGCACACAAAGAGCGCGACGCACTTCCGGGGTAAGTCCAAGGCAGCGCCTAAGCACTGACTCCATTAGAGCATCACAGCAGGGAGAATAGCGCGAATTGGCACCCAGTACACTTTCAGACTATGCATTAATTGTCACTGTGTCGCGCTCTGTTAGCTAATTGATAATTGTTATCCTTGTACATAACTCACTAGGCTCTCTAGCATGCATCCTGTTGTACGAGTGTTACCACGCTATCCCGGTTTCCTAATTGGCACCAGTTCCCCTGCGGCGAGCCTTTAGTTAGGGTTGGATAAGCGCATTGGCGAGCCGAGGTCGAGCGCCCTCAGCACTGGAGACCAGGGCGTTACTAGCGCGACCACTCTAGGAGGGTATAATAACCCTCATCCACGCCCTGTGGAAGGACGCGCGACTCTGGACCAATGCCTTCTCGGTCAACTCTGGCACTGCTGGCGTTTGCCGTGGCGAACCTGAAAGTGCTTCCACTGGCATTTCATCTACGGTTTTATTACTATGTGCTGAAGAATTTCTACCTGCACCGCGCGCGCCGGCCCAAAAGCATCTTCGCGCCGACGCGGATGCATACAATTACGCCGCTGCTCGAGCTCGACTTCAACCTGCACAAGTCGAACTCCACATATTTCACCGACATGGACATTGCGCGCAGCGACCTGCTGACGTCGCTGTTCAAGCGGTTCTACCTCGAGTACTCCGATCCGGCGGCGCCGAAGCTGAAGCGGCACCAGTGGATCTACACCCCGCTCGGCTCGGTCGGACTCACTTTCCGCAAAGAGATCAAGCCATACACGCCGTACTACGTCGAGTCGCGCGTGCTTGGATGGACCTCGAAGTGGCTCTTCGTGCTGTGTGTGTTCCGCTCGGGTTCGACTGTCCACGCCTACGGCATCTCCAAGTACGTCATGAAGCAGCAGCGCAAGACGATCGCGCCCGAGACGGCGATCGCCTACGAGGGACTGCTCACCGACGAGGCGAAGGCCCAGAACGCAGAGGTCCAGAAGTACCTCGAGGATAGTCTGGAGCTCGAAGATGTCATCAACATTGTCAACCGCTTCTCGTCTTAGTTCCTAGACTGCGTGCCCGCCAGTCCTGTTGAGCCCATGCCATAACGGAGTGTCCTACCACGCTCTTATTTTTTTCATCTGTAACCACCACATAGACTTTATCCTTCTGCTTTTAGCTCTTTGACCAAGCGTACGTCCCGACCCTAGAGGAAACACTAAACGGGAGACGGCACGAATTAGGGGCTGCTGCGCCCGCGCAGAGCCCATTTCATTGTGTTGCCTCGCATGGCAGCGCTCCCACAAGCTAGCAGGCTATGCATGATGCTCGCTCACTCCGACATGGCCTCACCAGTGCTGCGCGTTCTCGCAAGCACGCTTGCGATCACATCGCGCGTGGTGAACCCGTTCGGCGACGCGACGGAGAACCCCACGAGGGTGTCACTCTCGGTGCGCGCGACGCTGATCCTGTCTGGAACACACTCCTCCTCGACTTCACCGTCGATGTCTGCCAAAAGCGTCCCGTCCGCGACTACGCCGAAGCTGGCAAGCTGCGTCGGCAGCGAATCGGGGAGCTCGAGATGCTTGAACTCCGTCGACGGTTCCATGGCGAGCGTGCGCTCATTCTGGACAAACACTGGAACGCGGCACGCCTTGAGTGCGGCAACGAGACTCTGCCACGCGAGGTCCAATGCCGGGCCGGTGCGACTCAGCACAACGATCTGGGCCATGAGACACAGCTCCTCGTGCTCGCCGACGGCAAAGTTGGACTCCGAGATGGCTGCAGCCGCAATGAGCCGCTGGAGCTCCATACTGATCACTTGCTCCTCGACGGTGGGCTTGCCCGCAGCGCCGCCGCGGTGGATCTCGACGTTTGCATAGACACCGCCCTCGCCCGTAAAGTTTGTCAGTCCGCCGGTGATTCCACATATCACCGTCGCTCCGCCTGCGCGCACGACCGCAGAGCCAAGTGCTCCGTTCAGGCTGTCCGGCGCGCCTGGCCGCACCTCGACTGCTCGCGCCTCGTCGAACCGGCGGCCCGTCGGGCGCAGGCCTTGCGCGAGGTGCCGCGCGAAGTACACGTCTGGTGCGAGTCGCGCAAACACTTCGGGCGGGAATGCCCGCGTCTGCATCTCGCTCATTCTCCCGCTACTATAAAGTGTAGAGGATTCGTATGTCTTACAGTCCAAGTACCTTGGCTGTGTCTTCCTCACTTACTTAATCTTTTTGTGGCCCAAACCGGTGCAGGTGGGCAGCGCGCAAACAGACGGAAAAGAAGTGTAGTGTCTGTGACGTTCTTAATTAGATGTACTTTGGCTCGAACTGCCTTACTTTTTTTACCGTTTACGCATGCAGAGCCCTGCTGTCATTTCTGCCGTTCAGCGAGAACTGTGTGGGTGCCAGGCTACGCAACCTAATAACCCAGCGCAGTAGCCGCAGGGTGTAGCAGACTTGAACACCCATCTCCACCGCTCAGACTTGCACACAGTTGCTCATCTCAGGCTAGTGTACGACTAACCGAGCATGGTATTTTTTGGCAGGAAGACGGAGTCCACTGAGGCAGCAGAGCCATCGCTGGCGCAACGTGTGAAGGCGCAGACAGCCCAGGAGATCGCAACCGCAGACGTTACCGAGCTTGTGAACAACATGACGCGCGACTGCTTTGCGCTGTGTTTCGACACCCCAGGCTCCTCAGTAAGCACATATGAGGCGAAATGCACCCAGAACTGCGCCAAGAAGTTCATGGCAGCATGGAATGTCACATCGCGCGTGTATGTGTCGCGTCTGCAGCAATGAAAGCGAACCAGCATCGACCACTGCAACTCTATCCACCAGCTTATTCTTATTTGTACATAACACACAGAAAGTTACTTCCGTATCGGCACCTGAGGTTGCACGCGAGTGTCGAGCTGATAACCAACTCCAGCTTGCCCGGCCCCTACGCTCGCAGCATTCGAACGTGAAAAGAACATCTATACATACTACACAGAGCCCTCGCTCGCGCAAGAGTCTTCACTTGCAACCAGATATCGCCTACGCGACTATTTCCTCGACTACGAATACAGCTTCAGGTTCAGAGGCACCGTGGCTCCTCGGCCACTCGGGTACTTCCGCACTGTGGTGTTGAAGTACCCTTGTGGGAACTGGCGCGGCTCGGGGAGATCGTTGCGCTCCCGGAACCTGAACCGCTTGTCATCAATCGTAATTTTCGTTGCCTCCTGGCGCACGCTGAGCTTCGGCGTGCCACCAGCAGCGGGTCGCACGGCCTGGCCCCCTGGCGGCGCCGGCGGAGGGGCGCGACGGCCCTGTGGCTCGCCGCCTGGAGGTGCAGGGGGTGGGGGGGGCACTCCCGTAAGGGGCGGACCCGTGCGTGCAGATGAAGACGGAGCTGGCGGCGGCGGTGGAGGCGCCGCATGCGAGGATGTCCCTGACGTAGACGACGCAGAGGACGTGGTACGGCTCGATGGCGCATTCGGAGCAACAGGCGGCGCACTGGGAGCAGCGGGCGCATGCTGTGGAAGAGGAGGCGGTGCTGGCGGAGCCGAAGGCGCGGACGGAGCCTTGTTCGACGGCGGCAAGGGAGGAGCGCTCGGCTGAGAGCCACCCGCACCTGCGCCAGGCAGGGGAGGAGCCGGCGGAGCTCCCATGGATGCTGGCAACGGAGGCGGGGCGGATGGTGCTGACGATGTAGGCGGTGCTGGCGGCCTTGGCGGTGCACTCAGAGGAGAGGCGGCGCCAGGCGGGGGTGGGGGCGGCGCACCAAACGGTGTTGTCGACGCAGAGCTGCTGCTACGACTGCGTCCTGTCTCATTGCTGCTCATGCTGACGGCGCTTGGCGTGCGCGAGTGCAGCGAAGGCTTCAGCGCAGGCTTTTTGTGGGCGATTTCCGACAGATTCGGCTTTGGCGACTTTGGTTTCAGCGCGGGCTTCGGGGGCACGCGCGGACCGCTGCCGCCATTGCCCTGAGACACGGAATGAGACACCGAGATAGACGGCGGTGCCCCGCCAGAGGGAAGAGGAGGAGGTCCAGGAGGAGGAGGCGCTCCACCGCGCGGAGGCATCGGGGCTCCGCCGTATGGCAACGGAGGCGCAGCCGGTGCACTTCCGCCGGGCACGGGAGGGGCTGCTCCTCCTGGCGGGCGCATTGCTCCAGATCCTGGCACGGGCGGAGCAGATCCAGGAACCGGAGGGGCTGACCCAGGAACTGCTGGGGCACCTCCTCGGTTGGGCGGCGGCGGCCCACGCGGCGGCGGCATCGCAGAAGGCGGCGGTGCAGGAGGTGCCTGTGGTGGACTCTGGGCTGAGCCACCAGTCGGAGGCCGAGGCACTGCTGGCGCACCTCCAGTCGGAGGGCGCGGAGCTCCAGGGACGGGAGGTGCTCCCCCAAAAGACGGCACGCGCGGACCCCCAGACGATGGATCAGCATGTGAGCCTTTCGGTCTCAACTTCGCACCACCAAGCAGCTCAGCAAATAATGGGTTGGCGGGCATCTCTGTCACCGGGGGGCCGGGCGGCGTACTGCTTCCACCTCCAGGAACCGGCGGAGCGCCTGCACCACCACCGCCGCCACCTGGCACGGGCGGTGCACCGGCTCGACTTGCTCCTGCTGCACCACCCTCAACAACACGCCCTCCTGTGTTTGGATTGCTTCGGTCATTTGTCTGTCTGGGCTTCAGTTTTATGCGGTTTGCCTGCTGGATCGACGACAGAAGGTCACCCGGCATTGGCGCCGCACCACCACCAGAGGAGTCATTGGATCCACCACTGCTGCCTCCCAGGCTGCCAAACAGCCCAGGAGGAGGAGGCGGAGGAGGAGGACCGGGCATGGCGACAGCCGTCCTCTATCTGCTTGTAGGCTTTCGAAACGTGGCTAGGGAACCACACCTTCGCATGGCGCCTTAGTTTCCGGCCGTTACTGTCAACCACTACTAGCCTTATAGAGTAGCCTTCTCCCTTGTCCACCGCCTCTTTTCCTCACCGTTGCGCCCTCCACCCAACCTCACCCTAGCCAACGGCGGAGGGAGGAGGGCATGAGCAACCCGGAGACTCAGGCGTCACACAGCCAGCATCGTCTGTCTGTGACTGGCATGGCGTTTGGTGCGATTTTACCCCACTCCACACTGTCCAGGAGGCAAGGTTGGAAATATATCTAAGTACGAAATATTTATGCAAATCTGAAAATAAAAGCCGACGGTATCAGTGCCCACACTAATGAAAGAATCGGGCGCGACGACAGTGCTTTCAATTGTACAGTGTAACGAAGTTTTCCCGAGGAACCAGTGAAAAGTTATTCGCAGACAATGCCAAGGCGAAAACTACAATGCCAGTATGAATCTAGTCGTGGGCATATTGGGCCGAGAAAATAAATGCTTCTCTCAGCGTGTTACGGTCATACCTAATCGGTCCTCACAGCTCTGAGAGACCAGGCAGAATAAGGGAGGCTTTTGATCAAGATGGATTCCACAAAATGCGAGCTTGTCATTATCCGCCCGTAGTGCTGACCTAGTCTACACAAACAAAAAAAGTCTTCTGTCTTCTGGCCAAGCTTCCTCGCTAAAATTTAATTATAAAAAAAAACATCGTTCTTTTTTATAATTCTACTATTCAAAAATGATTAGGCCTCTCTCGCAGGACTATGTTACAGTGTCATTGGGTAGGGTAGTGATCGGTCTCATATGTCATGCAACTCAAACGGCTTATAGTGCTTAAACGACGGGAGTCAATGAAAGAATGGTCATCAGCCGCGATTCAGGGTCAGGGCTAGGATCCACATTTAGCGGAACGGTGACGCGCGCCCGTTTGACAGTGGCTCAGGAGATATGCAGCACGATGCCGCAGACTTTCTTCACCGCTGGAAAACCCGGAGAGTCAAAGGGAACAGAAGGCGATTCGACTAAGAATCTCAAGCGCGTAAGCTCTTCTCAGTCACTGCCCGGACTCACGAGCAAGGCGCGAGTTCGAGGTCGCTACGACGTCACGCTTGAGGAGGGCTGCGTTGCGCGTTTCACACGCAGGGGGAGCCTCCCAACCAGCGGGAAAGTACGCATCGCAGCATTCGACATGGATGATACTCTCATCGCGACTAAATCGGGGCTAAAATTTGGTCGGGGTCCATGGGACTGGAAGCTGCTCCCGAACGTGTCCGAGACGCTGGCGCGTCGCATTGCGAAAGAAGATAAGGACTATACCACACTCATCGTGATCTTCACGAACCAGGCGAGCGTAATTCCTTCCCTCGATGCAAAGTCGTTCAGAATTCTTGAAGAGAAGCTTGTCGGGGTCATGCGCGCCCTGCCGCGGGTTGATACCGCGTTTGCTGCAATCCGACGCGAACACAAGCGATCGACTGTCAAGGAAACTCCATTTCGCAAACCCAAAACTGGAATGTGGAAGCTTCTCCTTGAACACCTTGGCGACGAGATAGAGGTGGATCTCGAAAACTCTTTCTTCGTCGGCGACGCCGCCGGTCGCTCGCAAGACCACAGTGCTGATGACCTTGGCTTCGCCAATGGGGCTGGGCTCAAATTTTACTTACCAGAGGAATTTTTTAAGGCTCAAGGTACAACGTTGCTCGACTATCCAGAGGCAAAGCTGATAGACACAGCTATTGCCGATGCGGCTACCCACCCAGCGCTTGCACCTGCACTGAATGAGAACGATAAAGTTCCTCTTGAAACAACTGCGCCCGACACCGCCCTCAAATCTGAGCCAGATAGCGCAAGCACTGCTCGAGCCGCTGCGGTTGACCGTAGTGAGTCTGAGACGGAGGAAGCGTCACTGGCCCTCTGAGCCCGTTGATACCACCGCAGTTGCATGATTCCTTTTCCCGGTGCATAAAGTTCAGGAAGCCACGAGATTATGAGAATTCAGGCTTGGCTCTTCCTCGCGGCAAGTTACAGGTTGTTGTGTACATTGAATTTAAGCCCTTCAAGACCTGGAGACATTCTTGCTATTGATCGCGTCACAACATATCCTGCTTACACCAATAGAATACTTCTAGCGCTTAATTTGTGAACAGAAAATCAGCCCCAAGCAACAGCTAACTAGGAGGGGCACCCGCCCTTCCACAGCCCGCTTTCACCTGTGCCGAACGCTTCCTATTCCCCATTCAATCGCCTATGAGTCGAGCCCAGATCCAAGCCCGATTCGTATCTTCACTTTCCTCGGTCTTAACGCGAGAAAAAAGATTAACTTCAGATGGCCAGTGTCCCCACTAGCCGAGCCAAAGACGCTTTTCTACTTAAGTGCATAAATTAAGACAAACAAGATACGTTTTTAGGCATCCTCAACAATGGTGCCCTTCTCCGAGACGTAGATACCGTCGAGGAACTTACGGATATCCTTGTTGTGCGGGCGGCAGCTCTGCTGGATGGAGGCAGCAGTCTGCGAGACGTTCTGCAGGTCGTTGCCAGAGATGATGAGCTCACCCTGCTGCTGCTTCGAGAGCTCAATGGTCACACCCTCAAGAGCCTGGATGACAACAGCCTCCTTGCAACCAAGGTAGTTCTTGATCTGGAGGGAGCCGTCCTGCCTGACGTCAAGGTTGGGCGGGAAGAAGGCGTGCACGGCACGCATCTTGTACTTGTAACCCTTAGTGACGCCGACGATCATGTTGTGCACGATCGACTTGACGGTGCGGAGAGCAGCGACCTGCTTGCGGTTGCCGTTCACGATCGAGAGCTTCACCTGCTTGTTGCTGATCTTGTGGAAGGTGATGTCGATGTGACGGAGGTCGTTGTGGAGAGTGCCACGCGGACCAGTCACGGTCACCTTGCGAGCCTTGATCTGGAGAGTGACGCCCTCAGGCACGTTCAGGAACTGCTCAGACTGGATGAAACGCATTTGAAGAGGAGGTGTCTAAGAGAACGCTTTAGTTTGGAATAATGATTTTTCAGACGGGGATGCTCGGCGAGTCTGCTAATTAGCCGTATGTAGTGCCTGACATGAGCAGATGCTCTCCAAGCATCCTCCAACGGCCTGGATTTCGGATTGATTGGAAGCATAGCCCTATGCCCTTTGGTGATGTAATCAGACATATGTCCCACTTCGAGCAAGCCCCTCCCCCCCCTGGACGGCGCCGGGTGGATGATGATGTATCGACCTGTGAGGAGGCTCCTAGCGCTTACTCCGCGTGTAGCCGGCCCGTACCCAGGTGTCCGTTAGAGATGGAGTCGTGGAGCGTATAAAGTCTGAAAAAGTCTTAATCGGAAGTAACGGAGTTCAATTAAACTGTATGGTGGAAGGCTTATGGCTCCAGAGTTGTTAAAAGATCCAAGCTTTGCGAATAGTCGCAAATTCTCAGCCTAGTCGGTCTTACGCGTTGCGATGTTGCATCAAATTGAACTCATAAATACAGCTCGTTTTTAGCTTAACTCAAGAAGTTCCTTCTCCAACGAATCAGTTAACGCATACAACGCAAGCCGATTTACTCGCGAGTCTTTGCCGCGACCGTGGTATGGTATCCGGCGCGTTGGCTCCGCCTATGAACACAGAGATTACCAATCAGAACGTCAGTGATTCGCTTCATGCTGTCTGTGAGGAGTGCTGGTCTACGTGCTGGATTTCGGCCGTTGGCGCTTAGCCGCGGGCTAAAATTTATGGCAAAGGACTACAAACCCACACCAGGATTCGCTGAGTACAGCGAGGATCTCGAGAAGGCGATCTCCGCCGAGATAGCCAAGCTCCCTGCATCGGCCCGCCTCTTTCAGAAGCCTGACGGTACGCCGAGAAGCCCAGAGGACAAGGAGCTGCAGGCTGCCGCCGCGCTCGGTGCTCTCAACGGCCAGCGCCGTGCAACGTTTGGGGACAAGTGGAAGATGACGAACGCGCAGTCGCTGCTTCTGCAAGAGAACTCAGCGCTGCTTGAGCCCTACTTCCTCCAGGGCCGCCGCATCCTCGACAAGATCCCTGTCGAAGACCCAGCAACCGGTGAGGTGACATGGCAGGTCATCCGCGAGAATGAGAAGGAGAGCTGGGAGTCTATCATGTATTACTTGTACGTCCCAGGCCTGCTCGCGGCATTGGGGCTCTACTTCTTCCTCGACAAGGGTAGCCTCAGTGACTGGGCCCTGGAAGAGCTTCGTCTGCGTGCCCAGGAGCAACATGGTGATACGCTCGAGAAGTCGCCGGATGCAGCTGAGCAGAAGCGCCGTGATGACCTCGTTGTTGAGCGCATCATTGCTGGTGACTACGACAAGCTTGCTGGCTTGCGCAAGAGTGCGAGTGATCTACCAACCTCGCTGCTTTAAACAGCTTAGTTCCTCCGAGGGATATAAAGCGACAGGATGGGAGAAGAAAAGTGCGTTGGTGAACCAAGCTGTCGAGCTAGGACTACGTCACCGCTCGGGTCACAATTTGCAGAACTCAGACCCACAAATTAGCAACTGGCCAGGGCGTCTTGTATTTGAAGCCGAGTGAGGCCGACAAGAAGAGACTTTGAAGTGTTTCGACCACTCGGTCTTTCAGCTGCGCTGAGATACCGTGCATCCCCCATCATGATGGTAAATATATATAGTAAACTGAGCTAAAAAAAAATGGACATTTTCTGACACGTTTCAGGCGTGCAATTCTTTGCTGAAATCCCTCGTGGTAATTCGTCTCGCGCCCTGAAGACTGAAAACCATTGGCGCCAGGTCTCCTTGCCGCACGAAACACGCAACCTGACCAGTACATCACAGCCCGGCCTGCCCGCGACAAATTCTGTCCAACGACTTTTTACAATTTTTTAATCCAAGTTAATATGCAAAAAAGATCGCTCCTAATATTAATGCGCTTGAGAAGGAAATCAGGGGCACGCTCTCTACCTCCGTCGCCGCGGGTGCAGTGCCCGCACACGTCAACCTGCGGCTTTGTCAGGTGAAAAATCTCACCCGATCCCACCGAGTTTTTGGCTGAAATGGTCGGTGCGCCGCGCTTGGAAAATGTATTGAAGCGCGCAGAGGAGCTCGAGGCGATGAAGAAAGCGCCTGCAGCGCTGGATGCGCTTTACGAGACGGTGCTCTCGAAGCGCACCCGGTCGATGCCCCTGGTTCAGCTTGAACCCGTGTTCGAGAAGTTCGTTGAGCTTGCCGTTTCCCTACGCCGGGGAAAGGTCGTGAAGGACGGTCTCCACCAGTACCGTAAATTGGTGCTTACTTTCGGTGATGAAGGTGTTGTGGCGCTCGTTCGCGCTGTGGACAGCCTGCTTTCCCAGGCTGAGGCGCGTGTTGCCCGCGCTGAACAGGAGGCCAAGGAGGTTACTGTTGACGATCTGGATGAGGAAGAGTCCCCACAGGATCTGTTGCTTGCGATGGTGAGCTCCGAAGAGGCGAAGGACCGCACAGACCGCGAGGTTGTTACTCCCTGGCTCAAGTTTTTGTGGGAAAGCTACCGTAGCGTACTGGACGTATTGCGCAACAATTCGCAGCTTGAGGTTGCGTATGCTAGCGTTGTGGACAAGGCGCTCACTTTCTGCCAGCGCTTTGGCCGCAAGATGGAATTCCGCCGTCTGGCAGACTTGCTGCGCACTCACCTCCAGTACGCTGCCACGCAGTCACGCCAGCACCATGCTGATGTGGCTGCTGCTCGTGCACAAGCGGCCAAGCAGGCTGGTACTAAGGATGTGACTGCGGCCCAGATCGCTGCGCATATGCCGGCGACTGCCGCGGCCCACCCGATTGACCTCAGTGACGCGGACACGCTTCAACGGTTCCTTGACATGCGCTTCGAGCAGCTTAACGTCGCCGTGCGCCTTGAGCTGTGGCAGGAGGCTTTCCGCAGCGTCGAAGATGTGCATACGCTGCTCAGTGCAACCCGACGCCCAATTCCAGTCGGAAGCATGGCAACGTACTACGAGACGCTGGCACGTGTATTCGCTGTCTCGCAGAACTATCTTTTCCATGCCGCGACATGGTTCCGCTACTTCGCTATGCTCGCGAGCCGCCGTGCTCCGGAGGCGGAGCTCACCCGTATTGCATCGTTCTGCGTTCTGTCGCTGCTGTGTATTCCGCGTGGCGATGGTGCTGCTGCTGCGGCCGCTGCGAACTCTACGACCGCATCTGGTCACAAGTCGAATCGTGCCCGTCGGTGGATGGCGCTCATCAACCTCGCGCACTACCCCACTCGTCAAGCGCTCATCGATGCCGCTCTCGCCAGACGCGTTCTTGAGTACGCTCGCCCCGAGCTGCGGACCCTTTTTGAGCTTCTCGAGACTCAGTTCAACCCGCTGACACTTCACGATGCTCTCAAGCCGGTTGCGGCGTCACTCAAGGAGCACTCGGATGAGTACTCCCTATACTTCGGCCCGCTGCGTGACGTCGCAGCTACCGCGGTGTTTGATGGTCTTGCTACTACGTATACTGAGGCAAAAACTGATTTCGTGCTCAATCTCGTCTCGCTGCCGGAACCACTTTCTGCGCCGCGCGCGGAACTTGAGCGTCTGCTTGTCAGAGGCTCGGGTTCGACGCCTTCTAGCCACCGTGTTCGAATTGATCACGAAGCTGGAATTGTACGGTTTGTGGACTCGCTTAGTGGAGGTCTATCTGGATCGGCTGGCTCGCTTGTGCGCAGCGAGGTATATGACCTTGCGCGCTCGCTTGCTCGCCTCCCCATCACCGCAGGGGGTGCCGCAGGCAAGGGCGACAACGCTTCATCAACTCGTTCTCGTGAGTTCGCAGTTGAGGCTCGCCTTTGGGCCGAGCGCCACGCTCGTGAAGCCGCTCGTTCAGAACAGGCCGAACGCGAGAAGTTGCAAGCTGAAGAAAAGCAGGCTCGTGAACGCTCGCGCATTGCTGAAGAGACTCGACGCTCAGCCGAATCGCGCGCGGCCGCTGAGGAAGCTGAGCGGGCTGCTGCTGTGCTCGCAAAGGAGCGCGCCGAGCTTGCTATGGCCGAAAAGCGACGTCTCGCCGAGCAGATCAACGCCAAGGGCCACATGAACGTTGACATGGCTAACTTGGATACCGTGTCGACTCAAGAGCTCGAGCGCATGCAGGTCGAGCAGCTCGATCTTGAGGCCAAGAACCTCGACGCGCGTATGGCGACTGTTGTGCGCCGCTATGACCACCTTGAGCGTGCGCTTCGCCGCGAGGAGGCGAAATTGTGGCGTGAAGACGCTGAGGCGCAGGCTGCTCGTGACGAGGAGGCCCACAAGCGCCGTGCTGAGGCCTTGGTTAACGGTGCTCGCCGTGCCCACGAGCTTGCACTGCAGTACACCGAGCGCCTTACTCGTGTGCGCTCGGAATACGGAAAATTCGTTGACACTGTCCGCTCTGCGCATTCTAGCCATGTAGAGGTGCTCCGGACTAAGAATAAGGAGCTTCTTGAGGCTGCAAAGGCCGAGCGTCGCGCTGAGGTTGAGAAGCGTGACAAGGAGGAAGCTGCTGCACGCGAGGCGGACGAAAAGCGCCGCGCGGAGGAAGAGCGCCAAGAAGAAGAACGCCGCGCCAGGGAAGAAGAACGGCTCCGTGAGGAAGAACGCCGCCGCGATCAGTACTATCGTCCACCTGCTGCCTCCGCTGGAGGAGCGTCGCGTGCTGCCTCTGGTCCTGCTCCGTCGAGGGCAAGTCCGTTTGGGGCCGCAAGGCCCGCTTCCGCTAGCCCATTTGGCGCTGCCAGAGCGGGATCACCTGCTGGAGCTGCATCGGCTAGTGCTCGACCGGCTGCTGCATCGGCTGCTCAGCGCTCGAGCCCGTTCGGGGCTGCCTCGGCTGCCCAGCGCGCACCACCAGGAGGAGCGAGTCCGTTCGGATCAGCCCGCGCAGGTGCCCCTGCTGGCGGCCAGGGCCCTCGCAGCAGCCCATTCGGCTCGGCGAGAGCTGGCTCCCCAGCTACGGGATCTGCTAACAACACTGGAGCGCAGCCCGAGCAAAAGACCGAGGGTGCATACATTCCACCGTGGAAACGGACGTAATCCTAGTCGCTTCCAGATGATTTCTGTAGTGTGATATATCTCTAACCCTCTCTATTATTGTCATGAATATGTGTGTGCTCGGCTTGGACCTGGGGCATTCTTTTTTGCTTTCCACAGCCTTAGAAGCAGTCCCAGAGGCAGCATTCGAAGATGGTCCTAAGTAAGGCAGGCGTTGTGAACGACATCACTGACTTGGTCGCAGGTTCCTTCTAGCTCTGTCAGTCAGGTGGACTTTCGATTCTGCGTAATATAGAAGCTCACGTTTTATCTGAGTTTACAAGACCGTTAATGTACTCTCCAAGCAGTCATAATTCTGAAGTATTGATTTGAATTACGGCCTTGTGGCTCCATGAGATCGATCAGAAGCCCCACCATGCATTTCATAGACCCCCTATTTAATTTCTGAATGTTGAAGGAGCGAAGCGTGCATGCGATCTGGATTTTTAGCACTAAGAAATTCAAATAGATAGACCGAGCCGGTGACCGCTGCGCTCAAGTAGGCCTTACCCGTGTAGAAGCCGAGGAGGCGAGCTTAGATGATGATGAACTACTACTACAAAAAGTGGCTCTTATTACAACAGATAAGGGTATGCAGTCCCACGCACTGGCCGGGTTCCTTGGAGGCCTAGCTTCGTCCGTGGCTCTGCAGCCTTTAGACTTGTTAAAAACACGCGCTCAGCAGGGCGGAACCTCTGGAGTTGCAGCATCGCTGCGATCTCTGCGTTCAGTCGCGGACGCATGGCGTGGGACGCTGCCCTCTGTCATCCGCACCTCGATCGGTGCCGGAATGTACCTGAGCCTGTTGTCGCGGATTCGGGCAGCCCGAGCAATTAGCAATGATCGACTTAGCAGTAATTTGCCGCGCCTTAGCCCAGTGAACAATGTTTTGACTGGCGCATTCGCGAGAGCGACTATCGGCTTCATCATGATGCCTATCACGGTGATTAAGGTTCGGTTTGAATCTAATCTTTATTCATATCGCACGATTAGAGAGGCTGCTGCAGATATTGTGCGCACACAGGGTTGGCGTGGACTTTTTTCGGGGTATGTCGCGACAGCAAGTAGAGACGCTCCGTATGCCGGGTTGTATATGCTTTTCTATGACAAGGCCAAGGATATGCTGCAACTGGGCTGGCTTCCAGGCCCAGTGATCAATACAATTGCCGCATCTTCTGCGGCGGTGATGGCAAGCACTGCCACCGCCCCATTTGATACCGTGAAAACACGGGTCCAGCTCGCGCCTCGTCACCAGACTGTACGCCAGACCTGGGCAGATATCGTAAGACCTGGCTGGCGATCTCTTTTCGATGGTCTGAGTCTGCGGCTAACAAGGAAAGTGTTCAGCGCAGGTATCAGCTGGTGTATCTATGAAGAACTCGTGAAGCACACGACCTAGGTATCAAAGTCTTCATTCAATCTTGTCCAGAAGAGATTCATTGGATTCTCATTTTGATGCGATCCCCCCCCCCTCTCTCTCACAGCCCTTCATTTCTCCGGTTTGTAAAAAATCTGGCGGGACGACTACCAGGCTCCGAGAAGCCAAAAAAACCACTTGTACATAGGTGTCTAATAACTTCAATTAATAGCTTTGACCATTGCTGGGCCTATAAACACAGTGACCAGACTCATTTTTTCTCTGGCATGAGTACTAGCCATGCCAAAGGTCCGCCTTTTCTTCTCACGCTTGCTTCCTAGATCTGCCATATCCGCAGTTAATTTTCTCTTGTATCAGGCGCACGGCTGGTGGAGAGATAAGATCACCCATGTTTAGGCGTAAGCACGCGAGTCGAAGGCTTAATTACTGAGCTCTTTGAGATGAGGCACCGACGATGCTGCCCCACGCCGCGTAACAGCTATAGAAGCTGCTTTTGCTGCAAACGAGATACAATCGCGCAACGACAAGTTAGCGTTCGAAAGCTGCGAGACGAAAGCAGCCAAGAAAGTGTCACCAGCGCCTGTTGTATCTACCACCTTCTCGACCTTATGCGCTGGCACAAATCCAGGCTCACTGTTACGTTCCTGCCAAACGACTCCAGTTGCTCCTAAGGTGATAACGGCCATGCTCGCAGTTCCCAACAAGACCTCCAATGCCGATGTCGCTTCTTCCCGATTTTTGACGCTCTTTCTCGACAGAGCTTCAGCCTCGCCCTCATTAACAACTAGCACATCGATGTGCGGCCATTCCTCAAGAGGCTGCGTGGGGAGAGGACTCGGGTTGAAAACCGTTCTAGCCTTCAACGCCCGTGCGGATTCAAGAACCCCAAACGTGGTGGATATGGGAATCTCATTTTGCACGCAAATGAAATCGGCGGACTGAAGCAGATCCGCTTCAATACGATCGCTGCTGACTTGGTCGTTTGCCCCGCCAAATACAAGAATACGGTTTTCTCCTGATGCTTCCACAAGGATGGTCGCAACGCCTGTACGCTCGTTTTCAAGTCTAGTCACATATTTCGAGTCTACACCTTCGCGTCTCAGATGTTCAAGAAAATCTGTTCCAAAGACGTCGCTTCCCACACAGCCAACTAGAGCAACGCTCACGTTAGGCCCTGAGAGCCGCCTAAGCGCCAGCGCTTGATTGGCACCTTTACCACCGAAGTGTGTGTCAAATCCATTAGCCCTCACTGTCTCCCCTCCATGAGGTACAACGCCTACCGACGTCACAAGGTCGTAATTCAAGGAGCCTACTACAACGATGCTAGTGTTAGCCATTGATGTTTTTTGGCCGGACTTCCCTTCTGCCACGTAATATCTAGGGTGCGTTATCTAGGGTTTTACTAATAATCCAGTCACAGGAACTGAACTCCTCTCACACACTTTTGGGGCGTGTTTATGCGCTTAAAAAGCAGCGCGCGGATCAGTGTATATTAGTCATATATGCGACCTTCGACTGTCATTCTCCGCTTAGTTTCAGGCCGCTCACCTGCATATACCTGACTAAGTGTGGTGTGGTTGCTTGTGCGCAATGCACAATATGATACATATGATACATATAACACGATATAAACTGGGCCCATTAAACCCCTTTCCAATCTTCGCGTTCTCAAGAAAAATCTACGCTATAGTTGGATTTCTCCAAGGGAAAGCACTCTGAGACGTAAGACTGTGTCTTGTATATTGCTAAGGATTCGATCTTGTTTAGCTGGGTGCCGCTGATCCTTAAAAGGTGAGCTAGGTTTCAGCAGGGGAATCTCAAGTTGGGTGTCACAGATGTGGGGTAATTATGGTTGGATCAAAGTACACAAATCACCCTAATGATCATGAACATGCTGAAGATACAGATTCTAGCGGCAGACCCATATCTCCTACACAAATTATTTCCCGGTCAGACACGCAAGATACGACAGAAAGCGTTAAGCTAGACGAGGCGGAAACAACTCTTAGCTCAGACATAGTTTCGAAAATGTTGGAGGTGCCTGTGCTAGTTGTTGAACGTAAGAATCAGGTACGAACTCTTTTTTCAAATGCTAAAAAGCATTACTCTGTACTATCGCAGAAGGGTACGCTTATTGCGTCCCTTGCTGAGAGTGATCGGAAAAGTATTCGCAATTCAGAGTTCAAAATGCTTGACCGGTATGATACTCATATTGCAACAGTGCGGTTTTCAAATATGCGTCTCGATGTGCTCGGAGCGGACGCAGAGATAATCGGTGAAGTTCGTCGGAAAGCTTTTACCATGAGTCGCAAATATACACTCTACTCGCGTGGTTCCCAGTTCGCGAAAATGAAGTTTGACTCATTGTCAACTCTCCCTTTGATAAATGGTTCCGGTGCTGAGCTAGGGAAGGTGGTGATCGAAACTCCGGATCAGAAGGATTTGCGCTTTGCAAGGTTTGTTGTCGAGATTTCGACCCCAATCAGCTACGAACAGCGCATCATCGTCCTGGCGGCCCTTATTTATATCGATCACTACGCACCCTCAGCGATGAGTAAGTTGCAGCAAGCTCCAGACCCACCTGATGGTATCTGATCAAAATAATACAACTACCCTGATGCTGTGTTCGAGGCCTTGAGTTAGAGTAGTATTCGCCCTATATTTGGCTAGCAGCTGTGCTGCGCGCCCTTGTAACTTCTTAGACTCATATGAATCTGCTAGTTTTTCATCTCGGCTAGACATACCAAGCAGTCGGAAATCATAATTGTTGTTGACTATCAATTAGTTATGTAAACGTCGGGACAGATGAAGAGATCTTAGCTAGCAACCAACAGTGATTGAGCCAGGCAAGGAATTTGGCTGAGACGGTTCCAGCATCCAAGGGAGTCTCCGTTTCTTTTAACAGCTCTTGCAACCCTTTAATTTCATGAATATGTATGCAAAAAGTTGGTTTTAGACGTGGATTGTGACTCTGCTAGCCTTAATTGTCGAAACGTAGAAATTCGTCCAAATGTCGGCTGAAACCGATTAAGTATGTACATATGATGCGACAGAGACTGCGCAAAATCCTATTTCTGGTTTTGGGATTTAACGAAATCATCCCATCCTTCGCGCCATCGCTGCATCCAATATCTACAGTCAAACACTGGTTTGCCTAATTTCGTGTTCACGGCATTGTGCGCATCACAGAGCCACATTCCAAGCTGTTCACGGCCCTCAACTTTTGGCTCATTCTTTGAAATATATTTCTCGAAATCAGTCGCACAAGATTTACAAGGATACAAGTGGGAGACAGCTCCAAGTAGTTGCCGCATGTCATTCTGCTGAGTAGGGTCTGCTTTGGGCGGGTAGTAGGCAGCGACTGAATGGAGAAAAGTCCAGGTATTTTGTCCCAATTGGAGGGAGTCAGGAGGTTCAGTGAGTGGCCCAATTCCAGGCACCTCAGCTGGACCAGGTACGGTTTCTGTGGAAGCTTTTAGTGTAGGGGGTGGAACTGAAGAGGGGCTCCTGAGTCCCATGCCAGATCCCATGCTTTGCTGAAACTCAAGCATAGAGCCACAAGCTCTGCAAGGTTTACCATTCTCATCTAGCACAACCATATGAAGCCCACCGTCTGGCTTATAGGATGAACACAAGTAAGCTAATAGCTTTGATGAGTCAGTCGAGCTTGAAAGCTTTGACGCCACCATACAGTATGTTGATGGTCCAGAGGTGAGTAATTTATCTTGTATTTAGTAAGACAGATAGCAGTATCAATTCTAATATAAGGTACAAGTATACCATCCTCTTATCACTAGCTGTGGTTGTGGCTCAGACTAGCCGTACTGGTGCCCAGAATATAGGGAGTGTGCCTCTAACTTGCCGCAGTCCTTAGTAAGAGCCTGTTTGCAGAACATTATGGCGACAACGGCTCCACCACCAGAGAGGCCTAGCGGCAATGGCGGTGCATCAGGAGTTCCAGACGAGATGTGCCAAATATGTCGCTCAACTACTTATCTTAACCCGAACATGAGATTCCTAATCAACTCCGTTTGCTACCATAAGATTTGTGAGTCGTGCGTTGATCGGATTTTTAGTTCTGGGCCGGCGCCTTGTCCTTATAAGGGCTGTGGCAGAATCCTACGTCGCCAGAAGTTTAAATCTCAAGTTTTTGATGATCTTGTGGTTGAGCGTGAAGTCGACATAAGACAACGCCTTGCGAAAGTATATAATCGCCCGGAAGCTAGCTTCGAATCCGAGAGGGAATACAATGATTACCTCGAACATATCGAGTCATTGGTATTCACCATAATGGCTGGTGGCACTGATGCTGAAGATGCGGAAAAAGAGGTGAAGGAATACGAAACAAAGCACCACCAAGAGATTCTAGACAACGCCTTACAATTACGGCAACAGCAGCAGCTGGAGGAGAGCGCTGCGAGCCAGGAAGCTGACCGCCAGAGGCGTCTACGTCTACTTTCTGTCGAGCTTCAGAACCAGGAAAAGGAGTATAAACGCCTTATGCAGCAGGAAGCTATAACTGCTTTGGCTGAGGGTTGCAATGCCTCAGTTGCTCTACAAGAAGCTGCTGACCGCATTAAGCATCGCTCTGATTTGTTGCGTAGCCAGTATGACATGGAACTCGAAAGGAGCAATAGCGCAATGTTGCGGAAGTCCTCAAAACAGGCACTGTTGAGCAGTGCAGCAGGTGCAGCGACGCCATTTACCCCCTTTGCAGGCGACCGTTCTGACTACGCATTCTCGCAGCAAGAAGAATACGTGGATCCCATTCGGCCAGCATTCGGGTCGGATCCAACGCTACGAGCAGGAGGCTTCAGCGTTGAATTCACGGAGTTGGGAGCCTTAACATTAGCATTCATGAGCCTGGACGTTGACGTTCAGCTCGAAAAGATGGAACCGAAACCGGATGTGCAAAGCCCTTCCGATAAAGTCACCATATCGGCGTGAGAAATGCATAATTGATATACGTTTATGCGCTTTATTTAATAATTAATTGCAATGATGTTTCAATGAATATTCGAAGATGATATCGCGTCGGGAGCCAAGGAAAGCCTATTTGTACGTTTTGTCATTATGTCTGGGATCGAAGACCTTCGACATTGCCAGCTCCATATAACTATGTATATTCTTGACTACGCGTTACGCTTTTCCAGCTTAGTCCTTATGTAAACTGCGTCGTAATATTGGATTACAGATCTATTATACATATGCTCTCTAGATGTGGCTTATGTGTTCGTATGTCATGTTTTTTCGTATGTTTCTCTCTGCCTATTTGTAAATATTTTACCTTGCGTTACTAATATTTCGTGATTAAATGATTAAATAATTGGTCATGATTGCAGTCTCACTAACATAATTTTAGCCTGGCTTCTGCCCTCCTGACCCGGGACTCACCAGTATTATTTCAGCTAATAAATCGAGTACTGAAAACGCATTCAAATGGAAATTATTAATAGTCTGAAAGACCAAAATGATCAGTCGCTTTCCAGAACGTGTACAGTAGAGATGACGGAGGCAATTCGGCTCCGTTAGTCGTATATACAAAAAGCTACTAGCTATTGTGTTATGTAATGTTACTAAGTATCACCAATAAAATTTCACATGTGTATTAGTAAGTTTTGATTTTCAAATACAACTTTTGATGTTATCTGTTTTCATATTTAAAAGTTAAAACTATATTATTACTAAGTAATCTACACATTTTCATTGGCTGATATGAGTTTTGTAATTCCAATGTGTCTCAACATATTTTATACCCTCTTTACATACTTCTGCCGCTAGTGTTTAGTGTCACGACTCAAAGTGTAATCTAGGATCTAAATGTGCATTATTCTTTGCCAAGCGAAGAGAGCTATGCGTTCGTGCGCTCCGTTGCTTTTAACTCACCTCCTCTCAGTTTTCGACTCGTTCAAATACGCTCGCAAGTGGAGGAAACGACAAGCTCCCATACATACGACACGAGCTGCGAACGCCCCGAATTGTAGATTTAGCATGAGTGCTTGCCTAAATATGGTATTTCGGTTCCTCCCATAACGACTTTGAGGCGGTCGTCAGTTTACAAAATGCAGCCATTCAGCTTTCCCAGGGCAGGGCATACCCTAATCGGAATGATGTTATGTAATATAGCACCTCTCTTTCCTCTTTCGTCGATCCCTGCGATAAATCAGCACGACTATAAGGATTATCTTACTTAAATTGACAGGTCCGAAGCCTACGAACAACTTATTGAGCGCAACGTTCTTATTCCAGTAGTAGTGAGCTTAAAAATCCATATGGTCAAGGCGTATACGTTGCCCGAGTTTACGCTGGATCCACTAATTCGAATATTCCTATGGTTACTTTCCATACACCTTCTTGTTTGGTTCCAAAGTCAGCTTCTTAAATCAATACCAGGTGGCATCGCATTCTCACTGCAAGAGTATTTTCACGCAAATGATAATTATTTAAAAGGTCAGGTACTCGTACCAGTTAGGAGCTGCTATCACACTCTCATGCTTTACCTTAATTAAAGCTCCAGCGGTGGCAAGGGCATTTATCGCAGCAATGGCCTCATCATTCTCGAGGGCTTTATGCAATGAGAGGGCTAATACATCAACCGGAATGTTAGGCCTGAAGAGAGCAGTCGCAACAATTTTGAAAGCCACTCGGAACCAGATACCTCGGCTGCTTAAGTGATTGGTTTCCCATAGCCAAGGTCTCGAGGGATTCCCTGACTTCGGAGGCATTACCATTCTGCATGTGTTGGAGCTGGAAGCATCGACTCTATCACAGTCTGTGTCATGTTCGTCTTTGAATACATCAAGACGAGTTTTGCACTCAAAAGCTTGTTTGTCGATTCCTCGCGACTTGTAGTTATCACTTATTTTACCGAATTTGTCACCAAGCCGACGCAGTCTCGAGGACATTCCATTTATCCCAAAAGTAGCCAGCTCGATAAGAACGATCATTTCTGCCTCATTTACTGTGGCAGGGACTTCTATGCTCTTACCACTCGAAAGAGATCTACTGACCTCAGAGGCGGATCGTGGTGTGTCCATTTCCAGCCGCGGAATTGAAAGCGCGTTCAGAAATCGGTCACTAATAACGTATGGTCTTCCGACTGGGACTTTCTCTCTATCTGCCTCTGTCCATTGTATGATTTTTCTCCTCTCTAGACTTTCAATAGCTTCTTTTGCATCAGCGTCGGAGATTCCTTCGAGTTCCATAGCAGCCGCAGCAGAGTCGTAAGACGGACCACAATCGGCAGCGATAACAGCACGCATTCTCATTTCATCGTTCGAAAGGCCGTCAGCTTCTCCTGTCATCTTCGGACGTCTCGCGGCTAATGGCAACCCAAGGGTGCTGCTCAGCAGGAGCTTTTCTGCGTTCACTATAGAAGCTTGTGATTGCAATGAGAATAGCGGATCAAAGGCCTGTGGGGTGGGATCGTGCTGCTTTAAGCGAATGTTACTTAGCGGCAGGCGCACGACTGAGTTAGCCTCACGCGCCGGAAACATATCCTGGCTTTCTTCGGCGTGCCGCCACCAATCGACATGGTTAGACAAAGCAATATGAGGTAGCAGGTCATCCAGCAGCCGCACCTCCCCCTTTTCATACGCTCTCGTGAACAGTTCTTCAAATTGTTGCCTCCTTGAGTCTATGGATTCCTTGGTCTGTAGATTGCCAAGTTGACGCCACTTACGCTTAACATCATTAGCTGTAAATGGTCCAGGTGCTCCTTGAGAGATCGCGTGCCAGTCTATACTTCCATCTCGAGTAAAGAGACTGATATAAATTACAACAGCCCGTACAAGCCAGTCTGTGTTGATACCGATAGGCGCGTTCCCAAGCTCCGTCAGTTGCGTCATTCCACTCTCTCTTTCTTCCTGCTGCTGGGGTAAGGCTTTCGGGTCAGATACGATTGTTGGATACCTTGCTTCTGACTTAATTTTCTTGGACGAGGAGCGTGGCCTCCCTGAATTGTCCACTCCGAGGACCTCGGCAGCACTTGGCCCGAATCGCATCCGCTGACGGGGATTTGACTCCACTCTGGAGCCAGTGGTTAAAATGCGACCAGGCCGTCCCGTGATGGGTCTTAATGCATTCAACTGCTCCAAGGTGATCTCTTTTTGTGGAATTCCGTTAGTTCCGGATCTGCTCGCAGCAATAGCAGCTCTAGTAGCATTTGCATGCTTGGCTTTGTTTCCTTCAGCAAGCTCTGACTTCAGATCATCAATAAGCTGGTTCCTGTCGGGGTCAACAATAATCTCGGGATCATAGAGAATGTACTTCAAGATGCTTGCGCCAGTTCCGGTGGCCACATTCACATATATTTGTTTCAGTCTTCCGGAATTGACGAGGCTCTGTATCACATTGTTGATGGTACGACGATCAACTGTCGACCCCTCTTTTTGTACAGAGTTAAACTTCTCCATCATACTTGTGCCGCCGAGTATAGCACCATTATTGCTTTTTATCATGTCGAGCAAAGTCCCTACACGGCGGCTGTAAGCCAGAGAGCCTAGCGAGCTGGGTGGCTTGGTTCCACTGGCAAAAGATGTGTCGATAAATTGCTTCCGCTTGGTCGTCTCAGTCCTATTACTATCTCCGCTTCCTTTGCTTTCGCATGACTTCACGGATTTTAATACTGATTCACTTGGTGCGGAGTCAAGGAGTGCATTTTCTGGGTTCTCCTCTGAATGTGCGCACCACGCAGTGGCTCGGTGCGTACCAGATATTGGCTTTCCACCTCTCCATGTTCTGGTATTTATAGGTATCGAAACCCTTGTGTCAACTTTTACCTCGGGGATTGGTGCAGAGAGTGTTGGGGGGTCTTTCGGTGCGTTCTTTCGTGGTCTTCCACGTTTCTTCTTGTGTCCACCTATTGCGTCGTTCGTCGGTCCTGATACCAAAATGACTTCAGCTCCACTGATACTCTCGCCGTGAAAAAGGGGCCTGATGTGGCCTTGTGGAGTCTTCACTATGGAGCAAGAGCCTGCCAGTTGGTTAGCCCTGGTTTTTTCCAACTCAAGGAGGCTTAGCCTATCGTCAGGTTGGCGCGGATGTTCGGGAAACACCCCCCAACACTGGGCTTCAGCAGAGCTTGCCGACGTACTGAAAAATGACTTAGTGAAGTACCGATAGAACTTGACACGATGATTAAAATCAATGCCTTTTACGAGAGCTAGGTGTCCCAATTCTGGTGGCTGCATGTACTCTTTGGTTTTTGATGGAATTGTGAGAGCATCAAGGAACTTACCAAACGTTTTGCGGTAAGCGCGCCCAGTGAGACGCTTAGATAGCTCCATTGCACTGATTCCCACACTTCCAGATGACTTTATCATTTCATAGATCTGATTCACTAGTGGAAATGATACGTTCGCAATGGGATAGACTGCCACGGCCGGAGTATGTTTTCTAGATTTCAGGGCCTGGTCGCCTTGTTCGAGAAGAACCAAGCGTTCGATCGGATACTTATCGTCACTAATCTTGGCCCTCGACCCATTGGAGTATGATCCTTCGTCGTCATCTTCTTCTTCTTCTCCTCCTTCTTCTGTCTCTTCTTCTTCGTCTTCATCTTCATCTGTGTTGTCACTTGCGCCTTTTGCTCCAATATCAGTGCGTTCGTCATTCGCATCATCCAAGCTATCAGCGGCAATCACGTTTAAGCGGTTCGTGGGCTCATAATCTCTAAGATATTCGACACACGCATACAATTTGTCCGGAATTTCAGGATCGATCATACTGAGACGTCTCACGACACCTGTGCTTTCTAGATCCCGCACAACACTTGCAATTGCTGGTCGTCGCCGTGATTTTCTTATCCCCTTAAGTTCAGGGGCCATGGCACGAATAACGTCAGTACTAAGACGGAGGCCATGAGGTCCAGCTTTACAAAATTCAGTTATTCTTCGTGAAATGTGCTGTTTGTCAACAATTCCCGTTGCATCGTTGTGTTCGAGAACGTGGCTCGCGAGAACTAGCCGGTGTGTCGACGCACGATTCTCGATGACAGGGAAACGCTTGACCAAGCCAAGATCCACCAATGACTGAATCCGTCCACTAAGTGAACGAAGGTCTTGACCGCTTATTTTGGATATTTCCACAGTCGAAACTCCCTCAGAACGAAAATGAGACACAATCCGTAAGAGTTCGAATGCTAGCTGCCCGACTTCACTAGCATCTCGCGAAGCGCCCGTGAGCAACGTGTACTGAAGGTCCTCGTTGGCCTTGGCACGGCCATTCGCAAAGCTTATGCGTGGATGGGTCGTTACCCAGTGCCAAATCGGCTGCTTTAGAGCGTTGCTCAGGTGGCTTGCGGATGAGCGTCCCAAATGGCGCCACAATTCTTCCTCTGTTGTTCCATATTCGCCATCCTCGGCAACCTCGCGGAGTGCTCGTGCAGTGATGTTCGAGAGGTCCATATTTATATCGCCCTTGGGCGGAATCGAACCGTCTGGTATAGCTGTATAAAGGCGCGTCCGCGTAATTATAGCTGATGGGATCGTGCTTGCTTATGAAATGAGGAGAGGAGCCATTCCCTCTCTAAATCTGCCTGGCTGCGCTATGGATGTGAGGATGAAAACAATTAGGAACCATCGCATAAAAAGGTTATTAACGCGCCAATTGGGTGGTTGGTCCTCCTGCTGTCGCATGCGATAGTGCCCATTTGTATGTTTGAAGAAATGCCGCGGCTTACATACCGGTACTAAGAGCTTCTATTTCCAGAGCCATCGTCTGCGCAATTCACATTCCTGTGCCTGTTAGCTTCATATAATTCGTTTGTTTTGTCCTTTGGTTGACCTTTTTGTGGTGGTCAGCAACCATTTCTAGACTCCGCCTTAACCGTTTGTCTTCGCGAACGCTGCAAAAGGGGACAGCTCCCCTGGCCCTAGGAGGCTTGACAGTGTGTCTCACTGGCATATATCCCCAAGCTCGCCTCGTTTGGATTGAAGACGTACGCGCCCTTTTGACGGAGGTACTTGGCCCATGGAACGACCTGGGCTCTCAAAACATGGCTCATTTACGGGGCGGCCTGGTGCGCCTGTCGCGAGCAGTGGTGCTTCGACGCTTGCAGCCTCTGGCTATGATTATACGCCCCCGTACGCTCAGTTTGCGCGGCAGCATTCATTTTATCCCACTGCTCATAGTCCGACATTGATTAACCCTCCCCTTGCCAGGCTTTTTCGGTTTGACTTTGGCTGGCCCGTGTTTGCTGGTGACTGGAACGCATCTGGTCTCATTGCCGTATCGAGCTTCAATGAAGAGCCAGCGAACTTTGTTAGCATCCTGAGGGCACACACGCCTCAGGCTCATTCTTTCGCGAGTATAGCCACTGCGGAAACGCCCCTGCCTATCACAAATCTCAAGTGGAACCCAGTTAACTCTCCCAATTTACTCAGTTCAGGCGACGCTTTACGACTGTGGCATTTGGACGAGGCAGGCGTTATCTTAGAGCCCATCGCAACGTTTGCAAAACGCGCTGTTCGAGCACCCGGCCCAGGCGGTACCGGTTTGGACATGGGATTGGGTGTGGGGGGGGCACCGGCGGCTTTGACTCCCGCGCCACTTACCTCCTTCGATTGGCCTGCGGCTAACCCTGGTATTGCCATAACGTCGTCTATTGACACTACTTGTACGGTATGGGACCTTGCTGCGCAGGTCGTCAGCACTCAGCTGATTGCTCATGACCGTGAGGTGTTTGATGTTGCATTTCTCAGTGGTAGCGCGCAGCAGTTTGTCAGTGCCGGCGCTGACGGCAGCGCTCGACTTTTCGATTTGCGCGCTCTCGACAATTCAACGATCATCTTTGAAGCACAGCCGTCGACGCCACTGCTTCGTGTTGCGGTGTGTCCGACCGACATGAACTATGTTGCGGCCATCGCCCAGGATCGTTCCGCTGTTTATGTGCTCGATATACGTGCTATCCATAATCCAGTGCGGGTTCTTGAGGCACACCAGGCCCCTGCTACTGCTCTGAAATGGATGCCTGGCTCTCGAACCCACCTTGCGACGGGTGGCGATGATTGCCAGGTCCTCTTGTGGGACGCGGTTCAAGGAACGCTTGTAGGTGCGCATACGGAAGCGCAACAGATAAACGGCTTGCTCGCAAGCCCTGATGCAGCGTGGCTTGGTTCGCTGAGTGGTAAGTCTATACAAGGTATTGCTATCTAGCGCAGACTCTTTCCGTTTATTTATTCTTGTAGATTGCTTGGGGTGTAGGTGTGAGCCTGTGTACCATTCGACTATATCATTCCTATTTTGGCTCTCTCCGTTTGATGTGGTGGATGATTACTGCTGTGTTGCTTGAATCCCTTGTAGGCCATGTTTCGGTATCTGTATCTTATAGTATAGCTCGGACGAGGAAGGTTGCTTTGATGTCTCGTCGCTTCACCTCTCACGTTCTGTCGGATCCCGGTCTCTTTCGTTCCCTTCTTTCTTTTATCTCGTTGTTCCTATGCAAATGCTGTTTGCCTGGTTCTTTAATTTATTTCTTTTTTTTTTTTCTCTACCGGATCCTGGTTGGCTAGAGGATATATCGGTGTCCAGGCTCCTCCGAGAAGGTACCCCAACGCCGCAGAGCTATGGTACTCAAATAACCTACATAAACACTATAAGCAACCAATAAGCTCATATCCAACGCAGCTCCAAACAAATACAACAAGACACGCAATCAAGAAACCAAGAAAAAATCCCAACCCACAAATTGAGACAGACCCAGCAGGATAGGGCGTAAGCGAATTGCAACGGACACCACCATCTTGGTGAATGTTTACATCGAGGGCTTGAGGGCTGGGTAAGACGATGAATCTTAGGGACACCAGCGTCCAAACATCATCGTACGCGTCTAGTAGCACAGAGGGAAATAAGGTTCAAAGCAATTACAGTAACACAAAACACCAAATACAAATACTCGAGCAGGTACGGATACCTATTAATTCAGAGAAGCGGGCGCACTGGGCGCGACTTCAGCTGCGTCGCTTGTCGCCCTATTATTTACAGTGGAATAGGGTAGTGTTTACCTCTTAGCTAAGGATTTTCCCGCACCGTTCTTTATCCAACCTGCTAACGACATTAAATGGAGGTGCAGAAGCTGTTGGAAACAGCGGCGAGCCCGACAGTAGATGCGGGAGTTCGCACTGAAGCGTCTGCTCAACTACAGCGGGCTGCGGCCGAGCATTTTGGTCAATACATGGCGATGCTTGCGCAGACTTTAGCGGCCCAGTCTGGCGCGCCGGAGACAGTGCGCACACTTGCTGCACTTGCCCTCAAGAATGAGCTCACAGCAAAGAATGACCGCGATCGCGCACTTCGTGCACAGAGATGGGCTTCACCAGACCAGGTGACGTCCGAGGCAAAGACTCAAATCCGCGCCACAGCCCTCGCTTCCCTGGGGGTTGAGAGTCACAATGTCAGTGCTGCAGCTGCACAGCTTGTGGCAGCAATCGCTGCCATAGAGCTACCGCGAGGAGAATGGAAGGATCTAACGGCTCAACTCGTCGCCTTCACGAGTGCGCAACAGCCTGCTGGGCTTAAGAAAGCAGCACTTACTGCTATTGGTTACATCTGCGAGACGGCGAACCCCGCAGACAAGGCGTTAGAGGAACAGATGAATGGCTTTCTCACCGCAATCGTGCAAGCCGCACAGCGGTCCGAACCCGATGAGACAGTACGCTTGGCTGCAATCAACGCACTTTCGAACTCACTAGAGTTTATCCGGGCAAACTTTGAACGGGAGGGTGAGCGTAACCTCATCATGACAGCAGTCTGCGAAGCAACGCAAGCTACTGGAGAACCCCTACAGAGTGCAGCGTTCGGCTGCCTCGCAAAGATCATGCACCATTACTATGAGTTCATGCGACCTTATATGGAACAGGCGTTGTTTGCACTCACAGTGGAAGGCATGAGATCGCCGTATTCTGGAGTACAGACGATGGCTATCGAGTTCTGGTCGACAGTCAGCGAAGCTGAGTTCGACTTGGAATACGATGAACCCTCTACAGAGCAGGATCAAGACGGGGAGGGGCCACTTGGCGGGTCAACATCTTTCCACTTCGTTGCCCAAGCCTTGCCACAGGTTCTGCCACCTATCCTCAAGTTGCTGGTCAAGGAGGACGAGGACCAGGATGACGACGAATGGAATGTTCAGATGGCCGCAGGCACCTGTCTCGAACTCATGGCAAAGGCTGCCGGTGATGCTGCTCTAGATATAACCATGTCGTTTGTCGCTGCAAATATTCAGGCAAGCTCGTGGAATGAGCGCGAAGCAGCGGTCATGGCTTTCGGCTCCGTACTCGATGGCCCGACCGCCGAGCGACTTGTAGCAATAGTCCACGACTCCCTCACACCATTGGCTGGCATGATACGTGACCAGAGTGTCAGCGTCCGCGAGACTGTTGCGTGGTGCCTCGGGCGTATCGCGGATCTGGTTATACCGGCACTGGACTCGCCACAGCAACTTCAAGTCTTGCTGGAAGCCGTAGGGCAGGGCTTACAGGACGACCCACGGGTCATTGTTCACTGCTGCTGGGCCATAATGAACCTTAGTGAACAACTGAATCCAATTCCTCAACAGGATACCTCGCCTCTTTCGCCATTCTACGACGCACTCCTACAGGCACTAGTTGCTACGAGCGGACGTGCCGACAACGAGCACTCAGCGCGTACCTCTGCGTATGAGGCATTGTCAAGCCTGGTGATATACAGTCCAAACGATGCACTGCCCCTTGTAATGCGCTGTTCAGCAACATGTGATGAACGCATGCGCCAGTCACTGCTAGCACAGGGCCAAGTTGTCAGCATAGATGATCGGCAGAATGTCGAAGAGCTTCAAATCAATCTTTTAGGACTGCTTACCTCCATCATTCGCCGCGTAGAAAGCGAAGTGCTTCCAGTCGCTGGCACGATTATGGAGTTACTTGGCCAATTCCTCGCCACAAAGTTCCCGAACTCACTCGTTGAGGATGACATTTTCATTGCCATCGGAGCAGTGGCGAGTAGTATTGGTGAAGCGTTTGCGACGTATGTACCGCATCTCATACCACACATTCTGCACGCATTGTCAGAGACTGAGCTACCCGTCAGCTCAACCGCAGTGGGTCTAATCTCTGACATTACCCACGCACTTGGTGAAGAGATTGCCCCATACGTCGCGGGGTTCATGCAAGAGTTGTCAAAGATTCTTGCAAAGTTCGACTCGATACGGCCTGAGCTGGTGCCCCCAGCACTCGCCTGCATTGGAGACCTCGCAGCAGCAACAGGTCCCCAGGGCCACTTCGATGTGTTTTTGGGAGGCACGGAGCAGTTTTTGGCTCAGATAGGCCAAGCCACTCGGTTCGTTCCAGAGGCAAGCGTCGAGCAGCATACTCATGTTGCGAGTGTCAAAGAGGCGATTCTAGATGCACACGTTGGCATCGTTGCGGGTTATCGCGATGCTGCTACTAAGCTAGAACCTTTCGTTCCTGGGATTCTCGAGTTCCTTGCGGATCTGAGCCAAGACCACGTCATGATTCATATTGCATCTCGTGGCCTCCTCCGCAACGTTACCGGTCTTATCGGCGACATCGGTGCAATGTATCCCCAAAAGCAGTTCCGTGCGGCGTTTGAGGCGGCTTGGGTAAACGAGATTATCCATCGCGCGTCGAATAGTCAGGATCAAAGCACGCGCGATACTGGTCGCTATGCACTTCACGAACAGAAATTACAGCTTTCGTGAACAGCGCGTGTTACGACCGATTGCGATACAGCAGGGCTTTGCAGCTCTACAATTTTTATTGGGCTATTTGAATGGCGAACATACTTACCTAGGTGAATCATTTCTGTTGTGCCTAGCACTTTTCACTCTAGTCTGAGGATACCTCATAGTAGCGCTCGAAAGTATCTGATAAATACTTCAGGCATTTCGTAATTAAATTGTCTTGACAGTCTCAAGCAATGGAGTAGAGAAGAAACATATAAGGTATAACTGAAAGTGATAAACACTGATACCTTGAATGATATACCAGCTAAAGCCCAAAATAAAACATGATAGTCTTCACTAGAAGCATGCATGCCACTAATATCTCCGTCTAAGATTGTGGACACTACAATGTATTAAGTCTGAGAGTAAGTGTTCATTAATTACAGGTAGAAACGAGATGTGACCCCTTTCGGTTATGGTGCAATCTAATCTAACTAGCTGCACTGTTATGTTGTTCAACTTCCTCTTTCGTCTCCGCCGTGGGCTCAACAGTAGACTGAGGTTGCAGAATCGGATGATCGACAGGGGCAACCGTAACTGCCTCGGTGATAGGGGTGGCCTTTTGATCCTGCAAGCCCATGGCAATAAGCCACTGCATGGACTTGTTGAACTCCTCACCCTGCTTTTCAAGTGTCCATCCTAGATGGCGGCTCATAAGCTCGACAATGTTCGGAAGAGCATCGCGGGCGGCCTCAGCATCAAGGAACGCCAAACGAGTTCGACGGGCGAGCACATCAATCGGAGTACGGGCATACTCATAGTTCATGGCGTAGAGCACCTCACCATCAAGGAATGGGTAGAGTGACGAGAGGCGTGCATTACGCTGAACAACCAGTCCCTCGGGGGTGAGAGCAGTCGGCGTGCAGAGTCGTGCAACATCGAAGGCACGAGTACCATAATTCTCACTAAGGTGGCGCGCCGACGTTGGCTCGATACCGAAGTCGCGAATGAGATCCACGTACATGAGAGGGTCCCAACCCTCGGCGCCAACGAGCTTCAGATGGGCAGTCTGACATTCGCGCTTGGGCAAATTTGCAACCTCCGCAGCCTTATCGACAGTTTCTTGGGCCATTTCACGGAAGGTAGTCCACTTCCCGCCAGCGATAGTAACGAGATTGGAGTCAGACACGATAACTGTGTGAGAGCGTACAACGTTTTGGGTGTCAGCCGCATCAGGGTTTCGCACAAGAGGGCGAATTCCAGACCAAGCAGCGCGAACGTCGCTCCGCTTAACGTCAAGCTTGCCATCAATGTAGTGTTTCACCTCATTAAGAACAAACTGAATGTCTTCCTCACTTGGCTGTGGGTTTGCCTCAATCTCTGTGGGGCGATCCGTCGTACCAGCAATCGTCGAACCCTGCCATGGCAAGAAGAAGACGACACGGCCATCTGAAGTCGCGGCATCAAGTAATCCAATGTTCGCAGGGCAGTACCAACCTGGGAGAACGATGTGAACTCCAGATGATCCGATGGCGATGTTTGACGTAGTTGCGTCGTCCATCTTACGGATATTGTCCGTGAAAGGACCCGTCGCGTTCACGACCACTTTTGACTTGATAGTGTACTTGTCTCCTGTT
The DNA here is from genome assembly GCA_030578495.1 of Starmerella sirachaensis. NCBI lineage: Eukaryota > Fungi > Ascomycota > Dipodascomycetes > Dipodascales > Trichomonascaceae > Starmerella > Starmerella sirachaensis. The sequence goes on along the minus strand of JAJMSC010000004.1, from coordinate 172,391 downwards.
TCTCGATCAGTTACCTCCGCGCCAGTAACTTTGCCTTGGCTGTTCTTCACAAGACCAGTAACCTCGGTGTAGTTTAGAATATCTGCTCCACGCTCTTGAGCCGACACGGCAAGTGTCGCGTTCATGCGAGCATCATTCTGTGAGCCATCATAGTACACAATTGCACCCTTGAGTTCAGAGTCATTCAACATCGGGAACACACGCAGCGCACGGGTGCGTGTGAGGAGGTACGACGGTTCTAGGTTCGCACTTCCTGCGATAAAGTCGTACATCTTAACACCGACGTAATAGTACGGCAACTGCCACCACTTGTACACTGGGATCATGATAGGCAGCGGGAAGGACAGATGCGGCGCCATCTCCAAAAAGCGGCGGCGCTCAGCCAGAGCTTCCTTGACTAGCAGGTACTGATTGTAATCTGCCTGCCAAAACGCCTTTTCAAGATAGCGCACACCACCATGGACAAGCTTCGTCGACCGCGAGCTCGTCGCACTGGCGAAGTCATCCCGCTCGACAAGAGCTGTCTTGTATCCACGAGTTACAGCGTCCCACGCGACACCAGTGCCCGTCGCACCTCCACCGACAACAAGTACATCATACTCAGCGGTTTCCGCGAGGCTTTTGAGGATTTCTGCACGCGTCCTCGGTGGGCTGGTTGGCGGAGGAATCACCGTCTCGTGTGGTTTGTTGAAACGACCGTTAGACTTCTGATCATCGTAAATCAGAAACGCCGTCAGCAGCGCAGTCGGCACGGCCACAGGCAGGAACGCCTTCTTTGCGAACGAGAGTAACTTCGCACGCATCACAAACGTTCCGGCTGGTTAAGAACCTGATAGTGCACCGAAGAGGTGAGTAGGGAGTTGTTTTTGGGAAAGGTGTGGGGAAAGGAGGCGCGCTGCGAGCCGGAGATTTTTCAGCTCGGATTGGGCTAGGGTATGCGGGCAAAGTAACTAATTGCGCGTCCTCGTTTTTATTAGCTGCCCCGACTCGGCCGGTGTCGCGCGCGGTTCTCGAGCGAAACCGGAAGGGCGGGAGAAACCCGGTCGAGACCGAGGATTCGTAAAGTACGTTGCAAGCGGGGATATAAGGTGAAGCTAACCATTACAGGTTCATTCTTATTACCCATAGCGGAATTTATGAGTCATGCCATGCGGGGAAGGTCACGCCCGGGACGGAGGAAGTCGAGTCCCGTGGCGCCACTGCCTCCGCCTCGGTCCGGAAGAGCTCACATGCAGGCACAGAGAGGGCAAGGTTATTCACTGCTGTGACTACTGACTACACCTCCTTTTTGATAACACGTGCGTTCAATGCCTCGGTGTCGATTGACCATCCAAGCCTTTGAGACTCAGACCCTAAACGTCAGCACATTCTATATACTGTGCAGACGCATGGCCGCTGGTGTCATCGGCATAAAGCGATATCTCTCCGGCAGGGCTTGCCGAGATCATAATACGAGTGAATATATAGAATCTGACAAAACCTGATTTGCTCGGAATGGCGGCTACGTACAGTCCATGCGAGTGGTCACGTCTTGCCAATCGATTGTAGTGTCATGAAGTAGGAACTTCAGCGCACCTGAGTTATCCTGGTCGGTACAAAATATAAAACCTATTCGCTTTACAGATTTGCTATGCTCCAATATGTACTGGTAACGCCTTGACAATGGGAACTGGCAGGTCCAGGCAAGGACAAGGAATGAGAGGGGCACGTACGAGACTCAATGAGATGAGGAGATCAACGTAGCTGTGGCATATTAGCGATGATACCACAGGCCGCAAGGACTTTATTGACAGAGTACTGCGTAGTATCCCGCCACGTGAATCGGATTAACCGGTTCATGCTCGTGTAAACGCAGAAACCACCTTGAGTCTTGACGGCGGAGTGCACATAGCCATCGCCCGGAATTTCAGCCGCAACGCGTCCAGTGGCGACATTGTACACCTTGCCAAAACCCCAATAACGGTTTCTGCGAGAGTGCCCGATAGCGACAAATACCTCCCACCGGCTTAGCCAAACAATTCCAACTATTTGACCTGGCATTGCCTCTTCACGCACGACGGACCCAGTCACAGTGTCAAACACGCGGAAGCGACGATCGTGGCGACCTCCACCCGTGGCAAGAAGGCGCCTCGTTCCCGGACAGAAATTGAGCCCCTTAACTGCGGAAAAGTGCTGAATTCGGCCTTTATATTGCAATATGCTTGCATCGGTAGATCCTGTTGCATCGTGAACCCACAAGCTCACAGTGTTGTCCAATCCAGCAACGGCTAATTGGCAGTCCCCTGCGTCAAACGCAAGACCAGAGATACCATCACGATGACGCAAACGAGCGGGAATACCTGAAAGCGTGCGTAGGTAGCCGTCTCTGCAGAGCCTTATTTTGAATATGCGCCCAAGAGAATCGGCAACAATAAACTCAATACGCTGGCGAGAATAATCGAGTACAGGGCCATCATTGTCGTTCGAGAGGCTGTCAGAGTGAGCACCATTACCATCTCCGGCGAGTGGGGCACATTCCGCCCACATAATTGATGTTGCGTAGCAATGCTGAGTTGCTTCCAGTGAGACCTTGTCTGCGGCTGGAAGATGCAAATTGTGATCCTGGATCACAGTAATTTCACGACTCGCTGCGAGCGTTTGCAGTGTAGCATCACTCAAGCTTCGGTTGTTGACCAAGTCATAAACAGATATCCACCCGCTCTGTTTGCCACAGGCAACAAGGCCAAGCCGTGAGTGAGCAATGCATGTGATTGAATCATGGGCCACAAGACCAAACATTTTTACTGCAGGCATAATGCGCTGAGGTGAACATCGGCGGAGCATGTCGTACGAGGCAATGAGTACCTCATCCAAGCTAGTCCACGCGATCAGTGGTTTTTTTGCGCCCTCACCTTCCGAGTCCCAAGGCTGCGGCGTCCACGAGCTGATGCCACTCAGTAATGTGAGATAGAAGTCCTCACGTACTCCAGGAACCACAGACTCAGACACCTTTGCCCACTGTGACTGTGCAGTCTTCTTTACAACAGTCATAGGGCTGGAAGCTGTTATCTCGTTGGTGGTAGCGTCGGTGCTAGTATCGGCCCATGGGCCAGTCAGAGTGATCATTGATGCCTCAGCTGCCGCTGCCAAGGCAATTGAGGAGTTTACATACGTGCTTTGCGAGCTTTGTTCACCACTCGGCATCATGAGTCGTGGTTGGCGAGCGAACATGCTGTGACGGCGTCGGAGTAGGCTTCGTCGAGCGCTTTGACTTGAGGTCTGCTGACTGAGGGTGTCTCTATGCAAGCCGTCAAGTCCAAAACTCGCTGACGTTCGCCGCGCTCGAGACTGAGTCGGGAGTCTATCCATACGAAGGAGTTATCCTGCCCAGTTCACTCAACTCACCGGTGGTTTTGTTTCCTCGTACGTCTCGTGGGAAAGGGTATGCCACAACGACACCCTTGCCTCGAGATATGGTATTCTTTGTGGGGGGAATTCTAGACTTTGTGTTTACCAGGCGTAAGCTAGCGCAGGTTCGTTCGGTGACTCTGCTATCATTAGAAAACATACAAATAACAGACAGGTACATTTTCCTTTCTATTTTCACGCCGTTCAGCAGGTGTGTAATATCAACAGTACGCATTGGTATATGTTGTGAACTGAGAAAGAGGATCAAGCTAGCTGAAATGGCTTAGCACTCTGTGCACGAGACCAACCGGAATAGATTGCTCCATAATTACTGTGAGGTCCAGTTTGCAGGTAGATGATATCGCTTGACCACGTCGCCGCTTAAAAACATCTCGGCCGTATATACACCCACGTGACGCACGAGGAAGAATGCCTTACCCTCAAAAAGATTCGACGAAAAGCCGTTCTTGTCAGCCTAGTCAATATTTCGGCGACAACGGACAGTTGATGAGTGGCGACGTGTCTATGCAAGACGCATCGGTGGTGCAGGACACCACTGTGCAGGATGCTGATGTGTTTTTGGAGTCAGACAAGATCACAATTCTCCCGGGTATGTCCAGCGACGGAAGCGCAGCGAGCTTCAAAATCAAAGAAGAAGATCATACACTTGGCAATGCGCTCCGGTACCTAATAATGAAGAACCCAGATGTGGAGTTCTGTGGGTACTCCATCCCGCATCCAAGCGAGGCACACATGCACTTGAGAATACAAACGTACGGTGACATTACGGCAATCGAGGCTTTGAGAAAGGGATTGAGCGACTTAACGGACGTTTGCGACCACGTAGAGTCTCTATTTCGGGAGCGCTACTCTGAGGGCAACTACAGCACATCTGACCCGCAATAGACCATAGAACTCAAAACTTGCCTTAGTGGCCACTTGTTCTGCACAGCGAGGCCACAAGCTTCGATGTCACGACTTCGTTACTAGGCTGAGCGAGTGAGATTTCATGCAACAATCTCAACGTGTATTCCAAGTAGCTTTCATTTTGGACGGTCGTGTATTTCAAGACTAGTGGGGACATGGCAGCTGGGAAGATAATGCAAGATAGCGAGGAAAATGATGGGTTTTTAGTATTACATTCGATAAATATGAATAAACGGTATCAAAAAGAGAGGGACGTATTAGGCATCGTCCGGGTTTGCAACCCGGAGTACGCGGCGAGAGTAGTCCTGATTGTCTTGTAGACTGGCGCGTGACCCGCTCTCCTCCCAGCGCATGTAAAACTGGTTCGGATCGACGCGTTGATCAAAGATTGGCACGAGCTTCATGTCTGTATCGCTTGCCGCGGAAGATGAAGAGCGCATGTGGCGATTAGAGTTGGGAGACCCATAAGATGCAGCTGCGAATGGAGTGAAAGCGTGGCTAGCGCCACCGCCACCAGCTCCACCAAACGCGGCAGCTGTGCGGTTGGGCGGCGTACGAGGTGATCCCCTGCCGACGCCAATACCGAGCCCATTCGGTGAAGCTGCATCTTGTTGACGGCGCCGCCGCCAGCAGCAGCACAGAACGATCAGAGCTACAATAAGCAATACTCCAATGCCAACTCCAACGAATGTACCGGCAACCTTTCCGCCGTCATGCCAATAGCCCTTATCGTTGCTCTTACTTCCAGCGTCCATCGTGGTGTTCGCATTGGACGCGCTTGACGTTGAAGATGCAGAAGAAGAAGTAGATGTAGAAGAAGACGACGACGACGGCGGCGACGACGTGCTTGAGCTCCTAGTTGAGCTTTCAGAGCTCGAAGATGACGTCTCTGATGCAGAGGATGCGGAGCTCGTGCTGCTCGCACTAGACGAAGTTGAGCTCGAAGTTGAACGAGAGGCACTTGAGCTTGAGGTCGACCCAGTGCTAGAGCTGCCCGGCGTGCTTGATGACGTACTCGATGAGGCCGACCGACTACTCGCAGATGTAGATGACGAAGAGGATGCAGACGAGGACGATGAAGACGACTGGGATGCAGTGCTCGAGCTTGAGGTCTTCGTCTGCGATGGCGAAGAGGATGTGGTTCTTGAGCTCACTGAGGAACTGCTCGCACTGCTTGAGCTGGTCGCGCTCGAGCTGGAGCTGCTAGACGTTGTGATAGAGCTTGAAGTAGATGCTGAACTCGATGCTGAGCTGGATGAGGTAGTTGACACACTACTGCTTGCAGCCTTGGTTGAGCTAGGCGATCCAAGCTGGGCGTAGCCAAAAAGCCCCTTTTGCGCGTCGCCGCAGCGGTCAGATGGAAATCCAGGGCAGCCTTGAGAGCAGTCCGACACCGAAGTCGTCGAACCTGGCTGGACATTTGAGCACCAGCATGATTCCCATTGCATGATTGCGAAGGCATACCCTGTGCAATGTTCTGTGCATTTCCCGAACGAGTTTGAGATGCTGAAGAGATAGTCTCCAGTGTCTTCAGCAGTGTTCATGTTGGAGCACAAGGACAACGGATTCGTGACCCCGCCCCCATTTTGCGCTTCGACGGGATTGACAAGCGCGGCTAGAAGTAACGGCCCGGCAAATAGAATATCAGGCAACGCCGGCTTCATGAGCGGTCTTGATTGCCAATCAGCCCCGCGTCGAGCCACCTGAATCGCAGGTTAGCAGATGTTTCTAGCACGGTCAGTTGACGGAGGAAAAGTCAGATTAGAGATCTAAATACCGGGGTAAGGGGTCTGCAGACTAGGGGCCGCAGGCGCTGCCCATGGAATCCCGAGCGGGTGCCGAAGGGATCGACGCGGCTCTGCATCATTTACGATCGCGCATAATTTCTCATAGGCGCCGAAGCGCCCCGGGATCCGAGCGGGGGCTTAATTAACCGCTTAGTTTTTCAATCTCCCCCCAGGCGTCATATATCACGCTCCATGTAGTGATATGCGCGCTTGAGAGAATGCTTGACGCATTGGTTCATGTGGGCCAGGGTTTGGCTGTTGTGATTTTGTTGACAGACAGTATCATATCTATTTTAGTGCTCCCCACAACACGCTGACAGCGGAGTGCTTAGGGTAAGTCTGAGACGTGACTTCTTTGCGCCCAATGCATGCATGTAACCTCGCACCGGCCGAGACAGGTTTCATCAGGCGCCTATAGTTGCTAGTGCACTTGTAGGATGATAATCAGCCTGCCCAATAAAGCGGAATAACTACCGCTCCATTAAGTATCATACCTTCTCTAATGTACGCCCAGCGCGAGAATTGGAGGGGACCCACGTATACGGCATTATGCGCATGCCAGCTCGCAGCAGGTCTGATGTATGCAGGCACGTTCTGTACGCTGTGACCTTGCTCTCAAAGCAGGACCTGATCGTCTCCTCGATCATAGAAGCCAGTGACTTGCAGTGGTTAATATTTCATTGCGCCCGCCCTGCTTCCACGCTTAGACGCAATGGGACTGTTTTTTGTCGAACGGAGATTTCCGCCATGTTTCATGCCATGTGGCTGTGTCAACATTCACCCTCTGCCTCGCCCACGGAAAGGGCTGCAACAAATATCATGTGATACAAGCATAGTCAGCTTACAGGCTACATCATCATACCGTGTCATACGCCTGCCTGTTGGGATATTTATATAATCTCGACGCATGCGCCGCGCGCGCTTTGTTGCGCGCGAAAAGCAGGCTACCTACAAAGCCAGGCATTTCCTTTTCCTAGTTACTAGATACCGTCAATCATTTCTCAAGTAAGCTCGTGTAGCTATGCTTAGCGAGCTATTAATAAGTAAACAAGGTCGTTAGAGATCATGATCGTTTAGGGTAACATAAAAGAACTGTTGGAGCAATTTTCGTACGATTAGCACTGCGACGCCTCAAGTGCCCGCGTGCTTGCTGAATCAACTGATCGCCTGGCTTGGGTTATACATCAGCTCATCCGTCCATATATCTATATCTCGCTTGTTCTTCCCCGTATAAATGGCATACACGCTAAAGGACATGACGGCGTTCCAGCCGGCCAAGACGCTTGTAAATCACGCGCCGGGATCGATGGCAACGAGCCTTGATTTTAGTGACGACGGGAACTGGTTAATTAGTGCTGGTAATGATGAGTCGATCCAGCTTTATGACTGTCGCAGTGGGTCCCATAAGAAATCAGTGTACTCGAAAAAGTACGGATGTCATCTTGCAAGATTCACTCACAATTACATGAACTGCATTTATGCGTCCACTAAAGAGGAAGATTCGATCAGGTACCTCTCCTTACATGACAACCAATACGTCCGGTATCTTCGAGGTCACAAGAACAAGGTAAATTCTTTGGAAGTTAGCCCAGTCGATGACACGGTGCTGAGCAGTGCGCTGGATCGTACTGTGCGCATCTGGGATCTACGAACCCCCACAGCGCAGGGCCTTATCTCTGTTCCGACGCCGTCATTCGTCACATTTGATGCACTCGGTATGGTTTTCGCTGTCGCAAGCCAGGATGCCAGAACTATTGCCCTTTATGACGTGCGGAACTTCGATCGGGATCCTTTCCTCACCATTGGAGCCCACCATATAGATGGATCATGGCAAAAAATTGAATTCTCGAATGACTCTAAGCTAATTGCTCTAGCGAGCGATGGCACAAGCCACGGCCTATTCGATGCTATGGACGGAGCTCCCCGAGGCCTAGTAACTGGCCATCAGCCGATCAAGCGAGGATTGCCATCGACTTCTCCTGTCGCTTTTTCTATCGACGGCAAATTCCTCGTTGGTGGGTCTAATGACAACCGTGTCTGCATTTGGGACATGGCAGACGCTGGCTCGGGAAATGAGAAATCTATTTACACCCCGGTCCATGAGACTCCTTCGGGGTCTAAACCGTCGCTAGTGTCCTTTGATCCGCGAACTATGCTTATGGCAACGGCAGATCAAGGTGTCCAGTTGTGGATCCCCAACATACAGTAACTTTCATGTCCTGGTAGACAGGAACTGTAAGGGACACACGCGAGAGTGGGAGAGATCGTGCTGGATCGCGCTCTCTACCGGCCACGGAATGCTTTTTTCTGGCGGAGTTAAGACTGCCTAGCTGGGCCGAGGATTTTGATTGCGGTAAGCCAAAAGAGCTGAACGCCTGGCGACCGGTTGGCTCTAGCTTGAAACTTTGTACATATATTATCTAGAACATGTATTAATGTGATTGCCTCTCAGGTAAAGGGATGAAAGTATTGTGGTTTCTGGACGATATGCAAACGAATCAATCTTCATAGGAAAAGATCTTCCTCAAAAATGGCGTCTTTTCTTACCTAGTGCCCAACAGAAAGTTCGAGCGACGTGAGCAGCTGTATTCATAGATCATAAGGCTGCCGGACGAGTCTATGATATACAGGGTCAGGGTAATAAATATCACGCTCCAATTTTTTTGTGGACATTATAGCGCGGGATCGTTCTGTACAGGTACGGTTGGCGGAGAGCGAAGCATGGATACCCTTTTATCCTTGCTGTCAGCTTCTGATACTGACCAACAACGAGCAGTGGACTATGCGTCCAATAATGTGGACCGATTGGTTTCGGATTGGGCCTATGCTGCAGGAACATCCAACCACGGTGCCTTTGGATCGTCGTCACTAGCTTTAGCAAAGACTTTTGAGCTCCCTGGGTTGCCACAGGAGATCCGTGTCAAGATTTCTCAAAAGCTTATCGGTGAAGAACTCAAAACATTCTATCGAGCACTCACGATTGGTCGTCACGGGCAAACTAGTCCTGCTATTGCATTGCTCACGCAAATTGCCAAGACCGCGCCCACCGACCTGTTCAATCAATTTGATTTCACTCTTGGTGCCATACCGAAGCTTCTGAGTTCCCAGACATTTAGGCATGCATTCCTTGGGTTCTACATGGAGCTCATCAGGGCCAGCACACCCGCAGTACGCCGCGATCTATTGGCGAATCGCAAAATCTTCGGCGCATGGGTTGGAAAGCTCGGGATGGATGACAGTGAAGACTTCGTGCGTGAGACTCTGGCGTTATTTCGCGATCTTGTGCTGAAGGACACACGCACTTTCACAAAATCAACTAAAATGGGGCTCTTCAATGATTGGACGCTTCGGAACCTTGCCAAGCTCCTTGGAACCGCTTCCCCAGACCTAGGATCTGAAATAGCCGCGTTCCTGGTTATGCTACTCAGTGACAAAAGTTTTGGCGTTCGAGCTATTGGTAGCCAGGGCGAGAACAAGCTGGCACTCTCATTCTTGAAGATTGTGAAGCCCTGGGAAAATCTGACTCAAATGGATCTGGCAATTCGCTTGTTGAAAGAGATTCCAAGTCTGGTCGTTCCATATTTTGAGGCCCTTGCTCCAGCTTACCCGTTAACTCCACGAACATCTATGTGGTGGTTCTCATACTCAACCCTTCATATACGGGCTCTCAAGCTTCCAGCCCCATTTGAAGGAGCCGTAAATGAATTTGGGATGGCAGTTCCAGCCCCTAGCCTTGATTCTGCAAGCAAAACCGTGGTGCCGGTCACCGCAACAAAGGCAGCTCTGATGCAAGGTATACTATTTAAGGAATCTAATCTGGTGCGATTCCAGACCGCCCAGATTGTTCTTCATGTCGTGCGCCGACTTCGTTCTGTGCTCACCACAATTTATGAGCCGCGAAGGTGGGATGTATCAGCGCTCATTGACGAAGTACTCCAGCGCCGGCTTCCAGAGGTCCAGATATTTGCGAAACCTACAGAGCCTCCGCTGTTGCAAACGACTTATCTCGAGATTGTGAATGAGATATGTCGACTGCGGCCTCTCAACTTCTCCATCCCTTTGTCCTTGGAGGCGAAGGAGGTATCGGGGCTGCAACTAGTCCAGGCCCAGACAGTTCTTGAGATTCAAACTGTCACCAGTGAGACGACTCGATGGTGGAACCCATCGAAAGATGAGTATAGTCTGTTCACTCAATTACTGAAGTTTGCAACATTCAATCTGAAGCTTGCCGACAAGTGCAGCGAGCTGTTGAAGTACCTTGTTGGCCCCACTCAAATATTTGCTGATATAGAGACGGTGGCCCATCCTGTTGATGCGCTGCTATTCATTGTAGCGACCAGGCCGCAGTCGGACTTGCTCTGGCTCGTGCTAGAGCAGAGTCTACAGCGCTCTGTGAAGACGCCATATCAGTTCATTGATCAAGTTGAGTCGCTTCGGGTGAGTCCATTCATCGTCGCATTTGTGGAGCAGTATGTCAACCACTTCGCTAATAGAGATAGCGATGGTTCGATTCGTGATTGGATTAAGGCGTTTGCGCGTAGTCTTATTGTGATAGGCGAAGACGAGACGGTGCTGAACGAGTTGTTGTCACAGCTTGGCAGGACTCAGCTTAAGAAAACCCCTGAATCTCCTTCTGAGCCCATGTCGGATGAATATTATGATTTTGTGCTGGACGCGCCGACCAATGCAATTTTGGGGCGCAATGATCTAGTGTATAAGATTTCAAACCTACTGGAACTTGCCGCGACTCTATACAGAGGTGTCACGACCACTTCTTCGTCACTACAAAACCACCTGCTGGCTAGTATTCCGGCAGATATGATGAAAGAGCTGACTAGAAGACCGGCTTACCAGCCATACGTTAGCAGTGGCAACCGCGAACATGTGAAGGCATTCCTAGCCGTGCTTGATGGACATTCCAGCGAGGATCTATCGCATGATTTGGAACGCATTCAAGATTGGGACCTTGGAATTGCACTTGAAAGCTCAGAATTCTTGCTTCGTAAGGTAATAGAGGAACACGATGTGAAGTGCCTAAAGGAACTTACATCTAGGTCATACAAGGTTCCATTAGATGCTATCGACGAGCTCATTAATATGCCAGGTATTGCATTGAATATGTCACTTTGGCCCCATGGTTCAGTAACGCGAGAAAGGGGCCGGGAGTTGCTGGCTAAGGTACAATCTGATGCACATGTATTTGCGGAGATAGTCAGGTTGAGTGGTGAGTACGACCCACGTAATGCACTAGCTATTGCACCTCTTTCTTTGGTTGCAGCAGCAAAGTACTCGCCATCGCACTTAAATGTGGACGAGGCTCTTTCTGTTGCCAAGCATCTATTGATTGAAGGCGACTTCGCTGGTCTTCAAATTGCGGCGGCTCTCAAGGATCGCGTAGATAGCAATAGCGACTCAGATCTTTGGCAAGCGATCTCTTCCTATGTTGAGGCTGGTAAGTCAAGCTTGAAGAGGGATGTCCTTCGGTCGGAGCTAGCTACACTTGCAGGTGGCGCAGCTGAAGCCTCATTTGTCGCACGGTGGCTCAAGATTGTTGTTCTCCAACTTACCAAGCGATATGCAGAACACTCCATCACCGAGGAAAATCGACATTTCCTCATCACATTCGGAGAAAGTACGCTCGAGCACATAAATATCTGGCAGAAAGTTCACCACGGGTCATTGAATGCGCTTATTCAAGCTGCCATCCACAACACTGATGCTCTAAACGACGAAGAGACTTTAGAGCTCCTGACCCGCGTTGTGCTTGCCGCTGATACTAAGATTGAGAGCACAAATCATTTGACCTCTCTGCTGGACGAGTCGCATACAGGCAAGCTACTCACTAATAAGCAAGCACTGTTGTTGTATTTGCTCTACTGGTCACAACCCGAGCAAAATGCAACTTTGGATATAGAGCAAGGCATTCTTGCACATTACACTGCCTCGCTCGCAACATCAGACCGTTTACTGCTCAGCATACTCTCAGGGATTGAAGAAGTCAGGCAGCGGTCCTGGGTCGATCATGTAGAGTCTTGGGAAGTGCGCCCAGCCGCTAGTCGCTCCGCTTTCGCTTCAGAGGAATATGGCCGAGACCCATTGATTGTGTTAAGGAGTAAAGGTGTCTTTGTGACGCTCGATGAAGAGCGAATAAGGCGCACAGTGCAACAGTTTGAACGGTTTCCCTCGTTTACGCCACCCGAGATCCGCGATTATAAGTCGCTGATACTGGCAGCAGAGAAAGCCGAAAGCTTACTACCAACAGGCTACTCAGACCTCTACGATACACGATTCCTACTTCAGGTTGTGGTGAGCTGCAACTATCTATACGAGCATCTTGAGATCTTCCTTGGCTCTGGTTTAATATCATTTGCCATATGCTGTATTTCAGACACAGCGTTGGAGGAGGCCGCGACAAACGTTCTTGCATATACTTTCAAAGCCACGTCTCCTGAGGACGCAACGACGACGTTCAAAGACCAGACGGCTCTCCATGTTTTGCTTGGCAAATTATTGTTGCTGCAACGGCAGCGCCATGACCAAGGAATGGCGCTCCCTTCCCATGTTGCGGTAATGTGTGGCCAAATCGCACTAATTCTCGCGAAGCCTAGTCACTTCCTCTATGAAAAAATCAGCAGCTGGTTGCTGAGTTCGCCGCGAATACAGCCACACGAGCTGCCACTCTTCGAAGCAATTGCCTCTAGTCAGTCCGAATTTCGAGTTAGGGAAGTTCTCTGGCTTGTAAATACTCTTAAGAGTGGTGCAGTAAGCCTTGAAGCTGTGGAAACGTACATAAAGCAGGGAGTCGTTGACTGGTGCCTATCGCGTTACCACCTGCTTTCTCCCCGTGCAAAGGTGCTCAAAGAAGCAATAATGAAGCTCCTCGAACGCATTGAAGAGATACGTGGCGGCTCTATGGCACTAATAACAAGCTCTGCGGCACTGGGAGTCACAGAAACCGCACCCCGACTGGTATGCTCTGCGGGCGAACAAAATGTCGCTGCGTGGATTGATGAGAGAGCCACCTAGATCCGTCGTGCACACCAGCGTACATGTCATTAAATTGTACACAAATAGAGGAGCAGAATAATACACATTTTCCCGCTTGAAATCCCCCGAGCCGGTCGCTGTCTTAAGCTGCGCTAATGGGTTTACATATTCCTACCTACATATACCCTGAACCAATTTAATGGTACCCTAATATCAGGGTGGTCCTGTCTCGCGAGATGGGAATAAACAATGCCGCCTCATTCTCACTTGGCTAAAGCATTGCAATTTACAGAAAGCAACTCAATGGATCGCATCTCCTATGAAGAGCTATTGCAAGTACACCGCGATAGATTCAGACTTGAGCTTCAGAGTGTGCGCACTCAGCTCGCTGAGTTTCGTAAGGTTACCGATGCGAAAGCCCTATTAGTTGCCGAGTCGCACGATCGCGAAGTGAGTCTCCTGCGTGCTCAAATTTGCGATATTAAACTCGCTAATGAGGCAAAGCAACGCATGGTCGAGGCAATGCATAATCGTGAGATTGAAGACTTGAAGAAGCACTTCGACCTCAAAACCAAGAAGCTGTCTATGCAAGCACGCGCGATTTACGAGCGAATGGAGGCCGAAAGAGCAAAGCGTGAAGCTACTGTCGCTCGATTTGAGGCAACAATGTTATCACTTCGTGGCTGTCGCGCCAGCGATGATTTCATCCGCGCTCTCGCTGTCGCCGCAAACAAGCGTATTGACAGTACACCGGTGACGCCCGAAAATAAGTCTCGTGAAGAGTCCCGCTCATTGTCACCTCGCACACCGTCAAGTCAGATAATTTCTCCCGCGCTCGGTGGCTCGCCGAATGACAAAAGGGAGATAGCCAGGGGGGACTCCAGCAGTTATGATACCTCGGTGAAAGGCAGTGACAGCCAGGACAGCGAAGGCAGTACTGGAAACACCAACAGTTTCTGGAGTAATAGCAGCACAAATAGCCCAGAAAACTCCGGGGTCAGCAACTAAGCGATATTAGAAACTCGTCTCAGCATCTATCCGCAACACGACCAGAGTCTTTCCACAAACCAGTCTCAAACCAGTCATCAGGAGTTCAATACCCTTGTTTTATAGAATCTTTAAGAATAAATCATACCAGTTCTCTCTCTGCTCGTGTCGCATCAACACAGTGGAAGCGACACATTCCAGGTGATAGAGATCCACAGCTTTCAAGCTTGGACAGTGCCTAGCCTAATCGCCTGGTCAACAGCAGGAATCTCTTCTTCCACATGTCCCACAATTAGTACTGCGCCAGGGAATTCGTCAAGAACGTCGAAGGCCTGCCTTAGCTGCTTCTTGTCAAGAGTGGAGAACGCCTCGTCGAGAATGAGAATGCGTGGTGACTTAACAAGCGCCCGCGCAAACATCACTAGCTTTTGCTGCGCAAGAGACATATCCTGCATTGGGGTTTCATCCTGAAGATTTATACCGAGGCGGCCAGCATAAGCCTCGATGACAGCCATCTGTTCAGGTAAAAGCTCCGAGGGCGGCAGCATGGAATGCGAGAAGCCTGTGGAAATAGCACGCCGCGCAGACAAGTGCTTCGGAAAGATGGCGTGAATCTCCGGGGATGAGTGGCCGATGTCCTTTTGGATGCTGAAATAGGAGTGCTTGCCGACCTCGCGCGGCTCGCCAAACAGCACAACGCGCTCGTTCCAGCCCTGCGGGTGATCAGCCGTGATAAGCGCAAGGAGAGTCGACTTGCCAGAGCCATTAGGTCCCTGGATGTGTATTCGTTCTCCATGCCGTACGGACAAATTCAGGTTTGCAAACAGAGGCTCTGTAGCGCCTTTCATTATTATTGTAATGTCTTTAAGCTCCACGGCAGGATCACCCTTCACTGAAGACCTAATGGCAGCATTTTTGCGAGATAACAGCTCCTGAGTGAGCTCAGCGTCACCGGATATGCTCGAAAGGGCGGTATCCCCCGTTTGTACCTCAGATTCAGCCGCGAACAGGAACTGGGTAACCCATTCTGGAGAAGCTTCCCCACCACGGAGTCCGATCACAACAGGAATGTCGAGAGAGTCTAGAATTGAGCCCAAAGCCTCTCTGTTTATCGGATCAAGCCCGAGAAAGGGTTCATCAATCACAAGTAAACGAGGGTTCCTCAACAGTGCAATAGCGAGCTGAGCGCGTCGGCTCTGCCCATTGCTTAGACCGACAAACCAGTTATCCAGATAATCAGAGAGCTTGAGAAGATTAGCAATACCTGCAACCTGGCTAGCGTCGCGGGCCCGAGCAGTCAGGACGTCACGCAAGCTCAGGTCGTGCTCATCGCGGAACGACTCGTAACGTGCACCAACAAATGGAGCTTGCGCACTTGCGGATGTGGATTGACCAAAGCTAATGAATTGAATTGCCTGAGACGGCCAGAGGTCACGTCCAAACGCAGGAAATGAGATCCGCCGCGAAGGGTCTCTTACTTTCCCCGCTACGATCTCAAGAAGCTGCCGCTTCCCCGGACCGTAGACAGCTGTGCGTGCGCGGGGGCCAATTTCAAAGCTGAAGGGAGTTAAAAATCTGGACAGTTGCGCACCCGAGGCACGAAACGCCGGTAACACCATGGTCTAACTCGCCGGATCTACTATCACGTGTGGTCGTGGTGAGAGCTATATCGGCGATGTGGTGGAGCGACATCGGCGGGAGGGTGACTCAGAGAAGTGGCAGAAGCCACGAACTGGCAGAAACTGGCTAGTCATTGTGCTTAAATTTTGATGGCCAATTCCATTGATATAATAGATAAGATTCATTGTAATTCATTGCTCGTTACGCTATCTTACAAGTGTTTGAGTTTAAAGCCTGCTTTCTGCACCATAGCCCCCCTCTCGCGTACCACATGACATAAGCAGCCACAAACTCGCGGTGCACTAACAGTGCAGTTTTGTCAACACGACAGGCGCTACATTACCACGCGTAGAGAGCCGAGCCCGATGCATGTACGTGTTTAGTGATCCGGTTGTGCTAGACTCGCTGGCTCGCGTTGTCAATGCGTATGGCCGAATCGGAGAGTACATCAGTATCGCGGCAACGCCTGCGGCACTGCGGTTTTCCGTGATTAACGGTTCGCTGTCAGTCATTGCGCGCTGCGAATTCTCTTCTACGATTTTCAGCGGCAGTGGCACGACGAGGAACGTGCATGTCAAGGCTCGTGCGTTGGAGGTAGTCCTCAGACGCCTTGAAAGTAAGGATGTTGTGACGATGCAGCTGCGCTTCCGCGCGCCACGCTCCGGCCACGAGCAGCTCGATGTGGAGTTTGTGGGTCGTTCTGGTGTGCGGAAAACGTTCAACATCGCCTGCCTGCATTCGACACTTCCGCCTCTGGATTTAGGAGAGGTCCTTGATCGTCCGCTGACGTTCGCCTGCACACCTGCGGTTCTAAATGACGCGTTTGCATCGTGCGAGCTCGGTGCGGACGAGGCAAAAATTTCGTTCCATCGTGGCGTAGTCAATCTGGTCGCGCGGCGCCGCGGGCGGGCTGGCGGCAAGAATGACGCGACTGTGCTGGGGCGCGGTTTGAAGACTATAATCGGTCTTGAACCCGAGTCCTTCGAGCAGATAACCGCCCTCACCCCATGGCAGGCGGAAATAAAGCTCAAAGAGTTTAGAGTCATGCTTAGCTTCCTCGACAATCTTGGAGAGAATATCACACTGCGCGCGACTTTCGGACGCCATGGTCCGACAACACCTTTGGTATTCCGCGCCACGATGCCCGTGCCTGCAGTCGAGCTCAAGTTCCAGTTTCTAGCAAAGCTCACAGTCGTACCGCAGGCGTCTTCGAGTGATGCCGAATCCTGGTTATGCATCGGCCCCCAGCCGGACTGGCTCACTACAGGCGCATATGGGCCTCGTACCGTATCGGCCTCTCGTGCAGCTTCTGCATCTGTGCATAGTGGAGGTGGCGGCGCGGACCAAGCAATGCAAGCAGCCCAGCGCGAGCGCGAGCGACGGCTACGCCGCGTCGCTGCAGTCCAAGGCACACATCTGGCGACCAGTAGCAGAGAGTCGACCATTTCACAATCAAGTGACACCGCGGTGCGTGTGCACCAAGACCGCTCAGCGGCATCAGGCGCTCCGCAAAGCGTAGAAACGGTCAGAGCTCGCTTAGAAGAGCCAGAGCAGGGTATCAGCTCGTCAATTCAGAGGGTAGCGCAAGACTTAGCTGAGGAGGACCGCCGCGAAGCCGAACACGAAGCCACCGAAGAGGAGATCAATCTCCTGGCCACGGAGGTAGGATTCACCCAGGCCCCAGCCGACATGCGCGGGCTTTTTGACTAATTTAGAATCAATCAAGTAGCACAAGCAAGAAGATTCCCGCGGCAACCCCGCAGATCTGCAATGCGAAATCGCGAATTTTCACCAATGTTGAAGAAGACTCGTCGAACTCAAGCAGTTCAGGAAGCACGCCTATAGTCACGACATAGAGAAACGCACCTGCCGCAAGCGGGTTTACATAGTCTGCTGCAGATGCCTCGATGCTCGGAAGGTGGCCTATGAGGTTGCCAAGAACACAACCGGACAAGGAACCCAGCGCTGTCATGAGTTGAGCTTTTCGGGCAGTGGACCTGGAAGTGCCGGAGCGGATGAGCAGGGCGAAATCGCCAAATTGATGCGGAATCTCGTGACAGCACATCACGATGAATGCGGCAAACCCGGCACTCGAGCTGGCCTGAAAAGCAACCGCCAGAGAGATACCGTCGGTGACGTTGTGCAGCAAGTCGGCAAGCACGTTGAGCCACGGAAAATGCATTTTAGACTCTGCATCGTGACCCTCCTCGAGTGGCTTGGATGCATCCAACGTGGTCTCTTGCATGGGTTCCGGTCGGGAGGCACGGCGGTGCTTAAGCCCAGCCGGCTCAGCGGTCTCCAATGCGAGGTTCTGTTCAGCAGTCTTAGCGCCATGGTCGATGCTTTTATGCGAATGGCCGTGTGAGTGAGAATGTGCATGGGAGTGTGTGTGGGAATGCGACCCAGCTGAGTGCTCTTCAGTAGCGGAGCCGACCAGGCGCAATGTTTTGTCGATGACAGCAAATGCAAGAAATGTGGCGGCAATAAACAGGCCAGTGTCTCGAGTCAAATGAATTTCGGGGAGTATGTGCACAAATACAGTGGCAAGCATCCCTCCTGCCGCAAACGCTACCAAAAATGTCAACATTGGTTCGGGCAGCGGTGGACAGATAGCAAAAAGCAATTGCGTCACTGCAGTTACAAGCGTCACCGCGAGTATAGCGTTTGAGCTCGAATCGTAGGCGAAGATCCAGCCTCCAATACCAGAGAGGGCGCCTCTCTCGGTTTGGAGAATGTGACTATGGCTGTGGCTATGGCCGTGGCCATGGAAGTGGCCGTGGGCGCCTCCTGTCCCGACCGCCTCTTTTAGGCTCGACAATCTCGGATCCGGCATCTTGACCACGGATCACAGACGCTCCGAATATCAAAACCACCTGGAAACCACGTCTGTGTTTCAGACACCGAAGTATCGTTTACGACCTTACCCACGAGATCCAGATGTACCATGCCACACGGCGATCCCAGACAGTCCTGGCCGCTCCTCCCAGTCAGCTGGCCAGTGCGACCATGGGTCAGCAGGGCCGCACGGCAGTCTCGTCCAGCGTGCGCGTATGGAGAAATGCGAAAGTTTTAATTAATGGTTGTGGGATAAATACAACGCATAGGGATTGCCATTTATACAACAGACAATACTACTACGCTGCTTTAACGGCTCAGGCTAAGAGTCTGCCCGGGCGAAGGTACCATTCTCGCCGAAAAAGAGATGATGTGGCCTGCTGCACAAGCCCCAGTTACTTCTTCAAGTACATCGGTATGTCCATCAATATACGTTGAGATAATCCGCGCCGACACTATAGAGCGCCTAATGCGTGCCGCGGTCCCTACCCCCTAGAGAGCGGGGTCGGGGTGACAGGCGTGCTGACAATTCGCGAACTGCGATTGGGCCTCGGTGAAGGAGATTAATTAAAGTAGTTACAGCTAGTCCTGCATAGCCTTATAGTAGAAAAAAGCAGCAGCCACAACCAGGGCGCAGACAATGTAAAGAGTGGAGCTACTTCCGGACGCCTCCGCCATCATATCGCCCGCGCTCTGGCGCTCGCCGACGATCTTGAGCTCCTCTGGGTTGCCTTCACCAACGTAGAGATCTTGCAGTATCTCGATGGCGGCCTCAGAGTGTCCCACGTCGTCAAATGCGGTCGTCGCATCTGCTCCGGCATACTCCAGAAGCACCTCCTCACCACCTGGGTGCTGGTCAACAAACGAGGTCGCGTTGTAGATTTTGCCGTTAATAGCGAACCACAGGTCATCCTCTGTCTTGTGCTTCGCCACTTCGCTGAGAGGAATCATCTTCTTCGCCTCGGGTGCGCTCACCGGCTCTATGGAATCCGAGGGAGCAGACATCGCGGGTGTTGTAAACAGGTACAGCGAGACCTGTGTTGGCTCGGCCAAAGTGTTCTTTCCGACGTGCGCTCCATAGGTCACATGATAGATAATCCAAGACCTAAACTCCGGAGTCCACCCGAACCCCACATGCTTCCAGGCCGTGTCTTGGGATGCAGGGCGCATTGATTCCCCGCGGCCCTGCACCCAACTCCTTGTGCGATTTTGTGGCCGTCGTATTCGTACCTCCGAATCCCGACAGAAGAGGGGCTCTTGACGGCAGTCTCCACACCTATGGCGAGCAATTCCCTCTTCTTAATTGGCTAGGGGGACTGTCCCTGAGCGCGCCAACCTCGACACACCCGCACAAGTCTGTGTCGTCGTTTGCACGCGTGGTCCACGTGGGACAGCTAGAGCCAAGCTGCCATTGAAAACAAACGGATTAAGTAGAGCCTGATTATGCGCGGACACCGTGTTGCCCGGGGCATGAGTTACGACCTCTCAGCTTATGCTGTTCATTTATATTAAGCCTAGCTAGCGGCATTCCAAAGTATGAAGTCATTAAGCATTAATTGAACCTATTGGAGAGCCAGAACCTCATGGTGCGGCGATCTGGATGTCATTTTCCCGGTATTCGTCGGGTGTGGCACGACCACATGACATGTGGACGATCGTCGATATATAGGCCCGCCTCTCAGCTCGGCCAGCGAGCTTTTAATTTCGGCAACGAAGACCAGACGGTCCAAAACATGTGCCGCTATGCGGTTCGCTATGATACACCGCATTGAGTGCTAGCGATTTGCATCTCAGGTGCTAAGGGGTTTATTCAACGATCGCGAGGATTGCATCAACCTTTCCCTGAATCGTTTCAAGATCTAGTTCCTGCATTTTTACCTTACGCAACGAGAACTCGGCGGTGCGGAACACAATGTGGTACAGCTGCTTGAACTCTGGGTTATCGCGTTTAATCCCACGAAGACGCAGAGCCCCCAAGACAGTCTGCTGCAGGGCTTTTGTGGCATCCAGGGGTGTCCGCACCAGCGGCCCCATGTGGCTACGCGCAGGCGTGACATTTTCCTCAGTAGAGGGCTGCGCACTCTCGATGCTGGCAGGGCGCGGCTCTAGCACGGCGGGCAGTTTGTACAACAGAGGCCGTGCGACAACCCGCGCCATGTTGTCCTCGTATATCACGTAGACGAGATAGGACTGGTCTGGCTTCGCCGCACGTACGCGCATTCCCACCTGTGCGCACCGGTCCACACCAGCAAACTCAGAGAAGTACGCGACGGTAGAGTCGTCACGCGTCAGAACATTCACCTCTGGTCCACAAATGGCCCACAAAGGCACATCTTCAAGATACAAGTATTTTTCGAAAGTCAAATCGGCGAATGGAGGCGCGCTTGCATCATCGTCTTTGTTGTTGCTGTTGCCGTCACCGGTGCCGCTCCAGAACTCAGCGCCTAAATCGGCATGCGCCGGCTCGTGACGCGGCCATTCGACGCCGCGAATAAGGCCCTGCCAAACGCAGTGCATCACGGGTCGAACGCGGCCCCGTGCAGAAATCCCCGGAGTGTATCTAGCGTGATTTTGCGTTTAGGCAGAGACGACCCGACTCCTGGTGATGTTTCGCACGCGTGTACGAGTGAGAGAGCCATTAGGGCGCGCGTCATCTCGCCGTCAGTTAGGGCAGGGTAATCGTGCGACACAATCTATCGCCCTCACCGCAAGCGACAGGCGCAGTGCGCGCGCACATATGCCTGGGAGGCATCGCCACCCCTAGCGCTTGAAACTCATACAGAAGCCGGTGTAAACGAGCATAGATGAAGGCGAACAATAGCGACCAAGTGGGTGTGCCAACACGCAAAAGCTAAAGCTCGCCCGTCAAATTGAAGACACTCATACTAGATATCAAACAGTTAGGACGCTATATACTGCCCCAAGCTTGGAAGCCAAATTTAGGAATCAACCGACCACGTAAGACCCATCGCACTGGTCCCCTCGCAACGCGTGCCAGCTGCACATAGTCCCGGCAAGCCGGAGGAGGGTATGTCTACAGCGGTACCACCCGGCCGTCTCGCCACTCCTGAGTCAGCTGAGCCACCCACCTCCCAGTGATTTTCCAGGTTTACGCCGCCCCCATTCGTACTACCACCACAAACACTCTCCTCATTTCCTGGTTTCTACCGCCCTGCCCACGGTATCAGCAGAGATACTAAGCGGTGTGTCTGAAACATGGTCAAGGAAAGTGTAGCCCGCGTCTACGCGGACTACAACCGGAAAATGCCGAGCAGCTACTGGGACTACGACAACGTTACGATTCTGTGGGGCAATCAAAGCGACTACGAGGTTGTTCGCAAGATTGGGCGAGGCAAGTACTCGGAGGCGTTCGAGGGCGTGAATATCAAGAACAACGCGCGGTGCGTCATCAAGGTACTGAAGCCCGTCAAGAAGAAGAAGATAAAGCGCGAAATTAAGATCCTGCAGAACCTTTCCGGCGGCATCAACGTCGTCGCGCTGCTTGATGTTGTGCGCGACCCGCTTTCGAAGACACCCAGTCTTGTATTCGAGTACGTGAACAACACAGACTTCCGTATTTTGTACCCAAAGCTCACGGACATGGAGATCCGATACTACATTAACGAGCTGCTGAAGGCGCTCGACTACTGCCACTCCAAGGGCATCATGCACCGCGATGTGAAGCCACATAACGTTATGATTGATCACGAGAAGAAGCAGCTCCGGCTCATCGACTGGGGTCTTGCCGAGTTCTACCACATGGGCATGGAATACAACGTCCGTGTGGCGTCGCGCTGCTTCAAGGGGCCCGAGCTGCTCGTAGACCTCCAGCAGTACGACTACTCGCTCGACATGTGGTCTCTCGGCGCGATGTTTGCCGCGATGATTTTCCGCAAGGATCCGTTTTTCCACGGCTCGTCCAACACGGATCAGCTCGTCAAGATCGCAAAAGTGCTTGGAACAGATGGTCTCTACGATTACCTCGACAAATACCAGCTCAAGCTCGGCCGCGAGTACGACGACCTCATTGGTTCGTTCCCGCGCAAGCCGTGGTCGTCGTTCATCAAGCATGAGAACAAGCATCTGTCCACGCCGGACGCCATAGACTTAGTCGATAAGCTGCTGCGGTACGACCACCAAGAGCGGCTGACTGCCAAGGAGGCGATGAACCACCACTACTTTGCGCCGCTCAAGAAGAAATAGATTCCCAGCGCGTGTGGCTGTATTGGGGCCTCGCAGAGAGGGTTGTGAGGCATCGCGCACAGGTCGCATGAATCCTGAGTCCGAAAGGCCCCATCTCTTTCTCACCTATCCGTTCCGTGCAGGTGTTTTGTGCATGTGCGTATTTGCTACCGAGAGTATGATCTCAGCTTTCGGTTATAATAACTATTATTCTATATAATGCTCTCACTATATGAAACCCAGGCTAAACTTCGTTCTGAGACTGCTGAGCGGAGTGAGACGAGTAGCCGAGACAAGAGGAAGATGATGAGTGGAGCAAGATGGTGTCCGGGTTTGGATACGAGCATACTCAATGCTATATGCACATAATTCAGTGGTACCCGTATTAGATGATCTAGTCCTCTTGATGCGCTTTTGAGCAGTTTTTCAACGTCTGCCCTCTACTTGCTAGCTATCTACTGGAAGCGGCCAGCGGCCAGCGTCGCAATGGGCGTCCCTCAGGCGGCCTATCCCTTCTCTGCAATTGAGGGACGGCATACACGCACATTAAACCACGGTCTATATTAGACCCTTCTTGTATAAATAGTCAACAAAATCGACGAACACCTCGTCCTCGGCATCGTGGTCATTCTGGACAAGCTTTACAAACAGCGAGTTTCGCAATGGCGCCTCATATCGCTTGTATACGCGCTCGTGCGCAGGCCGTGCCGGTCGAAGTTCAGGTTTATCATGACTGAAACGGCACTGGTCGCCAGCATTACATCTGCCTCGCATGAAGTAGCGGCACAATGGGCGTCTTCTCGCTGTAGGCCCGGAATTGCTCAACCCCGAGTTTCGCGAAGGCGCATTTGCAGGTGTCGCCTCGCCTTCAGGCCCGCCCTTCGCTAGCTCGGGATCCTGGTCTGCGAGAGCCATGTTGGCAGCGTTGTTATGTATTTGGGCCTGTTTCTCAGCCTCACGTTCCGCAATGCGCTGTCTTGTCGGCCAATTGCGCCGCCGAGCTGCGATCCATTCCTCTTGGTCTTGCGCGGCCTTTAACACAGACTTGTCCACAAGATCTAAATTTCCATCCACGCGTTTTACTCGTTTTGGTACAGGCTCAACGCCGCCATCTCCTCCGTCTTCGCCAACCAGCATGCGTCCAAAGAGCTTGGTCTTCTGGACTCTATTGTTCTGCAGTGCCGAAAAACCACACAAGCTATGGCACAAACTGCTGACGAACCCTCAACCCATCTCTCCTCCTCACCGAGCGGTTGTAAACTGAAGTCCGGAGGACTCCAGCACCACCGGGGCTCAGCGTTTTAGCACGAGAATAAGAGAACCCCGTTGCAATGAGCTCAATTCACATAATGCGAAGTGTTGGCTCGAACACGTGTGACAGCAATTCCCCCAAGGCTTCGGCTTTCTGCGAATGCACTAAACTAAATAAAGCATTATTAAATTAGCGTCTTACGACTATGGATATTACTCTAAAGCGCGAGAATGAATTTAGACAGCGTCGAACCTCTGCTCTTTTTCGGCTGTGAGGTCGTTCGGGGTCATATTGTACTGATCGGTGGTATCTGCGATCCCCATGCTGGGGTCGATCGGGTATTCGTGATTAGTGGGGTAGTGGCCCTTGGACTTGTTGTACGCCGGCCACAGATCCCAGACCATGATAAGTTGATAGGCCGGGTAAATGAATGACAATACCCACTCGCACACGGCGGCAGCGTCCTCGTGACGCCTAGGAATGCATGCAAATGCGATGGCGAGCGCAAGCTCACAGCAGAACCAAATGATGCGGCCAGCGAGAGACACGACTACATGGCGCTTGTGCGGGTAGTCGGTACCAAGCATGCCGTACTCAACCATGGAGCTCAATGAAGACACGCCTACGAATACAATGAAAACGATCAGCAGATCGCGGTGAGCCTTGTGGAAATGCCGCGTGTTGAAAATAGACACAAACAGGATTCCCAGCTCACCAACAATGGCGCACCCGAGTGCAACACCTAGCCAGATCTGCAGCTTCTTCCTGTTGACGATACCTGGAGGCAAGCGACGGGTACCACGCAGGTACAACTCAGCGGCTAGCGATAAAGCAAACAACAAACCTTGCGCTCCGGCACAACTGATGAAAATTGGCTGTAGGTTCGATGCCGCAATGTCGGAGATGTACATGATTTTTTGCTCCGTGGGCTGCATCCACTGGTATACGGGGTGTCCCTGGCCAGCCCAGCACGCCATAAGAGCGATAAGCATGCCCCACCAAATGAATGCCGAGAGTAGCGGCAGCGACCAGTGATGCAAGATCTTCAACATGGTTACCACGGGTGAAAATGAAGAAGTACCGTATTTCTCTCCCGGGCGCAGTACAAAACAAAATAAGCCCACCCTCGACTGCTTATGTATTATTTTGACCGATCTGGGTTGCGCGCGACGTTGGAAGATGCAAAAGCTTTACAGGGCTAGGGCCGTAGACGCTGGCAAAGTACCGTCACGGCCATTACGCTAGCGGGCAACGCAGTACGGCAAACCGAGGGTACTCCAGGATCCCGCGCGGTTTGGGTTCTCTGCTCGCTGAGCCCCCTCCACCTAACGGTGATACACCAGTACTAAGAAGGTTGTCGGCCATGCGCTATCGCAGATGGCTAGATGGCTGCGGACGATGCTAACCCCCCATTCAGAACTATGTGGCATAGCTCAACCGCTTAACCTGCACTTGACATTGCGCCCTTTTTCCCAACTAGTAACTTTCAGGCATCATCTCCCTTGCCCATGTTTATTGGCGCTGTCTCTCCAAGGGTATGTACGTCACAACACGCTGGGCAGTGCTGCAGTCTGTGCACAGTAACGAGCTTAGCGGCACTTACGCCATAACCTGTAGTGCCAGGCGCTATATGGCTAGTCGAAGCTTGCATGGCCGGAGCTGTAGACAGTCCTAATATGCAACCATTTGCAGGATAAGTCTACATACATATGCAAGACCTTCCTGAACTTCGACTCTGCGAGAATTTGCGAGTTGCGGACTAGATCATCATACTCTAGA
Organism: Starmerella sirachaensis; assembly: GCA_030578495.1. NCBI lineage: Eukaryota > Fungi > Ascomycota > Dipodascomycetes > Dipodascales > Trichomonascaceae > Starmerella > Starmerella sirachaensis. Next base: position 146,648 of record JAJMSC010000004.1, on the reverse strand, counting down.
TTCTACGCGCCATTCATAGAATATATACCAGTGGTATCGTAGGATCATCGGGAGTCACGTTTCAAACTGGAAGGGCATGTGCGCAGGTGCGCGCCAGGTCGCAGCAACAGCACATGCCTTTACTCGGGGATGAGTAGTCAAGTGGGTGGTGGCACCCAATATGAAAGGCAACGGCCAATCGGCGAAGCCGGGTTCAACCCAACGAGATTACCTTGAGGTTTTGAGGCATAGTTATTATCTCTGCTAGCCTGTCCTTACACGCAATGGACTAAGAACAAGGCTTCTTGGTAATGTGCCAGCACAACGATGGCTTGCTTTTACGCTCATTGGCGGCAACCCTCGGTGCAATAGATCGGTCAATTCACACACATTGTAAGTATAACCTTAAATTGAGGAGGAAGTTTAGGCTTCCCTCATGAAGCACATTGCGATTGCCACGAGGTGGATAACACGCACCTGGCCAAGATAATGGTGGGCTCGCCTGAAAAAAGCGCCGATTGTTGGCCAGGCGATGGAACGCCGCGAGACTTACAAGCTTTTAGCATGTTTCATGGCATAAGCTATTTGTATTGCTGCTTAAGTGCGAGTACATGTGCAGTAGCACTGTTTACCAAAAGGTCGGGAAAAACGCACGACATTTATTCAAAACGAAGACCGCGTCTTCCAATTCTATATCTATGTGGGAAATGACGCTAGTAAAACGTGCGCATCATGCATGTTATAAGAATGCGGGATGCAGATATCACGCGGTCTTATCTGTGTCCCCCGGCGAAGCCGTTGTTTTCTGTTGGTACTTGGAGTAGTCGTTGTGGTGCAGGTAGTGGTAGTCAATAAACCGGTAGCCCTGGCCAAGCTGTGCCGCTTCGTTGGCCAAGTGGCAGACAAACAGCAACGGGTTCGGGGGACGTACTTGGGTGGCATAGCGCATAAATACGGCCGAGTAAACAACCAGGCTGGCGGTCATGGGTCCGCTGATCTTTTCCGGATCATCCTTCAGCGACGCTATAGCGCTCAAAGGAATGCCAAAGTTGCTAACAGGACCCCAGAAATGCGTCGAGAAGATATACTTCACGAACTTTTTGCTGAAAACGTAGTCGGTAGCCCGCTTAAATGACGACGACATAGTTCTCTTCTTCGCAGGCGAATGGGGAGATGCTAGATTTCAATCGGGTAACGTAATGCGTGCGGGGATATGTCGCGCGCCGCTCTCACTCCCAACCGGACGCGCACCAACCTGCGTCGCCCGGAATTTCGAAACAGAGTGTAGAAACCTTGATGGCGCACAGTTATGGCCTACCGTTCAAATTTTTGTGATGTTTGCAAGCTAAGCTGCGGTATATTTTGCCCATTAGACTTTATCTATGGAACCACCCTTTGATTTATGGGCAGGGGCTTTACATAGCGGCAATCGCGATGGAACAGTATTAGGCGGCACAGGCAGGGGAAACGGGCAGGGTCTAACTAGCAGGCGTACTAAGCACGCCTCGTCTCGGCTCGACGCGTTTTCAAGTAAATGCAATCTTTCTGTACCGCTCCCTGCTGGTAGACTTTAAAACCGCAGAATCAATGGATTAAGGCAGAAATTCTGAGAGCAATTTCACAGCCTGAAGCAGGTATCTCAAGGTATTGCCGCAGATTCCCTTACAAGACATAACGCAGTTGGCCTGCTTGATTCCAAAGTTACTACTCCAAATATCAGTTAATTATGTTCAATTACGATTCTTCGCAAGACTCTAAGGTGGAGGCGACTCGCAGGACTTTATCTACAGTCCAGATCAGGCTAGTCCCACTAGCCACAGGCTGCAGCACCTCACATGCCTTTGTCAGAAAAAAAATTATGAAATAGTTTCCCACACTGTTAGGCTCTGGCGCACTCGGAATTGGGCAATGAGTTTGCACGAATTGCTCAAAGACCACCCTGAGGATATCCTACTGGGAGATCCGATCGTACGCACCGATGCATTGAAAAGTCTGAAGCAAGCGCTTGACAGTGCGGCGCAGCAGTATACACCGCTCGGCGCAGTACACGTCGACGGCCTCAAGGTTGACCAAGTGTGGGTTCAGGCCCAAATGGTACTTGAGAGCGTGGCCGAGAAGTTGAATGAGGAGGTGTCCCGGTTTCGGGGCAGTGACCTCGAAGAAAGCGACGACGGCGCCAGTGGTGACGATATGCTTAGCGAGAACGATCCAGAAGAGCTCAGCAGCGAGGATGGCAGTGATGAGGGGGTCGAACTGGATGCCGAGGACATAGATGCGCCTGATGCAGACTTTGACGACATGTCCGCCGAGTCCGACGGTGCCTCGGATTCGTCATTTGCAAAGAATCGGCCTGCTGTTGATGAGGCGAGTATGGACTCAGAGAGCAGTATAGATGACAGTGGTGCAGCTAAGGATGCTATAAAGCGGGGCCAATCTGTTGTTGCTGCCTTCAGTTCGGAAGAAGAAGAAGAGAATGAGGAGGAAGGTGGCATTGCCGTGTCTGAGAAGCATCGTGACGCCCGCGACTCCGCTGAGGACAATTTTGATTTGAAAGAGTTCCAGCAGCATGTTCTCCAGCTTGAGCAGGACCCTGAGGGGGACGATGATGAGGACGTTGATTATTTTGCGGAGTTGGGGGACTCATCCGACGACGGTGACATGCGCTATGAAGACTTCTTCGGACCGGCGCCGAAGAAGCAGAAAAAGACTCGTGTCCGCTTCGCAGACGATGGCGCGCAGGTGGCATCGCCGCGCCAATCTCTTGCTGAAGAAGTTGACGCCGGTAGTGCTGGCGAGGACGAGGAGCTTGACATGGTAATGGAGTCAACCAGGAAAGACCTTTTTGACAGTGAGGACGACGCTGACGCCTATGCCGAGGCTGGTCCCGGTGAGCCTCTGTCGAAATTTGAGCGTCAGCAACGCGAATTGGCCGAACAGATCGAAGAGCTAGAGAGCGAAAACGTTGGCGAAAAGAACTGGGGCATGCGCGGTGAAATTCAGGCCAAGGAGCGACCCGAGGACTCCCTTGTGAATGCCGAACTGCAATTTGAGCGCAACGCAAAGCCGGCCCCTGTCATCACTGACGAGTCCACCTCATCCTTAGAGGACATGATCAAGCAGAGAATACGCAAGCAACAGTTCGACGATCTGCCTAGAAGGTCGGAGCTCCCAACATTGGCGCCACACAAGGAGCTCCCCGAGGTCCAGGAAACAAAATCGCAGAAATCGCTGGCCGAGCTGTACGAGGAGGACCACATGCGCCAGGAAAACCCGGAATACTACTCCAAACAGGAGTCGGCTGCTATGGAGGGTGCTCACAAGGAGATCGCAGATCTCTTTGCGTCGGTCAGCCGCCGACTCGATGCACTCAGCTCGTGGCAGTACACACCAAAGGCAGCGGCCCCGACGCTGCAGATCGTCACCGATCAGCCTGCGATCGCCATGGAAGAAGCCCAACCAGGAACCATGGCGGCAGGCACGCAGCTTGCGCCGCAGGAGCTGTATAAGAGTGGTGAGGCCGTCGCCATGGCGAACCAGGAGATGTCGACGTCGTTGAAACGCAAGAAGCGGAGGGACAAGGCTAAGGAACGCGCTGAGTCCGCTGCGAAGAAGAGCAAAGCAGCGCAAAAGAAGGAAGCCGTGTTTGGTACGCTCAAAAGAGGTAATGTTACCCTCCTCGACAAGGGAGGCCAGAAGCGCGACTTGCGCGGGAACCGCGTTGGTGAGAAGGCTCCGGCCTCTGCTACTAACATCAAGTTGTAGAAGGACTGAGTCCTTTTGACAGGCACGTCCTTCAGGCACATCCATCACCTCTTTTTTATAAGAGCCGCCTGTCGCGGCTATCTAAAGTGGTACATATTTATCATGAAACTGATACAAATAAATAATGCAAATACTAAGCGTTACCAGGTGCGCTTCTTCTGCTGGTCCATATAACCGCCCGCGGAATTCAATCTAAAGGACCTCGCCAATGTCGGCAGCGCTGATCTTTTCCTCGTCGTCGATCTCGAGATCGCTCATATCTTCCATCTCCTGGATAAACTCCTCATAATCTGAGCCCATGTCTGGCTTGACCGAGCCATCGTTGTATTCGGCAACGATTCTGTTGATCTTCCGAGGCTTCTTCTTCTTCTCCTTGTCGGGATAGACCTTGCGCACAAGAACGACCTCTGGGATGTTATCCGAGTTCAGTTCATCCCAGTCGTCGCTGTTGTATTGCGCAGTGCTGAGGTCAAAACCAAGAGCCGTGTCACCCTCGTGAAGGATACCACCGAGATGGCTTCGCACCGTGAACTCGCGCTCCATCTCGCTCATCTTCAACACCGTCACATCAGCCATAACGAACTTTCCGTTGATGACCCCGGTCGGCTCAACGTCCGTCACCAGATACTCAGAGAGTTCATTGCCTCGAGCAGCGGCCAAGGTCGAAAATGGGGTCTTCTGATACTCACCGGAATTGATTTGAACCGTGCGAGCGGAGTTAGGGTCGACAAAGTGCAGGCTATTATTGATCTTGTAACACAGCACGAGCCTGGGCATGCCGCCCTTTGATCGCGAAACTTTCTTCGGAAGCACGACAAGGTCTTCTCGGCAAATCGGTGGCAGCTCCACCGAATAGGTGAACTTCATGCTCGCTTTGCCTGTGTGCACGCTGGAGCTGATGAGCTCCGAGCTCTTGGTTATCTTTACAGGCGCGTGGCTCTGCAAAAACTGGGCCATTTTCTCTGCATCCTTCTGGTACGCATAATGGAGGTCGAGCCCCTCACGGCTCTCCTCAATGGAGGAGATCGACTTGTGAATGCCGCTCTTCAGAATGACCTGCTCTAGCCACAAAATCGTCTTCTTGTGTGGCACGTGCTGGCGAATCTGGATGTTGGCAACCCACTTGTTGTGTGTGTACGACTTCGCGCACTGCGGGCACTGCTGGGTCGACTCGACGAACTCAACATCGAAGTACTGCTCAAGTAGTACGCCGCTCTCTTCCTTCTGCACAGTGACCCGGATCTGGGTTCTGCGGGAGTGGGGCTCCGTCCACAGGAACTCTGCATCGACAAGCTGGACATCCGGGGAGCCGAGATCGATGCGGTTGAGCAGCAAAGACAGCAGCTCGCCGCTCTCGCGCTCAGCAAACACCCATTGTCGCGGTGGAGCGTGGACTCGGCCACAGTCGCCACAGAAAACAAGCGATCCCTCACGCTGGGCATTCTCTGTGATATCCACAGTACTCGAGATACACTCTGCACACTTGCCGAGTGGATTCGCCTCCATTGTTCGGCCACACGAGAAGCAGGATACCTGCGGCGTCGTGTGCTGCGGCGTGAATCGCGCAATTATAGCACGCTCATGTGTCGGTCCTGTCACAACGTCTGACATCGGAAGCAAAATGTGAAAATTCAGATATCCCAGATTTCCCTTTCTTGCTTCAACGTGTGAGATGGTCAAGTTAGGAACCGGTTTTTTTTATATGTATGCAATCTTGAGCCACAAATGTCACGTGATCCTCTGCGGGATAACGATAGCTTCCTGTCAGCTTCCTAGCCTTTCTAGAGCTTACGATTTCTGAGAATGGCCGGCTTACTTCCCGGGCCCTCCGCTCACACACTGTGTAACGGCATGCATGATGACGTACGCGGGGAAGCCGCAGCAAAAAGCGCTACTGCTAAGCAGGAAAGCGAGGAGGCACTGAGCAACCTTTATTCGGGGCCATAGGTTTTTGGCGCATCAACTGAAGCTGTCAGGATTATCGCAGGTTCCGGTTGCTCAACACCATTTTAAGTATCACTGTTCCCAACGGCGGGTCCTGACCTCTGGATGCAGACGGGCACACCATAGTAAGCATGCATGCGCCTGGTTCAAGCAACCCTGGACGATCTCGTTGGCTCAGAGGGCTCCTAATCGCGTTTCACACTCAACCACATATTATTCTTATAGAACTGAACTGGGATCATAAGTTCTAATCGGAAAAATGGGAGAATCTCGAGAGCTTTACGTAGCGCAGCGTGGGGGCCTGTCGAAGTGGGAGGTACCGGTGCGCGAGCTCGAGCCAAAGCAGGTGAGAGTAAAAGTGTATGCAGCCAGCGTGAATCCAATTGACTGGAAAACAGTCGATGCGCAGCTTGCGGACGGTGCGGGCCAGGGCAATGATTTTGCTGGCGTCGTTGTCGAGATTGGCTCTGAGGTTCAAAGTGTTAAGGTAGGCGACACGGTTGCTGGAGGAGTCGGCGGTGGAGACGTCGACGACAAGGAGAACGGTGCGTTCACAAACCTCCTTTCCGTGCAAGAGCACCTGCTTTTCAAGTTCCCAAGATCTCTCACATCTTCCAACGCGCAGGAAATTCCGGTTGGGAAGCCGACCACCTTCGAACAGGCTGCCTCGTTGGGGCTCGTCTGGGACACTGCACTGCTGGCATTTGACGGCCACACAGCACGGGAGGGCGACTACGCGCTGATATTTGGCGGCACCGGCGCGCTCGGATACGCTGCCGCGCAGTTTGCTCGCAACGTTGGCTACAAAGTCATTGTTGTCTCCAGCCCTGCACCAGAGATTTATGCAGGCCAAGGCTTCGAGGTGCTCGACCGCCACGATCCGCTGTGGGTGTCGAAGGCGCGAGGAATTAGCGGAGATCGAATTGTCCTAGGCTTCGATACCATCTGCGAAGATCGGTCGACGCTGGACACATTCCGAGCCATCAAGGATGATGCTTCGGCCGTGCTCGTGGTCTCGCAGCCGGGGACTCAAGTTCCCCGCGAAGTTCAAGTGCATAAGCCGGCGGTCAAGCTGATCCCGACCCTGTACTTCTTGCTCATGCAGGAGGTCAAGAAGTTCGGAACAGAAAAGATTAGCCTGCCGGAGGCGAAGTATCTCGAACGAGCACCCGAGCTCGTCGCTCAGATCAATAAGCAGCTTGCAGAAGACAAGGTCACGGCACTACCCATCAAGGTGTTCAATGGATTCGATCAAGTGAATGCTGCGCTCGATTTCCAGCGCGGCGGCGTTCATGCGACGAAGGTGGTCGTCAAGTTTATTTAGTCAGTTTTGATCGTATACTTTATCATACTTTATTGGGTGTTGGGAAAGCATACCGGTGGTTCCGCTGTTTCCGATGACGCAATGCCGACCCCCACACTCACACAAGGTGCGACACGAGCATCTTGGAGTGTAGACATTACGGAGTTTCATTATGAGCAAGGTATAACTTAGCCTTCGGATGACGCTTTAGCTCCAGCGCCTCGATCTAATCTATCTAAGGTCGTGCAGATGAACCATTTAAAAAGGCCTTGTCGTAGTGTGCGAGCGCTCCTAATGCCGTGTCGATGCAGCCAACCGGTAACCTGCGTAATAATAAGCGGATAAGCCCTGCATCCTGTACCCGCATAAATATATAAGCATGCATCAGACCAAACCGCAAGCGAACGGGGGAATGCGTAAGTCGCCGGCCTGCAAACCCCCTCCAGAAATAAGATATATAAGACATCTAGCACGCAATCGTGTTTATTCCCAGCGATTTAGCAGATATGGCGGAGACTCGCGTTCTCTACTACGCGAAGGGTGGTAAGCTGTTGCAAAGAGAGGTGCCTGTTCGTCAGCTCAAGCCTACACAGGTCCGCGTGAAGGTACACGCAGCCGGCGTGAATCCCGTTGACTGGAAGACCACCCAAGGAAAGCTGGCTGAGGGCACCGGCCAGGGCAATGACTTCGCTGGTGTGGTTGTCGAGGTCGGATCGGATGTCAAGAATACGAAGGTAGGCGATACTGTGGCTGGTGGGATTGCCGGCGGAGACGTCGATGATCCCGAGAATGGCGCGTTCACTCCCCTCCTTGCTGTAGAGGAGCATCTACTTTTCAAGTTTCCGTACACTTTGAAACCAGCGGGGACGGCAGAAATTCCTGTTGGCCTGCCCAAGACATTCGAACAGGCCGCATCCCTTGGCCTGGTTTGGGATACCGCATTGCTCGCTTTCGATGGTATCAAGCCGGGACCCGACGATTGGGCAGTGATATATGGCGGCACTGGTGGCCTTGGTTTTGCCGCCGCTCAGTTCGCGCGCAATATCGGATTCAAGGTAATTGTAGTGTCTAGCCCTGCTCAAAAGGTATATGAAGGGCAGCATTTCGAGTTTCTAGACAGGAACGACCCACTCTGGCCGTCGAAGGCGCGTGGAATCAGCAATGACCAAATAGTCTTCGGCTTCGACACAATCGACATAGACAGGTCGACTGAGGAAGTTTTCCACGCGCTCACAGCTACTAAGCACGCCAATTTGGTCGTGGCTTCAGCGTTCAGGGAATTGCCTCGCGAGCTCCATGTGAATAAGCCAAAGGTTCGATTCTTTTCAACCTTGTATTTCTTGCTGGTGCAGCGCGTTAAAAAGTTCGGCCCTCGGACGTTCACCAACGACGGCAAGAACTACTTTCAGCGCGCTCCGGAACTTATTTCCTCCATCAACCGGCAGATTTCCGAGGGCAAAGTACAATCACTTCCGATCCAGGTGTTCAATGGCTTTGACAAGGTCAACGAGGCCGTTGAATCACAGCGTCGTGGGGTCCGTGCGAAGAAGATTGTCGTTAAGTTTGCATGAAATGCAGCCCAATGTAACTGGTGACCCCCGCCACTGCGTAGCTATATGATGTCTGTGACGATATAGTAGCTTCAACATTTCTTAGTAGAGTACGTAGGTTAGCATGAAAGAAAACGACTGTATTATCCGGCAAATCAGCGCCATCTTAGTTGTTGTCAGAGTTGCTGAGGATGCGGAGGATGTTGAGGAACAGATTCAGGATGTCGAGGTACAGCTCGATCGTCGCGGCGATCTCGTCTTCCGGATAGAACCGGTTCATGATCATTTGTGTGTCGGCAAGAATGAACCCGCTGAACAAAACCACGGCAATGAACGAGTACGCGAGCTCCACCGTAGACGAGTTAGAGAAAATCATAACCAAACCAAGACCTAGCAGGCCCCATAGCAGCGCACCCATGTACGGGTACCAGCCTGTGAAGTCATACTTAGTCTGAGTAGCGAAGACCGTCAGCCCGACGAATACGACGATGGTGATAGCAAAAGCATTGAGCACGACCGCGGTGTCAAACATGCTGGTGGTAAGGCCAATGATTGCGCTTTCACCTACAGTAAACAGAGAGAGGAACAGGAGATTCCATGGATAGTTGCGACGCATCACCATGGCGCCGAGCATGGAGCCCAGCGAGCTAAGCATGGTCACCCAGACAGACCACGAGTGCTGTGCAACCCAGGCGCCCCATGACGGGTGGGACATGAACCCCGCGGATATGGCTACCGTTGCAGCCAATTGCAGCGAAAGGAGCAGGTATACGCGCTGCAAAAACCGGTGGCGTATGTCTACCGTGCACTCCGCAACGATGTCGGAATACTTGAAATCATCGGGAACATTATCGCCTTCCGCGCGGGTGATAGGGTTCTCGCCTGGCTCAACGTACGCCGGTGGAACACTGGCGGCGTCGTTAGTGGCACTCATCAGTTCAATTCGTTTCCAGCTTTGCCTTTGCTTGTCGGACAGGAGCTCAGGAGGTGGAGGTGAAGGCGTCGAACGAAGTGGGACTACGAGCTACGTAAGACCCTCGCCACGGCTGTCTTGGCAGTAAGGCGTGCCCACCACCCTGAACTAGCTTCTTCGTCCAGGCTGGCCGCCCGATATTGCCAGAGGCTGAGCAGAGCCTGCCTGTGCGCCTCCAGGCCTCTTCCGGCGACTCTTCATTTGTCGTTCTGTGCGTAGTTGTTGGAGCTGCTGTGAAGGATAGCGGTTGTGATTAATTTCAAACGGCTTCTTGGGGATGTCGTTGGAACTTAAGACATCAGGCGTTAAAAGCCCGGCTGAGGCATCGAAGAGCGCGGACAGCGTGCTGTACGATGCTCTTTTGATTATCGGGTTTAACCGGAATATCTGGAGCTTCGATCCCTACCACGTTCGCCTGCTATTGAAGTGGCTGTCCCTCCTTTTCGACGTGCTCACGGTTTGGTCGCTCTACACATGGGGCGGCTATAAATGGATGTTTCTTGCGTTCGGCCTGGTGCTGAACAGCCTTTGGTGGTACTGGTACTCTAGCGTGGAGTGCGGTGGCGGTCGCCTCATTTTCTCGCGCGACTTTATTGATTCATTCGTAAAATCGAACTACACTGAGACGAACTACATCGTCAACATAACAATCGGATACGAGAGATTCATGACGGCATCAATCCCGTTCAGCGCATTCCAGTATCTTGATAACGGTGAAGTCGATGGTGAATGGCTTGCCGTCGAGCTACATCATGAGCTCAAGGACCGTACCGAAAAACCAAAGACGAACTAGGTACTTTCACAGACCCCATCATGAATCGTAGTGGCTGTCAATTCTGCACATAGACTTCTAATTGATTTATATGACCGTGTGATAGACATAAGTGTGTTGCACATGACGCGCAATTGCCAGTTTGGCTATGATCTGGGGCTGTGGATGTCTCGCCGGAGTATCCCGCTCATCGTAACCTGTGTATAGAAAAGTAGAGGCCTTGTCTCCTTGTCCTCATGTTAAGCGCAATGCGCACAAGTAGAGTGGTAACACGCAAGATGGCCTATCTCAAATGGCCAGTGTTTCTAATGTGTACAGTCGCCAGCAGAAGCAGGCGCCTTGGTGAAACCGCCAGACCAAGAAAGGTTTATTTCGTGCGATGTACAAGGAAAAACTCGCAAGTCGTCCGCCTTCGCGGGTGCTAGAGAGTCTATGCAAGACATAGAAAAAAAGTACAGTTGCCGAGAATCGAACTCGGAACCTTCCGCGCACTCGTAAACGATGTGAAGCGGAAATCATAACCGCTAGACCACAACTGCTTTTCAGCAGGAGATTTTGCAAATTTCCCGTATTCAGCACAGGTTGAACACACTCGCGACCCAGACTCTATCTCAGAGCTTCAAATACTCACTAAAGCAGACATTCTCACATTCTATAAACTATTTACAATTTGCTTTCAGTCGCTAAGTCATCAACTGAGAGGGAGTTGATGTACGCAGCGCCGAGCAGTCGGTGAATGTCCTCGCGGTCTACATCGTGCGTGTCCTCAACCTCGCCCCATAAAGCGGTTTGGTGGATGACATCAAGCGTGCCCAGCATGACTAGCTCGCTGACGGGACGGCGGTGAAGGACTATATTCATGCCAATAATGAGCGACTTAGCCGCCGTGGTGGCCCGCTCTAGCGAGGCAAATTGCCAGTTGTCGAGAGACTCAATCCACTTCTGCACGCCTTGTTTCGTCGCGTCCGGCTGGTAATTTCCAAAAAACGACACCTCGCTGTCTAGGCTCTTGATCTCGTCTACGCCCCACACCTTTTTCGCATCCTCAATCGCATGAGGATACAACGCAAGCTGCGCATCACGGAGTTGGCCGTTGCAGTCTTTCTTCGGGCTCAGGACCACAAGAGTATCCGTGTCAAGGAAAGGAAGCAGTCGAGTTGTCGCCCCCGCACGCTCTTCGGCGGTAATATCGAGAGACCGCCCCGCCAGCGAGGTCAGCGGTACCATGTGGCTCTTCAGCTTCAAGGAGTCAAGGGTGCTCCATTCCTGTGCAATGAGACGAGCAATTATTGCCGGTTTCTGCAGAGGAATCTCGAGTGTCTTACCTCCTGGAGTTTGCAAAGGCTTGCCACCAATGTTCACAGTGCGCCCGTTTGGTGTTGTTTCCACAGAGATGCGCTCCCAGAACCGCTGCAGTTTCGATAGATCAGGCGCCACGCGTTGCTGCGTTGAATAGAACCTGGCTAGTCTTGCAAACATGGCCACAACGCTAGGAGGTCGAATCTCAAGTATGGGAGGAGGTATCACTAAGCGTAAAATGTTAGGCCAGGGTAACCCTTCGCACGTCCAAGTCACTGAGAAAAGCCTTACGAGAGAGGGAGAGGCACAAGAACGAGAGACATTTATATAGAAATATAAACTAGCAGCAGTTACCGGGGTGCATGCACTTCCCATCGTTTACTCAAGATGCTTTAGAGCCTCCTGATAGTCGCGCCCGCAGGTACGTACTTGATGCAACAGTTCCCGAACGAGACACCTATCGCCCGGGTGGATAGCAGGAATCGCACGAGCCTGCTTTGGACTGACTTCGAGCGTCGCCACAGGCTTTGCTGGAGTATCTGACACTGGTGAGGAGGCGACTATAGTAGGATCGTCCTGGGCTTCAGGTTTAGGAGTAGCATCCCTACGCACGGTGGGAGTGCGTCGGATTGATCTATTCGTGCCAATTGCAGCTAGTCGTAGCCATACACTGGCTCTCCTAGCATGTATATCGGACGCGACATCTGTGACAATGTCGCTCATCTTTTTCCAGTCTCCAGGCCTTGCCGTTAATGTTTCTTCCCGTTGGAGAGGCTCGTCTTCACCTCTCGCCGGCTGGAGCCGTGCACTAGTGTATTTTCTTTCCGCTGCAGGCCAGGACGAGAGTGTTTCTATTGCGGCTTGACATATCTCGAGACGAAGTCTCAGTGCGGAATTTAGGCAAACCACAAGATCCGCATAATCTGCGTCGCTCATCAAGGAACGTACGCCGCTAATATCTCCGTCAATGTGAGCTGCGCGCAGTGCTTGTGGGCTCACGTCTCCTGGGCGGCGGCGGCTTAGGTCGCTGGCTACAGGTTTCATAATGAGCGCTATGCCCGAATCTCCAGTGATGGTGTTTGTAAATCACAGGGTGTTAAAGCAAACAGCGTACTCTTTTGTTAACAACTCAGGAATGTTTACCTTATTTGTGGCGCTCGCGGAGTCTTATGCAAGCGAATCACCGGGGGTTAGGCTTCTGAACGGCTATGCCTCAATTGAGAGCCTAAATGATTATTAACTGCAGCTGGAACGGGGAGTGCAGGTACAGCGAGCACTTGATGCTGCGAGTGCTGACCATGATGTAAATTAAAAGTAGTCTGAGTCGGCGGCACGAAGCTCGCTACATAGACGCAATATAGCTATTACGTCCTACTATTCCTGCTGCGAAACGAAGTTTCTGCTCGCGTCCGGCAACCCCGACGCCTCGCGTGAGACGCCTCCGCTGCTAATTGGACTGATGTAATCATTCTGGAGATGCCTCCCTATCCCAGCCCGGAATTAAGAAGGGGGAGTGGGAGAAAGGCAAGGGAGCCCAGGATACTTATCCGACGGTCTACGCCCCAGACTTCCAGCAAAGAATGGGAGTAATCCCGGCCAGGTTCGTCCATCTCGCTGCCCGCGACGACCAGGATAACGACTTTGATGAATGCGACGACGGTTATTGTGGCCCTAGTGGTGGCACACGCTGGATTGTGGCGGGTATTCTCATTGCCGTAGTCATTGTGGGGAGCCTGATAGCATGGATGGTTTCCGTGCGCCAGATCTCTGGCTCCTGGGGTTTCATTCCACGGCGGCGGCAAATGCGAATGCTTCCTGAGCATGTCCCCTCGCCAGACGGAAATCATTCGCGAGGGCGCCGCGCATGGCGTAGGTCGCACCACGCGCAAGACGAATTCTCGGACCCCGTTCCCACATACAACCCCCGGCTTGGCGAGGGGGATGCCGGCTATTACAACGAACAGGGCGAGTATATAGAATACGAGCCCCCGCCGTACGCTCCGCCTAAAGCCGTCATGCGCGACGAAGTCGTCGAAACAGGCTCGTCAGGAATCATAGAACTCAGGGGCTACGAGTCCTCAGGCAACCGCGAGCACGGCAGCGACTCCGACAGCCGCATTTTCAACAATGACATTCACGAAGATGATGACTGGGAGAGCGCGTTTCGCGAGAATGATGCCAATCCGTCCCACAATATAAGGAGCCCAGCAACCGCCTCAGCCAAGAAGTCATTTGCCTTGGAACCTTAGGCCGAGCACTGGGCCGCAGAGGCTGTACTAGACTACAGCATTGGATGCCCTACGGATGGCGGCGCACGCAAATAGCGCCTGCTCTACCACTGTACGTCGTACAATTGAGCGCCCTAGGGGCCCAGCAGTTATGCAGCATCACGACACGCATTTGCATACATCATGTATTATTCAATCCACTCCCTTCATCCGAGGGCCGCTTTGCCCTCAATATTTAAGAGATACCTCTCCATCCATTTGATTAGTTCCCCTGATATAAGTGCATATTGTTACATAGTATAAGCACCAGGGCACATACCCCGCGAGGCAGGCATGTCATTCGTGGCGAGGACATGTCATTAGCGGGGGGGTTCCTGCTGAGACTAGAACAGATCACTGAAATCAAGGTGGTTACTGCCTCAGAAGGTAACCAAGCGAAGGCTTAGCCAACCGGCCCGCCTCGAATAGCAACCCTTTTTTGCATACACGTAATTACCATGCAGGTGCATGCATACGCCCGCGATACTGCTGCCACTTTCATGAGCCTTAATCTGTCATGGACTGATTTCTGGCAGTGTAGCCCTGCAAAAGTCCCACCAGACATGGATACACAAAGCTGCTTCAATGTGGCCAGGTAATCTGCGTATAGCTACCCTTCCCCGTGGTTTCAGTACTCGCTAAAGTCTATCATGCTTCCCTAGTCTGTCATGTGGTAGCTACCCGCTGACTGCCCCAGTATTCCCGCGCGCCGGTCTCACCCCTGCATGGGCACAGGAACCTGACAGAAAGGAAGCTATCCTTCCACAGCTATGCTAGCTACTATGGCCTTAATCTACGAGGCGTTGTACAATCTTGGCTATGCAAGACTCAGCGCAGAAAGACGGTACTACCCCAAGCGGCGTGAGCCTCGGCCATCCCAATGTTTTTCTACCCCAGCCCAGACGTAGCAGCAGAAGGGGCCGATGCTCGTCGCTAACCCGGAGGCACGTCAGCAGTGGACCGCGACAGCTTTCTCATGGCTTGGCGAGGCCAAGCGATTTATAGAATGGCTCGGGGAACTCGATTGGCTTCACGAAACCTGGGGCTTAATGGCCTGTCTTACCTGGGCTAGTTTCTTTTACATTGTAACTTAGAGGAGTGCGTTGCATACATAGATTTTAGAGCGGCCACCTGTTGAGGCTTGTGACACCTAACCCTTGAGTTTGAGGAAACAAGACGTCATCATCAGGTAAGACAGAACAGATATCATCGGCGGCAAAAAACAGCCTCGTTTTGAATTCCACTAGCGACTCGAATAGAATGAGTCCAATATACCCTGATGCAATGGGTCAGCTGCGCAAGCGGCTGATATTCTATGACCCATATGTGGATGGTGGGTCTAGTGCGTGGTTCACTTATGGTCGTTGGATCTTGTTAGGCGTCATCATCGCCGTGGCCATTGCCACGATGCTATGGCTGCAGTACCGCTCTGTGCGGCGCGTTCGCATGGGTGCATCCCCAATCCGTGGAACTGGATGGATGGTTCCTCCGTCGTACTACGAAAGTCAGCAGCAGCACGAGTATCCTGCCGATGTGGCCCCCCCATATAATCCCGGCGTTGGCGCCAGCGATGCAGGCTACTATGACCAGCATGGCAATTTCGTTGCAAAAGAACACGATGCGCAGTATGAAAATGTTACTTCCCCGCAACAGGGGTCATCACCAATGCACGATGCAACAGACTCCTTTGCCCCTCCACCAGGCCCGCCACCCGGACATTCGGATGCGGCTACGTCGTCAGTTCACGCGTCCGAGTACTACAATCCCCCACAGTCGCCACCCCCTGCAAAGTTCCGCTAGTCGCGTTCTGCTCCATCCTTGCGCCTGTTCTCAGCCTCTTCCCTAATTTTTTTTATGAAGTCAGGGTCCTAATAATACTTTTCGTACTATAGTATATCATGTCATAATGTATTTATTCACTTTACAGTCTCCCTCTTCACTCAGTCGCTGAGCTTGGGGATTCTGGCTTTGGCCATACCTACAAACCAAGGATGAAAATATTACAGCCGGGCCGTTCCCCTGTGTGACGCTAAATCCGCTCGAATAAACGTCTTAGCCTACACTGCGCGAAAAAGAGATGCGGCAGCTCGCTGCGCGAATAGCTTCTCGACAAGCTAATCTGCCACTTGCTTGCATGCAAATCACCACAAGTATGTGAAGAAATCTAAGGCATGGATATGGCCAAAATAAGATATATGTCAGATTCAAATCTTAATTATGAGGATGTACAGCCCTCAGGGCTCAATCCCTTCTTTTATTTCCCACCTCAGGTCGCTCTCACCACTAGCCAACTGGTATTGCTGAGAGCGTGGGCACATAAACAATACATGATATAAGAATCTCACGCAGACTCACGCGTTCACCGCTTCGACGCTAGTTGCCTCGGTCGTGCTCTCTAGTTCTTTGCCCTCAGCCTGCGCATCACCACTAGCATGGTCATTGGCTTTGGCCTCGTTTTCCTTGGCGAGTTGCTTCTTATCGATGTTAAAAAGCCTGAGCAGTAGCTCTTCTGTGTTCTCCTTCGGAGCCATGAGATTCACACTAGCCTTGCCCCTCCACAGAGGGAAAATCGAGCCGTTCAAGTCCCAGATAGCGCACCCCTCGCTGAGATCCTCAATCTGTGCGTATAGTTCAGGGTCCCTGTCCCTCATCGCGTGAGTTTTGATGAATGACTCCAAACAAAGCGCTTTCAGGGTTTCAAGGTTGGAGGTCGTGATCACGCGCTTCGTAGCGAACGGGCGAAGCATGGAGATGCCCTCAATCTGAACTCGCCACTTGCACTCACCATCGTTGCGCTGAGCATTGAAAAGCTTGATGCCAGCGTGAATGAACTTGATCTTCTGTTCGTTGTTCTCAAGAATCGGCTTCAAACTTGGTGCAACATAATAGATAGTGCGGCTCGGATCTCCGGTTGCGTTGCGTACCACTAGGGTGTCAAGGTTGAACTCGTCCTTGATGCCGTAGAATTGGACGCAGCTTTGCACCTCCGGGTGCTCTTTCGGCAGGAAGCGGAATGGCTCCTCGAACGCGGGAACATCACGCGGTAGCTTAGGAGCCTTCTCTGGCTTCGCGGCACGCTCCTCTTTCTTCTCTTCCACACCATTATCTTCAGAGCCGTTTGTCTCTGGGGAGACACCTTCCGATTCAGTCACCTTTGCTTTCTTTGCCGCTGGTTCGTTGGAGGCATTTGCTTCATTATTCTCCTGTGCAAGAGACCTCTTCGCACGGGCCTCCTCGGATGCCTCGATGTCCTTAACCTCGATGGCACTGCCATCAAGTTCGAGAACAGCGATGAAAAAACCGCCGCTATTCTGCTGCTCGGGGTAAATGCGAATAGCCCTGTCTAAGTTGAACTTGCTAACTTCTTCATCCGTGGGTCGGAACCAGCTACGCGGCATGGTTCCCATATCGTCGAGATCGTGCCATTCTTTCTTGGTCTTATCCTGAACCTTCCAGTTTGAGATGCCCGCCGACCGCTTGAGCTCGGGAAGTTTACTTGAAACATCAACAAGCCTCAGATTCGGAAACTGACGGAGGAGATGCGCTACCACGGCCTCGTCCTCGATCGGGTTCAACGAGCACGTAGAGTACACTAGTCTGCCGCCGCTCTTTAGCAGATGCACACTTCGAGTCGCAATGTTGAGCTGGAGATTGTGAAGGCCAAGACCATTTGCAATCTTCCAGTCTTTCCATACGTTAATGTTTTTGCGCATCGTCGCGTCACCCGTGCATGGAACGTCGCAAAGGATACGGTCAAACTTCAAGTAGCTGTCTCCAAGCCACACTTTTGGGTACATTTGCGCGTCATGGTTCGTAACAATGACGTTCGGGCTATTCAGACGTTTGATCTGGTGCGTGAGCATATGCGAGCGTTTATAGTCGCTGTCGTTCGCAATCACTAAACCAGACGGGTTTGGAGATGCGTGCAGCGCCTCAATCAACTGTGTGGTCTTCGAACCGGGTGATGCACAGGTATCCAGGACGGAATGGTGCGGCTCGACTTCAAGGAACAGTGGCGGGACCATCGAAACCAGTTCCTGGCGGCTCACATTGCCAGCATTTGTCTCCACAACAAGGAACCGTTGGAACTCACTAAACTGTGGGTTGCGGCGGATTACCTGTTTAGCCACATCGACCTGCCAGGCTAGCCTGTTCGGATAGAACGGCAACGGCTGCGGGGGCTCCAGCTTCTTTCCGTCCCACACTTGGTCCTTCAGACGGCTAATGTGGGTATGCTCCATCATTTCGCGAACCTCAATGATGTCGTGTGACGTACCAGTGAGCCGGAAAGTTACCGGAAGCTCCGCCTGGCAAGCTTTCTTGAATTCTTCGAACTTCGCCGGGTCGCTAGACGGAAGTCCTAATGTTCGGTAGTAATTCTCCCAGTCCGCATTTTCCCTAGGGATTTGCTGCCAATTCGACCGGGGTGCACGTCCACGAGCCATTCTTGCTGTACTGGAAGTGACAAGTCGACTAATCTTTTTCGTATCAAGTCTAGCGCGAACAACGAAAAAAAAGATGCTCTGACATGCGTAACCCTAGCCTCATTTTGCCACGGAAGTCTTGTGTACACACTGGGGTTAGATGCGCATAACTGGCCTCGTCAGAACAAAAGGATCCCAGCAAGTTGTCGCGAAGGATTATTACATCGCATCCCGTAGGATACATTCATAGAATCACCAGTGCTACTCGACGATATCTTGCTAGCATCAAAGCGTTTAGCTCAATTGAAAGGTCCGTCGTCCATAGAAAGTCACCAGGGATCTAAGAAGTATGTCTCTCCGGCTTCTTTTTCTCTCGGAAGGCATCGCGCAGCAAGCCCAACTCCTTGGTTTTTATGTTCAAGATCCCATTTAGCTTATACCTCGGTGTCTGATCTAATCATGCTTCTGCGAACGGAATTGAGGGTGGAATTTGAACCTTTGACGCCCAGCTGCAACTCGCGTAATCTTCTTAACCTTACTACGTATTTTTAGACCTAGGCAGTACCGGCTCAGCAGGGATGAGAGACGCTGCCAGACGATAAAGCATGGCACTTCGACGTCATGGCTTTGCATATCCTGCATTTGGGGCTCGATCGGGGAGTTTAGAGACTTAGCGCATGGCAAAGTATGTTTCTTAACTCTTACCTCTTTTTCTCTTATGCTAGAAGCCTACCTATGTACATCTACTTATGTTTTTACCTGACTTTTGTTTCCATTGGCCCTATCTGAAACAGACCTCTAATCAGATAAGGCCCAACGTGTCACTGAGCCAGTGAGAATTGCGCGTTATAATTGTTGTAGACGTAATTTACCCGGGCTCGAGCAGGCGGTGTTATGCCAACTCGGGAGCTTGTTACCCCAAGATTGTTGTCAGCAGCTGGCTTGCACTGGGTTGACTGGCCAGGGCTTAGGTCAAACGCGCCTAAATCAGCTCCCGGAGATAGGCTATTGCCAACCGTAAACTGAGCAAAAAAATGAGGTTCTAAAGGTTATGATTAAAAAACAAGAGGTGTTATATGCTTTCGCTAGCTGAGATATACCTGGTGCTTTACTATGTCAGGACGACATGCGCACATTTCGCGCTAATTCTTTTCCAGATAGCCCCCAAGTCCAGACGCCGCAACGTCCCGCGGCTTATGAGCTGCACGTGCTGCAGCTCCAACGATGGGACTATGTAGCGCTTTGATCAGCAGGCTGAGCCTATTGGAACCCTTATGAGCTATATGGAATTCAGATCATTGTTATGCAAATGTGGACAGTTATGCTTATATTCTTCCAGATTGTTAGTAAACCTAGGTGTTACTCGACGGATACATATCTAAGACATGTTTATTTCACGAGTTTCCGCCTTGTGTTGATGATTGTTAATAATATCAGTTTGCCTTATGCAGGCCCCCTAGCCCGATTGGCTCGGGTGCTATCGTAACGCCTGTGCAGACGGCTGCGGCCGCGGTGGAGCGGCGGCTCCGATACCGGGGCGTCCTCCTCGGAATGAAAGAGTTCCCCGGTTGCATTCGAGGCGCGTAACCGCAGTGATCCCATTTAACGGTATTAAAGGCCATATATTCCGCTCATAATATTTATGAACCCATCTATAACAAACTTGACTGCTAGCTTAGCCCATGCGAGTCTAGCCCCCTCGGTTAATCCTGCCCTGTGCTCGCCCAATCAGTGCATGCTAGGCATACCCTGAAATTTTCGTCGACCTAGCCCTGAAATATTTCGCCCCGCAATTTGTCAGTATATATATTGACTCATTATCTCCCAACATAGGCCTACAACTTCAGTTCATCACACACTTGTTTAGCACCATATCAGATTGAGAAAGAATACTTGAACAATGACAGCATAAACAAGCCTTAGCGAAGAACTGACCACCAAAAAGTTTCCAAGATGCACTTATGAACATTTGAGAAAACGAACCGTTATTTAACCGTTTTCCACATCTACGTGATATTCAACATGACGCCCCGATAATTACTATGAACAAGGACGAAACAACAGAAACAACAATGAACAAACAGACGATGAATATGCAAGAAATTACTGTTATGGATTCTCTCCCTTCGCGCCACTCGAAGCACCAGGGAGTGTTCGGCAAATATGCCGCGAGCGAAGCTGCTCTGCAGGGTGGCTGGGGCTCTCGTGACACGATTTACAGTGGTGGTGCATTCGACATTATGACGCCAATGACGCCGATTCTGGATTACCCGGTCCCAACTCAGCCAGGAAACGATTCTCTGGAGCCAATGGTCTCTGGTGAGTCGAGCCTGATGACCCCGGAAAGCCTGTATAGTACGGTCTCTCCGGACGCTCTACTTTCTGCGGAAAACTCTCCGCTGTTCGAGGACATCGACAACGATGAGATGCAGAACTGGGAGTCTCTGTTCGTCGAAGAATCAGGCGATAGCTCGAAAGAGAGCTCGGTTTCGTATGAGAGCAACGGACAACCTGTGTCACCTGCTGAGTCCTTCGTGAACTCCACCGAGGGCCAATCGACGAAGGGTGATTTGTTTGAGGTTAAGCAGGAGTCGCCGATGGACTTCTTGGGCAACTCGCCTGCTGAGCATCTTGTCAACTCGACGTCGAACTCCCCAATGGTGGCGTCACAAGCGCTTTCTCCAATGGGGTCTTCGTCGAGCAGGATTGAGACTGGAGGTGTGTTCAAAGCAGGCTCGAAGAACCGGCCTGGAGCTTCCAAGAAGGTTGACGATCTCGGAATTACAATGTACAAGCGCAAGCCTAGGGCGGCTCCTCTGAAACCGGTGGAGATTCCCGATGATGGCGATAACGCTGCTGCCAAGCGTGCCAAGAACACTGAGGCAGCTCGTCGTTCGAGGGCTCGTAAGCTAGAGCGCATGTCGCAACTAGAGGAACGCGTCCGGGAACTTCTTGATGAGAATCAGGAGCTCCGTGACGAGATCGCTCGACTTAATGGTGTGGCTTAGCAGTGATTTCTTTCAATGATCTATTTTTTTCTATAAATTTCGAATAATAAAGTTTTTCAAAGTAAGCGAGTTTTGTAAAGACCTTTTGGCATCTCGGGTGTCGCTCAAGGTGTTTTTGTTCCGTATCGAATGTTCGATGACAATGATATTGCCCACGTTCCTGTACGGTAAACCGTATTGGATGTATTTTGGGTCGCACGAGTCCGTGTAAAGAGCATGCGGCTCACCTCTTGCATGAATGAAGCCATACGTAAATGGAGATCTTCAGACATTCCTAGAAAGCAATAGGAATCACATTTCTGATTATTACTGAGCAGTCTGAGGGAGGACCCAAGATGTCCTCATCGCCGCAGCCTGCAGATTTGAGATTACGGAAATGCAGCCTTACCCGATTTGGGAAGATCGCCCCGCAGTCTTAATGATGCCGCCGTTAGTCCTTAGACAGATATAAATAGCACAATACATTTAGATGGTCTCTAGACAGTGAAGGCTGATTTGCAACTCGAATGACTCTCGCCGTTTCAGTATCGCTTATTCTGATTGGTCTCGGCCTTTCATCCGCTGACGACAGTAGCAACTATGTTGACCCTACAAGCTCAATTGCTAGCGAGGGATATCAACCCCCTCAGAATGATCAGTTCTTGCAATCGCAGGGCTTTATGCAGCCGAATGGGTATTACCCTGTGCAGGGATACGACTTCCCAGTAGCATACGACGCTGTGGCCCTAGCGGCAATGAATGGGCGACCGCCGCCTTATCAGGCATTTTACCCAACAACAGAGTCAGGCTATCTCGTCCCTGTCTATGTCGATGAGAGTGTGCCCTTGCCAACCAGCCAGCAATACGAATGGGTAGACCCAGCTCAGGTCGACGAGGTTCTGACGAAATCGGCCGCACCTCCTCCGCAGTGGGCAGTAGCTGCGTTTGCACCACAGATACCGCAGGAATGAATGCTTTGCATTCGATGCGGAAAAATGCTCGTTGTCTACCACCATTAATACTATAAGTCAATCATCAAATATGCAGAGAAAAACATATACATTGCGATGGAATCAAAATCCTTCAGTTCCATCAAATCCAACAAAGCCAGTGATAAGGAAGTGCTTGTAGTATGGTTTTTTCGGGAGTAAGTTGGTCCAATTCCACGCCGAAGTCAGCCGGCCGTCGATACAGGAGCCCGCATCATAAAAATTATCAGCACCTGACCCGTCGAACGCATATCGGAAAAAGTCTGCAAGGATTGTTTTCTCCAACATTTGGATAGATCCGAATTGGGCAGCGACCCAGTCGAGCGTGGCCTCGTCGGCTTTCACTACCTGCGGAAGTAGGCGGATCACGGTATTCACTGGGTTCAAAATGCGAGGAACCTGGAGGTACTTGTCCAGGAAAAATAGGGAGTTTGGCACAGCACGGTCTCCGAGGTGCACCACAGATGAGCCAACCCAAGAGCCAGTATTTTTTTGGGCGCGGGCGATGATGCGATGCATGACCCTGGAAACGGCCGGACTTGACTTGACTCGGTTGAGCCCCTGACCTGTATCTTCGAGTCGATACCTATGCTCGTCATTAAGCAAGTCATCATCCACCAGTTTCCACAGAAGATACATATCACCCATGATCTCCGACCACAGCGTCAGGGACTGTAGCACGTACTGGTACTGCCTTTTGTGGTCGTGCGTGAGACGGGCGCCGCCTTTGCCCCTAGAGATCGAAAGGCCAAAGTGCGGTTCCGGCTGTAGCGGGTCAAAATCTGACTTGAGGCGCGCAATCATTTCATCGACCGGTGTGCGGTTTGCCTCTAGGTATGCATGGTAATCGCCGATCGAGTAAAGCGCTTGACGAACAGACTCGCCGTACTTCCTTGTTAGAGATTCAATGGCTCGTTCCTTTTTGCGGATCTGCTGTTGAATATCACGGCGCGATTTTCTAATCTCTGGACGAATTTCCATTGTCGCAAGTAGAATTAGTGGTTCGTCGAGCAGAGCCTCGGCGTTCTGGCTAGCGAGGTATTTAGCCACGGTGAGAACTGGTTTGTAAAGGTCAAATTCAAGAACTTGCTTGATTTCAGGCAGCCGGGAGTCCATTATCATATACATAAGCTTGCCGTAGCTCGAGCGCATGCGCTCCGGATTCATGATTTTGTAACGGCGACCAACCTCAAACACGCTCTGGTACCATTCCGCATGGCTGGCAAAGTCACCTCCGTCTACAAGCACCTTGCCAATGTCCATGCCGTTTGCGACTACGAGTCCGGTCAGCACCGTGCATATCTCGCGTAATTCGCGTACAATTCGCTTCGCCTTCGACGCATACATGTAAACGTCGACCTTGTCGACGTACTCGCTGACACTTAGCGCTGCTTCCAGTAGTCGCAGTAGCTTTCTCTCCTCCATTGTCAGGCGCATGGGAATGAAGCTGGCATCGATCTTAATCTTGTTGAGAGCTGCAGCACCCGAATCCTCGTCGATCTCAAGCTCGTTTGTATTCTCATCGAATGCAGCAGTCTCAAGACCGGCAGGTTTTTGTTCAGGAATGTCGATGGCATCTTCGGCCTCGCCTTGCTGAATTATTTCCAGCGCTGGCTCGGCAAACTCGATTTTGTGTTCACGCCGTCGCCCCGTGCGATGAATGTAGTCGAAACACACTTGGCAGAACGGTTCCTGGCAGTCAAGGCATAGCAGTTGCTCAGGCTGATCACCACACTCAGTACACAAGCCCGGCTTTGCCTGATCTGGCACCTCCTCTTCTCCCATGGGATCCGTTCCATTCTCGCGGTCCGTGATCTGCTCTGCGTCGTCGCCAAGTTCTGCCTGCTCGGCTTGCTCAATCGACATTGCAAGCAGCTCTTTTAACGACCGCTTCGACATGATTTATTCTGTGTGACCAAGAATAATCCTTTGTCGAAACTGGCCGAAGCCCAACCCTTTTTCTTCATCACTAACGCTCAGGCATGAAAACCACCGCCCTTCTGCCGCGCCTCTCTTAACGCTGTAATGGAAAGGGGGTAGTAGTAAGTAGTGGGTAGTGGGAGATGGGAGGGGGATGGTGGGCTCGGTGGGCATGTTGTGGCTCGGGTGTATGTTTGGCGGTTGGTTGGACTTGTATCGAGTGCAAGATAACGATGGCTCCTGAACAAAAAAATATTCTAAGATTGCTCGTTACGCAGGCAGGTAGTCCAAGCTCGCACGGCTAACCAATTGCAGAGATATTACTGGCTCTGGAGCGACCCACATCCTTTGTGGGACAGTTTCGATGTGGCAGTCATTTACGTTGTTCATGGATTATTTGATGCTAGAACCCCCACTTTAACAGTGAGTATGGATGCGCAACAATGCGAATAGCAAGCATATCACCAAGTACATATATCGGTAAATAAAGTGGTTTGTGAACGCATCTAACGCACGGCAGTGTACGCACAAGCCTGTCCTCTCAAAAGAACAATAATCATTAGCTGCAGTAACCGAACCCTGGGTTGTGGTGTGTGGTGAATCAAACACACGCGACCCATCGAGACGCTAGCTAGCAGTGCGCTACAAGTCTGGGGATGAATCTGGTGTCATACGCTCTGGACTCCCTCAACCTAGGGCTTCCGTTCACTCTCGGTGATGAAGTAGCGGTCGAGGGCTCGCGACCGGGTCCGTGGAAGCTCTACGACGCGACGCGCAAAAAAGATTCGTTACCTGTGAGCGTCTTCGAGTACGCCGAGAATGCTGAAGCCCCCGGTAAGAACGCAAGCAGTGCGTTGCGCAAGTTGAAGCTTCCCGGTGTCGTGAAGTACTACGACACGGTCGAGAGCGGTAAGCGTGTGTACATCCTGACCGAGCGGGTCGCTGCGCTAAAGCCGGAGGCGCTGAGCACGGACGCGCGTAAGTACGTCGTGTACTCTTTGCTACAGACATTGAATACTCTGCATACAGTAGCGAAATGCAGCCACAACGACGTGGGTGCACGCACGGTAATGCTTTCTGCTGCCACGGGACAGCCGGTACTCGTCGGGTTCGATTTTGCCACTTTTGACGACCAGATTGTGCCAGCATATCGACAGGCCTACTCCACATCCGATGCGCCTCCGGAGGGTTGGTCCTCGCCAACCTGGGATAGCTTCCAATTCGGCGTGTTCACTGCCGCACTGCTCCCAGCCGAGACACGCCTGTATAATAGCCTTCGAGCCCAAAGGCGGCCAGCGATACCGAAACTTGCTGCAAGTCAGAGCGCACAGAGCATCCTGTTAACCCCGTTAACCACCCTTGTTGGCGATATGAACCAGGCTGTGCTTCTCCCCCCGCACGATGTGGCAAGATTGTGCGAACGCGTTGATGAGCTGGAAGAGGCACTATATCCAAGCATTGTCCAGGGAACCATTCTGCCCGAACTCCTCAAGGTGAAGTCGCCAGCGACGCTGCGCACAAACCTCAAACTTATTTCACAGCTTGCAGACCCTCTTGCAGACTTTGACCCAATTGCCCAGTATATTGTCGAGCAGTTCGCGTCTATGGACAGAGTTGTGCGCATCGAGCTGCTGCGATACCTTCCGCAATACGTCGGCGTCTTGTCAGACCGACTCGTTCAACAAAATATCATGCCGCGCATGGCGTTCGGATTCGGCGACACGGAGGTCGTGGTGCGGAAGGCCAGCGTTGCGGTTGTAGAATACCTCGTTCCGAAGCTTACTTCGAGACAGCTTAATACCGAGCTTCTTAGGATGCTCGCAAAGACACATAACGACCCTGATCCCGATGTTCGCGCGCTCACTACCACGGTACTCTGTCGGCTCGTGCCGAAGATTGACAACCGCAGCGTTATTGCCACGGCAGTCGGGCGCGCGTTGAAAGACCCTGTGCCGCAGTGCCGCCAGGCGGCCCTGCGCGGTGTGAAGACTATTGAGGCGCCAGCGAAGGAAATTGCTGAAAAGCTACTGGGGCCGGCCGCGAGTGGTATGCTTGATAAAGATCCCATAGTGGCAACGGAGGCATCGCAGGTCACTGACTATCTACTTACCAGAATTCGCAAAGAATCTAACATCGATCCAGAGCTCGAGAAAACCGATCTTTCCGCTGCCCCAGAAAAGCAGTTTGCCGAAGCGGTGCAGGCCTCGAAGGCTCCAGAAGTGTACAAATCATCATCAGCGGAGCTTCTAGCTGAGAAGAAACCACTTGCGAAACCGTCTAACGTGCCGCGGCCGGCATTCGGTGCAACGAATAAGATGAAGTCCCCACCGCCATCAGTTCCAACACCGCTCAGCACGTTGGCTGGAGCATCTCTACCCGCGCAATCACAGCAAACAGTGCTGGACGAGTCCGCTAACGATGATACGTTCGCCGACGACGCATGGGGTTGGAATGAGGAAGATGAGGAGGAAGACGAAGAGGGCCAAATCGGTAACATCTCGAATGCCAACAATGTCGAGCAAGACGAAAGCTTGGCCGAGAACGATGACCCATGGAGCTGGTAATATCCTGCTCATTTCGCATATATATTAGTAAAGTTCAAGTTTGGATTTCTCTATAGCTCGCGATTATGATGATTATGATTTTTACCAACCTTTTTAGAAAGTGGTTTTCGTACCAACTGAGACACCGTTGGCTCCGGTCTGCTGGTAGCCACCACGGTTGCCGTAGCCACCACCGCCATAGCCACCGCCATAGCCGCCACCGTAGCCACCGCGACTGCGGTTTCCACCATATCCACCGCGACCACGGCCGCGACCACGGCCACCGAAGCCGCCGCGGCCGCCGCGGCCACCACCGCCACGACCATAGCCGCCCTTTGGCCTACCCATCTCTTCGAGCTTTGGATCAAGCTCTTGCTTCGCCTCAATGAGAACGTTAACAAGGTCGCGAGCCTTATTCGAATCATCCGGGGTGAAAAGCGTGTAAGCCTCGCCCTTCGCACCACCGCGACCAGTACGACCGATGCGGTGAATGTAGTCCTCGGAGTTGTTCGGGTAGTCAAAGTTGATCACACATGCAACACCCTTGACATCTAGTTGAAAGTAGTTAGTATTCTCGTTCAAAAATTTGTTCTTCACAAACCCGGGAAGATCGAAATGAATCTTCGAAAGGAGGAGGAGACAAACGACATCAAAATTAACACCGCTAACGGCGAGAGAAAGATATTCGAAGGAAAAAACATAAAAGAGCCTTACCTTGTATTCCCAGCAATACGATGCTTTCCATTAAGACAATCTCGTCCTAAGCAAAACAAGCTAGCGAGTAAGCGTAACGCCGTAGCGACGCTTAGCCCGGCCTCCAAAGATTTCATAAATCAAGCGATTTACGGCTAATACTGTTCAGTCCCTTGGACTTCTCTGAGCTTTTCTGAACTTGTTCATCTCTTGCAATCGATTTCTCATTTGTCTCCACATACGAGTCCGCGGTGATCATAAGCCCAGCCGGTATGACATCTAGAAGCGATTCTCTACGCCTTCGCACCCACGCCGACGTCGCGAATAGCTCCTGATCCATACCAAACACTTACTAGCGGATGTATGCAATCATAAAAATTCAATCCCAATTCCCACAATTTGTTGTTGAAAGACCTGCTCGCAGATCTGCTGTTCTTATACTTACCAATACCACGGGCGGCCACGTCGGTCGCCACCATTATCGGGGATTTTCCTTCCTTGAACGAGCGTAAAACCCAGTCACGCTCGCTCTGTTCCTTGTCTCCGTGCAAGGCGAGGGCACCAAAGCCTTCCTCACGAAGCATCTTAGTGACTTGGTCGGCAGTGCGCTTCATGGACGTGAACACGATAATAAGTTGCTTCGGGTCCTTGTCATGAAGCTCAGCAACCTTGCCAAGCAGCTTATCCTTCTTATCGTATTGCTCGACGACCTCAACCTTTTGAGTGATTGTGTGCGAGGCGGCAAGCTCAAGCGAACCTACCGTCACTTGGATCTCGTCGTTGAGGTAATCGCGAGCAAGACGCTGAACTTCCTTAGGCCAGGTGGCACTCCACATGAGTGTCTGGCGATCGGGGCGGATCTGACCGAGAATCTTACGAATCTGATCCTCGAAACCCATATCAAGCATGCGGTCCGCCTCATCAAGAACAAGATAAGTGATACGCTTCAAGTTGGTTTTGCCAATTTCGAGAAGGTCGATTAGGCGGCCTGGCGTAGCAATGAGAATTTCAACACCACGCTGAAGGTCACGAATTTGAGGACCCTTGGAAGCACCGCCATATACGCACGTCGAACGCATGTGGCACGGCCTTGCGAACTTGTCGCATTCTTGCTGAATCTGGACCGCAAGCTCACGAGTAGGGGCGAGCACAAGTGCAACCGGACCGTCACCGCGCTGCAATGGGTCTTGGGCGGCAATGTGCCGAATGGCTGGTAAGCAGAAAGACAGCGTCTTTCCGGAACCAGTGGACGCAATTCCGATCATATCACGCCCGGAAAGTGCCATGGGCCAACCCTGGCATTGAATAGGCGTGGGCGATGGGAAGCCGAGCTTCTTTATCTCATCGAGCACAGGAAGCTCAGGCGGGAAGTTTAGCTCATCAAAAGAATGAAGAGGCTTCGGGATGTTGTGACCCTTCAGCGTCATCTCGTTGTCCTTGCGGAATTGACGAACCTCCTCATCGCTGCGCGCGGCGACAGCAGGGCTTTCTTCATAAAAGTCCTTGCGGAATGGCGTGAGCTCAACAGTGCTCCAGTCGACATCTTGCAAAGGTCCCACCGGGCCCATTTGCACATCATTGAACCCACCGCCGCCGCGGCCACCGCCAAAACCACCGCGACCGCCGCCACGCGAGTTGTAGCCACCACGACCGCCTCCGTAACCACGATTGTTATTGTATCCGCCACCGTAACCGCCACGGCTGTAGCCGTCACGGCTTCGATCATTCTCACCTCTACGATAGTCGCTCATTTCAACCTTCAATTTTTCTTATCTGAAATTGCAACAGTGCGAATGAAAGTGGAAGTACCCGAAATTTTTTTCTTCTGTTTTAAGGCTCCTTGAGGCTCCGTTATGTAATTTTTTTGCAAGGTAGCCGTCGCAAACCTTGACCAAGCCTTACCCTAGAACAGCCCGAATGGAAACCAACCGCCTACGAATGGCGGAAGCCCCTGCGCAGCCGTGATTAGATGGAATTCGCGCATAAGTGACAAGGTGCATGACGGCCACGGATTTGCTAAGATTAACAATACGGGTGAAATCACTAGGTACGTGAACATGTGTGAACATGCAGCCAGCCGATTTCGGCCAAGGCACGATGACTGGACCAATATAAGCACTCATCGGTAACAAATATCATCAAGTCTGCCTATTGTTATTTGCTAGAACACTGGAGAAGTTTTGATTATAGGTTCAGGGATGCTGGGTAATACCTGCACTCAATAGCTCTGGCTTATTATTAGTAGTGGTTGGGCGCGGCTCCGAGCCTGGCTCTGA
Organism: Starmerella sirachaensis; assembly: GCA_030578495.1. Lineage (NCBI taxonomy): Eukaryota > Fungi > Ascomycota > Dipodascomycetes > Dipodascales > Trichomonascaceae > Starmerella > Starmerella sirachaensis. The sequence goes on along the minus strand of JAJMSC010000004.1, from coordinate 116,967 downwards.
CCCTGGCTCGGTATCAGATAATGCGGCATCGGGTGCCCAGAATGCGGCACTAGCGACGTTGGGTGACTTCAGTCGTCTCCATGGCTTAACAGGCTTATCATCTGCCGACGAGAATGTTACCCTCAGGCGGGGTGGAAAGCTGCATCCGTTGGCACCGCAGCGGATGCCACGTTCGGCGCAGTATTCTTCGGGCGCATCTCGACAGCTTCTATCGGCATACGAGACCATTGCGAAAATAAGGAGGTATCGCGCTTATTTTTGAGAGGGTGGATATGAAGAGGTCACAATGTTTTTGTTACGCTCGAATGACGGTTAAATTTATCAACTAACTGGCCTTCTTTAATCTCCGATCGCTCTACGGAGATGACTCTTGGTGACCGAGCTTAACTCTATTTTGTTAAAAGGGAGGCACGGAGAGCGCTACATGTGACGCGGTGAGCCCGTGCAGGCACTCAGAGGCGAGCAGGGATGAAGTGAGCCTCAAGTGGCTTCGGGAACGAGCTATCGCGCTTCGGAAATCTGCGCTTCATGATGTCATGGACGCCCGACACAAGCAGTTTTCCGCTTGGGCTAAAGAGACCTACGCTGATGAAGGCATTGCTCTTTGTGTTGCTTTGTAGATGGCACTTGACCGTAATATCCACACCAAGTGGTACAGCCTGTACGATCTGGATGTCGAGAGAGCGGGTGTATCCCATGTCTTTAGAGAACGCCTCAAGCTCTGCCTCAGTCGGCTTGTCGCCAGCCCAATACTTACTATCTGCGGCAAGCGAGAGGAACGATGCAATCGAGATGATCGTTGACGAAGCACCGCCATGCACAAGACCAACCCCGTTCTTAATTTTGGGAGTTGTGAACAGCTTGAAATCAACCTTTCGTAGGTTATCGGAGTCTTCCGAGACATTCACGACTCTCATTGTGTCGTAAAGTTCTTGGCAGAAGATGCCTCGGCCGCTGTTCGTCTCCTTGAACTTCTGCGCAACGTGCTTGCGCGCAGCGTCTACTGTTTCTACCGACGGCATTGTTGTTAGACAAAGGATTTGGGCTGTCCGAACGCGACGAGAATAAAATCCAGCAAAAGCCTGCGGAGTAATTGTCCTAAGCCTCAATATATGGGGAAAGAGATGCTTAGTGTATATCTAGGTACCTCGGCTTATGCTCTCGTCAGCGTGGGTTAAGCCGAGTGTGCCGGCTGGGACGTTCGTTTTATGACTACACGCGACCATCAGCAGCCAGTGTGGAGAGGCTGGGCAAGTGCTGGACACGCCTGAGGGTCACCAGGGCTGGGCGCATCTGCGGGCCAGTGGCGCACCCTGCGAGTGTACATGATACTGGTGAGACAGAGGGCGGCGCCGATATTTTTGGGCCGGGCCGGCGACATGATACGATCGGATGCGTCAAGCGATAACGTTGGTCCGCGGAGACAGTGTGTTTACACGGCACGCGAAAAAGCCGGAAAGCCGCGCACCTGCACGCCGTGATACTGATTAGGCATACAATAGATGCTTTTCTAGCTCTGTTCGTGCATCGTATTAGTCATCTAAGTGCAGGTTCGAACTAGCCGGGATTTTACGCGATGCACGTGAATCACAGAGGGTCTGGCTTGGCAACGGTATCCAGTGGCACAGGTACAGGAAGTGGTCTTGGCAGGTCTCGGTCGAGGCCATCGCGTTCTAGGCGGTCCAGACAAAGATCCCCTGCAGCATTGGCGAAACTTTTTTCATGCATGCGGGTGAAAAATTCCCGCCTGCACAAATAACTGATCGTTGATTGTTGCACCGGAGTGGTTGCAGCGCGGCAGAACCCGTGCTAGTATGCGCGATGCCGTATAGGGTTGAGAACACTGGGTTGGGGGACCGATGGATTCGCATGAGGACAGGATAATTTACTGAAGTCATTCCATTATTTGAAGTGTTATAGCCTAACCGCCCTCCTGAACGCCAAATGGCTGCTATATGTCAGTTTAGGCGAGATACGATTTGTTTATATGGGCGTTAAGCGCGCTATCACGGCGAAGTGACAAAACACGTGACTTCTTCGTGAATGACTAGTAAGAACCGAGTTCAGGGTCCGTCCTCTATTCGCGGTCTTGTATTGAGGGTGGGTCTCACAATTATAGCAGCAGCGCCCGTTACCACGCAGTGCAGACGAAGTCGGTCATGAGCTCGTCGGGTTCTGACTCTGATGGCAACGGAGGTTCGCCGATGACTCCCACAGGCCTCGAGTTTTCCAGTACTGGAGGCGGCGGGACGGGTCGTCAGCGCCGCATGTGGACGAAGCAAGAAGACGAGAGATTACGACTGCTTGTATCATATTGGGGTGACCAAGGAGGGCGTCGATCGAATTGGGATAAGATCGCTGCGAATTTCGAAGACAGGACGTCAAAGGACTGCCGAAAGCGTTGGTTTCACTCGCTTGATCCGAAATTGCGGCGTGGCAAGTGGAACAAGAGCGAAGATAAGATTTTGAGAGAGGCATATCAGCGACTGGGCCCAGCCTGGCAGCGCATTGCGCAGCTGATACCCGGCCGGACCGACGACCAATGCGCGAAGCGCTACAACGATGTACTCGACCCGTCCGTGCAGGACCGGCTCCGTGCGTGGGACGCAAACGAGGACCAGAAGCTGCTTGGACTCTACGCGACTCACGGGTCCAAGTGGCAGACGATTGCGCGGGATATGCCGGGTAGAACTGGTCTAACCTGCCGCAATCGTTGGCGGAAGCTGATGCGCCCCCCGCGCGCTGAGGCGGAGCGCCCCCAAGGAGACACGAGCCCGGCAAACACAGATTCTGACTCGACGCGGCTGAGCGATGCCCACGGGCTCCACAACACTACAGGAGCAGCGATTACATCAACAACGACAGCCAGCCCGACGGGGACGGGATTGGGGGGACTTCCTTTTGACATACCGGGTTCCAACCAGGTTGCCGGTTTTCCCGCTGGTGCTGACGCGAGTTGGTTGTTTGGAGCCGGTGCGGCACTCACTGGTGGCCCGCTTCCGGCGGGTACACAGCGTCATCTCACGTTGACTATTGAGGACCCGACGCGCGTTGAAAACGGTGGGCGCGACACTCCGCGACAGGATGGCATGGATGGTGGTCCTCCTACTCAGCACGCGATCTCGGAGATACATCTTGAGCGTATTTTACAGCACGCCGCAGAGCATAAGCAGCAGGTTGTCATCCATCAACATGTATATCAGGTCGTTCCTGCGCCCCCCACCGGCACGGTTCCGTTGTCGGGCCAGGGGCTCCCGATCCAAGCGCAATTGGCGGCATCGAGCCATGGTCAGGGCTATCAACACGCTGGTCAGGCAGGTGGCGATGCAAGTGTACCACTTAATGATCTGCGAGACTCCTCGTCTCTGCTTCGCACCGTGCACCCGCCGGTGCAGCCGCCGGACCCGTCGTCGATGAGCCGCTCCTCGTTACCAGGACGGCATCATCTCCATCCGCAGCACAGCGGGCACCACCCGCAACATCATCACCAGCACCACCACAGCCACCAGTCGCGGCAGCACCTGCAAAGACAGGAACCAATACCGGCGGCACCGCCTGACGAGTTCTTATCGCGGCCATTACTGTTCGAGGAAGAGCAAGGGCATGTACCGTTTGAGCCTGAGCAGATCGACTTCCTCGCGTTCAACCCTTCTTGACTCAGGAGCTCAATGTGGACGTGGATCTTGGGCTGGATGCGACATTATTTCGCAGACTTCTGTGGAGCACCATCGCCCTTGCTTGCGCAAACCCACCGCGATGGTGTCCCAGGATGGAGTCTCAGCTTGCGCGCGCGATGAGAAGACGAACAATAACGAGATTGTTGAGACGAAGAGCTGCACCAACCCTCAGGATCCAGAACAATGCCTCGACAATGGCAGCCTCCATGATTTATAGAAATGTTTTGGCCCTGGGCTTTCTACATAATACAGGCCGCGACTCGCTCCAACAGTCGTCTGCGCGCGCGATGAAGATACAAAAGGGCGAGCCGTGGCCAGCAGGTCTCAAACCCCAGGCAGGGTCTCGACAGCCGCAATTTGCCTACGCCGGGCTCTGGTGCACAGGGTTTGCACATATGTTAGCCGAAGCAAGGTGGTGGCGGCAAAGAAGGGCGCTGGAGAGGCCCTCAGCTATTCCTGGTAAATAATGATTTTGATATCGAATATGCGCAAAGCACGTATAGCCCGATTAATTATTCTGTATTTCCTCTATGTACCTACTGTGTGGGTCTACTGGGGTATATATGCACGTTTTGGAGGCGGCGACGCCGATTATCACGATCCCGGAGCCCGGGACTTGCAGCGGATGGGGGACCAGCAGAAAAACATGCACCGAAAGCTTTCGCTGGTGTACAATGCAAGGAATGCCCGACGAACGCTCAGTGGCGAATGCTATCCCAAAGGCGGGACGGAGGGACATTCAAAAGAGCTCTTGCTCCACCGGCGGGGAGCGCCCGCGCGGACTTTTTCTACTACTCGTCGAGTTCATCAAATGTATCGAATGCAAGGCGCATTGCCTCCCAGTGCTCACCACCGAAGCTGGAGCTCGACCTGCCCTCGTCCTGGAATCCGTGCTTCGTGTAGAACCCGACCAGGTTTGTATGGGCTAGCAATGCCATACCGTCGGCTGTGCAGAGGCCAAAGAACTTTTGGATGTAGTCCTTCAGCATTATGTAGCCAACATGACGGCCACGGTACTCCGGGTCAATGGCGAGGCTATGGATCGCGATCGTGCGCCCCGACTCGTCGTGGCCGCCGATCTCCATGGACTTGTCATCGACTAGAACCGAAGCCGTCTTCGTGGAGATGATGTGGCCAACGAGTTTCTCAGTCACCATCGTTGACTTCCTTGCGGCCACACCGTAGACGTCGTCGTCCTCCTCGTCTTCTTCCTCGTCGTCGCTTCCCGCCGGCGCGCGCGTCTTTTTCCAGTTGAACTCGCGCACAAACACGCCTGCACAGAGCTCGGGGCACACAGTGAGCCGGTACTTCAATTTCTCCGGCGTCGCACGCTCGTTTTCGGGAAAGGCGGTTTCCTCGAGACGTGCGACTTGATCGAGGTCTGCGAGGCGCAGCGGCCTGATCGCGAGTGATGCAGGCAAGCTATATTCATACGCACCCTCCTGGACGTCGAGCTCTTTGTAGAGGCTCTCCGTGGCTGATGGTCGCATCGATTTGTGTTTTCTGCACTCAGGGGTGGTGTGTATAGAAGAAGGAGGGGTGAGAATGCTGCAAGAGCTTAGGGTCAGCAGGCGGACTTACCCACCGAAGTCACAGCTAGGGAGGCGGCTGGGTCACGAGACCCGGATGTTGGGCAGCTTAGCGGGGGACTGCCCGTACCGCGGAGTCGGATCGCAGGGGTGAAGCCGCAGACGCACCACCGTAAACCAGACAAACACAGATATTCACGTGAAGATACGTCGGGCTGCACACACCGATTACGCGCGGTAAGAAACGAGCTCGTTGATTAGCGACGGTGAAGTTATGCGCGCATACGTCCGGGGTTGGGAGGGCGGCACTCGCCAACGCGAAGTCTATAATACGACTGTGAAAGGTGGGATGTCATGGCGCGGTGGATAAGAAACGTTGTGTATGTAGAGTAGTTACTTTTGCAGTCAAGCCACAGTCAGCACGCCCGTCGACGGCGTGGGCTGGAATTAGCGAGATTGGTAACATGTGTTTGTTGGGCAAGCTTTACTGCAGTTTAAGCAGACAATGTCAGGGGACTTTTCGGCGGCGCTCGGCCCGCTGCGCAATAGAGAAAGACCGACTAGGGCGGAAGCGGCATCATGCCCGCCATATGACGTAATCGAATATAGGTGTGACCCAGCGTTCGGAAACGGGCAAGCGCTTGCAAAGGGGTGCCGCGGTGGGCGCGCGTATGGTCACTGTACCTGTGCTTAGGGTCGGTCCCGGGAACGTCGACGAAGAGGGCAAGTGTTATAATGTGTAAAAATACATCATACCTCTGCACCTACTTGACCATAGGGGACTGTGTAGTAGGCGGAAGGACTACGGCTTGAGTTATTACGAATTCGGGAACTAGGATTTACTGTTCTACTAGGTCCGGTGAATTTGCTCCAGTCTATGATGTCTGTCTTCCTGTATTATCTTTATGTATGGTAGAGTCTTGCAATCCCTGATCTGGCGCTCTGCACAGTATGACGATTTTGCCAGTGTCACGCCATTTTCAGACTTCTTTCAATTCAGTCAATTTAGATTCAGGCACAGCTTTCCCTTAGTGAATCTCCATAGGATTTTCTTCTTGTTGGTTTCGTATTCGCTAGCTAATTAGAAACGCCTTTGCATCACTTCTGTGCATCTAGATGCCGCCACCAGACCAACATCTTTAAGCATTTAGACGTAGTGCGCGATGCACAAACCAACTCTAAAAGTATACGCAAGGCCTGCACAAGAAACTACCTTAATAAAAGCACAAACTAAATAAATATTATTACTCGCCTCCATAAAGCAGCCACAACTAAATTTCGGATTAATCCCCGAAAAGAAGTGCGGCAGCGACGTCTGCATTGCCGCCAGCCTTCTGCAGTGCATTCACAACTTGTGTTCTCGAGAAGCCAAGATTAACTAAATTCTTCACCATTGCTTCGTCGAAGTTACCGTCGGTTCCGTCGCTGTTAGAGCTCCCGCCCGCGGTTTCTGCTGCACTGTTGCTCGGGCGATCTTCAGTCGATGAGGCCGCCGCGGCTCTGTTGAGATCAGATGGGATTGGTGGGTTCTGTCTTGCCCGCATGGATGCTGCATTGCCAGCCAGAGTCATGGGTTTAGAGAACTCAGAATCGGCAGGCGCGGCTCCTGGCAGAAGCGTTTTTGGGATCTCACTCTCGCCAAGAAATGGAAGCTCCTCGTGGCCCATGCGCAGAATGTTCCGCTGCAGGTCTATTATAGCTTGGTGATGTTTCAGCATATCCAATCCAAGTAAGAAATCGATGTTTGTTCCTTCCAGCACCGTCATCGCGCACGGAAAGTAAGATGAGCCTATGTTAATTGGAGCCATATGGATGCGGCCTATAATTGTCGCCTGACCCACGCCATAAGCCATACCGCGATGGCGCTTGTCAATGAGGTGGGTGAGGTGGCAGCGCTCAGCGCACTCCGGGCTCATGATCGTCGTCTGTGCGCCGGAGTCAATGAAGGCTTTAACAGGAACACCGTTCACTTTCATATCAGCAAATAGCATTGTAACAGTTGTAAATGCCTCTGGCATTTCCTCAAGAGCGAGCCGAAGGTTACGGTCGATTTCCTCGCCCTCGGTCTTCGAGCGCAGCTGCTGCGAGTACAGCTTGCGATAAACTTTCTGGAAGGCCTCTCTGTCATGGAGGGCCTCACTGAGGTCGGGGCTCTGTTGGGACAACTGAGCAAATAGCTGGGGGTCATACAGAATCTGCTTGCGAGCCGTTTCGATTTGAGCACTCAATGCCTCGCCACCCGGTCCCAGCCCGGAGCCGTCGACATCGCCACCAGCTGCGGCAGTCTGTTGAGATTTTCCAGCAGAGCCACTGCTGGCTGCAGAATTATAGGAATCGCCGCTGCCGCGACGCCCGCCAGCATCCGCTGAGATCAATACCATATCGCCATCATGCAGCCCTGTCGCCTCTAGCGTCTCCGAGTCCTGCAGGATCCTGCCGTTATACAACACGCCTCGCGGTGGCTTTGTCGAGAAACCGGCTTCCTCGAGAGCGTATGCCCGGAGATCCGCAACCGTCATTTCGGCGGCCACCTCGATGGCTAGAACCACGTCGCTGTCGTCAAATGTAAGTGTCAAATTCATCTGTCGCACCTGTGTGATCAGTACCTTCTTACTTGCTGCAAACGGTGAGTGTGTCGGCGCTTGCCGAGAAGCCAAATCGATTTGCGAGGGCGTTGGGCTGATGAATTGTGGGCCACCCACCCCCACCTCCTGCTTGTCTTACTACTCATAGTAGTGACATTGGTGCCACGCGTCACGTGCGCTTCATGGCAGCCTCGAGAACCGTTGCAATCGCTAAAGCGGTGGGCATAGAAGCGGATAGAAGGATTCCGAAAAGTTGGCCACACTTTCTTTATGGAAAGTACTGGGGCCAGAAAATACCTGAGAATACTCGCAGGTGGTTCTCAGCCGTGTGTGCGTAATTGCGTTCTCTCTCGCGACGCTTTTAAGTAAGGCGAGCTAAATCGCGCGTACGCTGAGCTCATACGACACCGGGCTACTCGGAAGCAGCTGGCGGCGCAGCTGGTCCCTCGAGTGCACCCGGGACGATTATGTCTATCTGGTCGCGCCGGATCAGGGCCTTGCTGTGCTGTACGCGAGACGAGTCGGGACCAAACACAGTCATGTTACTGAGCACGACGTTCAAGCTCTCATCGAACCCGTCCAGCGTCCCCGAATACTCAAACTCTGTGCGAGACACAATCCACACCGGCTTGCCGATGTTGTTTTCTAGTAGCTCCAGAGGTTGTGCGCTCATCGTCGTCGGTCAGTGTCGTTTGAAATAGAAAGCTTTGTCATGCGACATTATAGGCTCGCGACCCCCGCGGAAGGGCGTTGCCAAGCTGCGACATAAATACCGCATTGTTATTGAGCTGGGTTGCTTCAATCCCCGCCTGATTTCTGTGCCTGGGCTGCATGGGTTTGATGAAAGCATTAGTGAGCGCACGTTTTGTCGAGCACGGGCTCCCGGCGATGTCCTATCTAGATTTTGTTAGCCTATCCACAATACGCGCAACTATATACCCTTTCCAGTAATAAAGCGTCGCTAGGGGTTAGCGATTAAACGGCTTTCCTAATTCCAGGAATTTCGTTGATAGGCTGTTTCGGGCTCTTGAAGATTACAGACGGGGGAGGGACACTGACCAGACTTCTCAATTGGAGAGCAAACTGCGGCTCGAGCGGAAACAAGCGGGCTAATAATATACCAAGCAGTTTCTGCTCAGTTAAGTATTGAAAAGCACTCCAAGTGATTGCGTGAATATCCGTTTGTTGGTACGTTCGTTCATAGGGCGTTCCATCAGACCCTTGAGGATTCTATAATGGCAATATGATACGTTACAACGGAAGTCATCTAACACAGACAGAAAATATATTCAAGCCTCTTACTGCTGCTAGCATGCTAGCTTTTTAGTTAGAAAAGCACTACCGTTGTAAGTCACAACGCGCAACTAACAAACCACCAGGTGCTTCTCTCTCTCTCTTTGCATATTTAATTGTATTTACGTGGACAACTACGTGGCGGCACTCTTGTTCGATTAGTTTTCGTCGTTCCAAAGTCTCTCCTCGGTCAGGCTCCTAATATCGGGGGCGGCGCCCCCCAAAAAAGGCTTGGCGGGGCGTAGCCTCTCTGCATGCAGATATTTCCACCTTTTTTTGGAATCGAAATGACCTAAAAAATTAGAACAGCAGATGGACGCATAGATGAGGCGACTTTTTATGGTGTGCAAGTATATGGACCTCCCGCATGCTGGCGGCGCCAGTCAGCCCGTGGCATTAATATCAAAGCTTTTAACATTGTACATCAGAATGCAGATAGTGGTAATTTATTCACAAGGCATTGCATAACTGCACTAGCCGTGGAGTCGCGTGACCCACGCACAACGGGCGAACAAGATGGTTAGACGACGTGCTAATACTCACGCCTCATGTAACCCAAGCCCCAATGCAGCCGTGTTCGCATACAGACAAATGTCATATGCGTACACAAACGATCGGAAGCAACATCACATTGCCTGGGGCGGAGCGATTCTCAAGATGAGCAAACGAGGGATAGACGTCGATACTGAGATTGACGAGCAGTTATTGCATGTAGAGGACTCACTGCGTGCCATTGTGGCTCTGATGAGCAGTCGCGTGCTTCCTGCAGCTCGCGAAGCCGCCGCGGCCACAGACCATGCACGCTCGCTACAGGTGCCTCACCGCCAGCTTGCGCATGCCCTGTTCGCTGCGCAATTCCCAGTTCATCAGAGCGAGGAGCCAGACGCGCTGTCTTCTTAGTTTTAGTAAGTCTAGACCATTTTGGGTAGGTATGTAGGTAGCCACCGGGTATGTATGTCGACGTTACGCGCCTCCCGGTATAAATTAGGTCACTACAAGTTACATACTCTTGTAGCGAGAGACTATTTATGCGACATGTCATAGAGAAAGGGAAGTATGAACCTCAGCATTACCGCGCAGTGCATGAAGCAGGGCAGTAAGGGCCGGGTTAGTGTTAGAACTAGCATTAGGCCTGCTAGCAGGAAGCTTTTTTTTTTTTTACGAAGACTCAAGTATTTCGATAGTGACGGGTACGCATCGGCTAAGTCTTACAAAAAGCGCCTAGCAAAAGCATCGGGCAAGAAACACTTTGCGAAAGCTTAATTTATATGGCAGTGAGGTCTTGCATACATCTGAGCGCAGATCGCCAGCTCCGCTTACGGGAATCCAATCAGGAGCATCCGTAGCCACGCGACGCAGGAGAACTAACAGTTTTGGCCCCTGATACGGCCACTGCACACGATGGGGCCACCCACGAACGGCGGTGGCCTCGCCGTGGAAAGTTAGATGTAACAACAGATAAGAATAATTTGCATAAATACACCCCTGCATTTCGGGGTCTCGATTAGAATGAAAAAAAGTAGATTCAGTTCTGCTGCGGGACGCGCACGCGGAAAAGATTCTCGAGAGTGCGGTACGGCTCCTTAAGGGCCGGAATCTGCGCAACTGGCCCCGAAATTGGCGGCGAAATTAGAACGGCCTGGAAGGCATCGTTGCGCGACTGAACTTCACGTAAAAAGTTGAGGTTACTCTCAAGCCGACGGAGTGCTGCGACAAATGCCTCCGACCATGGCGTAACGTCGAGAAGGTGGCGTATGAGTACTTGGTTGATGCCAAGCACGTACTGCACGCGGTTTCGAACCATTCCCAGCGCGCGCGGTGGCGGTGGTTGTGGGATGGCAAATTCGAACTGGCGTGCGGGAATCTTAGAACTCGACGGTGGCTTGATGCCGCCGGATGCGTCTCCCGCCGAGACGTGCGACACTGCCGGGCTCGCCGGAGTTGCGGGCGCGACCACTGGCGTATGGGGCCGGCCACCGGCGGTTTTAAGCTCGGCGACGCTAGAGACGCGCGGCTTTGCCGCAGCTGGTCCGGTCGGCATACCAGTCATTGACACTCGCGACGACGGCCGCATGAGCGGCTGCTGGCCTGGCCCGAGCGCTGCATGGCCCTGGTTCGGGTTGCCGCGAGCTTGCGCGGCACCTGGACCAACCTGGCCCTGGCTTTGCTGGCGCTGCGCGAGCATGTGCTCACGCGCGACGGTCACGTACTGCTCCTGGGCCTGTTGAGCTTGAGCAATAGCCTGGGCCTGCGCATTCTGGGCCTCCATATGAGCCTGCATTGCGCGTTCTTGCACCTGCTTCTGAATGCGCTGGCTCTGCGCCACGTCGTCCTGTTTCTGGCCGCGATCCTGGGCCTGGGCTTGCGCCTGCGCATATTCCCTCGCTTGGCGCACCTGCAATTGTGCTTGCTGGGCGCGATGTTGTGCCTGCTGAGCCTGAATTTGGCTCCGCTGGACTTGTTGCAGTTGGGCCTGAAGGCGCGGCGACGACGGTGGAAGCGGACCCATTCCGCCGGCAGGCGCCTGCGACTGAGGTCGCACATACTGTTGGGCCAGCATACCCGGGCCTGCCTGCTGACCTTGCAGTTCGCGAGCCTGCTTTATTTGCTGCGACTTGACCTTCTGTTGCTTCGTTTGCCCGCTAGGCCTCGGTTTCCTTGGTGACTGTCCGCGTTTAAGTCCGACAGGCGCTGGTTGGCCCTGCTGTGCTTGGTGCTGCTGTTGCGCCATGAGCTGGCTCTGCGCTGAAGGTGGTGGTGGCGACGGTCCATGCATTTGCTGCTGGTGTTGCAGCATTGCCTGTTGTCCCGGCGGCGGCTGATTATGGGGCGTCATTCCCGGTACCGGACCGGGTCCTCCAAATCCGGGACCAGGACCAAGACCCGGACCTCCAGGACCACCTGGTCCAACCGATCCGCCTGGACCAGGTGCCATGCCTGTCCCGTTGCCATACATGCCCGAGGGCATCGCGCCCATGGGCGTATTCATCATGAAATTAGGGCTTTGTTGCTGCGCCTGCTGCGGGCGCATTTGTCCGTAGAGGCCATTCTGGTCAAACATATCACCACCAGCACCAGTAGTGCCGCCAGCGCCGTCGACGCCAGCACGACTCATCGAGCGACCTAGAGGGTCTCCTACGCCGCCGAGGCCCGTCGCGCCTGTGCCGGCACTGGCGCCAGGGGTCTTGTCGAGGATGTTGCCAAGGACGTCACCCCCCATGGATGCGACGTGCCCGCCGATCTGCGACGCCATCGAGTTACTGAACTGGCCTGGAAGTTGTCCACCGCCAAACTGGCCGCCTAGCTGGTTCGTGAAATGGCCTTGCGAGGGCGGCTGCCCGAACGACTGTGGACCCGACTGGGGGCCTTGCCCGAGCTGAACGGACTGCTGCCCGCGAACTGCCCCACCAGGGCCGCCCGGAGCTCCTGGTCCCTGCGCTGAACCCTGCCCGGGACCTGGGCCTCCCATGAAGCCCATCGACCCCATAGACGCTCCAACAGAGGATCCAAGGGCGAGTCCTGGGCCAGAATCATCGCCCAGCATAAGCGGACCGTCGCCTAGATCTATTCCTTGAGCGCCAAAGCCGAACTGGTCGAAGGAGGCCATGCCGTCGTCGGTCGGGTCGAGCTTTGCTGAGTCGACGAACGACGCCATTGCGTTGACGGGCTGGCCAAGGATACTGTCCATACCGTCCATGTACCGTAAGTTACAGACCTGGTGGTCCGTGTTCGTACGCCGAGGGAGGGTCTACAAACACTCGCCTTCTTATGATCTGCGGTGGTCGCAGGTAAGGCGGGGATTACATGATAGGTGTTGACACACGCAGGGGGGTGTGGGAGCCTGGGAGAGGAGGGCAGAGGGAGCGTGGCACCTGCGTGAAACCTCGAGAGCCTAGGAGTTCACATTGAATACGTGAAAAAGTAGCTGATAAAAATTTGCTATTGATAGTAAATATGTATAAATAAAAAAATAGTAGGGTGTCTACAGTGCTACTCGTAGTAAGGCGTGACTCGAAATTTCAATTACTACTGTACAATAGTGGTGTGCAAAGCGAGCGTGCATGAGTGAATGCACAGGACGGGATTGATACAGAAAGCTCTATCAGAACGGCCCTGCTGGTGCTCCGAGGCTATGTCCGCCGAGCACCGCCCCGGCGCTTCAGAGCAAACCGCTGAAACACGACAAAATGGATGTCAATAGCTTAGCAGAGCTGATAGCGTTAGGAGGCTCTGACGTCAATATCACGGCCCTGCAGCCTCGACGGTAGCACCAAGATTACGAATAACGGTGAAACCTGGAGCCATAGGTTAGAATTATTATGGTTTGGGGCTCTTTTTTTCACTGCGTAAGGTTGCGCGAATGTCTCATATACGGGGATAATTCTTGGAGCTGACGCGCACGAGTCAGATCGACTAAGATCGGAAAATAATAAGCTCATAGAGGCAACGGGTTCGATTGAGCAGCAGACAAGATCCTCATTTTGTGGGGGAAGACAGTCTAATTATTCCAATTTCTCCTGATAAGCCGCGACAATGCCCAACATATTCCAGATTCAGACAGGCATAAACAACGTAGCGAGAGGCATGAATCCTAGAAGCGCAGTATCTTACTGTCGAATAATAGACTTAAGCCTTTAGATACGCGCAGCTTGTCTAAAAACTATACATGTCTTCCATGTCTGACGACGTATGAAAGGTGATAGTGCCGAGACTGGAACGCGTCGCCTTGCTGGGCTCGTGGTTTAACATTTTGGTGCTCGTACGGGATAAATACTCTACATAACAACCGTGGAGCCGAACTTCTCGGCGTAGCCCGGGACGTCCCAACGGCCCTTCTTGATGAACTCCTGGACCTTCTCATCGACCTCAGGCGCGGCCTTGAGGATATCCTCGACGACAAGCTCTTCGAATGCACGGGCGCTCTTGATATTCGACAGAGTCTCCTTGAGCGAGCCGAGCTCCGTGTTCACCTTCGACTGGGTGGCCTCGGCGTTCTCGAGCGCCTTGGCCTCGAACGCATCGATGGTCTTAAGCTGCTTCGAGGTATCGAAGATCTGGACCTTGTAGGCCTTGAGCGCAGCCTCGACCTCGTCGACAATCTTCTGGTTCTTCAACACGTTGCGGTAGCGCGCGAAGTCAACGTCAACCGGCTGCTCCTCGAGTTGCGACACCTTCACCTTCGCGTCCTCGTTACGGCGGCGGAATGCAAGAAGCGAGCTCGACGTCTGCCCAGTGAGCCCGAGCGTCGAGATGATCTTGCCCCAGTCCAGCTTCGTAGTAACCTGCTTCGACGCCATGATCCACGAAAAAGTGTAAGGTCGATCGGTGCTTGTCGCGCGCTGGTTTACGTGATGCTCCACGGCCTCCGACGAATGAGCGTTCAGGAGGCACTAGATACTGCTTGCACTTGAACAGCACACCCCCTGGCCACATCATGGCACCCTACTCCTTGTCTTCCGTTAGTACATGTAATCAATGCGTCATCATTATTAGATAATCATAAACTCAGCTGGAACAGCCTGTGTAGAAGTTTCAGACAGAGTGCTTAAGCTCTCATGGTGACCGCTGACCGAACCGTTAATAAGCAACCAGCAGACGGTAAGACCTACACTGGCTGTTGCCCGCAGCTTACATTGCCGTTTCGGACATTGTGACCAATACTTTGGCGGCTTAGGATAGAACAGTGAGTGCCGTAGAGACACTGTTGCTCTCGATGATGGGTGTGCTAACCGCTTAAACCGGTGCGCTTGGGAAGTAGTTGATAAAATTTCATTAATCTAGACTTAAAGTTTAATACTAATATAAATAAATTTGGCTCAGGCTAGTTCGAACTCAATGGTCGATTCCCTGTTTAGCCTCATAATCTTGATCTAGCGAATACTCCTTTTGAAGCATGCATGACCCAAAGCCAACAGCACAGAAGATTACCAGAACAATGAACAGGGTATGCATTGAGCCCGTGAGAGCGCCGATAAGTGCATCTCTAACTGGACCAGGCTCTAGGTGACGAATGGACCCTACAATGGTAAGGCTGCTGCCCGAATCGTCAATAGCGATGCCTTCACTAGCCAGTTGCGTAAGACGCTGCCTCATTTGGGACACAAACACTGCACCACCAATCGACACGCCGAGCGTGTCACCAATGGCACGGAAGAATGACATCATCGCTGTCGAGTCTGTCCAAAGGTGCGGGGGGTTTGACGCGTTCACCGTAATGCTCAGAGTCGCATAGAGGCACATAATTCCAAACGAGGCAGGAATCTGGATGCACATAAGCCCGCCAAGACCCATATTAGGCCCTATTAAAAGGAGAAGGGCGACGCCTACGATACTGATGGCCCAGAGAAAATAGTTCATGATCTGGTAGTGGCCCGATCTAGTGATTATCCAGCCAACAAGTAGAGATGCGGGTGGGCCTACGAGGCTGATTGGCAAAATTGACACACCCGCCATAAGCTGGCCGAATCCCTTCGCACCCTGGAAGAATATGGGCAAGAAGTACACCGACGCCATAGCCACCACGCCCTGGAGGATGTTCTGAATGAAACATATCGACGCGGTCATGTTTCCAAACACACGCACGTTGAACATGGGGTATTGAACCTTAGCAAAAATCTCGTAAAGACCAGTGGCAATAATGCCGACGATGCCGAGGACAATGGGTAGGATAACAGTCCAGTTTGACCACGTAGTTTCCTCCGATGAGCCACCGCGGCTGAGACCAATCAATAGAGATGTCGAGCTGGCCACAATTAAGGCAGCGCCGACATAGTCTATCTTCGCGAGTTGCTCCTTCCAGTGGCTATTTTTGTGCTTCAATCTCACCGTAAACGGTGCTAAGACGAGCGCGACTCCAGAAATCGGCAGATTCATATAGAATATCCACCGCCACGTCGAATACTCCGCAAACGCACCGGCAACCATGGGCCCGACAGCGCTTCCCACGCTCCACACAAACATCATGACTGCGTAGTACATACCCCGAAGCCGAAGCGGCACTGTGTCTGCAAGGACGACCTCAGGCAACACAAAGTTTCCAGCGCACCCAGCGCCTTGGATAACACGACCAGCAATGATTGCGTGCATATTCTGAGCAGTGCCACAAACAATGCTGCCGATCATGAAAAAGAAAATCGTGGTCATTAGAAGCGCCCGTCGGCCGAAGATGTCCGACAGTGTTGAAATAGGGAGCTGGAACACTGCCGACGACAGCGCATAGCCATTTCCAATCCATTCCGATTGAGAACTGCTGCCGCCCAAGTCGGCAGATATAGTGCCCACAACGTTACCGATGGCGGAATAATCAAGGGAGCTGAGGAACATCGCCGTAAGAAGAACTGTGAACGTGCCCACAAACTGTGCGGTAACCTTGAATTCCTCCTGTGGAGACTCGACAGGCTTGAGGGCAATTCCACCTTCCTCCACATCAGAGTCGATGGGTTTCTCGCACGTTTCAAAAGATGTTGGCTCAGTTGCCCAAAACCTTTCACGGATAAACGTGGCGGTGACCCTAGCGCGTGTGTTAAATGCACTTCGCATTGAGCGACCGTTGGTTTCTACCTATTATCTGACTTTTTTTTCCGGGGATGAGGAGGCCAAGTGATCGAGGTAATTTAGCCTGCCCTAACGTCCCTCTCGCCTCGGCTTCCCGGAAAAAGCGTTAGTGGGTGTGGGTGTGTAGACCATGTGATATTCCGGGCGGTTGTGGGTTCTAAGAAAAAGAAATCCAGTGGTCAATTCGAAGGTACTCTTAGATAAGAACCTGGGCGCGTAAATATCATGTAGCCTGATCGCTACTGCTACCTCTGTTCATTCTTCTTTTCCCGATCTTCACCTGTCTGACAGACATATCACGAATGCGCCCATGACCGGTAGGTCTTTCGTCCACCGCGTCGTGAGACCAAACCAGGGTACGGGCTGTAGATTTAGCGGGCAACGTGTTACCTTTACACCGGGTGATAGGAAGATACATAAGAAGCAGGCTGGAGAGACTTGTTACGGTTACGGTTAGTACAAAGGCACTGAGGACAGAAAGCTAGTCTGGGCTGCCAAGCGGGCTAGCAGCCAGACCTAAGCCTACGACAGCTACAACTTCTAGCCCTTAGACTCGCAGATCCTGCTTGCTAGCATTGCTTATTCTGACGAGGCATTGCACTAACGCGTCCTTCAATTTTTATTGCTACATCCTCACAAAGTATTTTGGTCGGTACTCGACAAGCGCGGAGCCCGGAGTACACTACCCGAACCCGCGATGAGGACAGGGTGATGAGCCCCTTGACCAGTACGAGTGTCAAAAATTTGATCCAAACTATGCGCTACACTGTGGTTCCTTTGTTTCTAGGATCGCTAGGGCCCTCCTCTTCGTCAGGAGTGTTGCAATGCCCTGCAAACTGCGTGGCGAGTGAGGACACACCGGGTTCTGCTGACGGCAAACGGGTCAGCGCCCTTTAGCACTACGGCATGCGCGCGTCCCCTTGCCCACGTGGAAGGCTGGAGGGACGCGCTGGCGCTGACTTAAACCCTTGAATAAAGGCGGACTCGCGCCACGGAAACGCTGCATGGCATCGGGCAAAAGAAAGTCCGGTTCGTCTGCTAAGAGCGCGGCGAAGGCCAGCGCTCCGTCAGTAGCGGCCTTGACCGAGTTTGCTCGCACGAGCACTGCAACGACAGAGCCGACTTTCGCGGCGACGTCTGAACAGTTTGGGCTTGACCCTAGGGAGTTCGGTCCCCTCGAGAACGAGAAGTATCTGTACAAGCAGCAGCTTGTCGCGCCTGTGAAGGACAGGACAGAGGAGCTGATCCCGTACCTTGTCATGATCGAGACCCACTTGCAGTACTTGATAATGATCATCGTTGGTCACATCCGCGACTTTCTCGACACAATGCTCAGTGCCGATTTCCGCAACGCGCTGAAGGAGCAGAACGGGTACGCACCCATTCTTACGGATTTTGACTCGTTCTACACCCGGCGTCTGAAGCAGCGTCTCAGCGACCTGTTTTCGCGGCCCACGACCGGCGTGCCTGGCCGTGAAATCAACGTGTTTCGCCGCAAGTTCAAGCCGCACACCTTCTTCGAGCTGGAGACTGAGATACACCCCGACCAACTCGTGTCGTGCGTCAATCTGTCCAGCTACAACTACCTTGGTTTCGCGCAGAGTGTCGGAACTTGTGCGACGATGGCTGAGGAGGCCGTGAATGCGTACGGCACAGTTGCTGGCGGCGCGCGGTTCGGCACGGGCTCGACACGCATGATCACCGAGACCGAGCAGCTGGTGGCCGACTTCGTTGGTAAGGAGTCAGCAATGATATTTAGCATGGGCTATGGAACTAACGCGATGCTTTTTTCGAATCTCGTGGACAAGCGGTGCCTCGTGCTGTCAGACCAGCTGAACCACGCGTCGATGCGGACGGGTATCCGCATTTCGGGTGCCGTCATCAAGGTGTTCAAGCACAACGATATGGACCGGTTAGAACAGCTTATTCGCGAGCAGATCGCGCAGGGCCAACCGCGGTCGCGGCGCCCGTGGCACAAGATTCTCATTGTATTCGAGGGTCTCTACTCGATGGAGGGCACGATGTGCAATCTTCCGCGCCTCCTTGAACTGAAGCGGAAGTATGGTGTGTACTTGTTCATGGACGAGGCCCACTCTATTGGCGCGATGGGCCCGAACGGCCGCGGCATCTGCGACTACTTCGGGGTATCCCCCAGCGAGGTCGACATTCTCATGGGCACGTTCACAAAGAGTTTCGGGTCGGTTGGTGGATACGTCGCAGGCACGCGCGAGCTTGTTGACCGCCTACGCGTGGCGAACATGAGCTCAGTGTACGGCGAGGCGCCGGCGCCCGCCACGCTTGCCCAGATCCAGGGTGCGCTGCGGACTATCAGGGGCGAGCTGAACCCGGGCGAGGGCGAACTGCGCTTGCAGCGCCTCGCGTTCAACTCGCGGTACTTCCGTGTCGCCCTGCGCCGCATGGGGTTCATTGTGCCGGGTCACATTGACTCCCCAGTTATCCCTGTTCTGCTGTGCCACCCAACAAAACTCGCTCTATCGTCACGCTGGATGTTCGCGCATAAGATTGCCATCGTTATTGTCGGCTATCCGGCGACGGACCTCGCTACGGCGCGCATCCGATTCTGCATGTCTGCGGCACTCACTAAGTCGGACCTCGATTATGTGCTGGAAAAGATGGAGGAGCTTGGCGACGAGATCCACTTTAAGATGGC
Source organism: Starmerella sirachaensis (assembly GCA_030578495.1). NCBI lineage: Eukaryota > Fungi > Ascomycota > Dipodascomycetes > Dipodascales > Trichomonascaceae > Starmerella > Starmerella sirachaensis. The sequence continues at coordinate 97,658 of JAJMSC010000004.1, read as the reverse complement.
ACTTGGCTTAGATGGCCAACCCGCGCCGCGGGAGCGTTTCGCAGACTTCCGACATACCCTCGCGGCTGAGGTGCTAGACCCGACGCTGACATGAGCCGCAGACTCAGAGAGCCGCGGAGTACTGAGACGCAAGCCCATGGCAGACCAGGCGGAGGCACGCACCGCGAAGGTACGCAAAGCCCCAGCCGCCCAGGCGCCTACCCACCGCTTAGCTTATCTGCGCCGCCTCGACGAGGTGGCCTTTGCTAGCCTTTGTTGTTAGCGCGTATATGTACATGATGGAGCTATATAGCATGAACACAAGAGACCCGCGTCGTCTCCATTGATCCATTCATACACTCTGAGGAGACGTGAAAGGTAGGGGAGCCAGGTCGCGTGCTCACGCCGCGGGCCTGTGTGAATATAATATACGATATACCACTAATGCTCATAAACATCGACTACTCGGAAGGCGTCCACTGGCCCAAGACTACGGGGAATCTGCAACGCCAGTCAGCTCAGCCTGAGACAGAGCCACTGCGGGCCAAGTTCGATCAATACGAGGTTTTGCATGTTTTTGTGCGGTATGTACTTCTAGACCTAATAAATAGTGTTACGATGTGAGCCACATCAGGTACTCGTAGAACGTGAACAGGCAGATTCCACTGGTCGACGTACGCAGAAGCGAAAACCCGAGACCGCGGTACATCGACAGCGATAGCTTGAATCGCGGGCGGCGCACAACCGTCTCGTTATACTCGAGGGAAGTCGGTACGAGAGTCTTGCTGTAGAGGTCTCGTTGATACTCGGACTTCATGGTGTCGATCGGGTAGACAGCAAGCCACGAGGCGGCGCCGCACACGCCGCCGGCAATTGCAACGGCATAGGGGTTCGGCGGATCACCTGGTGCGCGATTCCTGGACAAAGTCGACTTGATCGACTCGTAAACACTGAAGTAGATGGCGGAGCCCACAGCATCGCGCATGCAATGGTACTCAACACCGCCGTAGAGCGTAGACCAGCCGCCGCGGCGTCGGAGATTCTGCACAGCCTGAAGCGCACCGATCTTGCGTCCGGCGAGGGCGGACCCAGGGCTGGCGGTTGCGCCCCCGTGAGCGCCGCCGCCAATCGTCGCAATCGCACCATTGAGGGCGCCAAGGCCGCGCTCTTTCAGAATGAGGCTCTCCACCTGGGAGGCCGTCTTTGTGAACTCGAAGGGGCCAGTGAGTATGCATGAGAACGCGCCGGCCGTGAGGCCGCTGAAGAATACCGGCCCTAGCGGCCGGTCGCTAGGCGTGCGCATGGTCACGCCAAACAGGTTCGCATACATCGGGATGAACGAGGCGTAGAGACCCATATTCATTGCGCGGGCTGCCGAGCTCGAGATGAGCGACGCAGATACGCCGCGATAGAACCCGCGGATGCCGCTCTCATGATAGAGGTCGCGGATGACGGTGGGTACCGGGTCCCGCGATGTCTGCACGCGTGTCTTGATGGTGTCGAGCGGGAAATTGATCAGCAGCGCGCCTGTCGCTGCCAAGTAGCTACATACCAGCACCCGCCCGGGGCTTGGCGTCGCCCGCGAGTCACCACTGCCTAGCTTGGTCATGGACATGTGTTTGGAGCGTTTACTCGCGTGGAGTCGGAGTTCGCGAGCTTATCAGCAGAAAGCGGTCTCGATGGGGCGGGGAGAGCAGTCCTCTTAAATCCCCCAGCTGGGTATGCAGCGCAAGCCTTATCTATGTGATCGCGCGCCTTCCCAAACGCGCACACACCCACTCACACCGTCACTCGCTCAGGGTACGGGACACGTGCCACGTTGTGGCGGAGGCGGGCTGTGGCCGTTTATAACCATGCGCCCCACCCCCCCCAATGCCGCGGCCAAACCGCCTTTCGTAAGAGTCACCTCGGTGTGGGGTTTCTAGGGCAGGGGCGAAATCCGAATCAGGGCGTCCCTCGCACGTGCCGGATCGTCCGTTTCCCGCTTCCCGGCGCCAGCTCAAGCACTCAGACTCTGCTCGGAGCTGCACGCTTGACCTGGCGCACGCTTAACCCGGCACACGCTCGCCAAAAAGGGTCAATTAGTCCGTAGGACCGTCGAGGGTGCGGGACAGACAGCAGCGAAGAGAAAAACATCCAAACTTGCCCTTCAACCCCGTTCTCCGGGAAAATAATAGTTGCGATTGGGCGAGCCCTAAGGCACAGTAACCTTTTTCCCGGTTCTATTTTCCGGACCCGAACGGCGCTTGCTGCTAGGAATATAATATCGTGGGTCACGGAGACCGTGAAAGGAAGGCAATGGCCAGTGCTGCCGCCGTCGTAGAGTCGGTCGCTCTAGACGACGCCGACGGCCCCGCGGCAGCCGAGGTCGTCGTTGTTGCTGAGGATGTCGCCAAGGCCTCTCCGCGGATGACGGGTATCGCAGGCACACTTGTCCCGCCGCTGAGGTTCGCCTGCGTCGATACCGGAATTTACCGGGGGTCTTATCCGAAGGCCGTCTCATCCGAGTTTATGCACTGCCTCGAGCTACGCACGGTGATCAGTGTGACACCGGAGCCGCTGGGCAGCGCCGCAAACCCGGACCCGTTTGGACTGGGTCCTGACGTTGCCTACGTGCATGTGGAGAGCGGCGCGGAGCGAAACAAGTCCCGAAAGAAGCGCGGAATACCGCTCACGAATGAGATTGTCCAGGGCGTGCTCGAGCTCGCCCAGAACGTGACCGCGCAGCCTGTGTACGTGCACTGCCTCAATGGGCAGCAGGTAACGTCGCTTGTGATTGCGTGCTTCCGCACAGCGGTGTGCGGCTGGTCCGTGCGCTCGGCATTTGCGGAGTGGGAGCGCTTCGCGAGCTACGACCGCAGCGACGTGCAATTTGTCGAGGCGTATCTGCGCAGCGTCGGGCTTGCACCTGTGCGGGTTCCTAGTCTCGGCATTCAAAAATAATACGTAGAGTGCACTACGCAGGTAATACCTACCCATGGCACTCGGACTCAATCCCATCTGGGCGCCGTTCGGACTGTACTTCGCTCAGTTTAAACTCTCTCTTCAGAGTTTATATCCTCATCTTGTACATAAGTTTCGCAGATAACACTCGCCGCAATAATGTCGATTAGCAGTAGCTAAAGTATTTTGAAATGCCAGGCTCGCATGCGATGTTGTGGCTATTGCAAAGAATACGCAGAAGTAGATGCGACGCCGACGCGATATGCCACGGGCGATTTACGATGTAGCAGGTAGGTGTGTCAGACAGATGCGACAGATGCGATGCGTCTAAGAGCGGCGTACGCGCTTGCGCGGCTTCGCGGCGGCAGACCCGCGCGAGCCTGGCTCGGCAGCGGGGAGCTTCATTTGGATAGGCATTGTGCCCGCGAGCACGCGCGACGCGTTGGGTCCGGCCCGCACATACGTCTGCGGGAACCGCGAGTGGTTGTACTGCGAGTATTCCTCCAGCACGCGCTCGGAAACCAGCATGTGCACGAGCCGCTCGACGCCGGTCAGCGGTTCGTCCTTCAGGACGCCGAACTGTGGCAGCCGGTTGAATCCGCACTCGCGCGTCTTGCGCGTCTGCCGACCCGCCAGCACGTCTGTGCACTGCTGCGTCGTCACGCGCTGGGCGGAGATTGCGCGCACAATCTCGACAACGTGCCGCGCCGCGTGGCTCATGTCTTTCGTCACCAGCGTCACGCCCTGCACGTTGCGACAGTTGTCGCACTGCCGATTACACAGTAGCGCGTCAAAGTCTTCATTGAAATACTGCAGAACTTGCTTGCGGCGACAGTCCGTCTTGTTCTCGCAGTACTGCATTACGCGCGTCATCAGCGTGCGGTGGTGATCGCGCACCGAGGCGCTGAGGTGCGTGTCTTGCATGATCATCTTCTGCAGCATCTGCACGTCGCGGTACGCATAGAACATTACGCAGTAAGAGGGCTTCCCGTCGCGGCCAGCGCGACCCGTCTCCTGGTAGTAGCCCTCGATGTTCCGTGGCACCGTCATATGCACGACAAACCGTACGTCCGGCTTGTCTATCCCCATGCCAAACGCAATTGTCGCGCACACGACCTTGCATGATCCTTGCTGCCACCGCTGCTGCACTTCTGCCCGCTGTTCCGAGTCCATGCCTGCATGGTAGTGTGCCGCCGACACGCCGAGCCGGCGCAGCTTCTCCGCGGTCTCCTCGCAACTCCGTTTGGACAAACAATAAATAATTCCGCTCTTGCCGTTATAGTGCTGGCGACAGATCGTGGCAATCTCCTTGATTGTGTTCGACGACTTCGGCCTCACTTCATAGTACAGGTTTCGGCGGTTGAAGCTCTGCTTCAGTACGACCGGATTTGCGCGCACACATCCGACTATATCGAGCAAAACGCGCTCGTTCGCCGTGGCCGTGAGTGCCATCACCGGCGTGGTCGGGTACTCGCTCTTCACCCTCGTCAGCTCCATGTAGTCAGGGCGGAAGTCGTGGCCCCATGAAGATACGCAGTGCGCTTCGTCGATCACAATGCGCGCCAACGCATTGCGGCCGTAAAGCTTCTGCAGCGCGGAGCGCATTGCGCCGCTAGCACTGAGCATTTCCGGCGACACGTACACGAGCTGGAGATCGCCGTTCACGAGCGCCGAAAGCGCTTCAGACCGGTCTGTTGCAGAAAGGCGCGAGTTGATCATCTCCGCACGAATATTCCGGTTCTTAAGGTGGTACACCTGGTCCTGCATCAGCGAGATTAGCGGCGAGATCACCACGGTCGTGCCCTGCGTGACTCCACTCGACACCAGCGCCGGCAGCTGGTAGCAGAGCGACTTGCCACCTCCCGTCGGCATCAGGACTACGACGTCATTTCCTGCGAGCGTCTCATTAATCGCCTCGGCTTGGTTTGGCCTGAACCCGTTCACGCCGAACTTTGTGCGTAGCGTATGCATGACCTCTTTCGTCCATGGCCTCGACTCCAAAACCGGCTGCTGCTGGCTCGGCCGCAGCTGCGTCGGGGTCTGAGAAACCGGAGCTGTCGCAGGGACAATATCATCAACATCGCTATCGTCGTCAAGGTCTATAACCGGCGGCCGAGACACCGGTGACCGCTCGAAATACTCAGATTGCCGTAAGACCTGTGCCGGTTTCGACCCAGTGATCCCATAGTCATCCTCATCAGAGTCGAGGAAGTCATTGTTGGCATCAAGGGCAACAGCTGGAACTGTAGTAGCTTGGCGCGGTGGTAATTGAATCCTAGCATCTGGCGGCGACAGCTCCCCCGGGCTGGTGCCTTCGGCGTCGAAGCTGTCAATGCGACTCTCGACCTCGCGCAGGTTCGCATTAATCATACTCATATCAATTTTGATTCCATAGTTTTGTAGCGATGACTCCAGCATGGCCACCTTGCGCTCCAGCAACGCGATCTTTTCCGTGAACAATGACCCGATCTCAGGCGTCGGCGTCGGCAGGTCTGCCGGTGCTTGCGAAAGTCTGAACAAGCCACCCATGTCGCCATCCGAAGACAGGAAGAACGGTTCTGCCTCTGCCGCCCGCGGCTCATTTGCACGGCTGTTCTCCTCAACTCGCGTAGCCTCAAGCAGAAGGTCGGGAAGCTCGCTCTCTTCTTTATCGCCAAGTATGTCATATGCGGACCGAGATGCTGGGGTGTATGTATTCCTTGATTCAGACCGATCCTTTGCCTTGTCGGGGTTCTCGGGGAACTGCGGCATCGGTGGCAGCACGGCATGTGGTCGACCTCGGGTGTCAGAAATAGGTGTATTAGGCTCAGAGGAGCTGATCATATCCACAATCTCTGCGGGCGCTAAATCGCTTGGATGCAGGATCGCAGGCACATTTTGCACTACTGATGTCTGCGCCTGTGCGGCTGGAGCATGAACAGTTGCGAGGAAATCAAGATCATCGTCCGAAGAGGAGTCGAGATCAATCATTGATATGTGGGGCGGCGTTGGCAGGCTACTCGGTGGCTCGGTTCTTTGAGTGAGCTGCGATACAGTACGTTGCGGTGCCGTTTCGCGGGGTGGCGATGCTTGGCGTGGCTTGCCAGGTGCCTCGTTCGCTGCCAGTTGCCCGGCCGCGGAGTCGAGAAATGAAAATTTTGGTGTGAACGCATCTGTAGACTGCGCCCAGCTCAGATGCGCCCGAAGGTTGTTTGACTTCGGTCGTTTCATCTGAAAAAAGCACTCTATCCCCACGGTGTGGGCACACACGCACAAACCGCTTTTGTTTGGAAGACGTCGCGTTAGGGTAACCGCGTTTACCTAGGATGCGCGGGTAAGGGCACTGGCGGCACCGACTAGATAGTAGAGTGTAGTAGAGTGACACTGCGCTGCTTTGGAGCGCCAAAAAAATAACCAATCCGGCTCAAACGTATTACTTACATACCATTGCTTTCTGTATATCCCCAATGTTAGTGGTATTCTGTCAAACCCAAAAAAAGAACTGCAACACCCTCTGTTCTCGTATGGTCTCCCACTACAATACTTGGTAGGGCCCTCAGATGCTTATATAGGACTGATCGGACGGGAAGTCTTGTTTTCATCTGGGTATGGCCGCAGCTATTGTAAGTATTTTAATGGCTTAATATAAGCAGATATGTCTATATAACACTATGGTAAGAAAATGCAGTAATGGCTATCAGGGAACGCGGCACACTTTTGGCGTATTTTTCGATACTTCCGAGTCACTCTGATTCTATCGCATAAGAAATGGTTACGCGAACACGCAGGCGCGCACATCTTATCGCTGGAACTTATCATAGAAGTAGTTGAGATGCAGCGTATAATCCGTATCTACAAAGGCCAAGCACTCGACTAAAACCTTGTCATTGGTCAACGTATGCAGCTCATTCATTCCCCACTGGTCTGTGGTGTAGAAATAAGCCTATACCACTGCTTGAGTGTAGAGAGAGCAAGTGCTGTCATGACACTCCGCCTAAGCTCGTGCTTCACACGCACTGAAACTAATAAATAATAGATACATCAGAGTTATCAGTAATGCCGGAAAAGTCCATTAGCAATGATGTGAATGTATAGATATGTGTGTATGGATGTAAATATGCGTCGTGCACAAGTGGACGGGCACTACATCTGCCGTTTATAGAACAGCACGTATGCGTGCTTAGAGACGGCGGCCTGCTCTTTGACAGGGTAAACTTCCGAGTCATCGTAGTAGAACCATCCACGACCAGGTTTCTGTACGACGGATGTATAGTGTCCGCCCTTCAGCGTGCCGTGATGAAGAGCAACTGCTTTTAGGTCATAAATGAACGGTGGCGTCTGACCGCGAGAGGGAAGCTGGCTGAGAAGTGAGGCTTCTTTTTCGTTCAGGTCATTTTGCCGGTGTTGCGGCCAATAGTGCGTGAGGTCCAGATTATGCACCGGGTAGTCCACGGCGGTGTCGAGTTTATTAACTCCATTGAGGGCACTGCGCTTGAATCGCTTCAGATGGATCACGAGCACAGGGGGAAGCCTCGATATCTGAAGAATCTTGACGGTACGCCGCTTGCGCTTACAATGTGGGCAAAACCAAGCGTTGTCGCCGTCGAGAAGCTCGGGCTTCACAAACTCGTCGAAGCACGCACGTAGCGACGTATGTTGGCCAAGGAGACGCGGCGAGACAATGGGAAGGCTCAGCGACGAGAACGCGTTATATGTAGTGGACGTTCGTTTGCAAGTCAAGCACTGCAATCGTGACAAATACTGCCCCTGAAATAGATCAACGATCAGCGACGTATCGCCGCGCAGGTATCTCTCCCATTCAATCGCTGATGCGACGCGGATTCCAAGCTGCTCACGCCGCTCTTCCTCCTGGGCATTTAGCTCCCCATCCTTGGGCTTGTCACCATTGGAATTGAGGTCTTCATGGAGCCCGTCAAGAACGAATGTCAAAAATTCTTGGCTATCCTGTTGTTCATATCCGGCAAAACTATCAGGCCGCAAGTTACCAGCAAGCTGCTTGATTCCAAATGGCGCGATATACTTCGCCTGAGGTTGGAGCATAGCCTGCACCAGTGCGGCAAACTCCGCCGCGAACCGGCCCTGGTATCCGAGCTTGCTCTGGTAATTTATAAACTCCTGGAAAGAGCCATCCTGAAACGGCTTAACAAGTTGGGGAACGCTGAGCATGCACTGAATAACGCAGTTCATATAGCAGGTGTTCCCAAGGTTCTTGAGCCCCGTCAACGAGACCAGCTCTGGCGGCACCTGTTCTTCCCTCGGAATACGCTCTTTCAACTGCTTCTGCTGGTGCTGGTGCTGGGCGAGTTCCATGCCTGGCGACCTCTGCGGCGATACCTGCGGCGACAGCGAAGATGACCGAGCGTTTAAGAGCTTCGGAACTCGTAAGCTGGGTCGCAATGACTTCGCCGGTTCATCGGCATAACCAGCCATCATGTGCGCTGATATGGCGCTCGGTTTGGATGATGAGACACTGCGCGTACTATTACTACGCCCAATGCTGACTTTCGAAGCATCGGTATCACCTGCAGGAGGTTCACTAAACGACGTGCTGTTTAGTGTCAGTGAGCCGCTGGACTCGTAGGCCATATGGTTGCCTGAGCGGTAAATCATGCTATTTGCCGATCGGTTTCTCGAGCTGTCATAATACAGACCTTGACCACCATTTGCATGCGAGGCCGCCCCATACCCGTTGACGCGACGGCTTACTGGATTGCTGCTGCTCAGTGCAGGAGCAGGTGCCTGTAAATCCAAACTTGTGACGCTAGTGCTATCGCTGGGCAATATTGCCGACCCCATAGACAGGCTAGGCGACGGCGAATCAGCAGCAGACACCGAGATGATCGAGTGCGGGCGCGGAGCAAACTCCTTCGGTGGAAGAGCCGGAGGGGATTTCAATCGCGTCCCATGTGGAGGCACGGGGGGAGGCGGCTTCGCAGGTGGCAAATGCGGGCTACCTGGTACCTCTGCAAGCGCAGGTACAACCTGCTTTGGATAGTATAAATGCCAAGCATCGAAGCCTCCCTTCATGATGTACGGGTGGAGGCCTTCAGCGCGGAGAGCCTTAGATGTAGAGGTCAACACAGCCTGGTCTCCAAACGATGTCGACCGCTGGTCATAAATCACTATCATATCCACCGAGAATCGTGCAGCAAAGCTTTCAGCTTCACTTGGGGGCGCGATGACGAGCGTATCTTCAATATCGAGCGAACTTGGGTTGCCTGATGGCAGGTTCGGCTCGATGCAAGCAATAAGAGGAGCAGCTACATGGGCGCTTTCGAAGTTGGCGCGGTAGCGCACGTCCAGCATGAGCACTCGCGAGACAGCAAGCTTGTTCGCCACTATCGCTGGCGAGATCTCATAGATGCCACTGCCTTGATTGCGCGACGACAGCTGCACTAGTTTATGGCTAGAATCACCGGCCTCTATAGAGTTCGGAATTGAGCTTTGCGGTTCTGGCATCTTTAGTACAGTTCCATTCCCATTTAAAGCGTCCATACTCCGACCGGTGCTGTTGCTATGGCTGCTGCCGCTGCTGATACTGCCGCCGCCACCGGATCCCGTCCCAGAACCAGTTCCAACAAGGGTTGATCCACTACCGGGGCTCACGCTTGCACGACGACTTTCTGCAGACAGCGACCAGTTCCTGATCTCAGTAGTGCCTCCGTTCGAGGGACGATTTGCTACCCCATTGGGAGCTCCATCAGCTGGGGTAGGCATAGGTTGGGCTGCTCTTAGGCGCGGCTGCGCCACGCCATCGCCTACCTGCGGGATTGCGCTCGCCTTGGTGGTCTTCACAGGGCTATCGGGATATGGCAGGGTGCCAGAGTCGCCCGGCTTTGCGGCAGGATTTGCCGTCGACAACGCGCGCGGTCCTGCCGGCGCCTTGCGCTGTGAGAAGGGCGTCGTCTGTTGCGGCGCCCTGCGGAGCTTCTGGAATCGCTCTTCGAGGAGCTTCGACTCGCGGTCCTGCGCAATTGCAAGCAGGCCGAGATATGTTTTATAAAAATCGCTGTTCCGCCGCTCAAACGCGGCGAAGCCTGGGTCAGCGGGGATTCGCTGATAAAGGAGCCGCTTGGCCTCTTCGACCTTAGCGACGCGGCTCGAATCGGTTGTTTCGTCAAACTCCTCGAGGAGCTTTAGTGCTTGCATCACATATGCATTGACTGGCGCCTTCGCCTTTCCCGCAGTAGGGCTCATACATGAACGTATGCTCTGGCGGCGTTTGGTTTAGGTGGCTTGTTGATGCAGGTGGGTGTGACGGTTGGGCAAGAGGGTGACTCGATGATTAATCCAAGCTAGGTGCGCTTAGGTGATGAGACTGCGGAGGCTATGGCTGGGGAAAGAGGTAGGGAAGCGTTGACCAAATGCAGGAGCTGTTGGAAGGGTAGAGGGCGAGAGTGAGTGTGTGTATGCGTGTGCATAAAGCACGCTCGCTGCCGTTGGTATTTATGTATCTAGGAGTGGGCTCAGCTCGGTGTGGCTACGGCGTTGGCTATGCTATTAATCGCGTCACCACCTCCTTGTTCGAGAGGGTGCACGCCTTCCATGACTAGTTCGTCAGGTAGAAGATTGACTGCAGCGACTGCATCGATAAACTGCCTCATGTATATAAGTATCATAAACAGAATTTGGGCTGCTGCGCGCTATTCTCCACACGTTGGAAAGTGAGAACACTGTCGAAGTACTAATGGAAACGAGGGCTTTTCACATGTCTCCCATACGCAGGCTAGCCATTGTTCCCCGAGCCGTGGCACCGGTACGACTGAAAATTGCCTCCCAGTAGCTGCTGCTTGGCCAACAGAGGCGCGGCTGTTTGAGTGCATTGTAGGGTTTGTGAAATATCATAGCTACTCCATGGAAACGCGCGCTAACCGGTGCCCCGCTAGCAGTGGCGCAGCACTGAAACCCCGGCAGCCAGCGGCTCTGCAACAATTGAAGCGAAGCAAATATGATCAGAAGGAGAGCGGTTCGGAAGTGGCGCTATGCTTTAAATGGCAAAGGTATGCCAGTCCCGCACAGCTCTACGGGAATACATTTCGATAAATAAGTACGTTACTATTGGCAAGGGGGAATTTGTGGGCCCATGATATCTACTACTTGACGCGTCAGTCCCATTCGGAGTCGGAATCCCCATTAGTGATGCTCTCCGTGGGCTCAGCCGATGGATCGGATGACTTCTTCTTGCCCTGCTTCTTCGCCGTTGATTTGGTGGCTGTCTCACTCGGTACATCAGCTTCTGCAGTAGGCTTCTTGCTGGTCTCGGGTTCGTCCTCGTCGCTGCTGCCCCAGCTATCGAGGTCTGGGTCGTAGGTGCCGGGCTTAGTCTCCGCCTGGCTCTCGATGAGCTGTTTGCGGCGACGATCTTGGTCCTCGATGTCCTTGCGAAGAGCGAAATAGCGGCTCCAGAACTCGGTGTCGCTAAGTTTCGCAGGTACAAGTTCGTCGTGCAGCTTCGCCAGCTGTGGCGTATCGGCAAGGAGCGTATCAATCTCCTGCAAAGACGGAATCGCATCCCGGGTGGAGGGCGTCGAACGGCTGAGAATGCGGGCCGGGGAAGAGTGCAATTCGCGCAATTCGGCCTCGACACGCGATGTGGGCGGTGTGTGGTCCTGCTCACTGTGATCGGCGAACAGCACTTCACCCTGCGCTGGCACACTGCCAGAATCGCCCGCCGCAGTGCCAGCCGTCTCCTTCACCTTGTCAACGAGCTCACCTCCTCGCTGCTGCAGATATTGCACGGCACCGTTCTCAAATGTCTCGAGCTTGCGGTCGGCCTCGTCGATGTAGTTGACTGCAGACTTCTGAATCTCGCTGATGCGCTCGCGAAGCTCTGCAGAGTCATATTGGCTCCACATCTCCTGGGCCTGCTTCTGCGCCTGCTGAATACGCTCTTGGACCTGCTGCTGCGCGATCTGCGCCTGCTCCTGGGCCTGCACGACATGGGGGTTGTTCTTGACCGTGTCCCAAAGCCCCCACGCCTTCGAGCGCGTCTCAGGGCTCAGCCACGAACCGAGAAGCCCGGTGCCTGAAGTGGCTGCATCAGTTGAGGCACTGGGGTCCTGCTTCACAGGCTCTTCGCTCATTAGCTCCAATGCTTTGAAGATACAATGTGGTGTGTCCCGCACAGGAGGCTCAACCCTCACCCGCACACGGAATTGATCGAGCCGCGGGTGAAGTGATCTACATAGGGGAAACGGTTACAAAAACGGGTCGTAGAGAAATTAATAGTTCAATTGGCCCATGAGATAAGTCTCAATTGGCATGATGCTCTTGCTTTGTCCACACCGTGCCATCTCTTGCATCCTAGCCCCGCGTGCCTGCTTTCTTGGAGGTTCTACGATTCCGCCGCAGGGAAGATCCTAAACACTTGATTATTGCCTACGCAATTATAGACGTGTATTATCAGTATCATCGTTTTGCTTACACGCAAGCCTGTGGGGTTTACTTCGGGCGGGCTATCACCGCGGTGGCCCAGCATTTGCTCTTGGTGCAAGTGTGACCTATACACAATTTTAAAGTACATACAATTTAGTTCTACTTGCTAAATGAATGCATTCACAAAATTAATCAAAACTAAAAAAAAGAATGAAAACTTGGTGGCTTGTCATCTCTTTATGCGATGAGCCGAGGTGAACCTGCCACCGCTCAGAAAACAGGATGATCCCTGTCCTTGCCATTCAAATACCTACTCATCCTTCTTCGCTTGACTGCTTTCAACAATTACGCCAATGCTTTTCTGAGTAGGTATCCGGAGCTTCTCAAGCACCCGCTTGATAAAGTCCTTCAATACGTTCAAATCAAGTTTATGCACAAATATCCATCGCACTAGGCCTCTTTTCAACTTTACAATAATCACAAATGGCTGCGAAGCCACTGAGAGCAGCTTCTTCAACACCTCACTCAAAGTGGTTGCCGCTATAGTCTCTGTAGGCTGGTCTGGGGAAGACTCAGCAGAGATGACATAGGCAGTGGAACTAGTATCACTGCTGGAAGGCGGGCCAGGGGCGCTAGGAGGCGCGGGGTTTGCGTCCTGCGCAATATTCAATGGTTCTTCTTGGTGGTTTTGAGGCCCAGACATGGATGGTTAGATCAAGCGTGACACCAACGTCAGTCACTTATATATGTGAACGTAGAATATGGCAGCATCTCTACACCTGCCAATTCGGTGGAGCTGAAACCTTCTGATACTTCATTTAGTATCCATCCGACCAGCCCATATTCAGCTCTAATATAAATTCTGTAGCTTGCCTAATTCGGCCGCCGTTGGTGCTATTTTTCTGCGCAGGTTGAGGCTAGCTTTCCACGTGTTTCGCTCTTGCATTAGGTTTCGTTAACGGCCGGAGCTGCTGCATAGATATTGCACCCCCTAGAGGCTAGGTATCTCCAAGCAGTGGACGCATTGATCATATGGGGCTCTTCTGAGGCCCCCTTAGCTGGGCGATCCCAAGAGCCAGCCTCGACGAGTATTTCCTACCACCGTAAAGCTAATTTTAGGCACGACCCCCGGGTAATGGCACGCTTATGTAGGGTGAGGGCAATAATGAACATGCAGGCTACATGTGGCTGCGCTAGATCCGGAGCAGTAACTCACGAGCGGGTATCGACAGGTTTCACTGATTGACCCAAAAATAACAGTACGCAAGTTACTGCCATATTACAGGTTTAAATAAGACTTTACAGATCATTAACGAACAGCAGTCGTGGCCCTGCAGCTTGTAGGCGGGCCTGTTGCTGGCCGGGTCCTATACTCGCCGAAGGTGTACAACTTTGGGGCATATCATCTCGCTCTAGGTAGCCATCCTACCAATACAGTGAAGCCTACGCCCGCCCCTATGCTGCTCAGCAGATCACGAGCCGACCGTAAAAGCCCACTAATCCCATCTGCAATCACTCGCTCGTGCCAGGATAGGGTTATAGAATTATGCAAGGTACTTATCATAAGAAGCAGTCACCCTCGCGGAGGACGTTGACAGAGCGCCCCACTCCCGCGACTTTGGAGCGAATAATGCGGATTTTTCAGTGGTTTGCGACGCTAATGCTAGCAGCGGCAATTTATAACTCAAGTGCCCTGCTAGCGCCTGAGGCCTTATCTGGTGCAAAGAGAATAATAGCGACATTTGACGACGCTCTTGTGGACGACGGCATCATTGCGACGCATCTCACCTGGCTTGAGTCAATGGGCCTGCCAGTGGTATATGTCCACAACATTGGCTCGTTTTCGGGATACACCCTGGACGTTGGCGCAGTTGATGATACTGTCGTAGCCTGGGTGATAGAGAGGATCATGGACACCGGCATCATCCGCTGTGTTGAGCCAGACATTGTAGGAACCATTCAATCGCCATGGGGGCTTGGAAGGATCTCACATGAGACAATTGATGCTCCAGGCGACTATCTCACGTATGTTCACGATCCACAAGGAGGTAAAGATGCTGTCGTGTTCGTCATTGACACTGGAGTGTACGTCGAGCACGATGAGTTCGCCATCACCCTGTTCGGCCACGTCCTTGCGCGCCGAGCATCATGGGGCGCAAACTATGTAACCTCCGAAGAGGCGGAGGACCTCCATGGTCACGGCACGCACTGCTCAGGAACAATTGCGGGCAAGACTTACGGTGTTGCCCAAAGCGCGCAGATTGTGGCCGTCAAGGTGTGCGACAAGCACGGCCAATGCCAGGCATCGGACGTCATTGCTGGCATCGAATTCGCCGTTCAGCAACACATGAACCTCACGTCGACGAAGAGGAACTACCGCGGGGCGGTGATTTCGATGTCACTCGGGTTTGAGCCGGCTGAAAAGGTGATTGCGCTCACGCTTGCTGCTGACGCCGCTGTTACTATGGGCGTGGCATTCGCCGTGGCGGCCGGAAATAGCAACGACTCGGCCTGCAAGACGTCTCCAGCCGCTGCGCGGCTGCCGCTGACTGTCGGAGCTGTCGACTACACCGACACCCGCGCGTCATTCTCTAATTTTGGCCCTTGCGTCAACGTATTCGCTCCAGGTGTGAGAGTGCTGAGCGCATTCAATTCTGGGCCGACCAGTCGCGAGCTGGCGAGCGGGACATCAATGGCGACTCCTCACGTCGCTGGCCTGCTCGCATACTACGCCTCCCTGCACACCTTCGACTCAGTAACAGATCTCCAGAAATACGTAGAGGAGACCAGTTTATTTGGCTACATCCATGATCCGAAAGACAGCCCAAACAGACTCGTGAATAATTTGCATGCCGATTTCGACTCTCGCGCTCCGCTGGCCCACCCAGTGCCGGCCACGACTTTCCATTCATGTGAAGAGTAGACTCGACTCGTTTCTCTCTTTCTCAATATGCTTATGATTTACGTACTCAAATAAAAGCTTTCATTTGAAGCAAGTTGAACCGTGCTAGTTACACGCACTAGACCCACTCCCGAACGCGCAAACGAGAATGAATGTGCTGCTCTTTCTAATGCTTAAGCGTATATGACTTGATTAGGGCTTTTACATGTAGGTGCTCTCTTAGAAGTCATCCTCATCCTCGAGGCCACTGTGCTCCTGAATTTCGGTGACGAGCTCCTTCTCGCGTTCGCGCGCCTCCTGTGCATCCTTCAGATCTTCGTGGTGGTCCGAGCCAAGGTAGCGCAGCGCCTTCACATTATCGTCGCGCAGCGCCATTGAGAAACGGATGCGCTCGTTGAATGCATGCTGCGGCTCAGCCGTCGAGTACTCGTTGTTCAGCTCAATCGACTCCATATAGGCGAGCTGGTGGTTGATCTTGGCATCAATGACGCCATCGCGGATTGCCTTGCCAACGATGTACTCGGCGCTCTCCTCAGAGTCGAGGCCAAGCTTCACACATACGTCCTTCAGCGAGATGCGCGAGTATGTTAGAGAGATGACACGTATTCCTGTCTTGATGACGTTTTGTCGCAGGCGGCGTGCCAGTGTCAGATTGCGGTCGCGCTTCAGCGCCTCCTCATTCTCGGCGAGGGCCTGCTGGAACCGGTTAACGTCGCCGGCGCGAACAGCCTTAGCAAGAGCTAAATACGGCGCTAGCGGGCCAACCAGTTCTGGCTGTTCCTTCGAACCAAACGCCTTGCGGGCAGGTACATCGCCCATCAACAGCTCAATAAGCACGCTCAGCTTGTTGGCAGTCTGAAGAAAGCCCTTCGCCGCCGCAGTTTGCGGGACCTTCCTGATCGCAGCAGTGATCTGTTCGAACGCTGTGCCATAGTCGAGCTCAATGGCGTTGACGCGGGACAGATAGTAGTAGTAGCGCGCAGCAAGCGAGTTTGACGCACTGCTTTCCGGGAACGTCGTCTTCGCCACGAGGTTTGCCGCCATGCCGACGCGGTTAGTCGCCAGAAGTGTGCGCAGTAGCAGCGTGATCAGCATGGCCTGCGTCTCGAAGTCGTGGCGCAGCGTCGCGGTCCGCATCGCCGCCATCATTTCTGCGTAAAGCTTCGGCGAGTGCAACTCGTTCGCCTGCTCCGCGGCGTGTACAGAGTAGAACCACATCTTCGCAATGAAGTGGTCGAGCGAGCGGCGGTTGTAGCTCACTGACACATGTTCGAGCGCACGCTCGCCGAACCTAACCAGCGCGCTCGGCGGCAGGTGCGACTCGTGGAACGCCCACACCTGAGCCAGCAGGTGCACAAACGCATCGACCTCGGGACTCACAGGGACGCTGCTGCCGAAGTCGCCTTGATACTCGAGTTTTAGCAGCCCAAGAAGCTCCGTGGCGTAAGCCGCATCGAAGCTTTGGGCAATCAGTGACGCGAGCGCGTTCGCATCAATCTGCCGGCGCAGCACGGGTAGGCTACGCAGCACGCGCAGCGTGAACCGCGAGTCGAACGACGTCGCGCTCTTTCCTAAGTACGTCACAGCGTTCTGGGCCGACTCGAACGGGGCAGAACCTTGTCCAATCGTCACTCCAGGCAACTCTGTTGCTACGTTTGCCGACATCTTTTTTTCTTGTGTTATTCTAGCACAACAAAGACGAATCTGCCAACGACAGCGATAGATGTAACACGCCGCAGGTCTGGGGCAAGTTGCCACTATGTTGCTGAGTCACCTGTATGAACCATTACGCCGCCGCCCATCAAGAAAGTCAAAGGTGTCGTGGGCCTGGCCAGCACGTCGGGCCTGCTTACGAGATTAGGTGGATCTTGGAGGTGAGGCTGGGTTGGTTTCGCCGCGATGGCAGTGCATGCGCGGGACATTGCACAACAGTCTGAGTCGCTAAAGTTTATACCTCGGAAGCGGCGCGCAGGCGCTGCCGCTACAACAAGTGATGACTCGGCCTCAAAGCGGCTATCGCCGAGCCTGCCTGACGAAAGAGTACCGATAGACACGCCACAAGTTTCCGGCTCATCGGTGCCACTACAGTCTTCGTCGGACCGCCCTAGCTCGGCAGCTGGGTCTAAGATCCCCCAGTGGCGCATTGATCGCGAGCGCGCCCTGAGTGAGCAGCAGGCTCGTCCTGAACGCGTGAAGCGTTGGCGTGAAAAGAGTCGCCAAGAAATGGAAACGCGCGACTGGAGAATTATGCTGCGTGACCTGCAAATTACTTCGAACCGAAAAATAGAGCCGCTTCTCCACTGGTCCGAGCTTGCTGCCGAATTCTCGGATCCTGGCTTGCCAGCGCGGCTGGAGAAATTGGGCTTCAAAGAGCCAACGCCCGTGCAACGCGCGACTTTGAATCTACGAGAGAAGGACGTTATTGCAATTGCACAAACCGGTTCGGGAAAAACACTCGCATTTGTGCTTCCTGTGATTCTGTCGCGCGCATCCGCCTTAGTTCTGGCGCCGACGCATGAGCTCAGTTTGCAAACGGCAAGCGTTGTCGCTGCTCTGAGCCCCCAGTTCCCGGTAGTTGCTCTTGTCGGAGGCCGTGATTTTTCTGAGCAAGCCGCAGAGTTCGACGACGCCGTTGAGCGCAGCAAGAGAAGCGGCCTCCCAGTGCTCATCGTCGCGACGCCAGGCCGACTGCTGGATTTCCTCGACCAGGGATTAGTGAACCTCGACAGCACGTCAACCTTGATTTTTGACGAAGCTGACAGGATGATTGACTTCGGGTTTGAGGATCAAATCGCCCGTATTGTAAATAAGCTGCCGAGTGAGCGCCAGACTTTGATGTTTTCAGCGACTTGGCCGCCAGCAGTGAAGAATCTTGCGGCGCGCCACTTACGGGATCCGGAAAACACGGTAGAGATTGAAGTTGGCACTGTTGCGCCTGTAGCGTCTGTGCAGCAAACGGTTGAACTTCTCGACAATGCGAAGAAGCTTCGTCGCGCTGTCGATGTCGTGCGCCAAGCCAAGGGCACGATCATTGCGTTCGTGTCCACGAAGGCTGCTACTGAGATTGTATCATCCAGATTCGCTGCCGACGGAATCAAGGCCGAGCCACTGCATGGCTCGCTTTCCCAAGAGACGCGCGAAGCGGTGCTGGCATCGCTGCGCTCCCACAGGGTCAAGTGTATAGTTGCTACAGACGTTGCCTCGCGCGGAGTTGACATCCCTGATGTTGGTCTCGTTCTGAACTATGATCTCCCGCAGTCTATTGATACGTACATTCACCGGATTGGGCGTACAGGCCGCGCAGGGCGGTCTGGCAAAGCCATTTCTTTCGCAACTCCGGAGGACTCGGCTCTGTACAAAGATTTGCGGCGCGTTCTCCGAGACAGCGGTAGCGCCTATGAACATATTCCAACTGGCTACGCGGAATAGGCTTTTAACGCGCGTGTGAATGCAGCTACTTTGTGCTATGCACGGTGCTATGTATTATTATTAGTACAATGACAAAATTAAACTTTTCAGCTCAATGCCTCGTTTCCGAGTATTTCACGCATTCTGAGATGCTCGATGTCGCGTCGTTTCAAAATCCGAGTATTGTCGTCTGCGGGCCACATCGAACTGAACGTGATCAACACGTTGAGATCGCGCTCCTCGATATCGCTGATGTCCTGGGAAGGCATGGTCAGGAGAAGCTCACGCAGTTCCGTGGTCTCGCTCACAGGCTTGCTCACGTCCTCTGCTCGGTTTAAATCAGCCGTGAGAACCGCGGCTAAGGTGTCACGCGGTGCGTCCTGAGCAACTACACGCACGCCAGACGTGAACTCATTGGGGGAGTCGATAACTAACTGACGGTACGCAGTGTCCGTAATTGCAATAGAGGCGATTGTTTGCGTTGGAGGCAATAACGTGGGCATGGTACGAGGGAGCACTTCGCCAGATTTCAACCTGATCTCGACCCGCACCCGAAGAGTTGCATCGGGCAGCGCATAAAGACAGCGTCTTTCCACCCCGAGCGCCCACAGGAATCGTAAGTGACGCCACTTCGCTTCTTCCAAGTTTGCTCCCCCAATCAACGGCAGAAATGAGCACGTAGCGAGTAGGCCGACGCTTTTCGCATCCGTCTTCAGACCCCACTGTGCGTCACCAAGGAAAAGCCATCCAATCGCCTGGGCAATAGTGCCGAGGTCAATGCCAATCCCAGGTATCATTGCCGCATTCCTCGGTGCCTCCGCAGTCTCAGCAGATGCCTGCGGCGCGACTTGCCACAGCTCTCGCAAAGTCCGAAGCACGTCCAAATCGCCCGAACCAGCAGCTACTCCAGCCACAGCAAGAGCCAGTGCACTCGTTAATTGGGAGTATCCACGCGCAGCCTGGAGATCATCATATGCAAACTCGGCATCAGCGCCTTCTTTACGTCCGGAGTCGCGGAGGTCCTGAATCAGGCGCTTGTAGTGTGCGTAGAATGTGTGTAGGTACCGAAGCACCAGCTTAATCACATCCCTGTTCCCGGAAGCTGTATGTCTTAGCGCCACAGCAACAATCACACCAGCAAGAGCATTATCATGCCATAGAGAATCCATCTTGGACCGAGAGTCCGAAGGCAGGAGTTCCCGCGGCACCTGCGTCTCAACCCACTCAGGCGTTACACCCAGGCCGTCCCATTGCACCAAGTGCCGCGCAAGTGCACGAGCAAAAAGCGCAGATGGCGCGCTGTAACTGGCTGCCTTACGCGTCAGCGGCAGAGCAAGTGTGTCGAACACCAACTTGTTTCTGCTACCGACATAACTTAGCGCCAAAGCTGTTGTAGCGCCGCTCACTATCTCCGACGAATGCTGCGCTCGGTCTTGGAGCTGTAGCACTAGTGGTAGCAGTGAGCTCAGATTTGCCCGACCACAGTTTATTAGCCCAAGCGCAATCCCAATTGCTAGCTTGTGGGCCTCGCATTCGGTATCGACTCCGGTATCTTCAACGCCTCCAAAGCCGGACAGGCCATCGATGACGGACGTCGCATCGGGTTTCGCAAGTTCGCGACGAAGCACCTCAGTAAGGTGGCTTACCCCTGTTCCTTCGTACAAAAGACCCAATGCAACTAGAGCGGAATGCTCAACTTCAGGCTCAACAAAGGCGGAGCCATTGCTTCCCTCAGGTAGCAGGGCTCTAATATGCACAGAAAGCACACGCGTGAGCTTTGTATCCCGCGACCCGCGTTTACTAGCAGCTACTCCAAGCAATGCCGCCAAAGTTCCCATGGAGCTCGCATTTACAAGAGACTCATAAAACTGCCACTCCTCTAGTTTGGCTAAATGGCCGCTCAAGCCCATGCCAAGCACAAACCCTGCATACAACTCGGAGGATGCAGCACGCAAGCGTGCGGACGTAATTACCCATAGACTATCCACTCCAGAGCTTTCTCTATTCACAGATAGGCCCAAGGCCACACCATGAGCAAACACACCCCATGGATCAGCAGCTGCTGCGCTCTCCAGGGTCTTGTAGATAGGGGGAACAGTGAGCCCAGTCTCTACGCAACGGCCGCTGAAATCGATGGCCGGTGGCCCGAGCTGCTCCCAGAGCAAAGGATGCCTGGAGCCAAACTCCAGTGCAGCTTGACCGAATGCGGCCGAGAGTGCGCGGGACCCCAGTGCCATTCCCCAGTCATGCTGCACACGTTTAAGCACCTGCTCAGGGACATCCTCGACCTGCACGAGAACGCCAAACAGATTTGGCTGTGGCCCCTTAGTCTGTAGCAAGCGCGCCGCCTCCTGCATGCGCAGGTCATCAGGAAATAGTGCGCGCGACAATGCAGTTAAATCCGGCTCTACTTGTTCAGCAGCAGCCGTCAGTTCGGGATTGACGCTGATGCCAACATAATGCATCACCTCGAGCACACACATTCTAATTCCTGGCCGCAGTGAAGGCAAAACGTTAACTACGGCGCTAGATTGAAGAAATCTGCGGATGAGATCGACATCCTGGGCACTTAGAAGCGAGAAAAATCTTAGTAGGAGCGCACTCGTGGGATAGAACCGCGCCTCATCAATCCCAAGATAGTTCACCACTCCATGGTTTTGCATTGCCTCCGTCAGGGCTGTGTAGATATCAGGAACTTCGTCAATTGGGCTCATATACGAGCCCGTTCGGAATTCGGAATCAGGCCGAGGGGGTGAATTATAGTGTGCACTCCACTCGGGGCCCCATGCAGTGACATACGGAAGAAGAATCTGCTTGAGGAATGCGATGGGTTCCTGTTCCCCATCAAGAAGTGCGAGTTCTTCACGAAGTAGGTGGAAATAAAGCAGAATCTGCGGCATCAAAGATGCGGGGATCTCAATACCAGCCATGGCATTGATAAATGCATGCCATGGTGATTTCTCCGAGCGCAAAAAATCGAGGTAAGTCCAGAGCCAGAGCAGTCCTGTATCGGCTCCCAATACTGCGAATGCAATCTCAAAGCAGGTCCCCACAACATCATCTATCGTGCCGTAGAGCAGAAGCCGCGTGCGTCGGATCTCCGTAGTAATGTCGACCCAGTTTTGCTCAGGTTCAGACGTAAGGCTTAATATTTTTAGACTTCCTTCACCGGAGACTTCATGGCTAGTCGCAGAAATCCCTGCTCCGTTATTAGTTGATTTCACAGAGTCGGTCGCCATTTTGGCACCAGTTCCAGCGCCCGCGCTGGAAACTGGCACAGGCACCTGTAGTGGGATGTGTGTTGGGAAAAATAATGATTGGAACATTAGATGCCCGTCAGAGCTGCTCGAGAAGATACCAGGGATGCCCAGCACACCTTTGCAAGGACATATGTGCGCTATATCCTCATGACAGAGCAGGTCTGCTCCGAGCAGCACAAAAAGTCGCCGCTTCACTGGGTCATGGCAAGCAAGCAGGTATGTCACAGAGCTCTTGCTGGCATCTATTGTCTGGCTAAACACTGCACCGACATTCTTCTGTGGCCAGTCGCGTCCTAGCGAAAGGACGGCAGCACGTCGAGAAGTTGCAGCTTCTGGCAGAGTCGTCGTCACGCCAGAGGTTGCAGAGCCTGCAGAGCCGCCCGGACCGCTTGCAGATCCAGCCGAACCACCTGCAATCGCAGAGCCGGCAGAGGTTGGCAAGGAAGACGGAGTATGCTGGCGAAGGAGTCTGACTGAGTACACTTTCACTGTCTCACCAGTTTGGACCAACGCGGCATGCTCATCAATATAGAGGAGCCGCTCCCGTATACCTAGAGGAGACGTTAGTGACGATGGTTGCACGGCCCCGAGAAGTTCCTCTGGACCCTGAAGCAAATGGACATTTGTGACAGAGCCGTGCGCAGACGTGAATGCTAGGCCTTGGTCGCCACAACGAAGGACGGTTTCGGGAAGAAATGGTAGCCCTATGATGCGAGACCGCCCTGACTCGACAGAATAACTGTATACTATGCGATCCTTGCACACTATGCTTACCCAAACTTCAGACGGCACGATGCTGTGGGCAAACCGCACGAAATGCGCAGCATGCACGTCGCAATCCATTGTAAACACGCGAAAACTATACCCAAAGCGCAGCCAGCGCACCACATTTCTCTCTATTTGCAGGACACCAAGCTCGCTACCTTGATTGCGCCCTAGCTCGACGACGGGCGCCCATTCCATTCTTTAATTACTCGCGCCCGCGCGGTTTGTTTAAGCTTGACGGCTTGAGTCCGTCCCTGTTGTGTGTACCCGCCGACGGTGCAGATGTTAGGGTCCAAGTTCTTCGCTACGGCGTGCGCGAGCATGCGTACGAGTATATCATGAAGACCATGGCTCTAGGAGTTTTAGGGCAACAAGACGGAGTTCTGTTCTGTGAATGCAATAATTGGACGTTCCCAGACTCAGGCCCTCCAGCCTATTAAGTACAGACCTCCTCTTGACGCCAGCGACACAAAGTGGGTAGAAACAAGCCCTATGTACTCTATTTATGTCTCATGGCTTTCAAACTGTGGGGAGAGCTTCAATGTTGCTCCGCGTGGACAGGTCGTAAGCTCAATGCGTGAATGGACTGGTGGATACGGATCTGTGATGCACACACGGCCGCTACCGTTAATTAAGTAAGCCTGGAGATGGAGATGTCCTGACATTTTGCCCTTACCCTTAATTTGCTAGCCCACACACACCCCACAACCGCGACACAGCTTTCCTTATCATCTACCCGGTCTCTTTTCGTCTAAGACACATCTTTCCGTGAGTGCGCACGAGTTGTCAATCGCGATGGGATTCTGGTCGTCAGTGAGGGACCATGCCCACGATGCCGGCAACCGGGCGAAGAACTGGTTTAAGGACGCGAAGGATTTCTTCCGTAACCACGATCACCACCACTCTTCTACTACGAGCGCCTCGTCCCCATCTCGGACTGCGGCGACATCATATACACGTGTCACAGAAGCGACAAGCTCAATGATTTTGTCCTCCACCCCTCATGCTGCGCACACAATTGCTAGCCCCCTCCTGCCAAGCGATTCTCTATCGACTACGCTGGTTGCGGTACCCACAACGACAATAGACTCCAGCCTGCTGAGTTCTTTGTCTGCACCAGGCTCAATGGGCGGTGTGATGCCGGCGCCAACTAGCGTCGCGGCTCCTGAAAGTACGCAAGGAAAAGTCCGTTCTCAAGGTCCGAACGTCTCGGCGATAATAGTGACAACAGTGATTATCACCACGATGGTTGTGAGTATCATGTTCCTGGTGGCGCCGATCGTGACACGGTTCGTTATTTTCTGCGGAAATGCATCGCGAATGTGGTACCGCAGCGGAACTGCATATGGTTCCTTCGAGCGAGACTCGGAGATGGGGTTTGATTCTGAAAACTTCAGCTTGGCCAATAATATTGATGGTGGAGATGCAAGAAGTGGTCTGGATCGCAATGGGAAGGTTAGAATTTTGTGGTATATGTTCTTATACGCGGAGAACTTCGACGAAGCGAGGCTGAGATATGTCAAGTACCAGTTCGCGAAGAATGGCATTGGCCCTGATGGCCAGCCACTCGATCCGAAGTTCATAAGCTACTAAGATCGGTTTCGTGTGACTGCGCTTTTTACTTTTTATTTTAATGTACCTCTCTATTTATGATTTATTAGATTCCTTGTGCTTTTCATCTTCGGCTGACGGCCTGGGACGTATACTCTTATCCAGACAGTCCCATTCTTCACGAAGTGCTTCATAGCTGCGCTTGTGGTGATCTTTGCACAGTTGCTTGAGTGCTGCTCTGTGACGCGCAGCCTCAGCGACGCCGTCAGCATATACCAGATGAGCAATTTTCTCCAGCTCCACAATTCTAGGCTCAGATGAGATCAGACGCTCGCATAATAATCTGAACATACTCAGAGCGTACTTGATAACAGATGAGGCATATACCGTGCTTTTCTGCGCATCTGATGCCACCGCAACTCGAGCTGCGCTGATTTTAGCCCAGTCACAGGGGCGTAGCTTCACAGCGCTTAACATATCACCATCTACAATGTGCGACATCTCTTTGAGAATACTCAGTAGCTGTGTGGATCCCGTGTGCACGGTGCGAATTGGTTGCGCCTTGTATTGCTTCTCAAAGTCGCTATTGACTTGATCGAAGCCTATCAGCACCGCCTCATCAAAATGCTGCTTCATGTATTGTACACGCGCTCGAAGTAGCTCATACTTTTTCAAAATGTCCCAGGACAAATCAACATTGCTAACTGTAAATTCGCGACACCGGGCTGCCATACTAGCCACTCCGTAGACCCGTATCCTCCTTGAAGCCACCAGCTTCTGTAGGGTGTCGTCCACTTGGCGAAACATAACATCTAACTGTGTACTGGGTGAAGCCGGAGGAAAGGGTGAAACTGATTGAAGGCCGAGATGCTCAATTGATAGAACCACGAAGCGGGCGACACGATCAATCTGCAGGCTTGCACGGTTGCACTTGGAGAAATTATTACGAGCGCCAGAGACGGGCCCCGACTGCTTGCCATTATTTGCACTCTTGCTACTTTCGCTGCTGCTGCTGCTGTCTCGGCTGGGGATATTGAGTCCACTGCCTTCCTCTACACTATGCCTGCTTGTGCCAGGCTTGCTCTCCTCGCAAGCGAGTACGAAGCCAATTGACCGATTAAAATGCGTGAAACGCGAAGCCCGCGATGATTGGGAGGACTTCAAGTGTATTTTTTTTATCTTGAAAGCCCTCCGGTGCTTCTAAGTGCGTGGGTTCGTGCACTTGTGGTAGCCGCTTTAGGAAAGTTCCTGTAAAATTCACCTGTCTCACGAGGCTGGACAAAGCTAAACCCATATTTGAAAAATTTATTTTATTATAAGCTCTTTATCTGTGGGTCAAGGATATTCATTACAAACGATTAAGAAAAGATATAATATCTGGCAAGACCTTCTCCGGCATTTCGACGTGAGGATAGTGCCCTGCGTCATCTACAATCATTAACTGGCCATGGAGCTCATTTGAAAGCCATTCGGCCTCTTTGACTGGCTCAGGAAAGTCCGGATCTTTAGCTCCCATAACGATGAGGGCAGGAGGACGAATCCCGCTTTTAGCGCCGGTCTCGATTATCATCTCCTTCGTGTCGGCTTTCGGCAGCAACAGCATTGATTCCAGAACATCCATACGACCTTCTTCTTTCAAGTTGTCCTGTAGCGCCTGTCTAACTTCGAGGAAGTCTGCTGGTTTACGCAAAGGAAAGAGGCTAGTCCAGTACGTGAGCCAAAACCAATTTCTCCAAAGCTTTACCATACCAAGGCCTACTGCGAGCGAGGCATACCAAGGCACAGAATCGTCTCGTACCATGGGTCCTAAAAGGACTACTCCGTCTACGCGAGGTGGCGCGTCATGAGCCGCCCATAGTGCAGCTCCAGCGGCGAAGGAATTGCCACAAATCACGGCATGGTTTACGATTAAATGATCCATCAGAGCAATGGCATCCTTTCCCACGGCATGTGCAGAATATTCATCCCACTTTACCGAGGACTCGCCAAATCCGCGTACGTCCATTGTCACGACGCGAAACCCGGCTTTCTGGAGCCCTGGTCGCAGGAACCGGTAAGACCGTCGCAAGTCGCTCATGCCAGGAATTGACAAAATGACACGGCCGGTTCCACCAGTATCATCGTATGCGATGGCACGCCCTTCTAACTCGAAAAAATGCGTGATGGGCCCCTGCTCTGCATTCTGCATGCTGGGCGTTAGATTCTCTGGGCATCTACCGCTTAAGGCGTGTCAAGATTTCCTTAAACTACTCAGTAGTATATATACCGTGATAGAGCGGAGACGGAAAGATCGTGGCGCAATGTATTCACGGCTCTCGCTGGATCATCGTTTCAGCTGTCACATTATGCATCTCTTGGCAATATGCAGGTGGGGGCGATCGCTTATGAATAGCAAGTTAGGGTTTAGTGGTTTCTTCATACCAAGGCTAGTGATGCGGCTGTGTCTGTCGTACGAGGAAGGTT
The DNA here is from genome assembly GCA_030578495.1 of Starmerella sirachaensis. NCBI lineage: Eukaryota > Fungi > Ascomycota > Dipodascomycetes > Dipodascales > Trichomonascaceae > Starmerella > Starmerella sirachaensis. Next base: position 71,012 of record JAJMSC010000004.1, on the reverse strand, counting down.
TTCCAGGACATCAAGCAGGCTTTGAGCTGGATGCAGGAGGGAAGACTACAATTAGTATCGTGACTGCGAAAAAAGCTGGACAGAATTACAAGACGAAGTGGTTTAACGGCGTGACCCCACGGCGTGACCTCTGGGGTCTCACTACTTCAAACCTCCTCTGATCTTCTCATCCGCTGGAAAATCGCTGGACCAGGATAGGTTATACGCTTAGGTCTTTGTGACATTATTGTGTTTAATTTTCAGTCCATATTCGCCGCTCATCTGCACGCAACGCCAATGCAACATACCTACATGCACTAGTGGGAAGTATTGCGCATCAGGGCAGGGAAATTTATCATTCAAGGGTCTTATCTATAGCCCCCGGTACTTTTCGTCTGTGCCATAAAACTAACGAGCTCCCCATTGCTCTGTTCTCTGCTCTGTCTGATGCGTTCACTTCTTTTCTTCGTATCTGTAGCCTCCGCGCTCCTGGACCTTGGCAGCTCTGACCACATCCCACCTTCGCGCATTGAGCGCGTCATTGTCACTTTCGAGGACAATATAAACGATGTCAGCTTGGAATCCCATTTCAAATGGCTCGAGTCGCTAGCCATTCCTGTTATCCATCGCTATGATCTCAATAGTTTTCGAGGCTATGCGGCCGATGTGCAGTCCATCTCCGTTGAAGCGGTTAACGTCGTTATGCAAATGATCGAAAGTTCAGAAGTAGTCAGCCTCGTGCAGCCCGAATTTCCTTTTACTATCATGGCTCCCATAGATTCATTCGATCTTGGGAGCGACTTGTTGAACCTAGCTGAAGATTTGCTAACTCCCACGACTGATTCGTCCTCTGCTGATGAGAACTTGATGCTGAATGCCAATCTTGATGATGGACCTGAGAGCATGCCGATGGATATATCTGAAGCTACTCACTCTCCATGGGGACTGGGGCGTATTTCACATGACTTCATTGAGCACAGAGAAGACTTGTATGAGTACATACACGACCCTAGAGCAGGCGAAGGCGTGAAGATATATATAGCAGACACAGGGATCTATCCCGAACATGAAGCCTTTTCAGGAGTCAATGAATTTAACGAAACTATTTCACGTGCAAAGAAGGGACCAAGCTTTGTTTTCAATGAGCCAGCCGAAGATGAGCATGGCCACGGCACCCATTGCGCAGGAATTGCGGTTGGTAACAAAATCGGGGTGGCTCCACGAGCATCAGTGATGGGTGTGAAAGTCTGTAGTAAGGGTGGAACCTGCTGGCCTTCAGATACTATCGCTGGTATTGAGTATGCCGTTCGTCAACATCAGCTAGATGTTGCCGCGAATACTACTGGTTACAAAGGTGCGGTTATCTCATTATCTCTAGGGGGACCGGGCAACTTAGTAAATAGAGTGGTTGATGCTGCAGTCGAACTTGGGGTTGGCGTTGCTGTCGCTGCGGGAAACAGCGACGATGACTCGGCATGTTCTTCTTCGCCTTCGAGTGCCAAACTTCCTCTAACTGTCGGCGCAACGGGAATTGATGATAGCCGAGCCTTCTTCTCGTGTTACGGTCCTTGCGTTGACGTGTTTGCACCTGGGCTCAAGATCACCAGTGCAGCCATCACAGGGCCAAGACAGCTCCGTGTTATGAGCGGGACGTCGATGGCCACGCCACACGTCGCAGGACTACTTGCCTATTATCTTTCAACTCAAGAATTCAGCTCAATAACAGAATTGCATGAATTTGTGAAGGAACAGAGTGTTCACGGGTACTTGAGAGACATAAGGAACAGCCCAAACCGGTTGGTGAGCAACAGGCATTAGCAATGCGTGTGTTGCAAAACTCTAGAGTTCGCAACTAGTTTGCTCCTCAACTGATTCTCTTGAAATCTCTATCTAGATTAGTCTCATATATTACGTCGCAGCCTGAAGGAATTTCTTACGATACATAGACTTTGGGGACTCGCATTACCCACCTCTGGTTCCACCAACTTGTTGCTTTTTACATTTCACTTATCAGCGAGCGGGTCACAATTATTCTCGACCCAACGGCGCTTGATCGTTTACAATCGCCGGAGGCTTGGTGCTAAAACTTTATCTATGGCTCGCGTTGGTTATTTGCGAGACGATTCGGGGTAGACTTGACGTCATTCAGGATCCCCTTTACACTTGAGCTCTTTACAAATTCATGCAAATCCTTGACACTATGAAAGTCGTAAAGAGATAGAAAGTACGCCAGTAACCCTGCAACATGCGGGGCTGACATGGACGTGCCGCTGTATAGCTCACAACCATTTGGTCGGGAAGGAACGGCACTAAGGATATCAACACCTGGCGCAAAGAGATCCACACAGGATCCATAATTCGAGAACCACGCGCGTGTATCGTTGAAAGCAGTCGCCCCGACCGTCAAAGGGAGCTTTGCCGCCGCCGGAGAAAACTTACACGCCAAGTCATCACTGTTGCCCGCTGCGACTGAAACGGCGACGCCCGCCTGAACAGCTGCATCAGCAGCAAGTGTCAACGAGAATGCCAGTTCTGCAGGCGTAAATGCCAGTGAGATCGAGATCACAGCGCCTTTATAGGAGCCGTCCGAGCTTCTCGACTCGTTATAGTGTCTGCTTGTTGCATATTCAATTCCAGCTATGACATCCGACATAAGGCATTGACCCAGTTGGTTACACGTCTTCACTGCAACGGCCTCGGCTTGGGGTGCGACGCCGTATGTTTTGCCTGTAGCTATACCCGCGCAGTGGGTGCCGTGGCCTAACAAGTCCTCTGCGGGTTCATAACTCACAAAATTCACACCCCAGTAAGCGCGCGACTTATTTGAGCCGTCGAAAAGTGCATCAGTAAACTGTACGTGCTCAGTGTATATACCGGTATCAATCATGTACACCTTCACGCCTTTGCCGCCAGTTGGGTCATGAACGTAGTCGAGGAAATCCCCGAGCCCACTTATTTGTTCATGAGAAATCCGTCCCAGGCCCCATGGTGATTGTACGGTTCCTAAGATGTCCATTTCTACATGTTTGACGATAGGAGATGACCTTATTTGGTCCAGGGCCCATTGAAGTACTTCGAGAGGCATACGGCCAACATCCGCTGCATACCCCTTGAAATTGCCTATCTCGTAGCTGTGAACAATGGTCATTCCCAATTCATTTATCAATTTGAAGTGGCTCTCGATCTCGATACTTGAAGCCGCAACAGGACCATCGTTAAAGACTGTAATTATGCGGTCTGCTTGAGATGGGGGTACCACATGCGTAGCGACGTTTACAAATGCAGTAGAGAAAGCGACAAAAGTGCACAATAATAATCCTATCATTCGTAGATTCAATTCAGGGTAGTAACAGAGACCCACGTATATACTTTCCCGTGAGCTCCGACGGAAAAGATAAGGTGTTTGAGACCCTAACCCTATATATGCAAGGAATAAGCACATGCAAATGTAAGGGCTATGCAAAGCGAGCGAAGTGTTAGCCTAGGCGGACGCCTCTTTCTATAATGCTGCATGCGTTGACGGAATGGTTCCTCGTTTCTTTTCTATGATCAAAGGGCTTGGCTCATTTCCAGGGGCCTACTTCAAATTTAGCGGGGTGCGGTTCTGGTCTCTACAAGAAACTTCCCGCCACGTTCTCTATTCACATTCAGGAAAGCCAAAACACTAGTCTTTACCTATATGTTAGTTATTGCGTTTTGAAATAGCTTTATCCTTGGGGGGAAATCGTGTGACATTCCTTGGTTGGTACAGGATCTATATGACAAGATGATTATTTAGGGACGAACCTCCTTGGCCGCTTGCTGAACGCGCGGATCGTAGTGCTGTTTTAGCAGTGCTACCTCCCATATTGTCGCAACTTCGGCATTGGCGAGCTCAGGGACGTCGACCTCATAATTGTATTTTCCCCTACCAACACGGTCGTCCGTCGTGAGGAGCGCGGCCGCTTCGGGGTGCTGCTTAACCATCTCCCGCATTACCTTCAACGACACAAGACTCGACCGTTCGGGGAACTGTAGACTGCACTCAGCAAGACGCTTGGTAAATGCAAGAAGACGCGGCCGGCTGACGCCGCGCCGTTTTATAAAGAGGAGCTCAAGACATCGTACGAGCAGGTCAGTCTCACTCGCCAGCTTGCCTGCATGGCTTGACTGCAACGATTTGTGCGACCGTTCCATCTGGGAGCTGAGCACTAGTCGGTTTAGTGTTGCGTACAACTCGTCAACAAAAAATCCGAGGTCTGTATTTTGCTCTTGACCAAGCCCCTGCCCCTTCAAGAGCTCGAAGGCAGTGAGGATGCACAGCAAAGACTGTCGTGTATTCACGATCTCTGTCGTGTTCAAAATTTCTCGGAGGACCTCGAGAAGGTCTCCATAAAGGTCCGCGTTGATAAGATGGGCAAAGCGGGCAAGACCCTCCAGCGTGGCTCCAAGCAGCGTCCTTGACCGTACCTTCAGAATATTCATGTATAGAACGAAGACCAGCTTCAAGGTTTGCGACTGTAGCCGCTCGCGGACCTTAGCACTGACACCAAGCTCTGCCTTGCGCATTTCCTCGTCAATCTCTTTCTGTTCTTTGCGAGCTTTTCGCTGCGACTTAGTGAGATGCACGCGGTCCTTCTTCTTAAGGTGGTGCTCGGCCTCAAACGATTTCGGCTTCTCCTTAATCATGCGCTCGAGGTCGGCGCGACCAGTAAGCTCCGTCAATAGTCGAAGATGAATGAGAACGCTGATAACACGAGAGTCAACCTTATAACGGCGGGTCTTGATCATTTTCGCCAGCGCCTGCACTGCCTCAAAGCTCACATGGCCCTCGTTGTCCTCCTCGAACACGGTCACCAGAGTCTTGATGCACCGATTGAAGGCAGCATCGATCTTCTGCGAGCTGAGCTTGTCAATGATAATCACAAGCAGCTCATGACGGTAGTTAAAGTGGGCCTGTGTTTCGACAAGATCGCACGCGATCTCCGTCGCCGTGGTCCCCAGCACATACCGGCTGTGCTTGACGCCTTCCGATGTTTTCCCCTGCTTGGCAGAGTGGTGTAGCAGGTGAACGTAGCGCCGGTACACGGCAAGCATTCCCTGTTCGTAGTCGCGCAGCTCGCGCACCTCTTTGGACGCCTTCTCTTTCTGCTGCGCCTCAGTGAGCTCCTTGATATGGTAGCCTGGGATAATGCTTTTGAACAACACGAGCAGCGACAGGAGGACCACCTGCCGGTTCTTCGTGCGCTTAGTTTTCTCAGCCCAGTCCATCAACTCGCGCAGCTTCGCGAGATTCTGCTCCGGTTCCGCCATGATCAAGTCCGCGTACAGCGCGATGCGCTCCTTGAGGTCGGAAAGGTCGAACTCCTCGAATGCAGGTGCGGCAGCTGCGGCTACGGCCGCGGCTTCGCTCTCAGCCCGTGACTCGGCATCCTCGTCGGAGTCTCTGTCGCTGGCTCCGCTTTCAGCCAATTCGCCAGCCGGGGTCGCAACCTTCCGGCGCTTGACTCGCCTCACCTCGCCATTAACGATAATGGGCAGTCCCTCGGCTTCTTCTTCTTGCTTGAACCGCCGGGGAATATCCTCGGGCTCCAAGTCTGCCGTCTCATCTACGTCTGCGACGCCAGTCAGCCTGCTGAAACTCGAAGAGTTCTGCAGCACATCATCTAATTGGCGTTTTTGCTGTTGCTTTTTACTGCGCTGCGTCTTGGCGCGCTTCGCAGACTGTTTCGCCATATAAACACGCCTTGGAGCTGAAGCTGTCTTTTTCAGGCAGGAAAAAATTAAGTAAGTCAGCCACAAAAAGCACAAACCCCGACCGGGAAACTTTGGGACGAGGCAAATCTTCCGTGCCAGCGCGAACTCTGCATTTTAAGTAGCACCGACAAACGTCTGCTCTGATATGGGGAAGGCTCAAAAATCCCGATCCAAGAAGGATCGCGATGACGACACGCCGAGATCGTTCCAGCGGCTCATGAGCTGGCAGGCTCGACTGAATGCGCCAAAGCCGGAGAAGAAGACTATACCGCGGCAGGCTAAGGCTTCACCGGACAGCAAGGAAGCCTCAGATAAGCCCGTGGCCAAGGCATTGCAGCGGAAGCGTGGCGAGTCGATGGCCGACTTCAGCCGCCGAGTTGACGAGGCGCTGCCGCTGCCTCGCGCCAAGGGAATAGAGTCGCGTAAAACGGCGCGCAACGCAAAAAAGCACAAAACAAAGGCAGAAAACTTACGTGCCGAGTACAAGCAGCGCCTTGACGCGAAACGCCGGCGGATCGAAGACGCAGAGGGCGACGACGACAATCTGCACGTCGAGGATGACGGCGAGGATATCTGGGCCAGCGTCAATGCGAAGGCGAAGAAACCGAAATTCGGTGAGGTTGCGGATGCACCGCCGAAACTGACGCAGCTGAAGAAGCTGAGCAGCGTTCCGAAGAGTGCTGGGTCGCTCGCGCGTCGCCAGATTTTGGAGGCGGAGCGCGAGCGTGTCATTGCGCATTACCGGCAGCTGCGCGGCACGGATGCGGGTCCTCCACCTTTGAGCGAGATCGAGGCCGAGTTTGACGAGTGAGCGGCGGTCAGCGTGTTGACGCCTCACGCCGGAACGACGCAATTACGGCCTAGGCAAGCCCGAATGACGATAGGCGAGACCGATCGGCCTTAAAGTAATTAAGGACCGGTATTTTAATTTATTTTAACTTATATCCTGGTATAACCACGAAAATGGGAACTTTTCACCCAGACTAGTTGGTCGCCGGCTGGGGCCACTACATTAGTCAAATTTCACTGCCTGCCTTAAGGACCCGCAGCGCGATGGACCGTCTCGCCGTCCGGTTCGGAATACTCTTGCCCTCGCTCCGCAGCAAGACCGCCTCGCCCGTGAGGTGCAGACCAGGCGGCTCCGCGCTGTTTGCCGTGATGCGGCCCGGCCTTGCGGGCTCGTCGATGGCGGTGCGCACCTTCTCATTCACTGCGCGACGCCTCAGTGCTAAGCTTCCCGAGTCGATTGACGGGAAAAACGACTTACTTTCGAACGACCTTGCGTCACGCGTGCCCAAATTCCCCTTGCACAAAGACCTGGCGCCGTCGCTGATCCCGCCAGCAGACTCTCCGCGCGTCAGCGAGAACTTCACGTTCCGCCAGCTCATGGAGCGTCTGCGTACGTCTACGACGCCGGTGCTGCTCTATATGGCGGAGTCTCACCGCCTCTACTTCATGGCATGCTTCGCGCTGGCGTTTGTAGCCGCATACAACCTGTTCGACATGCTGACCCTGGTGCTGCCGTCTGCGTACGACGCCTACGTCGAGGACAAGGCGAGCGGTGAGGCCTCGACGCAGGAGAATGTGACGACACTGGTCAAGCGGTTCGGCCTCGTTGCGCTGATGAGCGGCGTCTATCTTGTGACGAGCGCGTTCTTCGTGACGTTCCCATCGCGCCTCGTGCGCCGCATTGAGCTCGACCCCGTGAACAGGCTCGTGAAGCTGGTAACGCACCCGCTCATCCCAGGCAGGCCGTCGCCCGTCATCACCGCACCGCTCGCTGAGCTGTCCATCGGCGCGCGGACTAAGGTGTGGACGGGAGACGGGTTCTACGGTGCGACGTCGAAGGCAAGCTTTTTCTTCTTCATTTGGGAGAAGGGCCACCGACTGCCGTGGATCGTCGACCGGAACGGCTGGTTCTGGGGCGACGCGCGCGTCGACGACGTCTTGTTCGGCAAGGAGCCTATCGCGATCGCCGAGCGCGGGCTGTCGTACGACGACGGCCTGAAGCGGCAGATGCTCGAGGCCGAGAAAAAGAAGGCGGAGCTGCGTCGCGAGCTTGGTCCTGCGTGGCAGTTCAAGGCCCAGGGCCGACTAATGCAGGAAGATTTGCAGAAGTTCAGCGAGGCTGGCCGCCGCGCCGTCCTCGGCGCGCTCAAGAAGAAGCCCGACCAGAAGCAGCTCGGCGACAGCGGCGACTCCGCGCAGCCACCCAAGACCGGCGAGCAGAAGGACTCTTACTGAACATATAAGCCTGCAATGCAAACAGTTATGAGTTGCAGTAGATAGTCAAGGCATTTAGATATAAACTTACCCCTAAGCATACTCTTACTTTAATTCCGCCCACGACGCAGGAGGACCACGGTAGAGAAGCCTTATTCCTGAATCGGCTAGCGTATTTCCCCAGGTCTAGTGACGTGTCTGTGGAGTGTGCTGAGAGCTCACTCGGTGCGAGATGTCCGCATAAGGCTATGGCTGTGCACAGGACATGCATATATAAAGCCTCTGGCAGAGTGCAGACACCGAGAATCAGCACCCTATATGCACTGGAGCAGTTCAAATCGGGTCCTAAATCTCCAGCGGAGCTCGATCCCACGCAACGGGTCAGGCGCCGCGAATCCAGCGCAGCGTCCGTATTAGACAACCGTCATGTATGCCCGTTCGCAGATCCACGGGTCGAACGTGGCATTAGCTGCGTCCACGCATCTATGCGTCGCTCAATGTCGCTGAGATCGGCCGGCGGGTCGGTCGGCTCGGCGGAAGAAATGGCAGAGACATCGATAAAGTAGTCGTGCGTCTTCTGCACGATCTGCGCAAGCTCCTGCTGCCGCGCCGCACCTTGCTCGCTAGACTCTGCACCGGCGTCTTCGCCGCCCGCAACGCTGTCGTCCAGAAGCGGTTGGGTTTCGTCGCGCGCTCGACTATCGCGCCGGCGCCGGTCCCCACGGCCCCTCAAACAAGAGGCACATATTCCCATCCCGTCTGCGTCTAGATTCCTTCACCAGCTACGTCCTGTCTCTGTTGCAGGAGTTTCTGAGCGCTTCCGCTGGTTCAACCTCTGTCTACAGCTCTCTAAGATGCGAGCTGGTGCTGGCCTGCGTGCCCTGCTTTAGCGATTACCTCCCCAGCCACACCTCAGCGGTGCATCCCAAGCTCCCCGTCAGTGTGGCCGTATCGCGTACCGCGCTGACGGCCCTCGAGCAGAGGTCATGGGAGTTGCCGGCCACAAAACCGTGCAAAGCCCGTAAAAAACCAGTTGTTCGGCATAGACGTGGCAATGCTTGTTGTGCCCGGAGACGCTGTGCCTGCGTCGACCGTGTATGGTCCCGGCGTCGAGGACGCGCGCGCGCTGGTCGCGGGCGAGGTTGTCGAGCGCGGCAAAACAGTATTTATTGAAAACAACTTCCGCAGGTACACGCCCGCCGCGCGGGACTACGTGATTGGCGTGATCCAGCAGCGTGGCGGCGAGTTCTACCGCGTGAGCTTACAGAGCCAGAGTAGGCCGGTGCGGCTGAACCTCCTTGCGTTCGAGAACGCAACCCGCAAGAACAAGCCCAACTTGCAGCCGGGCGACGTTGTGTATGCGCGCGTGAGCTCGGCTCCGCGCGATCTGGAGGCCGAGATCGAGTGCTTTGACCCCAAGACAAAGAAGGCTGCTGGCTTCGGCCAGCTCAAAGATGGCACGCTCATCTCCGTGGGGCTCGGATTCGCGCGGCAGCTCCTGTTCGAGGGTCACCCCGTGCTCGAGGAATTAGGCGCAAAGTACTCGTACCAGCTCGCTATCGGCGTTAATGGCCGCGTGTGGGTCAGCGGTCCGGATGCGAAGACGACGCTGCTTATCAGCCAGCGCATTGCCGACGCCGAGCCGAAATACCAACCTACCCAATGAGCTGAGCAGCTCTGCACACTCTCACCTGCTCCCAAAACGCTACGGACATCGTACGGATTCGACTTTTCTACTAATAACGTCCGGCTTTTGGACGCCAGGACCTGCTTTCGTCCCTGCGAGAGCTGTGGACTGTAGATCAGGCGGGAGCCGGCACGCTAAACTGCATCTAATTTATTTAAGCGACATGCCTAGGCTATATACATGTTTCAGGCAGGGTGCGGCGCTCAGCGCGGCATGCCGCCGAACTGCTGCTGGCCCATGCTCTGCATGAACTCGCCAACCTTGCCGTTGACCTCGAAGTACTTGTAGACGCAGCGGTCAAGGCAGAGACCCTCCTGCTTCGAGAGGTTGCCATCAGAGTAGCTCTGGATGCACTTCTTGTGGCACGAGTCGATGAGACGGTTGAACATGTCCGCCACGGTGTCGATCTCGGCCTCGGCGGCGTCGAGCTTCAGCGTATCGACCGGGCCGCTTGCAGACTGCTTGCTTCCTAGTCCAAGAAACGACATTCTATGAGTGGTGGATTTCTTGCCTTCGGAAGGGTGATAGAAAGGCTCGCTAAACCGACTTTTTGATTTGAAACTTTGCAGCGCCGGCCTCACCCACCTAGAGTAGGCAATATCGTGTCGCCGCCTGCGTTCGGACTAGCGGGTGAGGCGGCCGCTGGAGATGGCGGTACCCCGGCGCAAGTCGGAGGCAAAAAAGCATCAAATTAATAAGAAAAAGATGCCCGCAATCAGAGTCGAACTGATGACCTTAGCATTACAACTCGGCCGACGGCCTCGTACGAGTGCTACGCTCTAGCCAACTGAGCTATGCGGGCAGCAACGGTGATGAGTGTGGCGGCTACGAAAGTCCCTCCGAATCCGCCTTCGTTGCATATTACATTAACAGTACCGTGTGGCGGCCTGCCGCATGCGCAGGCGCCTGGCCGCAGCCTACGTCACCGGGGTGCGGGACCTTAGTGTGTGACCTATCGTTCCAGCTCGCACTTGCTTACTTGGAGTCAGGAAACCGTGGAGGAAAACCATGGCCAGTCGCACCGCTATAAAACGGCTCTCGCTGGAGTACAAGTCGCTCCAGGAGAGTCCCACCCCTTATATTGAAGCACGCCCGAGCGAGGAAAACATCCTCGAGTGGTACTACGTGATTACGGGCCCGCCGGACACGCCGTTCGAGGGCGGCCAGTTTCTCGGCGAGCTCAAGTTCCCGTCTAACTACCCGTTCGGACCGCCGAGCATCCGCATGCTCACGCCGAGCGCTCGATTCGAGCCTGGCGCACGCCTGTGCCTTAACATGAGTGACTTCCACCCTGAGACATGGAACCCAGCATGGAACGTGTCGACAATTTTGACGGGGTTGCTTAGCTTTATGTGCTCCCGCGAGGTGGCGACGGGCGCAATCCAAGCCAGCCCCGAGAAGCAGCGTGAGTTTGCCAAGCGCAGCGTCAAGTGGAACATTAACAACGAGACCTTCCAGCGCCTGTTTGGCGACATAGTCGAGCGCATTCGCGAGAGTGTGCCAGATATTGACAACACGGCCTACATTGAGGTCGTTCCGCCGAGCACGAGCGAGCTCGTCGCGAAAATCAATACCCAATACCGCACCGCAACCTACTCGGTGGCACACGATCGGTCGTCGTGCACAAATCGCCCGTCTGCCGCGGCAAACCCAGCCGCCGTCACAGTGCCTGGAGCGGAACCCATCACTGCCGCTGCCGCATCTCCTGCCGCCGCAGCGCCTAGCGGGTTCCCGTGGATCCCGGTCGCCATTCTTGCGTCGGCCTTCGCCGTGTTCTACTTCGCCGTCGTTGTTATGAAATAGGTTTGTTATATTTATTAGAGCATTTTTGGGTTCGCAATAAATAAGTACGTCAGCGTTTAGCTGAAGTGCCTCGCTGCGGTGTCTCGCTGCGATGTCTAGGTCTAGTTTAATGGGGCCTGGTACTGCGCGTGCGCGCCAGTACGTATGCTGTTTACCGCCACAGCACGAGCTCAATACAGCTTTCAGTAACCTGTTTCAGTATGGAGGTGGAGGAGGCGGTTGTTGTTGTTGTTGTTGTTGTTGAGGCTGTTGTTGCTGCTGCTGATACTGCTGTTGGTACTGCTGTTGAAACTGGTACCAGGCTTGCATCATATCGGGTGTCATCGGCGCTGCACTCATCCCTGGCATCCCCGGCATAGGCTGCATGCCAGGCATTGCCGCGTACGTATAAGACTGCCCCGCATACGGATTGTTTGCCTGCGCCGCATATGGCGCTGGGTAGCCGGGTCCAGTATAGGCACCAGCATAGGCTGAGTGACCAGCTATTGGGCCCGTCGCCTGTCCTTGGGATTGCGGCATGCCATATGGGGACGTATTGCGAGCCTGGCCACCCATGGTAAGGGGCGCTTGCCTCGTTGGCTGGGGTGCCGGATATGATTGAGCTGCAGCTGGCTCGTGTGTTGCAGTGGCATGATATGGCTGCGGCACGGGACGGCGAGCACCCGGGCTCGCCCTGGGCGTGCTGTCCGGCTCTGCGTCGTCCACAGAGGTCTGGTTCCGCTTGTTCTTCTTCCGCTTTTTGTTCCTTGCCATGCGAGCCAGCATTTCCTGCTCATCGTCGCTGAACTCCTGCTCCTCTAACGGCACCTCCTCGTCATTGAAGTTCGAGGCATCGGTACCTTTTGACTTAAACTCATCAGTTAATGCGTAGTGCGCAGTGGAAACAACTTGATGCACGACATGTCCGATAAAAGGCTTGAACGCGGCAGCCTCTTCCTCGTTGCGAAATCGCACGACATAGTAAGGCCGATCAACAGGCCCAAATGTCTCGAACAGCACACCTATTACTGTCTTCTCTTCGCCTTGTTTGCCAAGAACAAGCACAGCGCCATCAGCCAGGACGCGGTACCGCCCAGAATTATCGGCCTCGACAATCACTGCTGTGTCCGAAACGGACTTGATATGTCCAATTGGCTCGACGTCGGTGTCCTTCGAAATTTCAAGGTTTGCAGGCACCTGTGGAACTTCGACTTCTACGACTTCGTTGCGGGTTCTCGGGATCTCCCCGCCATCTGCCTCCTCTTCGCCCTCAAGTTTGTCACGACCGTCACCATTCGCAGCCCCGTTGGCATCTGAGTCCGAATCCGAGTCCGAACCCGAGTCTGAATCTGAATCTGAGGCCAAATCTGATTCCGAGACTGAACCTGAGTCCGAGCTTGACCCTGAGTCCGAGCTGGACGCGGGTGAGCTCGGGGAGTGACGTGTTCCACTGTGCGAAGCACTCGTGTCGCGCTTCTCTGCTGCCTGATTCTCATCCTCCTCGGCTAGAGCTTTATCTACCTCATCTGTCGCAGACTCCTCGCCTTTTTCAGCGAGTTCCTCCGCCGCAGGCTTTACACCAGCCCCTGGCGATGGGACCGGTTCCAGTTCAGGCTTGGGATCGGTAGCTGCCACCTCAGTATCCCGGTCTAAATGTCCAGCAAGAGTCTGTACATCCGAATTGGCCTGATCGGTGGGCGGGCCACTATTTGCCGAATCGCCAGGACTTTTTGACATTGCGCTGCAAGGTTGTCTGGACCTGCTGCTGTCTGCCGAAAAATATCAAGGTGCGCGGCTGCAGCTGAAAAACCACTTGGGCCACGTGAGATGGAACAGGCCGGTAGATGGGGATAACTGCGCTTTACTCTGCTGTGAGCGGGTCGAAGTGATGCGAAACTTCATTCATTTGGCCATTGCAATTTAAAGCGGACCCGTCTCGCATATCAGCCTTACCTGCCCAGCAACGCCTAGCGCAACAGGCCGCAATAATGTAGGGGGAGTCGCCATGCATAAGCATTGCAGGGTGCGTTATGTATATACAGGACATGGCGGTGATGCGAAACGGGCGAGTACCATTCTCCCGCGTGATGGCTGCGACTACTAAAATTCTAGGCTGTATACAATTAGCAAATTATCACATGGGCGAGCTAAGCGTCTCAGCCCTGCAGTTTCTGATGCAAATCGGTGCCTAAGCTATCGGCCATGTATTCCTGTCACCTATGCATATATACATACATATATATACACGTAAGAAATACATTGCTCTGCGACTGAGCATTGATTGCTAATATCATTGCGTCTTCGTCTACGAAATGGTCCGTCATTTCATACCAGTAATCTGCTTCAATGCGGCGCATGCAGCAGCCCAAGATGTTTTGAGCGGCTTGTACGCGAATCCGACTTTCTCGTCGCTATCGAGAGAAATGGAAACGGCGACAGATTCCAGCCAGCAACAGTCACTCTCTCTTCAGTTGAATAGCATGCTTTTATCTTACGCTTCAACCGTATCTTCGCAGTCCCCACTTTCTGGAGAAGCACCGTCTACAGCTACAAGGGAGGAGACCGTCGCAGGCACCAGCCATAGCAGTGCTAAAGACACTTCCGCGACTATAAGTGCCAGTGTAACCGAAGTGTCACAGTCCGCTTCAGTCGCTGAGTCGCTCAGTATTCAAAGCATTCAATCCGGCCTACAGTCTTCACCCGGCCTTCAGCCCGGACAAAGCCCTGTAAGTGACGTCTCGGCGACCGCGAGTGGTCCAGTGACCGAATTGATCCCCTCTACTTCAGCCGCTCAGTCCGGGCGCCGCATTGACTCAGGCTCAAGCAGTTTCAATACTGCGAGGCTTAGGCAAAGCGAACCATCAAGCCCACCGAACATAACTCCGACATTTGACGGCGGCAGCTCGGCTGCTGTGTCCACGAATGCGTTATCCTTTGCGTCGTCTCTCGATGAATCTAGCGCGATCTCAGCGTCTTCGCAGGGATTCACTCAATCCAAGCCTTCAGACCTATCTGCAGAAGGTCAAGGTGCTCCAAGTTCAAGCCCTGCAGGCCTCGACTCCATAGCATCAAATGCGATCTCTCCTGGCGGATCCACGCCAGCACTCAGCTCGGCAAGCGCACGCGGAATAGAACCAGACGGCGGCGCACGAACCCCAGATTCTAGCGGGCTCTCTCCTCAGCCTGTCTCAACAAGTAAGTACTCGCGTGGACAGTCCTCTCATGTGGGTACTGCCCTGCCGCACGAGGGACCGGCTCCTCTCGCAAGCTTAGTTTCCGAGAACCCAGGCTTCAAAGCGCTTTCCTCGGTGTGGAATACAGAGACAGACGCCTTAAAAAAGCAAAGTCTGGAGAGCGATATCGAGGGCTTGTACAGCTTGTACGTTTCGCTGGAGGACGACCACGAGCGTAGACACTGGCCAGGCAGGGCCGATGCCTCATCCACGGGCTCCCCTATAACAGGTACTGAGGGAACGGGGTCTGCAAGCTCGATCCAAACAGGTAGCGTTTTAAACCCAGGTGCAGCTACAGGGCTCACAGCTGCGCAAGGCGTACAGAGTGGGATCCAAACCGATAGCAGTTCTGGTAATAGCTCAAATCCAGATCCCAGCTCAAGCGAGTTCGCAGACCCATCGATTCTCTCACTATCCCGAGAATACCTAACTGCTACGGACTCGGCCGTCAAATCCTCAGCTCTTTCAAGCCTCAGCCAGCTGATCATGACAATTGGCTCTAATGCAACCAACGTTGCACAAGATCCGCCTACACCAACTGCCAAGGCCACAGGTGCTTTTGCATCCACAGGAAGCAGTCCATTGCCGCTTGGTTCGGTACCATCAGGACCATCTAATACTTCAAGGCCTGAAGCGGCTGGCGCAGGATCGGAGGCTGCGAACGACTCGGCTCCGCGAGAGTCAGGGTCGGCCTCGGCACAGCTAGCCCCAACGCCAGCAGCTTCTGCGCTCGCAACAAGTCAGCCCGCAGGACGAAGGTCGGAGCGTTACGGTAACAGAACGGCCGAGAACAGAACGGCCGGCTCCGAAGAAGGTCAGCGACGCACCGGCAGTAGAGAAAGGCCCCACGGCGTGAACACCCTCGATGGAGCCTCTAATGGGACAGCAACTGCAGGCCAGAGCGTTATCTCGTCAAGTACGTTTATTTTACCTAGTATTCTAGGCCCTTCTGACCTCAACGGAAGCAATAGCGGGACAGCCAACAGCACAGCAGGGCCAATATTCGCAAACGGCATTCCCGAATTGAGTGGGCCACATCTCACTGGAGCGCTCCTCGCACTTTTAGGGATAATCGCCGTAGTTGCTTGAACATTGAGCACCGTCACTGTAGGCGGCATCCGTATCACCAATCAAGAGGCTGTTGTCTCGGTCTGTATTCCAGATTTTTCCGTCATTTCTCTTCTTCTTCTCCTAAAAGCCGATTATACATAAAAGTCTTTAGTCCAGCGCAATGTAGTCAACAATCGAACCTCTCAGGAAAAGCTCGCCAAGCTCAGAGACGGTCTTGCCTTCGTACACCTCACGCGTGTTCCTTAGCACGACGTTGAGGAAACCATCCACTGACTGCAATGTACCGTGGTACTCTATACCACTGAGTTGCTTGACGATGACGGCGTTGCCTTTCATCTCGGTCAAAAACGTCGTCGTCGCGTTGTTTCCGAACGTGCGCCTCTCTTGCGTCTCAGCCTCTGTGCTGGTCGCAGGCTGTTCTGCCACAGGCTTGTCCTCAGCAGGTCGTGCCTCCTCTGCTGCCATCACCTCCTCGTCGTCCTCGTCGGTCGCAGTGCTAGCCTAGCTTGAGACACTTGAAACGTCTTGGATCTGTACGGGCGCAGTCCACCCGCACACGGTGGCCGTATCGAGTGACCTGCCACTGTCGCCGTCGGTAGAGAAAACTGAAGGCTAGGCAATAATTAAACTGGATTAATATGTGAATATACCGGAACGGCGCCTTCATGACCCTTAAAGCCTCCACTTATGTGTTATTACGGCGATGGTAGCTCGCATGGATGGTCCTCTCGCCATTAGCACCACAAACACGCTTGTTCACGCTTTAAACTCACGGAGTACGCCGTAAAGAAGTACTTGAATACGCAGCTGAGAGCAGGCGCTGTATTTTTCATCTTTTGGAGTAGCTCCAAGAAGATCTGATGGCGTCTGGGGAGCGCGTAAAGAAGCTTGGGGCAACTTGAGTAGAACTCGAGGAAACCCCTGTCAAAGACGCTCTCAAGCATCTAGCGCCGTCTCTTTGCTCCATATGCTTAGACAGTGATGTAGTGACGAATCGGGATGTGCACCAGTTTCACGACGTAGCCAAGGGCACCCATGACGAGGAACCCCGCGCCAACAGCACGTACGAGCGAGAAATACTCCTTCGCGTCAGGCTTCGAGCACTTCTCGAGGAACTTAACGCTCTCACGCACAAACTCCACGGGGCCCTCAAGGGCGTTGTTCGACTTCGGCGCCATTAGTTTGGTACGATGTGGTTGCAAGCAGGAACAGTGTCGCGCTGGCACGCTTGTCACTCGCTGACACCGCGCTGCGTCAGCCGTACTCGTCCAGCCATATGGCTTCCCAGCCTTATCGGGCCCAAGGCTTTAACCCAGGCGCGAACCTACTGCTGAGTAAGGCGGAACGCGCCTTATGCTGGGACAAGCGAGCGTGGACAGCAGCTGGGGTGCGGTGGTTTTCCCGCGCCCTGGCTTTTTGGTCTTTGTAGCTCAAGTGTCAGGCACACCTCTATAGGCTCTACACCGGCTTGATAGGCTCCGCTGGCTCGGATCCTTCACCGGTGAATGAACCATAATACTGGTTGGGCGCCTCCACAAGCGCAGGGCTCGCGCCCGGGCCGCCCGTTTCGCAATCAGCGCCGCGGCGCAGACTCCCAGCCTGGATTCTTTCCGTTTGCTGGCACCAATGCGCAGATGCCTGCATCGGGAGGATTCACACCTGCATTTTCGCCCGCGCCACAGTCCGCATTCTTCGGTAGTTCCCAGCCGGCTGCTACTGGGTCGCAATTCCAGCCGCCGTCACTTGCGCCGGGCTCTGCCTTCCAAAATGTGCCCGCGTCGGCTTCCCAGCCTTCTTCCGCATTCACTCAGGGCTCACGATTCACCTCGAACAACGCTTTTCAAGGAAATCAAGCGAATATTCCGGCGTCGGCGTCCACATTTCAGCCTAAAGCTTCCTTCGCACCTCAAGCTCCCTTCGTACCTCAGACTTCGGCATTCTCCCGGCCAGCCCCGCCTGCATCAAGCTTCGCGCCGGCAACTTCTTCATTCCCGTCACAACCGGCGTTCACGACTGTGAGTTCTGGACAAGCCCCGAGGGAGCGGCTACCAGCTGCTAATATAAAGGACGAGAAGGCGCGAGGACGATCGAAGTCCCGCGAGCAGCCTGACAAGGCGCGCAATAATGAGCGAGGTAGTGACGACCGTGGCGGCAATGATCGCAGCGGCAATGATCGCAGCGCTAAAGACAAAAGGCGCGGTGATAAACAACAAAATGCTAAGAAGCGCGGCGACCGTGGCCAAGCCAATGCTAGCAGCAATGCTATCGCTGCTCCAACCGGAAAATATCCCGAGTGGCCGTCCGCGCGTTTTGTGAACCGCCCGAGGCCGCGCTCCGATGACGCGGCCGTTCTGAAGCTCCCGCTTCCCCTCACTCGCGTCTCGCAAGTCCGAGATGACTGGGACGTTGCAAACCAACAAAAACTTGAGTCAATCGAGCAACAGTACCTCGCCGGCAGGCGCTCGCTCCAGAGTGCGTACGACGAGATGAACGGGATGCGTGACACCGAGCGTCGAGAGATGGAGAAGCGAGGTCAGGTTGATAGCATTGACTCTCGAAAACATCTAGACGACGCGATCAAGTTTGTGGGTTCGTGCACGGACATGTGTCCCGTATTTGAGCGCGTTCGACGCGCCCATGAGAATAACGTGTTTGGCTTGGAGAAGAACGCGCAGGGAAAGGTGGTGCGCGAGTACGCCGTCAAGGCGTTCAGCCGCCCGGCTGCTGGTCAGCCGCCGCCGCTTCCTAGCGATGTGCGTCCACCGGAGATTCTGGTCTCGTCGCTCCGCTACCTTGTCGAGAACGTCCTGGTCAAACTGCCGGCTTCACACGCATTCCTGTGGGACCGCACGCGGTCTATCCGGCAGGACTTCACCTACCAAAACTACCAGGGACCTGAGGCACTCTGGTGCTTCCAAGTTATTGCCCGCATCCACACTGTGTGTCTCCACGTTATGGCCCGTGCTGTCGCGTTGCAGGGCGTTGAGTGGTCGCAACAGCAAGAGCTTGAGCAATTCAATAAGTGCTTGCAATCCCTTTCCGAGTTCTATCAGCATGGCACAACCGCCAGTGAGCCCGAAATGCGCGCCTATCAACTAGTGTCCCATTTTTATGATCCCGAAGTAGCTGCCACTGTGGACCGGCTTGCGCCAGCCATCAGCCGGCATCCGCTTGTGCAGCTTGCGAACGAGCTGCGCAGTGCCGCAAACGTAGCTCCGATCAAATTCTTCGATCGCGTACGCCAGCCCGACGTGCCGCCGACGCTTCGTGCCATCGCCGAGGTTCACTATAACCAAATCCGCGTTGCTGCCATGCGCTCAATATACTCAGGTGTGCACAAGCGCATGAACATGTATCCGCTAGCGCGTTTTACGCGCATGCTTGGATTCGAGACAGAGGAACATGCAAGGCAGTTTTGCGAACATTACGACCTCATAATCTCCTCAGGTAACGGCGATGGTGATGAGGGCGACGACGAGGTAGACATCAGGTCCTGGGATGAAGCCAATGTTCGCGATAAACGCCCTCTTCCACAGGCTGCTGATGCAGACCTCGATGCCCGCATTGAAACAGTAGACGTTACGCAGCCGATTATAATCGGCGACGCATCCGACGCAACGCCAGTATCTCAAGTCATCCAGTCACAAATTAAGCCCATTGGCGAAGAAGCGAAGCCCAAATTTAATTTCGCTGCGCCAGCTTTCCGGCCGTCATCCTCAACAGCAATATCGTCGCCCGCTTCGGTAAGCGGCGCTCCGGGCTCTAGCACAAATAACCTGGCAAACTTAGGGAAGCCGGAAGAAGCTCAGGGGGCGAGCCGCGCCGACATCCTGGCCCAAAAGGAAGCTCTCGCTAATAAACACGCTGCCTTAAAAGCACAGCAGGAGAAGGCGAGGGCAGCAAAGCTACAAGCGGAGCATGAGGCTGATCGTCAGAAGGCTGAAGCGGTGCAGCGTGCCCGCGAAGCGGAGCAAGCCCGGAAACGTGCTCAACAAGAAACTGCGAGACGAGCTGAGGAGGCGGCAGCTGCTAAACGGGCCCAGGAACTGCGCACAGCCGAGCAAGCCAGCTTGCGGGCGCGACGCTCCAAATTCGTAGAAGGAGTCGCGTCGCGGATCTTTGACCGACTCATGTCCTCGGTGTGCGTGGCTGACAGCGCTGCCATAACGCGAGCCGTGGATCTCGTCAACCGAAACCGACGCAAAATGGTTGTAGAAACGATCAAAAAGACCGCAGCGTCAGCCCTCGATAAGCAGGCCGAGCGCGAGACTCAAAATGAGGAGCTGAGCACGTTCATGAAAGGACGACGCGTTGTCTCGCTCGGTCAATTCTCGGATATGAGCGTGGACGGCCTTGATACGAATGTCGGCGGGAGA
This sequence comes from Starmerella sirachaensis, assembly GCA_030578495.1. Classification (NCBI taxonomy): domain Eukaryota; kingdom Fungi; phylum Ascomycota; class Dipodascomycetes; order Dipodascales; family Trichomonascaceae; genus Starmerella; species Starmerella sirachaensis. Next base: position 50,925 of record JAJMSC010000004.1, on the reverse strand, counting down.
GACGCAGGATCGCCTCCCGGGAACGGTACTTCTCCTTCTGACCGAGCTAGACACCTGCCCCCATTAGATGCTCCTGTTTTTGCTGCGTCTGTCTCGGCCACTGCCCCCGTAGGGTCAATGCAGCGGCCTGAAGCTCCGCAATCCCCTGCAGCATCTCGTGTGGTCGACTACGCATCCCTCCTTCCTGCGCTGAGGCGCGGATACAACGATGGGCTTAAGCATATCCGCGTTTCGGCAGATTGGATGAGCCCTCAGGGGCAGTGGCTTCGCAATGCACTTGGTCTCGACTCAAAGTTAGAGCACCACATTGCGGTCGGTCCGCACGAAACTGCATTTGTCACATTCAGCTCGAAAGCGTCTAAACTAGACGCAGTTTTGGTTGGGCCAGGAGGTGACGCCGTCGAGAGCTCTGTCTCTGAGCCGGCCGGAGAGACGGTGAAGGACCTAGAGGCACATATATTGGCCTTGGTCGGCTCGTTTTTGACCTGGCAGGAAGCACAGCTTTTCAGGCACCGGTCGCTGCGAGCAAAACGCCGGCGCATTTCGTCCGGAGACTCAAGCAACGGCTCAATGCTCAGCGACGACTCTATGTCGCGTCCCGCGAAGGTGCGGCCTTCCTTGCTGCGGCAGTCGATCATTGAGGAGGCCAACGAGCGCGCAAGACTGCGGGCTCTGATTGCTGAGGCACGCCAGCTGGCCGCGGACCTGTAAACAATTAACGTACACCAAAATTTATGAATGTTATATATGGCACGGCACTTGTATAATATGTTCGATGACGACATTAATGCCTCTTTTCCCCAGCAAAAAAAAATAGTACGAGGAAAGAAAATAAATAATTAAGATAACCACAAATATTCTATCTACAACTTGCTATGAGCGAGTCCGTTGAGACGCCATTTCAAGTCTTTGAGTGGTTTGTTCTCTGGCTTCCAGGCGTCAAACTCGTGGCGTAGCGTCGCCAACACCGGCGCGAGAGTAGGGGAGCGCGAAGTGTCGCCGACAAGCGCCTGAACCGCCCACGGCAGGAGATAGGGGTTCGGCTGGGCACGCGGGATCGAGAACTCAGTGTCGATCTCGGGCAGCTGGCCATTTACAGGCGAGGTCTCAAGAGCGAACCTGATACCGAGCATGTACACGTCGTCATTGCTGTATAGCTTCGAGTGCCCCTTTGATGTTAACGCTCCAGCCAGTGTGCTGCTGAGTTCAGCCACAACGCCGCGCTCGGACACTCCAGCGTTCATTTGGCGCACGGAAAGCTCGAGCAGTGGCGCAACAACGTCGTGCGCGAGGTCCTCCCCATCCATATAGACAGCACGGAACAGATTAGGGTGCCGCAGATGCACCGCAAGCGCCGAGTACAGCGGGATGAGCTGGTCATCAGCGCTGCCAACAAGAGAGACCTTGACACCTGCTGCTAGCACACTCCGGATAGCCTTGGTAAAGTTCTGTGAGGCCGCAGAGTCAGGCCGCTGGAGCTCAAATAGCTCAAGAAGAGAATCATGCTCTATCCGCGTGATTGCCTTCATCACGATCGTTTGGTCCATTCCGGGCATCGGTCCGAGCAAACTGCCAGCCATGGAGAGGACGGCGATTCGTTGGCGCCGCGCATCTATCTCCCCCTCCCGAATCATGCGCTCGATGATTTCGACAGTCACGACCGCGCCCTGCGAGTGCACAGCGAAAAACACGAAGTCTGCATCCCGGATGAGCTGGCGCCAGTTCTGCAGAAGACCATACAACCGCTCGACGCGGTGGGCGATCTTGCCCTCTCCCTCCAGAGCTATTTTATCAACGTGCAGATCGCTCTCGTTCCCTGTCCCGCCTTTATGCTGCGCATACCACCGGCGCAGCATCCTTTCTCCTTCATTTGCAAACTTGATCGATGTCCCAGTCGGCTCTCCGAGGATGGCTCGCGTCATGCGGGCCGGAAAGTATCCGTGGACCCCGATCACGACGGCGCGTCGCACGCGCGGCGACCTAGCGCGGTTCATGTACGAAGGATGCGAAGCCCATAACAGCCGGGCGAGTTTTGTGGTACGCGATGGCTTTTCAATAGTGTCGAATTTAGGGATAACGAGCGACGGCTTGACCTGTTTTCGCCGCTTCGACGGCGGCGGAATAGAGGAACTCGAAGGAGGCGGAGCTTGCGAGCCCTTAGATGTCTCTCGCGGCGGTGGTGGCGCATTTGGAGGGGCTAATTGCACCTCCACATTGCGCGGATTATGCTCGGTGTCTGTGCCGCTGACAGCAAGATCGCCCGTCTCTGAGGTGTTGGTGGTGCGCCGCGCCCAGAAGGCCCATGCGCTACCGTTAGATGCAGGCCCCGGCGATCTTCCTTCGGAGGTGTCTGTTGCCGAGTTGCGCATCGAACCATGGTCCGCGGTCTTAGACGAGCCATTCACAGGGACAGCATTGTTTGTGTCCTCCTTGACCTTGCCATTGTTGGGCTTCTCGTTCTTTGTTCTGTCGCTCTTGAAATTCTCATTCTTGAGATTCTTAGCCTGCTTGCTTGGGCTGGTTTGGTTGCTACCGCTGTGGTGAGTGCTGGTGGGCGTGTCCCCACTACCAGATGTTGTTCCGTCATTATTTACGGATCTGCTGCCATCTTCTGGGGTCTTAGAGTCTGTTTGCGTCTCAATTGGCGCGGGAGCGGCTGGGCGCTCTCTGAACCAGGACCAGATCCATCCGTCCCCAGCAGCCGCATTTACGCTGATAGAACTCATCGCTTCCATAATCGTTTTCTCTGTTGCAGTACCAGTAAATGTCCCCGCTGCCGCAGCGTTAGACGACGGGGTATCAATTGGCTCAGAGCTGGCTCCTGCCGGCGCAGATGGCAAGTGTTCCGTACGGGCGAGAGCGGAGTCGTCGTGGCGACTGCGCGCATTGGACTCCTCCTTACTGCTCGACCGCCCCGGATCCGTGACGAGACGACGCAGCGAATCTACAGAGCGCATTGCGCGCGTTCGGCTGAACTCGGGCTTCGTCGCAGCAACTGTTTCCGGAGCCGTCGCCGCGCCCGACGCATTCTTGAGTTGCGCCACGTCGCCCGGACCCCTGTCGCTCTTTAGCGGCAGCGGAATGGACCTCTGTTTTGAATTGGCCGCGTCCCCATCCGTTGGGGGCTTTGCGCTCGAGCGACGCCAGTTAAACATCGTCCACCGCCGTACCGTTGCCTTCGCGGTGCCACGCAGCCAGTGAGGCATGTGCGCCGGGGGGGGCTCCGCGATGCGGGGACGCTGGCTCGACACACCAGCGTGTTGGCGAGGACAGGCTACCCGTACCACGCGGCGTTACGCACTTTTATTAGATCACGTGCGTGTTGCGCTAGCGGTGCGGTGCATGCATGCGTCGGATATGATCTGGCTCGCTAAATGCAAGCGGTGGCCACCAGCAGTCAATCTGAGGGTTCTTGAGTACGGCAGGGAAGTGAGGGGAACCGATGCCATGATTGGATGGGGTCTCGTGGCCGTAGATGCAGACGATCAAGGCTGCCACAGTCCCAAAGCTGCAAACGGCCCAGCATGCAGACCCGCTTACGCACGCGTTGAGGCGACCCGCGCCCGGAGTGAAAAAAATAAGGGTCACACATATCCTTCATCAACACAGCTAAAAATCGACCGCTGTGTCTTCACATCCACTCACTGGCCCCTTACCCGCTTCCAAGTGCCGACTGGCGTGTGATTGTTTTCTTTTTCTGTTCCTATTTTCCTGCTGTCAGCATGTCTCCCTCGATCGAAGAAATCAAGCCGGAGCTTATCAAGGCCCTCGTCGCATACCCGGACTTCCCGAAGAAAGGAGTGTTGTTTGAGGACATATTGCCAATTTTCCAGCAGCCGCGCACGTTCCGCCTGCTTATCGATGCGCTGAAGCAGCATGTGGCCCCGCTGAACCCGACGGTCATTGTCGGTCTCGATGCGCGCGGGTTCCTGTTCGGCCCGACGCTCGCGCTCGAGCTCGGTGTCTCGTTCGTGCCTGTGCGCAAGGCCGGCAAGCTTCCGGGTGAGGTCTACACGGCAGCGTTCGAGAAGGAGTACGGCAAGGATGTGTTCGCGCTGCAGAAAACGGCGGTCGCGAAGGGCGACCGTGTGGTGATTGTCGATGACATTATTGCCACCGGCGGATCTGCGGCTGCCGCGGGCTCGCTTGTGGAGCAAGCGGGTGGTGACGTTGTCGAGTATGTGTTCCTCAAGGAGCTACTGTTCCTTGGAGGCCGCAGCAAGCTGAACGCGCCGGTTTTCACGCTCCTTGACGGCCAGGAGTAAGCCGATCGCCACGCGATCTCTGCATACCCGCGATAAGCGCTCGACTTGTAAAGTGCGCGTTTCACGAGGCCCTGCCTCTTCAAAATCCTAAAACGAGCATGATAGAAAAGGCTATTTATTTAAGAACTTGTTTGAGTATTCATCGTCGACCCCCGCTGGTGCCAGCCTATTGGCAATCCGATACGACACTGATTTTTTAGCATACATGTAAAGAATACGGTGCTTTCTCAGCGAGCGAGGCCGCTGCACAGTTGACGCTGTATCTCGTGAAACTGCACACCTGTGCACCGTGAACACACGCAAAGGCACACGGCAGAGACTAAGCGCCTGCATGTGTACCCGAGCCCGAATCTAAAGGGCTCGGGTATGCAGAAGACGGCATGCTATGGAGACACTCTGAGTACGCCGTGAAGACATGTTTCAAGCATGCTATACTTGCTCAGCTTTGTGGACAGCACCCAGGCTTCCTATTTTTCGGCTGGCTCTTGAGCGCGCCGTTGCCACCCTCAACTTTCAGGATGCGTCAGTCTACTATTCCAGTGGGACTATGCGGGGTTATTCCAGCGAAATCAGGCACGAGCTTTCCAGTCTAGTAGCCTTAAGTAGAGTAATTAAATTTAATGATAACGGGAAATAGAACAGAAGTAAATAGCATCATCGTATAAGTTTCAGCGTCCTCTACTTTCCGAGGTGGACGGGGCGACCCTATCTGTACCCGGCGAGTTTAATGCAAAGCACCACGAAGAGAAGCCCCGCGAGCTCGGATCTGAAGTCGGGGCTTGCAAATTCGTGGGAGCATGGATGTTATGCGTAAGAATCTCCGCTCGCGGAACTGCTAGAGGCTCGGAGCGGTGCTGGACGGCCTGCGGGTCGGCTGCATAAGGCTGCGTGTCTGAGGGACGCCCAGCCTCAAGGAAGCGCCACCAGCCGCGGCGAAATCCCCCAGTGTGGGCGAGGAGAATCATGGGGAAGAGGGCGTTGTGGTCCCAGTCGATTGTCTTGGGGTCCTGCAAGGCGAGATCGGGCCGCCACTTCGTCACTCGGAAGTACTTGGCGCCAATCATCGGAGGATACCTGCTCAATGCGGCGTAGGCTTGGTGTGCGGGCAAGTTGTCCTCCAGTTTCGAGAGGTGGATGCTGCGGGTCACGAACGAGCTGACGCGGAAGCCAACCATGAGGCCGGCAAAGCCGAGGACAACGCGAGCCGCGCGGAATCTGAACGGCGTGCTCAGGAAGGCGACTCCGCGATTGCGCATCAGCTTGGGGAGCATTGCGCCGCCAATGGCAAACGGGATGCCGACGAGCGGAAAAAACGCGGCGCGCCTTCGGAAGCACGACTCAAGCCTGCTGCGGTCCTGCTGGGACAGGCGCTTGTCCCACTCGTAAAAATTGGTCGCCTCGTGAATCGACTGAGGCACAAGCGCAGGGTCGTGCCGCGCGAGTCGCATCATCTTGCGCATCGGCGGCCCAGGCATTGGATCTGACATAGTTGACATCTCACGGAAACGGGAAGAAAGTGAACAACACTAAGCTACCGATAGCGGCGTAGATCTAAATAAATAAGTTTGGCATAGGCCGCTACGCCACCCGCGCTCTGCGGGCCCCTCCGCACGGCCCCCAACGGCAGGCGCGGCGAATATCGCGACCGCAACCGCGACCAAACTACGACCGCAACCACAGACGCTACCAGCTTGACTTCCCGAGATCGTGAGCTCTCCGCTAGGGTATTGTCTGAGTTGAGTGGTAGGGATGCTTTAAACAGTGCAGGGCTTCCGCGACCTGTATATGAGCTCGAGAAAGGAGCCTGGTCGTCGTTGCCTAGCTGTGGTTCCAGCTGAAACCGGTTATGCCTACACCCCTTGCAAGCAGAGTGCGCCATGCAAATCGGTCAATGCATCCAATGTGCGCGATTGGTTGTGCTTTTTTTGGTATGTAGGACTAAGGAGGCCTTTATCAGCACAACAACGCTGCCTTGGCGCTGTTATGGCCAGGCCTCAAAGGTGGGCTTGAGGCAGGCCCAGCGTTTGTCCAGCTGACATCATGTCGGCCGTCGCGGTCCGCTACACGAAGGAGAAGAAGGTCGGCGAAGGCACGTACGCCGAGGTGTATGTCGGGCACAATGCTGAGACGCAGGCGCAGATTGCCGTGAAGATGATCAAGGTCAGCGAGTTCAAGGAGGGCCTCGACATGTCCGCCATTCGCGAGGTGAAGTTCTTGCAGGAGATGCGGCACCCGAACGTGATCGAGCTGCTCGATGTGTTTGTGTCCGAGGAGGGCAACCTGAACCTGGTGCTGGAGTTTCTGCCGTCAGATCTCGAGGTCATCATTAAGGACACGTCGCTGGTGTTTGGCGAGGCCGACGTGAAGTCGTGGATGCTGATGACGCTGCGCGGCGTGCACCATTGCCACCGCAACCTCGTGCTGCACCGCGATCTCAAGCCGTCGAACCTGCTGCTTGCGCCGGACGGGCAGCTCAAGATCGCTGATTTCGGCCTCGGCCGCGCCATGAGCTTCTCGCCGGCCGAGCGGCTCACGCCGACCGTCGTCACGCGCTGGTACCGCGCGCCGGAGCTGCTGCTTGGCGCCCGCCACTACACAGGCGCCATCGACATGTGGGCTGTCGGCATGATCTTTGCCGAGATGATGCTGCGCGTTCCCTACATCGCCGGGCAGTCTGATGCCGACCAGCTGGATATCACGTTCAAGGCGCTGGGCACGCCGACTCTGGCACAGTGGCCCAAGGTCGACACGCTGCCCGAGTACCAGCGCTCGGGTGCGTTCAAGGTGCGCCACCCGCCGCCGTCGCGGCACCAGTTGCAGGCGCTGTTCTCCGCGGCCAGCGACGCTGCGCTGGACTTGCTATGCGCGATGATCGCCATGGATCCGCTGCGCCGCGCCACCGCCGAGCAGGCGCTGATGTCGCGCTACTTCAGCCAGGCCCCGCGCCCGACGCGACCCGCGGAGCTGCCGCGCAAGCGCTAGTTTGGCCGTCTCCTCCCAGAACGCGCAGGCGTGTCGGCCGGCCCGACGCGCGCTGCGTCTGACAATAATCGCATTGAGACTGGTGTCGATTGCGGCAAAACAGGTCGCTCAGCAGCATGCGCCGCGTACAGCATGCCGCGTAACAGCGTGTAGCGTCCAGCATGTTGCGTCACAGCATGTCACAGCATGTAGCTCCACAGCATGCGCAGCGAAGAGGCACAAACCGCAAAAGATGGTCGCGTAAAAGCGGGCATTCAGTGTCGCCTGCCGCCCAGTCCTGACTGCAGATGTATCATATATGGATATACGGAATACGTTTGACTCGCATTGCCTGCTTTTTAATGGTTGCTCGAATAACTTAACTTTAGTGCGAAGACTCCTGGTTCCACGACAGATATGCGTGGTCGCCGAGGCGCCGCGGCTTGATGAGGTGCTGTGCGAGGAACGAGATGCCGAGCACGACGGCGATGCCGGCGACGACGCAGTACGCAATGCCGAGGAAGTCGTTGCGGCCACCGATCGCGGTGCGCGTCGACAGCAGCACGTACTTTTTGCCGTGGTACTGCGTGGTGTTGAAGTTCAGGCCGATGCGCATCTCGTAGGTGCCCGCCGGCAGCGAGTCGTTGTCGTTGCGCAGTGCGAGCTTGGCAAACGTCGGCAGGCCGGCCGTGCGCATCCAGTTCTGGAACTCCTCCCACGTCGAGATGTCGGGCATGTTGGTCTCGTTGTAGCCGTTGGGGAACATGTGCACCCAGTTCGGCGGAGGCACCACCTCTGATGGCTTGTAGGTTGTCTTTTTGAACCGGTGGCGATCCGAGCCCCACGAGATGTCCTTGTTTGTCATGGCGTAGTCCTTGGTGCCGCCGACGCCGCGGAGCGTGTGCTCGAACGTGTCGTTGAACATGGAGTTCGCAATTAGCCCGCACGGGTAGTACGGCTTGGAGTCGTTGTTGTGAATCAGCGGTTTGCAGTCGTCCTTTGACTGCAGTTCCGACGCCGTTTTGTTGTGGCCCTCAATCTGGTCCTCGTTGTAGCTCAGCACGTAGCGGCGGTGGTTCTGGTAGAAGTTCGTGAGCCGGTAGAAAAAGTAGATCGGGTGGCCCATCTCCGTCGGCGTCGTGAACCGCAGGCTGCACGTCTTGCCGTCGTCACTACGGCTCCACTGCGGCGCCTGCGATGGCTTCACGCTGTGCCGGAACTTGTACTCGACGCCGGCGGCTGGAATGTCGGCAAAGTTCCCAGTCGGGGCATCGAGCCCGCAGTTCGTATACTCCAGCATCACCTCCTCGACCTCCTCGCTCGCCCAGATCAGCAGGCCGCCAAACAACGCGAAGATCGCGGCCACCGTGAAGAACAGCGGAAGCACCGTCCGTGGCGTCAGAATCGGCTGCCATGCCTTCAGGCGCTGCTGCCGGAATGCCGTATTCGGCGGGCGCCTAGACTTCTCCTTCGTCGGTCCCACGACTGGCGCGTGCTCTGATTCGCTATCGCTATCCATTGGAGTCGGCAGGGGAGTGTTTCAAGCACAGGCCGCCAAGAATCCAATGCAAAAGCCCAGGAGTGAGACGGTGGGTAGGCGTAGTATGTGTTTCTTATGGGAGCGGGCAGTCAGCAGCTCGCGGCCGCTGACAACGCTCTGGCCCATTCCCGCGTCTCCATCGCTCAGCGTGCCTGTCTTTCCTCCCAACGGGTTAGGCCCGCGATACTGCTCATCCCGAAGGCGAGTCTGGCGACACGGTAGCGCCACGGGAGGTGCGGTAGGGTACCTGCCACAGCACGACTGTGAGGACCAGGACCACCTGCACTGCCTATCGATATTTTCCCGTACCCAGCCTTCTTTCCTAAAACGGGTGTGCCGAGATCCACTTCAATTAAGCTGCATTGCAAATACATTGCGACGGTAAAATCGCACTTCCGCCGGATAAATTTGGGATTGGGCATCTTGGTGGACATTTTACAGTATGGAGGGTACCGCACATACATTGACTGGCGCTGTGGTGGTCGAGGGGCCGCTCACACCGCTTCCCGGGTGCCGTAGTCGCGCTCCGGAGCCCGCGGGTGTACCGGGCGAGGCCATTCGAAGCCGCGAATGTGCAGATCTTAACGCCCAAGTAGCCATGCTTGAGGACGAGCTTGCGGCGGCAAGGCGACTCGAGGGTGTGCATAACCAGATCATTGCCGAGCAGAACTCGCGCACAGATTCGATGCAGCTGACCCTGCTGTCGGAGCTGCTCTGCATGGACCAGGAGATGAAGGATGCTGTCAGTCTAGATGCGGACTCCGTGGCAGCCAAAGAGCTCGAGCACGCCGCTGTCCTTGCACACTTGGAATCGGAGCTCGATTACGATTTCGTCCGCGAGGCGACTTACCTCCTGCAGAGGTGGCCAGACCTTGGCATCAAGGAACCAACAACGACTGAGGATGCGGCGGCTGTTATGTACGAGGTCGCTCGCCATACGCTGGGCGAGGTTAAACGACTCGAGGCGGAGATGCGTGCGGAGCGTGCTGCTGTGGAGAATAACGAGGCGCTATTGACAGCACTGGAGGCCGTTTTAAGCGGCGGGGAGCCGATGCTAAAGACGGTGCTCGCGGCCCGCGACGCACCTGGCCGCCGCGACCAGCGCAGGCGGCGGCGCGGCAAGCCGAAGCCGCTCCAACTTGCGCTCAAATCCAGGCTCCGCAGCTGAGCCCTGTCTCTATACGCCTGGCAGTTGAGCTCTGTTCCCATATATTCGGGTCGTAGCCTGGGCCTGCGCCTCAGTGCCGTCTCCGTGGCCGGTCTCTACTAACGCGTCGCATGTGCAGCTGGTCTGCATGGCATGCATAGCTTTCTTTTATTTAACGCTTGCATAAATTAACACTTACGTCTTGTTTGAGCCTAGTTGTTTTCGGGTCGCTTCTGCAGTACAGGTTCAATGCCTGCTTTGGCGAGACGCACTGCAGTTTTGCCCTCGGCCAGTGCACCCAACACCTCTGCCGCATGCTTGCGATGTTGCGCTGTTATTTCCATTATTTCGGCGAGTTTTGCAACTTCCGCTTCCATTCTGTTCATGGTTTTGGTGAGGTTGGCCAGGTTCTTCAGAAACTCGCTCTCCATGGGAAGGTGGGATGTGCTGGTTAAGTGGGACACGTACGAGGGACCCTCCGTATTCACTCGGCGAACACTGGGAAACAGCGACAAGGGAAACACTAATAAATACACAAACGCACTATCGATTAACATGAATAAAAATAGAGTGAAATAAACTCAAGGCAAGTGGAATGAAGGTCCAGCCGAGTCCTGTGCCTCCCACCCATTCCTGTGCTTTCCACGTATTCCGAGGCGACACAGTACTAAGTAGAGCAAGCAAATGAGCACAAGTGAACTCTACACGAGTAATTGTCTGCCTATATGTGCCCGAACCTGCCTGGCGCATCTCTTTGCGTCAAAACACTGCCACAACGGGTCGTCGCGGTGGCCCCCGGCCGAGGGTAGGGGCTACTGAATCATAATAAACAAATCCCCATCCCCGTTCAGGACGTTGCAATGGGCAGAAACGCGAAGAAGCACGGGCAGAAGCGCGATGATGCGAGCTCAGCAGCCGCTGCAGCTTTACAGAGCGGGTCCAGCGAATTACACGTCACCAAACGCGGCGGGCACGGCGCTGGGGACAAACACGGCAGCAACGACAAGAACGCAGACAGTCGCGACAAGAACGAGCCGAACCACGGCAAAGATGAGGGTACTGGTGATGAGAACCTAGCACCACATGTCTCTGTGACGACGCCGCAGCGCCAGGGCTCAGGGGTGAGCTCGAGAAAAGTGAGCGATGGCCTGAAGCAGCTCTCGCCCGGAGCGTACCAATTTGTACGCGAGAGCTACCTCATGCTCGACAGTGACGGCACAGGTAGCGTATCGCGCGAGACGCTGCGCGAAATGTTGAGCAGTCTTGGCCTTCGCGATTCCGGGGACCGCCAACTTAACGCTATGCTACAGCGCACGGGCGAGCCCATTACGTTTGCCGCATACCTCGCGGTAATGGGCGACCTCCTCGGCGATTTGCCGCCGCGCGACGAGATGGATCTGATGCTCGAGGCGTTCCAGCGCCGCGATGGCTCGTTCGACGAGACGGCGCTTCGCGACGCGCTGCTCGGCGAGGGTCTCAAGTCCGAGGAGATCTCAAGCGTGATGCAGAGGTTCAAGAAGCCGGCCCGCAGCGGTGACGCATTCGACCCGAAGCTTTTCGCGAGCACAATGAGCGTCTAGGACTCGTTGTCGCGTTCAACAGATTGCAGGTACACATGGGTTGCAGGTACACAGCGGAGTCGCACGTACGGCCACGTACGCAACCATACCTGCGGCAATGCACCGCAATTTTACATCAAACACATTTATCTACGAGGAGGAACACTTATGCCCCCCTGCGGTCACTCTAACAAGCCCATGCACCTGCCTGTCCTCGTGCTGCGTTGATCTGCCAGGTAGCCGTTGGGCATGGCGTCTGAGCTGCTGGGCATGACACTCATGCAGGTTGTGTAATATCATATATGCGTTGCCTGGGGGCAACGTTCTTTGCAAAAATAAAATAAACTCCGCCGGTTCCGTGCCAAAATGAACGGCGAGACAGTGGGCACCGCCTCGCGATGTTGTGAGCCTCGGGATGCTCGTGAATGATGAGCCTGGAACACTCAGACGGCAGGCAGTGGGCGAGGGCGAGGGTGCTGGCTATTATTAGGCAGGTGATGGCCATGCACGCCCAAGGGATCAACGACCATAGCCGCCTCCACTGCTCGCCACTGCAGTAGTGCAGAGTGCACTGCTTGGTTTGGTGTTTGGCTTTTGCAGCCGCACGGTAGAGTCGCGACGCGAAGACAGCGCAGGCCCGCCTGCGCGTACCGTGGCAAGGGCAAAACGTCACTGCTACTTCTCCTTGTCCCTCATCAGGGCCGAAGGACGACAGGGCCAGGGCAGAATTTTATTAACGTGTACGCGACGTAGCCGCAGGCAAGGTAGACAAGGAGCAGGCAGATGACCCTCGCCCCAGGCGCCTCGCTCCGCCCTAGCTCCATTGCTGCTACAAAAAACCGTGGAAAGCAGTTGTTGAGAACTCGCATTATCCACTAATGGCGCAAATCGAGGGACGTATCGTGCTTGCGTCGGCTTCGCCGCGTAGAAAGCAGATCATGGAGGAGCAGCTCGGATTCAAGAATGTCGACGTCGTGCCGTCGCGATTCCCAGAGAACCTGTCGCACGACGACTACGCGCCATTCGAGTACCCGATCCAGACGGCGACCCAGAAGGCGCTCGACGTCTACAAGTCGGAGGCCGATGCCGACGAGTCCCCGGCGCTTCTCATTGCCGCGGACACCGTTGTGGAACTGAACGGCATCATCATGGAAAAGCCGCGCGACATCAACCACCACGTCGATATGCTGAAGCAGCTTCGCGATAGCAACAAGCCGCACCACGTCTATACCGGCATCGCCGCGATCATACCATTCGAGAAGCCGGTGTTACCTGGCTACGCGCTGGAGACGGCACTGGGCATCAGCGAGGTCACCTTCCGCTCGGACATCACAGACCAGGAAATCATCGACTACGTTGCGTCTGGAGAGGCGTCCGACGCGGCTGGTGGGTACAAGATACAGGACAAGGGTGGCGCTCTGATCAAGACCGTGACGGGCGACCGTTTCAATGTCATTGGCCTCCCTGTCGAGGAGACGAAGAACCTCATCGCGAAGACGCTCTCTGAGGCAAAGGACGAGGATGACGATGACGACTACGAGGATATGCCGAACGGCGAGGAGGATAGCGACGGCGTCGCCTACTACTAATCCTGCGCACGAGACCTCATGCCCACCACTACCGTACCACGTTCCTATAATCTTATGAGGCTTCAAGGCGCATTGACAACCGAAGCGCGTGCGCATATTTAGATCCGCACCGCTTACGCTTTTAGATTGTGAAGTGAACGCGTTCTAAGCCCGCCGCAGAGAGAGGCAGCGGAGGCCACCGGTTTGTGTTGTGGGCACTCTGACCAAAGGACTCAGATATCGGGGTGTACATGTGCCGAGGCTTGTCTGCTGCATACGTTGCCGTTGAAATGCGGCATGCATCATGGGGCGGCGAGCGATGTTGTGGCCTCCGCAGTACTGCTGGAAATATGAGTGGCACATCCATCCCGACCTGCGCCAGCTTCAGTACGCACAGCGCAAGCACCAAGCTGTGCTCATCGTACAAGCTGCGCAATATCTAAATTGCCTCGGTTGACGCGATCCCATTTGTATAAGCGGGGGATGCTCTCCGGAGCTCGTATGTAGATTAATGGACCTTTTGAGCTGGGCACACCCTCGACGTCATTTGCGGAACACAACTACACGATGTCGCGATTACGCGTATAAAGACGGGCTGGGTGCCTGTCTTGGTTTGCTTTAACTCTAGTTTATGTTAAGTTACTCTTGGGTGAGGCAGGAATGCCGTGCCGTGCGCGTCGGGAGCGAATGAGCGTGGAGCATACGCTATAGGCTCGTGACCGGTGCGCCCAAGCCATTGCCACCGCGACGAGTTTACGGTTGCCAACGCGGACAAGGTGAATGCAATCAGCTGTGCGTAAAATGAATGAAAACGTATGTAAGATAGATGGACACGGAAGTCGTGGACGCAGGCCTTTGCAACTGACAGTCGCACTGAGCAGCTCACGCGCTGTTTGCGAGGTCGTGTGGCGGGCGTTTAGGGTCCCGGCGCGGGCCGGTCACGCGGTGCGGTAGCTGGACGCAGGAGCGCACGATAAGGCTCACGCGCGCGTGCGGGTAAGCGTTGTCATGGTCTACTGTCAATGGTTGTGGGTTTAAAGGTATATACGCACCGGGACGGACCAGCGAATGGGGCCGCTCCGATTCCGATATGGATCAGGTTATTAAGGCGGATAAAATGGTGCCTGGCGCGCGACTCCGCCGGGCATGCGTCCGGCTATGGTGGTTTGCGCATAAGTGGCTGACTGGCGGGACGCAGCGCGATGAGCCAATCATAGCCGAACCCTTTTCTCTGGAGACTAGTCACGGGAGTTATATATGATCGCAGGGTTTCCAAACACTTTTTTCAACCTGACTATATCCACTTGGACAGATGGTGTACTTCCCTACCGCTAACCAACTGAAGTCGGGCTTCGGCTCGGCGATGCCGAACTACTGGGTGTCCTCCGCTGAGGAGAAGATCCAAAAGGCTGAGAAGTTCGTTGAGGACGAGGTTGCGAAGGCGGTCAAGCCGGGTCACCAGATCCCAATGTACTCGGCGGAGTACTTCAAGTACTGCACGTACGGTGGTATCTTCGCCTGTGGTCCGACGCATGCTTCCGTCACGCCGCTTGACCTTGTCAAGACGCGTATGCAGGTCGACTCGACGCTGTACAAGGGCAACGTCGACGCGTTCCGCACGATCATTCGCACTGAGGGCTTCCCAGCACTCTTCACTGGTTTCGGTGCCACCCTCATCGGTTACTCGTTCCAGGGTGCCGGCAAGTACGGTCTCTATGAGGTCTTCAAGTACAAGTATGGCGAGCTTGTTGGCGAGGCTAACGCTGCCAAGTTCAAGACTGGTCTCTACCTCGCTGCGTCGGCCTCGGCCGAGTTCTTCGCCGACATCCTCCTCTGCCCGTGGGAGGCTGTCAAGGTGAAGACGCAGGCGACGATCCCGCCCTTCGCGTCGAACCCGTTCTCTGGTATGTCTAAGGCTCTCGCTGAATCTGGTGTCTCTGGTCTCTACCGCGGTCTTGTCCCGCTGTGGGCCCGCCAGATCCCGTACACCATGGTTAAGTTCGCGACCTTCGAGAACACTGTCATTGCGATTTACAAGCAGCTTCCGCGCCCGAAGGAGGAGTACTCGAAGCTCGCGCAGACTGGTGTGTCGTTCCTTGCCGGTTACATTGCCGGTGTGTTCTGCGCCGTTGTGTCGCACCCTGCGGATGTGATGGTTTCGAAGGTGAACACCGACCGTAAGGCCGGCGAGTCGATGGGCCAGGCGATGAGCCGCATCTACGGCAAGATCGGCTTCAGCGGTCTCTGGACTGGTCTCGGAACTCGTATTGTTATGGTTGGTACGCTCACTGGTCTCCAGTGGCTCTTGTACGACTCGTTCAAGGCGTACGTTGGCCTCCCGACCTCGGGTGGTGGTGAGCCGAAGAAATAGACCATTAGCTCGTAGATATTCTGCCTTTCAGGCACCATACAGTAATTTTACGCCCCCAAGTCAGTTAGTTCGCGTTTATACCTGAGAAGCCGCCGGGCGTAGCGTCGGGAAGAGCGGTGCTCATGCGGTGACCTCGTAGTTGCTGGGGCATCCCGCTCGGATCTATTGGCAATGCACTGCGAACGTCAAGCTGCTCAAGCGCCCATCCACTTAGGACGCCAGGCGGGTCGGTAGGAGCACTCGCCAGATTTACCCCGCCCACCAAGCTGACCGCTCGTCAGTTGAACAGCGGTCGCCCGCATTCTGCACGCCGTAACAGTGTCATATCAGTGTCATTGGTAGCGCTGATCTAGCTATACGTATGAAACCACGCACTCTTGGCACCCATGGGCGCGGTAGGTAATAATTACAGTTTAATGAAAAGCTATAATCTGGTTTCCATCGTTCCTATAACAATTAGGAACGTGGTCTGGTTTTGGAGCTCGCATTGTAATGCTCACCGGCTTCTAGTGGCTCTTGTACGACTCGTTCGAGGCCTGTGTTGGTCTATGGGAGAGCTGAGGAGAAGAAGTACAATCGTAGAATAATTTGCGGTTGCATCGTATCCGACGCAATTTACTATTTCCGGGTCCCGTGTTCTGAAGGTAGCTGCTATGTACATATACCTTACTTTTAGGAATGGAGAGGCGTCGGTGGCCTGCGGTACCTATCTGAGCGCGGCGGGGCTTTTATATGCAGCTATACACCGCTACTTGCCCGTTCGTCCCTAATAACGCCCCGTGAGCCCAGTGTGTTCACAATACCCGCATATCATAATAGCTTAAGGTACCCGCAATGAGGATAATTACAATAAAATGCAAGGCTAGATATTACCTGGTGCCCATCGTTCCTTAGTCCTGCTCGGCGATCGCAACCAGCCTCTCCTCGATCTCGTCCGGGGTCAGCACCTTGAACACGCCGTCGGGGCCAACGTAGGCAACCTCGAGGTCGCCCTTACGGAAGTCCACGGACACGACATCGCTGAGGCAGCTGATGCCGAGATCGATCACCTCCTTGTAGTCGCCAGGAGCGAACTCCTTGTTCTTGAGCTTCTTCGTCAGCCAGATCGTCGCCTCCTGCTCCTTCTGGCCCGCGGCCGACGCCGTGTAGCCCGTGTAGTAGCCCGCAGGGTCGACCTTGTACACGAGCGGGCCCTTCTCGTCGTCGACGCCAATGATGGTCATGGCGACGCCGAGTGGCCGCATGTACGCGCGCTGCGTGTAGACTTGGTTGATATTGGCCACGCGCTTCGCCAGAACGTCGGCGGGCATGTCCCAGCCGTGCTTGTGGCGGAACTCGAGCGCCTCGCCACGCGCCCGCGACATTAGCGCGCGCGAGTCGCCGATGGGGCCGTTCATCACGCAGCCGAGGTACTTGCTCAGCGGGAACACATAGGACACCGTCGAGGCATCGAGAAGCACGTCGGTGACCTTCTTTTGCGACACAATCACCGCAGAGTCCTTGCCGCGCAGCGCCACAGACGTCAGGTTGGTCGACTTGATAGCCTTGAAAGCGTACTCAACCTGGTACAAGCGCCCCTCAGGCGAGAAAATCGTGATGTGCCGGTCGAATCCTGCTGCACTCATCTCGCTTCCTAGGATATCCTGGTTTCAACCGTGGAATCGAGTGCTGGAAGCAGCAGCGTAGGTAGCTCCGGAGGCGTGAATGATGACAAAACCACCCACCTGCTGGGACCGTGGGGTGGTGTGGTGCGGGCAGTGGGTAATGGCTAAGGCGAGAGGGCAGCGGCCTGAGTACACGCAGTGCGCTACCCTCACTCTCCCTTTATCCGTTCCTACAATAACCGAGGACTCGTACGATAATTGGCAATTGTCTTGCTTTGGCCCAGTTGGTGCCGTGGACCTCCCGCTCCCTATAGGCTAGGGTTAGATATGAGCGGTGGGGGCCAGCGCGTGCTCAGCACTCTGGTCTGGCCAGCTTGGAATTTTAGCGGGCGGTGCTCATTGCGCCGATCCACGCCGCGCAATCGCAGGCAACCGTGGCGCGAATTGACAGACTACTCCTGGCATTGCCAGAGGCAAATTCAGGCCGGGGGCAATGGCGGTGGTTTTTGTGCCACAGCGAAGCCGGTGAGCATGTCAGCATGTCGACACTCACCTTCGACGCGCGGCGGGAGGCCGCGCGGCCGCGGTTTGAGACGATGCCGGCACCATACCACCCGAAGGTGTCGTATCACTTCAATGAGGATGCGACGGCGTACCATTTCGGCGCGCGGCACCCGATGAAGCCGTTCCGACTCATGCTCACGGATCACCTCGTGCTGCGCTACGGGATGCACGAGCGCATGGACTGGTACAAGCCGCGGCCTGCGACGGAGGACGAGATCACCGAGTTCCACAACCAGGACTACATCGAGTTTCTCCAGCGCGTCACGCCGACAACGCTGGGCAAGTTCCCAGAGGAGATCCAGAAGTTCAACATCGGCGACGACTGTCCCATATTCGACGGACTGTATCGCTATGCGTCGATCTGCGCCGGCGGCAGCCTCGACGCGAGCCGGAAGCTCGTGAACAACCAGAGCGACATCGCCATCAACTGGATGGGAGGCCTGCACCACGCCAAGAAGTTCGAGGCCAGCGGCTTCTGCTACATCAACGACATTGTGCTCGGCATTCTCAATCTGCTGCGCACGTATCCGCGCGTGCTATACATAGACATCGATGTGCACCATGGCGACGGAGTGCAGGAGGCGTTCTATCTCAGCGACCGCGTGATGACGTTGAGCTTCCACAAGTACGACGGGTTCTACTTCCCCGGCACGGGCAAGCTCGACGAGGTCGGGGCCGAGCGTGGTAAGCACTATGCGCTCAACGTGCCACTGCAGGACGGCATTGACGACGAGCAGTACGTGGCGCTGTTCAAGTCGACGCTGGACGCGGTGGTCACGAAGTTCCGCCCCGAGGCGATCGTGCTGCAGTGCGGTGCGGACTCGCTCGGCGGCGACCGCCTTGGCGGGTTCAACCTCAACATCAAGGCCCACGCCGAGTGCGTGAAGTTCACCAAGAGCTTCTCGATCCCGATGATGGTGGTCGGGGGCGGGGGCTACACGCCGCGCAATGTGTCGCGACTGTGGGCGTACGAGACCGCCGTGTGCCTCGATGCCGAGGTTGACCCGACGCTGCCGTCGGACCTGCCGTTCTACAACTACTTTGCCCCGGACCACTCACTTTTCCCGAAGCTAGACGGCAAGGTCGACAACAAAAATTCGAGACAGTATCTCGAGAACATCCATATGTCGATCATGGAGCGGCTGCGCTTTCTCGAGAGCGCGCCCAGCGTCCAGATGCAGGTAATCCCGCCCGACCTCGAGGGCCACTCCGAGGAAACCGACGCGGCCGCGCGTGACGACGCTCTCGACCGGGCCCAGTGAACGCTACCCATTAATTAGCCGTGTCGACATGCTCGTTTGCAGCCTTGAATCAGCCTGCGGCAGAGCCCTATGCGAGCCCTTTTTATCTGCCGCTTTTCTTGTGTATATTATTTATTTCTTTGTATATTAGAACCTGCCTCTTTTAGAATATGTGGCTAGCGCGCCTGCATGTCTACGTACCTGCTGCGTGCCTGCTTAGTGCTTAGTGCTTTATGCTCGCCTTGGCTCGTGACGCCGCCGTGGAGCGAGCAAAGCTCGGAAGTTTCTCGCGATTTGGTACCACGCAGCTTGGCGGCACACCAGGCGCAGCGCGCGCGCGCTTGCAGCTCTGCTCATCGTCCGACCTCCTGCGTTTAGAACTTGGCCTCGGGGCTTCACGCGAGGCGGACGAGAGGCGAGAGCGGGTTCCAGAAAGAGAGAGGCGAGACAAGTGGACGCAATTGAGGGTCGTGTTATATGCGGTGCTGTTGTTTGTACCATTGGGGCTGAGAGAGGGACCGAAAGCTCTATGGCTGGGAGTGCTGCGGCTGGGAGTGCTATGGCTGAGCGCGTTACAGCGCAGGCTGCTGCTGCGACGGCGGTGCGTTGGACCATGCGTGCGGGCCAGTTTCTGCTCACTCGCTCGGCGCGATGTATGGCTTGTCGAGCGGTGAGTTGTGGGCGTGACAGACACGCGCAGGACGAGCGACGAGCGGCGCGGTTTCACCCGTGGCTTCGGGCTGGCCTGAACCCAGCTCGCGCGGCGGGCAGGGCGCTCGTTCAGCGGCAGGTTTACGGCGTACGCACAGGCGCTTGATCGCCGCTGTGCCACGGTCTGGGCGCCTCGCTCCGGGGTCTTCGTCAATGAGTCCGGCGGTGATGCTTCGGCGATGGGCTCGAGCAGGCTGATGCGGTGGAGCGACGGTCGCACATACCGGGGCATTATTCGCAATCCGAGACCCGCGCCAGTGTGCCGAGGAAAAATAGGGCTGCCAGAAAATTACCCGGAGCCAAAATGGGGCCGCTCCGCAGGCCGTTGAATTGTGGCACACTTCGGGAAGGTCCAGGGCGAGGGTTACTTTATTTACATTTTGGCCGCCCAAGCATACAGCGCGCAGACGCCAGCACACATATGCACGCCACCCCAGGAGTTCTAGAGCGCGGCCAAGGGCGGGGGAAATAATAGCCCGGTCAACCCTAAGGGGACGTTGCATGACGAAACCGCGGGTGGGATGCAAGGGGCGTGAGGGGCCTGGAAAAACAACTTCACAGAATATCGCATTTAAGTATCCCCATCACTGCGGCAGCGGACTCAGGTTCAGTGGTTCATGCCTATATAGTGGCTAAAGTTTCTCAGCTAACACTGATGTTTCTATTTCGCGCCTGCATGCTGCACAGGTGCTGTCGCAAGTTTTCCCAGAGATCTGGGCTATGCGATTATATGGCGCTGCGGCCCCACATTTACTCGGGCAGGCTCTGCTGGCACCTACTCGTCGCTTGATCCCGAATTTCTATTCAGCACAACACTGGACATTTTGCCGCGTGTAATTAGTGGCCAATGCGCTAGCGCGGCAGGTGGCTGTTCTCGAACCCATGTAGGGGCAGCCTCGGCTACTTTAACTCCGGGACGGCAGCGATGGCGCTCGGCCATACGTCGATGATCCGCGTGACCACATGACACACCCTGCTTCGATCCTCCGGTGGTTCGGGGGAGGAAGGAGCGAGGGCAGACCGACACCCCACACTACTACTTTTAGTCCGCGTACCTCGTACTAACACAACTGAGAGGAGAGCCGCGCGTGTTGACGACAAAAAAAACTCTTATCAATAACATGGACGAGCAAGAACGATCTCGCCGGGTGTTCGAGCAGCACGCCAAGGATGTAGACGCAAGTGGAGAGCCATATCTGACCGTGGATACGTTTATCGACGCGGTCGCACCACAAGAGTCTGACGGAAAGATCCACCGGAACTCGTACGGCGTTCTGTTTGAGGTTGCGGATCGGTCTAAAAGTGGCCGGGTTGGCCTCCGCGATTGGCAGGCATTTGACGCACTGCTCGACCGCGCCGATGCGGAGTACCAGGTCGCTTTCCGGCTGTTCGACCGCGAGGGCCGAGGCAGCCTCGACTTTGGTGAATTTGTGGAGATCTACAACCAGAACCGGTCGCCGTCGACACTGCCGTTCGACTGGACGGGCAAGTGGGCTGCGCTGTACCTCGGTGAATCGAAGAAGCGCCACACCATCTCGTACTCGCAGTTCTGCCAGATGCTCGGCGGCTTTGGTGGCGAGCGTGTGCGCCAGTACTTCCAGTACATCGACCAATCCCAAAGCGGCTTCATCACGCCCGACAAGTTCGAGCAGATCGTCAATGACGTCGCCCGCCACAAGCTGAGTGACAACCTGCTCTCCAGTGCACATACCATTGCCGAGCGGCCGACGTCTAACGCATCGCTTGTCAGCTACGCCACGGTGCGTGCGTTCTTTAATCTTATCCACCGGGTGGAGGTGGTCGAGTACATCGCACGCAAGATTGCCGGCGAGGACGGCTACTTCACCCGTGCGCGCTTTGCCGAGGAGGCTGGCCGCACCCTAAAGACCGCGTTTTTCACCCCGCTTGAGATCGACATTCTATTTCACTTTGCCGGCGTCACCACGTCGGGCGACGTCGCCTCGATCGACGCGTTTGAAAAAATGTTCGATCCGTCCTGGGTCGACAAGGAGTCTCTATATCGCGCGTCTACGGTGCGAAAGGCGGCTGCGGCGAAGAACTTCGGCAACGATCCGCGCTCTTTTCTTTCCGAGGTGTACGAGTCTGTGTTCAACTTCGTGCTCGGCAGCGTAGCCGGCGCGTTCGGCGCCACGGTTGTGTATCCCATCGATCTCGTCAAGACTCGCATGCAGAACCAGCGTAAGACGGCGCCGGGGACGCAACTGATGTACGCGAACTCGATCGACTGCTTCCGCAAGGTTATCAAGAACGAGGGCTTCCGGGGCCTTTATTCCGGTCTCGGCCCGCAGCTCGTGGGCGTTGCTCCGGAGAAGGCCATCAAGCTTACGGTGAACGACCTTGTTCGCGGTATCTTCACGGATGAGAACGGAAATGTTCCGCTGCGCGCGGAGATTCTTGCCGGTGGCAGCGCCGGTGGGTGCCAGGTCATTTTCACGAACCCGCTTGAGATTGTAAAGATCAGACTGCAGGTGCAGGGTGAGCTTGCGCGACACAGCCAGAGCGGATCCCAGGCCACCAAGCAGTCCGCCATGCACATCGTGCGCCAGCTCGGTCTGGTCGGCCTCTACAAGGGCGCGACGGCATGTCTCCTGCGCGATGTCCCATTCTCGGCCATCTACTTCCCCACCTATGCTCATCTAAAAAAGGATGTGTTCCACGAGGGTCCATCGCACCAGCTGAGGACATGGGAGCTGCTGGTGGCTGGTGCAGTTGCTGGTATTCCGGCAGCGTACCTCACGACTCCGGCAGACGTTATAAAAACACGCCTACAGGTCGAGTCGCGCAAGGGCGAAACCCACTACAAGAGCGTCAGGCACGCCGCAGTGACAATTTTCAAGGAGGAGGGCTTTAAAGCTTTCTTCAAGGGTGGCCCGGCGCGTGTCTTCCGGTCGTCACCGCAGTTCGGCTGCACCCTGGCCGCCTACGAGGTGCTCAAGCGAATCGTCCCGTATCCGGGCGGCAAGGCAGACCACTCGGAAGCCGGCCACTCCGTGCCGACAGCAACAAAGAATGATGAGCCGTTGCAGATGAAGTACCTGCGTTCGTACAATAGCCTGAGGCTGCTTCTAGACCTTGATGAGAATTTCGGCCGCCCGCGATCATCCGCCCCGCCGTCTACGGCATAAACCGGTGCATGATCTCGAGTTCAAGGGAGGGTAATAGCACTCCGTGCACCACGATTATGGCCCTTCCTCGAAATTTTGCAATGACTGAAACGATACACATATATAAAAATCGAATAAATCAATAAATAAACCGGCAAAGGATACACTGACCATTACTAGGCAGCACAGCGGCAGTAGCAGTGGAAATGCAGTGCCCGGGGAGATGCAGTATGAGGTGTCTTCAGCGCTAGTAGCGGCACGTAGCCGTCTAGGAGGGAGTACAGCGAGAGTGGCCGGCTACGAGGACGACGACGGCGCATAGGATAATTAGGCAGCCACGTGTGTCGAGTATACGCTGCTTGTCCACTCGCTCATTGGTGTACTTGTCCATTCTGGCTCTACGGCCTGGTAGATGTCGAGGGTCGCTTTTGGTAGCTCGAAGTACGCAGCATAATCGGCTTCAGTGCTCGCATCTACAGAGTCTTGAGCATGCGACTGGGCGACTGTCGCCGCAGGCGTCGAGTTCGGCGCTAAACCCAGGTACTTTGCGTACAAGAGCTCGAGCTCCATGTCGTCCGGCGCTGAGGGGTGTCTCTTAGCCATCTTCTCGGGCTTGTCTGAGACAACCGCCTTCGAACCGGAGTCTTTATGTCGCTTTTGCCGCTTGCCATGGACCTCGAACGGGCTCTGCTGCTTCGAGTACTTGTTCGTAGAATTCATTTTCAGCAAAAAAAGAGACGACAGCGACGTGAGCTCAGTGGCCGTTCCCGTTGACGACACGACGGCGAGACTCTTTTCGAGGGCCGGGACGATGAGCGCGGAGTCCAGAGGCTGCAGGGGCAGTGGCGGCAGTAGATGTCTGGGCTCGTACCACTGACGGTAGCTGTGCTTTTCATCGTCGGGCGCCGTGTTATGCAAATAGTAGTCTGTGGAAAGGTCCCACAGGTTAGTTCCCTCCATATACTGATAGTTGCCAAGAAACACGTTGATCGCGTCCTGGCGCTGTGCATCCATGAAGGAGTTGGAGTAGAACCGTCGCAGGCTCTCAATGAGATCGCGTGAGTGCGACGACCACTGGTTGATGCGCCGGTAGGTCTCGACTGTGTTGACGAGGTTCGACCCCCCGTACTGCAGAGCGATCGTATCGCCGTGGTCGTGGTACATTTCCGTGAGCAGATCCATCACGTCCGTGTCGTAGTCAACCTTCGGCTGATCGATGATACCGAGGACGTAGAGCTGATACCCCAGGGCGTACTTCGCAATGACAGACTGCGCTGCGTTTGTGCGGTCGAGGCAGTCGATGCAGTTTGTCCGGCACACACCGTGCTGGAGGGACTTGCCGACTTGGAAGATCGACGTCGCCTCGAGAGTCTTCTTCGCGTACTTGCCGAGATAGTCCATGACTTCGGTGGAGCGGCTCTTTGCTGCATAGCTCATGTCCCAGTGCGTGTACTCGATGATCCCGCCGTCCAGCGACAGGCCCGAGGATGGCGAGTACTTATCGATGGGCCTGCCTTCGTAGGTATTCGCCGTCTGTACGCGCGGGTCCACCGAGCTCAGGCCGTGGCTCCGTGTCGAGAGGCCTTCTGTGGTGACCTCGCGGTTCTGGGGCAAAAACTGGTTCAGGTACCGCACGCAGCCCTCGAACTCGCGCGACAGCACAGACTCGCGCGGCCGGCGCTCGCGCGTCTTCACAAGATTCAGAATCTTGATGGGGTACCCATAGCGTGAAAACATGCGATCAAAGTGTTTGGCCGCGGCAGCATAGTACGGGTCCACGGCGTCGATGCGAATCGGCGGTTGCGGGCTCATGTTATTCGACATCTGCGACCACGACACAGGAATTGACCCACGGTGCTGCACATAGCTCGTGTATCTGTCCGAGAACTGCGAGTTCTGTTGGTTCGACACGATTTGCTCGGTCTCGACCTCGTTCGCCGGGTAGCCCTGGTTATTCACTCCGCGCTTGTAGAATCGCGCGCCGGCAAAGTGGTGGCTCCTTCGCGCGATTATCGTGATGAAAACGCTGTTCCCGAACACCGAAATCCGCGCTTGGTCAATAAACCCGTGCACAATCTCCATGAACCACGCCCGCCGCGTCGCTAGCGGTACACGCACGTCCTCGTCCTCGGCCAGCGGAGCCAGCAAATGCGAGTTCCACACAAACATCGGCGCGGCAGTGTGAGGACATTCCTGCAGGTTCGTCTGTAGAGTGTTAGTGAGGTCGTAGGTCGGGCTGAAGTAGAACGTTTTCGCCAGATCCAAAGAATGGAATGTCGACGCGAGCCGCGCTTCGGCGCTGCGGCGGTCCGGGACCTCATAGCGTGAGCTATGAACAAGCGGCACAAGCTTCGTCTCGTCAATGTGATATATCTCATTGCCGCCGAGCTGGGCTACAACAGAGCATTTAGTGACGAGGCATAGATAGTATCCTGCCGTGAACCGGATCGCGCCTAGAAGGCCCCAGGCAAGTGGAGCCTTCTGGCGAAACTCATCGCCGTCATCGTCTCTCGCCAATTGCTGCTGTTCCTTAAGCCAAGTCGCGATTCCAGCGCTGCTGAACTCCAGCGGCAGCTCTGAGGCAGTGAATTCAAGGCCGGGCGCGCTCGCCACGGGCTCTAATTTGAGCACCCGGAATTTCGTGGCCACGGAATTCTGACCGACTATCCAGAACGCATGCCGCGTTTCATACAGCGTGAATCGTGCCAATCGTGCACTGTCCCCCGTCATGGTCCGTCGGTCGGCTTATACAAGCAACCATGCGCGTTCAGGTGTATATGCTGCGTCAATAAACAACACAGTGCGGGACCCGCGCAGCGGCGTGCAGAAAAAACACGTCCGATACTTTCTTTATATAACCAATTAAACAAATTTTGACGCTATGTAAATGTATTTTGGCCCCGCATGCGTCCAGTCTAACGCGTGCGACATGGCTGAGATGAGGCTTGGGTGGTGGGCCTGGACAAGGCCGGCCATGGTGGTGTGGTGGGAGCTGTCGTAGTAGTGTCACGGGTGGGGAGATAGTGTGGGGGTGGAGGGTTTGTGTGCCCTTAGTTAAGCGCACGCGCGCCGCCAGCATTGCGAAGCAACACTAACGCAACGATGGATGAGAAGTACGACGTCATTGTGCTCGGTACTGGGCTGACCGAGTGTATTTTGTCAGGCCTACTATCTGTAGAGGGCAAGAAGGTTCTGCACATCGACCGTCAGGACCACTATGGCGGTGAATCGGCGAGTCTGAACCTGTCGCAGCTGTACAAGAAGTTCCGGCCCAAGGGGACAGTGCCGGAAGGACTGGGCCGCGACCGCGACTGGAACGTCGATTTGGTGCCGAAGTTTTTGATGGCGAGTGGAGAGCTCGTCAATATTCTTGTTCACACGAAGGTGACGCGGAACCTGCAGTTCAAGCAGGTCGCTGGCTCGTACGTGTTCCGCGATGGCCGCATCTCTAAGGTCCCGGCCACGCCTGCAGAGGCGCTCGCTTCCCCATTAATGGGGTTCTTTGAGAAGCGCCGCATGAAGAAGTTTGTCGACTTCGTGGCCGCCTACGACGACAACGACCCTGCGACGCAGCACGGCCTCGACCTCGACCGCAACACGATGAAAGACGTGTATGCAAAGTACGGGCTCGACTATGGCACCCAGGAGTTTGTCGGCCACGCCATGGCGCTGTGGCATACCGAGGACTATCTGAAAGACCCGGCGCGCGAGACAGTCGAGCGCATCAAGCTCTACGCGCACTCTGTACAGCGGTACGGCAAGTCGCCATACCTATACCCGATGTATGGCCTAGGCGAGCTGCCGCAGGCGTTTGCACGCCTGTCTGCTGTGTACGGCGGCACATATATGCTCGACAAGCCGATCGACGAGGTCGTGTACGACGACAATGGGAAGGTCCGCGGTGTGCGCAGCGGCGAGGAGATCGCCGAGGCGCCGATTGTGCTCGGAGACCCCACCTATTTCCCGGAGAAGGTGCGCAAGACAGGCAAGCGCGTCATCCGAGCCATGTGCATCCTTGACCACCCGATCCCGGACACGAACGGCGCCGACTCCGCGCAGATCATTATCCCCCAGGGCCAGGTCCGCCGAAAGCACGACATCTACATTGCCGTTGTGTCGTCGGCGCACGCCGTGTGCCCAAAGGGCTACTGGCTCGCCATCATCTCGACCATCATCGAGACGGACAACCCCCATGTCGAGATCGAGTCCGCGTTCCGCCTCATTGGTCCGCGTGTTGACACGCTTATGGGCATTGCTGACCTCTACGAGCCTCTCGAGGATGGTACGAAGGACAATGTCTACATATCGAAGAGCTACGACGCAACATCTCACTTCGAGTCGACCACCGATGACGTCAAGGATATCTACTTCCGCCTCTCCGGCAAGCCGCTAGTTGTCGAAAAACGCGAGATCCCCGAGGAGGAAGACTATTAGACTCAGGCAAGGACATCCCTCCGCTTCTCACCCATCGTTCACGCCCGTTTGTTTTTGTTTTTATTGAGATGCCATTCACTATAATTCTACATAATTATCGTAGACGAACTCCGCGTCCGAGCCGAACGCGAACCCCACGACTGTGCGATCCGTGACCCCAAGCTCGGCAAGTGTTGCCGAGGACTCATCAGTGATTTCTCGCCACGCGCTAGCTGGGCCCGCAATCGCCGTGGCCGCGCTGTCGGGGCCGTCGCCCGCTGCCTCAGGGACGATCTCTATGGCAAGCCGCAGCGCCGCAACCTCCTCCTGGGTCGCCAATTGGGTGGAAACAAGCACCTCCGCGAGCTCGGCTATCACGGCGCCAACCTGCGTTTCGGGCTCCTCGGCGAGCACGACTGTATTGCGCCCGCTGCGGAAGTGCGTCGTTGGCATACGTGGAAAGGGCAAGGTGATTACGAACCACCCAGGTACCTTAGGCGCGCCTATGCCACATCATGTCATGAACAGCTAAAGTTCCTATCACAGCGTGGTGAAAGGTGCGCGAAAGAAGCGAATAGTCAGGAGTGTCTGGGACGTGCATCCATCACGAAAGGAGGCTTGCGGCTTCACATCAATTTTCATGTATGTAAGTAGACTCTTTTAGTTTGAATGCGGTTCATGTGAGTGTCGTTGCGTGAAGTGCGCACGCTAGCCGTGAAGCTTCAAAATCCTCGATTTTGCAGAAGGAAAGGACAAAAATGCAAAGGGAAGAGCGTGAAAGGCCCTGTCTGGAGGCCTGCTTCAAATAAATAACAAGAGAAGCAAGGATGTGTGTTTCGGTTCAAGGGTAAACCTCGCTGGCCTTATTGTTGCAGGGTCTTCAAATTCCTGATTCTTATGAAGTTCGTCGTACTCGCGTGCTTCGAGTACCTCGGCCAAGGCTTCGTCTTCGAGATGCATCTTCTGACCCTTGTACCACTTCCGTGCCGAGAGCAGCCAGTACAGACTGGCGGCAATCCACACCGTCCCGCAGACCAAGCTAGTGTAATTCATTTCGTCGGAGTTCTTCACGGGGATGTTCACCGGAAGCATGGTCAGGCCAAAGATCACCCACAGACCGTAACAAGACACGACAATTGCGTTGATCTTAGAGCAGGCGTGTCCTAGGTAGAATGGCCCTGGGCGCGGAATCGGCTTGCGGCTCAACGCATAGCAGAAAATAGGCATACACCATGCGAGATACAGTGATGACGTCGCTAGCGAGAAGATAGCATTGATGGCCACACTGCCGGCGAATATCAGGCCAGGCATCCAAGAAGGGTGCTAATTCCAAGCGAAAACAAAAGTGGCGGCACGGGAAGCTGCTTCTTGGCGGTGATCCTGATCCAGCGGCTGAGTGGTAGCGCATCGTCACGCGCAAACGCAAACACCTGGCGGCTCGTTCCTGGGAACGACGATAGGCCCATCATGACTTGCAAGATGGCGAAGATCGCGATGATAGCCGTTGACCACCGCTTGTTCAGGCCGCGCTCGAGAATTCGCGCAAGCCAGGACATGAGGAACGTCATTCCATAAGGGTAGTTCGGGTAGTTGCTCGTGTATCCAAACACGAATTCACCAGAATTTATCCGCAGACCCCCGGATCTAACAGGCAGTGCAATGCCGACAAGGAAGACGGCAATGATGGTGAGCACAACGGCACAGGATTGCAGCCGGGAGACGATGAGATTTGGGAGGCATCCAATACAGAACTTAATAGCTGAAACTCAGAGAAAAACTCCAAAGATTGCGGGATTGGTTGCTTTGTACCCCGACGTCATCGACGCGCAGACTAGGATCTGCTCAGCAGCCCCATAGTTAATGGATCCGGTAATCAGTCCCAAAGTATCTGCATAGCCACCGAGGAAGCTAAGGAAGCTCCCCGGAGCGAACATAAAGGTCCACCAGTACACCCCCCAGCTGTTAGCAAGGCACTCGCAAACTCGCTCATGGTCATTGGGAGCAAGAAAATGAAAACGCATGGTACGAACCTGCCCCACGTCAAGCCCACACCGCCTGCAGGCACTAGATCAAGCAGGGTGAATGCGACGCTGGGGGTGACGCCCATGATGGAAAAGCTCATACCGAGAAGTATTTATGGGGTAAACTCTCGTTTGAGTTCAGGTTGTACCCCATTGTCTCGAGGATCTCATCATCAGCATTGAGACCTGGCACGATCGCTGCCACACCGAGCACGAGCCCATCGCACTGGACTCCAGACACGACCTCAACTTTGCCTAGTTCAGACTCACTGCTTGCTTAGGAGACTGATACACACCTACTTGGGATCCTTCTTGAGGAAGACATCCTCTATAATTATTTTCTGGTGCACACTCTGCCATTATCTCTCTATAAAAGGGACCTTAAGACTGGCGAGTTCTTCCGTGGTGACCCTATGCCCTCAGGTTTCGCGAAATGCAACACCCAGTATCTTATCACAATGCACCGTGGGACCTCGTGACTGTAGGGCTGTAAAGCCAAGACGCCCCAAGTGACAGATGCTAGAGCTCATTTGTGGTGTGAGCATCAAATTTCACCTGAGAAGAGGCGAAACAGTCTCGGTTCATCTCTTGGATATGCAAATTGGGATATCAAATCGGTGCTCATGTATGCATGGGCGCTAAATGCACGTGTGGAACTGGGAAAGGGCAACTCAGCTTAACCTCCCTCCGACAGTTTGGCGCCATCGACATGCCGTGCCCTGTCTACTCGGCCCGCGTAGACACGGATGAGCTGTGTCGCAGTGGGAGTGATATAGTAGGCACTCGGCGGTGCGTCAATTGATTGTGAATGATGACAGTAAAGCAGCAAAAATCAGTAACATTCTCTACATGGCGTCAGAGGTATACCTCTCACTACCCTAAACCTCATGCATTAGAACTGTTAAACGGTGCTTTATCAAAAGCCCGACTTGGCTTTGATATCTGAGGGCGTTCAAGTCCTAGAAGCCGAGTCAATGGAGGTAAATGCAGATATGTGTAGAATTAGGCAACTCAACATACAGTCAACGTCATAGCACGTCACGACATGAATATATATGCATATGTACAAATTAATGTGGCCATGACTATGTTACAGCGGATAAACCTATTACGAGGCAGTTTCTCACTGAAGGGTGGAAAAGAATGTCTACAAAACCGTCTCAGGCCCGAAGACTTCATAGTGAATCGCACTGCGGTCCACCTTCAAGTCGGTCAATTGCTTAGCGACATTTTGCATGAAGCCGACGGGTCCGCAAAGATAGTACTGCATACCAGGGACGCTTTGCGTGTCCTTAAGCTCTTCGTTAGGCGAAATGTGACCCTCACTGTCAAAAAGCTTCGCATTGCGATCTTCGGGAGTAGGTGAGGCGTACCATACGTGACTCGTGAATTGGGGTAACTTGCTGCCCAGCTGTTTCACCTCATTCGCGAAGGCATGCACGCTACCATTCGCCGCCGCATGGAACCAATTGACCTGGGATGGGTGAGCGGACTGCGACAGTGCATCTAGCATTGCAAGTAGCGGGGTTTGTCCTACGCCAGCGGAGATCAATGTAACCGGAGTGGAGGGCTCGACTTCAAGGAAGAAGTCGCCGACGGGCGAGACCAGATCGACCACATCGCCCACCTTAGCCTGAGTATGTAGGTAGTTTGACACGATGCCTTGGGGCTCGCGCTTGACGGCAATCCGGTAAGTCTTGCCATTTGGGGCACGCGTCAACGAATACTAGCGAATCTCCTGGTTGGCAAATTCCTTCGGCCTCAACCAGATGCCCAAGTACTGACCGGGCTTGTATGAGGCGACGGGTTTGCCATCGACAGGCTCAAACTCGAAGCTCGTGATCACGCTGCTCTGCGGGATCTTCTCAACAATGCGGAACTGCCGAGTGCCTCTCCATCCTCCTGGCTTCTCAGCATCCTCATCATAAATTTGCGCCTCGCGGCTAATGAAGATGTTGGCCAAGAACGCATAAGCCTTAGACCACGCCTCCAAAACCTCTGGCCCAGGATGGAACATTTCGTCAATTGTGGCCAGGATGTTCTCACCGACAATGTCATACTGACTAGGCTCGATCAAGAAGCTGGAATGCTTCTGAGCGATTTTTTCCACAACAGGCTGCAAAACAGCAAGATTGTCAAGGTTCGAGGCATACGCGGCAACTGCGTTAAACAGAGCGCGAGGCTGTTCACCGTCACGCTGATGCGCCATGTTGAAGATATCCTTAAGCTGAGGATTTTTGGAGAACATGCGCTCGTACATATGTTGCGTGAACTTCGGTCCCGCCTCAACAAGGAGAGGGATCGTGCTCTTCACAATGGCAACGGTGTTGGCGTCAAGAGTGGCAGGAGCACTCATGTCAGGCTAGGAACTATTGGATGAGATGATCTGAGTGTTCAAACTCAGCCGTTTAAAAGGAGCATTTTACTACGGTTGCCTGCCGAACTATCCGGCCATCCTCAACGCATAGTCATTCCATTACAAATTACATGACGCAATGCACCTCAATTAGTCTCATTATTATTGGCTCAGATCGCGCTCGCGGTCTCGCCGTTATACGATGTGCCTCTATCTTAGGCCTCCTAAGCCTACACCAAGCACTAATAACCCCGGACGCTGCATTAGGATACTGATGCCAAGCCGGAGCGCATTGACACATGTTTCATGTGCCTCGCGAGTCCCTGACAGGGTAGAAAATGATCCATGCCAGGCAGAATGCCAGATTTTGTGGAGAAATGCTGATACAAAAGCCTTTTACAATATAATTTGTTTGACTGGCGCACCTCCTATATTTTAGCCATGCGGATGTTTCTTTCGTTTCCGGCGAATTATCCCCGCTGAGTCACTGCATTTAGCTGTCGATGGAGGGGCACTGCGCTGCAAGATGCATGCACGCGTTGATCCTCCACTACCGGCACATGTGCCAACGGCCAACTCGCGGGTAGTCTTGTGTCAACGAAGGTTTCGTGTTACACGATTGATCGATCTCATTGAGCGCAGAGAAACATGGTTGAGGTCTTAATATATAGAATAAACGCCAATGTAAGCACCAACTGTGAATACTCACGAGCGTAGTTAGAAAAAAAATTAGGATGCTTCAATCATATTTGTCAACGAAGCTGCCGCGAGATTAATACAAGGCCCGTATGACCCTGTTCTTCTAGATATATTTAGCACTCTCATTTGGCGTGGGGCTACGTACGCGTCTTGCGCGTACGCCGCCCCTGCAGACATATCGCTCAATTAGCCAGCCCCGCGCTCAATGCTGTCATCAAGTTCCGGATGCAGCAGTCGATAGCCTGCATGGTCTAGCCGAGGCAAGAGATCGTTGCTACAAACGGATGCAGAAAGCTCTCTGGCCCCTGGGCCGCCACGTAGCTGAGCTTCTGCTCCAGAACTGAATACCCTACCAGCTCCCTGATTCCCTCTATTAAGAAATCAGCAGCAAAAGCCACACCACTAAGAATCTCTCAATAATATCCTCAAGTCGAGGTACTAAAGAAGCTCACACTCTAGCTTCTGAGCATCACTGTCCCAAATCGAGCAGGCCTGCGTGGATTGCGTGATGATCATCGTTTGAAATTTGTACGGCAAAGTTTAAACTCGAGGTGGAAACTATTGGCCTAGTGAGTAGAAGCGATGAACCGAGGACTCCATGCCACGGAGAATGTGCAGATATACATTGTTAGGATCCTGGTAAGACCGCTAGTGGAATCTGGCACAGAACATGCCATAACGTACTACATCAAAACTCAGCTTCGAGAACAAACCTGAGGTCACCATCAAACTAGCATTTAGTCAAATCCCCTTTTGGCTAGTCACGCAAGCTATAACCACTAGTCACGCAAGCTAATCACTGCGTCCCTTAACCACGCTGGGCTATTCAGGATTTTGAAGCAGGAAGTGCACTCTCCCCATTTCGGAGGCAGCATACAGATTCATGCAGTAGCATATATTATATTTAGTTAACTTAAAGCAAACAGACCAGCCTACAAGGCCGCTTAGTTCACAAGAGCCGAGGCAGTGGCCGACTCGTACTTCCAGGTGGGCGGGAGGACACCGGCCTGGCGGTAGTAGCGCGTGAGGCGGTGGATACGCGACTCGACGAGAATGAGGCGGAACTTGGTGTCCTTGTCCTTTCTGTTGCGCTCAAGGTGCTTGCGCATGTTAACCGCCTTCTTAATGAGGTGGTAGAGGTCCTCCGGGATGGACGGGGCAAGACCATTAGACTTAAGAATGCGAAGGATCTTGTTGCCAGTGACGAACTTGACCTGCGGGACACCGTGCGAGTCACGGAGGATCACACCGATGGCAGACGGCGAAAGACCCTTGCGAGCGTACTTGATGATCTGCTCCTCGACCTCCTCGACCGAGAGCTTGAACCAGCTCGGAGCCTTACGAGAGTAGGGAGTCGCCGAGGCGGACATCCCCTTTCCGGTACTGTGCATGCGACCCATCTTTCAATACGTTTGCAAAAAAATGCGTGTCGAGATGACGGTGTTCTAATCCACTACGTGATCTCGGGTGCAGAGCTCAGTGTCGCGCCCGTGCCCTCTTCAAAAATCGAGTGCCCACAAATCACGTGAAACACTCGACTACTTTTTCACTCGCCTCTTGACTAGCCGTTTGGCAGTTGATATGACATATCATACATTTATGATGACTACTAAGCCCTATACCCTCTCGTTAGAGTAAAGGTTCGGGCGCAGCCATGGGTGGTTTCAAGGCCTCGCCAGGCGAGGCGGCGGTTTTACTTAGTGCGATGCAAACAAACGCCGCTGGTAATTCTGGGCGCTGCGCATAAAGCAAATCGTGGAGCGAACGAGACAATGAATTGATATAGGGTAATGATACTGACTGAATCCCTAGCGACTTCCGGTTTCTCTTTTGGACCCGCCGTCGATAGCCTCTCCGTACGTCTCGCTTACTTCTGAGATGCAATGACGAAGCTCTGTCGCTCGCTGTGCAAAATCTTGCATTAACTGACGAATCTCTATCTCAATTGCGGTTAACATAGCCAGGTAGTCTTGAGAATAGGCCATCGGAATGTCACTGCGTGGCCACGGTCGCGTTGTGGCTGGAACCGAGACTGGGAAACCGGCTCATGTCCCAGGAATATCCGTGGGTTCGGGTGTGGACAAGATGTGCAACTAGGTCGTGGATAGCCGCGCAGGAAAGCTTCTCGAGATGGGACAGCGGGGTTAACTCGGATGCGGGCTTGGATGTAATCTAGCGAAGGCGTGCAAATCCAAGAATGAGCAAGCTATCTCTGAGCCCAGACCATTATCTCTTTTCAGTCTTGCTCGCTCGGCCTCTTCGAAATCGTCGGGCGTAGGGTAGCCTGCTGATGGGCCTGATTATTGGCTGATGATCTCGTATGCACGGCGCTACCCCCTACCGTCCTGCCTACTGCTTTATTGAAAGTTCAGAAGCCTGCGAGAAGGCGCAGCACCTGACAACGGTAAAAATATTTCGATTTCATTTTTATCAAACTAGATTGCCCGCGCTCTTCGTGGCTCTGTGACCCGTATGCTGTGCGCGTCGCACAAGGTGTCGTAGGAACTTGCATATATGCAAGGAGGTCCTGCATATTTCACTATTGTCACGTTCTTCGGTACCGCAAGAATAAAACATACCAACAGCTTGCGGGTACTGCTGTGCCGTGAAATAACACTTTGGACTCCTTGTGTTATACTCCTTTTCATTTTATGTCCCAAGAACTAGCTTGAGCTAAGACTAGAGCATGCCGCGAAAGCCGAGACGGCGGACCGTGCATATGCAGCTCCATCTCTTTTCGGAGATCACTAACTAGGGGTAATTATGGACGCCCTAAATAATCAGCGATTTGTACCGCACTAGACGTCCTCTCACGATGAAAGCAGAGAACACGGAGATCAACACTGCTGTGAACGGCAGTGGCTTAGCTTTGGATGGGTCTGATGCAGGAAGCAGTGAAGCTGAGATGCTTGACGTGGAGCGCAACGAAGGGTCTCACCTTGACCCCCTACACGCCACAAAGGAAATCATGATTCGGAAAGCCCAGATCATGGCTGAGGTTTACCGCCCATGGTACTGGCGCTGCGTACTCATTGCGTCTGCATTCATAATCGGATTTGGATATATGCTCGATGCGAATAACCGCTCCGTCTATATGCAGTACGCTCTTAACTCACTAAACGACGCACAGCTTGTATCGACACTCGGTATCATCAACTCATGCATAGGGGCATGTGGACAACTGCTTTATGCTCGTCTTGCTGATGTGGTCGGTAGAGTCTGGATTATGCTCGCGGCCATTGTGCTTTATGCTGTAGGAACGATCATTCAGGGTCAAGCCCACGATGTCGCCCGATATGCTGCTGGCTCTGTGATATACAATCTTGGCTATGTCGGGGTTATTGTTCTCGTGCTCATCATCATGAGCGACGCAAGCACGTTGAGGTACCGTATGCTTTACCAGATTGTCGCGCCGTTGGCATATGTAGTCGTGATGTGGGTGGGTGGAAGTATCACGCAGACGGCAGACCCACTAGTGCACTGGTCCTGGGATGTTTCAATGTGGGCGTTCATCTTCCCACTCAGCTCGATCCCGTTCATGGCTTGCATGCTACACATGTGGTGGAAGGCGTCAGACACACCAGAGTGGAAGGCGTTAAATGAGAAGAAAAGCTATTATGACACGCACGGGTTCTGGAAGACGCTGATTGCACTTACATGGCGAGTCGATCTTGTCGGATTGATCATGGTTCTGTCATCGATTGGCTGCATTCTGGTTCCGATCAGCCTTGCAGGGGGGATTCGGGCGAAATGGACGAATCCGCGCATCCTCGCACCATTCTGCCTGGGGTTTGCGCTCGTACCTCTATACCTTGTTTGGGAGTACTTTGGCGCGCGAGACCCCCTCGTCCCATGGAGGCTTCTCAAGAACCGTGGCGTGTGGGCGCCACTAGCTGTGAGCTTTGTGATTAGCGTGGCAAATTATCTTGATTCTGAATATCTGTATGAGGTGCTGGTCATTGGGGCGGGTGCGTCCGTGGAAAGCGCGACGCGAATCACCAGCCTGTCATCTTTCGTTAGCGTCATTGTGGGCCTCTTTCTTGGGTTAGCCATTGCGCTGACACCAGCGATGAGCCACCTCAAACCAGGCATCCTGCTTGGAGCTGCAATGTATTTGTCTTCGGAAGGCATACTCTACCACTTCCGTGGCGGTGCAGACTCAAAAACCGGCATCACAGGCTCGACCATCCTTGCTGGATTCGGAACTAGGCTGCTTAATGGCCAGGTAGAAATCTCAGGACAAGCTGCAGTCAGCCACTATGATATGGCGACTGCCACAGCATTATTCCTAGTCTGTTCCCGGATCGGTAGCGCAGTAGGGGCGGCCTCGGGCGGTGCCATCGTCAATAACTACATGTACGATTTCTACCTGAAGCACCTTGGCAACAGCACCCTAGCTATGGAGGCGTACAGATCGCCATATACTCTGATCGAGAGCTATCCATGGGGCTCACCGGTTCGCAATAAAATGGTGCTGGCCATGCGCGACGTGCAAGGACTTCTGCTTACGACGGCAATGAGCCTCGTAGGATTCGTGTTTGTTCTGTTGTTCTTCATTCGTGACCCAGACCTTTCTGATAAGTTTGCACTTGAGGACTCCGGCAAGATTGTCGAGGGAGAGGAGGATATCGTACTATCGTATCTCCAGCGCGTCGCGAAAACAGTCTTTGGCGTAAGGAAGAAGGTAGCTCCAATCCACTCTGATGCGAGGGAGACAGAAGAACCCGTAGACTCGATAGTGCTGAAGGAAGGAATGATTCCTGAGAACGACAACCAAAGCTCTGAAGTGCAAGTGGCCGGCCCATCAACAGGCTCATATTCTAGACATGCTGTCACGACAGCATCTTTCAGGATCCGCTGATTTAGAAGTTACTCCTCGTTTTTTCAATAGTCATCTCTTATCTATATATGTATCGTTACCTTTTAAGCGCACAACAGGAGAATCCTAAAGAGGCTTCTTGCAGGCACGCTCCTTTCTCATAGCTAATTTGGCATTCAAGGTATTTTGGCCCCGGATGACACTTGGATTTGATTATATAGCCTCTTCAATTGCCTGTGGCAGGTAGCAAGGCAAAAACGAAAATAGCCAATGCGTAACATTACTGGCGCATAAAATAGCACAGCAGCGGAGCCCCGAGCTGGTACCGACGATAACGAGGCGTGTCTGACGGAGATCAATAACGAAGGCTCAGAGATCTAGTTTTTTTTTTACCATTTCTAAGACTTCCGGGCTTTCAGTCGAAGCTCGACACCGAACTCATTGAGAACCACAGCGATAACTTTCCCTAGCGTCTCAACCGTCTTGCGCAAGAATGGCATACGTTGAACAAATTGAGGCCGTGCGTATGCGATGCGAATTACGGTCAGTATCAGCAGTATCCAAGCTGTATCAGCCGATACGCGACGGATGAGGCGCGCAATAACATCAGACAAGTGCGAATATACCCACATGAGTAGCTTCAGGGCATGATCTGCAACCGCATTATCGCTGGCAGTATCATCATCACCAGATGGCACCGGCGCTGCTGTCGGCAGCGGCCCGGACGTCGCGATGGGGGCAGCCGTGGCTGGAGAAGGCACAGTCTGAGGCAGCGGAGGAGTCGACAAGGGCTGCTGCAGATTCTGGATATAAGGATACGAGTCCCATTTTGCAGCACCGATCTCAATACCACCAGGGACCATGTGGGGATACGAAGTCTGGATCTTATCGACGAGACGGTCGGCCTCAAGCTCGGAACGGTCCTTCTCGCTGAGACCAAACTCTGAGAAAGTAGGCCGCTGGTGCGAACCGTGCAAAAAGTGGCTGTAGCTCGAGTTAATACTCTCAATTGAGGCCCGTCGCCGGTGTCCAGCGGCAGCTGAGGGAGCCGTAGACCGCACCTGAGGAAATGGCTGCGTCACGGCAGAAAGAGGGGTCTTTTTCGCCGTCTCGTAACTCTGCTCGAGATCTGCCCACAATGGTGGCAGGCCTGAATCGGCGCCGGGCGGCCCGATGAGGCGCATTGTATCGAGTAGGTAGCCGACATACTCGAGCTTCGCTTCCTGCTTCGACAGTCCTTCCTGGGATTTCCACGCATCCCATTTACGCTGATTAGCAATGCTTTGGGGATCATCACCATCCGGACGTGGCATGATTCCATCGACATTCCCCTCGGTCGCTTGTTTATAGAGCCCGTACAGTTGCACGCGACGGTCTGGAGGCGGCGGCTTCCCGAGCCCACCTTGTCCACGGGACAAAGATTTGATTGTCGTTATTGCCTTCACAAAGGCCACATCTACAGACGACATTGATCCTGCCCTCCGCTCGCTACAGGAAACTAACCTAGCGCGGGGTGAGGCAGCAGGAGTGTGCGGGGGACCAGTGTGGTTGTGGTGTGGGCGTTAGGCAGCTGGGCAGATGTGGACGTAGCCGTAGCCGGGATCTAGCAGCCGCCGTAAGGTGTAGCCGCACAGGCTCAATATGCAGCAGGGATGAGCACCTCGAAGCGGGCTATCGCAGACACATGAATTATATTAATACGCTAGTTTTGAAGCATTGGTATATTCTTCATAGTTTTCGCAGCCTCGAAGAACGCTCATGCCGCATCCAGATCCGCTACCGCTGTCGGGAACTCGTCAGCCGAGGCACAAGCCGGGCGACTGGCTCGGTGCTAGAGGCCAGATATCAGATGGCGGATTCTCACACAATCCAGCATCTTTGAGCTCGTCCATTTTCAGGTGCAAATGTCTGTATCAGTATTCTATGCCCTGTGTCCCCCACATCGGTGTGGCGTACACATCCCTGCATGAGGCAGCGCATATGTCGCTAGGCGCGCAGGCTATCGAACGTTGTCCTACTCCCGCCGGGTCTTGCATTCGGGGTAAGGGCGCGCACGCTGAGTCGAGACCGTCTGTAATTTTTCAAGGCTGCCTCAATCTCCAGGCGTTAAGGTGTGTGACTCAGAGGAAAACACCCAAAGCGTTTTTAAATATCTGCGTCACGGTGTGGACGATAAGATAGAAAATGGCGTGGTTGCTTCGGCAAAGAAATATCGACCAAATACAAAACGGTACACCGCTCGGTAGTTTACTGTACGCGCTTGATGCGCCAGTGGCCGACGTAGCTGCCGCAGTGCGTTCTGCTCCAGTGGATGTGCTTGTCGCAGTTGAGTCTGCAGATGCAGATGCAGCGACCGAGCTACTCAATGCGGGCGTGAGGGCTCTCGTAGTGTCGGCAGAGGTCTATGCGCAGCTTGTGGAGCTCGGGATCCCGGCTGACCGCCTCGTAGTTAGCTCTGGCGCGACACCGCAGCTCGTCCAGGACGGCCAGGTCGGCGGCGTGATTCCTACGTCCGCCGAAGAAAATAAGACGCTTTCTGAGGCTTCTGCAGCGTCACTGCGCGTCCACGGCGTTCAGGGAAGGCTCGTTCCCGTTTTCCAGGTGTTTGACTCCGAGGAGGAGCTGGTTGCCGCGTTCACGAAGAGCCTGACGACTGATCGCACTGATGGGCTCTACACGACGGTTGTAACGTCCCCGCGTCACCAGGTGCTTGGCGTGTGCTACTCATCGCCGCAGAGCATTTCTGAGGCAGTGAAGACTCGTACAGGCGTGTACCAGAGCCGGACGCGCGGGCTTTGGTATAAGGGTGCATCTTCTGGTGCAACGCAGAAATTGCTAAGCATCACAGCCGACTGTGACAGCGATGCACTTGAGTTTGTTGTTGAGCAAACTGAGCCCGGGTTCTGCCACAACAACACGACGTCTTGCTTCGGC
This sequence comes from Starmerella sirachaensis, assembly GCA_030578495.1. Lineage (NCBI taxonomy): Eukaryota > Fungi > Ascomycota > Dipodascomycetes > Dipodascales > Trichomonascaceae > Starmerella > Starmerella sirachaensis. The sequence goes on along the minus strand of JAJMSC010000004.1, from coordinate 11,027 downwards.
CTGGGTGAGGCTGAGGGTCTCGATAAGCTGGAGAAGACGGTAGCGAGCCGTCTACGCGATGCGCCGGAGGGCTCGTATACGAAGCGTCTTGTCACGGAGAAGGGCTTACTTGAAGCAAAGATCAAGGAAGAGGCGGACGAGCTGTGCGAGGCGCAATCGAAAGACGAGGTCGCATGGGAGGCCGCGGATTTACTGTACTTCGTGAGTGTCAAGCTTGCGCAGCATGGGATGTCATTCAAGGACGTCGAGGTCGACCTTGATCGCAAGAGCCGCAAAATCACCCGGAGGAAGGGCGACGCGAAGCCTAAATACGTGCAGCAGCAGGAGACCCCGGCCCCGAAGAGCGCTCCAGCGCCAGCTGCGGCGCCAGCCACTGCTGGGCCAATTCACATGCAGGTTGTCGATGCTAAGGATACGCAGGCAGTACGCGACGCATTGAAGCGGCCAGCCCAGTCGTCGAATGCTTTCGAGCTTGCGCGTCCGATCATCGAGAGCGTGCGCGTAAATGGTGACAAGGCACTCCTTGAGCTCACCGCCAAATTCGACAAGGCCACGGTCTCGTCGCCAGTGCTGCAGGCGCCTTTCGCACCTGAGCTCATGGCGCTTGAGCCGGCGCTACGGGAGAGTATCGATCTTGCCGTGGCAAACGTCGAGAAGTTCCACGCGGCGCAGCTGTCTGAGCCGCTAGCGATCGAGACTAGCAGCGGCGTGCGGTGCAGCCGATTCTCGCGCCCGATTGCGCGCGTGGGTCTGTACGTGCCTGGCGGTACTGCGATTCTGCCGTCGACGGCGATCCATCTTGGCGTGCCGGCGAAGGTCGCTGGGTGCAAGCACATCTCGATCGCAACGCCGCCGCGTGCAGATGGCACGCCGAGCCCCGAGGTTATGTATGTTGCGCACAAGATTGGCGCCTCGCAGGTCGTGCTCGCCGGTGGCGCGCAGGCGGTCGCAGCGATGGCGTATGGCACGGAGTCGGTGACGAAGGTGAACAAGATTCTTGGGCCCGGCAACCAGTTTGTGACGGCAGCGAAGATGATCTGCTCCACGGACGTGAACGCGCAGGTCAGCATCGATATGCCGGCTGGTCCGAGCGAGGTGCTGGTTGTTGCCGACACGCACGCGAACAAACGGTTCGTTGCGTCGGACCTGCTGTCGCAGGCTGAGCACGGCGCAGACTCCCAGGTCGTGCTCATTGCTGTGGACTGGACGGACGACGACGTCGCAGCGCTGCAGGACGAGCTGCACCGCCAGGCCTCGGTGCTGCCGCGAGTGGATGTCGTGCGCAAGAGTATTGCCCACTCGTCGATCATTGTGGTGCCGAGCGTCGAGGAGGCGCTCAAGCTGTCGAACGAATATGCGCCGGAGCACCTTATTCTGCAGCTCGACAATGCGTCGAGCCTGGTGAAGCACGTTGACAATGCCGGCTCTGTGTTTGTAGGTGCGCTGTCGCCGGAGTCGTGCGGCGACTACACCTCTGGCACGAACCACACCCTGCCGACTTACGGCTACGCCAACCAGTACTCGGGCGTGAACACGGACACATATCTGAAGTATATCACGAGCCAGGAGCTGAGCACTGAGGGCCTGCGCAATATTGGCCCGGCAACCGTCGTGCTTGCCGAGCGCGAGGGTCTCGAAGGGCACGCAAACGCCGTGCGCGTGCGCCTCAGCGAGCTTTGAGCGGCCCTCCGCTTAGGCGGGCAATACATAGTATTCCGGTCTATCCATCTGTGGCGTCTGCAGATTCTTGTGGCCACGATAGTTCTGGTGTGGAGTTTTGATGTCTATGAATCAGGCCTATGAGGCCGCCGACATCCAGCTGGATTCCCGGGATCTAGCGCTGACATCGCCGATATCTATGTAATTGCATATATTAACGTTTCTGTGACTAGGATTGACGAATATCTATCTGCGAACAGGCTCTGTGCCACAGGGAGAGGCGTGACACAGCAGCCTTGTACCAGGGAAGGCTGACCTGACCCTGGACAGGACCGACGACGACCGACGACGATGTCCGAGCTCGCGGAGCCGTCCGACGTGTCGAGCGACGACCTTTCCGACCTTTCGAGCTTCGAGGAAGACTTCTCGAAGCCGCGGGCTGCGCCGCACGTCGACCTGCTCGACCTGCCGGCGCTTGATGACCGCACGGTGACCTACGCGGAGCGCACGCCGCCAGACCTCACCGAGTTCTGGCAGTCGCACCCGGTGCCTTCTCTCGATGCCCTCAGCGAGCCACAGCTGCGAGATGCAATGGCGTGGGCCGAGGATGTGCATGCACGTCTCACGCGTGTCGTGGCTGAGCTGGAGGCGACGCTGCAGTTGGAGTGGGCCGAGAAAGAGGCCGTGCTCGACTCCCTGCTCGAGAAGACGCTCGCAAACCCGCCGCTTCTGGACTAATCTCGCCAAATCAGACCTCCAGCACCGCATGAGCATGCCCGGGCCCGCTGCCAGCGAACCGGGGAGCTGCAGACTGCAGACTGCCGCCGCCTTCCAGAGGCGGTCACTAAAGTTTGTTCTATCGACTTTGTAGGTAAAATTAGCGGATAAAGGGCGCATGTATGCCCGAATTAAGTTATTTACGGATGTTCTTTTTGATGTACTTCTCGACCTTGTCCCAGTCATCGGTGGGGAGCTTGACGAGCTTCATCTGGCTGCCGAAATAGTTCTGGATCGCGCTGAGCACCTCAAAGCTCTCCGGGCTGTCCACGAAGTTCACCGCGACGCCGATCTGGCCGAACCGGCCGGTGCGGCCGATGCGGTGCAGGTACGTGGACGGGTCGGGCTTGCCGTCACCCGTCGTCGGCAGGTCGTAGTTGACGACCATGGAGACGGTGGGAATGTCGATGCCGCGGGCGAGCACGTTGGTGGTGATGAGCACCTTTGTGGCGCCGGAGCGGAAGTCGTCGATGCGGCGGTCGCGCTCCTCCGGGTCCTGCCCGCCGTGGAGCAGCGACACCTGGTGGCCGAACTCCGTCATCTTGCGCTGCAGAGTCTCCGCTGTGTCCTTGCGGGCGACAAATATGATCGAGCTGCCGATAGTTAGCAGCCCGTACAGGTGCTTGAGCACGTCGAACTTCTGGGCGTCGTTCTCGCAGTCCATGTAGATCTGCTTGATCGCCTCGACGTTGAGCTCAGTGTGCTTGAGGCGCAGCTCATTCGCTTCGGGGCTGAATTTCTGCGCAAATGCGTACACCTCGTCGGGGAACGTGGCGCTGAATAGAACGATCTGCGCGCTAGATGGCAGCCGCTGCTTGATGCGTAGTGACGTCGGCCCCATTCCGCTCGTCTCCAGCATGTTGTCGGCCTCATCGAGCACAAGCACCTGCAGCTTCGACACGTCGAGCCGCTTGCGGTTCACGAGGTCCGCAATGCGGCCCGGCGTGCCGACAATGATCTGGGCCTTCACCGTGTTCTTGCCCTCGAGCGTGCCCGGCACCGCGAGCTCCGTCGTCAGATAGTCGAGGTACTTGCCCATCGTGCGCACGACGTCGAGGTTCTGGCGCGCAAGCTCGCGCGACGGGCACAGGCAGATCGCCTGCGTCGTCTCGACCGTCGGCACGATGCGCGCCAGCATCGTCAGCACGAATGCCGCAGTCTTTCCCGTACCGCTTTGCGACTGCGCGATCATGTTCTTCGGCGGGTTCGCCAGGAGCAGCGGCAGCGCACGCTCCTGGATTTTCGACGGGCGATTGAACCGCATCATCACCACGCCCTTCAGCAGCGCCTGCGGCAGACCCAGATCCTGGAACGATTTCACCGAGTAGAGCGGCGAGGAGGGGTCTGCCTGCTGATCCGCGAGCTTCACCTCGACTTCGTAGTCGTTCTGCACAAGGTTCGACTCGGCGTCGTCGCTCGGGGCCGTGGCCGCGGCCTTGTCCTGCTCCTTCGACCCAGATGCATCTGCGGCGGCATTCGCCTCGCTGCTTGCCTCCGGCTTCTTACTTTTCTGGACCTCGGTCTTCGAATCATCGCCTGCTACCTCCGCCTCAGCCTTAGGGCTCGTGCTGGCGCCACCGGCTGCGCTGTCGCTCGAGTCGATGGGCGCCGCGTTCTGCTCGTCGGACGCAGCGGAGTCACCGTCCTTGGCAGTCGCCTTTGCACCAGCGTCAACAGCGGCATTCTTGCCGTCTGCGATACTCAGTTTCTCGAGATCCGGCTCGGGCATCGCAGAGTTGTTGGTGGTTTTGCAACGAACAACAACAATTTCCACTGCTTGTGTTCGCAGGCAACTTTGTCATCACACCGGCACTGCATTCGACCCTGCTTGTCTACCACTGCCCTCTACCCACAAGGCACAGGACGTACGCCCTGACGTAGTGACAGCGTGACGCTCCCGCAGACTCTACCTTCCTCACCGGTACTCACTGCACGAAAGGTGTCCACATTCGCGCGGCTGTGAACTCGCAAATTAGCCCATACGAATGAACCTTGCCGTGTTTGCTGGCCTGGCGGCGGTGTCGCTAATGGTCGCCGTGTACAAGGTCCAGTTCATGCTGATCTATCCTTCGAACTTCCCCGAAGGCAGCCGTGAGGTCGTGGACCGGCCCGACGAGTACGACATGGAATTCGACGACGTCGAGCAGCTTACGCCTGATGGCGAGAAGATCCACCTCTACGTGATTCCTCGCGCCGGTGCAACGAAGACGGTGCTGTTCATGGGCCCGAATGCCGGAAACATGGGCAATGGCCTGCCGTTCGCACGGTTTGTCCACGACATGGGCCACAACGTTGTGTTGCTAAGCTACCGCGGGTACGGCAAGTCGACGGGGTCTGCGAGCGAGAAGGGTCTGAAGATTGATGCGGCGACAACGCTGCGCTTCATTCAGGAGCACGAGGTGCTCGGATCCACGAAGGTTGTCATCTACGGGCGGAGTCTTGGTGGCGCTGTCGCGATCTACTCGGCGGCAATGGCACCCCCGGGCTCAATTGCGGGCGTAATCCTGGAAAATACGTTTCTGTCGATTCCGAAGGTCGCGCCTGCTGTGTTTTCCGCCTTCAAGTTCGTGTCGCCGCTCATATCCGAGCGCTGGGAGTCGGAGAAGGCGATCCGGCGAATCGCTCCCGAGCTGCCCATGCTGTTCATGGCTGGCGGCTCTGACGAACTCATTCCGCCGTCGCAATTCCGCCAGCTCTACGAGCTGTGCCCATCGGAGCACAAAGAGTACAACTTGTACCCGCGTGGCAACCACAATGACACTGTGATCCAGCGCGGATACTGGGACGACTTTGCAGCTTTTGTGAAGAAGCTGTAGAGTCTGAATGTTTGGTTTTATTTTGCTTGTGTTCTTTGCCATTACTATCTCATTTTTGATAAGGGACTTTCTGATGAACTCCTGCAAACGGGACCCGACAGCCTCATCGATGGAACCCCAACGACGGGATCCCATATTTGGACCCTAGGATTGGCTCCTTCTGAAGGCACTATTATAGACAGGATTTCACCCCTGAGTTCTTTTCGGCTTTCCCGCACTGCTTCGCATTGCCTGCCATTGCGTGGATCGGTGTTGGACACCTTATACAGGACCCTCTCCCGAATCTTTTTCATTGTTGATATCCCTCGCTATCCAACTTGCGTCACGGCTGAGCCTCTCTCATATTGAAATTCCACTCTCTTCTGGTGGTGATATTTTATAAATTAAGATGCGCTATGCAAATGTCTATGCTTATTAGATGATGGCTTTGTCGGGCTGGACCTAGTGGAGCTGGCATCGGCGGGGCTGACGGTGGCTTGGGCCTCGACCACTTCCTCGCGCCATTTGTCCATCAGGATCTGCTCGACGGCATCGAAGCCGGGCGTCTTCCCCTTCGTCTTTAAATCGAAATTCTGTACGGCGAGCCGGCCGATGCGCTTTACAAGGTAGCCCTCGACGCCGATTGTCGGGGGGTCCGTGCGCAGCAGATCCGCGATCTCCCCGAGTATGGGATCGCCAAACTTGCGCGATGCATGTCCGAAGATGCGCACAAGGCTCTGGCTACCTGTGTGCCCAAGCGTGCCCTTCAAGCTGTCCACGGTGCGGTAGCCAACCTGCTGGCTTGACGGCGGAGGTCCCTCGGGGATGGGCTTCGGCAGGTGTGCACTGGCTGGCGGATTTGCGAGAATTTGCTCGAGTGACGGCTGGGGCTTGACAGTGTCGAAGTCCCAGTCATCGTCATCGTCCTCCGTCGCTGTTTGGTGTGTGGAGGCTGAGGACGATGCGCGGTCGGAACCATCGTCACCAGGATCCGACGGAATAGAATATACAGTGCGCTGGCTGTCTGTGCTTGACTCATGGCGCGCTGCAGCCGTGCCTTCATGGCTACCACTGCCACTGCTGCTACCATTACCGCCGGCGCCACTTCTGCTACTATTGCTACTGCTCCTTGTGCGGCTTCTGCTCCTGCTGCGACGTCTGCTAGTGGCGCTTCTGTCGCTACCGCTCTTTGTGATAGCGTCGGGGCTGCCGCGTTGCGTGAGAGTGACTGAGCCATCACTGAGCTTGTCGGGCCGAGTCTTGGACGGCGATTTTCCAAGCCGTAGCGACGAGATCGGTTCCGCAAGGGCGGGCGGCAGGCGCTGGTGGATGAGCTGTAGCAGGGCCTGCCGGTTGCGCTTCGCAAGAAACGCGTGCGACTGCAGGCGCACTACGGACGCGCGGTCGCGCGGGTCCCGTCGCAGGCACTGTGATACGAAGTCGCGGAACTCGGGTGAGAACCGCGAGTCGAGGCGCGGGGGCTCGCTGCGTGGTATTGTGAAGAGAGCCTTCATCGGGTGCAGGTGGCTCCACGGCGGCTTGCCCACTGCGAGTTCAATCGCCGTGATACCGAGCGACCACACATCAGCACTGAACGAGTACTCGAGCTGATCAATGACCTCCGGGGCCATCCAGAACGGTGTTCCGACAAATGTGTTGCGTCGACTCAGGTTGTTCGACAGCTGAGCCGCAACGCCGAAGTCGGCGATTTTGACCGCAGCCGACTCCGAGAGCAGTACGTTGGCTGCCTTGATGTCCCGGTGGATCTTGCCGGTACCATGAAGGTATGCTAGTCCATCTACGACGTTTGCAATCACCTCGGCAATTGCCGCTTCCGGCAGCGTGGATGGCCGGAGGTCCTTGAGCAGGTCGAGGCACGACCCGCCGCCGAGGTACTCCATCACGATCCAGAGCTCGAACTCGTGCATGAAGCAGCCGTAGTATCGTGTAATGTGATCGTCATTGCACTCAGCCAGAATGGCGATCTCCTTTTGTATTTCCTCTATGTCGTCGTCGCTGCTTTCGAGGTCAATGCGCTTCACCGCGCATTCTCGACCTGACGAGCGGTGAATGGCGTGGAAAACTGTGCCAAACGAGCCCGTACCGATCTGGGTCTGCAGCGCGAACTGGCTGCTTGTGAGCGCGCTCGACCGCAAACTGGCCTGGCTTTCCGTCCGCTTCATGCAAAACGCCACAGGAGAGCGAGTGGGCAAGAAAACTGGGCACCGGTCCACCTCAATCCAAGAAAAGCAAACAAACGCGAAACGAAGCGCAAGCAGACAGGATCTGCACAGTGCTGGAGAAGGCGGGTGGACGAGGCGGTGGGAGCTGGATGTGATACATTCTGCCCCTCCTTCCTGTCATTGTTTACTACAAGGTTAGGGTACCAACCCACACCCATAGGCTGGGATATTCGGTGCCCTGGCGTCCAGCAATTCAGGCACTTAGTCCCTTCGAGGCAAGGGTGTCCTCCGCCCACCAGGCAAACTCAAGCGCGACTCAGGTGAGCGATACGCCATACTGCCACACCTGGACAGCGTGGGAGAACGCTAGCTTCGGGTAGGGTCGAGGTGTGAGTTAGGGTGCAGCGGTTCTGCGGGCGGCGGGGCCACAAACAGGAGGGAAAAAACCACCAACCGACTCAGCGTTGAGCGGAGCGCATTTACACACCCCGGCCTGTAACCTCGCGATTCTGCGTGCATGCTTTCGGCCCATATAGGGTGCGACTTACGTGCGCTCGGCTCCGCGGCGCGGTGCTGTGCATCGCCGCTCACAGTGCCGCGGCGTGACGTTCTGACCGCGCTCGCTGGACCACACGCGCGGTGGCCAGCTGCCTCACTGGCCCCTGGATTTGCTCGTGCTGGTGCGGTGCGCGGCTATGCGCAGCACCGCGGCCGGCTCGCTGGCTGGTGGCGGCGGTTCATGCCAAATGATAGAGAAAAGCCCCGGCGTGGCAGCGGCGGCGTCAAGCCACTGTCACTGTCGTCGCCTCTGTTGCGGGCGCGGCTGCCGTCCCCCCAGCAAAGCGAAGCGAAAATGTCTGCGAGCGATGTCGAGATGAATATGATCCTTGGCAAGACATTACAGCGGACCACGAGTAGCACAATCAGGTGCACGCTAATCAACGAGGAAGGTCGCGTACAAATCAATCACGGTGAGTTCAAGCGCGCGGACCTTGTTGCACAGTTTGGTCTGCTGCCACGCGACCTGCGCAAGCTCGACGTCTCGACGCACAACATTGTGCCGGCAATCCTGGTGCGCGACAAGGCCATCGTCGTGAATCTATTACATATACGAGCCATCATCAAGCCACACTGCGTGCTCCTGGTCGATGTGACGCCGTCGACCCCAGAAGATGCGAAGTTGCAGTCGCTGTTTCTGTACGACCTCGAGCACAAGCTGCGAATACCGTCGAACCTGACATACGAGCAGCGTGCCCTCGAAACGATCCTCGTGAATGTTGTTGCCACGCTGGACAACGAATACCAGCACCACGCTCAAAGCCTACGCCGTGTGCTCGTCGAGCTCGAGCACAGCCTAAGCCGCGACCACCTGCAGCACCTGCTTGTCGAGTCGAAGCAACTGGGCGCATTCCTACAGAAGGTCACGCTCATCCGTAACGAGCTGCAAGACCTTATAGACAACGACAAGGACATGAGCGGCCTCTACCTCAGCAAAGAGCCGCCGAAGGATGACAGCGACGTCGAGGTTATGCTCGAGTCGTACTACAGCCAGTGTGACGAGATTGTGCAGGCGGCGGAGAGCCTCGATGGGAATATACGCTCCACTGAGGAGTACATGAATATCCTGCTGGACTCGAACCGCAACTCCTTGATGCTGCTCGAGTTGCGGTTCCAGATTGGCATGCTCGGCCTCAGCACAGGGTCATTCCTTGCTGCGCTGTATGGCATGAACCTGCAAAACATGATCGAGGACACCAACTGGGGTTTCTTCGCAGTTAGCGGCGTCGTGGGTGTGGTTTCGTTGGCAACAGTCGTACTTTGTCTCAAGCGGCTCGCGCGCCTCGGTCGCGTCCGCGAGCGCTTTCGTTAGCCTCCATGCGCGCCACTGACGGCAATCAGCACGTGTACATATATACAGACTATTTATTGGTGCTCTGACGCTGAGAGTATCCGTGAAATGATAATATAGACAATCCACAGCAAAGAACTTAAGCAGCCAGTTTGTGGGCCACTGACCTGGCCTAGAGCCTTGCTCACCGTGGACAGATACTCTTATGCTCAAATGGTCATCGGATCCTAGTATTCTGTAAATTAAGAGTAAAAGAATTGCTGTGACAACTGGAGCCGTGGGCAATAGATTGATTACAGGGATGCGCCCTCGAGCCCACTACCTTCTCTGCTTGATGTACCGGGCATATCGCGGTAATCATCGCTGTGTGTGACGAATTGATGCCCAGTGCCTTGATGTCACGACGAGTATCATTGTAATGTGCGACGAGATAGCAGAGCCACGCGAGTAGTTGCTGTTGAAAGTATATGTATACACGAGAGCAGATCGTAGTTACTAGCATCGGTTAGAAATTCAAGTATCAGCGTGGAAGAATAGAGCGCATCAACCTCATACGCAAAACAATTGCGTGGGCCGCGCTGAATCCTGAAGACCGCTAAAAGAAAGGAAACATTGGTTTAAGACACTACCAGTGCTGAATATGCATCGACCCATATTACACAGTCCAAGATAGATGCCAGAGAACCATAGACACTTCTTTCTACATGTCGCTGGTCTCACTTAAACGAGCCGCACTAAATCCGAATGCTCCTATCTGGCCCGCTCTTTGAGTAGTAAAGCGCTGAATTCAATACTTTGCGCAAAAAATATGCAAATTTCACTCTCGTGGTAATGTTCTTATCTGGCACACTGAGTGCAAACACGAGTCGGTTGCACCCTAGCACCATGAACCGGCTCAGTGCAAGGCTAGCGACCGGGTAGTTATATAATTCTTCATGTGAGGATTTGAGGTGATGCAAAAATAGATACGATGTGATAAGGGGTATTTGAGACAGGACGTGGAGGTTCTATAGCGCTCTGATATAAAAACTATGCGACCGCCCTTTTACGATCTGCTAGTTTTTTCTTATGGGAGCATACTCTTCCAAGCACAGACAGGGACGGAATTATCCGGGATACGTACCAGTTCCATTTCACGGATTCTAAGAGTGGCCGCTTCTCTCCTGGCATAGTGGTGAAATAGAAAGGTATCAGGATATGAAGAAGGATAGCACCAAAAGCAGTCATAGCAACGAGCATGACTACCCAGCGCCAGCTATAGCGGCGCAAGGCAGCCTTGCGCTTCCATCCAGGCCATCTGCGCCAAATCCGTAGTACCCGCGCGATGGCCATCAAAGGAGTTGCCTCATCACCCGTAAATTGACCATGATCTACTTGGTCCTTGTAGAACTTGTCGATGCACCACAGCCAACATGCGGACCACATGAAATATACGGATCCAGTGATATAAACAATACACACTGGATCCCTATCAAAACACAAGGGAAACAAAGTGCGCAAGGCCAGGAATCCAGGTTCCCACAGAAAGGAAAGAGCGACCGTCAAAGCGGTCAATGGAAAGGTTTGCAGATAGAAATGGTAAGCGCAAGACGAGAAAGCTATGTCCAGGTCTTTTGACATCTGAAATGTTTGCGCCAGGTCCTCAAATGCATCGTCGATAGATCGAGCTTCAATCAGTGGGCGGTACTCAGCGAGCTTCGGGTGGTTAAAGGCTGCCGCAAAACCAGCTCTCTTGGCATCATAAGTAAGTGCTAGCACGTAGGG